>JAPDNY010000001.1:124596183-125830637 GCA_029375565.1 Gekko gecko | reverse complement strand
CTACATCTAGTTAAGAAGCTGGCTCCCTATTTGCAGATGTCTGATCTGGCCACTCTGATCCATGCTTAGTAACCTCAAGGCTAGATTACTGAAACAAGTCCTACTATGGGCCACCCTTGAAGATGATCTGGATGCTGCAGCTGATACAAAAGGTGGTAGTGCATCTGTTATCTGGGGCTAGCCAATGGAATTATGTCACTTGTATTCTGAGGTCCCTTCACTGGCTGCTGATGAGTTTACAGGTCCAGTTCAAGGTGATAGTGCAGTTAGTGCTCAACTTTAAAGTCCTTCATGACCTGGGACCCACCTATTTGAATAACTGCCTCTCCCTGCATGTTCTTGAGCTGCAGCTCCTCTCTTCACACTAAGGTCTATTATCAGTTTCCCCATAATCAGGTTCTCCATTGCACCCCGGTCTGGACCCAGCCTTTTTCAGTGGTTGTCCCACATCTTTGAAACAACCTCCTGGACAAGCTATGCCCTCTCCCCCTACTGTTATGGCTTTCTGACAAGGGGGAATACCTTGCTGATTGGGGCATAAGTTGTTTTG
The DNA here is from genome assembly GCA_029375565.1 of Gekko gecko. Lineage (NCBI taxonomy): Eukaryota > Metazoa > Chordata > Lepidosauria > Squamata > Gekkonidae > Gekko > Gekko gecko. The sequence goes on along the minus strand of JAPDNY010000001.1, from coordinate 125,830,087 downwards.
GAGTTTTGTGTTTCATGTGCTGTTTTAATGTTTCTTTTATTAATCTTTTGTATTTATTTTTTACATTTGCATTGTTACATTAGGTTCTGGGATGCCTGGGAGAAAGACCAGTACATACATATTTTAAATAAATAAATAAAACTGGAGTTCCTGAACATGTCATTCTGGTTTATGTATCTACCTACCCATGATCATCATGTTCTTCATGGATTTGTAAATACCTGTACTGTGAGCTAAAGAGTATATGCCAAAAGATCATAATCCCTATAGTTTGGAAGCACATATCTTTTTTCTTGGGAGATGTACAGCAGATGAAAGAACCCATTTGAAGCGGTATATAACGACTTATACAGATTTATTGGCTAAGGCAAGAACTCACTGTGTACAGTTTAGATTTTTGTTTTTGTTTTCCTTTTTTTGCATGTAGATTTTTGAAAACTCCATATACCACACTACACCAGTATTGAATGTAATGCCTTGTAGTATGCTGAAAAGATGTTTGAAGATGGAGTTTTAAATTATAACCAGCCCTTTTTCCAGATGTGCATCTTCCCAGCTGCAAGCTGTATTCATTGTAATTGCAGGTTGGTCTTTTTTCCAGCCTATAGAGACTCTTTAAGAAAGCCACTTTCTCATTGAAATGTATCATTGCTAGCAACATTCTGACTCCAACTTTATTTCAACTCTTTATTGTACATTCAGCTGGCATTGGTACTCTGGCTACAGATTCAGGCAAAGATGACCAAAATGTTAATAGGATACTCTCAGAGATGTCCACAGTGCCTATATATAAATAATGTTTGAATTTTTACCTAGTTGGATAATTGGCTGTGGTTTTCTATTATTCAACAACTGGAATGATTTCTTTGCCATTTGAGAAGGGGCAACTGAAGTTCATTAATGGGAAATTTTGTGTGGAACCATCAGGTGTGCATGGTGAAACAGACATAACCATTCCCAGTCACAGCATTTTGTCACCACCAGGAATAAGAAATCCTAACTAAGGAACAGCTTGACATCATGCTGACCTAAGGCATCTTGAGCTTCTCTGCTTTGGCTTCATTTCTGCAGCAACCCCTATAAGAAGAAATACGAAGAAGCTGCTAGCCTGGCCCTAACTTTCCTTGGATCTTCCTACCTGATTTGTTTGCCCTTAGCTTCCTCATTGAGCCTGATGTGGGTTTTTCTCTTGTGATAAGAGCTGGTTGTGAGGTCTGTGGAGGAATTACAATAATTGCTGTGAAAACAGCACTGGATATATACATTGTCCTCTTCCCCTGTAAAATTGTGCTCTCCTCTGTGGGAAACAGATGTTACAAAAGCTGTCCTCTTCAACTATTCATTCTGTTCTACATCAGGAAGCATTGCCATGAGACTTGTGAAATATGTGCTTACTTTATGGGGGGGTCTTTGTGATTATGGATGCCACCTTGAGCAGGATAGGGGGGAAATGATGTAAATTATTCTGAGAAGAAAAATTATGTTTCATTTCTTATAAACTGATTTGCTAATGTGTGTCAGTATAGGACAACTTGGTGACATTCCATTTCCCATGATTTACAGAAGACCCTGTAATGTTTAAAACCTCATTCTTCTTCCTCTGATCTACTGCTTGAACCTTTTGTTGTCAAATCACAGCTGACTTACGGCGACTCCATGGGATTTTCAAGGCAAAAGACTTCAGAGGCAGTTTGCCATTGCCTGTCTCCGCGTCACAACAACCCTGGTATTTCTTGGAGGACTCCCATCCAAATACTAGCCAGGGCTGACTCTGATTAGCATCCGAGATCTGACAAGATCAGGCTAGGCTGGGGTATCCAGGTGAGGTCCCTTGGACCCAAGGAAAGTTATATATGGCGGCATGTTAACACACTGTTGTTATCAAAGTATCTACTTAAAGCCCTGCTGGATCAGACCAATGATCTCTCTAGTTCAGCATCCTTTCCCACAGTGGCAGAGGCCCTGGAAGGCTTACAGCAGGGACATGTACACTATAAAATTGACATGCCATTGACAAGATAATCCATCCTCATGGCAAGGTAAATGAAAAATAATATCCAAGGATTCATTGGAGTTCAGCTACCTGGTGTAGTTTAAACAGATCTGGCAAGCAGTCTCAGCCAAGAGTATAGGGTGGGAGCAGGGATGTAGAATAGATAGATCAGTAATATTGTAGAGAATCTTGTTGTGCTGTTATATAAAGGAGCTCTCCTTTGAGGCCTGGTCATTGGATTTTGAATCTAAAGCAAAGATTCCTAGTAAGATAAGTGTAGCAGAAGGACTGGATGGGCTCAGATGGGGCAGGTACTCCAAGGGCATCAGTATAACTACCCAGGTATCGCAAAAGTTGGAGACCCCTATCTGGTGCTAGTGGGGTGAAATGTCCCAGTGGGATACATCTGACCTGACACGCACTCCATGGGATGGAGATGGATAATGGTCTCAGCTTCCCTAGGAGGCAAGGAATGCGAGAACCTGGATGGATCTAAGGGAGGCTGAAAGCAAGGCCCAAGGGGTGGAGTTAAATGCTGAGGTGGAAAGGCAGTGGTGAGGCACACCTGGGGATAGCCAAAAGAGGAGATGGGGGTTGCTGTCCTGTAGTGGAGGCTGGGTGTGGTTCAACCATAGCTCCACACCACCAATAAAGTTGGAATGTTCAGTTGCAGGCCCAGTTTTATGTGGTGATTTCTCCATTATGGAGCCACGCCCGCCCCAGAGCCTCCTGCTCCCATCCACCCTCCAGGTGAGCTGGGAGATGACAGGCCCTGCAACAATAGGATAATGTAGTTCAGCTGGGATAAAAGTCACCTCCAGAGATGAACCATTACACCACAGATTTGCTGTTTCTACAAGAATGCCCTTCTGAACAATTCTATTTTGTATATCCAATATTGCAGGAAAAGCAACTTAATCTCTAAGAGAGATAGTGGGGTTTGTGCTTTGTGGGATATAGCTAACTTCTTTATTAGTTGGCTTGGAACACCAGCTGTACAGGACTTTAAGAGTTCAACTGCCCAGGTAAGATTTTGCCCCATCCCCAAGACAAGCAGAAGTAAATAAACAAAATAAGCAATGATATATCAACCTATTAAACTATGTGTCTCACAACAGAACTAGTTTTGCAACCAAGTACTTCCTTTTGCTTGGTTTGTGTTTAAAGCACAGAGTATACACAGTACTGTATATAATTACATCAACATTGCCCAGCATATGCCCTTGCACTACCAAGTTTCTGGTGTGCACCACCTCTCACGGACATCCTCTCCACAATACTGCACCACTTCTCTTTTGCAGAGGGACCAGGGCCACTCCTGGATTGCTTGCTTGGGCCAGATTCCTTTCTATTCCATTATGTCAGAGAATCCATTGATATTATTTTCTTTTCATTCCTCCCTCAAAGGTTGCTTCCAGCTATGAAGTGTGAAGGGGTGGTGTTGCTGAGCTGTGGAGACCCTGATGAGAGATGGTTGTCACCTTGTCACTTGAGCACCAACATGACAAAAGGAAAAGGAGATCATACAGTAACAGGAGGGAGGGAGCTGCATGGGAATGAGGCATGTGGGTGCCATCCTGAGCCACTGCCACTTTGCTCAATGATGCTGCCATGGTGGTGGGGGGGTGTTAAGTATGAGACTCAACAACGGAATAAGCTCAATAAGTGATTTCAGCTTTATTGAACGGCAACACCAACTCAGGAACACACCACAACAAGGGGAGCACAGCTCCTTCTTTTAAACTTTCCCGGGCTGTCCAAGCCACACCCATAACAAGTTAAAGACCAATGGCGTTGCAGGGATAAAGGCCAATCAGGACCGTTCCCTCTTTGCAACAATCTCACACAGTGATTGGTATTTACAGGAGGTTTTGCAGAAACCGACCAATAGTAATGCAACATCTGAGGAGCCACTTTCAGAGTCAAGCTTAACATGGCAATGTATAGGCTTGATTTACAGTTTAATACATAACAGGGGGGGGTTGCATTTGCCCACCTCCATGTGAAAACAGGCTGCTTCTGTCTAAAGAATATATTCTCTTTTGTTTATTACAAAATGTGGGTTTTCTACTGTTGACAATTGTTCCTGCATTGCCAATGGTAAAGACATGTGCTAATTTAGGATAGGGTGCAGCTGTTTGCAGCCTGTTCTCTCTTGCTCTAGTATAGGGCATATTATTTGCAGCTTTGTTTGTAGAAAGCTAACAATGCCATTCTAAGCAGAGTAACACCCTTTGATTGACTTAGAAGGTGTTGTTAAAGCACTGAAATAAGTTTAGCATTGATGTGAAAGTAAGTTTTACATATATTTCATTTCCCTCTCCACAATCTCTGATTTTTTTTCCACCTTCAGGTTTTCCAGACATTTTACTTCTTTATCGGAACCCAAGGAAGCACATATCCCATTTGTTTTCCTTTAGAACCACAACACAATGGAAAGTTTGCTGGCATGCCACCACCTTAAGCTGTCACCCTATGCCTAGGATTACAGTACCATCAATAAACTGTTTGGGTAGCTTATTGTATTACCAAAGCTCCAACAATAATTGCACCATTCCCACAGAAATAAATGTCATCACATGATCTTGCCACAGACTATAAATTAAAAGTTAAAAGAACCTTCTGTGCATGTATATTACGATGCATATGCAATAGCAAGTCCAAACATAGCAGTATCTTTGCTGCCCAACCTGTTTTAGCCTATGTCAGAAATAATAAAGCACTTCTCCTTCTAGGCGTGGCTCAAACCAGGAGGTGTTGACAAATGAAACAATAGGAAGAGGGAAAGCCTTAACAAACGAAGTTGGGGGTTAGTTCAGGTTTCTAAATGGGATCCAATCCATATTTTTTGCCTATCCCTACTTTTCTTTGAATTCTGAATTCAGTAGAAGTGCTACTGTGTTATGCAAGAAGAGAGTTAGATGGCACTAAAAGTTCTGAATTCTGGAAGGTGAGTCTCTTTACTCTCACTGACAGATATGGGAATGGAGATAGATTCAGGTGGGTAGCTGTGTTGGTCTGAAGCAGCATAACAAAGTTGGAGTCCAGTGGCACCTTTAAGACCAACCAAGTTTTATTCAAGGTATAAGCTTTTGTGTGCGCACACGCTTCTTCAGATACAGTGAAACAGAATTTCCTTGACCATTACTTATAGGTAGAGAGAGGGTGGGAGGTTAGTTACCAGGATGGGCTAGTTAGAGTCAAGATGCATAAGAGAAGAAGAAGAAGAGTTTGGATTTATACCCCGCCCTTCACTGCCCAAAGACGTCTCAGAGCGGCTTACAAACTCCTTTCCCTTCCCCTCCCCACAACAGACACCCTGTGAGGTAGGTGGGGCTGAGAGAACTTCTGACAGAAACTGTCCTTGAGAGAACAGCTGTGCCAGAGCTTGTGAATGACCCAAGGTCACATCGGCAGGTGCAAGTGGAGGAGTGGGGAATCAAACCCGGTTCTCCCAGATAAGAGTCCACGCACTTAACCACTACACCAAACTGGCTCTGGGCAATTATAGCTGAGACTAGATTAAAGCATTTGGTAAGATTTGTGAATGGCAGTAAATTAACATACAAATACACAGTCCCATATCCAGAAATTTTGGGTTGGTGAGGCATGGGAAAATTTTGTGGGGCAGCAGGGGAGGGGGGAGGGAGAACATAAGAACATAAGAGAAGCCAATGTTGGATCAAGCCAATGGCCCATCCAATCCAACACTCTGTCATACTGACCAAAAATACCAGGTGCCATCAGGAGGTCCAGCAGTGGGGCCAGGACACTAGAAGCCCTCCCACTGTTGACCCCCCCCCCCCAAGCACCAAGAATACAGAGCATCACTTGCCCCAGCCTGAGAGTTCCTATCTATACCTTGTGGCTAATAGCCACTGAAGGACCTGATGGAGGGAGCAGGGGAGCGGGGGAGGGAGAGGGACAGCTGCACACCTTCTCTAAACTCCAAGTGGCAATTTCGGTACTTGGAATTCAGGCCTGGGCAGCTGCCACTTGAAAAACAGCATTTGAAGGGTTCCCTTTAAATGGTGTCTTTCAAGTGGTGGTTACCTGCACCTGAACTCCAAGTGGTGAATTCAGTGCTTGGAGTTCAGGGAAGTCATGCAGCTGGCAGCCGCCTGTCTCCCTCACTTCCTGCAAGATTTAAAGGGCCCACTGATCAGCTGGAGGGCCCCTTAAATATTGCAGGAGGGGAGGAAGAGGGGCAACTGCAAGATTTAAAGGGCCCTCCAGCTGATCAGGGGGCCATGTGCTCCACCAATCAGCTGGAAGGTAATTTTAATGTCACAGGAAGGGGGGAGGGGGAGAGGGGCAGCAACTGTTTTGGGGTGTGCCTCACATTTGAAGGGGTGGAGCCCCCCAAATGCCCCACTGTAGCTATGGGCCTACAAATACAAGAGTTAACAAACAGATGTGAGAACAAAGTTTGAATCCAGTGGCACTTCCAAGCAGGCCCATAGCCAGGATTTTTTAATTTGTGGGGCCTTTCAAAAAATTGGGGGGCACTGAAATAAAGATAAAATGTAAAAACTCACGTAGGCTGGCTGGCCCCTGCGCAAGCCAGTCTTCTCATGTGGTGCCTGGAGAGAAAGACATGCCAGGCTCCAGCGGGACAAAGCAGTGCCTGCCCCCCCCCCATGACTGCTGCACACACACACACGGCTGAAGTAAGGATCCATGGAAGAGGGTGGGCCTGGGAATAGCTGTGCAGTGACCTTGGGAGAGGAGGGGTAGCCGGCTGAAGTTGAGTGGGCAAAGCAATGGGAAGGAATGCTGGCTCTGCTTGGGCATGGGAGAGAGATGCAGCCCGTCTGAAAGGGAGGAGGCATGTGCAGGGCTAGGCATCTATGCACAAGAACAGCGGGGAGGGGGAGACACTCATGAAGCGGTTCTTGGATGATACACATTACAACTGTCTGCCAGCCAACATCTCCACAAAAGAACGCCTTCTGCTGAGTCCTGGATGCACCAGAAAAGCAGGGTGCATGGGGGATGGCAGGCCAGTGCACCAGGTTCACCCCCCCCGGCTTCAGCCTTACCATGGAGGTGGCCCCCTTGGTCGGTTTGTGAGACCTGCCTTCCCGGTGGGGACTCACCACTCTCTCCTCCTGCCTCCCAGCCACTGCAGGCATGGGCATGCGGGCAGCACGTTCCCCGGCAGCAGCCAGAAAGGTGCATGCATCCTGCACAGTCCGAATGCCACACTCCACTTTTGGATCCATGGCGCCAGCTCCCTTGCAGCCTGGCTTTTGCTTTATTGGCTTGTGCTTTGCCCCCCCGCCACCTTCCATGCCTTGTCCAACGCCTGGGCAGCCACCTGCCTGCCGTGGCCCACTCAGGGGCCTCCTCCTCCTCCTCTCCAACGCTGCTGCTGGCAGCAGCAGCAGGAGACCGGGGCTGGGAAGCCGCCGCCACCACCTCATGTGCCTTGACTGAGGAGGACGAAGAGGAACCACCCCCATCATGGGCCTTGGCGCCCCACTCCATCCCAGTGCCCTGGCCCCAGCACGCACCCACCCCCTGCAGCCACAACAGCTTTTCCTGAATGAGCAAGGTAAGGAGAGGTGGCACAGCCACCGCGGTGATGCAGGGGGAGTTTGGTTGGGGTATTTAAAGGAAGTTGGGGGGCCCTTTGAAGTAAGTAGGGGGCCCAGCCCCCAAATGCCCTACTGTAGCTACGGGCCTGCTTCCAAGATAACAAAATTCAATCCTGGGTATAAGCTGGACCTGAGAGACTTCAGATGTGTAGGTGTACACTCCTTCAGATACATTGAAACAGATTTCCTCAAACATTACATATCGGGGGGTTAGTGCAAGAGCTCTGTAAAGAATACAGGAAGTTAATAAAGGTTTTAAATAAGTAAAAATAAATAACATTGCTAGAGTTTAAAATAATCATGATAAGTACAGCAAGAGACTCACCTCAGCCATAGTTTGTGGCCCAGGAGGCAGGAAAGACGGGAAGGGGGCTTGTTTGGCCACATGGCCCCTCCTCAGGCTATACAAAAGGGCTAAGCTGGCTCTCCCCTCAGCATGCCATGTCATACAGCACATCAGTGGGTAGGCACAGGCAGCAAGAGCCCAGGGGCTACTTAAGCAAGCCCACATATATTCCTTGGCCTCTTTTTCCTGCTTTCCTCCATTTGCTGCACTTCACTGTCAAATACTTCCAGAGAGTGAAACATGTTGTAATGAAATTCTGTATACATTGTACTTTTGCATGAGAACAGGACAAGATAGGGGGACCCATAAATAATGGGGGGGGATAAATGATCAGAAAATCCCTCCCCCCTTACAACTGGACAACAATGCTGAGCTCCAAGTCCAGATAAGTAGCTTGTCACTCACCTTGCCCTGAAACTCAGTATAGTGCTAATGTGCAATTATTAGGCTGATGGCTGGCATTCAGGATAGATGAGCAGAAATCTGGTCTTCTAATTTCAGACATGGTTAGGATAACACAAAGTTTTTTTAACCTTTCCCTACCCATAACTATACAAGAAGGACCTCGATGTCCTTGACAACCACGATGGTATAAGCACTGACCTCGAGCCAGACATCCTGGAAAGCGAAGTTAAATGGGCCTTAGAAAGCATTACTAACAACAAAGCTAGTGGAGGTGATGGTATCCCAGCTGAGTTATTCAAAGTCTTAAAAGAAGATGCTGTTAAAGTGCTGCACTCAATTTGTCAACAAATTTGGAAAACACAACAGTGGCTACAGGATTGGAAAAGGTCAGTTTACATTCCAATCCCAAAGAAGGGCAACGTCAAGGAATGTTCAAACTATCTCACAATTGCACTCATTCCACACGCTAGCAAGGTCATGCTCAAAATCCTACAAGCTAGGCTCCAACAGTACGTGGATAGAGAACTGCCAGAAGTACAAGCTGGGTTTAGAAGAGGTAGAGGAACTAGAGATCAAATTGCCAACATTCGCTGGATTATGGAGAAAGCAAGAGAATACCAGAAAAACATCTACTTCTGCTTCATTGACTATGCTAAAGCCTTTGATTGTGTGGATCACAATAAATTATGGCAGGTTCTTAAAGAGATGGGAGTACCAGACCACCTCATATGTCTCCTGAGAAACCTGTATAAGGGTCAAGAAGCTACAGTTAGAACCGGATATGGAACAACTGATTGGTTTAGCATAGGAAAAGGAGTACGACAAGGATGTATATTGTCACCTTGCTTATTTAATTTATATGCAGAGTACATCATGCGAAATGCTGGCCTGGATGAATCACAAGCTGGGGTTAAGATTGCTGGGGAAAAGATCAATAACCTCAGATACGCAGACGATACCACTCTGATGGCAGAAAGTGAAGAGGACCTAAAGAGCCTCTTGCTCAGGGTGAAAGAGGAGAGTGCAAAAGTGGGCTTGAAGCTCAACATCAAAAAAACTAAGATCATGGCATCTGGCCCCATCACTCCTTGGCAAATAGAAGGGGAAGTCATAGAAGTAGTGAAAGACTTCACGTTCCTAGGATCCCAGATCACTGCAGATGGTGACTGCAGCCATGAAATTAAAAGACGCCTGATCCTTGGGAGGAAAGCAATGGCAAACCTAAACAGCATGATAAAAAGCAGAGACATCACCTTGCCAACAAAAGTCCGCATGGTCAAAGCAATGGTATTCCCCGTAGTAATGTATGGCTGTGAGAGTTGGACTATAAGGAAGGCTGAGCGCCGAAGAATAGATTCTTTTGAACTATGGTGCTGGAGAAGACTCTTGAGAGTCCCTTGGACTGCAAGGAGATCAAATCAGTCAATCCTAAAAGAAATCAACCCTGACTGTTCCCTGGAAGGCCAGATCCTGAAGCTGAAGCTCAAATACTTTGGCCACCAAATGAGAAGGGAGCATTCACTGGAGAAGACCCTGATGCTGGGAAAGATTGAAGGTCAAAGAAGAAGGGGACGGCAAAGGATGAGATGGTTAGACAGTGTCATCGATGCAACGAACATGAAATTGAGCAAACTTCAGCGGACAGCGGAAGACAGGAGGGCCTGGCGTAAGCTGGTCCATGCGGTCGCGAAGAGTCGGACTCGACTGTGCGACTGAACAACAAACAACCCATGTCATATGGGAGAATTTCATTGGCAGGACTCGATGATGGGGAAAGTATGCCTCATGGCAAGTATCTCCCAACTCTAACTTTAAATTCCATTCTACAACATTATAAGCTGCCAGGGGCTCACGAATGGGAAGCCATTGCAGAATGCTTGGAGATGCAGTTAAGTAAAGCCAGATGAAATGTTTTTCCTCAAGGCTGCTGAGAGCCAACATGAGGCAACAGTTAAAGATTGCCTCTGCCCAGGGTTGCCAGCTCCACGTTGGGAAATATCTGGAGATTTTGGGGTGCAGCCTGGGAATGGCAGGGCTTGGGGAGGGGAGGGACTTCAGTGCCATATAAGCTACCTTCCAGAGCAGCCATTTTCTTCAAGTGAACTAAACTCTGTCACTTGGAGATCAGTTATAATAGTAGTAGATCTCCAGCTACAACCTGGAGGCTGGCAACTCTACATACTCTGCCCCAGCCAACCACAATTCAAAATTTGTTAAAGAAGGACAAAATTAAGAAGGAAGGAAGAGAGAAAAGGATGTGCATGCGCAAACAGTGAAAAATGTAAAAATGAAGTGTGAACTCAGTGGGATTTCCTTCTCCCTCGTTACTCCCTCTCAGCATGACAAACAACACACAGACATTGAGACAGGGAAATCATACAAGCATTCTCCTATATCAGAAATATAGATAGACTAGGAGTAAGGCCCATTGTGGGAAGAAATACAACTAGCTCTAGAAGGAAGCTCCAGGTGAGAGTCCCGGCTGTGGCTAGTGGGGCGGCAGAAGGAAGGGAAAATAGAGGGAGGTAAGCCATGTTTATTTCCTTCTGCTTAGCTGTAAGGCAGGCCTGTCTCAAGTCATTTTGCTGCCCCAAGTGGGTAGTATGGGAAGCCAGCCTCATGGTAACAGGTATGGTTCCCTCCAACCCTGATTTGGAGCTATGCGGTGGCAGCTAAGGTAGAAAAGCACCTCCTCCTATGCCATGTCTTCTGGGTTCCAAGGGTCTGGAAAGTGGTTCCATAGCCAGTTACAGGGTTGCCAACTCTGGGTTGAGAAATACCTGTAGATCTGAGGGGTAGAGCCTGGGGAGGGCAGGGTTTGGGGTGGGGAGGGACCCCAGCAGGGTATAATGCCATAGAGTCCATTGCCCAAAGCAGCCATTTTCTCCAGAAAAACTGATCTTAAAGATCTCCAGGTGCTACCTGGAGGCTGGCAATATGAAAGGGAGGGCCAGACCTGTAGATTTGGGGAGGGCAGAATTTGGGGTGCGGAGGGACTTCAGCAGGGTATAATGCCATAGATTCCACTGCCCAAAGCAGCCATTTTCTCCAGGAGAACTGATCTTGGAGATCTCCAGCTGCTGCCTGGAGGCTGGCAATATTAAAGGGAGGGCCAGACCTGTAGATTTGAGGGGTAGAGTGTGGGAAGGGCAGGGTGCGGAAAGACTTAAGCGGGGTATAATGCCATAGAGTCCACTGCCCAAAGCAGCCATTGTAATAGCTGGGGAATTTTCTGTAGGGAAAATGATGTGCTGTGGCTGGGGAACATGGTGATTTCTGGGAGATCTCCAGGCCCCACAGGGAGATTGGCAACTCCAGTGACCATTTAAGGGGAAATTGGGATATGTATTTTGGCAACTCCAGCAACCATTTAAGGGAAAATTGGGATATGTATTTTACCTCAGTACATATTCAGTGACTCCCAACAGCAACAACAAACTGTTTAGAACGTTAGAGGCAAAGGCCAATCAGGCCGCATATGCAAATGACCTCTGTGTTCTGACTGGCTATTGGGGGGAGAGGAACAGCAGACTGTTTAGAATATTGGAGGCAAGGACTCAGGCAATGCAGCCAGTGGATAGGGACAGCTTCTGAGTGACACATCAGGAAGCCAACTGATTTGGGAGCGTGTGGAATGTTCAGGAGAGTCTATGACCAAAATGGAATTATTATAGAGAGAGATATGTAGGCATAGATATTCCAGTTTGTCCATTTCATAAGCACTTGTAAAATGTATGGGTGAAATTAGTCCTGCAATTGTCTAGGAGTTTCCCCTTCATTCCTTCTCGCTCATGACATTTCAAGGGCTCTTCAGCAGCTGTCTATGCAGTTGTAAATCAGTTGTAATCCCAGGACATTGCCAGCCACCACCTGGAGGTTGGCAACTAGGGATGGGCATGGAGGTTCATTTCAATTTGTGGGGCCACATGAACCATGAACCACAAACCTTCACAAACCTTCCTGTTTACTGAACTGGTTCATTTTGTGAGGTTCGTGATGCAGTAGAATGGCCACCCTGCAAACTAGAGATGCCAAACTCACAGCAAATCTCCAGTTGACTTTCCTCTAGCTGCCCTTCAAGTTTGGTGGGGATTGGATTTAGGGGGGTGAGTTATAGCCCCACAAAGCAAGTGCCCCCAGGAAAGTGCTGTCTGATGAGCCTGCTGCCAACGGAAAACAATAACTGTGTGTGAGCTGGTGGTATATATCATTCTGCTCCCATAGAGCAGAATGGGAGCTCTCTTACTGGCAGCCAGCACTGCCTGTTGAGCTTTGTAGGTCCACTATTGGTGTTTCCAGGACTGCAGAAGTCCATCCGCCCATTTCTTCGATGATCAGTTCTCTTCCCTCTCTGCCTTTAACTAGTGCGAAATGTGCCTGCTGTGTGTGAGCTGGGGGTATATATCATTCTGCTCCCATAGAGCAGAATGGGAGCTCTCTTACTGGCAGCCAACACTGCCTGCAGAGCTTTGGAGGGCTGCTATTGGTGTTTCCAAGACTGTAGAAGTCCACCCCCCACCCCCAGTTGCTTTGAGGATCCTAATTGATTGGTGCCAGTGTGTCTGCCATGGACACTGCCACCACAAACCGCACGAACCTTCAAAAACCATGTGGAGGGGTGTGGGAGGCTTGTTGGGGTGAGATCCCACAACTTCAGTTTGTGAAGCATGACACAGATGATTTTAGTCAGAAATTTAGGGTCATGGGGCACGATTTGTGTCTATCCCCCTCAGCAACCCTAGTGGGGAGAACAAGCAGGAACCGAAAGGGAAAGTACTTCCTTCCCCTGCCACTCCTTTGCTCAATATCACAGCTTTCTACACCAGCTCTCTCAGCCCCACCTACCTCACCGGGTGTCTGTTGTGGGGAGGGGAAGGGAAAGGAGTTTGTAAGCCGCTCTGAGACACCTTTGGGTAGTGAAGGGTGGGGTATAAATCCAATCTCCTCCACCTCCTCCACCTCCTCCTCCACCTCCTCCTCCACCACCTCCTCCACCTCCTCCTCCTCTTCTTCTTCTTCTTCTTCTTCTTCTTCTTCTTCTTCTTCTTCTTCTTCTTCTTCTTCTTCTTCTTCTTCTTCTTCTTCTTCTTTATTTTTAGTTCTAAAAAAATGAAGATAAAGTTGTGGCGTCTGTAACCATTTGCATATTTACTTGTCAGAATCAGACCAGTGAAACAGAAATATTCAAAATAATCTATTGTGTTGCATATTCCCTGCTATTATCAAAGCAGAATGCCCTGAAATTTCTGTGTGCTGTCAAAGATGCTGCTGATTTACAAGCCCACAGCCTGTGCAGGCCAACCTCATGATTCATGGGGCAGGCTGAACATTAGCAGAGGATTGCTTGTTTGAGGATATGATCTGGGTAATCCCTCACTTCCAGTTTCCATTTTATTTGGATGTGTTCTCATATAACACTTGGCTCCAGTGCCGGGATCTTTTATAGCTTGAAATAAGTGGGGCTATATATATAAGATGCACATATATATGATGAAGGTTTTAGTAGCATTTAAAAAAAGGATTATTGGCATTTATATGCATAACAAAATTATCTGCTCTTTCACTAGCTATGTGAAACATTTATAGAACCATGCTCTGGTTATACTGCTGGAAAGCAGCCCAAAGTTGTAACTTTATGAGCTGGGCCTTCCTCTGGATAATATGCATGAAATAGGGTCCTGATTTGGAAAAAAACAGTGCTGTTTAGAGATTATGTACTCCTGTCTTCAGCAATATTAAAATGCTTGTCAAGAAGGAATGCCGTTAAGTGCTGTGCTGAATCCTGGCAAACTGTTTAGAACTCCAAGAAAAGCTCAGCTCTGGTTTATCAGAGACAGCACACATCATTGCTAGATGTTGCCATCAAAGCATAGCTCAGCATAATTTCCATGCATGTGTGTTGAAAAAGAGAGAGGATAGTTGGAATATCTTTTCTACATTTCCTACTATGCATTAGGGGGAAAACAGAAAAAAACATGTTCAGCAAAGACAAGTTTAGTAAAGAGATGCAAGGCCCAGTCCTCAAATTCCCAGGTTTTGAATTTAAGAATTCTGGTATTAGGGCCCTGACTTGGGTAGCCCAGGCAAGCTTGATCTCGTCAGATCTCGGAAGCTAAGCAGGTTTGACTCTGGCAAGTACTTGGATGGGAACACCTCCTTGAAATACCAGAGGTGGGGGTAGGCCTTATTCAGCTACCTCTCTGAATATCCTCCAGGCCCCCAGTAGGGGGCAGTCCCCAGAGGTCGCCAGGACTTCCAGGTGCACACACACTCATACACAATCAGGTAGCACATCTCAGGGAATGGGGAAATCGGCTACAATCAGAATTCCAGGCAGATTCTTTTATTTTTTTAATGTGGAAATACTCTTCCAAATTTTTATCCTATTTCACTTTACACACAGAAGGGCTTTTTAAAAGAATGAATTAAGGTGGTACATGTTTGAAAAGTGTCCACATCATTCTGTCATATTTGGACTTAAAATTCTGTTTGAAATCCTGTCTTTTGCTAGCACTGGTACATAGATTACCCAGAAGCCCCAAGTGTCTAATTACAGTGATCACAGTGATTAGTTGTTGTTGTTGTTGTTGTGTTAAACCATCTCTTTATCATTTTCTGTGGGTCCATGGACACATTTGCAGTGAAAATCATGCTGATGGAGTGACAAGTGGGAAGGTTACTTCAACAGGATTCAGATATGGTACACATACCAGCTCTCTCTGTATTGTAAAAGGACCTGTGCTTTTTTAAAATTTTAAGGTACCAGTACTCATATGTAGGATTGTATCTGTAATGGAGTATTATCCATTCACAATATAAAAACATGTTTTTCTATGGGAAACTTAATTCTAAACTCAAAGATGCTTATATCATACATTCATAGGACACAAATTAAATGGTTTTGATAGAGTCATGTGAGATTCATATAATTGGGCCTCTGTAAGTTAGCTATACTGAAAACACCCCTGAATCTCTCAGATGTGGGTTGTGTGGGACGATCTTTCTCAAAGCTCTTTAGTGAGCATCTTAGAAATTGTTTTTAATCTTTTACTTTTAAGATGCATAAGAGATTATATGTATGTTTTCCTGTTTCTGATTTAATTGACATATGCATTTTTGTACCATTGTGATTCTCTTATATTTAATCATTTCAATAGTGATTAGATTGATTTTCAATAAAAATCTCACAACTGAACAAGGTTTTCACTTGAGACCTAGAATAAATAAGCTCCTGACTTCTCTTCAGTCAGAGGGATAAACAGTGTTGCCAGCTCTGGGGGGGGGGATACCTGGAGATTTTGGGGGTGGAGGCTGGGGAGTTTGGGTTTGGGGGGGCGAGGACTTCAGCAGAATACAATACCATAGAGTCCACCATCCAAAGTAGCCATTTCCTCCAGGGGAACTCATCTCTGTTGCCTGGAAATCTGTTGTAACAGTGGGAGATCGCCAGGCCCTACCTGGAGAGTGGCAACCCTTCCTGTAGAGTTCTTTATAGGAGAGAATAATTTTTTGAACAAAAGGCTAGTGGTTTAGTGGTTAATGCATTGCTTTGGAACAGGCAAAGAAACTCTTAGGCCCAGGACAGACTGGCAATTTGCCCCGGTATCGAGTCGCGGCAAAAAAAACCCGGAGTAAACGATACCGGGTTTTCCCGTCCACACAGCGGGGGCCTCTGCCGGAAGATACTGGACGGAGGCGCGCGGGAGCGTTCAGACTGCCGCGCCAGAGGCACGCTATATTCGCTGTTTCCCCATTATTTCGGCTGTGGGCGTATGTGCGTATGAGCGCTTGAGCGCTCATGCGCTCATGCGCATAAGCGCATTTTGGTGATTTTTTTTTTTGCCCTGCAATGCCGGCACCGCATTGGGCAGTGGAGCGGAGCGCAGCCAATCACACCGCTGCTGCCTCATGCCCAACGCGGGTTGCTCCCGGCTTTTCGGCTGCGCGTTCAGACTCCCCGGAAGCGGAGAAACGCGCGACAAACGCAGGCTTTCAAGATTTGTGTTGGCTTTTATCAGGTGTTTTTTTAATCCGGCAGTGAAGCGCGAGAGCACCGGTAGGCTACGGGTGGGGGACGCCAGGCAGATGTGCCTGTGTGAACATTCCATTTAATCCGATATTGAGTCGTTGTCAGCCCGGGTCCCATCCCGCGGCAAATTGCCAGTCTGTCCTCGGCCTTAGTTTCCATATGTGTATTTGAAAGGGAAAGCTTCCCTCACGGGTGGGTAATACACACCAGTCTCTGCCAATTCCCTCCTCCCTCTGCAGATCACCACTACGTTATTTCTGAGGGCCCCCTCTCTCATTCTTTGGCTGAGTGGGGCAGGCTGGCACACAAAGACCAGGGCTTGGGGAGACCTGACAAAGGTGCCAGTACTTAGTACCAGTGAGTGAGCACTGTCACATGCACACACACCAAAGCCTTAGAAAGGACAGGACCCATTTCCCACAGCTAAACATTTACAGTAATTTCAGTCTGCTCCTTCTGAAATCTTCTTCAGTTTTGTGCTTTTTAAAAAGACATATAATGTTAGAATTTTGGTTCAGCCAGTTATTTAATCCAGTGATAAAAGTAATTGTTTTCATATTCCTATTTGAGAGCCAAACTATATGTGACTTTGGGGATCCATGAATGGATCCCCAGAGTTGTGATTTAGAGGGCAAGTCTAATCAAGTCTACCCAATGGGGCTTACCCCTAGGAAAACATTCTTAAGATTTCAACCTTAGCCTAAAAAAGAAGACATCCCTGATAAGCATTGGGGTCAAATCTGGAAAAAACTGGTAGCTATCAGGCATGACAGATCTTTCAGTTCTCCTTGCACACTTGGACATCTGTTCAGAGACAAAAATCCAATCTAGAATACACACATCACATACCAGGATCTTTCTGGTCCTTAGAGTCATATGAACTTAAACAAGTACTCCTGTTATAAGTTCTAGGGTTGCCAGCTCCAGCTTGGGCAGTTCCTGGAGATTCTGGAGCAGAGCCAGGGGGAGACAGAATTTGGGCAGAGAGGGAGCTCAGTAGCCATATGATTCTATATAGAGTCTACACTCTCTAGCTGCCATTTCCTCCAGGGGAACTGATCTCTGTAACTTGGAAATCGGTTGTAGTTTTGGGAGAGGTCCAGCCCCACCTGGGGAATGGCAGCCTTCAGTTTGAGTAACTCGGGGCCAAATTACGTATTATATCTACCACAAGTTGTTTTACAAACAGATGTGACACTGAGGAATTAACATTCCCAAGTACTCCAGGGCCCATTTTGGCTTGGGAGCATGCAGATGTCCAAGCTTCCCCACCCCATTTTCACAAACCAGAACCACCACTGGGGGCCATATTTGCCTCACTGTAATAATGACTGCAACATATGGAGACCCAATATGGGGCGAACAGGGCTCCCCGTGGCCTTTTTTTTAATTTTAAATTTTTATTGAAAAGAGGTAAAAGTATACACAAATTAAGGGAACAGCTGTACAATGCTAGGTACATGCCAATCCTAATAAATAATCTAATAATAGAAAGAGGCGACCATAATTATAAACAGCCCCCCATTGAGATGCTTACATTTAAACCATGCAGCAACTGTCTAGTAAGTGATTTGTATAACACATCTATATAACCAAGGAACTGAAGAAATGGTGATTGTTCTTGAAACAGGTTAAAGGAGCACTGCTATTATCCATGTGATATTTCACATGCTAGAGAAAATGAGTATTTAAAGATGAATCCAGGGGGACATAAGAAGCTTTGGACGGTAAAATGTCTTTTTCTGACATGAATTGAAGAACCCCTGCCCAAATTGCCACAAATTTCTCCTGCACTCTAGAAGTATCCACAGTAGTGTTTTGAGTGATTTGTGTAATTTTTTCTAATTGATATTTTTTCATACCACTTTTGGATCGAGGGAGGAGAACTAGACTTCCAAGCAGATGCAATAGATAACCTAACTGCCGCAAATAGTTTAGCTATAAACTCCTTTTGGGCTCTTGTAGCAGAGGCTGAGTCCATTAAGTCAAGAAGTGCTATTTTGGGGCAAATCTGCAGGTTTAGAGAAGCGATCTCATTGATTTTCTTAACGACCTCTTTCCAAAACAAGTATATAACGGGTCACTCCCACCGGCAGTGGAGATATGACCCTCTACCTCCACATTTCTTCCAACATTGAGGACTAGTTGTTGGGTTTATCTTGTGTAGTTTTTCTGGTGTATAATACCAGCGAGTGATCAGTTTAAAAAATTGTAACCGAGTTGTATAATTTCTTGAAAGATTAATCGGTGAGTTCCAAATCTTATTCCATAATTGTTCTGTTATATTCATCTGTAAATCCTCCTGCCATTGAAGTTGATGCCTCAGAGGTGAGTTGTCTTCTGCCCCTATAAGTAATTTATACAAATTTGCCATCAGGCCTTTGGGAGAGTCTGCATAGGTTAATAAGATATTTTCCAGGCCAGAGTAGGGTCTGTCAAATGTACCTTGTGAGGCCAGAAATTCCATCAGATTTTTTAGTTGTGAGTAGCTGTGCCTGGAGAACTGTAGCCCGGCTTGTTCTTCAAAAAAAATCCTTATCACAAATCTTCCTGTGATGTACAAAGTCAATTGGATGGGAGAATCCCATTTGTGTCCAGTCTTTATAAGACCCAGTTCCCTGAGCTGATTGAAACCATATTTGGTTGACGATGGTGGTAAGTGGAGAGATACCTGAGATTAGCTGTTGACTTTTGCAGTCCCAAACTTTAGACATAGCCATTAGACAAGGAGTTTCTCGATAAGTTTTCGGTCGACGCAAAGCTAACATCCAGCTGGCTTCCTGAAGTGTGTATGGCATTACATAGATTTGTTCCATTTGACCCCATAAAGGAATAGGTTCTTGTTGTATTTGTACTGCTGCTGTTAGGATAGCTGCTTGACGATACATGCGTAACTGGGGGAGATCCAACCCCCCCAAGTGATGCTGGTTTAGTCAAAATGTTTGAGTTGATCCACAATTTTTTCCCCTCCCACAGGAAAGAGATAAGGGTCTTTTGCCAGTGCCTAAGGTTCTTATCTGGAATATCTGTGGGAAGTGTTCGAAAAAGAAACTTGGGTAGAATGACACTCTTAATTAGATGCAGCCTATTGGGCAGAGAAAAATTAAGGGGCTTCCAATCATTTAATTGTGTTTTTATCGAATTGTAAAGCGTGTCATAGTTATGATGTGAAAGGTCTTTGAGAACCTTTGGGAATCTTACCCCCAAGTGCTGCCAGGACTCTGTGGTCCACTTGAATGGAAATTTCTTCACAATTTGCTCCTGCAGTCTATGGGGTGCCCATGTTGGGTAGAGTTCTGATTTGGACAGATTAATTTGAAGGCCCGATATCTTCCCATATTCTGAAAGAATATCTTGTATGTGGGGTAATGATTGAATAGGGTTAGAGATGTACAGAGTCAGATCATCCGTGTACAAACTGATTTTATGCTCCCTTCCTCCCATAACCATTCCCAAGAAATCAGTACATTGTCTCAATTCCTCTGCTAATGGTTCAATAGCAATTGCAAAAAGCAAGGGGGAAAGTGGGCAACCTTGCCGTGTGCCTCTTGTCAGGTAAAATGGATGTGAAGAGCAACCATTCACTCTCACCCATGAGGTAGGCTTTGCATACAATGCCTTCATAGCATTTAAAAAGTTGCCCTGAAAACTCATCTTTCATAAAGTCACAGTCAGAAAAGGTATTTCCACTGAATCAAATGCTTTGGTAAAGTCCAAAGCTAAGATGATTGAGTCAATCTTCTTTTGGTGACCGTAGACAACAATATTAAGCATTCTTCTCACATTATCTGGCAATTGCCTTTTAGTGATAAATCCGGTCTGGTCCTCTTTAATATATCCTGCGATGAAAGATTTAATTCTGGTTGCTAAAATGGATGTGAATATTTTTGCATCATGGTTGAGAAGCGCAATGGGCCAATAAGAGAAAGATCCAACCCCCAAGCGATGCGGGGTCCTTATTATCTTTTGGTAATACCACAATATTGGAGTCTGTCCATGATGTCGGGATTCATCCCGTTTCCAAAACATTGTTGCAGGTGTGAAGTAGGTGTCCCGCTAAAGACCAATGAAATACCTTATAAAATTCCGATGCAATACTGTCTGGGCCAGTTGATTTATTTGTCTTTGATGATTTAATGGTGTCAAGAAGTTCTTGCATAGCAATTGATTGTTCCATAAAATTCACTTGTGTTTCCAACAAGCATTGGGAAAAGTGGGAGGAAGTTAAGAATGAATTTATATCAGCCTCACTAGGATTCTTAGAGCAGTATAGGTTATTGTAGAACTCAGGAAAGGAGTTGGCAATGCTTTTTGATGAGAAGAGTGATGAGCCATTGGATTGTTTCAGAGGAAGCTTGTCTTTTGCTATCTACCTTCCATTTCAGCATCTGAATATTTCTTGAGGATTTAATCCACAATTTCTGTTTAAGGAAAAGCAGATTCTTCTGAATTTGGTTCACATCTAATGCCTCAAGAGCTTTGCGTTCCGCCAGCAGCTTTTGAAACATCTTCTTCCTACCTGTTCTTTTGTGTTCCGCTTCTAAATTCTTAATTTGCGTAAGTATATCTGTTCTGACACGATCTCTTTCCCTTCAAAGATGAGCTGTGATTGCTATTATGGATCCATGCAGCACTACCTTCATGGAATCCCACAGAACTGTTGTGGAGAATGTTGGCGAAGAGTCTTCTTTAAAGAAACTGCCGATGTCTTTCTCTAACAAAGCTCTTACTCTTTCTTTTAATAAAATGTTTCTATCCATCATCCAGTATTTATCTTTCTTCGATTTATAATCCGCGTTTACGGTGCACTTCAGCCATGCATGACCTGTTAAGAACCATGGATTAATACTAGCAAAAGGTATACATAAGAGAAAAGTTTGTGAGGTCAGTATATAGTTGATTCTCATGAAGACATTATGTCTCGCTGAGAAATATGTGTAATCCCTAGTCATTGGGTTGAGTATTCTCCAGATGTCACAGAGCTGGTATTTGTTAAATAGTTTAGATAGTTTTAAGTCTGGTCGCTTGAGAGACATGCTAGCATTATGCCATGACATATATAATTTACCATTAGAAATAAAAATCAGGTCCGCTCCTATAATGAGATCTCCAGATAAGAATTTTTTGAGAGATGCGAACATCCTATCAAGAAAATTGATTTGATTCTGATTTGGAGCATATATACTAGCTGTCATGGCTCCTGCCAAGCCCAAGCCCTTGGTGCCCATGGAAGAGCTAAGTGCCAACATGGATGAGCTCTCCACACCAGGGACCCCTGCACCTGACCACGCGGCAAGCTCCGAGGACGGCCCAGCAACAGCTGGGGCAGATCACTGCTCGAGTGACATGCTCCCTGACTCACCGCCACCGGTGTCTCGTTTATGAGAGCAGCACTGGTGGGATTTGGCAGCCCAGTGGCGCAAAGCATGCCGGTGCACCTGGCGCTCATGGAGCCCTGAGTATTAGCGGGAGCCGGGATGTGTTTGAGGCGTGCTAATTACTGGCCACTCAGATTCCTATTTAGCCCCTGCTGGCACGACAGCAAATTTGTGCCAGCAACTAGTCGCATCCACGAAGCCCTGCACTGCACCACTCCGGTTCCTGATGCCTTATTCTTGGTTTGATCCCTCCGGCTCCTCGACCTCAGCTTGTCTTGACCTCACTACTCTGCACTTCACACCCCTGGACTCCTGACCCTCGGCTCTCGGACTCCTGACTCACAGCTCCCATGCTCTGGACCCTTGACTCTCAGACCTCCTGACCATGCTAACAGTTGGTGACTTGAACTTGGCTCCCCAGTTTTCTTGGCTTGCTCGGCTTCTGACTCTGAACTGTCTCTTGACCACTCCGCTCATCTTGCCCCTTGAACTTGGTTATTTGGTCCCGGCCAGCTCTGACCTTGGACTGTGTCTTTCGACCATCCCGCTCGTCCTTTGAATTTGGTTAATTGGTCTTGGCCAGCTCTGACCTCGGACTGTGCTCTGACCACCCCATGCTTACCTGGCCTCGTGCCCCAGCCTGTGACAGATTGCTGGCACCCCAAACACATGCTCATCCCCCACCATGGATGAAGCAGGTGAAGAGGCATTTCAGCTGGCAGATTTGGCTACGCAGCTGCAAGAACTTATGCAGTTAGTTAGCCACCTGCATATGCAGCAGCAAGCTACTGCCACTGCCATTCCACCACCCTGCTGTCCTGTAAACCCTCCCAAGAAATTC
This sequence comes from Gekko gecko, assembly GCA_029375565.1. Taxonomy (NCBI): domain Eukaryota; kingdom Metazoa; phylum Chordata; class Lepidosauria; order Squamata; family Gekkonidae; genus Gekko; species Gekko gecko. Next base: position 125,807,495 of record JAPDNY010000001.1, on the reverse strand, counting down.
AGTGGGAATGTAAAGGAGTTTCCAGCTTTTCTCACCCAGTGCAAGCTGTACATTGAGTTGAAAGACTGTGACTTCCCAAACGACAAGACAAAGGTTTGCTTTATCGTCAGTCTGTTGAAGAGGCAAGCAGCGAAATGGGCCATGCCCCTTCTGGTCTCCTCGTCCCCGCTCCTGTCATACTACCCTGGGTTCCTGGCCCGTTTCTCCACCGCGTACTCAAACCCCCAGCAAGCCGCCACAGCTAACCACAAAATCCGCACCTTGAAACAAGGTAAATCATCAGTCGCCCACTATTCTACAAAGTTCCAGCTGTTGGTCCAAGACCTGAGTTGGAACGAATCTGCCCTCATGGATCAATACGCGGAGGGCCTGGGGGATGAGATCCTCAATGAACTGGCCCGCGACGACCGGCCAACCACCCTACAGGCATTAATCACCCTGTGCCTTCACATCGACGGTCATCACGAGAGTTGATGCCAGCATCGATGCCACACCCATAGCTCCCCCAGCACCCACTGGTCCACCTCATGGTCAAGCCCAGCCAACCATAGTGGCCCAGGAAATGAGGGTGAGCCCATGCAAGTCGGGTCAGTACGCTCATGCCTCACCCCCGAAGAGAAAAACTGTCACCACACCCAGAATTTGTGTCTCTACTGTGGCAGGGCCAGGCACCACTCTCTCGGGTGCCCCGCAAAATGGGTGCACCCTGAGGCGCTGCCCCAGCTGCCAGTAAAAGACCAGCCCCACGCCTAAATGGACCCACCAGTGTAGGGCAATTAGCCAGGTCCTCCGAACTTCTGTCTCCTGATCCCAGCCCCTTTTTGATCCCAATCAAACTACAGTTACCAGATGAACACTGGTTATGTGTCCACACGATGCTCGAATCCGGAGCCGCCCACTGTTTTATGGACGCCGCCTTTGTAAAGCAACAACATATCCTGGTCCAGGAGAAACCGACCCCGGCTCTGGTGGAAGTGGTTGATGGGCACCTCCTCCATTCGGGTCCCGTAACCCATGAAACTCAGCCGCTGACCCTATGCATCCGGAAACACCGAGAGCAGCTACAGTTTGACGTTGCTCACATGCCCCACTTTCCAGTGATCCTGGGCCTTTCCTGGCTGGTAGCCCATAACCCACGGGTGGATTGAATTTGCCAGGAAGTGCACTTTCCTACCACATGCTCCTCAGTGGACCCAGCCACCACCATCTTGCTCACTTCTGCTCCAGATGACCAGTCACTTCTCCCTCGCCCATACCACAACTTTGCCGATGTCTTCGAAGAGAAAGGAGCCAACCAGTTACCCCCACACCAGCCATAGACTGTGCCATAGACCTAGTTCCCGAGGCACCCTTGCCAGTAGGTCACCTATACCCCATGGCTGAACCAGAACTAGCTGTGCTTTGGGACTTCCTCAAAAAGAACCTGGCCCGAGGATTCATCCGGCCTTCCACCTCTCCACTGTCTGCCCCAGTGCTCTTTGTAAAAAAGAAGAGCAGAGAATTGCGCCTCTGCAATGACTATCGTACACTGAATAAAATCACCATCCGCGACTGATATCCCCTGCCACTGATCCTCGAGCTCCTTGACTGTCTTAAGGGGGCCCAGATCTACACCAAGTTGGACCTCTACAGTGGCTACAACATCATGTGCATCCTCCCTGGCAACGAGTGGAAAACTGCTTTTGGCATATGATACGGGCAGTACGAATACCTCATGATGCTGTTTGGCTTGACCAACGCACCCGCAATGTTTCAGCGGCTCACAAATGACATGTTCTGGGACCTCCTTGATCACTTCATGATCATTTACTTAGATGAAATCTTGGTGTACTCCAAGAGCCCCGCCCAGCATGTGGAACATGTTCGGTTGGTCCTGCAACGCCTCCGAACCCACGGCCTCTACGCCAAGCTGGAAAAATGTGCCTTCCTCCTCCACTCCATAGAGTTCGTCAGCCACATCATATTCTCAAAAGGGATATTGATGGATCCCAAGAAGGTGGAGGTCATTCTGACTTGGCAAGTCCCTCGAACCCACAAAAACGTCCAATGACTCCTCAACTTTGCCAACTATTACCGGCAATTCATCCCAGCCTATATGTTCTTAACGACTCCCCTGACCCATCTTCTCCATCCCAAGGAACCATTCCACTGCACTCCTGAGGCCAACCAGGCCTTCGCCATGTTAAAAACCTGCTTCTCCTCCGGTTCCTTACTTCATTACCCCAATCCTCGGCTCCCATTCACTGTCGAGTCTGATGACTCCAGTGTCACTATTGGTGCCGTGCTCTCCCAACGAGACGGCCCCTCACAGCCTCTGCAGCCATGCGCTTACTATTCCTGCCAATTAATGGCAGCTGAGCAGAACTACACCATCTGGGAGACAAAGCTCCTATCTATCGAAGCAGCTTTTGAAATCTGGAGGCACCACCTCGAAGGGGCCCATCACCCTGTCCAGGTCTTCACTGACCACTGGAACTTGGAACATTTGCAGACCACCCATTGTCTCAACCAACGGCAGATCCGGTGGTCTCTGTTCTTCTCCTGGTTTGACTTCAGAATCACGTACATTCCTCAGATGCAGAACCAGAAAGCTGATGCCTTGTCCCGCAAACCGGAATATGCACCCGCCTTGAGGAAAGAAGCCCCCGAGACGTCCATCCTGTCCCCTTCGGTATTCGCCGCCACCACCAGTCCTTGCCCCCTGTCCAAGGAGATCTGCTTGGCACAAGCCCAAGACCCCTGAGAACAACAATGGCCACAAGAACTCCAGAACGGGGCAGCCGGAGACCTCACCACCCGCAACAGCCTCCTGTTCCACCAAGACGGCCTCTATGTACCCCCGGGGCCTCTCCAGACCCAGATCCTGCACCTCACCCATGACTCACTCCCTGCTGGACACTTTGGCCACCATAAGATGACCCATCTCCTCACTCAGGAGTTTTGGTGGCCCCAAGTTCGTGCTGACGTAGGCTGCTATGTAAGCTCCTGAGAAGTGTGTAGATGGGCCAAAGACGTCCCCACCAAGCCTCCCAGCTTGCTGCTTCCATTACCCATGCCCTCCGAACCCTGGGACACCATATCAATGGACTTCATTGTCAATCTTCTGCGCTCTCATGGGCACACCTGCATCTTCGTCGTGGTGGACCTGTTCATCAAAATGGCTCACTTTGTTCCCTATGCCAAGGTCCCCACAGCTGTGGAAATGATGCAGCTGTACATCCAGCAGATTTTCCAGCTCCATCGTCTCCCCAACCATGGTCTCCCCAATCTCCAATCAAGGTTCCCAATTTACCTCCCGTTTCTGGCAAGCGATGCATTTCAGCCTTGGTACCCAGATGCACCTGTCCTCCACCTATCATCCCCAAACAGATGGGCAAACGGAATGCACCAACACCACCCTGGAACAATACCTTTGTTGCTACTCCTGCTACCAGCAGGATAACTGGTTCACGCTGCTGCCTTTGGTCGAATTCACCTACAACAATTCCGTTCACTCATCCATCCAAACAACTCCCTTCGCAGACAACTATGGATACCACCCTCGCTTCTTCCCCAACATCCTGACACCCACCAACGTCCCTGCCACAGAAGCACACCTGCAAGAATTGCAGGCCCTTCAAGGGCTACTCCAGGAACAGCTCCAGCAAGCCAAGGAAGCCGACAAGCTGGCACCCAACCAGAAATGACAGGAAGGTCCGCCTCTACATGTCAAGGATCTAGTGTGGCTTTCTACCCGATGACTGCGCCATCCAGGCTGATCCCAGAAGCTGGACATCTGGTTCATTGGCTCCTATGAAATCCTCGAACAACTCAATCCCGTTTCCTTCTGCCTGCAACTACCAGATCACCTCCACATCCACCCTGTCTTCCACCGCTCTTTGTTACTCCCATCGACCCCCCCAGTCCAGATCACCCAACACCACCAGCACCTCCACCACCTGTCCTTGTCGATGATGAAGAGGAGTATGAGGTCTGCCAGATCCTAGACTCCCGTCTCCACCGGGTTCCTTACAATACCTCATAGACTGGGAAGGATATGGCCCTGATGACCATTCCTGGGAACCAGCAGACAACCTCCATGCTCCTGCCCTGGTCCAGCTATACCATGATGCATACCCCGAGAAACGTGGCACATTGGTAGGGGGAGGCCTGAGGGGGGGATAGTGTCACAGCTCCTGCTGAGCCCAAGCCCTTGGCACCCATGGAAGAACTAAGTGCTGACACAGATGAGCTCTCCACACCAGGAGCCCCCACACCTAACAATGTGGCAAGCTCCGAGGACGGCCCAGCAACAGCTGGGGCAGATCGCTGCTCAAGTGACATGCCCCCTGACTCGCCACCACTGGTGACTCATTTACGAGAGCAGCTGGTGGGATTTGGCAGCCTGGTGGCGCAAAACACGCCTGTGCACCCGGCGCTCGTAGAGCCTTGAGTATTAGCGGGAGCTGGGACGTGTTTGAGGTGTGCTAATTACTGGCCACTCAGATTCCTATTTAGCCCCTGCTGGCATGACAGCAAACTCGTGCCAGCAACTAGTCGCATCCGCAAAGCTCTGCGTCACACCACTCTGGTTCCTGATGCCTCATTCTTGGTTTGATCCCTCCGGCTCCTCGACCTCAGCTCGTTTTGACCTCGCTACTCTGCACCTTGCACCCCCGGACTCTTGACCCTCGGCTCTTGGACTCTTGACTCACGGCTCTCATACTCTGGACTCTCGAATCTCAGACCTCCTGACTAAGTTAACAGTTGATGACTTGAAGTTGGCTCTCTGGTTTTCTCAGCTTGCTCAGCTTCTGATTCTGAACTGTCTCTCGACCACCCTGCTTGTTTTGCCCCTTGAACTTGGTTATTTGGTCCCGGCTGGCTCTGACCTTGGACTGTGTCTCTCAACCACCCCACTCATCCTACCCTTTGAGTTGGTTATTTGGTCTTGGCTGGCTCTGACCTCAGACTGTGCTCTGACTGCCCCATGCTTGCCTGGCCCTGCACCCTAGCCCATGACACTAGCCAGCATCGTTTATTTACCATCAAGCAGCCCTTTAATGAAAATGAAGCAGCCCTGTGGGTCTACACTTTTGGCTTGCAATACAAAATTAATATTTTTAGCTATAAGTATAGCCACCCCTCTACTTTTAGAGTTCCTTTTAGCTTGAAATTGTAATGGATATAATGATGTTTTCAACACAGCATTAGTGTCATCCTTAGAGTGAGTTTCTTGAAAGAAAATAATCCCGATCAAATTTTCTTTAAGTGTTGTAGAACCTTCTTTCATTTGATAGGGTTATTCATGCCCCTGATATTAACCAAATTAATTTTCAGATCCATCACCATTGTTTCAAGAACGTGCACCCGGAACTGGCCTGGGTATTGACAGCAACTGCACTAGGGCCTATTGATTAACCTTTACTATGAGTAAAACTTGCAGAACCTTTAGGCAGTACAAGTTAAAAGTTACTAAAAACACTAAAGTACTAACACCTAAAATTAGTCAAAGATATTAAAGTTTACTGATTTGTTAGTTATATGTTAGGCAGCAAACAAGATACTTCACAGCCACTAGTCAGTGCTATTTGTAAAATTAATCAACTTATTTAAATGTTGATACAAATGAAGCAATTTAACAACCCTCCCCCTCACACCCCTTCTAAGAAAGTAATCACCACAATCAAGCAGCACAAATGATTATTAAAATTAATTACAGCACTAAAAATTGATGAGGCAGATTAACAACCCCCACTCTCCCACCCCCTCCAAGGAAAAAATCACCACAATCAGACAGCGCAGTTGATTTTTTAAATTAATTACAACACTAAAAATTGGTGTATCCCCTGTCCTCAGTTATTAAAGAGACTGTATTCCCCTTCTGTCAAAAAACTTTAGAAAATGGTTTCAGTGTGTACTAAAAACAAATAGTTGAGCAGCAACTTAGAGGAAACCAACAGTGACAATAAAATATTAATTAATTTATTAATAAAGGATACTAATGAGCAGGTTTAAAAAGAACTCTATCAAAGCTCATCACAAAAAAGCAACTCCTAATAACTAAAAATTGGGAAAGAGCAGAGTTACCTAGATATGAAAACCACCCGCCCCCATTCGCTTCAGTAGCGAAAGCCGCCAGAAGGCTTCCAGGCAACTAAGAAACCAGAAGAAAGGCAACAGAGTTCCAACTCCCTCCCCCTCCCTTAGAATAAATGCTCTACCTAAATGAAATTAACCCTAAGAACCATCCATCCTAAAGCTATCCCACACAAATAAACTTTAAAGCAACAACTAATAAGTTAATAGTTAAAGAAGTAAGATAATATAGTCAGCTATGTCTTCAGCTTCTGAGTCTTCAGAGTTGTGTACAGACAGCTTAGTGTTCACCCCAAAGGGTTCTGGGGGTTGTAGTTTCCTCTTGTGCGAGCGCTGGTACTTGGAGTAATTAGAGATACAGAGTGCATACAGTAGATCAAGCCTGGAAGCTTCATCTCCCACGACATAAGTTAAGCTGTTAAATGAAACAAACAGCCTACCATTGGGGAGCCATTTGTATTTAATATTGGCCTCCTTGAGTCTTGCTGTGATACCTTTTAGTGTTTATCTAATACAAAGCGCCTCTTGAGGTATATCAGGAAACACAAGCACTTGTGCCTCCCCACACAATAAATGACCTTTAAGCCTAGCCGTATCCTGATTTTTTTTCTTCACATTCCAGTTTGTAAACTGTACCAAGATGTCTCTTGATCCATTATGTCTTAGTTTTTTAAGTGGGCCGATTCAAAAGGCTTTTAAAATGACGGGCATAACATCGGTGTTTAATAATAGAAGGGAGTTCAGCCATGTAGCCTTAAATGAGATAAGATCCATAGACTCCTCCGCCCCCTCAGGGATCCCATGAAATTTTAGGTTTAAAGCCTTCACCTGGGTTTCCAGAGAGAGGAGCCTCTCCTTAGATGGGTCTTTGGAAATATGTAGGGCTTTCATATCATCCCGCAGAGCGTTCCCAATTTTCAGGGCTGAGTTTACAGTCTTTGCAGTTTTTTGTAGTGAGGATTGAATTGTCACCAGTTGGTCCTTTATGGGCTGAACAACTTGCGCCATTTGGTCTCGGAGCCTATTTTCCAGTTTATTCAGTCTGGCTGGTAGATCTAGTTTATTGAGAGCGGCTTCTCGTCAGCCATCGTACCCTTCCCTGCGTGAGAGATCCTCTGATCTGTTTTTGGCTCTCTAAAGGTGACGGCTTTGGCTGGAGACATGGGAGTTGTTTTATTCAGATTAGCGGATGGTCCACTATTTTTCCCCATAGTCTATAGGTGAATCACAACAATATACTTTAGGTTAGGGGCTTCTAAGGGAGAGAATGAAGCAGAGCGAAGGACTCAGACGACCGTCATGAACCCTGGCGTAGCCATGCCCCTTCCCCATGGCCTTTTGAGCCTGTGAAGAGAATGTGTTGGGAAAGGCTGACACTCTTTCTCCCGCATGCTGTGCTCCCAAGCTGAATTGGGCCCTGGAGCACTTGGGAATATTTCTGTTTATTAAATGAGTCAGGGGCACCCAACCTGACTCAAGGCAGATATAATTTCTAGTTTAGGTCTCATTGCAATGGGAAGTTAATAGGCTGCCTTTCCATGCAAACTGCAGCCCACACTAGTCTCCTGATCAGTTTTGTGTCCTTCCCTTCAATCTATGTTACAAACTCCATTCCATCCTGCCTCTTCAGCTACTAACTAACTGGGGACTGGTCCTACCAGCATTTAAAGTTGGGTGCCTAACAGAGGATCAGTGCATGGCTGTGATTCTGGGCAGGGTTATAGGTGCATATGTTGCACTCTCAGAATGGGGGCATGTGCCTGCAGCCAACAACAAGAGCAAGTACCCCATGCCAGAATGAATTTCAGTGAGAAAAATATAAAAGGGAGACCCTCCCTCAAACAGGTATGCAAAATGAAAAAAAGCAAAAGATAAATTTAAGAAGGCATGGGGGTTGGGGGAATAGTTCAGAACATCATCTTCACAGCTTTGTAATTTTACATGTCATGTTGTTACTTTCTGAAGGAAAAAGCAATTAAGTCTGATCATCTTTTCCCTTTCCCTTAGAGAGAGAGATCTTCCATTAGCACAGATAAGAGCTCTATGTGTCCATCAAAAGGGAACCCACAAAGACATTATGTTTGTATGTAATATTAAACCGTACATATAGATAAAGACTCTCAGATATCAGAAATAAATTTTCAGTGTAGTTACTTCAAATATCAACCAGAGAGAAAAGCACTCTTTGGCAATGAATATTGTTTTATTTGCAAACCGGCAATATAATTTTTTTTCACTATGTGGCTGTAAAATTACTTCCCTTAATCTCCAGTGATCACATCTGTTTGCTATAACCTGTCATAACTGGTCTTATAAAATCCAACCTTTATTCAAAATATTGTTCTATTTTTAATTATTCTTTTGAGAATATAGCGTTATTTTGCACTGAACTGAAAATAAACTAGGTTCCTTTATAAGCAACCTTGGCTTTAATTTTTGAAGTAGCCTCATAATATTTAGCTTCTAACAGTAGCCTGCAATTTGGCACTCCCATTTTCCTGTGATTGGTAGCTTGCAAGTCAAAAAGGGTATTACATAAAATGTTTTCTCTATATGAAAAAAGATTCTTAAAAAATGACATCTATTAGAAATCTCTACACTACATGAAGGGCAGCTGAATATCCTGATTTGTATGTATCTGTCCTTGGTCAGGGACTGATCCCCTTCACTCTGAGCGGGACACAGTGACCTCCATACCTCATCCTCATCTTCAAAGGGGAAGCCCTGGGTGGAGATGTAATCACAGGTCATTGTCTGTTATGCATGCATTAAGACGATGAACAATTATGGCACTTTAAGGAAACCTATCATCAAGTGAGAGGAAAAGAGTAGTTTTCTGAAGCATATGAATTCAGCCTTTTATGACTAAATGACTGCTTAAAACTTAAAACTCTAATCGTTACCACTGGCTTTTCAAAATACCAATTCCTTTTCTCCATATATAGAACAGAAGAAACACAACACTGTGAAAATACTCCAGGGCTTCCCATCAGGTGATGGCCTCTTCAAAAAATCAGCACTCAAGTTGCATACTGGCAGGGCATTTTCTGTGCTGGCACTGCACTTTTAGAACTCTGGGTTGGGAAATACCTGGAGATTTGGGGGGCTGGGGTCTAGGGATGGTGGGGTTTGGTGAGGGGGGACCTCAGCAGAGTATAATGCCATGGACTCCATCCTCCAAAGCAGCCATTTTCTCCAGGGGAACTGATCTTGATAGTCTGGAGATCAATTGTAATAATGGGAGGTCTCCAGGTGCCACCTGGAGGTTGGCAACCCTATTTTTGCAACACCCTCTTTCTTGAGTCTCACCTGGTACTGAATTTATTTTTAGGTGCCCGGCCAAAACACATCTTTTTATCCAGGCTTTAATGTTGGGTTTTATTTTATCAGCTTTTTAATAGTCTGCTTCTGTTTTATGGGTAGTTTTTATGCTGGTTATGTCTAATGCATTGTTTTTATTTGCTTGTTTTTAATATTGTGATGTGGTTTTAATTGTAAGTTGCCTTGAGCAAGACTGAAGAGATGGCATAGAAATTTCCTAAATAAAGAAATACATGCTGAATGGCTGCCCCCAGGATGAGAGGGCTGGGTACCAGATTCATTATCATAGCCAGGGCTCTTTTTGGGCAGGAACGCACAGGAATGGAGTTCCGGCTGGCTCCTGAGTTGCCCACGTCCAGCAGGAACTCATTAGCATAATAGACCACACCCAACAGCAGGAACTCATCAGGATTTGCTACATTAGGGGTGTGTGGCCTAACATGCAAAGGAGTTCCTGCTACAAAGAAAGCCCTGGGTTTTGACAACAAACAAGGTAACCAGAATAAGAAGCAAAAGGTGGGTGTGGCTGGATGACCACACTTCTGGTAACATGGGGATGTGGCCTAATATGCTAATGAGCTGTGCTGTCAAGGGTGTGGCCTGATATGCTAATGAGTTCCTGCTGGGCTTTTTCTACAAAAAAAGCCCTGATCATAGCAAAATCAAGGGTGAATGAATGTGATAAAAGCAATAAAATAAGCTCATGAAAGCCATGTTTTGCACAAGATTCAGACAACCAAAATGGCAGGTTTGTAAGGTTCAGAGAGATGCTCCATCATTTCTCAAACATATTCTGTATTTGCATCCTAAAAACTAAGCAACAATGATAATAATGGCCCATTAGTCGATTTGTCTAAAAAGCTCAGCCTGTAGATTTGTAAACTATAAATCAGCCTGTAATTTGACAAGTATGGTTGGTTTTTCATAGATGTCATTAAGACAACAATTTATCTTGTTTCTACCCACTTAATTTAATCTTGCCATATTTAAAACAAAGCAACATACCTTGGAAAACGTATTCCTTCCATCCCTTGGCTCATCCTTTCATCTCTCAATGCTACAATGCCTTCAGGACTGAGGTGATATTTGAATGGATGATCCACAGTTCCCAGCACATGCTCTTCACGACTGAATTGTACCTGTCATTAATGGTCCTAGCTTATCACTATAAACTGGCTAGCCCCTGCAAGGATGACAGATACCAGAAAAACAGGTCATCCACAAAGAAGTTAAGAGTCTCTACTCAACAAACATCCCAGTTATGCCAAAAAATGTTGTAAATGAAACATAAAGGGGGGAATTATTTAAAACTTTTCTCATAAGAACTAATTACATGATGGGATGATGGGAATAGCTGAGCTCCAGTTAAAGTAGAAAACTGTAGAAGGAGCAATCAGCCTGGTTTTGTCCCTGTAAGTCTAGCAAAAGAGATTTTGGATAGTTAGGAAGTCCCCAAATTCTTCCCACCTCCCATGAATCCCCAGCTTGTCACTATATCTAGTAAAGTGGCTGAACTTGGACCCATGTGGTTGTCAAAAGCAGCACAATGGGGCCACCTGTAGATGTGTTTTAGTAAAGTAAAGATGGAAGAGAAATTCTGCTTCTCTTCTGCCTGCCCCCCCCGGCTTCTTGCTTCAATTATTAAGTTTTTGAGTAAGCAACCCAGCTTTCAGCTTGAACTGACACAATTGCTTTAAGTTGTATAACTTGTCACTGTGCCATTGTTTATCCACTGATCTTCACATGTGTTCACTGCAAACCCACAAAGTGAAGTGCAAAAATTGAGATGGTTGTCCACATCAGGTGCACGTGTGGATCTTTCTTGGTAGATCAGCACCTTTTCATTTTCTTTTTCAGGAAAATTAGGGTTCAAATACAGTACACAACTGTGCCTCCTTCCTATCCACCCAAGAAACCATCTGTTTTGCTTCCGGTCTGGGATCCATGGCGTCCTGACGTGTTCTGGCTTTGCTCTCAGAGCTCCCAGGGCATACGGAGGGTCTTTATGACAGGGTGGGCTACAAACAGCCCACCGCAGATCTCCCCAGGCAGGGGAGTGACTAGCAACGAGCATCGGCCCGAGAGGGAGTTGAGATTGGCTGATAGTGGGGCTTTAAAGAGCGTCGCGACCAGCCTTGATCCCCTCCCCCCAAGAGGGCACTTCGGAATTTCTCTAAAAGACCCCACCGAGTTGGATTCCCAACTTAAGAACACATGACCCAGACCTCCAAGACATTCTACGGAAATTGATAACAAGGAAACACTGCTATAACAAGACACGGACTTTGAAGGTAACTTTTTAAAATTGCTCACCGGAGACGCGTTGATCTCGAGAGTAAACAACATCCGATGAAGCGCATGATCGTGCTGTATTTTGTGTACTAACACCGACTCCGAAAAAACACGGCTAAACAGTAAAAAAGGCCAAAAAGCCGGTTTGTTGATAATTCCTGCGGTTGGAATATTGACTTTAAAATAGAAACTAACATTAAGCCCCGCGAGAACTAGTGTGGAAAAAGTACTCTAGCTGCGACAGGAAACACCAGAACAGGAAGTGACCTCAGACCAGACAAGTAGCATTTCCTAGAGACGACCAAGGAGGCCGGAAGAAGGGAAGAAACCAGAAGTAAAGGGGGACGATTAAGACTGCCGGACAGGAAGTAAACAACAGGAAGATCTATTTACCATAGAGAAATTGTGCCCGCCATTTTGAGAAGGTCAAAAAGTTTTATTTGGATTTTAGACAAAAGACTTAACAGAAAAAAGCAAAAATAGAGCGGTTTAACTGGGCACAAGAAGGACTTTGATGTGAGTTTTATGTGAATTTTAAACAACGGCTTACGATCTTCGGCAACGACAGAGGGTGAACTCTTGGTCCTCCCCGAAAATGGCTGCTAAAGAGGAAAAGAAATTACAGGGCATGATGGAAGCCATGGAGAAACGAGTGATGGACGCTATTCAAAAAATGGAAAAAACCCCTAGTAACAGAAGTAACAGATTTGAAAAAAGACTTGTCTGGGATTACAAAAGAAATACAGACGTTGAACAAAAGAGCAGATGAGATGGAGGAAAGAGTGAAAGGAGTGGAGACTAATGTATCTGAGGTTGCTAAAGAAGCAGCTAAAGTTAACGTAATGGTGGAATATAATGGAATGCTTAATCATATGAGATTTAGGGGAATCCCTGAAGTTAAAAATGAGAATATCTACTCTGTTATGGTGGATGCTGTTGCAGATTTTTTAAAACTGGAAGAGGAGAAGGTGGCGGCACAGATTGATTTGGTATACAGAGTCAACTCTGCGATTGCACAAAGGAAAAAACTACCCAGAGATGTGATTGTCCAGTTCATATCCAAAAAATTGAAGGAAGACTTGTTCAAGCAACAATTTCAGGAAGATTTCACAATTGATAACAAGAAAATTATGATATTAAAGGAACTACCCAGAAAAATTCTTCAGGACAGACGACTTTTTAAAGACTTGATTGACAAACTGAAAACAGAGGGTATAAGATACAGATGGGAAATTCCAAAAGGTGTCAGTTTTACATTCAAGCAGAAGAGAGTCACCATCAAGTCAGTAGAGCAAATGAACAGATTCATCAATGACAATTTTAAAGACTCTGATAAATAAATACAAAGTCAACATGGAGAGTCAAATCATATCTTGGAATGTTAATGGACTTAATTCACCTCATAAAAGAAAAAACATTAGACTTTGGTTGGAAAAACAAAAACATGATATTGTTTGTTTGCAAGAAACACATATTAGGAAGACTGATGCTAAATTTTTGATTCAAAAAAGATTAGGAGAGGAATTCTACTCCCTCTCCTCACAAAAGAAAAAAGGAGTTGTCACATATATTAAAAAGGAATTGGAGCCAAAAGAAATTTTTAAAGATAATGAAGGGAAATTTTTGGCAGTGGAAGTTATACTTCAGAGTAAAAAAACTTTAATCTCTATGCTCCGAATGGTGCGAAGGAAAAATTCTTTCAGGACTTGTGGGAACAGTTACAACAGTTAACCTATGAGCAAATGATACTGATGGGTGACTTTAATGGTACTGTTAATAATGTTATTGACAGAAAATCAAAAAAAGGAAATGAAGGTATAGGTAAACTCCCGAAAGTCTTTTTTCAAATGGTAGAACATGAGCATCTGGAAGATGCATGGAGAACTAAAAATCCTAAGGACAAAGATTATACTTTTTACTCATCAAGGCATGAATCTTTTTCAAGAATAGACATGATGTGGATGACCGAGAATCTGATCTTGCAAACACGTAAAACTGAAATTTTACCTAGAATTCTTTCTGACCACAGTCCAGTAAAGTGGTCAACATATGTTAAAAGAAAGAAATTTCGATGGAGACTCAATGAGGATTTACTGGACAAACAAAATATTGTGGACAAAATAAGGATGGAAACCAAAACGTATTTTCAACTGAACTTAAATAAGGATGTACAGACGCAAACAGTATGGGAGGCGTACAAAGCTGTGATGAGAGGACATCTAATTGCAATTAACAATAATGAAAGAAAACAACAATTGAAAATAGACAAAGAGATTATGGAAAATATTCAAAAAAAGAAGCAGAGCTTAAGAAAAGACCTGGCAAAAAGAAAATTTTGAGAGAGCTGAGGATCCTAAGGGAACAATACGATGCGAGGTTAAACAAAGAAGTATATTGGAATTTGAAAAAATTGCAACAGAAGTCCTTTGAAGGAGCAAATAAACCAGGGAAATATTTGGCATGGCAATTGAAGAAAAGAAGAGAGAATAAAATAATAACTAAATTGAAAGATGGGAACAGAGAAATCATAGACCCAGGAGGGATCCGGAGGGAATTTTATAAATACTATGCGACTCTTTTCCAAGCAAAACAAGTGGATCAGCAAAAAATTCAAGACTATTTATCTAAAGTTAATTTGATGCAACCAAGCCCAGAAATAAAAGCAATATTAAATGCTGTGATAACTAAAGAAGAAATCAGTAAAGCAATAGGAGAGGCAAAGATCTCCAAAGTTCCAGGACCAGATGGTTTCTCAGCTAAATTTTATAAAAAATTTCAAGAAGACCTGGTTCCGGTTCTAGAGATTCTTTTAAATGAAATTAGAAAAAATGGGAAGATCCCAGATTCTTGGAATGAAGCTGCAATCACCTTAATACCGAAAGAAACCCAAGATTTAACAAATGTGAAAAATTATTGACCAATTTCACTTTTAAATAATGATTATAAAATTTTTGCAAAAATTTTAGCAGAGCGCCTTAAAGGGTTTTTGAAATACACTATTGCTGAAGATCAAGCCGGGTTCTTGCCAAATAGACAAATAAAAGACAATATGAGGGTTGTTTTAGACGCAATTGAGTACTATGATTAGCACCTGGAAAAAGAAGTTGGCTTTTTATTTTTGGACGCTGAAAAGGCATTTGATAATTTGAATTGGGAATTCATATTTAAAGTGTTCAAGAAATCCCAGATGGGCGCAGAATTTATAAGAATGATTAAATCAATATATAAAGAACAAAAAGCTACGGTGATTGTGAATACAGAATCAACAGAAGTGTTCCGGGTCAGAAAAGGAACCAGACAGGGCTGTCCCCTGTCACCATTGCTATTTATCTGGATTTTGGAGATATTGCTGCAAATGGTTAGAGATGATGATAACATAATTGAATGTTAGAGGTTTTTCATATAAATTAAGAGCATTTGCTGATGATATTATGTTTATTGTTGAAGATCCTGTTAATAACATGCCTATGGTATTTGAAAAAGTAAAAGAGTTTGGCGATCTCGCAGGGTTCTATGTAAATAAGAATAAATCCAAGATAATGTGTAAAAACATGATAGCTACAAAGCAACAAACGTTACAAAACTTGACAGAATGTGAAGTGGTTAAAAAGGTTAAATATTTGGGAGTTGAAATTACAATGAAAAATATTGACTTGTTTAAGAATAATTATGAAAAACTGTGGGTTTCGATGAAGAGTGATTTAGAAAAATGGGAAAAACTTAGATTATCTCTTCTTGGAAGAATTGCCGTTGTCAAAATGAATGTACTGCCCAGGTTAATGTTTTTGTTTCAGACAATACCAATTGTGAAAGATGTGAAAGTGCTGGTGAAATGGCAAAGAGAAATCTTTAAGTTTATCTGGGCAGGAAAGAAGCCAAGAATTAAAATGAAAATAATGTATGATATTAAAGACAGAGGTGGCTTCCAAGTCCCGAATTTGCGTTTGTATCATGAAGCTGTATGTATGTCTTGGTTAACTGACTGGGTTAATTTGGAAAACAGAAAACTTTTGGCCCCTGAGGGTCACGATTGCAGATTTGGCTGGCATGCCTATCTTTGGTATGGGAAAAATAAAGTAGATTCAATGTTTAAGCATCATTATGTAAGAAGAACATTGTTTGATGCATGGACCAGATACAAGAACACAGTTTCTGATGAGAGGCCTTTATGGATTGTTCCTGCTGCAGTTATTCATCCCTTTTCAGAATATAAAGGTAATGATTGGTTGAAATACCAAGAGTTGCTTCAAAAGGAAGGGAAAAATATGTTTTAAAACCAAATAATGAATTAGAATTTGAATATGGATCGTTACAATATTGTCAAATACGGGATATTTATAAAAAAGATTGTAAAGAGGTTGGTTTTAGAGCTAAGAATGATGAGTTTGAAGATATATGGTTGAAAAAAGAGCGAAAAATGATATCAAAGATGTATAAAACCTTGTTGACTGTATTTACTTTGGATGAAACTGTTAAAGAGCAAATGATAAAATGGGCCATAAATATGAACAAGGAAATTTCCATGGAAGCATGGGAATTTTTATGGAAAAAAACTTTTAAAATATCAACCTGTGTTAATGTAAAAGAAAATTGTTATAAGATGATGTACAGATGGTACATGACACCAAAAAAGATTGCTAATATTAGTATGGATAAGAACCTGAGTAATAAGTGTTGGAAATGTAAAAGAACAGAGGGTTCTTTTACCATATGTGGTGGTCATGTGATAAAGCAAAAATATACTGGTCAAATGTACATTGTGAGATGCAGAAAATATTAAAAATTCCTATTAGGAAAAGTCTGGAACTTCTTCTCTTAGGTTTGACAATGGAAAAAAATCCACAAGAAAAAAGGACACTATTATGGTATATGATTACATCGGTGAGAATGGCTTTTGCGCAACAATGGAAAGCGGAGAAGGTACCAGATATACATGACTGGTTAAGAAAACTGCTGTTTTTAGCTGAAATGGACAAAATGACGAAAAAACTAAATGGACAAATGGCAGAACAATATCTAAAAGACTGGGAAGGCCTGAAATTCTACATGGAAACTGAATATAGAATGAAAGGGAAAATGTACAGTCTTGACTTGTATTGATACTGAATGTGAAATGAAATGAATACTTGATTGTACTGTACCTTTATTGGAAATAATGTTGGAAAAAGTCAGGTCTTTATGTATCTGAATTTTGTTACCTGATTTGTCGATTGTTATAAGTCTAAACTTGATTACCTTTTAACTTTTTCTTTTTTGTTATTAGCAGTGTTGGAAGCCTATTAGGGGGGTTGGGGGATGGGATGGGAATCTTTTTAAATTGTATTGGTAACGATGTTTAACAATGTTGAATGCATCCCAATAAAATTTTGTTTAAAAAAAGAAGAAAAGAAACGATCTGTTTTATCCTGGCCAGTTTGAATCTCAAATCCAAATGTCAATACCTCTCCTCTTCCTTTTGCCATCAGTATAGGATATTAATATACAAGTTTACCCAACTGAAAAATTATCTCAGTCTCATTCGTAAAACAAATCTGAAATGGAAGGTTACCTTTAAATTTCAGGTATGATGATCAGGGCAGCTGGACCACAGTTTCATGATCCCCACCACCACCCTGCAAGGACAAGCACCTCCAGCCTCTGAGCCTTTATCAACATTGCCAGGAGTGGCATTACCAAATCAGGCCAAGCATCAGTATGATATAGTAACAGAGTGATGAACTTGGAGCAGGGAGATATGAGTTCAAATTCCTGGTTAGCCCTCGAGCTCATTTCATAATTTGGTGCAATCTCTCATCGTAATCTACTTCACAGGGTTCTTATGAGGATGGAAATGGAAACTTTCATATATATCACCTTAAACGCATTGGAGGATGGGCAGGATAGAAATATGATAGTCAAATAAATAAACATACGTCATGCTGGGGCAGTTACTGTCATTGCATGTGTATTCACATATATTGCAGTAAGCCTTTTTAGCACAATAAGTAACCAAACAATTCATTGGAGCACTCAGAGAAGTATTATAATATTTGGCAAACCCTCTCTTGGAAAAAAGCTCCCCTCTCACTCCCACAGTCCTGCTCCTAGTTAAGATTACCAATTCACATTAACCATCACTTTGTAAAAGGAAACCAAAAGCAATCAAAATGTGCTTACTGGTCTTTCCCATCTTGGTCTCTCTATTTTCTTTTTAAAAAATTAGGGTAAAGGTTTCCCTTCCATTTATGGCAATGACAAAGAAAATACTTGCCAAAAACCCACCCAGCTGAGCAAGGGCGAACCTTCAGCTTCTGGCCTGACCTGTTCCTGAATACTCTGTTGAAGACTGGAAGGGCGGGTGTAGGAGGATATGGGTGGGAGCAGTGGCAGTGAGGAAGCCCTTGTCCACAGCTTGTGCCAAGAGGAAATGGGCACAGATTCTAAGGAAACTGTTTTGTGTTTTAACTAATCACGGGGGCAGGGCAGTACATGAAGTCCAGTGTTTTCCCATCATTATAAGCAGCCTCAGCTGTATCAAGAAGAAACAGCAGAGCTATTTGCTGGCTCTACCTTCTCTCATATGCAGAGCAGTAACAAAGTAAAAGCAATTCACACAAACAAATGTGTGTGCTCTGAGTGGCAGGAGGGACAGGCAAAGAAGGTGTTCACACTAGTGCTCACATTCCAGAGGGCAGCTGTGTGAAAAATACCCATTGCACCTGAGGGAATGGAGAGAATGGTGAAATTTGCAGAAAGTTCCTAATATAGTGGCTGTAGGACTGGAGGGAGATGAATCTAACCATTCTAGAACAGGGACAAACCTGGAAGTACACCTGGTAGCCTTCCTAAGAGTTTGGTGTAGTGGTTAAGTGCACAGACTCTTATCTGGGAGAACCAGGTTTGATTCCCCACTCCTCCACTTGTACCTGCTGGATGACCTTGGGCAAGCCATAGTTCTGTCAGAGCTGTTCTTGAAAAAGAGCAGTTTCTGTCAGAGCTCTCTAAGCCCCACCTACCTCACAGGGTGTCTGTTGTGGGGAGGGGAAGGGAAAGGAGTTTGTAAGCCACTCTGAGACTCCCTTGGGTAGTGAAGGGCAGGGTATAAATCCAATCTCTTCTCTTCTTCTCCCAGCCCAAGCCCAATGACTGGGGCAGCTGGAAGACCTGGAAGTCTTCCACAGATGGATTCCAGATGTTGCCAAGTAGAGATACTGAAGCAAGAAGGTTAGGAGATCTACCAGGACAGCAAGAAGCAAGACTGAGCCAAACAGGGACCAGGAAGGAGTCTCTTCAGTCTCAATGTTGGTCAGAAAGGGGGCGGCAGACTGAGGCCATGATCAGATGAGCTGTTTGATCTCATGTTGTTGCTGTTCCCTTCTGGATTTAAAATGCATGATCAGGCAGCAACATCTGCTCCCATCCCCAGATGCTGGCACCTCATTCTCACAAGTCTTTGAGTCAGAGTTATTTGACACTGGAGAAGTTCAGTTCTTCCTGGTGTCAGCAGTCTCACCCTGCATCTCTGGAAGTCTGATCAATCTATCATGCTCTCAAGCCATTTGAGAAGTCTGAATGTTCCCTTCCAGTTTGGGGGCTTTTTTTTTTTTTGAGGCAGTTAGCAAGGTGCACATAACTGCATATTCACACACACACCCAGAGCTTCAACTGTCTTTTCGTTTTAAAAACTTTCAAAGAAAGACACCTGTGTATTTCAGCTTTTCTCTGTACTTTGTGGCACATGAGGTGGGGAAGGGGCTAATTGAAAAGATGAGTTTTTTTCAGAGAGGGAGGGAGGGAAGCAGTCTGAGAACAATTCCTGTGACTCCAGCTTTGCTCCAAGCTTTTAAATAAAAATGCCAGCAGCACACAGGACACAGGATGAGGCTTCTCTATTCTCTCCCCCTGGCTTTGAAATGTTTGAAACATTGGATTTTTCAAGAGCACCGTTTCAAAAACACTTTTTCTGTGCTGCACTACATATCACAGCAGCCTTGTCCAGCAATCCCATTGGCCAGCAGTTGCTGCCATCCTGCCATGAGTTTGAAGCACTGTTTCCAATAAGTCTTTATATGCATGCTCAAAAGACAATTTTTTAAAAGCTGCCCAACCACTCCACTCCAGAACTGCCATGCCTGATAGAT
The DNA here is from genome assembly GCA_029375565.1 of Gekko gecko. Taxonomy (NCBI): domain Eukaryota; kingdom Metazoa; phylum Chordata; class Lepidosauria; order Squamata; family Gekkonidae; genus Gekko; species Gekko gecko. The sequence goes on along the minus strand of JAPDNY010000001.1, from coordinate 125,787,684 downwards.
CAACCATGGGGAGAAAGCATGGGGAGGTAGATTTGGGGGGGGATGTCTGATCAAATCTCTCTATTACAAAGAAACTCGGATATATTAGAGGCAGCACCAGATCGCACTACGCCTGTCATCTGACCACAGCCTGAATCTCATAGGTCTTCTCAGCAGTAGTGAGCATGTTATGAGACTGGCACCATGCAGCATTTAGCATGCGCAAACAGCTGTACATCCAAAGTCCATATAGCATTAGGATATACCAAAGTAATGTAGTTGTGAATGAGGCTAGTACAATCACATCGCCACTTAGCACAAACTGAACATTACACAGATTCACTCAAAAGTAATTTGCACCCTATCTAATGTATTTTAAGGTCAGGCTGAGAGCATAAAAGCATCAGTGGACCCAACCAGATCACCCATTCTAACATCCTGGTCCACTAAGAACTAATTGTTTTCACCTGTAGCTTATTTCATCTCAAAGCAAGGATTCTTTTCAAATTAACTGTTCAGGTAAATAAGCTAAGTCATTAAGATGTTAGACATTGTATTTGCCAACTCATTTTATGTAAGTCTTTCTTTACATGAGTTGTCTTTTTTCCTCAGCTGTGTAACATCAAATCAGCACAGATGCTGCAGCAGCAACTTCTGTGAACATGAACATGCTCCTTCTCAGCATATCCGGCTCACAGAAACTACCACTTCTATGAGCACATGTATCTGATGTTACATCATTCACATGAGTACTCTGCAGGTGTGAGCAGGGAAAGAAAGAAAGAAAGAAAGAAAGAAAGAAAGAAAGAAAGAAAGAAAGAAAGAAAGAAAGAAAGAAAGAAAGAAAGAAAGAAAGAAAGAAAGAAAGAAAGAAAGAAAGAAAGAAAGAAAGAAAGAAAGAAAGAGATTTCTGAGGCGGTGAAGGTATGAAATCTCTTTGTAACCAATGAGCTTGTGATATATTCAGTATTGCCAATGACTGGTTACTGTTTCTGCAATGCACTATCCACCAGTTACTGCCCCATGAAAATTCTTATCAGTTTCAATTAGATTCATGCAAGAGGCATACTCAATGGCTCATTTCTTTCAAACAGGAAAAAAGAAATCTGTGACATAACAGGCAAATCTGGAGGCAACAGGAGGGTGACGGGCTAAAGAGATCTATCAAGGAAATATTTTGTTGAAAACAAATTGTTCAAAGCTTTCTGAAAATAGATTTCAGGCTCAAAGGGAAAGCGGGTGGGTGAAGGTCTGGAGCAGGCAAAGAGAGAGTATGAGAGAGAGAAAGATCAAACAAATGACAACACCCCTGGGAAAACGGGCACTGAAAGTTGCTAAAAATATATATTTTTGAGACCCGTTTCCTTTAGGAGCTAGAGAAGATGACCAAGATGCTACAGTTTGGCTTAAGCAAGGGGCAAATCAGTCACTTCTGGATCATTCAAAGAAAAAAGCCTTGCCAGATCATTAATCTACCTCTTAATTACTGTTTTCTAGTTTCCCTGAAAAACTAGTCAGTCATACAGTTAATTTCTCTTCTAGGCCAACCACCCCCCCACACATATTTCCAGTCAAAGGCAGCCCCCCTGATTGCAACATGATGAAAAGATTTGGGACTGTTTCTATTTACCATTGAGGAGATTGTTAACTTGTTAGCAGCTTTAATTAAAGATCTTTGCCCTGCAATAAGGCAATTGTTGCTGGCCTTGAGTAGGACACAAATTCTTTGGGATTTCTCCTTGTCATTAGTCTCTTTCTCTTGCCCTTGTTTTTGTTTGTGGTGTCTTGAGTTATCCTCTCCACCCACGTTTTATTTCAAACATATGTCTTATTTGCTCATAATATGCCAAATGTTTGTCCTTGCTGAAGGATCTTTTTTGTCTTATTTCATTTTTAAATAATAAAAATAATGATAATGTGCTTTATATTAAGAATTAAAGAGCCCAGAAAACAATAGCAGAGGAGAGGCTGCTGCAATTCATGGAACAATTAATGTCACTGAGCTATTACATTGTAGCTCCTTCTTTCAGGATCAGAGAGAGAGTGTGTGTGGGGATGAGCGCAGGAAAATGTTGAGGAAGCAGGATCCTGCTTTGAGGAGGTACTATGAAGAATGTATAGATGAGACCAGAGCCCATACAGTAAAGTGTGGTAAATGTGTTGTTGCTGTCACCACACAAGCATAGAATAGAGGCATAGGAATATTGGGCCATTTCAAGCATTATACATCAATATGCCCTAGGAGCTACCAGAGGCACTTCTGCTGAGTGCCAGTTCCATTCAGAATATGAAAGCCACCTGCCACATGGAGCACTTCTGCATCATCACTAATGTGCCAAAAATGTACTGCACTGCCATGGAGACTCTTTGATTGGGACAATCCACTGGAAGCCCCTTGTGGAACTCCTGCTGCACACAACTGTTTCCAGTGCCCTCCATATGACTGCCATAATGGTTTGATTAAACAACATACATCCATGTTGATTCCACATTCTAATGGAACAATGCGGGCCCCTTTACAGAGATAAAACTTTATGTTGCCATTGTATCTTCACTATGGTAGGACTATATTTCAGTCAGCTCTGGATGTGAAGTAATGCATGGTATAATGTCTAGTATGGAAATAATATTCTGCTTGGTACTAACAGAACATTTGTATCATGCCATTTCTCTCTTTCTTCAAATTCCTCCTCAAAACTCATTTTTTTCTGGGACACTTCTCATTCTCTTTTCTCAAAAAAAAGTATAAGGCAAGGTCAAGTCCTTTTTCTAAAAAAACCCCAAAACTATGGCCCCGGTCACACAAGGGGGATACTGCACCGCTGAAGGGAGGCAAAGTAGAGCCGGGGCAAAAAGATGCACAGTAGCATGATCAGACAGTCCCTGAGATGCTGCGCAGATGCTGATAGCCAGCAATCACATTGGCGACGTTGAAATGCATCAAAGGGTTTCGCGCATGCGCACTCTGACGTTTCTTTGCATACTGTGGAGGCTTGGAAAAACACATCCAATGCGACAGGATGCATGCGGGTGCAGGATGTGCCAGATTACCTCTGCTTCCACGATCCCACGCTCGTCTGTGGCCCACGTTTTCTGGTTGCTACTACCCTTTTGCTCCTACTTTTTAAATCCGCTTCTTTGGGCCAATGGTACGGGTTGGTGCTGGGTGTGCTGCACTTCCCAGATGTTGCCGTATGATCCTGCCCATTTGATGCGCCCTCAACCCGTTCATTTTGTGGGGCAACTCCTCTTGTGTGACCAGGGCCTATATTTCTTTGATTAAGAGCTCCAGTCCTAAACTAGGCTTGCCAAGAACTTACCGCGTGGGAGTGGGGGATGGATACGTCCTTGTAGGACCATCCCCGGGGAAGGACAGGCACAGAGCACCATGCTGTCACCAGAAAGTGATGCTAGGCGACGCTCTGGCAATGAAGGTGGAACCATCGAGTTTTCAGCTCCATTGCCAGAGCGTCGCCTGGTGTCACTTCCTGGCGACAGCATGGTGCGTTACAAGGAGGACTGGTCTGGCCAGGGAGCATGCGTCCCCCGCTCCCACACGGTAGGTACTTGGAAACCCTATCCTAAACCCATGAAAAACTGTTGAGGGTCTGCCCCTTTCTCACCACAAGCCACTTGGCTCCAACTGGGGTTCATTCCCAGGCCACTATGACAAGAAGACTTGGCAGGCAAGTAGTGGATTTCAAATGGAGGCATATGGCACATCTAATTGTAGATTAAAGCAACACACTGAAAACTGCAACTTAAAGAGCATTGTCAGCATTAGAATTTCCCCTAATTGTCTACCTAAAAATTCCTGGTTTTCTTCAGCAAAATATTGGCAGTGAGTTCCTTTTAGCTCTGAAAGAAGATAGATATGAGAAGTGTCAACCCAGAAGAAGGACAGTTTATAATAATAGACATGAGCCCAGTAATCTAAGATGGCTGGCTTTCCTTCTCTCTCTTCCCCTGTCCACTGCAAGCTTGATTTTCTAAAAATATTGCAGATGTGAGCTGTCCTATGGGTTGCCTGACCATGCAGAACCATTCCACTTATTAAGTAATATTTCACATTCCCAGGACCTCCTTGTTTCTTTTTCATTTTAAATGCATTTTTGTAACTGGAAAGAAAATAAAAATAATTTCAAATCCCATGAGCCCTAAACTTAAGAAAAGGTTAAAACCTACTGTTCTTCCATCCTTTATTGTAATCCATTAAGGGGGAGGGTCTGTGACAATTTGACCTTTCAGGAAATTGAAGCATCTTTTCTGCCGACTCATTCATTGCCCCAGAGAGTCATTGGTGATGAGATCAGGCCCAGAATAAGCAAGCAGAACAGAATTATGACTTCTCTTTCATAATGGGCATGTGGAGACTAGAAGAAGCATTGCAGTCACTCAAAGGGCTATTTTTACTGGTATTCACTGAATATATTCTGATGCATCTCCCCTGCAGGAGGCCAGTTTGATTCAGTGAAAATTAATAAAATGTATTAAAATTAATACATGTTTCAATAGTCTGCTGGCCAGAAGTAAATCTAGCATTAAATAAATATAAGGATCTGATGCGCCAATCCAAATGCCTTACAAATGAAAATTACTACAAAATGTTGACAAGTGAAAATGTGTAAGTATGTACAAGCTGACTAATATCATATGACAAGATTTATACCACTCTGACATGTGACCTGAGTACAAGGTCCCAGATGAGTGCTCACGTCATTACTTCATCACATCCAAAGCCCCTATTTTTAATACAAGATATTTTTCAATTACTGACAAGCTCTCACGGCTTTGTAGTGAAAGATCAGAACTTGGGCTTGTGTGAGGTAGGAATGTACACAGATATTTTATTTCTGTCAGTTTTGGTTCCCCTTGTTCATTAACGTTAGTTTTTGCCATTATAATCATTATACCTGTTTAGATTCTTTTTTTCTATTATTTGTTTGTTTCCACTGGTTTCAGTAGGAAACATTGCTGTATGCCAATTCCACTCCCACTGCGATGAAATTCCCAGATTGCACCCCTCACTCAGTGGATCCTGATGGCCATATTTTAGGCAGATAGACTAAGTTTTAGAACCATTTCAGCTCTCTTTTGTACAAGACACACAAAGAGGCACAATTTTTTCTTCCTTTTCCAGGATCCTTCATGGAATAATTTTTTTAAAAAAGCAGCACACAAACCTGGTGAATTTATCATTTGTTTAATTCTTCTCTTGAAGATGATGGAGGTTTAATTCTAGAATTATCTTGCACCTAGTTCTGACAAAACTTTGGCATCTTTTTCTTTGGCCTTGTACAACAAAAATCCTACTCAGTGAAAGCCTCTGCTATCTAACAAGGATCCCCAACAGTACTGTTCTTCAGAATGACCGCATTCCCAACCTAATACATCACCTTGCATACAGTCTGTGCTCCTCAGCTGTACAGCTGTTCCTCTAGCCCGGACCTGTTTAGCTTCCATAGTCACAACCTTCTTTTTGGAATATTTTGACATGTAGCACAGCCCTTGTTTCTGGAGCCTTGTAGTCACGGTCCCAGGTTCATGGCCTATGCCCAAATCCCTTCTCTGTCACTGACTCATTATGTAACTTTGAACATGTTGGGGTTTTTCAACCTGGAATATGAAATAATAGTTATCTACTTCAGACAGCTTTTGTAAGGATGAGGAACAAAGATGTGTAAAATACTTTGCAAAAGACATCAATTATGGTAATTTGTATTGCTCCTAATACTAATGTCGAGATTCAGCAGTTTTATTCAATATTATGCTAATCAACACTTTTGGTTTATATTTTACTATCAATATATGTGAGGAAGATATAGAATTTTTCATTCACAGCTTTGTTCTGTAGGAAAACTCTTCAAAAGGCTTCTGATTTTGTTGTGCCCCAGATCTCTGAAAGCTCTAGGCAGGTTTGACATTAAGAACAAAGATGGAGCAGATGCTAAAGATAGCATCTAGAGAATAACCCTAGAAAGTATGTTGACTCAGAGGCTACCTCTGAGTCACAGTGTTTCCTCTGTTTTCCCTTAGCTCCCAAAGAGTAGTAATTTGCTACTGGCCACAGTAAATTACATTTTTAGCACACTAGATCAGCATATTCAGGTATGTGTGCTGTGAAGTGGTGAAAATCTGGAGGCAGTCAGGTATGGATTACTGGCTTAAGGTGGTCAATATATGTTAAGCATTTCTAAGCCTTTCTCAGAAGACTGCCAAGGGAGGCAATGTAGACCTTAATTTCTAAATGTGCCTGTTGGTTCTGGACTGTGTATAAGCTCAGTCATGGACGCTGGGAGAAAGTCTAAAGATGTGGGGACAGGCTGCATTTTGCTCATTAGTGAAGAAAACGTTCTCAGAGATACCTTTAGTTATATCTCACTTCATACTTCAAGGGCACAACCAGTTCTAACGTTTCAAGGAAAAGTGATAGGACTACAAGGCAGAAGCAGTAAACCTACAAAAGATTTTTCTTCTTTTCTTTACTTATATCCCCAAAGCAGTGATAAGAGTAAGCTACGTGAGTTCTGGTCTATGTTTCTTAGAAGCTCAAAAAGGAAAGCAAAATTGTATCAGTCAGTAAATTCAAGAGGAACAATTTGCCACTGACTTTGCCAGAGCCAGAATTTTACCTCTATAGAAGCATAGTGAATTTTTGATTATCAGTAGCTCCTTTCCTACAAAATTTGAATCATATCATGCTCCTGATAATGCCACCCCAATGATACCTCTCCTGCAAGCTTCTAAGCTGTGCCTTATCATTACCTAGTGGTGTTAGTGACTGGAATCTTCCAACCCTCCGGGTCCCATGTGCCAACAACTGTTTTAAATATTATATAGATAGCAGATGGCTTGGAAAAATGCACTCATATCTCTTCAGAGGCTTCAGAGCATGCTCACAACAGCATTTTAGGTAAAAGGAGTCCCAGCACATGTCATTGCCCAGCTGCCAGAGGTCCATTATAAGGATTCAGACCCCCTGGAAACTATACTTCCCAATGTCTCTGGCACTTGAAACACTGCAGTGTCATGGCAGTTCCAATGATTTTGCCATCGGTGAAATCAGTTCACACTGACATTTTTTTTCTTTGGTCATTCCCTGCCAGTATTCCATCCCTTCAGATTCACATCTGAGTACTGTTTTTCCATCTTTAAAAAATTGTTTTGCATATGCTCAAGGAAACTATCGCACTTAAAGAAGCTCTGGATCCCCCCCTTCCCCTTGGAGTGGGTTCCATTTCCTCCTTTGTACCCTAAGATATTTTGTCCCTCTTCCTTAATGAAAATGGCTTTGAAGGATTTGGGGGTATTGAACTCTGAGGATGAATGGACTGAGCCACATAGCCATATGGATGAACTGAGCCACATAGCCAGGCACACATTTTAATATGACCCTATGCCTCCAAACCATCTGCACTATGTATCCTCAATCAGATTTACCTGATCTTGCTAAGAAAGACCAAAGAGTGATACTAAAATGTGTTTGAAAATGCTGTTAAGGGACGTGCAGTAATTTGCTCTGGAATTTAAATGAAATAAAGAGGGCAATGATTGACTGCTGGTGTCAGCACTCCTAATGGGAATTACTGCTTGTTTCAGTGCAACTGCCTTCCAGTGCTATATCATAGAATCATAGAGTGTTAGAGTTGGAAGGGACCTTGCAGGTCATCTAGTCCAACCCCCTGCACTCTGCAGGAGCATAGCCAAAAGATAGCCCTACAACATACCCAAAAGATGGTTGTCCAGCCTCCACTTAAAAATGTCCAGCGGAAAATGTTCTTCTGGTTTGGCAGGCTGATGGCAGCTGTTTCTCCCGGCTTTCGGGGACACGGACTGCAAACCAGCAGGTAGAGAGGGGGTGCAATTGTATGCATCCCCCCAGGACTAGTGGGACGAGCCCTGAGTCAGGGGGCGCTGAGGTTCGCCACCACCACCCCGGCTTCTAGCCTGGGGGTGGGGGCGTCCTTTCACCCTGACGGTCTCTCTGCTGTGTTCCAGTATTGGCCAAGGCTTTGCGTACCGGACCAAGCGACGGTGATCATGTTCTAATTAAGCGACTGGCTGAATCCATGAGGTAACTGAAGAAGTGTGAGTAAAAGCTATGAAGCATCAGAGGGAGGCGAAGTTTATCCCTGTAAGCATGGGGGGAGGTAACTACAGCCCCCCCCCCGGATGACCAGATAAAGGAGATTAATTACTACTGGATAAATGGAGCTTGAAGGGACTGTAATGGAGGAGTGCCGAGATTTAAGAACTGAGTAACAGCTAAGCAAACATTCGGGACTTTAAAAACAGTATCTGAAAATCTATGTCAACTGGCTGGCTAGAAATGGCAAGTTTTCTTTTAAAGACTGTTAACATCACAGTAAGAGTCAGAGTAAAGCAAAGTCTACCCCCTCCTCAAAAAAAAGAAGCAGACTTCCGATCGTTGGCTCAACAATGGCAGTCACTCTCCCCCTCACTCGGGGGAGTGACATGCACACCAGCAGTATGGGGGGAGGCTGCTGACACAGTTTCCCCATGGAGCCCGAGGGTAGGGCTCCTAGCCATAGGGCTTTTGAGGGTAGCCTCTTTGATGGTGTAATGCCGGAGAATTGAGGCATCCCTCTGCCCTGACAGTCCTGCCACTGTGTGGCCTTCGGGCAACTAGCTGGGCTGGCTGAAACAAGCGTTGGAGGTCGAGCAAAATTGCGATAACAAAACCGAGGTCAAATGGGACCGACAATGAACGTGAGTTAGACTTAGACTTTAAATCAAGCGGAAACCCTTACACCCCCCCCCATCTTAAGAATGGGAGAGAGGAGGGACGCCTCCTGCTTACATAAACTGATAAGCAAAAAAGAAGGGGAATACAAGCAACTGACTTGTTTTGAGAGGCTTACCAGAACAGATTTGTTCCGAAAGTGATTTTCAGAGGTGTTGAAACAGTGATCAGCTTTTGTAAACAATTAGCCATAATGGTGGGCGCGGGGAAGAAAGGTGTGAAACCGAAACCAGCAGGTGGCCAGAGTCCGAAGCCAGAAGAGGGACTTGATGTCATAAAGCTCCTAGCGGATACCCTCAAGCCCGTGATGGAACAACTTGCTGGTATTAACCAGCAGTTGGCCACACTCAACCAAAACTTTGCATCACAGCAACTCCAGCTGGCAGAGATGGTTAAAAAGACAGAGCAAACAGAGAAAACAGTTAAAGAAATGTACTCCGCAAGAAAGAATATGAAGAAAAAGATGGGAGAATCAGTGAATAAACAGAAATACCAGGAAAACCGTTTATTGCAACTACAAATGTTAAAGGCAAATATGGTTCTCAGATTTCAAGGAGTTCCTGAAGCACCGAATCAGGACTTGAAAAAAGTGCTCAATGAAATTATAGCACCAGTAACAGGCTTGAAGTGAAAGAAATCATTCACAATATGGAAGCAGCATATAGAGTGTACTCTAACTTCACCAAAAAAATAGCCTGCCTGGGGAAATAATGGTCAGGTCCTCAAGAAGACAAACTAGAGATGTAATTTTGAAAACAACGTCAGCAACTCCATTGAAACTGGAAAGCACAACCATTAAAACTCTAAAGGACATTCCATTTGAAATTCATCAAAAAAGAAAGAACTACAAGGACTTGATTATTTTTCTCCAAACTAATCAAATCCCATACAAATGGGCGGTGCCAGATGGGGTCATTTTTAAAATTAATGATAAAAAAGAGAAGATTGACTCCATCTTCAAAGCCAAAGAATTTCTAAAACACCACCTGGGAACAAAAGAAGAAGGAGAAACCGGGTTGAGTGGCTCTACTCCCTTAGAGACGGATGAGGACTTGGCTGAGGAAGAGGCCACTGCAGCCATTAAAGCATCTTATGATTTAAGAGATAGAAAGCCTTGATAAAGGCAGAAGGACTCTGATAATTGCCTTTATGAAGCGAGCTGATGGGGATGCTCTGGAATTCCCTCATAACAAGTAACAAATTAATACAGTAGCTAAGTTAGATAGGAACTTACAGTTTGCATTGTTTACTAACACTAAAGTACTAACATCTAGATTACCAGGGATAAGATCTCCTTCTCTTGGGTTTTTAGTTTAGTGTGAGTTTCTTTTCTTTATCCTTAGTTGTAGTCCCCCCTCCCTTTTTTTCCTTTTGTAGTGTGTAGTGCGTATGCAAAAAATTAATAAAAAATCCCCTTCGGGGAGCCAAAAAAAAAAAGAAGAAGCAGAGGGGAAAAGGAACTCCCTCCCCCTGTATAACAATGTTAAAATAAAGCTCTTAAGGGGGTAGAGCGAAAAGAAAGGACTGAATGGAAAAACTTACGAGTGTTGAAGTGCTCTTAGGCTATAAATGCAGCAGAACTTTCCTTTAGCAGACAGAGAGTGTGGGGGGGAAACCCTCGAAAGACAAGGCTACTATGTAAACATCTGAAAGCAACCTCTTTAGGCATTGGAAATCGTTCTTTTCTTTTTCAAAGAAACTCTAAACATCTCCATGAGTGGTGACTGTGAGAATGAGTTGAAGAATTTATGGGACCCTGGCAGTTTGGTAATAAAAAGATAAACAGACCCCTCTGAAAATGGTGCTTGTTGCGTCGAAAGAATTAAAACGAAACTGAATCCTCTTCAGGAAGTCGAAAACTTAACTGAACAATAAACACTACTGAGAAAGACTGGTGGGGCAGCTACGTCCTCCCTTGACAAGCGAAAAATAAAGTTACTAGGCATTTTAATCAGGAGGACAGAGCTAATGAAATGTTGGGTGAAAGGTGGATACGTGGGTTAATTGTTCAGGAGGTAGCGGATTTTTAGAAGATATGGACTGTGAGCTGAAGAAGATTGAGAGAAGAGGATTCTCCAGCGAAGAATTTTTTGCAGATAATGCTTTTGGTTAAGGGGGGGAGGTATGGATAAAATAGGGGTGAAGGGTTCACATAGAAAAGATGGATGATTGATGATGATTGTGCAAATGAAATTTAAATGTATTTTATCAACTTAGACTAATATTTTAAATGGAACAGGTGAGTGGGGTGTTAGTTGATGCCTACTTAGGTTTTTTCTTTGTTGTTTTTCTTTTTAATAAGAGTATAAATGGAGTGAGCTTTTAGAAGAAGGATATTCAAGCCTAATTTTTTTTTGCCCCCCCCCCGAAGGGAATATTTTTTATTGCTTTTTTAATATACAACTAAAACTACAAAGAAAAAAGCGGAGGGGGGGAATAACAACTAAGGAAAAAGAAAAGCAAACCCACACTAAACTAAAATCCCAAGAGTAGGAGATCATACCCCAGTTAGAATCTATGTTAGTACTTTACTGTTAGTCTACAATGCAAATTGTGAGTTCCTGTCTATCTCTGCTAAATCATTAGTTAATTACTTGTTATAAGAGAATTCCAGAGCATCTCCTGTAGCTCGCTTCTTAAAGGCAATTTACAGAGTCCTTCTGCCTTTACTTAGGCTTTCTATCTCTAAGACAATTAGTTGTCTTGCGGGCAGCAGCACCTTCTTCTACTGCCAAGTCTTCATCCATCTCCGAGGGTGTAGAGCCACTAGAACCAGTTTCACCATCTTCTTTGGCTCCCAGTTGGCGTTTCAAGAACTCTTTGGCTTTATAAACAGAGTCAATCTTCTCTCTTTTTTCATGGAGTTTAAAGATGACCCCTTTTGGCACCGCCCATTTATATATGATTTGATTAGTTTGAAGAAAGGGGATTAAATCCTTGTAGCTCTTCCTTTTTTGGTGAATTTCAAATGGAATATCTTTTAAAGTTTTGATAGTTGTATTCCCAAGTTTCAGTAGAGTTACTGATGTTGCTTTTAATATTGCATCCCTTGTTTGTCTTCTTGAGAATCTGACTGAGATCTCTCCAGGCAGACTATTTTTTTTTGGTGTAATTAGAATACACTCTATACACTGCTTCCATATCACTCATGATATCTTCCGCTTTCAAGCCTGTTACTGGTGCGATGAGATCACTGAGTAACTTCTTCAAATCCTCATTCGGGGATTCAGGCACTCCCTGGAATCTGAGGATCATATTTGCTTTTTCCATTTGTAGAAACAATAGTCTATTTTCCTGATATTTTTGCTTATTCTCTAGTTCATCCATCTGCTTCTTCAAAACCTCGTTTTCGGCATGCATCTCTTTCACTACTTCCACCGTTTGCTTTGTTCTTTTGACTGTTTCTGCCAACTGGATCTGTTGTGCTGTGAAGTTTTGATTCAATGTGGTTAACTGCTGGTTAATACCAGTAAGTTGATCCATCACCGGCTTGAGCATATCTGCTAGGAGTTTCATGACATCCACTCCCTCTTCTTCCGGTCTTGGACTTTGACCACCTGTAAGTTTCGGTTTCACTCCTTTCCTCCCGACACCCGACATCTTTGCCAATTGTTTACAAAAGCCAACCACTGATTCGCAACCTCTGAAAATTGCTTTCGATTTAAATCCGCTCTGGTAAGTCTCTCAAAACAGTTCAAACACTTGATTCCCCCCCCCCTCTTTTTCCAATTCTCTAACACGCTCGTGGGAGGGGCCCCTCCTCTCTCCATTTACTGGTATAGGGGGGGATAGGGAATTCTTCAGTTATTTCAAAACTCGGTTACATCAAACTCACTTTCATTGTCGGCCACTTTTGACCTCACTTGTATCTTCGTAAATTGCTTGATCTCCAGCGCTTGATCCGGTCAACCCAGCTAGTGCCATGTGGCCACACAGCAGTAGGACCGTCAGGGCAGAGGAGTGCCTCAATTCTCTGGCTTTGTGCCGTTGAAGAGGCTACCCCTCGAAAGCCCTATGGCTTGGAACCCTACCCTAGGGTTCCATGGTGAGAACCGCGTTAGCGGCTTCTCTCCTCACCGCTGGTGTGCGGATCACTCCCTCGAGCATTGGGGAGAGCGACCGCCATCGCTGCACCAAAAACCGGAAGTCACCTTCAAGCCTAATTTTTGATATATTTAGTCATTTCACTTAAATAATTTTGGATGCTGGGAGGATTGCAGGTAAAGGTTGGTTAAGGGACAGAATATAATAGCCAGATGGGCAGAAACGATTGTTTTTTAGATGATGAGGATGCCTGATGTTTGCAAAAAAGAAATTTAAGTGTATTTCAGAAGTATACTCCAAAGAGTCTGTGTGAGCTAGAGCTTCTATAAGCGATTGATCTGTCACCTTCAAGGTTAACAACTGAAAGTTCTTCTTAATGCCATATTTGTAAGCACTGTATATGATCACCACACCTTGGATTTTCTTTTCTATCTTCCCTTGTAGTGTGTTTTAGTACCCTTCCCTTTTTCTGTAGTTTTTTTAGATAATGCTATTAAAAAATCCCCTTCAGGGGGCCAAAAAAAAAAGTCCAGCGAAGGAGCATCCACCACCTCCTGAGTCTGTTCCACTGCTCAACCATTCTTACAGTTAGGAAGTTTCTCCTGATATTTAGCCGGTAACAACTCCCTTGTAATTTCCACCCATTAGATCTAGTCTTGCAATCTGGAGCAAGAGAGAATAGATCTGCTCCATCTTCTACATGACAGCCCTTCAAATACTTGTAGACTGCAATCATGTCCCCTCTAAGCCTTCTCTTTCCCAGGCTAAACATACCCAACTCTTTCAGCCTTTCCTCGTAAGACTTGTTCCAACCCTCTCACCATCCTGGTTGCCCTCTTCTGGACATGCTCGAGCTTGTCAACATCCTTCCTAAAATGTGGTGCCCAAAACTGGACACAGTACTCCAGGTGAGTCCTGACCATAGAAGAATAGAGTGGAACTACCACCTCCCGTGATCTGGACACAATGCTCCTGTTAATGCATCCTAAGACTGCATTAGCTTTCTTCATAGCCACATCGCACTGCAGGCTCATGTTTATCTTGTAATCAACTAGAACACCCAGATCCCTTTGACATGTGCTGCTATCAAGCCAAGTCCCTCCCATTCTATACCTGTGCCTTTGATTTATTGTACCTAAGTGTAGGACTTTGCACTTATTTCTATTGAAATTCATTGTCTCTGCCCACTGTTCCAGCCTACCTAGAACATTTTGAATCCTGATGTCTTCTTCAGAATTAGCAATCCCACCCAGTTTTGTGTCATCTGCAAATTTGATAAGCATCCCCTCTATGTCTTCCTCCAGGTCATTTATAAAAACATTGAACAACACTGGGCCCAGGACCGAACCCTGTGGCACTCTACTTGAGACTTCCCTCCACATAGACACAGAGCCATTTACGAGCACTCGTTGGGTACGATTTTTCAACCAACCATGAATCCATCCAACGGTTGCACCATCCAGCCCACACTTAACCAGCTTGTCCTCAAGGATATCATGAGAAACTTTGTCAAATGCTTTACTGAAATCTAGATACACTATATCCACAGCATTGCCGGAGTCAACCATTTTAGTAACTCTGTCAAAAAAGGAGATAAGGTTGGTCTGGCATGACTTATTCTTGATAAACCCATGCTAGTTACTACCAATTAACTCATTCCATTCAAGTTGCTCACAGACAGAGCATTTAATAATCTGCTCTAGAATTTTTCCAGGTATTGACGTCAAACTGACAGGCCTGTACTTTCCTGGGTCTTTTTTCCCTTCTTGAAGATCGGGACAACATTCGCTCTTCTCCAGTCTTCCAGCACAACACCAGTACTCCAGAACAAAAACTGGCTTATAAATAGAAAACAGAGAGTGAGTATAAATGGGAAACTTTCTCAGTGGAGGGTGGTAAGCAGTGGGGTACCACAGGGATCAGTACTCGGTCCAATGCTTTTTAACTTGTTTATTAATGATTTGGAATTGGGAGTAAGCAGTGAAGTGGCTAAATTTGCAGATGACACGAAGTTGTTCAGGGTGGTGAAAACCAGGGAGGAGTGTGAGGCACTCCAAAGGGATCTGTTGAGGATGGGTGAGTGGGCGTCAACGTGGCAAATGATCGAGGTTTATAAGATTATGAATGGGATTGAGCAGGTTGAGAAAGAAGTCCTTTTCTCCCTTTCTCACAATACAAGAACTCGTGGGCACTCCATGAAATTGCTGAGCAGTCGGGTTAGAACAGATAAAAGGAAATACTTCTTTACCCAAAGAGTGATTAACATATGGAATTCACTGCCACAGGAGGTGGTGGCAGCTGCAAGCATGGACAGTTTCAAGAGGGAATTAGATAAACATATGGAGCAGAAATCCATCAGTGGCTATTAGCCACAGGGTATAGATGGGAACTCTCAGTCTGGGGCAGGTGATGCACTCTATTCTTGGTGCTGGAGGAGGCAGCAGTGGGAGGGCTTCTGGTGCTCTGGCCCCACTGCTGGACCTCCTGATGGCACCTGGTATATTTTGGCCACTGTGTGACAGAGTGTTGGACTAGATGGGCCATTGGCCTGATTCAACATTGGCTTCTCTTATGTTCTTATGTTCTTAGATTAGAGCCAGAGGCTCTGAAATAACATCAGTAATTTCTTTTAGCACCCTGGGATGCCAGCCATCCGGCCCTGGAGATTTGAAAGTATTTAAGGCAGCTAGATGCTCTCTAACCATTTCCTTACTTACTCTAGACTGGCAGTTCCTCCTTCCTTCATATGCCCTGCATTATTCAGTTTGTATACAGCTGCCTTATGGTTAAAGACTGATGCAAAGTGAGAGTTGAGTAATTCTGCTTTGTCTTCATCCCTTGTTAAGGCTTGGCCGTCTTCCCCTAGCAATGAGCTTACCCCATCCCTGTTCTTCTTTTTACTCCAAACATAGGCATAGAAACTTTTCTTGTTATTTTTAACATCCCTCGCAAGCCTCAGCTCCATCTGCGCTTTAGCCTTCCTGACACCATCCCTACAACTTTGAGCCTGCTTCTTGTACTCACCCTCAGTAATTTGACCCTCCTTCCATTTTCGTTTTTAGTCTCAGCTCTTCAGAGAGTTCCTTGTTCAGCCACCTTGGCTTCATTACCTGTCTCCCACCTTTCTTACTTACTAGAACATTTTGTGATTGTGCCTTAAGCACTTCATTTTTCAGCATCACCCATCCTTCCTGTACAGATTTCTCCCTCACTATTTTCAGCCATGGGATCCTACCTAATATTTCACTGAGTTTTTTTGAAATCAGCTTTCCTGAAGTCCAGGATACGAGTCCTACTATGTCCTGGTTTCACATTCTTCTCTATGTCAAATTCCAAGCTGTAAAGGTAAAGGTAAAGGTTCCCTTGCTCGAAAGCCAGTCGAATCCGACTCTAGGGTTGCGGTGCTCATCTCCGTTTCAAAGCCGAAGAGCCAGCGCTGTCCAAAGACGTTTCCGTGGTCATGTGGCCGGCATGACTAAACACCAAGGCGCACAGAACGCTGTTACCTTCCCACTGAAGTGGTACCTATTTATCTACTTGCAATTTCTTGCTTTCGAACTGCTAGGTTGGCAGGAGCTGGAACTAGAGATGGGAGCTCACTCCATCTTGCGGCACCCGGGTCTCGAACTGCTGAACTACTGACCTTCCACAGCCTGCAGTTCAGTGTCTTAACCACTTGAGCCACCGCAGCTCCGTATTCCAAGCTGACATGGTCACTATTCCCCAAGGATCCCACAATGTTAATCAACCAGTTCTTCCCTGTTGGTCAGGATTAAATCCAGGATAGCAGATCCTCTGGTTCCCACCTCCACCTTCTAAGAGTTGAAGTTGTCTGCAAGACCATTCAAGAATCTGCGGGATGCTCCATGTCTAGTAGAGTTAGATTTCCAGCAAATATCTGGATAGTTGAAATCTCCCATAACCACAACATCCTGTGTCTGTGAAAGTTTAGCAAGCTGTTGAACAAATGCATCATCCAGTTCCTCCGGTTGGTTCAGAGGTTTGTAGTATACCCCCACAATAATATCCCCTTCTTTTTCCCCTCGCTCTATCCTTACCCACACACTTTCAACAGGACAACTCTCGAAATCCTGAATTTCAGTGCAAGTGTATTCATTCTTGACATATAGTGCTACCCCACTTCCTTTTTTGTTTATTCTGTTCCGTTTGAACAAGGTGTATCCTTCAATCACTGTGCTCCATATATGAAACTCATCCCACCAAGTCTCAGTGATACCTATCAGATCATACTTACTTTTCAGTATTTGAAGTTCAAGTTCATCCTGTTTATTTCCCATACTCTGTGTATTAGTATAAAGACATCTCAGATTACAAACATCCTTTCCTACTATAGATCCCTTCGAATTTACCTGAAAATTACTGAACTCACCTCTCTCCTGTTCATATATTCTTGAACTTAGTGTTGGGGATGCCGCACAACATCAGGCTTTTTCTTCCCACCCCCAACGGCCTCAGTTTAAAGCCCTCCTGGTCAGGTTTGCAAGTCTTCCAGCAAAGACATTCCTCCCATTTTTTGTAAGGTGCACCCGATCCATCACCAACAGTCCTTCATGTTGGAGGTACATACCATGGTCCAGGAAGCCAAATCGTTCTCGATGGCACTATCTACGTAACCAGCCATTCACCTCCAGTATCCTGTTCTCCCTTCCAGCTCCATGGCCCTCAACGGGTAAAATGGAGGAGAACACCACCCGTGCCCCCAGATATTTCACCTTCTTACCCAGAGCCTCGTATTCTTTGGAGATCCATTCAAGGTTTCTTTGGGCTGTATCGTTTGTTCCCACATGGATCAAGAGGAGTGGGTAGCAATCAGAGGTTTTGACCAGTCTTGGAATTCTCTCAGTCACATCTCAGATACACTCTCCAGGAAGACAACAAACTTCTTGAGATTCCTTGTCCGGTCTGCACACAACTTCTTCTGTCCCTCTTAGTAGGAAGTCACCAACCACCACTACTCATCTCTTCCTCTATGGAATAGCTTGGTTCCTTCTCTGCCTATGTGTTTGTATGTCAGTCACATCCTTTTGATCTCAAAGTGTGCTATTCTGATCTTCCACCATCAGAAGTGGCTGGTAGTGATTTTGCAGCTCCACTGGCTGTGAGTGTTTCCTGATTATCTTACTCCTCAAGGTCACATTCTTCCACTCATCCAGCTATTCCTTGTTACTTCCTTCCTCTGGCTTAGGATTTGCTAGCTCTTGCTGTTCTCTCAGGAGCCCCTCTTCCTTCATGTCTAAAAACCTTTCTGCCTCCCTGATGTTCCTCAGTGTACAGATTTGTGCCTCGAGTTCTCCCACCTTCTCCTCAAGCATTCTTATAAGCTTACACTTGCAGCATGTACAATGCATTTCCTGGCAAGGCAGAAAAATGATCATGGCGCAACCCTGGCATGTCACTGGAATAGATCCCTCGTTATCGATCTCCCTAGGAGAAAACCTATCTTCTACAGCCTCAGGAACTTCCCTCAAAGTCCAACATAAAGTCTTGTTGTGGTGATGTACCCTGAAAACTTTGAGACTGACCAAATAGCTACCTTGTCAGCAGTTGTCTCTCCAGAACTCAGTAGCAGCCCTCTACTCAGGTTCTTACAAGGCCTCCAAGCAAGACCCACAGGCATCTTACAGAGTCCCTAGGCTAAGAGCCACAGGCCGAGCCCTTTGGCTCATGCCAGAGGCTCATGCCTCTGGCAAGGTGCTGCCTTAAATAGAAGCTTCCCCCAGCAGAGGATGTGGCCAGCAGCTATTCAAATTCACCCAGGCACTCAATTACAGTCAAACAATGACCCTTTCACACCCTTTCTCAAGCAGCCAGGACTCTGCAACAACTCACAACTCACTCACACACTCCCAAACACAGTACCCTCTCAGCTAAATCACCTTAGCTGAAAGTAAATAAAAAACACTCACCCCTCTAGCGGCTCTGTCTCCCACTCCTTCCCAGAGTTCAGCTGGGTCAGCTCTGCTTTTGGCAAGTGTTTCAAGCATGAAAATTTTAATAAAAACAGTCCCCAAACCACCATTTCTGGGCGGGTTTGGGTGGCAATCCTCAAGGCAAGGGGAAATATTCAGATTCTGAGGAAGATGCTTTCTTGTGAATTCATTTCTCAATGAAAATAAAAAGTACAGGAGAAACAGTTTTAAAAGGAATGAGAAGAACTGGGACAGCACTGAGATCTTTAGAAAGTTGTCTGGACACAAGAAAAAAACATTGGGGAATGAAAATGGAACTTTAAGGCAGTCTGGAAGATGCCATTCTCACCCTTTACTCTGGTTTCTGTTTCATGTCATTGTGCCGTGCAGTTGCCATATATTAATTTCTCTGGTTTGCAAATGTAGGAATAACCCAGTTCTTATTTTCTGCAGTGGACGAATGTCTGCCAATATTATATTGCCAGGCTGGAGGGCCTTTGTTGATGCTTATCAGGGCTGACTGCAGGGGGTTGCAATGGCTCCTCTCCAAAAATATTTCCTGCTACCCTTTCTGCCACCCCACACATCAGACCAGAAAAATAGCATAGCTTCATGAATCAAAGCAAATTAATTGTCAAGCAATCACACTAGATTAATGTCTTTGTTTGAATTAACAATTTTTGCAGCCTACAGGTCGTTTCAATAAAAAAAAGCCTTGTTCCCCCGCTCCCCCAACTTCCTACCCAGCAAGCAGAAGCCAATAAAGTTGGCAAGGACAGAAAGACACAGGTCTCCAGTCAGCAGATCTGATCAGCTCCGCACCAAAAGCATGCTCTATGTACACACATCTTCATGTTCTGTGTGCCTGCATATATATATATTCACTGTCATCAAGTTACAGTTGATGTCTGGTGACCCCACCAAGGGGCTTTCGAGACAGGTGAGAAGCAGAGGTAGTTTGCCATTGCCTTCATCTGCAGAGTCTTCCATGGTGATTCCCATCCATGTACCAGCCCTGCTTAGCTTCCAAGAACTGTTGAGATGGCTGTACCATGCCACCTTCCTTCCCATAAGCTTATATAATATGCTATAAAAGAACCCTACGTGGATGCAGTCCCTTCAGCCAATCTCATTTCAGAGTATCTTGAGGGACAAGCAGACAGATATCCATGGGTGCCATACTGCCACTGATTTCTTTTCTGTTAACTGTTTGATTGTTGGTTTGGGGGATAAAATCCAAAAGGTCTTCTAAAAATAAAAACCTGACTGCTTCCATTCACTCACTCCCAAATGACTGACAAGCCCATCCTGGGCAGGGCTGGTAGGTCACAGCAACATGCTTTTGGCTTGACTAGATCCAGACGTTCTTAGGTTCTAGGGCTGGCAACCTCTCCATGTGGCCCTGCTGGGAACAGCCCCTTGCCTCCCTTTAGAATCTGAAATGAAACAGCAGATCTTTCCCCAAAAGAACATTCAGTCCTGCCCCTCATTTTGTGAGTGGCCCCCATAGCAGCTTTTTTATGATTGACCCAGCCCTAGATTACACCCTTTTTGTGATTCACCTACAGTGGACAGGTCTTTCACTATAGTGGGACACCTCACACCCTGGTGGGAGCAAAATTTGGGAGAATGGGTGTTGCAACATCACTTCTGGCAGAAACCCAGAATTGACATCACAATGTTGATACGGTGCTCTAGGTTTCACATGAGGCTTTGCAGTAAAGCTGTAAAGTTTTGAGCAAATCCTAGAGTGTTGCCCTGAAACAGCATTAACATCACAGCACTGGCACAATGCTGATCACCAGGACTCTGCTGCTCACTTGCCAGTGTCTCCCAAGCATTTGACCATCATTTTGCAGTAGTGTACACTGACTTTTGTCAAATTTGCTTAACAGGGCTTGGTTCCTGGCTAATGTTTTTGTGGGCACAAGGTCTTCAACTCACAGAGCACAATTTTCCAGCCTCTTCCCTCCTGCAGGAACCCAAAATGCACCCCTAAATCCTGTTGGGGTCATAGGGGGCTTTCAGGGGGAGGAGAGGCATAATACTGTGTTCTGTTAAGTAGAAGCCCTTGTGCCCACAGAAATGCTACTTGATATCCATCCCCAAGGATCAGGACACCTGCTCAGCTCTATACAATGCCAGTTTAGCCGCATGAAATTCAGCCAGGTGGAGATTTCTTTTGGTTCCCCATTTCCTCTTGGAATCTGTACAGTGTCTCATGGAAACTTTGGCTACAGCTTTAAAACTATTTTGCAACATTCTGTTGTGGATTATGGGAAAGGGTTTGAAATGTTTTATGAAAGGTGATGAGATATGTTCAGCTTTAATGTATACAACATCATTGGCAACAATGAAACCTAATGAAGGGGAAGAGCATGAAGAAAATGCAGTGGGCCACAGCTTCAGTTATTTGGGGTCTACCTCTTTGATTCGCACAGAGGTTCACATAACGGTATCTAGAGCTGCTAGCTGCCTCCATGGTTAACAAAATGCACAACCACATCAACAAGAAAAGCAAATTGTTCTTACATTCCAATGACAATAAGTCACTTGCCAGTATCTTTCAGAAAGGATTTGGCAGCTTGCTTTCCCTGTCAATCCACAGCTATGTAAACAATCAGAAAGTTGAGCTATTTTTTTGTTCAAATGAATCAGTAGTCATTTCACCTCAGAGGAAAAAAGCCCAAGTGTATTTACCTGCCTTGGCTATCTCAAAATTAAGTCTTAATATGGGGGTCTTCCAAGGCTTGCCATTTGCCAGCTGACAGTGAACAATCTCCTGCCCCCAATGATTTTAGGAGCAAGAGGAAAATGGAGGGTGGAGGGAGGCTGTGGCTAGGGATGGGCATGAGCCAGGAAAATGCAGTTTGGTTCATTTGTCTCATTCTCGAACCATGGACCAGCACAATTTTTTAGCCACCTCACAAACTTGTTTGGTTCATGAGGTTCATGAAGAATTAGAATGTCCCCTGGCATGTCAGAGACACCAGGGGATCACTAGCTGACTCCCCTCTTCCTGCCCTCCAAACAGTGTTCCCCCTAGCATGGGCCAGCACATTAATTTTTACCCAGCAGCAGACAGATTTTTCCCTCAGTACTGCTGGCCACGTGTGGCTGACTCATCACCTCACATGGCCCTGGGAGCAGGGCAGCGGGGGCTCTCTCCCAGCAGCCAAGGCCAGGCAGCAGGGCAGCGGGGGTTGCTCCTCCTCACTGAGCACTGGCTGCCCCCCCCCCCAATGCTGGCATGCCAGAAGAAAGGCACCTGTGTGACTTGCAAGGTACGTTCAAGAAAGTCTGCTTGTAAGAAATGCAGGGCAAGAGCTGAGATTGGCTGAGGGGCATTTTCCTTCAATCACTAAGAGGTGCTCACTTGGAGTTTGTCAGTAGTCTCTGGGAAGACCTGGCATCAGCAGCCTGAGCACCTGTTTGGAAGGGGAAGAGAAAGTTGGCTCCAAACTTGGCTTCCACTCTTCCCCCAACACATGATAGCATTGGGCCCCCAGAGGGACTCACTGGCACACCCCACCACCAGCAGGAGGGAGGCTTCCCCCAGGAGGGCCAGGAGACATTGCTGCAGCGAAGCCATCCCAACCCTGATGGCCCAAATCTGCCTTCTTCATGCCCACATATCTTGTAAGGTACATTTGGTGGAGACTGCCAGGAAGGAATATGCAGCAAGAGCCAGGATTGGCCAAGAGAGGATTTTCTTCCATCAGAAAGAGGTGCTCACTTGAAGTTTGTCAGTAGTTGCTTGGCAGACCCAGCGCCGGCAGCCTGAGTGCCTGTTTGGAAGGAGAAGAGAAAGTTGTCCCTGAACTTGGCTTCAGATCCCCCTGGCCTTTTATCTTGGCTTCCCCTCCAACCTGTTTCATTTGGGCTAGCACCACTCCTGCAGTGGGGGGCAAATCCCAATTTAGGGTATGTGTATCTCTCCAGCCAGAACTGTCCTGTGGACTACTAAAGAGAATCTGTGTGGGTTTGGTATGTTTATACGGACAGGTGGGGCCCAAGATGGAGAGAGTCTGCTCTAGAGTCTGCCCTAGGAACAGCTCTGTCCTGCCCAGGTCTCTGGGGTGGTTGGTGGTAAAATCTATAACAGTTCATAAGCCAAGTGTTAAGCAGATTAAAAGAGGTCAACTCAGAAATAAGTCCTGTGTTATTCAGTAGGGATTACTCCCAAGAAAGTGATCTTAGGGGGCAATAAATGTGTTCATGATTCAAACCTTAGACTTCTCTCCTGTTTACATTTTACTTATTTCTTGGCTCCCCCCCCCCGCCAGTTGACATTTTGTCTCCTAAGAACTCTTCAGGCTTACACTTAAAGAAATAAAATTAAAGCAGTCATTGAATGAAGCATTAAGTATTCAGAATCACACACAGAAGGGCCCAGCAGATCACTGAACCTGTGCAAATTTACTTCTGAACTGACAACAGCATCAGCCTGAAACAATCTTATTTTAAATTTAGTTTCTCTGTGCCATGTGGCTACAAAATCCTGTTTACTTCCAGGAAATCTCCAGGCTCCCCCTGGGGGGATTTATGCCACCTTAATAAATTAATCAGTTTAAAAGATTATTTTATTGGGGGGGAAGGAACAATTTTTTAATCGGCTGACAGCACATATATATTGTGTGGACTTCTATTGAAATCAATGGGATTTACGTCTGAAATAAATCAATAGGACTACTCAAGAAAGTGTGCATAGGACTGGAGCACATATGTATTCTGTGGACTTTTATTTTTATTGTACTGTACTTTATATCACAACAGTCTGCCTTCTACGGAATCAGACTGTTAGCCTATCAAGGTCAGTATTGCCTACTTTGACTGGCAGCATCTCTCCAGGGTCTCAGGCAGAGTTCTTTCACATCACATGCTATCTGATTATTTCAATTGGAGATGTCGGGGACTGAACCTGGGGCCTTCTGCATGCAAGGCAGGTGCTCTACTACTGAGACACAATGCTTCTCCTTGATAATGAACACATGAAGCTGCATTGTACTGAGCTGGCCTGTTGGTCTAACCAGATCAGTGTTGTGTACTCTGATGGGCAGTGGCTCTCCAGTGTCTCAGGCAGAGGTTGTTCACATCACCTGCTGTTGGTTCCTTTTGCCTGGGGTAATGGAGGTTGAACCTGGGACCTTCTGCATGCCAAGCAGATACTCCACCCTTGAGCCATGGACCCACTCCATTATGAAATGCAGCATGCTGATCTTGCTGATTGGTAGTCATGTTGGAAGAGGTGTGGAAACTGATTCAGCCCAAGCTTAAGCCTCCCATTAAACCCAATGGGGTGGATCCTTCCACTCCACTGAGCAAAGTTTACTTGGTTACTAGAATCTTTCTCCCCTTCTACCTTTCTCTTTGGCTCAAGTCTGGAGCCTTCCTCCAACTGGCTGGGTCTTAATGCTCCTCTAGTGCCCTGCAATGCCCCTCTAGTGGCATGCAACTGTTCAACCAGATTGTAGGTTCAGTGGCAGAATATAATACACAGGAAGTCTGGGTTTCAACCAATGGCATCTCCACTTCAAGGACTCAACCCAAGTACTAACCAGGGCTGACCCTGCTTCTGAGCTCTACGAGATTGTACTAGCTTGGGCCATCCAGATCAGGGCAACACCATAAACACCAAGTTCCACCCTTAGACCCATCCAAAACCACCTGAAATCCCCCCTGATCCTCCAAAAGTTGGACTGTACGTTCAGTGGGAGAATACGCAGGATGTTTATAGACTGAAATAATAAAAAAAAAATAGGCTCGTTCACAAGAAGAAGAAATCACTTCTTTTTTACTCTTTTAGTGTTCTTCAATCAAACACATCCATTCCTAATACAATGTAAACAGTTTCTTCAGTGTGTATTACTCTTATCCACATATTAGTAATGAGACACAGGAGGCTAATTTATATTCTTACTTTACTTAATATAAATATAAATTAGCCTTCTGTGTCTTGTCACTAATATATGGATAAGAGTAATACTTAAAGGGGCGCAGTGACTCAGAGGTTAAGATGCTGAGCTGCAGACCAGAAGGTCTGTAGTTTGGCAGTTTGAGACCCGAGTGCCGCATGATGGAGTGAGCTCCCGTCTCTGGTCCCAGCTCCTGCCAACCTAGCAGTCTGAAAGCAAGAAATTGCAAGTAGATGAATAGGTACCACTTCGGTGGGAAGGTAACAGTGTTCTGTGCACCTTGGCATTTAGTCATGTTGGCCACATGACCACGAAATGTCTTCAGACAGTGCTGGCTCTTCAGCTTGGAAATTGAGATAAGTTTCCTAGAGTCAAATTCAACTAACTTTCAAGCAAGAGAAACCTTTATCTTTACCTTTACTTTACTTAAAGATGATATGTTTTAGCCAAGAATGAGGGAAGGGCAGGTACATTACTATTATTATTGTTGTTTGGAGAATGCATAAATGGAAGCAAAAAGTTTTAACCATTCTAATTTAAACTAATTGAGCAACATGACTGAAAATCAGCAGCAAGGTTTTCTCTTAGTTTGACTTATGTTTTACCGCATAAGTGGTAACAAAATAGCTAATTATATGTGAACATACAGAAATAAAATAAGAATAGGCCCAAATGTATGCCTTTGACTTGAAGGACAGAGGCCTAATTTTAACATTGAAAAGGAATTACAGAATGTCTTTTTATAACTCTTTTCCATAGTTCTAAATTTCCTGATTTGAAATTTGGATGGGAATCAGAAAATAAATATTGAAACACCCTGAGAAAGATTATGCAAGTGATATTTTTCTCCAGGCAGACTGGAAATGGAGGTGATTAGTCTTGCCTGGTCCACAGAATTAGGGTGTTTCTAAATAGTTTTATTTTATGTTATTATTCACAGAATGTCAGTGTTGTGGCAATTGTACATTAACAGAAAGAACTATTTGGGAGGATCTTGTTTGGAGGCACCCGCTTTTCTCACGGTCATAGGTTGCGGTCACACACACTAAATAATCCACTTTCAGTGCACCTTCCAACTGGATTTTGGAAAGTGGATTATTTAGTGTGTGTGTGTGTGACTGCAGCCATAGAAAGCTTTAAAAGGAGGTAGATAGTTTATGGATGAGAGGTCTATCAGTGACTACTAGCCATAGTAACTGAGAAAAACCTCCACATTCAGAGACAGTCAACCTCTGAATCCCAGAACCAGGAGGCAACATCAGGGGAAGGTCTCAGCCTCTATGCTCTGTTGTTGGCCCTCCAGAGGAAGTGGTAGATCACTGCTCACTTCTTTAGACTTCTGAAAAAGTGAGCAGTGACTCACAAAAGCTCATATCCTGCCATAGATTTTGTTAGTCTTTAAGGTGCTACTGTATTCTTGCTCTTTTCTGCTGCTACAGACAGACTAACACGGCTACCCATCTCGATCTATACCCATAGACATACATTCTCTGTTCTGGCTCCCACCTTTTGGAATGACCTGCCTGAGGTGAATTACATGCTTCTGTCATTCTGTAAACAATGTAAAAGAGAATTGTTCAGGAGAATGTTTTATAATGGTAATAGGGCTATATTATAATGGAATGGTTCAGGAAAGCACTTTTATGTATGAAACATGACTGTAGGTTATACCACTGTGTATAGTATGTATTATCTATTTTCTTAGGCATTATCCTGCACTCACTGCATTGTATGGTGGTGCCTGAAGTTCTCTCAGAATTGCAACTGATCTCCATACAAAGATCAGTTCCCCTGGAGAAAATGGCTGTGCTGTGCACTCGATCAGCTTGGTCCATCAGTAAAAAGGCAAAGGCAGGAGGCCCTTTCTAGGCCTTTGTGTGGAACTCTTTGGGGCCAGTCCTGACTAGGGTTGCCAGCTCCAGGTTGGGAAATTCCTGGATATTTTGTGGTGGAGTTTATGGAAGCCAGAGTTTGGGGAGGAGAGAGGTCTCAGCTGAATAGAATGCCATAAAGCCCACCCTCCAAAGCAACTATTTTCTCTGGGGGGAGAGATCTGTTGTCTGGAGTTCAGTTGTGATACCCTATGGTCTTCAGGCTCCACCTGGAGGTTGGCTACCCTAGGCGTAGAAGTTAGTGCTTCCGAGCAGGGTCAGCCAGACCCAGGTTCTTGCTGTGAAAGTTGAGTAAGTGATTGCGGACCAGTCACAGACTTTCAGCCTAACCTACCTCACAGGGTTGTGCAGATCAAAACGGGGAGAGGAGAATGATGTAAGCTGCTTTGGTCTCCACTGTGAAGAAAGACTATACTTTTCCTCCTGGGGAACCATTGCTGCCAGTTTCCAGGTGAGGGCTGGAGATCACTCAGAATTAAAACTGCTCTCCAAATGGCAGAGATCAGCTCCCCTGGAAAAAATGGCTGCTTTGCAGGGTGGACTGTGTGGCATTATAACCCGCTGAGATCACTTCCCTCCTGCTTGGATCCTCACTGTGGAGAAAGACTACTTTTCCCAAGTAGAGGCTGCAGGGAGATGGAAAGCTGAAGTCAGAGGGGCAGATAACAGTAAGATGATGGCTGGCTGGGAAGGAGATAGGGTTGCCAACTCCAGACTGGGAAATTTCTGGAGATTTGGGAGGTGGAGCCTGGAGAGAGTGGGGTTTGAGGAAGGGTGGGCCCTCAAACAGGTACAATGACATAGACTCCACCTTCCAAACCAGCCATTTCCTCCTGGGGGACCATTGTTGCCAATCTCCAGGTGAGGGGTGGCGATGACTCAGAATTACAATTGTTCTTCAGACAGCAGAGAACACTTCCCCTGGAGAAAATGGTGGGCTCTGTATCATTATACTCTGCTGAGGTGGCCCCCCTATGACAGCCAGTGTGATGTAGCAGTAGCAGTTAGCGCTTCGGAGCAGGGTCTGCCAGACCCAGGTTCTTCCTGTGAAAGCTGATTGGGTGATTTCAGACCACTCACAGACTCTCAGCCTAACCTACCTCACAGGTTTGTTGTGCAAATCAAAAGGGGGAGAGGAGAATGATGTGAGCTGTTTTGGTCACCACTGTGGAGAAAGACTGTACTTTTCCTCAGCAGAGGCTGTAGTGGGGGGGGGGATGGAAACCTGAAGTCAGAGGGGCAGATAATGGTGTGTTGATGATCAGCTGAGAAAGAGATAGAGTTGCAACTTCCAGGTTGGGAAATTCCTGGAGATTTGAGGGGTAGAGCCTGAAGATGGTGGGGTTTGAAGAGGGGTGGGTCCTCAGACAGGTACAATGACATAGACTCTACCCTCCAAACCAGCCATTTCCTCCTGGGGAACCATTGTTGCCAATCTCCAGGGGAGAACTGGAGATCACTCAGAAGTACAACTGCTCTTCAGATGGCAGAGATCAGTTCCCCTGGAGAAAACGGTAAGCTCTGTGTCATTATATCCTGCTAAGGTCACCACAGCAAATTGACACTGAGTGCCCAAGGCCAGGGCACCCACCCAGAGCCTCTTTCTAGAGCTCGTTGTATTTATTTCCACAATGAACTTATTCCTAGTTTAAAATATTTGTATCCTGTGCTTTCATCAATATTGCTATTGAGGCATCTCCCAACATAATTAAGGCAATACAATGGTATCAAACAATAACAATTTAGAAGGCAATCAATAAAGTGATATAATACATGTCAGCCTTAAAATACTTAAAATTAGAACCAGCATCTAAATAATTAAAAGTACCACAGGAAAAAGGGTAATAATAAATCAATGATAATATAATCAGGAGAGGCAAGAAGAAAAATCACAGTGTCAGAGAAAAGAAAGATCTTTACCTGGTACTGAAAATTTGTCTGGTTTGGTGCTGGGTTGACGGCTTTGGTGGGCTACAGTAGAAAAGGCCCTGTCTCTCCTGGCCATCTTCTATGCCCCAGAAAATGGAGAGAGCACAGCTGAAAGACAGAATAATATAAAAGCTTGCAGTCCTTTGCTGCACCATCCTAAGCAGAGTTACACCCTTTAAAGTCCATTGAAGGAAACGATCTTTGAACTCTGCTTAAGATGGCACTGCTTAAATGGTCTCAAGACAATGTCGGGCTTGAAAGGAAATAACCAGCCATTTGGATTATGTTTGGAAGTAAATTGACAGTTAGTGTAGTTCATCCAAAATGGAGATGATATAACTCATTGGCTTATAACTCATGCCAGCCAATAATCTTACTGCCACATTCTGTATTAGGCTGAAGCTCTCCAACCATCCCATTATGTAGAAGCAGAACTGAACCAAGATGTTTTGACATCTGAGTAAGGAAATCCAAGTGGCATCCCACCTTAAACATTGGAAAATAAATTCAATAGGTGATGATCTGCAGTTGTTTGTATATATTAGCTCTATAGCCAGTTTTTCTCATTGAGGCTCATAGCAGATTACACAGTGTAAACCAAGTAATGTAATCAGACTAGGACTATAGCAATCACAAACAAAGAGTAGAGAATTAGACAATGAAGAAAATAGTGTTACATAACTATAAAAACAATGTAGTGAGAGCAGGATAGTAGTGAGAGCAGGATAATGCATACGGCAAACAGATAATATATACAATACAGTGGTATAGTTCATAGTCCTGTTCCCTTTATAAAAGCATTATTTTCAACCATTTTGTTATAATATAGCCCTGTTTCCTTTATAAAAATGTTCTCCTGTACAATACTGTTTGTGAAATGAAAGAAGGATGGGAGCTTTCCAGACCTCATCAGGCAGGCCGTTCCATAAAGGGGAGGACACGAACGAGAATGTTCATATGTGGGCAGTTGTCAATGTTTCCCATTTGTAAGGTGGCACCTGTAGAAGGCTCTGCTAAGATAAGCAAAGCTGTCATGGTGGAGCATAGCAGGAGGTAGGGTTGCCAAGACGATAGGGTTGGATAATCACTGGAGATTTGAGAGTGCAGCCAGAGGAAGGTGGCTAAGGGGGAAGGAATCTCAGAGAAGTATAATGCCATACAATCCACCCTCCAAAGAAGCCATTTTCTCCAATCTCTGTAATCTAGCAATCAGGTGTAATTTGGAGATCCCCAGACCCCACCTGGAGGTTGGCAGCCCTAGCTGGAGATGTGGTCCTCTAGCTATAAGGGCCCAAGCCCATGAAAGACTTTATATGAGATAGCCAATACCTTGAACTGAACCCAGAAACTGATGGGCAGCCAATGAAGTAACTACAGAAGGTGTCATATTCCTGCTCCAACTACCTTCAGATAATGACCAAGCTGTGGCATTCTGTACCAACTGGAATCTCCTCACTGACTTCAGGGACAGACCCACAAAGAGTATCTCTCCTTATATATAATCCTGTTTTGGTCATGGACTCCCCTGAACATTCCAACACGCTCCAAAATCAGTTGGCTGAATGATCTGTCATTCAGAGGGTCTCCCTATCCACTGGCTGCATTGCCTGAGTCCTGCCTCCAACATTCTAAACGATTTGCTGTTCCTCTCCCCCCCCCCGCTAGCCAGTCAGAACACAGAGGTCATTTGCATATGTGGCCTGATTGGCCTTTGCCTCTAGCAGTCTGCTGTTGCTGTTGGGAGTCCTGAGGTAAAATACATATCCCAGTCTCCCTGTGGGGCCTGGAGATCTCCCAGAAACCACAGTGTTCCTGAGCCACAGCACATCATTTCCCCTACAGAAAATTTCCCAGCTATTAAAACTGATGTCCAGATGACCAAGATCAGTTCTCCCAGAGACAATGGCTGCTTTGGCCAGTGGACTCTATGGCATTATACCCTGCTGAGGTCCATCCCCACCCCAAACCCTGCCCTCCCCAGGCTCTACCCCTCAAATCTACAGGTATTTCCCAGCTCAGAGTTGGCAACCCTGTAACTGGCTACGGAACTGTTTTCCTGACTCTTGGAACTGAGAAGACATGACATAGGAGGAGGTGCTTTTCTACCTTAGCTGCCACTGCATAGCCCCAAATTAACATAAGTCAGGGGTGGAGGGAACCATACCTGTTACCATGAGGCTGTCCTCCCATACTACCCACTTGGGACAGCAAAACGACTTGAGACAGCCCTGCCTTATAACTAAGAACATGGCTTGCCTCCATTTTCCCCTTCCCTCTGCTGCCCCACCAGCCACAGCCGGGACACTCACCTGGAGCTTCCTTCTAAAGCTCATTGTATTTCTTCCCACAACAGGCCTTACTCCTAGACTTACTATAATTTCAGCTCTAATAGCTTCACATTTGCAACCTGAGGTGGCTACCTCACTTTGCCTCATAGTAGGACTGGCAGGCTCTATGTAGAAGTAAATTCTG
Organism: Gekko gecko; assembly: GCA_029375565.1. NCBI lineage: Eukaryota > Metazoa > Chordata > Lepidosauria > Squamata > Gekkonidae > Gekko > Gekko gecko. Next base: position 125,756,759 of record JAPDNY010000001.1, on the reverse strand, counting down.
TTGATTTCAACTAAATTTATTTCCAAGTACTGATTTCAGGGCCTTAGGTTTACTTTTCTGAAAAAAGGATGCAACAATGCTTTGAAAAGTATTTAGTGAATAGATGCCTTTAAAGATGCTTTGAGAACTTCAGCTGATACAAAACACAGCAGCAAGATAGTTGGCTGGCATACAGTATCAGAAGGAAAATCCAACTATTGCCTGTCAGCACTGTTGCATCTGTTTTTCAGGGCTGTAAGCCTACAATCAGTTCTTGGAAATCAATTTAATTGCAATATATAAAATTTACTTCCACATAGGGCCTGCCGTCCTACCATGTGGCAGAGTGAGGAAGCCATTAAAGCATACAGATGGTCTTCTATTGAATTTATATTCCAATATTTAAATTGAGATGCCACTTGCATTTTCCTATTCGGATGTCAAAACATCTTGGATTGATTCTGCCTCCACATAACTGGATTTAGGTTCAGCATGTTTGGTTCTTGAATTTCCATTTAAATTTTAAATGATATAGATTTTCTTTCCAGAATTTTTATGCTTAAGGTATCATTTGTAATAACTTGCTCAGCATTTTCTTGATGTGGACTTTATTACAGCAATCTAAGTGAATTATCATCACTAGTGGTTGTGTCCTCTAGTCTGGCTTACATCTGCAAGTGAAAATTCTCAGGATAAAATATTGTGCAAGAGAGGATGAGTCCTTTCTCAGCAATTTGTTTCCATGATGAAAATGTAGGATATTCGTAACAGTGGGAAATGTAACCTTCAGGTGACATTTTATTTTAGGTAATGGTTGTCTTTTCTCTGACCTACTTACCATGGTTTTGTCAAGCAATAGGAAGCCAGCAACCCATACAGAAGGCACAAGGCATGTCCATGGCCCATCCTGTGTCCTAAAAATATAGCCCAATTCCTGCTGTGGTTATTTTAGTAGCAGACAACTTACTACTTCCTTAAGATGAAAAGGCTCGATTGCCGGCACCCTGAGCACAAACAGGATCTTGGCACATGGAGGTTAATCAGACAATTTAGGCTGCTTGGAGTTCATGCAGACAGAGACACAAACACATACAAACTCCTAAACAAAGGGAGATAAACAACACAGACTGTACAAAACAGGAAGAAAGGTGTAAGAATTTCCCCTTGATTTCTATGTGTTTTTGTTCTACCAATTATTCTCCCATGTAACACCTCGAAGATTATGTGGCTTTTGATAGCAGCACCTAATATTCTGCTTGCTTCTTTGCCCAGAAAGAACTTCTGTAATAGGGGGAAAGAAACACAAAAAAGAGAGTGAACATCACCTCATATTGCGCATCCATGGTATGATCAAAGCCATGCCCATCATCTGATGTCACCTTCATTTTAGAGGCTGTGCTCCATCTCTTCTACCTTTCTGAAGTGGCAAATATGAGCAAACATGTAGGACAAGGCCTTCTTAGTTGCATTATGTTGACCAACTGCTGTTTTGTGTTGATGAGTGTATATGTGTTTCTCTTCAGTGTGTACTTGCTATTAATGATGCTGCCATTAGGAGATATATCTGACCCATTTATAGTAGTTGCTAACTCTTTTACCGGATTTTAAAATGTTGATAACTCAGCAAAATTTAACACACAAAGCAGCTTTTATGGGCCAGCCAGCTGCCACCTCAGAGGAGGAGGAATCTGAAGAATCGGGCCCTACACTGATGGAATCCCCACCTGAGCAGACAGATTAGGCAGCAGACGCAATGAGGGAAGCATTGGGAAATTAGAACATTTCATGGCCAGGCTGCTCAATCTTCCAGGAGAAGAAAAAGACACCACAGGAGCCAGCTTCCCCACCAACCTCTCCTGAGCCAGTAAAGCACAGAAGAGAGTGCTTGGCAGCTCAGGAGAGATGAAGGAGTGTTCGCTTCACTGCTCAGCTATGGTCAGCATTCATTCCAGAAGCTGAGTCCTTGTCGGGGTCAACAGCAAGCAGATCCACACACACTGTCCAAGGAAAGTTATGCTTCATTGGAATACTGTTCCGTTGCCAAGTAGTACAGGTACATTGTCAGGAATAGTGCTTATTGCAAGGGACTCAGTACATATACTCTGATGCTTCCTCTAGCTAAGCAAATGAAATCCAAGCGCATGCATGGGAATCCTCCCAGCGGGACATTACATCATAAACGGGAGACTCTCCCCAACATCCTGAGAGCAGAAACATTCACACCGATAATGGAACTCAAGCCCTCCCTTCTCGTCAAGGTTACATTGATAGCGCCATCTGGCAAAGCCAGTTCGCACGGTCGGAGAAGTGCCTCCCTTCTGTTACCCATGGTAGCCAAGCAAAGCAAGCATGTGCGCGTGCATATAGGTTGGGGATGAAGGAAAACAAAGAAAGTATGGCAGCTAGCTGACAGTCCTTGCTGTACCAGGACTGATAGGCTAATAGGGAAACAGTTAAAGATCTGCACCTGTAGAAAGCTGAATATGACTGTAAGGAGTGATACCTGGCCCTTGGGGAATGAGTTAGCAACAGGTGCAGATAAAAGGAACACACTGAGCAATGCTTGTGGGGACACAACCTTGCTCACCACCCCTCTGTGTGCTGACCTGTTTAGCAAACAAAGCTTGATCCTGCTGCCTTGTACCTTGTTCCTGGTAATCTGTACTTGCTCCGGAAGCCTGGGGATCCAGACCTCTGTATCCTGCACCTGTTCCCAAGCCTTGGAACTGGACCCCTGGACCCTTGACCCTCCTACCCTGACCATTGACCAATGCTCCCTCTAAGCTGTGAAGTCTTATGAGCAAAAATTCTACTTTGTGAGCTACTGGCATTAAAGTTGTGAGTGAGCAATTTGGCTGCTGCATCAATTAGTTTGCTCTGGAGCCATCCTTGCTGAGTTAAGACAAAAATGTGTACGCTGGAGGCTAAAAAACTGTGAACTAGCTCACACTAACTCAGGTTAGAGCGAACACTGCCTTGGACTGGACCTTTGGATATCTGATTCTGGACTGGTTTGTAGAACTTGCTCCTGTGTATTTCTGTACTTGTTGTCATTGTATTCATGTATTCAGGAAACTCCAGGTACAGCAACAGTGCTAGGCTTAAAACTTACAGTCCCTTTAGTCTTAATCAGTCATTAGAACTCCCTTGCTCCTTGCAACTGGTGTGATTCATTCTATTTTTCATGGATTGTCCCTTTAAATCTTTTAAACAGGTGATTCATATATAGGATTGTTATACTATTGCTCTTGGAGGCTTTCGCCAAATTTTGGAACAATAGAGATTACTCTCACAATCAACATTAGGTTTAGCCCATTATGAAATCCTTTGCTTGTGATATTTGGTGAGTTTTTGTGTGTGTATTCATTACATATCATTATGAGCTGGTATTTGGTGAACAATATTTTTTTTCTAGTTTTTTACCTAGAACCTTGATGGCATTTGAAATTCATTATTTCATGGTATTAATATCAACTTACATAATAAGTAGTTGTTGTTGTTCAGTCGCACAGTCGAGTCCGACTCTTGGCGACCCCATGGACCAGATTACACCAGGCCCTCCTGTCTTCCGCTGTCCGCTGAAGTTTGCTCAATTTCATAATAAGTAGGTTTTTGTAAATTTCATAAAAACTTTCACACTTGTAGTCTACTGTATTCTTCTTACAATAAGTTTTATTTTTAGTCCAATACTGAAGATTACACTTGTCCATCTCTGAAGATGACAGTTTAAAATGGAAGATTAATCTGGAATCTCCATTAGCCCATTATGAAATCCTTTCCTTGTGATGTTTGAACCTTGATGGCATTTGAAGTTCATTATTGGAAGATTACACCTGTCCATCTCTGAAGAAGACAGTTGAAATGAAAGATTAATCCAGAATCTTTGTTAGAGGATTTGGACTTTAGAATTTTTTGTATAGTATTTGTATAGGATTTGCACTTGAATATATGCTTAGTTTTTTATATGGTATTTCTTATACTAAGATTTTGTACATGGCTTTGTAAAATTACTTATGTAAAAACATTTGTGTTTATAAGATTTGAAAAACAACAACACTTGAAGCTTTATTAGCATCTACTTTCACATTCCTTTTGCTTTTTTGATACACTTGTGTTGACCGTGCCCTGAATGTGACAGCAACAGACAAGAAAATAATAGTTTCTTCACCGGTCCCTACTGTACTTTGCCATTCTCAGGTCCAGCTTACTCTCTTAGGGTGAGGGATCCTCTCTGGCTGGTAGTGGCTTCTTGGACACATTTGCAGTGGACATATGGCAGATGAGAAGACAATAGCATTATGAGGCAATTGTGTTACAAGGGAAACACTAGGCTGAGAACCCCACATTTCCCTTGCAACGTTCAGTTTCACCTTTAGTTGTTTTAGAGGGATTTTGAATCTACCTTGGATGCTTCTCCAACTTCTGAGGCAGCTCAGTCTCAGGTTAGGCCCACAGTGTCAATATCTGTTGTGTTCCCTGGTCCACATCTAGCCAGCTTAAAAAGCATGTCTGGTGGACTTTTCACTATAGTGATGATTCCTTGCTATTAGCCGCTAGTGCCTCCAACATAACTTGGCTACAATGATGTTTGCTTTATCTCTTGAAAGGAAGAGTGGGTTGGGTCAATGCAGTACAGGAATTGTTTCTAATTTTAAACAAACAAGTTAATTCTTGCCAAGCTTTTATGCATTGGAAATTATATCATTCCACACATGTGTGTTCTTCACTTTAATAAGGCGGCAACTTACCAGACTGCCCTCAAGCTACAATTGTCACATGCTACAACCTATCCCTGGATCAGAGTTACCTCCATCAGCTATGGATAATAAGTCATTCCTTACACCTTTAGACCTATAGCAAAACAAACAAAATTTCTGCGAGTATGCTGTCTACCAAGAAAAGAGGCATCTCATTGGATTGTGAACTTTTATTAAGGCTGACCATGAATGGGATACTAGAAACTGGTTTTCAGACTTCTGCAATATCAGGCAAGATCTCATACTTGCTGTCAATTGCTTTGGGTCTCTCAATTGTCTCATGCAAGCCTCTTTGAAGTGCAAAATTAACAATGTCTGTGTTACATTTTATTGAAAACATTGCTCTTTGACACAGAGGAGTGAAGTGTCGCATGAAAATGCCTAACTGCTGCAAAGCAATGGACTGAGAACATGGTTTCAGCCCAGTGCCCCGTCTTCTTTCAATAATAACATTGGAATTTGGTATAATATTTCTTGCTGTTAAGTTTATATTTGTGGGCATGACTTTTTTAAAAGAACATTGCTTGTACTATTGGTTTCCATTTTGAGTCACTGTCATCTGTAGACTTGGAAATAAGGAGGTCAGGTTTAAGCCACGCAGCCAAACTAGATGCTCACTTTTAAAAACAGTTCAGTCCAGGTTTCCTGGACCCAGTTCAGGTCCCCTCCAGCCACACAGCAGCTGTAGGGAATAAAGGAGAGCCCAAATGGGCTCAGAATGACACCACAGAAAGAGAAAGGGCTCCTGTCTCCCCACCAAGCAGTTTTCCACACAGAAAAAGCACTGGGGGGGTTCTGCTCCATGTAGAGCATTCTGAGAACGGGCTCTGCTTTATTTTAAAATAGCTATACCCCACAGCTATTGTGGGGCTGTAGGAAACCCAAGTTGGGTCTGAGGGGGGAAAAGCAAACATCTAGTTTGGTTCTTAGAAGTGCCATCACTTACTGTGAAATTCATTGCCCCTAAACCCAGATATGTAGCACCTGGTTGCAGTTACTCTGGACTGAAAGGCTGTGATAACAGGAAGAAACCAAGATGCTCCATGACTAGGTGAATAAAGGGAAGCAGTACAAGGAACATTGCTATAGAACTGAAAACAAGGCCAACATCTATTTTGAAATCAATTGTAGTATTTGACCAATGAAGTTACTTTGTTCCATACTTCAGCTTTGTTTGGCATAATTGTACACACTTGTACTTGGATGTCTCTTTTCTTATATTCATACGTTATTGGTATTTTTTCAGATATATTTTGGTCTCCAAATGGTATCTGGGATTTTCCAGAATACTTGTAAATCGGTCCCCAAGAACTGGGAGTTTAAGGATTCTCAGTTTTTGCATTGTAATATGTTCTTGTGTTTTATATTACATAGATTCTTGAGCTGCACATTGCCCAGATTTTCTGATTTTACATTTTCCAGGCTTGCAATGGCATTCCTATTCAGTTTTGCTTGGGCAATTTTCAGGTTGTACATTGCCATGGATTCTGAGATTTTACATTTTTCCCCCATAGGCATCAATGGAGGATGGCAGAGGGCATCTTGTTTAGGGGCCTACAGAATTGAACCTCTTGGTACAATTCACTTGAAATAGGAGGGGTTATTTAAAGGACAGGCACCAGCAGCTCCACTGTAATTTTAGTGCCAGCACCTTTAAAAACAGCTCCTCCAGCCCCCAGAAAGATTCCCCATGGGGAATAGTGGAGCCAAAAAATATTGGCATCCCAAAAAACAAATAACAAAAACAAGAAAGGATCCAAATACCAGGAAACTGGGAATACCAGGTTATTGTTGTTTTGGCTCCTTGATATCTGGATTTTTGTTTTAGCTGTACATCCCTAATATTAACCAGAGAAGAACAAGAGTCCTCCATTGATGGCTGAACTTGAGAAGACGCACAAAGAGATATGTGAATTTTATAAGAAGCAGAGCAAATGTGCCTTCCCTCCTCTCTGTGCAAATTCAGCAGGACTGCTAAATTTTGTTGAGAACCCAAGAACAAAGAAATTTCTCTTGAACCTTAGGAAAGTTTGTATTTATGTAGACAGTTATCCCTTCCAACCAGAAGTAAACCTCTTCAGTTCTTTGTATTGTATTGCCCCTAGGCTTTTGGCAAATCCATAAAGCCCTCTTTAGGGAGGCTGTGGCTCAGTAGAAAAGCAGCTGCTTTGTATGTTGAAGGGCCCTGGTTCAATCCCTGTCATTTCCAGTTAAAATGATCAGGTAGCAGGTGATGTGAAAGACCACTTCCTGAGACTATGGAGAGTCACTGCTGGTCATACTACACAATACTGACCAATGTCTATCAAGGACTAATGTTCTGACAAAGGCAGCTTCATGTATTCTCATGATCACCTTTCTACTGCAAACAAAGCCAGTTATATCTTGGTGCATCCTTTAGAAAGGTCATCTGTGTCACTGCATACTTAGCAAGTAAGAATGTTTTTAGAAGCTAAAAAATTGCACTCTGTTCAGCTCTCTCAAACTACCCTGTTCAGTCCTAAATTATGGTCAGCAAGTGATGGCAGTGAAGCCATAAACACTAATTCTTAGCCTTTGTATAATGCTTTCACTGTGCAAAGCACTCCATATGTATTAGATTGTTTTAAGGCTTGCAACAGCCCTGTAAAGTAAGCCAGCATTATTATCTTTCATATATTTGGGCTGGGGAATGAAAGAGAGTGGCTTGCCTAAAGGCAGAGTTCAGATTTGACTTGCAGACCTTCAGAATCACAGCTTGTTCTTTAACTACACCATAGTTCTCATAATTAAAACTGTAAAGTGTTTTCTTTTGTCTTCCCACAAACCTATTGTTAATTAATTTCATTGGGTGATCCTGAGTTCTGGTGTTATGGGGCGGGGGTCTCTTTATTCACTCTATCCAGTAACCCTGGAAGGAAATGAAAGGATTATATTTACTTTAATAGTTATGAAAGTAATAACTCCCCCCCCCAAGACTATGATTCCCCCCTCCATTTAATGCAGAGAGTGGCAAACGTGGTTAAGTAATGGATATCTTATAAATACAGCTTTGTCTTGAGCAATTTCTTGCTAAAATGTAATATAAAATCTGAGGCTTACATGGGGAAAAAATCATGGCAAAGAAATAATTAAGCACCATGCATGATGCATTATGATTATAAATTAGTTTCACTAGCCCTAGTGATAAAACCAACCACAACCTAAACTTTCATTCCAAAATGATTCGCTTAGAGGAATAGTTTTATAACATTTCTTGATCCTTTACATTCTAAATGAAAAGTCATTACTTTGTAGTTGATCTTTATCTCAGACCACCTTTGTTGTCTTATATTTCTGTTTTCCTGGGTAATATTTTTCTTTCTGGAGGAAGGTAAAGGGTAGATGCACGGAACCATTTCCTCTAGGTCCTAGTGCGCTTCCTATGTTAATCCCTGGACAGCCTAGACTTAAAATAAAGTAACAAATTGCTCAAGAAACATTAGCAGTGTCTACATTTTTTTCCTGCTGTTTCCCCCCTTCTCCCTTCCCTCCCGCCAGGCTTTTCTATTCCTGTATAAAGTCACAACTTAAAAATAATCCAAGTCCCTCAAAAGTTTAAGGGCCAAACTAGATGTGATGCAGGAGGCATGTGAAGCATCTCTTGAACTTTTTTAAAAAATTGAATGCAGCAGAGGAGACCTCTGGATCTGTGCAGAGCTGCAGCCAGGGCCGGCTCCAGGTGTCTGGGTGCCCTAGGCAGGACAGCCTGGGGCGCCCCCCACCGGGGATGCCAACCTCCTGGTGGGGCCTGGAGACCGGGGGCGGCAGCGGAGCGCTGGCTTTCCTGGGCGCTCCATAGCTGCGGGGTCCCCAGGAAAGCCAGGGAAGGGGTGGGGGTCTAGCCACTGCCCCCTCCCTCCCAGCACCGGCTTTCCTGGGGGCTCCGCAGCTGCGGGACCCCCAGGGAAGCCGGGAAGGGGGCGGAGGTTTAAACTGCCACCCCCTCCCTCCCAGCGCCGGCTTTCCTGCGGGCTCTGTGGCTGCGGGACCCCCAGGAAAGCCGGGAAGTGGGTGGGGGTCTAGCCACCGCCCCCTACCTCAAAGCGCCAACTTTCCTGGGGGCTCCACAGCTGCAGGACCCCCAGGGAAGCTGGGAAGGGGGTGGAGGTTTAAACCGCCGCCCCCTCCCTCCCAGCGCCGGCTTTCCTAGGGGTTCTGCGGCTGCGGGACCCCCAGGAAAGCCAGGAAGGGGGTGAGGGTCTAGCCACTGCCCCCTCCCTCCCAGCACTGGCTTTCCTGGGGGCTCCGCAGCCGCGGGACCCCCAGGGAAGCCAGGAAGGGGGCAGAGGTTTAAACCGCCACCCCCTCCCTCCCAGCACCGGCTTTCCTGGGGGCTCTGCAGCTGCGGGACCCCCAGGAAAGCTGGGAAGGGGGTGGGGGTCTAGCCACCGCCCCCTCCCTCCCAGCGCTGGCTTTCCTGGGGGCTCCATGGCTGTGGGACCCCCAGGGAAGCCGGGAAGGGGGCAGAGGTTTAAACCGCCGCCCCCTCCCTCCCAGCGCCGGCTTTCCTGGGGGCTCTGCAGCTGCGGGACCCCCAGGAAAGCTGGGAAGGGGGTGGGGGGGTCTAGCCACTGCCCCCTCCCTCCCAGTGCCGGCTTTCCTGGGGGCTCCGTGGCTGCAGGACCCCCAGGGAAGCTGGGAAAGGGGTGAAGGTTTAAACCGCCGCCCCCTCCCTCCCAGTGCCGGCTCTGCGGGGCACCCAAGCAAGCCTGGGAAGATGCAGGGGGACACCTTTTGGCGCCCCTGCGGCCCCTGCGCTCTCGGCGAGCGTCTAGCTCGCCTAGTGGGTGAGCTGGCTATGGCTGCAGCAGGCAGAAATGGGTGCACAACCCTTTCCTGACTGGTAAAAATCAATCTCCACTATTCCAGCCTTTGTCTACTAGATAGAAGTACAGTACACATTAAAGAATTGTATCTGTTTCCCAGTGTTAAATAACTGTGTATCAGTATTGGGGGGGATAACAGTTCTCCAGGTTCTCTGGTTTCTATGGATCAATTCTAATGCTTCAGTTTAGAGAACCTGGAAGATCCCTGTCAATCACTTGTACAACTTACAAGAGCTACTAATATGCACTATGCAGAATTATCTTGAAGATTAGACTTATTACTTCAGGACTGATTCACTCTAAACCAGGGCCTTTTTCAAACCCAAGGGTATACCACTGATTCTAAACTGAAACATGGGATGCATTTTAATTTTTGTTTTACCATAGACATCTGTTTTTCTTTCTCTTTGACCTTTTCTGCATGCTGGAGTTACTCCTGATTTTCTTGGGAGTCAATCCACACACACTGGAATCAGTTTAGGCAGGGTTCTTCTGCATGCCTGCTCTCTCTGTGCATTTTGACAATTGTGGAGTCAGTTAGTTTTCTTCTGCATGTGGCTTAAATAACAAGGATTTTTCCAGGGAGTGTGCTGTCATCATTGGTGTCTTTATTGGTGGTGTCAGAGCACCCTCCTTATATTTTTGAAGAACAGTCCTAAAATATCAATATTTTTGTTGTAATGATAGTTTAAGCAGGTTCTTTGAATTCCCAGCTTTCTTTTTTTTTAAAAAAGTAAATCTCTAGTCTCTTCCCTCCATGAAGGAATGCATTAGAAAATTACTTTTTAAAAAAATGAAAGCTGGAAATTCAGAGAAACGGTTTAAGTTATCATTACAATGCTACAGCATTATACCAATATTTTAGGGAGCTTTTAAAAATTGACATCACTGTTTTGGGGGGGAGAGGGAGTGGTTTAACAGTGATCAGTCTGGTGTTTGAAAAGTGGTCCAGAGGTCGATAGGAGTGGACGGGACAAAAAAGCCAAGGGCAAAGCTGACTCAAAATTAACTTCCAGAAAAAAAAATCAGGGTAAAAATGGCCTCAAAAGAGCTGGGAAAAAGTGGGGGGAGTGAAGTGAAAACTAAAGGTGCACAAACATGTATGGGCTATGGGGGCCAGAACTGACCAAAAAAATGCAGAAAAACTGTCTTTGTTCTTTGTCCTAAACTATTATTCCCTTTCTCCAGTGTTGTTGTTTTTCCTTTAAAAATGCTAATCAAATAAATAAACCATGCTGAATCTATTGGCATAGACTTCAGAGATCAGAATGTTCCCATAGCTATAAACTGTCAATATCAAATTATTTCCTTACACATATCTGAAGAAGTGAGCTCTGACTCACAAAAGCTCATATTAAAATAAATGTTGTTTGCCTTTAAGTAGTCTGTTTGGGTTGTGTTCCTCCTTTGTTGGCCCTCAAGGGCAACTGGTTGGCCACTGTGTGAAACAGGATGCAGGACTAGATGGATTGGTCTGATCCAGCAGGGCTGTTCTTTTTATGTTCAAACTGCTATTGGACTTTTATTTTAATATCAAATCAGCCTATGGCAGCTAATGTGCCTTAAAGAATGGAAGAGAAAAAAGGCAGGAGTTTGATCCATTTCTGTAGATGTAATATGGAATTGGGCATGTGGGACCAGTCAATCCCCAGTGCAGCTCATTTTAACTCTTTAACTAGCAGATAACATGAGAAATGACATACCATTTTCTTGTACATTCTTTATAATGCTGTTACACGTGTTGGTGAGTCTACACCTGTTGTCATTGACACTGCATGCATGAACCTTATACTGAAGCCACCTTATACTGAGTTATAGCCTTGGTCCATCAAAGTCAGTAATATCTACTCTGACCAGCAGCTCTCCTGGGTCTCAGGCAGAAATCTTTCACATCAACTGGTGCCTGATCCTTTTAACTAGAGATGCTGGAGATTAAACCTAGAGCTTTCTGCATGAAGAAGAAGAAGATATTGGATTTATACGCCACCCTTCATTATCCAAAGGAGTCTCAGAGAGGCTTACAATCTCTTTTCCCTTCCCTTCCCCTCCCCACAACACACACCCTGTGAGGTAGGTGGGGTTGAGAGTGCTCTTTTGAGGACTGCTTCTGAAAGAACATCTCTGAAGGACCTTGTAACTGACCCAAGGTCACACCAGCAGCTGCATGTGGAGGAGTGGGGATTCAAACCTGGTTCTCCCAGATTAGAGCCCATGCTCCTAACCACTACACTAAATTGCCACTGAGTCACAGCCCCCCCCCCCCCAGTGCCTTGAGGATCTTTTGAAATATTTGGACACAGAGCCAGGGTAATAGAAATGCTCCTGTACTGCCTCTGGCTAGATCTGTGGTGTGGCCTTCTTTGGAATACAGTTCTGGTCATTGTATCTTGAAAAGGACATCACAGAGCTGGGGAAAGCAACCAGGTTTTCTGCAGAGGAGAGCAGCCAAGATAACTATGGTTGGAGCACCTTCCCTATGAGGGAAGGCTGAAGAGTCTGGGACTTTTCGGTTTAGGAAAGAGATGACTAAGAGAGGACATGACAGAGGTTTATAAAATTATGCGTGCGGTGGAGAAAGTTGACAAAGAGACATTTCCTCTCCCAAAAAACTAGAACTCGAGGGCATCTAATGAAACTGAGGGAAGTAGATTGAGGATGGACAAAAGGAAATGCTTCTTTACACAGAGAGTGATTAAAATGTGGAATTCACTGCCAGAGGATGTAATGATGGCCGCAGGGATAGAAGCTTTAAAAGGAGTTAGATAGATTCATGGAGGACAGGTCTATCAGTGGTTACTAGTCCTGGTAACAGAAGGGAGCCTCCACATTCAGAGGCAGTGAACCTCTGAATCCCAGTGCCAGAAGGCAATATCAGGGAAAGGTCTTGTCCTCTCTGCCCTGTTGTTGGCCTCCAGAAGAACTGATTGGCCACTGTGTGAGACAGGAAGCCAGGACTAAGATGGACCACTGGTCTGATACAGCAGGGTTCATCTTATGTTCTTACTTGGGGGGAGAGTCTCTACAGATCCTGTTTGCAGATACACACACACAAGCATATGAAGTTGCCTTTCACTGAGTCAGATAGTTGTTCCATTGAGATCAGTATTGTCTACTCTGACTGGTAGCATCTCTCCAGATCTCAGATAGAGAGGTCTTTCACATCACTTACTGCCTGATCTTTTTTACTGGAGATTCTAGGGACTGAAATGGGACCCTCTGCATGCAAAGCAGATGCTCATCCACTGAGCCACAGCCCATCCCCACCACAGAGAGCATCACAAGGGCTCCTTGGCTCAGCTTGTTCTGGGGCTGTTTTAATGTCCCAGTCCTCTACAACTTGGGTAAAATGTTCTGATCTTATCTAAACTCTTTGGTTTCCTTCAAAATCTATTAGTCATTTCCCCAGGAGGGCGGAATCCCTAATTTTTCTTTACATTTTGTATTTGGTGAAATTTCAGGGGCATATCTAGGTAGATACATAGGTAACAGTGACAACTCATGGCATGCTTTATTTCTTGGCACTGGCTCTTTTGAATTCAATGAGAATTCTAATGTGCATGGATCTTCTGGTGTATCATGTAGATCTAGAACCCTAGCATTCTGGAAGCTTTCTTCCATAAACCTGCCTGCCTGCTGAGATAGTTATCTGCTGCCCTTCTCCAGGCACTTCTACATTCTGAAATTAGTCAGATGGACTGAGAACTTATGCCTTTTCTGTGGTTGAGCTCCAGTTATAAACCCTCTCCAGAGGGATTATCTTCCTGGTACTTTCTCTGTTAGCACTAGACAGAGTCTATTAATTTAACCAAGCTTTTAGGATTACGTTTGTTTCATTCTGATGTTAGCTGAATAGTGTTGTGTCTGATTGTTGCTGTTAATTTTTTTAATGTTGCTGTTTTGCTGCCGGCTTGTAAATGCTGCTATATTTTTGGTTTTGTTTTATTAATGTTTTATTTTTACAGTTCCTTTTTTTAAAGATCTTTTCTGTAAGTTGCTTCACATGACATAGAAATCTTCATAAAAATACTAGTAACAAGAACAGGAATCAGATATTGGAAATCAGGTATTGGAAAATTACCACTTGAGGAACAGAAGAGCAGAGTTTTCCTCTTTCAAAATGATTGCACATGCAAAATCCTGTTACATAAGCCAGGCTTGAACTCTTGGTCCATCAGCATTGTACAAAACTCTGTGACTTGAGCTACAGCAGCAGGTGTTAACAACTCTTGAAATGGGTGAATACAGCCGAATACATCAAAAAGCTAAACAGCTGTTCCTAAGTATACATATCATGGCTCACTGCATGGCTAGCTAGAAAAACTTTGCCTCTTGTGCATTGCATTTCAGTTCTTTTCATCATTACTATATTATTATAAATTCATCATTAGTGGTAGAGGCAAGACCTTGCTTCCACTTACTGATCCCTTTACATGTGTGTGCTAGTTTTTCAGCTAAGATCTTGAGTGCTTCATAAACAATCTAAACAAAGGTTCCCTGAGGTAACAATGAGGAAGAGAGTGCAATAATTCCTAAGAGTGTAATTCTATAGAGTGCTCACTTGTTACACCTAACTTTCATCTGGTCTTCCTAGGAAATGTGTGAAGTTTCGTTCATCGGCCAATGATTTTATTTCAGGAGATGGTCTTTTTAAAAGGGAAAGCTGAGACATGTTGCCTAGTTTTGGGTAGACTTCCTTACTAGCTGTTATCACATTTATTCTTCAAGTGTGTCATGGTGGTGGGAAGCCCAAGAAAGGTTGAAATCATGACAAAAGTCACAGGGAATGGCACTCTGCTGATATTACCATGATCAGCATGCCATGCACAGCTTTCATTCCTCTGTATACCCCCTGTATACTTTCTGAATGAAATGGACAAGATCATGAGACTTTTGTCAGTTTATTAATGCATTGTCAGACTTTAAAAACAACCACTCCTGCCACCTCTTTGGAGCAGCAGCACCAGTGGGGCAGAGATAAGCTGCTTGTATCTGATCACTGACCCAGCTGATGGCCCTGGGGAAATGCTGATTTACAACTCCTTCTTTCTAGAGCAGTGGTTGGGCTCTTTAGACTTCACAGCATCCGTTGCTGACCACTAGCATGGTTTTTTGCTGGGTCTCCACTAACCCTTAATAAGGCAGGTGTCCTCTTCCCTTTCTCCCCTCTTCTAAACCAGTTTCTGGACTCTGGAAGACTCTTTCCTAGGCTTAAAGTGGTTCACCTTTGCACCTTCTTCCTGTCTGCATTGCAACAGGAGGGGGGAAATCTGTACTGCTGCTATTCTGAAGGATGAGTAACTTGACTTCCAGTAACAGAGTATACTGGGGGATAATTTGGATCAGGAGCAAAGAGGACATTGGGGAGCAATTTCATCGATGGCTTCAGAGAGAAGGGAATTCCAAACCTCTTTCAGTACATCTAATGAATTACCAGGGTTCGTCAGATCCCACAGAACATTCTGGAACACAATTGGGTCCATTAGCCTCCATGGGCGAGCATGAATCTGCTCACTGCCTAGACAGGAGAGGGCTGGAACACTTAACCAGGCTTTCAGGGCAAAGTAATCCAACCATGGCAATTCATCTTTAACAATCAGATCCATATCCATCCCCATGCCGAAGACCAGGTCCAGTATGTGACCTGCGTGATGTGTGGAAGCTGATACAATCTGGGAGAGTCCTAGTGCTGCCATGGAAGACACCAGGTTCAAAGCCTGCAGAGAGGCAGCAGCAGCATCACAACCAGACCCATAGCTACATTGGCTGACTTGGGGGCCTGACCAGTGTTCCCTCTAAGCTGAGTTAGTGTGAGCTAGCTCACAGTTTTTTAGCCTCCAGCTCACACATTTTTGTCTTAGCTCAGGAAGGATGGCTCCGGAGCAAACTAATTTATGCAGTAGCCAAATCCCTTGCCCACAACTTTAAGGCCAGTAGCTCACAAAGTGGAATTTTTGCTCACAAGACTCCACAGCTTAGAGGGAACATTGGGCCTGACCCAGGGGTCTTTGGGGGGAGCGCACCGGAGCGCAGCTCCGGGAGCTCAGGAGCCAAGCCCCGCCCCCAGCCGGCATCCCGGAGAGTCTTTCAGGCAGCCGAATGTCAATTTCAGCTCCATTATATCCTATGGGCCATTGAAGTCAATGGTGAAAACGTAGGGTATATTCTGGGGGCTGGAGGGGAGGGTTTGAGGGAGAGGCTCCAAACTCACAGGGTAGCTGCTGGAGCCTCTCCCCAAGATACCCACCAAGTTTCAAGAACATTGGATCAGGGGGTCCAATTCTACGGGCCCCCAAACAGGTTGCCCCTATTCCCTCCATTGTTCTTTATGGTGGGAAAAAATTAACTTTTATTCCCACCATAGAGAACAATGGAGGGAATGGGGGCAACCTGTTTGGGGGCCCATAGAATTGGACCCCCTGGTCCAATGTTCTTGAAAGTTGGTGGGTATCTTTGGAAGAGGCTCCAACAGCTATCCTGTGAGTTTGGAGCCTCTCCCTCAAACCCTCCCCTCCAGCCCCCAGAATATACCCTATGTTTTCACCATTGACTTCAATGGCCCATAGGATATAATGTGGCTGAATTGCCGCCAAATTTCTTTCATTCCCTCCTTTCCTTCTTTCTTTTTCCTCTTTCCCTCATTCTTCTCTTCTCTCTTTCTTTCTTTCCCACCTTCTTCTCTACTCTTTTTTCCTCCATTCCCTGTTTCCCTCCTTCTTCCCTCTCTTTCTTTTCCACCCCTTTCCTTCTCTTTCTTTCCTCTTTCTTTCCCTCTCTCTCTCTCTCTCTCTCTCTCTTTCCTTCCCTCTTTCCTCCTTCTGTGGCCCAACTCTTATGAGAAGGAGTTTAAACTTTAAACCCCTTCTCTCTTAGCTCCCCCACCCAGGCCAGCTGGGGAAGGGAAGGGGAGGCTTTTGAAGATGCCGCCCCCCCCTTTTGCTTCCCCTTCTTACATAACTTCTGGTGATGTCAGGGGGCGTGGTATATGCTAATAGCCTAATAGCTCATTAGCATACCATCTGCTAATGAGCTCCTGCAGCTGTTCTTCTACGAAAAGACCCCTGGCCTGACCCAATATGGAATATGGAATTCACTGCCACAGGAGGTGGTGGCAGCTACAAGCATGGAGAGTTTCAAGAGGGAATTAGATAAACATATGGAGCAGAAGTCCATCAGTGGCTATTAGCCACAGAGTATAGATGGGAACTCTCAGTCTGGGGCTGGTGATGCACTCTATTCTTGGTGCTGGAGGGGGCAGCAGTGGGAGGGCTTCTAGTGTCCTGTCCCCACTGCTGGACCTCCTGATGGCACCTGGTATATTTTGGCCGCTGTATGACAGAGTGTTGGACTAGATGGGCCATTGGCCTGATTCAACATTGGCTTCTCTTATGTTCTCTTATGTTCTTATGTTCCCCCAACTTTCTACCAGGGCCCCCCAACTTATTCTTCATGCTGGCCACCAACGCTGCCTGTATCTCTTCTGGGCAATGGCACTCAGCTACTCTGTTGTCTACTGGTCTTGCCTTACCCAGCCGGCACTCAGTTACTCTATTATCTACTCATCTTGTCTCCCACCCGGCTGGCAAAATAAGGAAGCCCCTTCTCCATACCCAGGCACGCTGCTGCTACTCCCTCCTCACATGAAAATAAACAAGTAAGCCCCAACTCCTTCCATCCTTCCCACGTGGCTGCAGTGATCTCTCTTTTTTGCAAGCAAGCCCCCACCCAGTTCCCAAACCCTCAAGTCAAGCCCCACACAGGTAGGGGGAAGTTTACTTGTTTTCTTTTGCATGGGGGGTTGGGAGGAAGGGATGCCATACTCCATGTGGGACCTGGGGATCCCATTTCCAACAATATCTGCCTACTATCAGCATGGGGGGAAGTTGCCAGTCTCCAGGGGATCCCAAGTCTGGAATTGCAGTTTAAAAATCCCAACAATATTTTTGTTTTGTATCAAGAGAGGGTTTTAAAGTATAAACATAATGGGTGCCCCACAAGAAAAAAATTTGCCCCACAAAATGAAAGATCCTGACTAGGGGCCTGATCACAACTCTGTAATGTGGAATTACAGATCTGATTGAATGAACAATGGTGGGGGGAAGTCAAGGAGATCTGCCACCAGCATATTTACCACAGAGGGGAACACACTCAAGGAAAGTATTTACACATCTTACATTTCTTAATCAGGGGCCCCGGTCACACGGAGCATTTGCCGTGCGGAAGCCATGATAGTCCGGCAGAGTTTCTGGGCACGATCACACCAGAACATCTGGGAGGTGTAGCGCACCTGTGGCCAACCCATGGCAAGCCACCAAAGCTGCGCAGTTAAAAAGTAGCACATCGAATGTGCTAGCAAATGGTTGCTACAGGCTGCCCATGGAACTGTTCAGTGTGATCGTGCTGGCGCATGGCTTTCCCTGGCTGTCCTTGTTTATGCACATGCACTGATTGATGAAACCAGGGTATGCCACCGTCATGTCTGATCACATTCTGGTGGATCTAACTGCGCCAACGCAAAGAGCCACGCCTCCTCCCCGTGTTATCTGGCCCGTGTGACCGGGGCCATAGAGTACTTTGGGCCAACAACTAGGAGAACTTTTTCTCCCAGACTAGCTGCTAGTGCTGTGGTGACATTTCAAACCAAGAGAGTATTCCCTTGCAAATAGTGAAAATGTGGATTTCCTGAAGAAGGGAAACTTCCTGAAGAGAGATACTTATGGCACTTGATAATGCACATGTGATTTGGGCTTAGTTCAGTTCAAGGAACTTGCACATGTTCATACATGCACTAACTTTTGGTTGAGGACAGTTGAGGACAGTGATGGTTTCCATTCTGGCTGGCACCCTCCTCTTACTCCTCCTACTCTCCCCTCCCCATCAGAGTGCTTGACTCCCCCTCCCCATACCCACAAGGTGGTCACAGTCAGGAACTGGGAAGGGATTGCAATTCTTGCCACTCGATCTTCTTAGATTACTATATCAGTATTATCTATCTATTCTATGGTTTGTAATGTTTTTATTATATGTTGTATATCTCCCAGAGCCATGCAGTAGCAGGGATAGGTGATTCATATGTTTAATTTAATAACAACAACAACAGATTAGCACAGAATAGCTGCCCTTTGGCTGTGCCACAGCTGAAAGGCATGTTGATGAACTACAGGTTGTAGGTACAAATCATGAAGTTTTGGATGGTCTCCACTTTGCTGTGTTTCATTTTCTTTAGCAGAGGCCCACATGCATAATGTTTATGGGCTGTTTATATTTTGGAAAATTTGCCCATAATAACTAGAACATTTCATATGGGAGTAGGCTGTCCTTAAGGTATGCTGGCCTCAAGCCAAATAGGGCTTTAAAGGTAAACAACAGCCCCTTGAATTGGGCCCAGAAGCACACTGGGACCCAGTGTAGTTGGAACACTCTATGGTCCCTACAACCCACTCCAGTCAACATTCTGGCTGCAGCATTTTGTACCAACAGCAGCTTTTGGACAGGCTTCAAGAGCCCACATGAATGGTGAATGATAACTGATTCAATGCAATTCACATTGCCACAAGCATCACAACATTTTGATACAGTGACGATCAGGTATAAATGGCTTGCTGTTCAAGCCCTTACTAGAAGAATGTGGCTAGATTCCCACTGGCTATGCTTTGGTTGCATCACATTCACTGATGTCCTATACACTGGTGGAGTAAAAAGGCTACATTGTCCTGCTTTGAAGATACAACACTAAAGGCTTTTCATTTGTATTCAGAAAGCAGGCTGAAAACAGTGGTCTTCTTTACTCTTTCCAGAAGGTTATGATGGCTATTTATGAATGGCTGCTATATCAGCATGAGGTGAAATCATAGTAGAAATGTGGGCACAACTGCCTGATGTTATTGATTCCAGTCAACAAACCAGGCAATGTGATCTGTCTGTTTTTGTTCCGTTCACTTGGGGGTGTGTTCTCATTAGCCCCCTATGGATAGTCAACCTGTCAGCAGGTCTGCACTCCAATTGCCTGACCTCTGACTTCAACTCATTCTTCCACAAATTAATTTCCCAAATTGACAAATTAAAGTGCACAGTATGCCCAAGGTCACTAAATCACACTGGGTTCTGGTAAATGTCAAGCAGCATCGGGCAGAAGGAGAAAGGAAAGGAGGATGTAGGTAGAAGCTGAGGGAGTGAAAGAAAATGCAACATTCAGTCATTGGGCACAAAACTGGAAGGGCAATAAAATCCATATACAGTTACATTAATTTTAAAAACAGGACCACAAAAAACATGATTTGTAGGGCATCTCTTGAAAATGGTTGACTTTTTTGAAATCATGTATGTAAAACTATGTAAAACAAGTATGAGTTTTTTGTGTTTTACTTTGTCTTGAAAGATCATGTGTTCCCTACAAATTTCAACTGGTTTAACAGCCATTCTTCTCTTCTTAAAGGAATCCTGGAGGTTCAGGGTTGGGCATCTAAGTGAGAATTCTCAGTATCTCACCAAAATGCAGTTCTTTGAAACTAGCAGTAATTTTGTCTCTATTAAGTGCCCCATAGATGCTGATAAGTAGCTGGTCTTTTGCTGATGAGCAGCTGTCAGGTAGCACATACTGAAGCTGCGAAATATTTGTGTTGCCGTTTTCAGATGAGACGGTGATTGCATGGACTGAGATGATCCCATGTAGGACTGTCTCCTGGTATGTGACAAAGGAGCAACAGAAATGTAACACCTGAAGGGCTTAAGAGAGCCCTTAAGAGAAAGTCCATATGGTGCCAGAAAATATGGCAAAAAATCCTTCTTGAATCCAAATGAGTTGATCAGTTCATCTCTGAATGAAAGGAAAATGGATACATAGAGCCACAATCCCACTGAGCTCTTAAACCCACTGGTTTACAGCCAATTCCATTCATATTTGCTTAGAAGTAAGACTCACTCCTTTCAACAGCGGTTATTTCCAAGTAAGGAAATATAGGATTGCAACCTTTTTGATCTATTATTCAATAGATTTTTGATGCATCATACTGCTGTTTTTTCCTACACTTGTTCCTAACACATACAGGGGTGAATAGTTATATGGAAATGGGTTGATTCATAGATTCTAAAACAATTTATTAACTAAAAGCTTCAGTTTGACTATTAAATGAGCAGGGCATTTTTCCCCATGCCTTTTGGCAACCCTACCTTTTACTCTTAAACTAGGCAAAGGTTTTAAATTTGGGGAAAAAATCAGGTCTGCAGTTTTCAGGAGGGATCTGCAGTATCAGCGTGTTACGCTGAACAGAGGCTGATGATTTATATTAAATGGTTAATTCCTGTTGCCACCCATCTTTTAGGAAGGGAGTTTTGAAAAGAATTGAAAAGAGAGAGAGAGAGGAAGAGACTGAAGTTTTTAGGTCATCAGATCTGCTCCTGAACAAGTCTACAGTAGCTTCAGTCCCCTGGAATGTTGTTGTAAAAATGAAAGCATGTAAAAGGAGAAGACATCTAATGCCAGCCTTCTGGTGGAGACTAGATTTAGGCTTAAGACAGCTGGTGCCAGAGCATTTGCTTGTTAATGTTCCGAGGCTCTGGAATGTCTTGGAAGTCGATACTGGGCCAGCAGAATCAATTAGTGGTCTTAAGAGCAACATTAAGACATTTCTGATGTGATAATTTTGTTACTTGAATGAGCAAATTTTATGTCCTGAAATGTTAGATGCTGTGTAATGGATTGTTGCATGGCAAGGCAAGAGAAAGGAAAGGTAAAAGGGTATGAAATAAAGGTGGGATAGAAATACTTTGGATAAATTGAATACCATGAGTCAGGCTGGGGGAAGAAAGTACTTAAATGACAAAGAGCAGCAAGGTGGAGAAGGGAGAGGCTATAATTCCTCATGCACATTTTTTCTGAAAAATAGATTCCCCCCCTGTCTTCCTCTCTAGAGAATGGAGAAGAGCCCAGGATATTCTTGGAACAGCTCTGCATGTGGCCAGTGCTTTAGTGGGGAGGGGGGGAGAAATGTGCAGGATTTCCAGTTATCAGAAGGCAGGTTTTCATTGCCCCTCCTCATGACTCAGGCAAACAGAATAAACCCTGCTAATAAGAAACTATATATATATATACATATATACATACATACATGCAAATTTGTGTAGGATAAGATCCAGCCATGGGACTGGATTCAAATGGGCCCTTCTGCTCTGAGAGGGAGACTTATGGAAAGAGTTGTGTGATCAATGAACAGAAGACTACTTCTGTGAGCAGAAGGGTACTTTTGGTTCCAACTCATAATTTGGTTTACGATTTTTCTTTAGCACTGTCTCATTCTGTAACTAAACTGCCTTTGATATATGCTTGACAGATCCAGCATACCCTAGGCCAAAAATACGTGCTAAGTTTGGCCTGTTGCTTTAATAGGCTGGCTGTGTTTCTAAGAACTCCCACATCCTAAAGGACTGTGATCATGTAGACCTCACTCATATTGGAACAGCAACATAAAGAGATCCCACATAAACACAGGTTGTTTTTCAGGGATGAAATGCATTCCATATGATCAGTCATTGATAACTTTCATGAATGAATTCCATGAAGGTCCATGGATGCACATCCAAAGTGCAAAACCGTAAATAACATGTACAATGTTATCATTGTTGGGCTTCACTTGACTGAGAGACAAATTAGATTTTGATTTGCCTTAGAAGTAAGGAATAAGAAACATGAGCCACTGGAATAATGTTCAGAAGTGCCATCCAAACAGATCCAAAGTGCCCAACATTAGAGTTGTATTTTATTTATTTGTTTGTTTAATTATCATTTATTACTTCAATTTTTATCCTGCCCTCTCCACCGCAGGCAGGCTCAGGGCGGCTTAAATTAAGGATTAAAAATATTAAAACACAAGTACTTATACAGTACAGTGTCATAACTTACAAACATACCAAGTCACAGTTCAAAATAAAATAAAATAAAAATAAAGTTCTGGCGGCAATAACAACGCGGTTGCCATGATAGGATGTTCCTAAAAAATGGCCCCCGTTGGCATCCGGCATAGTTAGTATTACTCAGTTCAGTTAGTATTGTTGATGTTGTTAATGTTATTGGTTATTTTACATACTTAATTATCATTCAAATAGAGAACAAGAATTGGAAGAAGAAGAAGAGTTGGTTTTATACCCTGTTCTTCACTACCCAAAAGAATCTGAGAGTAGCTTACAATCACCATCCCTTCCTTTTCCCACAGCAGACACCCTGTGAGGTAGGTGGAGCTGAGAGAGCTCTGCGGGAGCTGTAATTGACCTAAGGTCATCCAGCTGGCTGCATGTGAGGGAGTGGGGAATCAAACCTGGTTCTCCAGATTAGAGTCCACCTCTCTTAACCACTACACCAGACTGGCTCTCAGGATTCTGTGTCAATGACAAGAGGATCCTGTGTTGATGACAAAAACTGTAAAACCATACCATCTGGGTTCTCTACCATTCAATGATTCCTAAAATGCTCCAGAAGTGACATAAAGCTTCAAGAAGAAATGAACTTGTTCAGATCCCTGAGAGTCTGTAAGGGGAGATTTTGAGGGGTGGGGTGGGACTTTCAAATTATCACTCACCTGCAATTTTCCTGAGTTTGTAGAGATATTGGTGATTGTTTACTGTCCAAATAATAAGTGCCAGTAAAGCAAGGACACTCATTTCATGTAATAAAGTTTCTCATTCTATGACACAGGAAATAAGCCAAGGCCCTAGAAATAAGACTACATATCATGTAATCCTGCAGCATGATTCTGTCCTTTCCTTTGCAAATCTTGGACTACCCTTTAGACCCTTGACAGGCTCAGCTTTCATTTTTTGAGTGGCTGGCTAATGTGGAAAGGATGTGGACTCAAGGGCCTTAATGTAATAAACAATGGGTCACTGATAGTTTTTGTTTTCAAATTAAGACCATCAGACAGTTAATATAAAGTAACTCTACTGTGAGCAGTGCAATATTATTTATTTACATGTTCATGGCAATTTATTTTCTTTGTAAGGACAAAAGCTTAATTCCTGACCAAACCATTTTATTGCCATGATACTGGACAGGAAGACCATTTTCTTCTATGACCTCTCTTCCTATATTAACAACTAAAAGGTAGTTTCTGTCCTCTATCCACATAAGACACTGAAATCAGCATATTACACGATTTACTGTGCATCTAATATACCTATAATATGCCTCACAATGAGATGTCAAGAAAATTTCTTAGTGTATCAGTTGTCAAAGGGAGGAGTGAGAGACCACAACCCAATGGCAGAGCATATGCTTGGCATGCAGAAATCCTAGGTTCATAACCTGGCATATACAGTTAAATGGATTTAAGATGGATCAGTCAGTTGACTCAGTATAGAAAGAATAACGTCTCCGTTACATGCATTTTTGTTGTTGTTGTTCAGTCGCACAGTCGAGTCCGACTCTTCGCGACCCCATGGACCAGATTACGCCAGGCCCTCCTGTCTTCCGTTGTCCACTGAAGTTTGCTCAATTTCATGTTTGTTGCATCGATGACACTGTCTATCCATCTCATTCTTTGCCGTCCCCTTCTTCTTTGACCTTCAATCTTTCCCAGCATCAGGGTCTTCTCCAGGGAGTGCTCCCTTCTCATTTGGTGGCCAAAGTATTTGAGCTTCAGCTTCAGGATCTGGCCTTCCAGGGAACAGTCAGGGTTGATTTCTTTTAGGATTGACTGATTTGATCTCCTTGCAGTCCAAGGGACTCTCAAGAGTCTTCTCCAGCACCATAGTTCAAAAGAATCTATTCTTCAGCGCTCGGCCTTCCTTATAGTCCAACTCTCACAGCCATACATTACTACGGGGAATACCATTGCTTTGACCATGCAGACTTTTGTTGGCAAGGTGATGTCTCTGCTTTTTATCATGCTGTTTAGGTTTGCCATCGCTTTCCTCCCAAGGAGCAGGCGTCTTTTAATTTCATGGCTGCAGTCACCATCTGCAGTGATCTGGGATCCTAGGAACGTGAAGTCTGTCACTACTTCTACGACTTCCCCTTCTATTTGCCAAGGAGTGATGGGGCCAGATGCCATGATCTTAGTTTTTTTGATGTTGAGCTTCAAGCCCACTTTTGCACTCTCCTCTTTCACCCTGAGCAAGAGGCTCTTTAGGTCCTCTTCACTTTCTGCCATCAGAGTGGTATCGTCTGCATATCTGAGGTTATTGATCTTTTCCCCAGCAATCTTAACTCCAGCTTGTGATTCATCCAGGCCAGCATTTCGCATGATGTACTCTGCATATAAATTAAATAAGCAAGGTGACAGTATACATCCTTGTCGTACTCCTTTTCCTATGCTAAACCAATCAGTTGTTCCATATCCGGTTCTAACTGTTGCTTCTTGACCCTTATACAGGGTCTTATTACATGCATAGGCTACATAAATTGGATGATTTCTGTAAATAAGAGTCCTTAAACATCAACTATGCCAAGACCAAAGCGATGGTCTTTAGAAAAAGGCCTCGTAAGTTTCAGTGGACTATAGATGGAACCCCTGTAGGTCAATGTAGCACCTTCAAATAGCTGGGGGTATTTCAGTGAAATTCTGTCCTGGAGAGCTCACTTTGCAATTACCAGATCTACAGTTTTAAGATCAATGGTTGCGATTCTGAAATTTTATTACACAAAAGGAGCTTTTCTAATTGATCCAGCTTTGAAACTATATCAAAGCAAGGCTGTCCCTCAATTCCTATATGGTGTTTGAGATTTGAATGAACATCTGATCACAAAACTAGAATCTATCCAAAATCTTTTTTTAAGGAGAATCCTAGCTGCACCTGGAGGTACCCCTGCAGCTTTGATGCAAGCAGAACTCTGTTTGCCCTCAATTACATATACATGTAGCCGTGTACACGTAGCCTTGATACAATTTTGGAGAAAGCGAAGCAATGTCACCACCAATCTACTTCACAGGCAATGTTATGATGTTGCAAAATGATGCTATAATAACATCCTCCATTGCTGCTCCATACTGGATGACACGCAGAGTGTCCCCATGGCTAGTTCCAGTATTCATGATTGGGTGTTGAAGTATGATGCTGGAACAGACAGGCAGTCAATTTCCCAGTCCAAATTCTCCCAGTGGTTCAGACTGATTAAAAGGGCCTCCTACCTGGTTAAATTCTCCCTCCATAACCTCAGAACAGTCTTCAATTCAGTTTCAAACCATGCCAATGACTTTGCTAGCTGGATGTCATTCCCAAATACTGCTGGCTTCACATCTATGTATTTGAGGAACTTCAGTTCCAGAGGACCTATCAGATTCTATTTTATCCTGTCCTCTTTATATAGAGCCCAGAACTAAATTTCTTACAGCACTTTAAATGGGATTAAATTTTTCTTCAGACTCAGAGAAGCTGCTTTTTCTTCTCTCAGATGCTGATTCATTTGTCTCCTATAGAGTGTCACTCTTTGCTTTAGCAGCCGAGAAAATATGGGCTTGAGTCACATCCAAAGAGGACAATGTTTTTATTTGATTAGTACTTTTTTGTTAGATTGTTTTAATGCTGATATTTGTAATTATGCTCTATGTGTTAGATTGTAATGGCCTTGGGCCACAGACAATAAACTTTATTGTATCTTAGAAAGAAGAACATGTTGTCAAAGCACAACCAACTCATGGCAACCCCATCCACAGGGTGTTCCAGGCAAGAGACCAGAAGAGGTGGTTTTCTATTGCCTTCCTCAGCATAGCAATCCTGGTCTTCCTTGGTGGTCTCTCATTCAAGTAATGACCACGGTCTAATCCTGCTTAGCAACTGGACTTGGACACACCCAGGCTAAGCTGGGATATTGGGGCTGCTTGACTCAGTTTGGTGTAGTGGTTAAGTGTGTGGACTGTAATCTGGGAGAACCGGGTTTGATTCCCCACTCCTCCACTTACAGCTGCTGGATGATCTTGAGCAAGCCATAGTTCTGGCAGAACTGTCCTGGAAAGAGTAGTTCTTGAAAGAGCTTTCTCAGCCCCACCTACCTCACAGGGTGTCTGTTGTGGGAAGGGGAAGGGAGTTTGTAAGCCACTCTGAAACTCCAAGTGAAAGGCGGAGTATAAATCCAATCTCCATCTCCTCCTCCTCCTCCTCCTCCTCCTCCTCCTCCTCCTCCTCCTCCTCCTCCTCCTCCTCCTCCTCTTCTTCTTCAGTATAAAGTGGCTTTATATGTTCATGGCTCTTCTTCTGTTGGCCTAGGTTATTATAGTTTGTATAGTTTTTCACATGACACTGAAAATGCATTTTAGCCTTGCTTTTCAGATAAGAGCCTAACGACATTATAAATTGTCATCATGTTCCTCACCATGATCCCACATCCATCATGGGTCCTTGTCTACTAGACATGTGCCAGGAATTCTGTCCTCAGAACTCAATTCTCTGGTGAACAGGGACACGATTTGGACTGGGACCATGGTATACATGCAAGGAGAAGGGGGCCTGAACCATTTACCATTTTCCTGAGCTGAAATGATCCCAGGGAGCTACTATTTTCCCCACTGGGAAAATTTATATGTACTGATGGGCTACATGCAAGTTTCCAAAATGAGGCAAACAGTGGCTCTCCAAGGCCATTTCTGGTCAGGAAAACAGCATGGTAGGACAACCCCCTCCCACAAACCTGGGAATTCAGTTCCAAGCAGGAAACTCCCAGTACACATTTGATAGATTGAAGGTGTCACAGACATGGGGGTAGGGCGGAGTGGCCCTCAGACAGTGGTTCTCACACTAGTGGCAGGAGCACTATGTGAATTTTAAAGTGGTGGAAGCTTTTCTTGTGACAATTTAACGTCATTAATGAAAACTACTTTAGTCCTACATTACGCACAGTCTGACGTTCTCTACCTGTGCAAATATCAGGACAGGTAATTGTCATACCAAAATTTGGAAGAATTCTGTTTTGAAAGACTGAAAAAGCCTACTTTTTTGCCAATTCCATTGCATTCTTAATATTACAACATTATGCCTGACCTGAAGTATAAAACAGCCTATTAAAATGAATGAACCAAGTGGATCACATCTAACATTATCTTTCAATATTTAGTTCACACAAACACACAAATACACACAGACTAAACCTTGCCAACAAACACTTATAGCAATTTCAAGAGATACTGGAACTTTGTGATTCTCTAGGAGATAGAAAACTCTGTGTGCCCCCTGGGGCCTAAACAACCAGAGTAGCAATATTGGGTCTTAAAGTTCTTGGCATAGAAATCTAGTTGCATTGAACAAGTTGGCTGAAGAGAGTATGGGCTCAGAGGCATTCTGCCTATAAGCTCATGGATGGCACAGTGTGCTCTTTCATCTGAACCTACTGTATTCCATCACTCTGATGAATAAAAAGGCAAGAACATGGAATCAGCATACTCTGCCACCACATTATCTGCATTTCTTGCATCACTGAAAATATAAACATGTCTTTCCTCCTTAGGCCTAGGCGTCATCCTTTATAGGTACATAAAGAAAGAAAATCATAAAATCCCATACTGGGCACACACAGATTTTCTTCTCCTGGATGCTAGAAAGGCTTACCTAGGTCTTTCATTGGTACAAGATGCCAGCACTGAAATGAGAGACAGAATTTGGGGGAAAGTCTACCTCTGGTGCTTGGCAAGATCAGTTTAGACATGCACTCAGTCTCTATCAGTGTAAAATCTTAACAGTACTACTCTTATCAGTCTCATTTGGAGTCTGATACTACATTAATATTGGCTCTTTCACTCTTTAGATATTATTTACATTATCCTATGGAATTCTAAGAATTGTGACAGTGCTGAGATTTCTTTCATTAGAGGTGCCCAGACCTTTCATAAATAACAACTCTTGGAGTTTCCTTGTTGGGCTCTGTGGCAAACAAACACATTTGTAGCTGTTGTAAATGTGAGGAGTGATATTTACATAACAGCAGTTTCTCTCACAGCAATCTGTATTAAAATCTTTTAATGTCCCTTTCCAGTTCTTCCCCACTCATTCCTTGAGATGAAGACACTTAAGACATACCCAGGAACCTATGAAATCTTTGTATGAATTTTTCCATAGGAGAGTATAAATAGATCTTATGATAATAAACAGGAACAATGTTGGGGCTATAAGCATAAAGGATTAGGGATCGTATTAAAGGAGGGTTACGACTTCAATAGATTATATATAACTTTATATTTATTTATTTATTTATATTCTACCTTTCTCACAGACACTCAAGAAAGATTACACAATGTAAATCAATACAATCAAAAGGATGCGGCATCCAATAAACAATGCCCTGGCTTTCTCCCCAGTGGGGACCCAAAAGCAGCTTACATAGTTTTCCTCTTTTCTATTTTATCCTCACAACTACCGGGTAAGGTGGGTTAGGTAGCAAGCATGTGACGGGTCCAAGGTCACCCAGCAAATGTCCGTGGCAAAGTGGGGATTTAAACTTGGCTCCCCCAGAACCCAAAGCAACACTCCAATTATACCATGCCAGCTCCTCATATGCAAATAACTACTTCCAAAGCTTCAAGCAATTGATCTGGCACATCCCAAGCAGCAAACAATGAATAAGGCTAGGAAGAGGATTTTTTCTGTGCATGATTTCAAAGCATATATTTAAGAAATGTAGTTGTGATCATTAGACATATATCAGCCTACCGAGTTTCCTGTTTGTATCTGAATGACTTGACCTTATGTAAATAGTAGGGAGATACAAGCAGAAGAGCAGGAGGAAGAGCAAATATAAAAGTAGTGCAAGTGTGAACTTGTTCAGACAGTGGGATATACTAACAAGTTCCAACTTCTGCAGGTTGCAAATAAAGACTTGATACGTTAGTAAAAACATGTCACAAATGCACCAGGACTGAGAAGTAGGCCGAGTACAGACTGGCAATTTGCCCCGGTAGCCACTCGCGGCAAAAAAACCCCGGATTAAACTATACCGGGTTTTCCCGTCTACACAGCGAGGGCCGCTGCCGGAAGATACGGGACGGAGGCGCGTGGGAGCGTTCAGACTGCCGCGCCGGAGGTGTGCTATATTCGCCGTTTCCCCATTAATTCGGCTGTGGGTGTATGGGTGTATGTGCGAATGAGCGCTCATGCGCTCAAGCGCTCATGCGCATAAGCGCATTTTGCCGATTTTTTTTTTTTTGCCCTGCAATGCCGGCACCACATTGGGCAGTGGAGCGGAGCACAGCCAATCACAGTGCTGCTGCCTCGTGCCCAACGCGGGTTGCTCCCGGCTTTCGCCTGCGCGTTCAGACTCCCCGGAAGCGGAGAAACGCGCGACGAACGCAGGCTTTTGGATTTGCGAAGGCTTTTATCAGGTGTTTTTTTAATCCGGCACTGAAGCGCGAGGGCTCCGGTAAGCTCCGGGTGGGGGACGCCAGGCAGATGTGCCTGTGTGAACATTCCATTTAATCCGATATTGAGTCGCTGTCAGCCCGGGTCCCATCCCGCGGCAAATTGCCAGTCTGTACTCGGCCGTACACTATTCTGCATACTTTATAGATTGCTTGTTTGAAGTTCAGAGTCCAAGCAATTAAGGGGAAAGACCTGAAAACACTAAAAGCCATGTGTGTTGACCCAATAGTAGCTATATCAGAGTGCCCAAGGCAACTGTTGTTTAGCATAATGCTGACAAGGAATGGTGAATGCTGAACCTGGTTAATAAACACCAAGACGTGGACTAGGAACCTTCAGCTTGAACAATGCCCTGATGCAGGGAGTAAAGCTACGCAGTTCTACCCAAAGGTATGTCCCATGTTATTCAGTGATGTTTACATCCATGGAAGCACCCTTAGGAATGCAGCAATAGCCTAGTGCAAGTGTCAAACATAAGGCCCAGGGGCCAGAACCAGCCAGTTTGGTGTAGTGGTTAAGTGCACAGACTCTAATCTGGGAGAACCGGGTTTGATTCCCCACTCCTCCACTTGACCTGCTGGATGACCTTGGGCAAGCCATAGTTCTGACAAGAGCTGTCCTTGAAAGGGCAGTTCTGGAAAGAGCTCTCTCAGCTGCACCTACCTCACAGGGGGTCTGTCGTGGGGAGGGGAAGGGGAAGAAGTTTGTAAGTGGCTCTGAAACTCTGAGTGAAGGGGGGGGGTATAAATCCAATCTCTTCTTCTTCTTCTTCTCTTCTTCTTTTCAGGGTTCTTATGTGGCCCACAAGCAAATGGTGCAAGGGAGGGAACAGGAGACAGCTCGGGAGTGCAGGTGGGCAGAGCCACTCCAATTGTGGCTTTAGCATGGTGGAACAACCTTGTCTGCAGCAATCAAGCAGCATGGGAATGTCTGCCCAATGCTGCACCGCTGGCTCTTCAGTCTGCCCTTATGTGTTTTCCTTTGCACCCCCCTCCCAGCCCATGAGGCCTTGCAGTGAGGATACACCAACTCAGAGCTTACCAGATGCTGTCCTTTATACCACTTATATATCTGGTACCTGGCATTTCATTTGTGGCACACATGTCCTGGCCCAACAAAGTGACATTTATGTCAGATCCAACCCTCATAACAAATGAGTTTGACACCTCTGGCCCTAGTGAGCTACCTGGGATAGTGCAGAACAGGACATCAGAGCTCTGCTCAAGTACAAAACAGAGCATGAGGGTGTAGTTGTAGGCTATGTGATGTCTGCTTTGAATGCTAGGTGCTGGTATTTCTGTCCTTGGCTGGCCAAAAGAAAGTGCCCTCTACCCATTCCCCTCCAGGCTGCTGCTCAAGCCTACAGCTCCAACACCTGCATGAAAAACACACAACCCAGGAAATAGTTCAGATCTAGGTGCGGGCAAATAAAAACAGTATATGTGTCACAATCTGGTTTTATTAGAACAGTTTTGACAGAAAGAAACATATAAGGTGAGAACTAGTAGAGTATTTCAGGGCTGTCT
The DNA here is from genome assembly GCA_029375565.1 of Gekko gecko. Taxonomy (NCBI): domain Eukaryota; kingdom Metazoa; phylum Chordata; class Lepidosauria; order Squamata; family Gekkonidae; genus Gekko; species Gekko gecko. The sequence goes on along the minus strand of JAPDNY010000001.1, from coordinate 125,725,322 downwards.
TACCAGCTTCAGGGGTTTTTTTTGGAGGGGGGGAGAAGTAAACTGTAGACCTGCTCTAGGTTCTGTTACATTACAACTTCTAGAGCACATGGAGTGGGTTTTTAAATTTGACATCCACCCATATCTTGGCCCCAATGTCGCCATCGTCTATCATTATTGTTCCTCATACAGTTTTGCATCTGTAAAATACATACATGTGTGTGTATACTGTGTATAAAGCAGTTGAAAAAGGGAAAGAGAAAAAAGAAATACCGAAAATATTAAATCACTGGAATTGTATTATAGGTAAATAGACTGAGATTAAAGTTAATCGTTTGGAAAACACATCCTAATTAAATACAGAAGTGGAACAAACTGGAAGTGAAATAGAGATGTGTGTAAGAAGAGAAGAGAAGAAGAGATTGGATTTATACCCCGCCCTTCACTGCCCAAAGGCGTCTCAGAGCGGCTTACAAACTCCTTTCCCTTCCCCTCCCCACAACAGACACCCTGTGAGGTAGGTGGGGCTGAGAGAACTTCTGACAGAAACTGTCCTTGAGAGAACAGCTGTGCCAGAGTTTGTGACTGACCCAAGGTCACATCAGCAGGTGCAAGTGGAGGAGTGGGGAATCAAACCCGGTTCTTCCAGATAAGAGTCCGCGCACTTAACCACTACACCAAACTGTAACATTTCTTTAGTAATGCTTTTAGTCATGGGTTTTTAACATGCACTCATGTACAAAGAAACTGGAAACAGCCCTGACACTGGGAAGCCCTGGAGATACAAAAAAAGGTTATAATAATATAATTGTTATCTCAGACCTTCTTATGTTAAAATGATTTGTAAGGCCTTATTAGCAATACAGCAGATACAAATCTCTGGGGAAATAAAAAAAATAAGCAGAACCTCCATCTGTGTCTCACAAGACTACTGTGCAATTTATTTTATATTGACAAAGCATCTTCCATTGCTCAAGGCACAGTCCAATGAGATATGTCAATGTAGCTCTGGCCTAACTATACAATCCATGTACAACACTGAGGGCTCATTCACCTGTACATCCTTTAATGAGATCTTGTGTCAGCGGTCCCCTTCTGCTATTTTCAGTGGCCATACTGGACTGTCCCTGGGCAAGAGGATGTAGACACAAATCAAACATTAAAGATGCAACCGATGCCAGTGGACGAACATTTAAACATCCTTGAACATTCATTAATAGACTTAAAATTTGTTATACTTCACTGGAAGAGCTTCAATGGGATACAGTGAAAAAATTCTGAACTGGAATTCATACGCAAATCTGATACTATAAAATTTAGGCTCAGTACGGACTGGGAATGGGTTGCTCACTACTGGTAGTGATTGTTCCTCAATTCACATTTATTTCCACAATTCATCTGATCTTCTAATACATTACTAGCTGGGAATGGTTAGACAGATTCATGGAGGTTGTCTATCAGTGGGTAGTAGCCATGGTTAGTAAAAGGAACCTCATGGTTAGTAAAATGGCCTGCCACACCCCCGCATTTCCCAGGCTGTGCCAAGGCGCAGACCCCAGGAAAAGGCCTGCAACCCCCCCCCTCACCTTTCCCAGGCCATGGGGGGATGGGCCACAGGGGGTGGTGGGGCCTTGATTGGGAGAGTGGGAGAGCCTCCCTCCCTCTCCATCTCTTTTCCCTCTTTCTTTCCCTCCTTCTTTCCTTCTCTCTCTTTCTTTCCCTCTCTCTTTCCTTCTCTCTTTCTTTCCCTCTTTCCCTCCCTCTTTCCTTCTCTCTCTCTTTCTTTTTTTTTGGGGGGGGCTCCCCGAAGGGGATATTTTATTGCTTTTTTATAGTTAACAACTAATAACTACAACGAAAAAAGGGAAGGGGACTACATCTAAGGAGAAAGTAAAGAAAACCCACACTAAACTAAAACCCCAAGAGCTTTACCCCAGTTAAAGTCTATGTTAATACTAAAGTCTATGTTAATACCAAGCTTGCTTCATAAAGGCCATTTTCAGAGTTTTTCTGCCTTTACTTAGGCTTTCTATCTCTAAAAGCATAAGTTGGTCTGCGGACTGCAGCGCCTTCTTCCGTGGCCAAGTCTTTGTCCGTCTCCGAGGGTGTGGAGCCGCTCGAACCAGTTTCACCATCCTCTTTGGCTCCCAGTTGGCATTTCAAAAATTCTTTAGCCTTGTGTATAGAGTCAATCTTCTCTCTTTTGTCGTGTAACTTAAAGATGACCCCTTCTGGAAATGCCCATTTGTATGCGATTTGGTTGGTTTGGAGAAAAAGGGTTAGATCCTTATAATTCTTCCATTTTTGTTGAATTTCAAAGGGAATGTCTTTTAGGACCTTGATTGTAACATTTCCAAGCTTCAATGGAGTTGCTGATGTGGCTTTTAAAATTGCATCTCTAGTTTGCCTTCTTGAAAATTTAACTGAAATTTCCCCAGGTAGGCTATTCTTTTGGGTGTAGTTTGAATACACCCTATACGCTGATTCTATATCATGCAGTATTTCTTCCGCTTTTAAGCCTACGGCTGGTGCGATGAGATCACTAAGGAGCTTCTTCAAATCTTCTTTCGATGATTCAGGAACTCCCTGGAACCTGAGAACCATGTTTGCTTTCTCCATTTGAAGAAACAAGAGTCTATTTTCTTGTTGATTTTGCTTGTTTATTATTTGTTCCACCTTTTTCTTCAAAGTCTTGTTTTCGGTGTATATCTCTCACCATCTCTATCGATTGCTCCATCTGTTTAACATTTTCTGCCAGCTGGAGCTGTTGAGTTGTGATCATCTGGTTTAGGACGGTCAACTGCTGGTTAATACCAGCGAGTTGCTCCATCACCGGCTTGAGCATCTCCGCTAGAAGTCTCGCAACGTCCACTCCCTCCTCTTCCAGTCTCGGACTTTGCCCACCTGGAGGTTTCGGTTTCAATCCTTTCTTCCCTACACCCGACATTTTGTTCGATTGTTACAAAAGCCAACCGACTTTCCACCTCCTCTGAAAATCGCTTATGCTTTAAATCGGCTCTGGTAAGTCTCACCAAACAAGCCAAATACTTCGATTTTCCCTTCTCCCCACTCTTTTTCTGTAACTTCTTTTGCTCACGAACGGGGGGGGGGGTGTCCCTCCATTCTCCGGTTCCCAGTATGGGGGGGGGGGTAAGGGATCAGTCGGTTATCTTCACATTCGCTGAATCCAACTCACGTTCATTGCTGGTCACTCCGACCTCACTTGCCTCCGCAAATCGCTGGATCTCCGACGCTTGTTCTGGCCAGCCCTGCTTGTGCCATGTGGCCACACAGCAGTAGGACCGTCAGGGCGGAGGAGTGCCTCAATTCTCCGGCATTACGCCGTCGAAGAGGCCTCCCCTCAAAAAGCCCTATGGCTTGAAACCCTCACCAAGGGTTCTGTGAGAGAGCCACATCAGTAGCTCCCCTCCAAACCGCTGGTGTGCAAATCGCTCCCCCGAACCTCGGGGAGAGCGACTGCCCTCGCTATGCCATTAACTGGAAGTCCCCCTCTTTCTCTTTCTTTTTCTTTCCCTCTTTCCTTCCTTTCCTTCTTTCTCTTTCTCTTTCACTCCTTCCTTTTTTCCTTCTCTCTCTTTCTTTTTCTCTCTTTCTTTCTCTCTCTCTCTCTCTCTTTCTTTCTTTCTTTCTTTCTTTCTTTCTTTCTTTCTTTCTTTCTTTCTTTCTTTTTTCTTGTCTCTTTTCCTCCCTCTTTCCCTCCTTTCTTTCTCTATCTTTCTCTTTCTTTCCCTCTTTCCCTCCTTCTTTTCTTCTCTCTCTTTCTTTCCCTCTTTCCCTCCCTCTTTCCTTCTTTTTCTTTCCCTCTTTCCCTCCTTCTTTCCTTCTCTCTCTTTCTTTCCCTCTTTCGCTCCTTTTTCCTTACCTCTTTCTTTCCTTCCTTCCTTCTCTCCTTCTTTCCCTCCTTTCCCCCCTTTCCCTCCTTTCCTTCTCTTTCTTTCCCTCCAATCCTTCTTTCTTTCTTTCCCTCCTTTTTTCCTTCTGTCTTTCTTTCCCTTCTTCTTTCCCTTCTTCTTTCCTTCTCTCCCTCTTTCCCTCCTTCTTTCCTTCTCCTTCTTTCCCTCTTTCCCTCCATTCCCTCTCTCTCTCTCTCTCTCTCTCTCTCTCTCTCTCTCTCTCTCTCTCTCTCTCTCTTTCTTTCTGTGCAGATCTGCATGTTCCCCCCATAGGTAGCAATCCAAAAGAGTCCAGTGGCACCTTTAAGGCCAAGGTTTATTCAGGTACAAGCCCTCCTTCCTCTGTGAGGGCAGGTCTGCATGTCCCCCCCAGTAGCTAGCAATCCAAAACAGTCCAGTGGAGCCTGAGCAGTGGGTGTTGCCTTTTGACACACTTCCAGTGATGTCAGGGGGTGTGGCATATGAAAATAAGTTATGCTAATGAGTTATGCTAATGAGCTATTGCACCTCTTTTTCTACAAAATGACCCCTGGTTATATTCTTTCAGTAAACTCATCGTTTTAGTCACAGAGATGAGCAGGTAAGTCTGATGTTCTATAAGAGGCCTCACATGGAAGGTTATCTGATGTGGCAGACCTGGATCTGTTTCAATCAGAATCTGCTCGACACGTAGAAAATAGGGCCAAGTCTAATATAAAGGACCTGAGCCCCCCCTTTCCACAGCTTACCTCCTTGTAGTCTGTTGTCCTGGGCACTTTACCCCCAGCTGGGTTGACTTCCAGGACCAGGACCCAAACAGGGACATGGAACTTTCAGACCAAATTACAATTCCAACAACTCCCAAAGAAACTGTTTTCCAGCTATAGTTCTTTTCTCAGAACTTTTTATAAAACCTTGCATCAAAAACAGTTTGAGGAGACAGAAAACAATCTTCCGCTTGCAACTAGAAAAAGAATATTGAGAACAATCCTAAAAACGCTTCCTCAGAAGTAACTTCTGATATGTTCAGTGGAGGCTACTCCCAAGAAAGTGTTCTTAAGATGGCAACCTTTGTTTCCTAAGGCAATGGCATTGAGGGCGGGGGGCAGAATCTACATTTTGAGTGTCAGATCTGGGCACATTAATGTCTGATTGAACCTGGAACATTTCAGGTTCAAATAATGACATTGTTTAAAGACATTTGCATTGTGGGAAATGTATATACGTAACCACATTAACAAGAGATGAAAGAATATGCAGCAGTTTTCATGGCAGGTGAGCACACCTACTTTATTAGATCAGCCACTCAGGAGGCAATAAGCTGCATGTTCAGAACTGGAGCTGTGGTTTCCTTTCCCTAGTTAAGAAAAGCTTTGCTTGTTCTACTGCAAATGAAGGCACCTGGTGTGAAAATGTCATAACTGGACCTTCATTAGTCTCAGCTTGCTGACAGCACAAGCTTTGGCTAACATAACAAATGGAATCACACAAAACAAATGCGTACAGAAACCATGGGGAATACACAGCCATGAAAAAATCATGGAACAATTCAAACACAAAACAGGACTTCCTGTTTCAGGTACCAAACTGCAAGCAGTTGGCCTGGGGACATCCGGCTACGTTTTCCAAGACAATGGTATTATGTAAAATGTTTGTTTGTTTAACAAATTCAGATTTCATAAAACAAGATTTGACATCATTAGCAGCCAGGCAAAACATTGTACGGTGCAACTCCAAGCATAGCTATTCCCTTATAAGCACATCGAAGGCAATAGTCATAGAATCATAGAATCATAGAATCATAGAGCTGGAAGGGACCTCCAGGGTCATCTAGTCCAACCCCTTGTACAATGCAGGAAATTCACAAATACCTTCCCCCCAATCCACTAGTGACTCCTGTTCCATGCCCAGAAGATGGCAAAAAACCTCCAGGATCCCCAGCCAAACTGGCCTGGAGAAAAATTGCTTCTTGACCCCAAAGTTGTGATCAGCATTTCTCTGGGGCCTCAAGAAAGGGCCACAAGAACTAAGCACTGATGCAACCCTTCTTGCCTTCCCTCTCATGATCTGCCTAAGTTCACAGAATTAGCATTGCTGTCAGATAGCCATCTAGCCTCCATTTGAAAACCTCCAAAGAAGTAGAGTCCATCACCTCCCAAGGAAGCCTGTTCTGTGAACAGCCAGTGTAACTCTGCTTAGGACTGCACTGTTAGAGAGCAATCCTAAGCAGGTCTACTCAGAAGTCATGGCCCATTTTAGAAACAGATATATAGTGCTGGAAGGAACCTCAAGGTTTATCCAGTCCAACCCCCTGAACAACAAGGAAATTCACAACTACTCCCCACCCCGCACTCCCCCAGTGACTCCTGCTCTATGCCCAGAGGAAGGCAAAAAACCCTCCAGGATCCTTGGACCAATCCAGCCTGGAGGAGAGTTCCTTCCTGACCCCAAAGTGGCCATCAGCATTACCCTGGGCATGTAAGAAGGGGCCACAAGAGCCAAATGCTGACTCATCCCTTCCTGCCTTCCCTCTCATAACCTGCCCAAACTGACAGAATCAGCATTGCTGTCTGATGGCCATCTAGTCTCTGCTTTAAAATCTCCAAAGAAGATTTTTAAGCAGACAATTGTTAAGCAAACACTTTTTTATACAAAGTGTTTTTAGGATTGCTAAAGTAGTTCCTAGCCCTCCAAAGTTTAGCAGTGTTACTTCTGCAGAGTCAGAGACTGCAGGTAGCTTTGCTGATTAAAAGCAAAAGGCAAAAAGAAAAGCCATGTAAAACTAGTCCCAATCAAAATGATGCAAGACAGTGTGCAAGCTTTCAGGTTCTCCAGAGCTCTTTATTTGGCTAGAAGTTAAAAACAAAAAGAGAGGGGACACACCTTTCAGGCTATTTTATCATCTACTCTATTATCACCTACTTTGACTTTTAGCAGCTTTCCAGGGTCTCATATAGTAGTCTTTCACGTTACACCTCGTAGGACATTTGTATAACACTTTGCTACCTGCAGTGGACAAGGAGTGGTCTCAGGTTGTGCCCCAGCATGCCGGGAAACAGAAAACATCATTTAAAAGGAAGCATCCCATTGAAAATATTTTTTAAAAACCAGCAGTTGGTCAGATGTCCCTTTCTGTTGCCTTCTTCCACCAGCAAGTGAAGACTTTTTTGTTTTGTTTGGCATTCCCTCAATGATCCCTCCTTCCTAACCAATGTTTTATGTTTTGTATGTATTTTAACTGTTTTATTTGTATTTTAGCTCTGTTTTTTTAGACTCTTTTAAAAGTTTTAATGAAGTATGTTTAGGAGAGGGGTTTATTTTAATCATTAATCATTTATTGTAATCATTTATAAATTGTTAGCCACCTCAATGGCCCTTGTAAGGGCAGCAAGGTGGGAAATAATAATAATAATAATAATAATAATAATAATAATAATAATAATAATAATAATAATAATAATAATAATAATAATAATAATAATAATAATAATAATAGGGTTTGGATCATTGGATAGTGCCTAGAAATCTCAAGAAACACCTGGAATTCTGAGTGAATAATACCAGCTCAGCTCCAGGAGATAGTGTTGCTACAGTCATCAGCCCACGGTGGCTCCTACCTTAGGGTGGAAGAGCATGAGGTGAGGCGTACACTGAGGTCTGTGAATCCGAGGAAGGCAGCTGGACCTGATGGCATCACTGGATGGGTGTTGAAGGAATGTGCAGACCAGTTAGCAGGGGTCCTGACTAAGATCTTCAACTGGTCCTTACACCAGTCTATTGTTCCGTCTTGCCTAAAGTCCTCAATTATTGTTCCCCTGCCCAAAAAGTCTACAATTAACAGCCTAAAGGACTATAGACCAGTTGCACTCACTCCGGTTGTGATGAAGTGTTTTGAGAAATTGGTACGTAGTCACATCATTTCGTGCCTTCCATCCACACTGGACAATCACCAGTTTGCATATAAGGCAAACAGATCCACGGAGGACGCCATCACTACCACTCTCCATACTGCTCTGTCACATCTGGAGCAGCCGGGGAGTTATGTGAGGCTGTTGTTTGTGGACTTCAGTTCTGCCTTTAACACCATCCTTCCACATAGATTAGTGCACAAATTGGAGGGCCTTGGACTTTCCAGTTCCATATGTTCCTGGATCTTGGATTTTTTGACAGCCCGCCCACAGAGGGTTAGAGTAGGGTCTCATATGTCCACAGTCCTTACCCTTAATACGGGCTCTCCACAAGGCTGTGTGTTGAGTCCCCTGCTCTATACCCTCTACACACAGGACTGTACCCCCACTCACCCCAGCAACACTATCATCAAGTTTGCTGATGACACCACTGTGGTGGGGCTCATCTCTGGGAACGACAAGTCTGCTTATCGGGATGAGGTGGAACGGCTTTGTGTTTGGTGTGGGGAAAATAATTTGATTCTCAATACCACCAAGACCAAGGAATTGGTGGTGGACTACAGGAAGAACAAAACGGAAATTAAGCCACTGTTTATAGGCGGAGAATGTGTGGAGAGGGTGGCTACTTTCAAGTTTTTGGGAGTGACTATTAAGCAAGATTTGACTTGGAGCATTAATACCACTGCTCTGGTGAAGAAGGCCCAGCAGAGGCTTTATTTTCTCAGACTCTTAAAGAAAAACAACTTGAGTGAGAAAACACTGACGTCTTTCTATCGTTGCTCAATAGAAAGCATTTTATCATACTGTGTCTGTGCCTGGTTTGCCAGTTGTACGGCTGCAGATAGGAAGGCACTCCAGAGAGTTACCATCACAGCTCAGAAGATCATTGGCTGTCTCTCCCATCCCTGGAACAACTGTACAGTTCTCGATGCTTGAAAAAGGCAAAGAACATTTTGCAGGACTCATCACACCCTGGACACTCCTTGTTTGAATTGCTGCCTTCGGGCAGAAGATACAGGACAATTAAAACAAGGACAAATAGATTAAAAAACAGTTTTTATCCAAGAGCCATTATTGCCCTAAATGCTACATGAGATTGGAACTGGGGACATCAGTGGTCTAGTTGCTATGTGAACTTTAGGGGAGCTATGAAGCAGTTGTGAATGGCTGTGTGAGCGCGCATGATTATTGTTGTAGATCACTGAAATGATTGCACTTTTAATTTCGTTGTACTATGTACAATGACAATAAAGTATATTATTATTATTATTATTATTATTATTAACAGCAAGAATCCTACAAAGATACATCTGCAATTCCCAATTGCAGAACACCATCTACCAGTCAGATATCTGACTGTAACAATTCATCATCATTATCATAATCATCACAACAACAATAACAATAATTAATTAATTAATAAGTCTCTCTAACACCAGACAGGACACACACAGCAATCCTTTAATAGACTGAGAGCACTGGGAAAATGTGGTAGTCCTTGTACTAATAATCCTGGAGATTAATTTTAGCTGGTACACTGGGGAGTCCAAAGAGCTCTGCTCTGCTGAGTTCCTCTGGCTAAGCATCTGGCCCCCTGCTGAGCATCTGCCTTCTGTCTGTAAGATTTCAAATAATCTGTTCTTGTCTTAAACATAAAAAGCCACATCAACGTAGGACCAAACTCAACCTCCTTTCTGGCCCCCTGGCTTGGCCTGCTGGTGCTGCCTTTCTTGTGTTAAACTGTATTTCAGGAACCTATTAAGTAATTATAGGAAAAGCTCTGCTGTTGAGCCAAACAAATGGCCATTAATTGCCTTTTTCTGAACAGAGAGCAAAATAAGGGTGGTGAAACAATTGCAGGAAGTGCACTAAACAGTCAGAAATGTGTTTGTTATCATTCAAGCAGTGAGAAAGAAAGAGGACCCCCTTGTCCCTCTCAAATATGTTCTTCTTAAATCCAAGGAACTGCTATTGCTAAAAAAGATTCTAGCCTCCACTTCAAGCTGATCCAGAAAGCAACTGAAGGGGGAAACCAAAGGATATGACTGGAGGAGGGATAACCGTGAATGCATGAAGCTGCCTTTATTGAACATTGGTCTATTTAGGTGAATTGTCATCTAGTGTGACTGGTAGCAACTCTCCGAGGTCATATGTGGAGGTCTTGCCCATCACCTACTGGCTGATCCTTTTAAATGGAAACTGCCAGGGTTTCAACATGCAGATTAGTTTAAAAGAGCATAGGTCGTTTAAAAGTTAATGTTCTACTACTGAGCCACACACACACACCTGATCCATGTGCACCTCATGGTTGTATCCAGAGGACGAGACATGAAAACCAGAAGGCACCACAGTTGAATAAGGCTCATTCTCTGTACAATATTAAAACAACAGCCACTTAACTTGCTACTAGAACTTGTTCGTCCTAGTCCACTATGGAGCAAATTAGCATGTGGTAAATTCAGCGCAGTCTCCTTCAATCAACTAGAAGAGAAATTGTAGCTGTGGTTTCACAAACTTAGTTATTTTTACTGACTTATGGTGACCTATAAGGTTTTCAAGACAAGAGATGTTCAGAGGTGGTTTGCCATCGCCTGCTTCTGCGTCACAACCCCCAGGCTTCCTTGGTGGTCTCCCATCCAAGTAATAACCAGGGCTGACCTTGCTTAGCTTCCAAGATGTAACAAGATTGGGCTAGCCTGACAGTCTAGGTCAGGACAAACTATGAATGTATACCCAATACTAGTGGGCCTACTATAAATGCATACCCAATATTAGTGGACCTATCTGGAACATTACAAATCCTTTAACTATACCCTATCACTAAGGCTTTTGTTTTCCTTACTTGTAAAAGACTGTACAGTCTTTTATTTCCAGCCATTACATTGCAAAGTTGAACACACAGACACCCATGGAAGAGATCAATCAGCATTGCAAATTTTACCATTTACGTAAATTGTTCTATAATGTAATTAAAAAGTAATGTAATGTAATAAAAATGCAATAAAAAGTTATTTTTGCTGCACTGTTGCTGTCTTGTGAAATAAATAAATAGGAATGTAAAATGGTAAATTATAATGGCAGAAGAGTCCCCATTGTAGGTTGAGTGATAGAGTTGTGTAAATTCCAGCTGTTTGGTTACTGCAATATTTTCATCAATGTGCTCTCATTTAAATGTGTTTATATGTTATCATGCCTTGATTTCTTCGTGTCCTTTGGACTATGAACACACATGGACAGATTCTCTCACACACACTTATCCTGCCTTTCCTTTGAGCTCTGGAAGGTATACATGGGGTTGATTCCATTTTATTCTCACCATGATAATGTGAGAGAAATCAGGCTGGAAGAATAGAAGTTGGCCCACGGTCATTCAGCTGTTCCATGGCTGAAATGGAGATTTGAACCTAGCTCTTGATGATTCAGGTCTGGGTGGTCAGAATTATGAATTGTTACAGGCTCTGCTGAATAGGTTTTACATAAACATTCCATGTAATGTAGCCAGAATACTCTCAGACAATGCCGATTGTTCTATTGCTTATCAGACTGCAGTGCAATTATTAGAAAGCTGGAATCCCCACAAGAATGGAAAACAGAAGACCTATGCTCTTTTAAACTAATCTGCTTATAAGATGAAGCAATTCAAAGTTCAGTGTCTATGCACCTCCACATGTGATATGGTAGTGGAAACTGCTGTTGCAGCCAACTGATGGTGACCCAGGCCCCGTCCACACTGTTCATTTGCCCCCCTGAAGGCACAGGAGCCCTGCGGACTTTCCATGCGCGATCATACCAGCACATCTGGGAGGCGTAGTGCTCCTGTGGCCAACCCGCAGCTTCCCATGGAAAACGCGGATTAAAAAACTAGTAGGTCGGAAGTACTAGTTTCCAGAAACCCCGGGGCAAAGGCTGGCGTCTGATCGCGGGAGCGCCAGTATCCCGCGGCTTCTGATGCCCGCCCATGTCCCCAGGGTTTCCGGATGTTGTAAGTGTCCATGGGATGCGCACCAATGCTGAACAGCTCATGCGCGCACACAAGACACCAACAGCGGCCCGCCCCCCCATGGCGCATGCGCACTTTGCTGCTTTTTTGCTGTGCTGCAGCAGCGCGGTGTGATCGGGGTGCAGAGCTGGAGCGTGGCAACCCGGTGGCCCGTATGATCGGGCTACCACACCTTATTTAGCTCCGGGGCAAACTGCCACGCCTCTCCCCCGTGTTTTCTGGCCCGTATGACTGGAGCCCCTGTAGGGTTTCCAAGGCAAGAGGTGAACACAGGTGGTTTGCCATTGGCTGCCTCTGCATAACAGCCTTGGTATTCCTTGGTGGTCTCTCATCTAAGTTCTAACCAGGGCCGAGGACAGACTGGCAATTTGCCCCGGGATGGGACCCAGGCTGACAATGATTCAATACCGGAGTAAATGGAACGTTCACACAGGCACATCTGCCTGGCGTCCCCCACCTGTAGCCTACCGGTGCTCTTGCGCTTCACTGCCGGATTAAAAAAAACACCTGATAAAAGCCTTCGCAAATCATGAAAGCCTACGTTCGTCGTGCGTTTCTCCGCTTCCGGGGAGTCCGAACGCACAGCCGAAAAGCCAGGAGCAACCCGCGTTGGGCATGAGGCAGCAGCGGTGTGATTGGCTGCGCTCCGCTCCACTGCCCAATGCAGTGCCGGCGTTGCAGGGCAAAAAAAAAAATTGTCAAAATGCGCTTATGCGCATGAGCACTCATGCACTCATGCGCACATACACCCACAGCCGAATTAATGGGGAAATGGCTAATATAGCACGCCTCCGGTGCAGCAATCTGAACGCTCCCGCGCGCCTCCGTCCCGTATCTTCCGGCAGCGGCCTCCGCTGTGTGGACGGGAAAGCCCGGTATTGTTTAATCCAGGTTTTTTTTTGCCGCGACTGGCTACCGGGGCAAATTGCCAGTCTGTCCTAGGCTCAGGGCTGACCATGCGTAGCTTCTGAGATCTGACAAGAACAGGCTAGCCTGGACCATCCAGGTCAGGGCCCATATCTCTCCTTATAATAATTATCTTTTGGTTTCATAAGATTCCATGCGCTCCCATTGGCTGTAAATTCCCTCCCTCAGCCATTGGCTGGGTGCTGGGTCTGCTTCTCTTCCCCACCCACTCCCCCTTCAGACAGATTTGCATGTCAGATTTACTGGCAGACAGCTCTCTCTCCTGAGGAAGACAATTTTCTTGACTCCTGTGAGGGACTATCTCCTCAGTGGCTGTTGGTAGGCAGCCAAGCTTGGTTCTGTGAGTAAAAAAACAAAGGACTTTCAGCATAACCCCTCCCCCGCTCATAACCCCCTCCCCAGCAGCCACTTTCCTGTCAGAATAAATGGGAAAAGGCTCTCTCTCCTGCTTAGTTTCAGCATGGCTGGCTGGCTAATGAGGTGGGCCAGCGACCATCAAACCATTTTCTTCAACTCCCCGCTGTGTGGCTGACTTTCCCCTAGGGTTGCCAATCTCCAGGTTGGACCTGGAGATCTCCCACTGTTACAATTGACCTCCAGATGACAGAGATCAGTTCCCCGGGAGAAAATGGTTGCTTTGGAGGGTAGACTCTATGGCATTATACCCTGCTGAGTCCTTCCACACACACCCCAAATGCTGCCCTCCACAGGATCCACCCCCCCAAATCTCCAGGTATTTCCCTAATCAGAGTTGGCACCTGTACTTTCTCCTCTATCAGTAAAAGGACCTTTCCACACCTATGTTAGCCTTTGGGAGAAAACTCATTGAGCCCAGTCCTGATCAGGTTGCCAACTCCAGGTGGGCAATTCCTGGAGATTTGAGGGATGAAGCCTGGAGAGGGTGAAGTTTGAAGAGTGGTGGCACCTAGACAGGTACGATACCATAGACTCCACCCTCCAGTTCAGCCATTCCCTGATGGGGAACCATTGTTGCCAAGGTGGGGGCTAGAGATCACTCAAAATTACAACTGTAAGAGGGAGGGGGAGGAGATGGAAAACTAAAGGTAGGTTAATGGTTGGCTGGGAGGGAGATAGGGTTATCAACTCCAGGTTAGGAAATTCCTGGAGATTTGAGGGGTTGAACCTGGAGAGGATGAGTGTTGAGGAGGGGTGGGACCTCAGACAGGTACAATGCCATGGACTCCACCCTCCAAACCAGCCACTCCCTCCTGGGGAACCACTATTACCAATCTTGGGGGTGGGCTGGAGATCACTCAAAATTACTACTGCTCTTCAGGCAGCAAAGATCAGTTCCTCTGGAGAAAATGGTGGACTCTGTCATTATACCCTGCTGAGATTGCCACAGCAAATTGTCACTGAGTGCCCAAAGCCGGGGTACTCTCCCAGAGCCTCTTTCTAGAGCTCGTTGTATTTATTTCCACAACGGGCCTTATTCCTAGTAATGATATAATTAACAATATTTACCAGGGAGATAACTGCAGCTAATAGGTGGAACAGAAAGTTCAGCTGTGTATACTACAGGCTCATCTGCTCTTTTTTAAATTTTTATTATTTATTAAGTTTAGTGTTACAATTTAAGATGGCAGCAACAATAACAAAATATACTTTGATGTAACCAATTTTAAAACCAGAACAACACAACAAGAGGAAAAGTAACATGGCGATTATGTCCCTGACAAAACCATGTAAAAATATAATCGATACTCATAAACTAACCAACAGTAACTTCTATGAAGATACAATCTTTTAAGCAATTTTACATTCAAATACCTTTGACCTGACAGGACAATAAAAAATATTTATAAAGCCTCAACAAAATAGGAGAAGCTTGAATTTGGCAGCCTTAATAGCCTCCCATTCAAAACATTCTAATTCTATATTTTCTACCAAAGGATACCAAATACTTAGCGGGTTATAAAACAGTTGTTCGTTGTGGGAGGGATCTTTATAAACTGAAAAAACATCTAACATAAACAGGTCCCAAACTTTATGTACCCATTGTAATACAGTAGGAATTGCTTTGTCTTTCCAGAATAAGGATTTTAGCCGCTGTAAGTAGCATTCCTATTAATTTTCTCCTTTTTGTAGGTGGACCGTTTTCAGGCCAAAGTCCCAAGAGAATAATCACAGGATCTAAAGGTAAGTCATAATTTGTCAGTTTACCGATACATTGTACTATCTGAATCCAAAATCCTTGAATTAGCTTACAGGACCACCAGTTGTGAATATAAGTAGCACGTTCCCCACAATTTTTCCAACAAAAAGGGGTTAAACCTGGAATTATGTGGGCTAATTTAACCGGAGTCATATACCATCTTAATATAACTTTTAAGTTTGCCTCTAGAGTATATACTGATTTGGACATCTTATTTTGAGCCTGCCAAATGTCTTCCCACTGATCTTCTGTAATCACGAAGTTTAAATCTGTAGCCCAAGCTTTTTGGTAAGTTAACACATCTAGTTTTTGACCTATCAACAGAATTTTATAAATTTTAGATATTAAACCACGTTTTTGGTATGGTTTATATAATAGCTGTTCAAAATTTCTATAAGATGTCTAAACTGAAAATATTCATACCAATGAATATTTATTTTATATTTTCTTTCAAGGTCTTCTTTGGTCAGGGGGCTTCCGGTCTGGGATACATGGCGTCCTGACGTGTTCTGGTTTTGCTCCCAGAACATATGGAGGGTCTTTATGACAGGGTGGGCTATACAGCCTGCCGCAGATCTCCCCAGGCAGGGGGGTGACTAGCAACGAGCATTGGCCCGAGTGGGAGTTGAGATCGGCTGATAGCGGGGCTTTAAAGAGCGCCGCGACCAGCCTTGATCCCCTCCCCCCAAGAGGGCACTTCGGAATTTCTCTAAAAGACCCCACCGAGACCTCCAAGACATTCTACGGAAACTGATACCAAGGAAACACTGCTATAACAAGACACGGACTTTGAAGGTAACTTTTCAAAATTGCTCACCGGAAACGCGCTGATCCTGAGAATAAACAACATCTGATGTAGCACATGATCGTGCTGTATTCTGTGTACTAACACCAACTCCGGAAAACGCAGTTAAACAGCAAAAAAAGGCCAAAAAGCCGGTTTGTTGATCATTCCTGCGGTCGGGATATTGACTTTAAAATAGAAACTAACACCAAGTCCCGCGAGAATCAGTGTGGAAAATTACTCAAGCTGCAACAGAAATCACCAGAACAGGAAGTGACCTCAGACCAGACAAGTAGCATTGCCTAGAGACGACCAAGGAGGCTGGAAGAAGGGAGGAAACCAGAAGTCAAGGGGGACGATTAAGATTGCCAGACTGGAAGTAAACAACAGGAAGAGCTATTTACCATAGAGAAATTGCACCCGCCATTTTGAGAAGGTCGAAACGATTTATTCGGATTTTAGCCAAAAGACTTAACAGAAAAAAGTGAAAATAGAGCAGTTTAACTGGGCACAAGAAGAGCTTTAATTTGATGTAAGTTTTGTGATAATTGTAAACAATGGCTTACGATCTTCGGCAATGACAGAAGGCGAACTCTTGGTCCTCCCCGAAAATGGCTGCTAAAGAGGAGAAGAAACTACAGGGCATGATGGAAGCCATGGAAAAACGGGTGATGGATGCTATACAAAAAATGGAAAAAACTCTAGGAAAAGTGGCTGATGAAGTAACTGACCTGAAAAAAGACTTGGCTGGGATTACAAAGGAAATACAGACGTTGAACAAAAGAACAGACGAGGTGGAGGAGAGAGTGAAAGGAGTGGAAACTGGTGTATCTGAGGTTGCTAAAGAAGCATCAAAAGCCAATGTAATGGTGGAGTACAACGGAATGCTTAACCATCTGAGATTTAGGGGAATCCCTGAAGATAAAAATGAGAATATCCATTCAGTCATGGTGGATGCTGTTGCAGATTTTTTAAAACTAGAAGAGGAGAGGGTGACGGCACATATTGATTTGGTATACAGAGTCAACTCTGCGATTGCACAAAAGAAAAAATTACCCAGAGATGTGATTGTCCAGTTTATATCCAAAAGATTGAAAGAAGACTTGTTTAAGCAACAATTTCAGGAAGATTTCACAATTGACAACAAGAAAATTATGATACTAAAGGAACTACCCAGAATAATTCTTCAGGACAGACGACTTTTTAAAGACTTGACCGACAAACTGAAAACAGAGGGCATTAGATACTGATGGGAAATTCCAAAAGGTGTCAGCTTTACATTTAAACAGAAGAGAGTCACCATCAAGTCAGTAGAGCAAATGACCAAGTTCATTAAAGACAATTTTAAAGACTCTGATAAATAAATACAAAACCAAGCAATGTTAAATGCTGTGATAACTAAAGAAGAAATCAGCAAAGCAATAGGAGAAGCAAAAATCTCCAAAGTTCCAGGACCAGACGGTTTTTCAGCCACATTTTACAAGAAACTTCAAGAAGACCTGGTACCGGTTCTAGAGATTCTTTTAAATGAAATTAGACAAAGCGGGAAGATTCCAGATTCCTGGAATGAAGCTGCAATCACCTTAATACCGAAAGAAACTCAAGATTTAACTAATGTTAAAAATTATCGACCAATTTCACTTCTGAACAATGATTACAAAATTTATGCAAAAATTTTAGCAGAACACCTTAAAAGGTATTTGAAAGACACTATTGCCGAAGATCAGGCTGGGTTTTTGCCAGGTAGGCAAATAAAGGACAACATGAGGGTTGTTTTAGACGCAATAGAGTATTATGATAAGCACCCGGAAAAAGAGGTTGGCTTTTTATTTTTAGACGCAGAGAAGGCATTTGATAACTTGAATTGGGAATTTATGTTCAAAGTGATTGAAAAATTGCAGATGGGCGCAGAATTTACAAGAATGATTAAATCAATATACAAAGAAAAAAAGGCTACGGTGATTGTAAATGCAGAATCAACAGAAGCGTTCCGGGTCAGAAAAGGGACTAGACAGGGCTGTCCTCTATCGCCATTGTTATTCATCTGGATTTTGGAGATTCTGCTGCAAATGATTAGAGATGATGATAATATAAAAGGTTTGAGTATTAGAGGTTTTTCATACAAATTAAGAGCATTTGCTGATGATATTATGTTTATTGTTGAAGATCCTGTTAATAATATGTCTTTGGTATTTGAAAAAGTAAAAGAGTTTGGTGACCTCGCAGGGTTCTATGTAAATAAAAATAAATCAAAAATATTGTGTAAAAACATGAATGTTACAAAACAACAAATTTTACAAAATCTGACAGAATGTGAAGTGGTTAAAAAGGTTAAATATCTGGGAGTTGACATTACAATGAAAAATATTGATTTGTTTAAGAATAATTATGAAAAATTGTGGGTTTTGATAAAGCGTGATTTAGAAAAGTGGGAAAAACTTAGATTATCTCTTCTTGGAAGAATTGCCATTGTCAAAATGAATGTACTGCCCAGGTTGATGTTTTTGTTTCAGACCATACCAATTATAAAAGATGTGAAAGTGTTGGTGAAATGGCAAAGAGAAATTTTTAAATTTATCTGGGCAGGAAAGAAGCCAAGAATTAAAATGAAAATAATGTATGATATCAAAGACAGAGGTGGCTTCCAAGTCCCGAATTTGCGTTTGTATCATGAAGCAGTATGTATGTCTTGGTTAACTGACTGGGTTAATTTGGAAAATAGAAAACGATTGCAGATTTGGCTGGCATGCCTATCTTTGGTATGGGAAAAATAAAGTAGACTCAATGTTTAAGCATCATTATGTAAGAAGAACACTGTTTGATGCATGGACCAGATACAAGAACACAGTTCCTGATGAGAGGCCTTTGTGGATTGTTCCTGCTGCAGTTATTCATCCCTTTTCAGAATATAAAGGTAATGATTGGTTGAAATACCAAGAGTTGCTTCAAAAGGAAGGGAAAAAATATGTTTTAAAACCAAATAATGAATTAGAATTTGAGTGTGGATGGTTACAATATTGTCAAATATGGGATATTTACAAAAAAGACTGTAAAGAGGTTGGTTTTAGAGCTAAGAACGATGAGTTTGAAGATATATGGTTGAAAAAAGAGTGAAAAATGATATCAAAGATGTATAAAACCTTGTTGACTGTATATACTTTGGATGAAACTGTTAAAGAGCAAATGATAAAATGGGCCATAAATATGAACAAAGAAATTTCTATGGAAACATGGGAATTTTTGTGGAAAAAAGCTTTTAAAATGTCAACCTGTGTCAATGTAAAAGAAAATTGTTATAAGATGATTTACAGGTGGTATATGACACCAAAAAAGATTGCTAACATTAGTATGGATAAGAACTTGAGTAATAAGTGTTGGAAATGTAAAAAATAGAGGGTTCTTTTTACCATATGTGGTGGTCATGCGATAAAGCAAAGGTATACTGGTCAAATGTACATTGTGAGATGCAGAAAATATTAAAAATTCCTATTAGGAAAAGTCCGGAACTTCTTCTCTTAGGTTTGACAATGGAAAAAATTCCACAAGAAAAAAGGACACTATTATGGTATATGATTACATCGGCGAGAATGGCTTTTGCTCAACAATGGAAAGCGGAGAAGGTGCCAGATATACATGACTGGTTAAGAAAACTGCTGTTTTTAGCCGAAATGGACAAAATGACGAAAAAACTAAATGGACAAATGGCAGAACAATATTTAAAAGACTGGGAAGGCCTGAAATTGTATATGGAAACTGAATATAGAATGAAAGGGAAAATGTACAATCTTGATTTGTATTGAAACTGAATGAGAAATGAAATGAACACTTGACTGTACTGTACCTTTATTGGAAATTATGCTTGTAAAAGTCAGGCTTTTATGTATTTGAAATTGGGTTACCTGGTTTGTCGATTGTTACAAGTCTAAACTTGATTACCTTTTAACTTTTTCTTTTTTGTTATTAGCAGTGTTGGAAGCCTATTGGGGGGGTGGGGTGAAAATCTTTTTAAATTGTATTGGTAATGATGTTTAACAATGTTGAATGCATCCCAATAAAAAATTTGTTTCAAAAAAAAAAAAGGTCTTCTTTGGTCATAAGTTTACCTTTATGAACACAATCAATAATTCTGCTGATATTTGTCTTTTTCCATAGGGCAAACGCCTGCTGGGCCTGCGCCGGAGGGAACCAAGATTGATTTAAGAAGCAGGTGAGTTGTGAAAAAGGTTGAATGGTTTTAGGTTTTACTTTATACCATATTTTAAGTATGGATTTTAAATAGGGTGAGTCAACTTTATCAAAAGCCTGTGAAGCTTTATCCTACCATAACAATTCTTGAAACCTATGGCATTGACTCGAGTATGTTTCTATCCATGCCCAATCGAGACAATCATCTTGATGGTATTGTCTCATACATGATGCTAAACCCACAGCTCTATAATACAAAAGATTAGGTGATGCCATCCCCCCTTGTTTCAGCGGTCTAGACATTGTAGACTTGTTTACTCAGGGGTGTTTATTAGACCAAATAAATGCATCAAAGTCTTTCTGCCAAGTCTTTATTTGACGTTCTGCAACAAGGCATGGAATCATTCTAAAGAAATATAAATATTTTGGCAAAATAAAAGAACGAATTATACTAATTCGGTCCATCCAGGAAAACATTTTTGAGGACCATGAAGTCAACTGGGTTTTGGTAGTTTTGTGGAGATCAGAAAAATTGGTCTGTATTATGTCGGCATTGCCAATCGGGATTTTCATGCCCAGATATTGTAAATAATGCTTCACCCAGTGAAAAGAAAAAAGAAGTTCAATGTTATGTTTTGTAAGGGGGTTTAATTGAATAGGATAAATTAGCGACTTAGTCTGATTTACAATAAGCCCTGCGACCAGGCCGAAACTGTCTAGGGAATGTTGTATAGCTACTAAAGATTGTAATGGAGAGGAAACATAAAGAATAACATCATCTGCATAAAGACTAAGCTTGAATTCCTTGTTAGTGAAATACCAACAAAATTGGGGTCAGCCCTTAGTAAATAAGCTAATGGCTCCATTGTTAAAATAAATAAAATTTATTTATTTGCTCATCTGCTCTTGTTCACTCATTTGAATAATCTTTTACTCTCTTATTCTAATTAATTGACTGATCTCCTAAAGGAGCCTAAGGCTTGAACTATATGAGGCTCTGCATTCTTATAGCTCTACAACACTGAGGTTTTTTAGGGGACAGTTCTAGACAGCCCACTTGTCCTTATTGCTAGGGTCCCTGAGGAAATATTACAGACATGAATTAAAATATGAGTATTACTTTAGCTTCAGTGTCTGGTGCAAGTACTGATGTCCAAAGTGACTGTGATATCTTTGAATGGCTTTCTAAATTATCTAATCATTGCTAGCATACAAGAGCCCAAGTAAGAACCTTAAATCATGTACTTTTTGCCTTCTGCGCATTGAGATAATATCCTTGCTTTATAATAAAGACCAGCATAATTTATCAAAAACTATATCAGCTAAAACCAAAACATCTGAAGATTAAGTGTAGAATGCCCTAACTGGCTGATGATAAACTACTGAATAATAAATCCAGCACACACTTTTTACTTATGACAGCAACAAATTCTTTGACTGAACGTTTCTTCAAAGGTCAGCAAATGGCCATGCAAGAACCAATCCTGCCAAAGACTGGCCATTATACAATGCAGGAACAGAATCACAGGCTTAGAGTGAACCTCTGTCATCATTAAATCAAACCCCAACATCACAGAAGGCATCAGTAAACTTAAACTGGCACTTACAGATGTCTGTCTACCCTGGAGGTGAACAACCTTGGTGTCAGCTGGAGCTGGCTTTGCACAAGCAGAGAGGGAGGATGTTTTAGGATAAAGTGGGCTGTTGCTTTAAGGAATTAAATGCTATTCTTTATTGTTAAAGAAATCCATACTGTGAAAGGCAAGACAGGCACTCTAACTAGGAGATGTAGCACATGCTGCCCTTCTGGAGGTCAGAGAGAGAACTCACCAGGAGAACAGGCATCGGGAAGGAAGGAAATTCCTATGAATAGCAGTCTGGATAACAAAGGGATAGCAGCAGAACACACAAGATGAAAGCAAGCAGAAGAAATTGTCTCCCTTACTGGTGGCTTACATCCTTTACCTTTCCTCCATTTTATCCTCACAACAACCCTGAGATGATGTAGTAGGTTTGGTTGAGAGTATCTGTGACTGACCCAATGTTGCCCAACACGTTTCCATAGTAGGGTAGTTATTTGAACCAGGGCATCCCAGATCCTAGTCTGACATTCTAAACTCTACATCAGACTAGACCCAGGAAAATCTCATGCACTACAGTTGCTGTGATATAGACTGAGGCTGCCTCCCCAATCCTCCTTATACTAGTACCTTTTCATGGTCCAGTCATGGTATGGTTCCTCCTAACTCAGACACATCCTGCCCGTCTCGGTGGATATTTCATTAGTTAGGAATGAAGAGGACCTAGGTATTTTAAGGAAAACGAAAAGCAGCCAGTCTTAGTGAAAAAGTGGGGAGGGGGAGATTGAAAAAGTACATATGCCAGGGAAACAGAAGACAAAAGTCCTGGTCAAGATCTGTTATAATACCTTATACTTCTGTGACCCTAGACCTGTACAGGGCCACTCTCCTTATGTTTGCCAACTGCCAGGAGGGAGGGAAAAAATACCCTGTCCCTTTAATAAAGGCTTTAATGAGATATTATTTACCAGGTGATGTTATTTGCCTCCATGCTATGAAAAGCTTCAGTTTCCATTTTTGTACATCAAGTGACTATTAAAGGGCCAGGAACTTTTTCTCGATGCCTGTTGGCAACCCTAATGCTGATGCTTTTATTATAGAGCTGTTTTAACTTCCTAGTCTGACTCTCATTGTCTGCTCCTTTTCTGCTCAATCTAGGGCTTTTTGCTGATTGAATCAGCACTTTGGAATGGTTTAGTGGAGGGAGTCCAGAGAGCACCTTTGTTACCTGTCTTCAGGAATGCATGCAAAACTATCCTTTTAGGGCTTTCGGCTGAGGTGGCTACCTGTGTGACACATGATGAGAACCTCAGTATAACTGGCAATGAATTTTGTTAATTGACACATGTATTTGTAGAGGTTGTTAATTTCTGAGGGAAGGCTGTTTTTTAGGTGTGGTTTTGTTTGTTTTTTTGGTCCCTGTGACATGGTGTTTTTTTACCCACACTGAGTACCCAGTAACTAAATAAATGACATCTTCACAAATTTCAGGGTTAATCCAGTTTACAGGTAAACTAGTTTAACAGTAATCCTACAGAATTTCTGAAACTAGCTTGCCAGGTGGGGAAAGACAGTGGGGGGCTCAGGATCCTAAACAAAGAATGCCTAGCACCTCCACTAAATCCCAGTTCTTGGCATTCTTTGGGAAGGAAGTGGTCATCAAACTCACACAGGTTCAGAGTGTAAACATAGGCTATGGTCACACACACTAAATAATCTACTTTCAATCCACTTCCAATGCACTTCTGAATTGGGTTTTGCCAGTTCACACTGTAAAAATCCAGTTGGAAAGTGCACTGAAAGTGGATTGAAAGTGGATTATTTAGTGTGTGTGACCGCAGCCATAGCCTCAGATTATACTTCTACTTGCGTGGTTTATTGTTTGTGATTATTCCTCTTTTGAATTGTGCAACTGTTCTGGGACACCTTCTATACATCTTATTTGCACTAATTAATTTTTACAGGAATTTCCAGTACATATACTTTATTTGCACTAAT
Organism: Gekko gecko; assembly: GCA_029375565.1. NCBI lineage: Eukaryota > Metazoa > Chordata > Lepidosauria > Squamata > Gekkonidae > Gekko > Gekko gecko. Next base: position 125,701,892 of record JAPDNY010000001.1, on the reverse strand, counting down.
TAATTTTACAAGGATTTCTGGGGCTTCCAGTCCACTCAGATGGCATTTTTTTCCTTAATCACTGTTTTATTCTTTCTTTCATTTTTGCTTCTTCTTGCCTGATTCCATATTCCTTTGTCTTGGGAGGCATGCTCTGGTTCAACAGAGACATGTACATGGCCACTGCTGTTCATTTCCTTTCAAGTTCAAGCCGAAAAATTCTGCCTTTGATTTCTTTATGGTTTTGCCTTTTGTTATTCTCAGTGCCTTATTTTGATCTTTGCTCTTTTTGCACAATCTTCAGGGGAATCCTTTGGATACAAATAACCATCCAAAAGTACAGCATACATGATGATAGGTTAGTATATCATTTAGTACACAGGAGATGGGATGATTCAGAAACAGAACTGGGAGAAATTAAAAAAGGAATTTGGGCCAAAGGGAGAGCCACAAAAATAATTGCCCTTCAAGCTGAGCTGGAATTTGGCAAGTGTCAGTTCAGGCCGGCTGTGCTTTGTCTTCACTAAAGATCTCCATTAAAGTCTGATTTGCAACTTCCTAATTCCCTTGTCATTTCTCATAATTTATTATGACAAGCTGAGGAGCTAAACTGAACACACAAACTATGATGAATTACGTTTTCTTCTTTCAAGCCTTAGTTGAAGAAAATGGAAACTAATTGGTGTTCTTCTATAGTTCATTCAGTATCTTCCAGCAATCTAAACAACACCATTTTCACAGCAGCAGACCTTGCCCCAGCCTACAGACTGGTCGCATACTCAGATCATTTGCACACATACACCCTGTACACCTGTAAGATCTGTGGTGCTTATTATGTCCACCTGCCTCTCCTTAATAGGTTCTTTCCCTCTTCTTCCCTCTTCCAGTTCTTGGGGAGATGGAGACTTTAAAAAAAAGGGGGTGGAGAAAGGCAGCAAGCATCTCCTCCTTCTATCTGTGTCCGAATGCCTTGCTCTGCAGCTTTCTCTGTTCCTTGGTGAGGAAACCCACTGGACTGTGTATGAAAGGTGGTTCCACAAAAGGGAGAGGCTCGGGTCCTAGAGGCGTTGGAGTTACTGAGGCCTAGTTGTGGCCTGTTTTGTTAGTTAGCTGTCCTGTTCCAATAAACATAGTTCTAGTGACCGATACTGCCTACAATACTGATCCTTTCCCTCCCTAAAGATATCACATCTCTTAACTGGGCAATCCTACCACACTATTGCAAGGAATGATGGCTGCCTATTGTTTTGGATGCTGAGTGAGAATATATATTGTTGGTTGTTTAGTGAAGGTATAACACATCTCCAGTTTTAATCCAGAAAAATAAACTTTGATAAACTTTTCAATATATCAGGAAACTTTGATCTAGTGTAAGAGATGAGAGAGAGAAACTGCAGTCTTACAGCCCAATCCTAAATTTTTTATTTCCAAGCAAAGTTGCCTGAAGATGTCGGAACAGTAAAATATATCCCAAGTCAAATAGTCTTTGACCAAAAAAAGTGTCTGATTCCTCTTGGTCAGAAAAGACTGTGAACACATGGAGCTGTCTTATACTGAATCAGATGTTCAGTCCACCAGGGCCAGTATTGTCTACTCAGACTGGCAGCAGCTCTCCAGGATCTCAGGCAGAGGTCTTTCACATTACCTACCACCTGGTCCTTTCAACTGGAGATGCTGGGGATTAAACCTGGGACCTTCTGCATGAGAAGCATATGCTCTGCCACTAAGCCACAGCCCCTCCCTAATTGTGTACTTTATTCAGGCGGTTGTGAAGCCACCATTACTGAACCAGCAAGGAGAAGTGGTTTTAAGCAGCATAAGGTGCTTATTTCAGCAAGGAGGACTTCAGTTGTGGGCTGTGGGAAACAGAGTGAAAGAGAAGAGTGCTGATGTGAGTGGGACCTGGAAGATCTGTGCCATCCCATACATATCTGGGTGCCACCCTGGCATTGCTGACATCTTTCCTGAAACACTGAAGCACAGCAGGTTGGGGGGAAATCACAGGGATGAAGGGGAAGGTGGGGATTTTTGGTAGTATCAAACACAGGGCAAACAACCCATGTGTAAATGACCCAGGAAAGTATATATTTTGGAAGGTCTCACCCATAGGGTTGACAGCTTCCAGGTGGCACCTGGATATCTCCCCAAATTGCAACTAGTCTCTGGACTGCAGAGGTCAGTTCCCCTGAAGAAAATGGCTGCTTTGGAGGGTGGACTCTATGGCGTTATACTCCACTGAGGTTCCTCTCCTGCCCAAATCCTGTCCATCAAAGGCTTCACCACAAATCTCCAGGGATTCTGCAACCTGGAGTTAGCATCCCTACCCCCATATCAGTGCCATTTCCCCTTCATCATCCCCTTTTACCCTGCCATGCCACTGGAGGGCTATTTGAGGGCTTTTTAAAAAAATAAATAAAAAAGCAATTGCTTTTCCAATATAGCACAATAACATTTTATCAACCTGTTGATCTAATAACAATGTAACAATCTATGATCTAGTAGCTGCTCTAAATCCTCAGCTTCCATTATTTAAAAATCTCTAGCCCTTCTGTTTCATAGATATAAGTCAAGATGAGGACTAGCATTCAAACCAGACGCCTCACTGCCTAGTGACTAGGCTGGCAAGCTCATAAGCAAAAATTAAAAGAAACGAAACAGCAACATTCAATCCTGTTTAAGGTCCAACACAAAAAGTGGGGAAGGGACTCAAAGGCATTATACCACACTGAGGTCCCTCCCCTCACCAAACCCCACTCTGTCCAGGCTCTACCCCCAAATCTCCAGGAATGTTCCAACCTGAAGTTGGCAAGCCTAATTAACGGAAACTTCACACCAGAGCTCACTCCACTGAGCTCATTCACATATTCACTTTGCACTATTGTCTTTTGAACCTGAGGAGTGTTATCCCGTGGAATTAAAACTGATCCCCAAACTACAGCGATCAGTTCTCTTGGGGAAAGTGGCAGCTTTGGAGAGTGGAGTCTATGGCACCCCATCCCGGTTGCCTTCTTTCCGCTCCCCAAATTCCACTCTCTCCAGGCATTGCTCTCAATCTCCAGGAATTTCCCAAGTTGAAGTTGGCAACCCTGGGGGAGGGGTTCCACTTATCCCTCTTTTCTTTCCCTATGTTGGAGTGGAATGAATGACTATTTTGGTACATGTAAGAACCACAGAATGTGAGTTAAGCAGGAGATACTATTGAATGCAGCCAACAGAGAGATACTGAAAAATAAGAGTAATGAGAGCTGGGGTGTTTGTTCATTTTGAACAGTCTATTAACATACAATGAATTATTTCAAATTTTATATGCTGGAGGGAGAGAGAGAGAGAAATCTTTGGAAGGAAGGTTACATTAATTGCACTGGAACCAGGCAAAAACTCTTTGTGCTTCTAAATCATATGCTGTATATTTAACATGAAGGATGTCATAATCAGAACAGGTAAATCTGAATAGGGGTATATCTCTGTGCTCCAGTGCTGAAAAAAGAGGAGACAGCAGAAGGGAAATGTATGGGTACTTATTTAATTAGAAATTTTAATTGGATGCAGTTGGGGTCATTTTTTCCCGCCCCAAAAAATGTTACCTCGTTTTCAGAGCTGATGGGAATAAACAACTTTCTCTCACACCCCCCTTCCCCTTTCATCCTTCCCTAGTCTGTAGTTGTGCATCTGCTCTGCTGGCATTGTCTCCAATAACGGCCATACTGATCAGGAAGCCAGAGCCAGGAGGCAAATGAAGGGCCTACATTGATACCAGGGATCCCTCAGTCCTGCTGCATAACAGCTTCTTTCGTCTACCTCAGGAGATGAGTCAAACAGACTGTGCAAAATTTGGCTGCTTTGGAAAACAAGAGATTTCTGTTAACTATATGATCCTTTCATAACTTTGTACGAAGGAAAGCAGTATTTTTTTAAACTAAATGCATTTATTTCAAGAACACAGAAAGAAAGAGAAAAAAGCAAGTATTCCCCCCTCACACCACTGTCAGTTTCACTTCCCTTCTTTTGAAACCAAGTTCATATGCTGCTCATGCACATTAGTCATTTAACTTCTCTAATACTTTTGTATACCATACTCCAAGTTAAAAATTCTTAGGTGGTGTCCAGCCATCAATAAAAATTCCTATCTAACACCATCAGAAACTATGCTACTATAGAAAAGGTCATCCTGACCCCAGTGCCTGTGTGAGGGAAATGTCACTGTCAAGCATGGGTTGCAGGTTGTTAATAATATTTGAACTGGCATGAGTTGTGAGCTGTATGTGACCACCAGTGGTGTTCTGTTGTCATTTTCTTTGGGCTTATCTTGCAGCAAGGGCATCATTCTGGCCTTTCCAATAATCTTTCTTACCATATCAGGAGAATATTGTAGCTGTAAACTTTGCCTGCTGTAGGTCCTTCAAGTGTGTGTCTCTGTCTGAGGGGTTGGAGCAGATGCAACTATAATGTAGGGCTCAGCTGTACACAATGGATTGGTTTTCAGCTGTACACAATGGATTGGGGTTTTTACATATATATATATATATTTATTTTGCATGACTACAGACACTACAAAGGAAAGGGAAATACATGGGGAATACTAAGACTAACTTATATAAAAAGACTAAGGTAAGGATCAAATCATTCTTACAATTTAACAGAAAAAATTAAAGGATGATGCTGTATGCCTTATTTCCATAACAAAGCTAGATTGAACCCTATTAACCAACATTTGGGTACATTATATTATGGTTATACAAAAATATGCTTTCAGATTTTCATGGCGTTTCATAATTAATTGTTTCTTGTGTTTATTTTTATCAAATTCCAGCCTAACTTTGAGAGGTTTGGGAGTTGCTGCTCCTTTTTCAGAATCAGAACCTTCTGGAGAACTATCCAAAATGCTTAAATTGTCATCAGACTCGTGATCATTTTTATCCTTTTCATGTGTGTTTTCCTCTGTCTTCCCTTTGTGTTTGGTCACTTTTAGCTGTCGTTCCAAGAAGTCTTTGCTTTCTGGGCAGAGTCAATCTTCATCTTTTTGTTGTTATAGTTGAATGTAAGTCCTTCTGGAAATATCCATCTGAAGGGAATGGAAAGATTATGTAGAAAAGAAGTTAAATCCTTGTATTGTCTTCTCTGCTTTTGTATCTCAAATGGAATGTTCTTCTGGATTCTCATTTCTTCACCTTTAATTTTCAGAGGATTCCCATTTGTCACTTTCAGAATTGCATCTCTGGTTGACCTTTTGGAGAATTTAACAAATATTTCACCAGGCAGCTTATTTCTCTTAATGAAATCTGGGTAGGTTGATAGGCCAAATCAATATCATTTTGTAATAAATCCACTTTAAAGTCTATCACGGGTGCCAATGCTTCACTTAATATTTCTTTTAGGTTCTCCCCTTTCTGTTCTGGGATACCCCGAAAACATAGGACGTACATTGATTTCTCCATTTGAAGCTGTAGCAACTGCTCTTTATCGGAGATCTGCTCTTTATCGGAGCTCTGCTCTTTGTCCACTGCCTCCAGTCTCTGTTTAATACCATCTGTCTTAACATCAATTTGTTTAATAGCTTTGTTGGTTTCGTCTGCTCTCATGCCTATCCCCATCAGTTGTTTCTGGAAACAATCAAGCTTACTGTTGATATTAGACATCTGGTACAGCAGAAGGCGCAATGCCACTGCCACCATGTTAGGAAAGTCAGTAACTGCTTCCGGTGCAAGAGTAGAAGTCACTGAGTGGGTAGTTCCTGGAGAAGGTCTTTTTTTCAGTGTCATTTTTTTCTCTTCTCCCCATCAGTGTTTACACAAGGAAATATATGTTTAAACAAAGTGAAAGTCCATCGATTTTATCGTGCTTTAGACTATTTTGCACCCTTTTAGCTTAATATGAAGCTCTCTTGCCACATTTATTGCTTTTGCCTCCAAACTACCACTCAAGAACCGCTGATTTTTATAAGGGGGGGAAATCCCCAACTCCTCCCCTCTCTCTGCATCAGTTTGGGGCTTTAAATCCCCAACTCCTCCCCTCTCTCTGCATCAGTTTGGGGCTTTAAATCCATTTCTCTGCTTTAGTTTTTGGCTCAAATAGCTTATTGAGGTTTGCTTAACTTACAGTTCATTGCATAACAAGCTGTAAGAAGAGCAGTACATCGCTGGATCACTTGCCTGCTTCGCCCAGTATGTGCATCTGGTCACCATGTTGGCCTCACAGTGGCAGGACCTTTCAGGGAAAAAAAGTGCCTCAATTCCTCAGCAGTCACCTTGGAAGAGGCACCCCTCACATTTCAGGCTGAGAGCCCCCTCAAGAGCTCAGGGGAACTCAGAATTATCCAAGTCCCCTCCCGCCCGCTGCTTGTCAGCTTGTTTTATTATAATATCTGGATTGTTTTTCAGGCTGCTTATGGCATTTTTCTCTGTGCAGCTGAGACTGGGTCTTGAACAGTGTTTTTTGTTGATTATTTCAGCCCATGATCCACAAACCAAACCACATTTTTGTGGTTTGTGCCCATCCCTAGTTGCAGCCTTCAGGGGGAGTCCACATGGAGTCCTTCTTTCTCTAGTGTTGAGTAGGAGCTAATTAGTCATCCTTATACCTAAAACATCTTGTCATCTATAATGATAAACTACTTAACAGTAACGTGGACTCTAGTACCAAGTCCTGCAACAAACCAAAATGCCTACTTTGCTCTCATATAGATCCTAGCACCACCATCACTGGACCCAGTAACATCACCCATATCATCTTAGGTTCATATTCCTGCTCATCCTCTAATGTGATTTATGTCATCATGTGTCAGCAATGCCCTTCCACCCTCTACACTGGACAAACAGGCCAGTCTCTATGATGAAAAATAAATGGACATAAGTCTGACATTTGAAACTGTAACATTAAAAAAAATCAGTGGGGGGACGTTTTAACCTTCCAGGACATTCAGTTGCTGACCTAAGAGTAGCAGTTCTCTTACAAATGAATATCAAAGGAAGATTTGAGAGACTGCTAAACTGTAACTGATAATGAAACTCAAGACAATGCATCCTTCTGGAATGAATTGAGACCTAAGTTTCCTGTCTCATTACCAATGCTGATTTCTCCATGCCTACTACCTCTCTGTTTATCACACTTAATCCAGTCATGCCTGCTATTGTCATTCACCTGCTATTGTTATTTGCCTGCTATTGTCATTTGGCATATGAAATCACTCCACTCTCCAAGATGTAAGGAGAGATGGACTCACATCCCAGCTGTATCTGAAGAAGTGAGCACTGAGTCTTGAAAGCGCATTCCCTACCACAAATTTTGGTGCTACTGGATTCTTGTTCTTTTCTACTGCTACAGGCAGACTAACATGGCTACCCATCTTTATTTTTTTGATTTGTTTGATATTCCCTCACTAACTTTCATTGGCCTTCCTCCCTGTTTGCGTGTGTTTATATGTGTTTATATTATGTTTTATTTGTTTTAAATGTTTTACATATATTTATATTTTAAACACTTTTTTTTTTTTTAAATACAATTTATTATTGGATATATCACATGTTCATACAATTTAAACAAACCAATACATATCCATTTTTCTTTCTCCCTCTCCCCCAAACAAGGCTTCCCTTACTGCTCCAACCCCCTTGATATTTCTCTTGTACAATTACATTTACTACTAAACATATTTCTTTTACTAATGGTAACAATTCAAAGATCTGAGTCTCTTTCCACTTCTCCTCAATAACTGTCAAAACAAATCAAACCACGTTTTACGTCCCAATTCTTCAACAAGTATTCTTGAAAGTCTTTCCAGTCTCCAAAAAAGGTTTCGTCTTCTTCGTTGTTTAATTTTCTTGTTAATTTGTCCATTTCTGCCATAAACAACGTCTTTTTAATCCATTCCCATGTTTCAGGTACTTTATCTTGTTTCCAACATTGAGCAAAAGTCAGTCTAGCTGCTGTAATCAAGTACCATAATAGTGTTCTCTTGGCTACATTTATTTCTTCCATTTTAAGACCTAACAATAACATCTGTGGGTCTTTCTTAAAAGTACATTTCAAAATTTTTTGTATCTCATTGTGGATCTCAGTCCAATACTTTACTGCTTTATCACATGTCCACCACATATGGTAAAAAGACCCCTCATGTTTCTTACATTTCCAACATTTGTTAGACATACTTTCATTTATAATAGCAATTTTTTTAGGCGTCATATACCATCTATACATCATTTTATAACAATTCTCTTTAACATTTACACACGTTGAAATTTTCATTGATTTTTTCCACAAATATTCCCAAGATGACATTAATATCTCATTATTAACATTTACTGCCCATTTTATCATTTGCTCCTTTACAACCTCATCCTCAGTATACCATTTCAATAACACCTTGTACAGTTTAGAAATCATTTTTTTATCTTTCTCAAGCCATACAGTTTCAATTTCAATATTCTTTTCTCTAAAACCATGTTCCCTTTTATCGGTCTTAAATATATCATAAATCTGTCTATACTTCAACCAATCATATTCAAATTCAACATCAAATCTATCTTTTAACACAAAATTTTTCCCTTCAAATTTTAAAAGACTTTTATAGGGTAGCCAATCTAACCCTTGATTTCTTGAATACGGATTAATTACTTCAGCTGGTACAATCCAAAGTGGTCTTTCTTCCGAGAAGAATTTTCTATATCTCGTCCATGTCTCGAACAGTGATTGTCTTACAAAGTGGTGTTTAAAAAATTTATCCATTTTTACTTTTCCATACCATAAATATGCATGCCATCCGAATTTATTATCATGTCCTTCAAGGGCCAATAACTTCTTATTCTCCAAATTAATCCACTGTTGCAACCATGTTAAACAGACGGCATCATAATACAGTCTTAAGTTTGGTAGTTGTAAGCCTCCTCTCTCTCTTGCGTCACATAAAATTTTCATTTTAATCCTTGGCTTTCTTCCTGCCCATACAAATTTGGATAATTCTTTCTGCCACGAATCCAGTATTTTCCTTTGTTTTAGTATTGGAATAGTCTGATATTTTAAACACTTTTTTAATGTTTGACATGTCTTAATGTCTGGTGCCCTGGGAACCCTGAACTAGAAGGAAAGGAGGCATGGAAATGTTGTAAATAAATGAATGAATGCTAGCCATGATCTATGCATAATCTTCCCTATTCCACCCAAAATGCCCTCTCCCTCTTCTGCTTCCTTGTACATATTTCTGGAATCCAAGACCAAGTGTTGCACAGTCAGAACATCCTTTAGCTTGCTTTTCTTTCCACTTCACTTTTCCTTCCATTACTTATGAGATTACTGAGTCAGCCCAGGATCAAGTTCAGCTTCCTTAAACGGGTTTCATTTCCAAATAGTAGTCTAAACCACATCCCCGTCTCCAGTGAGATACTCAGTTTACAAACCCTGTAACTAAAGCTTATTGTTGTAGCCGTCATAATCAAAACATATCATTTTCCTTTCTTTTATAAAAAGGAATCTATTGTATTAAATTAAAATCATATCCTATTATTAAAACAGCCAGAAAAATTTTTATAACTGACAAACACAAGAGTTACAGAAAATATTGTTTCAAAAAACAGAGAGAAAAATAACAACATAGTTATATTATTACACAATTGCCCTCACATTATTACATCAATGTTATTAAGACAGGTTCAGGCAAATTAGAGGTCTGTGGTAAGGAACATTCATCCATTATGTATTGCACCATCTGAGCCCAAAGTGTTCTTAATAATAAGTATTCTGAAGGCATTTAAAGTAGGCTGTTATAACAAGAATGATTTTCCTAACAGCTACTTTAGTTTCTCAATTTCACATTCTTAAATGCACAAATTTCTACACTAAATTACTAAATTATAATAACTAGATTATTTAGGAAAGCTATTCTATGCAATCATTTGGGGGTTGTTTTGCTTTTGGATGGCATAATATTATAGTGATCAATTGTTTCTCATGAGGAATCCACTGATATTTGTCACTTGTGTGGGGGGATTTCCCTTAGTCCCTATGGTAAAGACCACAGAGACTATGGGAAATAGCCTAGCGTGTCACCCAGAAGTAAGTTCACATCCTCCTCAAACTCCACACTTCCCAGGCACAGCATCCAAAATAATAATAATACCCCTGCTTGTACACATTTTACAAGTCTTCACTGCAAACAACTACACAGTGAAGGAGCCATTTTATGTGCCAGCTGGAGAGTGGGAAGTTTGATGTCTCGGCAGATGGTAAGAAACTTGGATTAGTGTTGAACAGTGAAGCAAGTCATTAGTAGTTTCTACATGATGTTCCAGAGGTAGGATAAACCCTTTTTGTACCAGGTACATATATATATGTATACCAGTTAAATCATCAGAATGCGCAAAAGACATTGTTGCTATCTCTGCAGATGTGACATCTTTTGATGATAATCTGGTGTTATAATGCATCAGACCATTGGTTCAGGTAGCCCAGTATGGTGCACTCTGATTGGAAATGACTTTCCAAGGTCTTTCCAGCCCTTCTATCAGATACTGTTCAGCCAATGGATTGAACCCAGGACCTTTTTGATGCAAAACATGTTTTCCAAAGCCAAGATATGGTATCCTCCAAGTGACAGAGTACAGAACATTTTCACCCATGTAGTCTGTGACTGGTGTTGTCATGGTGACAAGGTACCTGTCTTGGTGGCTGATAATCTATGCCCGAAAAAAACTCTGGAAATGTTGGCCGAGATCCAAAGCACTGTGTGAGGTGTTCTGCTTGCATACAAGGGCTCTTCTCTCAATGCTTCTGAAGAGACCCAAAAGTTCAGAGGAGCTTCAGGCTCCTCCTAGACAGGAGCTGAGCCAGCTGGGCTGGGACAAAGAACCCAGGAGGGAACTGCTGGGAAGATGAGGGTTTTTTAAAATCTTTCCTAAATTGCTAAATTACTGGGGAGCATTAACTGAGGTTGCTTTGTGAGAGGATAGAGTTTGAGGGTGAGTGGGTGCTTGTAGCCTGCTGGAGAGTGGCGTTTTTGTATGGGTCTGTTCAGGTCTTTTCTCTGGTCTGTTGCTCAATGAGCAAGGTCTGTTTACCTGGGCTGATTGCAAGCCCCACCTTCTGCTGTTGCTGCTGGAAGGTGGGGGCTGTAGGCCTCTGAACTGTAAGACTCCTCCTAGGCAGAAGCATGAGAGTCAAAGGGCTGTTGGCTTGTGGCTCTTAGCTTGGGGAATGGTCCAGAGGACCCTGTATCACTCTAGATACCTTTAAACCACTAACCAGCATAACTAGAAAAGTAGAAAGCCAATAGGGGAGCAGGGGCTATCCAGTGTTTTGCAGAGATTGCCCCATGTATGATTACCTACCCACAGGGTGGAAATCATGGGTGTGTGCTTGCTGCATGGAGCTCATGGCTCTCAGAGAGCAGGTTTATTCCCTTGAGGCTAGTGTTGCTGACCTGGAGAAGCTGAGGCAGAAAGAGAGGTCTGGGGAAGAGAGACTCTCAAGGACTTACCAGAACAGTCCCTCCTGTGCTGACTAGGGGTGTGAAAAAAGAGGGAAAACCCAGTATTTTTCCGGTTCATACATCTTGAACCTGAAAAATATCAATATTTCTCAATATTCCTAAATCCCAATAATGGTATGGTATTTGGATTCAGGAAATATCAGGGAAACCCAATTTTTTCCAGCTCCATTATATTGTAGTCAGTGATTCCCACAGGGTATACATGAGAATTGATCTGGGAATATATGGGACTCTAGGGGGGCTGTTTTTTGAGGTAGAGGCACCGAATTTGCAGCATAGATGCTGGTGCCTCTCCTCAACACCCCCCCATTTAAAAAGATTGCACCAGGGGGTCCAATTTTATGGACCCCCAGAGAAGGTGTCCCATCCTCCATTGATTTTGGTGAAGGGGGGAAAGGCTTTTGGTCCCTTTAAATGCCTTCTCCAACCCATGCAACTCTGTGGTGAGTGAATTGAGAAGGCATTTAAGGGCTCACAGTCCCTTTAAGCCCCTTCTTTCCCAAGCAGCGAATTCACCTGGAAGGCATTTAAAAGGACTGCAAACCCTTTAAACACCTTCCGTGTGAATTTGCCATGAATTCATGCATCTTGAAGAAGGCTTTTAATGGGACTGCAGTCCTTTTAAACACCCTGTAAGTTTGTCTATCTGGGGGGTCCTGAAAATATTTAGGATTTTGGGGGGTTTGCCATTTTGGATAGACAAACAATATACAAAATCTATATCCGGCTGAACCAATACCTGAAAAATACTGATAAGTTATTTTGGGGGTATGTTTTCAGCTTGGATTTAGTTGAATGCACACTCCTGGTGCTGACAGCTCTTCTGATGATGTGAAGAATGAGAGTCTCAAGGCTGAGCAGGTTTGTTCCTTTCCCTAGGCAGAGAAGCTCAGTGACTTTTTTGCTTCTGTGTTCATTGTGGAAAGGGTGAGGCACATCCCCATGTCACAGTCCCTATATTCAGGAAGGGAGTCGGAAGAATGTAGCCTAATTGAGGTAACTAGAGATGAAGTTCTAGACCTACTGCAGAAATTAAAAACCAATAAATCTCCAGATCCTGATAGCATACAGTCGAGAGTTCTTAAGCAACTCAGATGTATTAATCTACTTACCCATATATATAACCTATCACTAAATTTGGCCAATGTACCAGAAGACTGGAGAGCAGCAGGTGTTACATAATTTTTTTTTAAGGGATCCAGAGGGGAACCAGATGATTACAGGTCAGTCAGCCTAGCATCTGTCCCACGTAAATTAGTAGAAACCCTAACCAAAGGTAGAATTGTTAGGCACATGAAGGAACAAAGCCTGCTGAGGGTAAATCAGCATGTCTTTTGCAAAGGGTAGTCCTGCCTCACCAACATTTTGGAGTTCTTTGATAAAGTGAACAGGCATGTGGACAATGGTGACTCAGTAGACATTATACATCTGGACTTTCAAAAGGCTTTTGACAAGGCACCTCACAATAGACTCCTGAGTAAACTTAGCAGTTGCGGGATAAGAGTGCAGGTTCTCTTACGGATTAAAAAGTGGTTAAATGACAGGCAGCAAAGAGTAGGAATCAATGGACAGTTCTCATAATGAAGAGGAGTAAGCAGTGGGGTCCCATAAGGATTGGTACTGGGGCCAGTACTATCTAATTTATTCCTCAATAAACTGGCTAAGTAGTATAGTGGCCAAGTTTGCAGATGACACCAAATTATTCAGGATGCTGAAAACCAAAGCTGACTGTGAAGAACTCTGAGAGGAGCTCTGCAAACTGGGAGAGTGGGAGACAATGTGGCAGATGAAGTTCAGTGTTGGTAAGTATAAGGTGATTCACATTGGAACAAAACATCCCAACTTCAAGTATAGGCTGATGGGGTCTGAACATACTAAGACTGAAAGGAATAAAGATCTCAGGGTCATAATGGATAGCTCAATGAAAGCGTCAGCCCACTGTACTGCAGTGGTGACAAAGGCAAACTCTATGTTAGGGATTATTAGGAAAGGGATTGAATTTAAAATGGCCAATAGTATAATGCCCCTGTATAGATCTATGGTACGGCCTCATTTGGAATACTGTGTACAGTTCTGGTCATCATATCTCAAAAGTGCATTGCAGAGCTGGCAAAAGTACAGAAGAGTGCAACCGAGATGGTTAGGGGGTTGGAGCATCTTCCTCATGAGGAAAGGCTGAAGGTATGTTGTCGAAGGCTTTCACGGCCAGAGTTCATTAGTTGCTGTAGATTTTCCAGGGTGTATGGCCATGGTCTTGGCATTGTAGTACCTGATGTTTCGCCAGCAGCTGTGACTGCCATCCTCAGAGGTATAACACAAAAAAATGGAGTACTCTCTGTGTCAATGAGAGAAGAAAAATGGTAGGCAGGTGTTAAGCTTCAGTTTCGTTTCCTTATAATTCACTTCACTGCTTGCCATAATATTGGGGGGGGATTCCTGCGGGGAGTGTATGGGGTGTTGGGAGTGAATGCTTGTAGAAGCCATAACCAATTCTTTAACCTGTGTCCCAGTGCCAGTTCCCATGGGAGCTGACCTTGGAGACTCTTCTGCCATGCTAGGGTGCAGATAAGGCACCGTATATGTCAAGGTTGTCATAGTGACCTAGGGGCTGGATGATGACGTATGTGTGAGTTGTGGGGTGTTATTTGTAATACCTATAACTGAGGATTTTTTGTGCTTTTTCTCAATTCTGACACAGAGCATGTTTCCAAAAGTAAGCATATCTCAATAAACTACCACTGCCTAAGTGTGTTGTGGGGAGTGTCTTAACTGGGAGACCTGACAGCACGTAATTTATATCTACTCAGGAAGTTGGGGTAGGGCTGAGTCATTATCTTGTAGGAGTTTCCCAGGCTATGACATGCTAATGGAGGAGCTTTCCTGAGGAGGTTCTTTTGCATATGGATTGGCTGTTGAAATTCTAATGTTATCTGTAGTGCTGTTGTAAGATGTAGAGCATTTTGTGTTTTTCAGGACTGGAAACCATGCCCTATTTATTTTTAAACTCCCCTCCTTCCTATTGAAATTGTGTTTATGTTTATGAATATCAGTGGCTTCCTGTGTAATCTGACATGGTAATTGGATGTGTTGTCCAGCATTTCAGTGTCTTGGAATAAAATACTGTGTCCTGTTTCAGTTAGGCTATGTTCAACCACTGCTGCTTTTTCAGGTTGGCCAAGTCTGCAGTGTCTTTCATGTTCTTTTATTCTTCTCTGGATACTCTGTTGTGTGATCCTGATGTAAACCTATCCACAACTTCAGGGTATGCGGTGAAGAGTCTGGGACTTTTCAGTTTAGAAAAAAGATGACTTGATAGAGGTTTATAACATGATAAATGTTTATAAAATTATGCAAGGGGTGGAAAGAGTTGACAAAGAGACATTTTTCTCCCTCTCCCAAAATACTAGAACTCAAGGACATCTAATAAAGCTTATGGGCAGTAGGTTCAGGACAGACAAAAGGAAATACTACTTTACACAGAGAATGATTAAAATTCATTGCCAGAGGATGTAGTGATGGCCACAGGAATAAACAGCTTTAAAAGGGGATTAGATAGATTCATGGAGGATAAGTCTATCAATGGCTATTAGCCGTGGTGACTGAGGGGAACCACCACATTCAGAGGCAGTCAACCTCTGAATCCCAGAGCCAGGAGACAACATCAGAGGAAGGCCTCAGCCTCTGCACCCTGTTGTTGGCCATCCAGAGGAAATGGTTTTCTCCTCCTGCATTATGAAGAAGAAATTAAAGAGAAAATAGAGAATATTCCTAAGAGAAGTATCTTTAAAATTGAATTTTAGAAAGTCTGTTTTTGCACTGGGGACAACAGTGCAAGGCTCATTTTCCTTTAAACTCATATTATAAACTGCTTTAAAACCTGCAGGTGCTACCTGATAGGTATTGTACAGCTTGTTCAGTGCAAACTCCTGCAGTGGAAATGTGAGATGAAGGACTACCACTAGTGTGCATGGTGAAGCTGCATGTAGCTGATTTGCATATATTTACATAAACTTGACAGATACTGAATGTACCACAACTATAACTCTCCAACAGGAATTCAAATAAGCTCTGAAATAATCCTAATGGGTGTGCTTAAGGTAAAAGTTCATAACCTTTACAGCTGCTTGTCTCTGTACTATCAAGAGAATTTAAAAAGAAAACTAGGATTCTCATAATTATTAGACTCCACTGACTGTATTAAGCTGTTGACAACCCACAAAATGGTAAATTATATTCTGTATAGTACATTTAGATCAATGAAACTATGATTTACTTTTGATTCAAGAGCCCTTTCTTTGTTGGAATCTGGATAATACACCATTACATTCAATGGCTTACTCCAGAGTAAAAGGGCTGAATGAACATTGAAGCCTTTTAGCTCTCACATCACAATGCTCTATGTAGGGCAGATTCTTTACAAAAGGGCTTATTTAACAGCCACCTGACATCGGTGCTGCGTGTGCAGTTAGTGAATTTTTTACAAGGAGACTATGTTACTGGCAGGTCACAGGCACATAATTACAGTAACAGCTTTTCCCTAGACTTAGTACTCCCAAATAGCTACGCTTGATTTGCCAGGTCTATAGAAGGATGAGTGTTCTTTTTGTTTCTAGGCATGGTATGAAATACGATCATGAATCCCTATTAGAACTGAGTGAGGTTTCCCCAGAACAAATACAGGCAATCTACATTTGAGGCTTCATGCAGCCCCCAAGGCCACATTTCATTTGCTAGGGCACTTAATGGCTTATAAACAGTAAACAGGCAAAAAAAAATATTCACAAAGGGATACAATCAAACAGGAAAAATACAAGTTTCATAGCTGAAAATAAATACTAGCTTGGTAGAATTTTCTTAAGCAGTTTGTTATTTAGAAGTATTTTTCCTGATTCATTGGACAGAATGTTGTTAATTTGCATTGTAAAATGGTTCTGACTTTGAGAAAGCCTTGGTGAAATGCGGTCTAGCTAGCTAGCTCTTCCATCAGCTGGGGTCGTATCATCAGAGACCACCATCAGAGTAAAGATTTAGATTATGGTTTTCTCCACATCAGCGGAATCTCCAATGGATGTATAAATGGATGGTGACAGTTCAAAAGTTCTTATGAACTTGTTTGTGTGACTTAATTTTCAGCTATGAAACTTGTATTTCCCCTGTTTGACTGTATCCCTTTGTGAATATTTGTTTGCATATTTACTGTTTATAAATCATTATCTTAATTTCGTAAAAATATGGAATATACAATTATTTTGAATATTATAATTTATTGATTGCATAGTACATGTTGACTCATTTAAATAAATGTACATGGTTTTGTTCTTCATTCCTACCTTTTACCGTGTATCTCACTCATATTTAATTGAGGGCATTTAATAGGTCATAAACTGCAGACATATTCTGGGGCAGGGAGGTAGCTGGGGTTTTAAAATGTAACATTTTAATTGTGACTTGAGCCATTTAGAAAGGAAGGATATAAAAATGTGATAAATAAATATTTTTTTTGCAGCCTGCAAGCTATTGTAAGAGTCTAAAGAAGCTGAACTGTTGTTACCAGGGCTATTTTTGGACAGGAACGCACAGGAACAGAGTTCCAGCTGGCTCCCGAATTGGCCACACCCAGCAGGAACTCATTAGCATAATAGGCCACACCCAACAGCAGGAACTTATTAGGATTGGCTACATTAGGGGTGTGTGGCCTAACATGCAAAGGAGTTCCTGCTACAAAAAAGCCCTGGGTTTTGACAACAAATTAAGTATACAGAATAAGAAGCAAAAGGTGGGTGTGGCTGGATGACCACACTGCTGGTAACATGGGAGTGTGGCCTAATATGCTAATGAGCTGTGCTGTCAGAGGTGTGGCCTAATATGCTAATGAGTTTCTACAGTTGGGTGTGACCTATTATGCTAATGAGTTCCTGCTGGGTTTTTTCTACAAAAAAAGCCCTGGTTGTTACTATTCTTTTTAAAAAATGTTTCTAGCTAACAGCCCACTACTGCATACATCCCAGAGTCACATATCATTCTGCAGAAGGACAGGTAGACAAACATAAAAACAGTATTAATTAGCAATGGCCAGGTTTAAGCTGCAGGCTAAATGAACCTAGGTCCCGATCACATGTGCCAAATAACCAGGGGGGAAAGCAAGGCTATTTGCTCCGTAGCAATTTGACCCACATTTGCATGATCACACAGTCCGTGGGAGCTATGGGGGCAGTCCGCCACTGTGTGATTAGATGCAAACCACAGGTGAATCATTTCTTTTTGCCACGTGTTTCCGATGCGCTTAAACGGGGGATCGATGAATTGCATCTCCACACTAAGGGCTTCCTACAGCAGTATGTGATGATGCACATACCGGGAAGGGGGGGAAATGGCAGAGTCAGGATGGCCTGATCAGACCATCCCGACACCATGAGAGCACGCTGGCGCAATCACACAGGGGAAAGTCTGTCCATGGCCCATAGCAATCTGTTTGGACTTTCCCTGTTTGGACTTTTAACTCCACTCCTGTGGCGGAGCAAAACGGGTTGCCGATTAGGTGCGGGGCGCTGGCCAGATGTTCACATCTGATCACCCCTGTTAAATCCTCCTGGCATTTGCGCCTATGGCACGGCTAATTGTGTGTGTGATCGCAGCCTTAGAGAAGTTTAAAGAGTGCTGATTACAGCTACGACTGTGATTGAGGATAGGTGTGTACCCCAAGCAGTTGTCCTAAACTAAGGCTTGCCACTGTTGGCAAGAATAAGGAGTTTTTTTGTAACAGATTGTATGAAATTTCTCTGTGATTTTGCTATTTTTCATTTTGTCTCTCTCTTTCAATAAAGGGGCAGGTAAGGTGAACCTATCCCTGCATCGGACAACTAGACCTTGCAATGCCTTCTGCCAATCTGTCTTCCTGATGTGGCACAAGTCAGGACATGGTTGACCAACTCAATTTGATGTCACATATATGAACTGCAGAAGGGCTCCATTGGCTCTGGAGTGCTGTGAGGGGGGAGGAGAGGCTTCTGGTTTCCTTCTTGCACCATTTTCCCCAGTGGAAATGGCCACAAAGGGGTTTGCCTCTTTCTTGGAGTCAGGGAAAGAAGAAGAGTTTTTATACCCTGCTTTTCTCTATCTTCAATTGTCTCAAAGTGGCTTACAATTGCCTTCCCTTCCTCTCCCCTCCCCACAACAGTCAGCTTGTGAGGTAGATGGAACTGAGAGAGTTCTGAGAGAACTGAAAGTGGCCCAAGGTCACCCAGCTGACTTCACCTGGTTCTTCCTCTTTGCAGTACTCTAGAGCCAAATATAGCATAGAATCATTGAATCAAAGAGTTGGAAGGGACCTCTAGGATCAACCCCCTGCACAATGCAGGAAATTCACAAATACCACTCCCACACACACCCACAGTCAGGGCCGGCTCGCCCACTAGGCGAGCTAGGTGCTTGCCTAGAGTGCGCCAACCAGAGGGGCGCCAAACTGCACCCCCCCACGCAAAAAGCCTCCGCCACCTCCCCGCCGCAGCCATCATCAGTGAAGAGCGCCCCAGCGGGGTGCAGAAGGTGGCGGCAGAGCTTGCCCCCCCCAGAGAAGAGACAAGGAGGGAAGAGACGGGGGTGTAAACTGTGGGGGCAGGGGTGGGAGCTGGCACGCAGGCCCGGCTGGGTTCCCTTACAAGGTGGCGGGGGAGGGGCACCCAGGGGGCCCCTGGCTGGCTGGCACACGTGGCGGCTGGGTTCGGCGGGCTCCCTTCCCAGCGCCATTTCTTCCATATGTCCCTCTGCCACCAAGGGGCTTCTGGAGAACCCCCACACACACTCCCCGTGCTAGCCTCCAGGCCTCCGGAAGTGACCTCCCCCGCTGCCTCTTTCTCCCCGAGCTCCTTCCTCACTCAGCTCCAGGCAGTCGCCGCTGCAGCAGCAGCAGTCACGATGGCAATCACCGGCAGGCAGCCCCTCACTCGCACCAGCCAAGTGCCGGGCTGACGGCTCGAAGCCCCCCCTCTGGGTGCCGCCACCCTGCCCCTCACCCCCGAGAGCGACCTGCACTGGGAACAACAGCCGACAGGAAGGGCATGCAGCCGGGCTTCAGTGTGCCAAGCCCGGGGGTCTCACTCAGGAGGGTCCAGCCCCCTGGCTCCCTGCACGGGACTGAGTGGCAGTGGGTGCTCTACCCTGGGAATGTCTGCCCTGTGCCCACCCCCTCCCCCATTCCAGTGCAGCCTGCAAAGAGACCTACAGCTGCTCCCTGCCAGGGAGGAAGGAGCCATCCCTTTCTTCCCGTCATGCCTTGTCGAAGTTCGCAAGGTACCTCTTGTTGCCCAGGGAAAAGAGAATGATGGCTCTTAAGACGGGCAGGGGTTGTTTGGAGCCGCAAAGGTGGCGGGGGATGTGTTTGTGGCGTGCTGCTCTCTCGCCTGCTATCGATTTCCGCACTGGCGGAAAATGGGTGTGTTGCATGGAGCCAGCTGCAAGCAGATCCATTGCTTTCCAGGCAGCGGTGAATGGGAGGAGCGGGGTTCTCTCTCTGCAAGGTGCTGAGACCGGTTGCTGCTTGAGGTGTGCTTCTCCCCCCAGCCCTACGCAGCTCTTCCAGAAGTCTCCCCTTTGCTCCGGCATAGGGAGAGACAGAGCAGTCATTCGCAGGCGTCCCTCTGGCCCCTTGTCGCTCGGGAGGCTTGCTGACACTGGCTGCCACCGAGCCTAGCCTGCTTCCAGCGAAGCAGGCTCCAACACCCAGGTAGTGACCTGAATGCCTGGCAGATGCCATCCCATTTTAGCAGAATGAAATGTCAAGCAGATTTCTTTCATAATTCTAGGACTTGCAGGATGGGGGCAAGAGGGGGTATCACCCAATGAAATTTATTCTCATTAGCTTTAGAATGGGTCACAGCAGGTCACATAGCATCATTTGGTATTCCTGTGGTAGTACATCTATGAATGATGTTTATTTTCTACATGGCTGAGATTATAACTGATATTACTTGCCAAGAATCTCAGTTTGAGCATGATTCCACTTTGATTCAGTGAGTGACTGGCTTGGGTTACCTGGGACTGGGAGGTCCATCTACAGACATGAGAGATCAGTTCCCCTGGAGAAAACTGTCTGAATGCAGCTTACCATTTAGGCTAAGAACCTGAATGGTAAGCTGCACTTTCCCTGGTTCTTTTTGCTGCTCAAATAAACCTAAATGCATTTATTTTTGAAAATTGGTGGGCGCGTGGGGGGGGGGCACCAGAAGGGGTCCTCGCCTAGGGTGCAAAATAAGCTGGGTTCAGCCCTGCCCACGGTGACCCCTGCTCCATGCCCAGAAGATGGCAAAAAACCTGGAGAAAATTGCTTCCTGATCCCAAAGTGGTAATAGAAATTTCCCTGGGCATGTAAGAAACATGCAACAGAGCACTTTCAAGGAAAGTTCTCCAGTTCATATATTTGACAATGATTCAGGTCAGTTACCCATGTTCTGACTCAACTTGTGTCACACAATGCCTAGTTTGGCTCACTGTCCCAAGTTCAACCTCAGCATCTCTAGTTAGAAGATCTTAGATGTCTGCAGGAGCTTTCGCTGGTCATGAATAGGGAAGGCTTAAGATCTGAAATGGGTATAAGGTAGCTTTGTATGTTCGTATATTTGCTCTCTATATATGAGTTGTGCTAATTTGAATTACCATTTTCTCATAGACTCCCCCCTCCAAGCACACAAAGCCCCACCCCCAACCTTCTAAAAGTACAGGTGAGATTAATCACAGATACTCCACTTCAGATCATTGTCTTGTGATGAATATGCACATTTTATGCTTCCTCAGTCCGATTATTCTGCTACTTTGCATATTACTTTCAGTTACTTCCATGGACACTCTGATGATTTACTGGCCAGCAATTTGCATGAAAAGTAGCTGCAACTGCAGTGACCAGTGTAATTATCATTCCTAATACAGGCATCAGGGGCGTTTTGTATCTTCTTGCTCCTTTAAAATCTGAACGAAAATTGAAACAAAATAGGGTTTACCCCATTTCTCCCTTAGCCAAAGGGAAGTTGAGTAAGGAAATATATAAAATTATCACCATGGCTGGGGGGGGAAATCAAACAAGGATATAGAATGTTAACTAATACTGAAAATGCTAGCCTTATTAATAACCCAGCTGAAGCAGAGGATTTCCCTTGAGGTTCTGGATTAATGGCCAGCTAGGTGGAGCTGATGACATGAGGCACAGCCGATAGCCATTACCCCAGCTGGTAATTATTTAATCCCTTAGGAAATGCCTGACACAGAATCCATTATTGTGTGTATTAAATGAAATGAAATTGCAGACATATGGATGGGGTGCATGGATGATGCCATTTCAAATGGTATGCACACAGGGCATTCCAAGTGAATTAATGCCCTCCACATGAGCCAATCAGGTTGCTGGCCTCACCTACACAACATTCCATCTCTCTTACAACCTCTTGCACTATCCAAGCTGACTGGTGGACACATAATTAAAATGAATTAATGATCTGAAGCAGAAATTGTGTTTAATGAAGCACTGCTCAGACATGTGTGTTAGTGCCAAAGCTGTTTGCTTACAAATGTTTACCAGTTTTCTGTGTATAAAATAGCTTTACCACCTGCTCTTTCTTTCTCTTTAATGAAACGTACCATTGGTTAATTTCTTCAATATAAGCTTATTAACAGACCTTAAGAGTTTTCCAATGAAAACTTCAAAAATCAGGAAAAAGTGTGCCAACTGCAATGTCTGTTCTTTAAAATTATATAGAGTACATTCTGTTTTGCTGTTACATGCAAAATAAAGGGGATCTGGCTACATTTGCATAATAAACAGATGAACAAAATTTGAGCCCAGTGGCACCTTTAAAGACCAACAAAGTTTTACTCAAGGTATAAGCTTTCATGTGCTCACACACTTCTGAAGAAAGCTTATATCTAGAATAAACCTTGCTTGGTCTTAAAATTGCCACTGGACTAAAACTTTGTTCTGCTGCTTCAAACCAACACAGCTACCCACCTGAATCTATAATAAACAGATGTTTATCTTTGGCTATAAATGTGTGTGCTTCACACTCAGTTAAGAAAACAACCACAAGGCCAGTCTGTAAAATACTTAGGAAGCAACTAACTCCATAGTTATTTAACTCAGAGATATGCACCAGTACTGCACCAGTGTCAACATCGTGCTGGCACACCTGTGCCAGCAGAAAGGCTAGAAATGCACCCCACATAAGTAAGCCAGGGAGGATGATTCTCTGATGTCTGCAGATGTCTCCTCTCTAACACACACACACACACCAACATATACCTACTCTGTACTGGCTCACCACGTCTTCCCTCAGTAGTTGCTAGCAGTGCCGTACAGGAGGCACAGGGTAAATTTGCACAGTGTACAGTGGCAGAAGCTTGGAAATATCCTGCCAAAGCATCTTTGTGATGTCAACACCATATCATGTCTATGTGCAAGAGGGGGAGAGAAGGAGCATGACCACAGATCTGGATGACTACCAGCCACCCAAATCATTGCTGCTTCTGTCCAAATACTCATGACTAGGGCTCTTTTTGTTACAGGCAGTAACAGCAACCATCGACAGGGGCAGGGGGTTTGGAAGGCCCAGACGCCAACTTGCAGCACGGCCCCCAGCCCACGAGGGCCTGCTGCGGGCCATGGGGTGGGTGAGAAACCTCAGCGTCCTCCCTGCAGCTGGGCCTGTGCAGCCTTGACAGAGGCAGTGTTGGAAAGGCCCAGGAGCCTCCTAGCAGCGAGGCCCCCAGCCCAGGAGGGCCTGCTGCAGCCGTCTATGGAGGTGAAGGGTGGGTGGGAAATCCTGACGCCCTCCCCTCAGCACAGCCGTTGACGGAGATGGGGTGTTAGAAAGGACCAGGTACCTCCTCTAAGTGCGGCCCCCAGCCCAGGAGGGCCTGCTGCGGCCATCTATAGAGATGAGGGGTGGGTGGGTGCAGGGGTTTTTTGGGGGGAGCGCACTGGGAGCTCAGGAGCCAAGCCCCGCCCCAGCCGGCGTCCCGGGAGTCTTTCAGGCAGCCGAATGTCAATTTCAGCTCCATTATATCCTATGGGCCATTGAAGTCAATGGTGAAAACGTAGGGTATATTCTGGGGAATGGAGGGGAGGGGGTTTGAGGGAGAGGCTCCAAACTCACAGGGTAGCTGATGGAGCCTCTCCCCAAGATACCCACCAAGTTTCAAGAACATTGGACCAGGGGGTCCAATTCTATGGGCCCCCAAACAGGTTGCCCCTATTCCCTCAATTGTTCTCTATGGTGGGAAAAAATAACTTTTTCCCCCACCATAGAGAACAATGGAGGGAATAGGGGCAACCTGTTTGGGGGCCCATAGAATTGGACCCCCTGGTCCAATGTTCTTGAAAGTTGGTGGGTATCTTGGGGAGAGGCTCCATCACCTACCCTGTGAGTTTGGAGCCTCTCCCTCAAATCCCCTCCCCTCCATCCCCCAGAATATACCCTATGTTTTCACCATTGACTTCAGTGGCCCATAGGATATAATGGGGCCGAATTGCCACCAAATTTCTTTCATTCCCTCCTTTCCTTCTCTCTTTTTCCTCTTTCCCTCCTTCTTCTCTTCTCTCTTTCTTTCTTTCCCACCTTCTTCTCTTCTCTTTTTTCCTCCTTTTCCTGTTTCCCTCCTTCTTCCCTCTCTTTCTTTCCCTCCCCTTTCCTTCTCTTTCTTTCCCTCTTTCCTTCCTTCTTTCCTTCTCTCTACTCTCTCTCTTTCCTTCCCTCTTTCCTCCTTCTGTGGCCCAACTCTCATGAGGAGGAGTTTAAACTTTAAACTCCTTCTCTCTTAGCTCCCCCACCCAGACCAGCTGGGGAAGGGAAGGGGAGGCTTTTGAAGATGCCTCCCCCCCTTTTGCTTCCCCTTCTGACATCACTTCTGGTGATGTCAGGGGGCGTGGCATATGCTAATAGCCTAATAGCTCATTAGCATACCATATGCTAATGAGCTCCTGCAGCCGTTTTTCTATGAAAAGACCCCTGAGAAGAACCATTGGTCCATCTAGCCCAGCATCCTCTTTCCCCACAGTGGACAATAGGGTTGCTAACTCCAGGTTGGAAATCCCTGGAGACTTTGGGGGTGGAGCCTAATGCGAGAGATCACAGCTTCCAAAGCGGCCATTTTCTTCAGCTGATCTGATCTCTGTTGCCTGGAGATCTGTTGTAATCCCAGGAGATTTCCAGTCACCACCTGGAGACTGGCAATCCTTCCAGATGCTCCAGAAGGCCCACAGCTGGGTTACGCTTCTGCCATTCCACAAACCATTCGAAACAGAATTGTTCAGAAGGTGTTCTTGTAAAAGGAATAAGGCTATAGTATAACTGAATAATTCAGGAAGACATAGGACTACAGTCTATGGGCCACTGTTCATGGTATGTATTATCTTTTTAACGTATATATTCTTTTGCTCTTTCTACATTGTTTTCTACTTTTGTAATTCCATTGTTTGATATATATTGTGTGTATCTGCTACATCTTTGCACTGTTTCTAATTTGTATCCTAGTACTAATTGTTTTTAGCTGTCTCATGCTATAATCTGCCTTGAGTGACTGTGAGAAAGTAAATCTTGAAAACAAAGCCTGCCACTCTTGTTGTCCTCCCCATCCCAGCAACTGGTATTCAGAGGTTCAATGTAGCCTCTATGTATTTGTTTATTGTCTTTTTAATGGCCATTTAAACTAGTAGCTATCATTACAACATGATGGTGGTATAGCTGAGCTCAGGGCAGATAACCCAAGTTGAAATGGCTGCTGCTCAAAATCTCCATTACGACCTTCCTCAAAGAAG
Source organism: Gekko gecko (assembly GCA_029375565.1). Taxonomy (NCBI): domain Eukaryota; kingdom Metazoa; phylum Chordata; class Lepidosauria; order Squamata; family Gekkonidae; genus Gekko; species Gekko gecko. The sequence goes on along the minus strand of JAPDNY010000001.1, from coordinate 125,676,639 downwards.
GATGAGGCAGCAAGGGATAAAAATTAGGGTGATGTAGCAGCATGGAAGTGTCCTTAGACTGGAGTAATCAAATAACAAACTTTAGCTTATCTGAGCCTCACTGACTTCTGAGGCATTAGATGGAAACAGCAACATCTAGTGCCTGAAAACAGTGCGTATTAGACAACATAATGTGTATTTTGCTGGATCACAGTGCTGAAAAACTGCTGGAAAGCAGCTGATATGAAGCATCCTACTGTAAAGGGGAGGGAAGGCTGCAGGGCTATTTTTGGGCAGGAATGCACAGAAAGGGAACTCATGCCCAGCAGGAACTTATTAGCACAACAGGCCACATCCACCAGCAGAAACTCATTAGGATTGGCTATATTAGGGGTGTGTGGCCTAATATGCAAAGGAATTCCTGCTACAAAAAAGCCCTGGGTTTTGACATCAAATAAGGTAAACAGAATAAGAACCAACAGGTGAGTGTGGCTGGATGACCACACTTCTGGTAACATGGGGGTGTGGCATAATATGCTAATGAGCTGTGCTGTTGGGGGTGTGGCCTAATAAGCTAATGAGTTTTCTGCTGTTGGGTGTGGCCTATTATGCTAATGAGTTCCTGCTGGGCTTTTTCTACAAAAAGAGCCCTGCTCATGACCTGTTTTACCTTGCAGGATCAGAGCCACATGGAACAGCTGAACAGAAACTGCAAACTGTTCCAAAGCAACTCCATGCAGGGGATGAATAAGGATGCTTACCTCTGTGGGATGCACTGTTGCTGAGTCCCCAGTTAGACTGGTGAAGGATCCAGGTGAATCCTAAGACTGCAAAAGGAAGAAAGGAGAAGTATAGGAACTGAAGAGCACCACAGTGGTATCACTTTCTCAGATCTGTAGCTCTCACCATGTGCAAAGTGCTTGGGCACACAAGCTGTTTGTTGCTGCTGCGGAACATTACCCATTACTGGCCTTGTGTGTGTTTTGGCACTTTGTTGGCAGTCCTCCAAAAGGAGCAGAAGTCAGGCTGAATCACATTCACAGTGTCATGCTAACCAACCGCTAAGTCTACAACACTATCAACAACACTAGTGACCAGGGTGCATCTAGCTGCTGTGCTGTGGGGATGCCAACTCACTTGTTCTAACTTGGCTCCTGAACCACTGCAAGCAATTTTTGACCAGCCATAGGTGGTTTTCTTCTTAGGCACTGCAGAGACAGGGAAAGTTTTACTGTGATTCTGTGGTCTGCCCATGCATCTCTCTAAAGCAGAGAAGCTGTGTTTGACCAAGAGAACTGGCAACCCCATTCATCTGACTTGCATTCTGAACTCCATTCCAAATGCTGTTCAATGTTTGGATTGTTTCATATCCCTCTATTTTAATGAGATTTAGTAGATGGACATCTATGTCCAGTCCATGTTTACTACTAAACTTTCAGAGTGGGACTTATGCTGAGGGAGGCTGGGCAGGTCCTCTATGGTTCAAGCAAAGGTGAGAGGCAGACTCCTCTGGGTTCACAGTCCATACTGATGTGTAATAATCCTTGCAGGTTACATAGTGAGAGGGAGATTTGGGATTTGTGTCTAAGGAACCAATCAACAGAAGCAGCCCATTCCCTGCAGTTGCACCTGAGTCTGCAAATTCTGTAGATGTCTGTCTTCTTGTTGTTGTCATAGTGTCTATACCACCCTTGACTTGCAAAAAGCATCTGGGCATTCTACCCCTACTGAGAACTGAGCCCCCATCTGGGAAAGGCCCTTGGTTTTCTGATGGGGCTTCTTCTATGCAAAAAGAAAACTAGCGGGAAAAGTTCTCCTGTCTCGGCTTGCCTTGCTGATTCTTCATTTACAGTGAGCTTTTCATATAAGGAAGTATTCCAAAATGTGATGTTCCATGATCTTCCATTTCTAGGTGGAAGTAGTACAGTCTAGCACCTCATTCTCATCTCATTCTTCAGTGTGTGTGAATGAGGCCTGATCTAATTTAATTCAACTGTGTCTATACAATTGAGGGACCCACAACGAAACACAGGGGAAGAAAGAACCCACCCCCTCCCATTCGACCACTTCCCTCCCCATACTCTCCCCTTTTAAATGGATCAGACAAATGTCAATGCATTGGAAAGGGCTGTAAACCCTTCAGAAAATTAAACACTGCACTCTTTCTGCAGCCTGAGGCCTCAGCAATATTGTTTGTGCTTGCCCATTACCCCAGATAGCCACTAAGATCTCATAGCATAGGCTTGCAGGAGCTCAGTCAGCATTTTTTAAAATTGTAACATCTGTGCCTGTGAAAGCATCACTTCTACAGTTTGAGGGAGGTGGGTTAACCAACCAATCTTAAAAAATTTTCAGGACTTTAAATTCTCCACCCTGTAAACGTGGGTTCTTCCCACTGTGGCACCACTGTGCAAAACTGAAGAAAGTAAAGCACTGTGTGAATGCAGCCATAATGGGGAATGTGTGACTCTGCCAACTTGCATCTCCTTAGTGATGTCTAGTAAAAGAAACACATGATGTGATGTCATGGATTCATTGTTCAACCCACCATGCACTTTGTAGCCAATGAATGGGAGTAGAGGCCGAGAATTGCAAGATGTGATGACAACGTGTCATGTATTTCTTTTACAAATGTAACTGGGGAGATGTATGTCATTGGCCACTATGTGTCCCCTGTAACACAGGCCTAAACATTTAGGACAAAGCACTGTAAACTGGGGAAAATGTAACAAATACTGTTAAGTGAAATTGGTTCCTTCCAATGAAATACTTCCACTTTTTACACTAATTTCCATTGTGTTTCCCGAGAGATTGGGGGGCTGGCATTGCTGTGAGAAGAGTGTGAGAAGATGCCAGCACAGGCAAGCAGTTGCCAAGGCAAGACTACAGCAATGCTTGACATTGTATTAATGATGGTGCCGGCCATCTGGCCATTAAGGACAAGCTGCTGCCAGGGTGTCTCTTTCCATCTCATTTCAGGAGCTCTGGAGCCTGAGACAGAGACCCCCAGGGAGATCCTGGCTAAAGATCATTCCAGCATCCCCCTCAGATGTTGTAGAGAAAGGGACAGGGGAACTGATAAGGGAAGGAAAATGTGCTGTTCCTCCAACCCACCCACACAGAAAAACAACAGACAACATCACACATAAACAGAGTGTCAAAGTGGAAGGGGAAAAAATAATGTGCTGTAACAAAAAAAATGGTATCTGAAGTAAGAGATTGGAAAAACCAGCATGAGAGTCCTCCCAAAATCAAGGAGAATGGAGGAGAGGGGAAATCAGAATTAATGAAATTTTTAAAATGAAGATTAACTGATCAAGGATCCATTTATGGAAGAGAAAGTAAGAAATAGTTTCAGAGAGTAGCCATGTTGGTTTGCAGAAAAATAGCTAGATCTGAATCCAGCCGCACCTTAGAAGCCAACAAGATTTTGAGAGTCAAAGTGGCCTTTGTCAGATACGAAGAAATATTTTTATTCCTAAAAATGCTGGGACAACCTAAATCTGATTATAAAGGTTCCATATTGCCAATAAGATATATTGCCATATTGCCATAAGAAATAAATAAGCCTCATTCCAGAAATCCCAATGAACAGATAAGGAGAAATGAGAAAGAAGCCATTCACAAGCCTTCAGATCAATCATTGTGATAGGCTCAGCTTTGAGTATGGTTTGTACCTCTTTGAGCAACAATTCTCTTTTACTCTGCAAGGCCTAGACAAATGGAGAGGACCCTGACATCCTCTGTTCTTTTCTGTACTGTGCTAAAATCTATGAAAAATCCCATTTATCTGAAACATGCAGTACTTCCTCTGGATTGCACCCTTACTGTCTCTGGAAGTTAGGGAAAGTGTGGAAGCTAGCATATCAATTTTTTAAAACAGTAAAACCATCCCTACAACTTCTTTGGAAGAAATTATATGCAAACACTTCTTCAGACTGGTGTGTTTTCTTCCAAGTTACTTTAAAACAGATTAAATTCCAATGGTTGAATACATATGAAAGAGGCATTTGCAGGCTAGCTTCCTGTTCCTCTTGCTCAAAGTAACCAACATAAGAATAACTTAGTTTAGAATGGACAAAAATTGAAAGCAGGCACACACCTCCTACATTTCATTTTATGGCTGTTAAAACAGCAGACTGTGGGGCTTTGCAAACTGTGTCTTGCAACATCTTTTTTCTGTAATAGTTCCTAATAAAAGATATCATATTAATGTTGCTTTCGGATTCAGTCTAGTACATTATTTGAATACCTTGTCTATTTTAACACTTTTATGGTTTAATGAGCTTGGATAGCCCAGGTTAGCCCGATCTTGGAAGCTAAGCAGGGTCGGCCCTTATTAGTATTTGGTTTGGGAGACCTCCAAGGAATACCAGGGTCATGATGCAGAGGCAGGCAATGGCAAACTACCTCTGAATGTCTCTTGTCTTGAAAACTGTTTGAGGTTGCCATAAGTCAACTGTGACTTGATGGCACTTTCCATCACCACCATGATTTAAAGAAGTGGGAAGTTAATTTATCCTAAAAAATACTTTTATATCTAGCAGTTTTTACTGTCTAAATCTTTTTAAAAATGTTCTTAGGTGCCTTTCTCTCACAGAGCTTTTGCTCTATCTTCTTTCTCTAACTGCAGCAGGTGATTTTTTTTTCTGTTTCCACATGATGTCACAGTGTTTCAGAGCACATGTACGGCTGGCCCAAGGTCACCTAGCAAACTTCCATGGCAGATTGGGGATTAGAACTGTGGCAGCTATGGGGGAGAGGGGCACAGAGACTCAGGCAACTGCCTAGTCCCTCAGTCTGACCTATGGATTTTTGAATCCCCAACCACCACAATCAGGAAAAATGGGGGAACACAAGCTTTGATTAAAGGGTTGGTAGTATGTAAACTTAAGGTTGCCAGGTCCTTACCTTTCGCCAGCAGGGGACTCCAGCCCGCTCCCCTGGATCTTCTGGCATGCACGTGAACCATGCAAGCCGTGATGACGTCACCCAGAAATGACATCATCACTCTAGGCACATTGTGCAGGGGCACTCTAGCATTTGGCCAAAAACTCCATGATCACCATAGAGCTTTTAGCCAAATGCTAGAGTGTCCCCCGCGTGATGTGCCAGAGCAATGACATCATCATGCTGGGTACATCAGGCGCAGTGGGGCTCTTTGGGGGTGGGGCTTCCCCACCGGCCAGCTGGCCAGTGGTGGATTAAGGCTTCCAAAATCGGGGAAAATCCCACCTCCAACCCTATGTAAACTAGGTGTTCCCTAAAGGTTTCTTATTTGAGAACCCACTAGACCAGGGCTTTAATTCTTTATGAGGTAACTAGAAGCTGCTTTTTCATAGATATTTGACTAGACAGACAAGACATAAATGAAGATGAACAACAAAGGTTTATTTAATAGAAAATAATATATTTAACAGGATAAGGACATTGTGTGGAAATGTTTCAGTATATAGAGTGAACTGCTTCTTAACTTTACCCCATGGGTTGCAAGCTTTCCCCAATGAGAGTAACCACTTCATAGCTTATCCTCAAGTATAATAAATAATCCCCAAGAGGACATTTGATTCTCCTTTCTCCAGACAGATTACCTCAACAAGTTCAAGGCTGCTCTTTTACCACACAGAGCTCCTGTCCACAGAACTCATATACATAAGTAGGAATGGTAGTTGTCTCAACAGGATGCTTATTTGTCTCACTGAAACAAGCTTTCTTTCCTAATCCAACAATATTTTAACTAAAAGCCAAATAAAAGTGTGGCTGAGTGATGCTCTTATCCAGAGCCACAAAACTTCCTGAGGAAAAAAAATTCTTCACCCTTCTTAAGCTGAGGCAGAATCAGCCCCTTCTATCCAGTGGAGTTCCATGGGTTCTGATTGGCTATCACTTGGATTTGCATGAGACCACAATCACTAAGATTGGTTCAGGGCCCTTGGACTTTTGTGGATAGTTGCCACAGAACCAGAATCTCCCAGATTCTCATCCAGCTCATTAAGCACTACACCAAAGTGGCTCTCATTTAACTGTTTTTACAGAGCAAGGCTATAATAGGCCTTCCCCCACACACAAACACAGATGAGTAGTGGTGCCACTGCTGAGCTATGAAGGAGGAAATGAGGAGTTGCCCAGAGGGCCAAGGCATATAGTTCTGGACCTCTGTGCTTCTGTGCCAGTGTGAGTGGTTAGTGACTTCATTGACCCTCTTTTCTCTTTATGTGTTTACTAGGAATGAAGCCCGTTGTGGAAAGAAATACAACGAGCTCTAGAAAGAGGCTCTGAGAGAGTGCCCCGGCCTTGGACACTCAGTGCCAACTTGCTATGGTGACCTCAGCAGGGTATAATGACACATAGTCCACCACTTTCTCCAGGGGAACTGATCTCTGCCATCTGAAGAGCAGTTGTAATTCTGCATGATTTCCATCCCTCCCTTGGAGACTAGCAGCAGTGGTTCCCTATGAGGGAGTGGCTGGTTTGGAGGGTGGAGTCTATGGCATTGTGCCTGTCTGAGGTCCCACCCCTCCTCAAACCTCACCTTCTCCAGGCTTCACCCCTCAAATCTCCAGGAATTTCCCAACCTGGATTTGGCATCCCGATCTCCCTCCCAGCCAACTGTCAGCCTACTGTTATCTGCCCTCTGGCTTCAGCTTTCCATCTCCTCCCCCTCCCTCCTAGAGAGCAGTTGTAATTCTGAGTGATCTCCAGAGCCCACCTGGAGATTGGCACAATTGTTCTCCATGATGGAATGGCTGCCTTGGAGGGTGGAGTCTATGGAATTGTACCTGCCTAAGGTCCCACCCATCCTAAAACCTCACCCTCTCCAGGCTCTATCCCTCAAATCTCCAGGAATTTCCCACCTGGAGTTGGCAACCCTATCAGGACTGGCCCCAATGAGTTTTCTCCCAAAGGCCTAAAAAGCTGTGGAAAGGGACTTTTAGTGACAGAACCTGGTTGCCTAGCAACAGGCACTGAGGAGAATGCACAGTTGCCACCTCTGATTAGGGAAATACCTGGAGATTTGCGGGGTGGATCCTAGGGAGTGCAGCATTGGGGGGATGGAAAGGTTCAGCAGGGGATAATGCCATAGGGTCTACCCTCCAAAGCAGCCATTTTCTCCAGGGGAACTGATCTCTGTCATCTGGAGATCAATTGTAACAGCGGGAGATCTCCAGGTCCCACCTGGAGATTGGCAACCCTAGGGGAAAGTCAGCCACACTGCAGGGGGTGTGAAAAGAATAGTTTGATGGCTGCTGGTCCACCTAATTAGCCAGCCAGCCATTGTGGAGCCAAAAAGAAGTAAGAGGTGTGTTAAGCTTATTCTGACAGGAAAGTAGCCACACAGGGAAGGGAGTTATGCTGAAAGTCCTTTGTTTTTTTACTCACAGAAGGAAGCTTGGTTGTTTGCTTGCCTACCAATAGCCACTGAGGAGCCAGTTAGTCACAGTTAGTCCCACACAAGCCAAGGGAAGTGTCTTCCTCAGGAGAGAGTCTGGCTTTCCAGGAGCCACAGCTCGTTTCCTCTAAGCCAGACCCTCCCTGGTGCTGGCGCTGCTGCTGAAGGAAGGCAGGGGAGCCTTTGAAAGGCGCTGGGCAGCCTTCTCTGCAGTGCAGGCCACTGACCAATCATCCTGACAAAGTGCAGGCCTTGCGGCCGAGGGAGAGGAGCTGCGAGGGGCAGCAAAGGTGAGTGCTTCCCCTGCTTGCCACCGCTTGCTAGGTCTGCCTCCTTCTCCCTTGTGCAGGGGTTGCTGCTCTCTCGGCGAAGCATCCATCCCCTTTACCAGCTCCCTCCAGACTGAGGGTGAAACGCTGCCTGCCAGCTTGGTGGGTGGGACTGAGCCAATGCAGCAAGCCAATGCAGCCACGGAACTGGGAGACTGTGAGAGGGGCAGCTGAGAGGGCCAAAGGCTGTGGAAGCATGTTTCAGGAGTCACACGAAAATTCAATTATATATAAGGAGAGATACCTATGTATTTTTGTTTTGTTCAACTGCTTCTATTGATTTTTATCTCCCAGTTTATATCAACTCCCACGCATCAAGCAGGCCACATGCTGGATCTGATTTTGGGGATGGGGATACATGTGGATCTGATGACTACAGAGGTAGTTCCATGGTCTGACCATTTCATTCTGAAGGTTCAGCTGAGCATGCTGCACCTGCCGTTTAGGTGGGAGCACATTTATGCTCGCCCACAGAGCCAATTGGACCCTGGTTGGCTTCAGGAGGCTCTGGGATCCAATGCCCCTGGTGGCTCGTTGGATGAGCTGGTGGAGGAAAACTGGCTTTCTGGAGCCATCGATGAGATTGTCCCTGGTGCCCTCTACGCCCTTGCACCAAAGCAGCACCATGGTACACCGTGGAGCTGTGGAGGGTGAAGTGAGTGTCAAGATGGCTAGAGCGAAGGTGGCGGCATGCTCATGATGAAGTGTCATGAACATCTTATAGGATGCTTATGAAAGCCTATGGGATGGCAGCGAAGGCCACTAAGAAGGATTTCTATGTGGCTTCCATTGCATCTGTGACCTTGCACCCATCCCAGTTATTTAGAACTATTCGGTCTATTATGACACTGCCACAGGGCAGACCAAATAGTAGGGAACGGCTATTGGCTGTGAGGCATTTGCAAGTTGACTGATGGATTGATTGATTGATTGATTGATTGATTGATTGATTGATTGATTTGGTTTATACCCTGCCCTCCCTACCGAGGCAGGCTCAGGGTGGCTTACAGTAAAATCTGAACAATTTAAAAACAAGTTAAAACCATAAAAACAATTCTAAGGTGCTATATAAATACTGCATATGTGGTGATGAAACAGTTTTTCAATGTTATCCATAACAGGGCATTCTTCTCAGAGGCCACATAATGAATTGAGACTGAAGCCACAAAGGCTAAGAGTGTGAGAACTGCCTTGGAGAGCCAGTTTGGTGTAGTGGTTAAGTGCGCGGACTCTTATATGGGAGAACCGGGTTTGATTCCCCACTCCTCCACTTGCACCTGCTGATGTGACCTTGGGTCAGTCACAAGCTCTGGCACAGCTGTTCTCTCAAGGACAGTTTCTGTCAGAAGTTCTCTCAGCCCCACCTACCTCACAGGGTGTCTGTTGTGGGGAGGGGAAGGGAAAGGAGTTTGTAAGCCGCTCTGAGACGCCTTTGGGCAGTGAAGGGAGGGGTATAAATCCAATCTCCTCCTCTTCTTCTTCTTCTTCTTCTTCTTCTTCTTCTTCTTCTTCTTCTTCTTCTTCTTCTTCTTCTTCTTCTTCTTCTTCTTCTTCTTCTTCTTCTTCTTCTTCTTCTTCTTCTTCTTCTTCTTCCTGTATCAGACTGAGGAAGGAGAGAGGCTGTGGCTCAGTGGTAGAGCATCTGCTTGGAAGTTCAAGCCCCAGCATCTCCAGCTGAAAAGATCAGGTAGAAGGTAATGTGAAAGACCCCCACCCAGAGACCTTGGAGACATGCTGCCAGTCCAGGTAGACAATAGTGATCTTGACAGACCAAGGGTCTGATTCACTATAAGGCAGCTTACTTCACAGATAAGATTGTAACACTCTGCCAGGACCTTCGAACCACAATTGAGACAGTAAAGAAACTGGAAGCCCCTTGTCCATTTTCAGGTCCGATATTGTACCACTTTGACCGGCTCTCCCAGGAGGAAGTTGACAGGATCTTGGCAGTGGTGAGGCCTACTACCTGCCTCCTTGACACATGCCTTTCTTGGATGGCGAAAGCCTGAGGGGAAGGCATTCAGATCCCTCTGGGGGAAATTATCAACTTGTCCCTTTCTTCTGGAACTTTCCCAGAGGCCTTGAAGGAGGCAGTAGTTTGTCCGCTCTTGAAAAAGCCATCACTGGACCATACGGTCCTTGCCAACTACCGCCCAGTATCAAACTTGCTGTTCCTGGGTAAGATGCTTGAGAGAACAGTGGCCGAGCAACTACAAGTTCTCCTGGAGGATGCTTCCATCCTTGATCTTTTCTAGCCTGGCTTCCGCCCTGGCCATGGGATGAAGACAGCTCTAGTCACCCTTACAGATTGTAATGTATTTGGCAAAGTATAATCTGCCCATTGAAAGCCCATGTTAAGCTTTGTGCCTAGACAAGGATCCTAACCCTCAACATCTGATTGGTTGTCTAAGAAGCACCGTCCTATCAGGACAAACCTCAAATTCTTGGGGGGAACAAATCCTATTGGTTCTTATCGCCATAATAACATTGGTTACTTACCTGTAAATAGGCGTGGCTACATTAGCCGGGAACGTTTAAAAGGAGCCCAGCTCCACTGTTGTTTTGTCATCTGTTGATCTGCGGTTTTGCTGTTCTGGTTGACTTTGAGCTGTTGCTGAATAAAGCTGAATCACTTTGCTGAAATCAAGTTAAGTGTCATACTTAACAACTGGCAATGAGGATGGGATTCTAGGGTGGTTAGGCAGCCCCACTAGCAACGATCCCATGATGGACAAAGGCGGTCAGCAAGCTCCGGTCCATCAAGCTCTGGCACTACTGGTCCAAGTGGCTGCACCTACAGTGACGATGGCCAGCAACCAGAAGTTCGAGGCATTTGAACCCAAGACGGGGACTGGGACTCATACCTGTCGCGGTTTGAGTTCCACCTTGAAGCCAATCAGATCATGGAGGAGTCCCGGAAAAGAGCCATGCTTCTGAGCTCTTGCAGAAAGGCGGTGTTCGACATTGCGCGGTCCCTAGTGGCACCAGCTGAAATCAAAACTGTGCCATTTGCGGACATCATTGAGAAGCTGAAAGCTCACTTCTCACCACAGCTATCTGAGATCGCGTGTCGGCACACGTTTTACAAGAGGAACCAGGCACCCAGTGAGTCCATCACCAAGTATGTGGCGGCTTTGCATAAGGCTGCCTGACCGTACAACTTCGAGGACATCGAAGAGGCATTGAGGGACCAACTGGTGTGAGGCATGAAGGACGAGCGCCTACAGCAGCACCTGTTCACCCATACTACCCTTACCTGGACTGTGGCATATTCAGAGGTGGTTGCTGTGGAGGCCGCAGAGAGGTCTACGCGGGAGGTGCGTCAGTGGCAGGCACCAAAAGAGCCAAGCGTACACCACCAGGCTGTCAGCGAATCCGAGGACGATGCAGAGGCTGACGTCAACAAGACGAAGGTGAGTGCAGGCAAGCAGACCACAGTGAGGCCTTCAACCAGCAGGGCGTGCACCGGTTGTGGCAGGAGCCACGATCGCGATCAGTGCTGGGCCAGAGACATCATCTGCCCAGCATGCGGTAGGCGTGGTCATCTGGTGCGAGTCTGCAGGGCAAAGAAGAGGTCCCCACCAGCGTCTTCCAAGGAAAAGCCACGATCCTGAGCAGCTGTCAAGAACGACAGCACATTGTTCCTGCCCAATGACGGTTCTGCACACCGGAAGCAGGAAAAAGATCAGCATCACCCTCTGGATGGCATTCCCTGCTCCATGGAGGTCAACTTGGGATCATCCGTGACAGTGATCTCATCAACAACGTGGCAGCAGCTGTTCCCGAGACGGAGGCGGTGGCGGCTGAAAGGAATGCAGCTGTCCAATTTTCAGGGCAAGTGTATTCCTCTGGCGGGGAGGGATATGTTTGAAGTCGAATTTAAAGATTGTAAAGTAATTTTGCCATTGTTGGTTGCTGAGGGGGACCGGGTAAACTTGCTTGGCCTGGACTGGTTTGAACCTCTGGGTATTGCAGTAATGGGGGTTAACAAGGTGTCAGAAAATAAATGGGAAATGTTGTATACAGAATTTCCTGAAGTGTTTGGGGGAGGCCTGGGAAGGTACAAGGGCCCTCCAATTTCGATTGAGCTGGATCCATCGGTGACCCCAATCCAGTTAAAATACTGAAAGGTGCCCATTGCTTTGAAACCCCACATTGAGGTAGAGCTGGACAAGTTCATAGAACAAGGAGTGTTAGAACTGGTGCCATATAGTAGGTGGGAAACCCCTATTGTGGCACCCGTGAAGCTGGACGGCTCGGTGAGAATATGTGCAGACTACAAATGCACTATTAATCGTGCTTTACAACAGCACTTGTACCCTGTGCCAGTGATAAGCCACATCCTGGCGTCCTTGGGGGGTGGGCGAGTTTTTGCGAAACTCGACCTAGCACAGGCCTACTAACAATTGCCTGTGACTAGGGAGGCTGTGGAAGCCCAAACCATAGTCACTCATCGGGGGTTTTTTAAAGTGAACAGGCTCCAGTTCAGGGTAAATGTTGCCCCCGGAATTTTCCAGGGACTTATGGAGGGTCTGTTGAGAGGGGTCCCTGGAACTGTGCCCTATTTCGATGAAGTTTTAATTGCAGGGAGTTCTGACAAAGAACTAATGGATCCGGTACGGGCAGTGTTGGAACGTTTCAAACAGGCGGGCTTAAAGGTAAAAAAGTCCAAATGCCTTATTGGGGTTCCAAGTGTGGAGTTCTTGGGTTTCTGAGTGGATGCTGAGGGGGTCCACCCCACACAGGAGAAGGTAACCACCATCCAAAACACCCCTAGCCTGAGGAATAAAAAAGAGTTGCAGTCGTTCCTAGGGCTGCTCAACTTTTATCATTCTTTTTTGCCGCATAAAGCGTCTGTGGCAGCATCATTACATGCCCTTTTGCACAAAGACACAAAATGGCAGTGGGGCTCAGAATAAGAGCAAGCGTTCAGAGAGGTCAAGAACTTATTCTCCTCTAAGGCTGTACTAATGCACTACGACGAACAGAAATTGCTTGTGTTAGCAGCCGACGCGTCCCCATATGGGGTGGGGGTGGTATTAAGCCACGTAATGCCGGACGGCAGTGAAGTGCCCGTGGCTTTCCTTATTTGCAGCTGAAAAGAACTACGCACAGATAGATAAGGAGGGACTTGCACTTGTCTGCACAGTAAAGAAATTCCACGATTTTATTTATGGACGGAAATTTCTGTTGGTGACGGACCACAAGCTGCTTTTGGGAATCTTTGCCCCGGACCGGCAATTTCCCAACGCAGCATGCCATCTTTCTAGCAGCCTACGACTATGACCTGGAGCATCAGCCAGGTAAGGCAATCGGGCATGCCAACGCCCTGAGTCGTTGCCCTCTGCCCGGTCAGGGCTTTGACCCTGCTCCTGTCAGTTCCGTCCTGGCCATTGATGAACTGCCACAGGCTCCCATCTCCTCCACGGACATTGCTGCTGCGACAGCAAAAGACAATCTATTAGCCTGCATTCTCAACTGGGTGTGGAGGGGGTGGCTCGCAGGGTCCTTGGAACCGGAATTTAAGCCGTTTGTATCACGGCAAAATGAAATGTCTGTATTGAAAGGTTGTGTTCTGTGGGGAAACAGGGTGGTGGTCCCCCAAAAATTGCGCAGAAAGGTGCTGGAATCACTTCATGAGGGCCATCCTGGCATGGTCCACATGAAAGCCCTGGCAAGAGGGTATGTGTGGTGGCCAGACATAGATGCTGACATCGAGGCATGGGTCCGTGAATGTATGCCTTGCCAGCAAGCCAGACCAGAGCCTCCTGAGGCTCCCCCCAAAAGGTGGGAATCCACCCAAAAGCCGTGGTCTAGACTGCATCTAGATTTTGCAGGACCTTTTCAGGGCCAGACCTTCCTGCTAATTGTCGACTCCTATACGAAATGGTTAGAGATGGCACATATGCATTGCACTTCCTCGGTGGCTGTGATAAATGTGTTGCGCTGGGTTTTTGCCACTCATGGGCTACCGGACATGTTAGTCAGTGATAACGGAACACAATTTGTCTCTAGGGACTTCGAGCAGTTCCTAGAAAACAACGGAATTCACCACCTAACTTTGGCACTCTTTCATCCGGCCTCTAACAGCCAAGCTGAAAGAATGATCTGTACGACCAGGAAGGCTTTAAAGAAAATGACGCAGGGTGATTGGGGGCTCAAACTTGCAAGTTTTCTGTTGCGGCAGCATACAATGCCATGCTCCGCTGCAGGTAGAAGCCCAGCTGAGCTTCTAATGGGGCGTCACCTCATGACGCGGCTTGACAGGTTGCACCCTGACCTGAATGATGTAAAGCCTCTGCAACAACAGGGTCCAGAGAAAGTATGAACATACAAGATGGGTGATAAGGTCTTCGCTCGTAATTACGCTGAGGGTCACTTATGGCTTCCTGCCATAATCAAAAATGCAGTCGGGTCATGAATGTATGTGGTGGAACTCGCCAACGGTTGGAAATGGCGGTACCATGTAAAGGCAGCGGTGGGCTAAGGACAGCTTAGACTCCCAGCTTGCTGAGTCCTCAGACCTCGACGGGCAACCAGGGCCTCCAGACAGGGAGGTGAGTGTTGCTGTGCCTAGCACAGACCCCGAAGTATGGCAGACCCCTACTTACAATGGTAACCCCTCAGAAAATGTTGAACCTGACTCCTCTGACCAAGAGTCAAACAGGGATCCCAATGTTGTTGTGCCATCCGAGCCTGAACCTCTGTGCAGGTCTCAGTGAGCTCCCCGTGCTCCCCTATATCTGAAAGATTATGTCTGTAATGGAGTTGTGTCAACTTAGGGGGGAGGGATTTGTAATGTATTCTGCAAAGTATAACCTGCCCATTGAAAGCCCATGTTAAGCTTTGTGTCTAGACAAGGATCCTAATCCCCAATATCTGATTGGTTGTCTAAGAAGCACCGTCCTATCAGGATGAACCTCAAACTCTTGGGGAGAATGAACCCTATTGGTTCCTATTGCTGTAATCACATTGGTTACTTATCTGTAAATAGGCGTGGCTACATTAGCCGGGAACGTTTAAAAGGAGCCCAGCTCCACTGTTGTTTTGTCATCTGTTGATCTGCGGTTTTGCTGTTCTGGTTGACTTTGAGCTGTTACTGAATAAAACTGAATCACTTTGCTGAAATTGAGTTAAGTGTCATACTTAACACAGATGACCTCCGCAGGCAAGCTGGATTGGGGTGGGTCAGCACTGCTGTTGTTATTAGATCTAACAGCAGTGTTCAGCGTGATCCACTATGATCTGTTGACCCACCATTTCGCTGACACGAGAGTTCAGGGGACTGGCTTACTGTCAGAAATGCTTCTTTGATGTTTCTCACTGAGTCCATTGTTATGTGTTCCCTACCCTGCTTTGCGCTTGCGTAGCTATGCAGGCAGAAACGTGGGAGCTTCTTCCCTGCCGCTTTTCCTTATCACGGTGGCCTTGAATGTAGGCTTTGGGCTATTCTTGAGTTACTGAGAATTTTCCAGTCCTGGGAAGGCGAAGGGAGGGGGAGTAGTCTCCCGTTCATGAAGTATATCTCCCGCTGGGAGTTTCCCGCGCGTGCGCTCGTATTTCATTTGCTAGGCGCTTTTTTGCATCACACTATAAGTTAGCTTGCATTGCTTCGCCCCCATTCCTGACAATGACCTCCTACTGTGGGTTTTAGCAAGATAATCCAATAAAACCTTTCTTTGTAAAAAGAATGACTGGATCCACTTGTTATTGAACCTGACAGAAATTGTCAGGAATCATCATCATTTCCCCACCTTCAGTTTCTGCCGTCTACCACGATGAGCGGAACGGGGGGGGGAACCTCGGGAACAGTCCCAGTGACTACCACTTCGGGAACCACGGCCCCGGTCACCACCGTGGCGACTCCAGCGACCACCACTCCGACTACTACCGTTGTTCCAGTGACTACAACTCTGGTATCGACAGCTCCGACCCCGCAATCCGCGGCAGGATTGGTCACCCCTCCATTGATCAGCGCAGTGGGAGCCTCGTACACTTTCCCAATCTACAGCCCGGCCGGGCCAACGCAGAGTCAGGGGGGAGCCATCCCACGATCCTACGTGCCAGGGGCCCCAACACCGTGGGACAAAGGGGTGACCTACCGCAGGTCGCGCGATTGGACTAAGAACCTGTTGGACACTACCCAGACGACCTGGTCCATGCCGGGGAGCCAGAGCCGGGACAGCCTGTTGGATCCCAGAGGGAGCTTCGGACTTCCCCAGGGACGGGTGTCTCGAGGATCTCCCAGAACAGGATCCAGTCCCGATCCAGAAGCTCGCATGGACTCTATTCAAGAGGATACCCGACGTTTGGTACGGGACATGGACAAACTAATGCAATCCCTACCACAGATGATGGATCAAGCAATTCGTGCCCACCCGCTGACGCAACCAAGACCAGCGCCAGCGCTTGCACCACTGATGGCACCGGGACAGCCACCTCCTGCTCCACCGGCCCCAGGGCCGGGCCAGCCGGCACCGGCCCAACCTCCACCGGCCGGCCCAGTACCGGGACCCGGGCCAGGGCAACCAGGACCTGTCCAGCCACCAGCTTTGCCTCCGCCTCAACCCCCTGCTCCAGCACCCCTCCCGCAGCCAGCTCCTGCACCAATTATGGCCCCTGTTCCTCCAGTAATCCGCCCCAAGGACATGTTGGAGATCACTTTTGACGGGGACCCCAAGATTGTGTCCTTTTTCATACTGCAAGTAGGGAAATTTGTGCAGAGATGGGGCTATGTGTTCCCGGATGAGGAGCAACAGGTGGAGTTTATCGCTTCGAGGTTCCGGGGAAATGCTACCAGCTGGTACGTAGCCCTTCATGATCTAGAGGCGGCGGAGCTGGGGAATGTCGATGACTTCATGTGGGCCTTGAGGAACCGTTTCGAGGATCCGGGGGCGGCCCAGAAGGCAGAAGCCTTCCTTCGCACTTTCAGACAAGGCAAACTCACCGTGCGGGAGTATTCACGGGAATTTCAAAGGCATGCAGTGAAAATTCGAGACTGGACTGATGCTGTGCTAGCCCAACAATATCGAATGGGACTAGCAGTAGATGTCCGCAACAATGTCCTCAGCTCTAAGCAGCCCCGCACTCTCCAAGGCTGGATGGAGGAGGCCGAAAAAGCAGAAAGCCAATTGCGTGTCATGAAGCTGGATCTATCTCTGGGTAACAACCGTCCAAGTGTCTCGGCAGGCCAGGCCAGACCCAGACCAACCTCCACCCCGAGCGGGGTGAGAGATCAGCGCATGCGACAGGGCCTTTGCCTGCGGTGTGGAGAGAGGGGGCACTTCACCGCATCCTGCCCCAGAGGGGATCCCAACAGAGCCCTACCACAAGAGGAGCCCAGACAATGGCCAACCCCTACTCCAAGGAAGGGAACAGCGAAACCACGCAACACATGCGCCCTTTTTGCCAGTCCAGACCAAGCGGATACCATGATGCTGGAGGAGGAGAGTGAGATGCAGGGAAACGAATTGGTCCTGTTTGTGAATGGCGCTCCACAACAGGACCCTGCCCCTGAGGCGCCTAAACTGGTGAGCAATTACCCCTCTCTCTTCTTTGTGACTGTACTTGTAATGAATCCAGCGATGATGACCCATATCAGGGTTCAAGCCCTCATTGACTCGGGGTGCGGGAGGGATCTGATAAACCCATCTATGGTTATGGGACTGGAGGCGGCCGTTGTCAATCTAAAAGACCCAATAACTTTTACTCAAATGGATGGGTCACCGATGAAGGAACCATGTCGATTTGAGACTATTCCTTTGAGAGTAGGCACTGGGGAGCACTGGGAGCTACGCTCTTTTGTAATAGCCCCTCAAGCCCAGTTCCCATTAGTGTTGGGTAGCCCATGGTTACATGGTCACGATCCTTATATACTTTGGGAAGAGGGGATCGTATGATTTATCTCCCCGAAATGCGCAGAGCATAAATGGGACCCAGGGTGGGGAAACCCCCATGCAATGAACCTCCACGGGCCTCCCTAGCCACCGAGGACCTTAACCGCATACCCAAAGAATACCGGTACTTAACCAGGGTGTTTGAGGAGGAGGAAGTGGACGAACTACCTCCCCACCGTAACTCAGACTGTGCGGTTGAAATCCTTCCTGGCCACAAATTGCCAAAAGGAAAGATTTATGCCATGAGTCCCATAGAAAAGGAAGAACTATGCCGATTTATCGATAAGAATCTGGCCCGTGGATTTATTAGGCCAGCATCGTCCCCTTTCGCGGCACCCATGTTGTTCTGTAAAAAGAAGGACAGGGGGCTCAGACTGTGCACGGACTATAGGGGTCTTAATGCGGTATCTGCAACCAATGCCTACCCCATGCCCCTCATCAAGGACTTGCTGGCAGAGGTGGCAAAGGGGAAAGTGTTTTCTAAACTGGATTTACGTGATGCTTATTTTCGGGTCCGTATTAGACAAGGTGATGAACATAAGACTGCATTTAATACCCCGCTGGGGCAATTTGAATATCGGGTTATGCCCTTCGGATTACAGGGGGCACCTGGGGTCTTTATGAACTTAATTAATGAGGTGTTACACCCCTACTTGTTCAAGGGGGTGGTTGTTTACTTGGATGATATCTTGGTCTACACCCCAGATCAAGAATCTCACACCACGCTTATGCGGGAAGTATTGGAAACGTTATTAGAGCACAAACTGTTTGCTAAGTTGTCAAAATGTGAATTCCACCAGGATTGCATTGACTTTCTAGGGTACCGCATATCCTCCGCCGGATTAGAGATGGACCCAAAAAGGTCCAGGATGTGTTGGATTGGGAGCCCCCAAAACCAGGCGGCAGCTCCAAAGTTTTCTCGGTTTCGCCAATTTTTACCGTCAATTCCTGCCTCATTTTGCCCAGGTGGCCCTCCCCCTCACAGACCTCCTGAAGACTAAAGGGAGAGGGGCTAAGGCTTCAATGCCCGGGGCCCCTTTGAACTGGACTCCCCAGTGTCAGGGAGCATTTGAACAACTAAAACAGTTATTCACGTCTGAACCTGTGTTAGCACACCCCGATGAGACCAAAAAATTCGTGGTCCAAGTAGACACATCGGATACCGCTATGGGGGGGTAATTTTGCAAGAGAATGCTCAGGGGCAACTACAACCCCTTGCCTATGTGTCCAAAAAGTTTAATTATACTGAGAGATTTTGGCCCATTTGGGATAAGGAAGCAGCCTCTATACGTTTAGCGCTAATCACCTGGAGGCACTGGTTGGAGGGGTCCCGGGTACCTTTTGAAATCTGGACTGATCACAAGAATCTTGAGTACTGCGGAAGCCTCGGAATTTAAATGCAAAACAATTCCGATGGGCTGAGTTTTTCTCCAAATTTCAATTCACCCTCTACCATTTTCCGGGTAAATCCAATCATCTGGCAGATGCTCTCTCCCGCCTCCCCCAACACCTTTGTAAGAGGACAGAAGTAAGAGAGTCTATGTTCACCCCAGAACAACTAGTTGGGGCAGTGGTAACCCGGAAAACCCGGCAATCACAATCATTAGCCCCAAGCCATGGCACGACCTGGGAAACGCAATTTGCCTCTGACATTACTAAACAAGAAGCAATTGAATTAAAAGCTCGGGAAGATGTGGAATGTAACTCAAATGGCTGCTGGTATAAGGGCAATAAAATCTTTGTTCCAGAAGCTACCCGAGCTCAGGTATTGCAATAAGCCCATGACTCAAAATCTGCTGGGCACTTCGGGTATGTAAAATCGCTACACTTACTGCAGCGCAGCTTCTGGTGGCCCCGAATGAAACGGGATTTATCCCTCTATATACAATCCTGCCCAACATGCAATCGTTGCAAGACTAGACCAGGAAAACCTCCAGGTCTTTTACAGCCTTTGTCCACCCCGAGCCGACCCTGGGAAGTGATCTCCATGGACTTTATCACTGATCTTCCCCCAGCAAACATATGACAGTCATTTGGGTGGTAGTGGACTTATTTTCTAAACAGGCTCACTTTATACCATTTGCTAGCCTGCCGACAGCCAAAGTCCTGGCCAAAGCCTTCCTTCAGCACATTGCCAGGCTACATACGTTGCCGCTCAAAATAATCTCCGACAGGGGGTTCAATTTGTTTCAAAACTGTGGACTGAGTTGATGGCTCTTATGGGTATTGAACGCGCTCTCAGTAGTGCCTATCACCCAGAAACCGATGGGCAAACAGAAAGAGTAAACCAAACCCTAGAGCAATACTTAAGATGTTTCACTAACTATCAACAAGACAATTGGGTAGATTTATTACCATTAGCAGAATTTGCGTATAACAACTCATGGCATGCCTCAACGAATATGTCTCCTTTCAAAGCTGCCATGGGTTATGACAGCCCCCTCTTCCGTTTTTGAAGCCCGGCGAGGCTGGTGGAAAAGCCACAGCATGGTGTAAATCTTTCCAGGAGTCCTGGCCCCTGATCATTGAGACTTTAAATGAGGCCAAGGCACAATACAAAAAACAGGCAGACAAAAAAAGGGCGGGTGGCTGGAATCTGCAACCGGGGGACTCTGTATACCTTTCCACCAAAAACTTGAGGCTGGCACAACAATCCCGGAAACTTGCTTGGAAATATATTGGTCCATTCAAAGTAGTGCGCTGTATAAATCAAGTGACTGTGCAACTGGACTTACCTAAATCTCTTAAAGCAATACATCCAATTTTCCATTACAGCCTCCTCAGACCAGCATTACCCCCGACTAAGTGGCATCCTGAGCTTCCGGCACCCCCACCACCACTGATGGTTGATGATGAGGAGCACTATGAAATTGCTGACATTTTGGATTCTAAGATCCTCCGTGGAAAGCTGCTGTACCTTATTGAATGGGTACACTTTGGGCCTCAACACAGGGAGTGGGTGAAAGTGTCTGATATCAATGCACCTGATCAACTGAAGGAGTTTCACACCCGCTACCCAAATAAACCTGGGGGCCCCTCATTCTCTCCTTCCTGAGCGGTGGGTGGGTGGTATTTTGGGAAGGGCAGAATGTCAGAAATGCTTCTTTGATGTTTCTCACTGAGTCCATTGTTATGTGTTCCCTACCCTGCTTTGCGCTTGCGTAGCTATGCAGGCAGAAACGTGGGAGCTTCTTCCCTGCCGCTTTTCCTTATCACGGTGGCCTTGAATGTAGGCTTTGGGCTATTCTTGAGTTACTGAGAATTTTCCAGTCCGGGGAAGGCGAAGGGAGGGGGGAGTAGTCTCCCGTTCATGAAGTATATCTCCCACTGGGAGTTTCCCGCGCGCGCGCTCGTATTTCATTTGCTAGGCGCTTTTTTGCATCACACTATAAGTTAGCTTGCATTGCTTCGCCCCCTATTCCTGACAATGACCTCCTACTGTGGGTTTTAGCAAGATAATCCAATAAAACCTTTCTTTGTAAAAAGAATGACTGGATCCACTTGTTATTGAACCTGACACTTACAATGGTTCTCCTCCTTTCTCCATGGTCAGGGACAGAGGGTGGTGCTTGATGAGAGGGTCTCCCTGTGATATCCACTTGAATGTGGAGTATTGCAAAGGGGTGATCCTCTCAACAATGTTATTCAACATCTATATGCACTTGCTCGCCCAGTTAGTCAGGAATTATGGGCTGGGTTTCCATCAATATGCCAATGACACCCAGATCTATCCGTTAATGGATGGCCATCCATCCTCCACCCCTGACATCCTGGCTGAGGCTTTGGATGCTATGGCTAGATGGTTACGGCAGAGCTGGTTGAAGTTAAATCCATCAAAGACAGAGGTCCTGTACCTGGGTTGGGGCGGGATGGATGCGGGTATCAGACTCCCCATGCTGGAAGAGGTGCCTTTGGTGCTGGCCCAGGCAGTGAGGAGCCTGGGAGTAACACTGGATGCCTCCCTTTCCATGGAGGCCCAGGTTACTGCATACGCCAGATCTGCATTTTTCCATCTTAAGCAGATCAGGTTAGTGAAACCCTATTTCTGCCCCCAGGGCTAAGCTACAGTGACCCATCCAATGGTCACTTCCAGGACTGATTATTGCAATTTGCTCTATGTAGGCTTACCCTTGAAGCTGATCTGGAAATGACAGTTGGTGACTGCTAATGTCAACACCTATGCAGGCTCATGTTCAGCAGGTGCTCCACCAATTGTATTGGTTGCCAGTTGACTTCCGGATTTGCTTCAAGGTGTTGGTAATAACCATTAAAGCCTTACATAGCCTGGGACCAACTTAACTGAGGGACTGCCTCTTCCTGTACACACCCCAAAGAGCGTTACACTCTATGGACCAGTATCTCCTGGTTGTCCCTCGCCCGAAGGTCATCTGCCTTGCCTTGACCAGGGCCAAGGCATTTTCTGCCCTGGCCCCTGCCTGGTGTAACATGTTCCCTGTTGAGATCAGGGCCCTGTGGAATCTTCTTCAATTCTACAGGGCCTCCAAGACGAAGCTGTTCCATCAGGCTTTTGGCTGAGGCAGCAGGCATCTGTGTATGGCCTCCCTGAGGTTGTTGTCACCTCCCCAACCAAGCCAAATAATATGCTAGGCAACCCCCACTGTCAGACCGTGATTATTGTTTTAATATTTATTATTGTATTTTAAATGTTTAATTGTATTTATTGTATTACTAATATGATGTAACTCATGCTGAGCCTGCTTGCAGGATAGGCGGGCTATATATACAAACAAACAATAAATAAACATACAATTTTTTAATGTTTTGACTGCCACCTTGGGGACCCTGAACTGGATGAAAAGGTAGCATTAAAATGCTTTAAATACATCAAAAGGTGGATAGGCATGGAGAGTAGCCAGTCAGTGCAGGGATGGGCTCTACATCCATATTCATCATCTCAATTTATATTTGACAATTGCCTGCTAGGAGCGGGAGACCTCCTGCCCCTCCATCTTCTCTGCAAGCCACCACTCACTTGTGCAGTGGGAGGAAAATGGCAGGAGAAAGAGGAGGGGCAGTCAATGTCTGCATTGTGATACTACCGGGGCTCTTTTTGTAGCAGGAACTCCTTTGCATATTATGTAGCCAATGTAGCCAATCCTCCAAGAGCGTACAGTAGCCCCTGTAAGAAGAGCTCTGTAAGCTCTTGGAGGATTGGCTACATTAGGGGTGTGTCACCTAATATGCAAAGGAGTTCTTGCTACAAAAAGAGCCCTGGATACCACTACCAGCATGACCTGGAAGTGCTGTCATTGCTTCAGGTGATACTCTAACATTTGCTCCAAGCTCTACAGTTAAACTATAAAGTTTGGGGTGAATGCTAGAGTGTCACCCCTAGGATGAGAACATTACCTCTGGTTTGCAATGAAAGTGATGTCATCATGCCAGGGATGCCTATTGCCACCCCTTGTCCCTGCTTCCCCCATCTCCCGCATGCCTGGCAACCCTCCTTCCACCCCACTCACTGCTGTTTCCACTCCTTTGTGGAATCAGTCTTAGATACAATTCAGTTATCTACTATATAGTTTTACAGGACTACTTTCATTTTTGCTATAAACTTAAATGGAACATGAATACGGTAATGGTTTCTTCTGATATTTACAGTATTCTTTTTTACATAAACTGTTTAATGTAACTGAAAACTGATTTAGTAGTTTAGTGGACCTGAATGATTCCTGAACATTAAATTTTACATCTTACATTAATCTATAAATTCAAACCATAGGGACTTCGAAAAGACTTCACACCAGCTAGAATGTGAGACACTCTCCACTGTCAAACCACTAGCAAGACAAAACACTTTTTGCCCCAGCTGCCTGAAACAAAGGAGTTAAGCATGGAAACCTACAAGCTTGGGCTCACATTCACCCTGTCCCTTGTGCACTGCACTAAGATTAAAGACTTCCTGTCTTAGATAGAGCTAGCTGCAATTGTTGTGCCATATGAACTGGGAGGTTTAACAAAGTGCAATATGCTTTTTGTCTACAAACTGGGATTCATCTAAATCTGGATTAAATCACATTTGACTTCCTTCCCAGTTGGAGCTTATTAAAATGGTTTTGGAAAACAGATAACTCCCCTGCTCAAATCTCCCCCACCACCTGCTGGGGGTGTTAAAAAGTATATTGGGAGATCCAAATCTCCTATGTAACATATAGCTTGGCCTTAAAACTTTGCGTTTTTTTAGGAGTTGCTTACTGGCATGCTTTTGTATATACAAACATACATGTGTTACATGTATGTGTTTTTTAAAACTATGTTTTTAAAAGAAACAAAAACAATTACTTAGCCAATATGGTTCTCCTCTTCCTAAACAATATCTTATTGTTATTATTATGTTATTGTGATTATTGAAAAGCAAAGCTAATCTAATATAGACATATTGGCATGGATTCAACCATACAATTAAGCAAACTCAAGCACCCTTAAATTTTTTAAAGAGGAACCAGTGATTTCTACTGATGACCCCTTCTCACTCCAGCCCACTGATCCCCTTGAACCTTTGTTCCAGGGGGTCAGCAGACCATCATAAACAGCATAGTGAGGATCTTCAGTGGAAGAGGAATTGGTGGAAATCACCACCTCTTAAGAAAACTTAAGGGCACTTATATTTATATATTTATATTATATTTACTTCATTTATAGCCACTCACTGATAACATAACAACACTTTGACAACTGGAAACAAAAGCACTTGCTTAAAAATATTTGAAAGACAGAAAATAAAGTTGATAATGAAAACACCTGGAAGTGGCTCCAAAATGAACACTTGAAGAAAGAAACAGAAGGACTCATTCTAGCTGCATAAGAGCAGACACTTGAAACAAATAGTATGAAAGCCTAGATTCAGAATACCAATGATAACAGCAAATGTCAACTTTGCAAGATAAAGGATGAAACAGTCAACCTGATGATCAGTACCTGCAGTAAAATTGCTCAAACTGACTATAAAGAATGTCACAATAGAGTTGTAGCTATGTTGCACTGGAATCTTTGCAAGAAATATAGCTTCCTGTCAGCCAGAAATTCGCGGGAGCACAAACCAGACAAGATCATAGAGAATGATGAAACAAAGAGTCTTCAGGACTTCAGATCACAAACAGATAAACACCTGGAACATAATACCCTTGATATCACAATTGTAGAAAAAATAAGAAATAGGGTTTGGTGTAGTAGTTAAGTGTGGGGACTCTAATCTGGGAGAACTGGGTTTGAGTCCCCACTTCTCCACTTGCAGCTGCTAGATGACCTTGAGCAAGCCATAGTTCTGTCAGAGCTGTTCTCACAAGGACAGTTCTCTCAGAGCTCTCTCAGCCCCACTGACCTCACAGGGTGTCTGTTGTGGGGAGGGGAAGGGAAAGAAGTTTGTAAGCCACTCTGAGACTCCAAGTGAAGGGTGGGGTATAAATCCAATCTTCTCCTCCTCCTCCTCCTCCTCCTCCTCCTCCTCCTCCTCCTCCTCCTCCTCCTCCTCCTCTTCTTCTTCTTCTTCTTCTTCTTCTTCTTCTTCTTCTTCTTCTTCTTCTTCTTCTTCTTCTTCTTCTTCTTCTTCTTCTTCTTCTTCTTGGATTTAGCAATCCCAAGAGACAGCAGAATAGAAAAGAAAGAACAGGAGAAGATCACAGATACTAAGACCTATACATATAGAGCACTCTGGAAGAAGAAGGTTACCATCATGCCAATTGTCACCGGAGCCCTTGGAGCAGTGCCTAGAAGTCTCAAGAAACACTTGGACATTCTGGGCATTGAACAAATAACACCAGCTCAGCTCCAGAAGATGGTATGGCTTAGAACAGCAAGAATCCTGTGAAGATACATCTTGCATTTTCCAAGAACTTGGCTAGATCTTGAATTGCAGAACACCATCTACCAGTCAAATATCTGACTGTGACAATTCATCATCATCATCATATCCATTTGTAGGGTGACACTTTCAGAAGGCTTAGCTTAGATGATTAGGGAAGCTGTCATGGCAGGGCATAGCAGGAGAAGTGATCCTGCAGATATGTGCACCAAAAGCCAATAAAGTTTTAGGGACTGAGGAAAGGTGCTCTGAGTTAGTGATTGACTTATAATCCACATTAGAAATTGACTGATGTGATACTTATATAATTTCAGTAATCAGGATGGACACTGTCAGCATTCACTGCAATAACCACATCAAAATGATCCGTAAAAGGATTACATGGTATACTGGGGTTTTCTAGTGTCTCAGTCATGGTACAACCAGCATACAAATCAGAATATATCAGCAAAAAAAATACAAAAGCATCATAACTAATCATTGGTTCCCAGGAGTTCAAAGGCCCAAACTGTGGAGTCAACAAGTGCCAAAATACACAACTGACCTGGGCATGAGCTAGCTGATGCAATGGTAGCAGCAAAGTAGGTTTTCTTTGCCACAGTCACTGCCATTTCATAGGTCTTCAACTTCCAATGAGCTTTATAGCATAATCAGTCAGATTTATTTTGAGTTTTCCACCAGCATTTTTGTAAACGCTTCCCAGCCCTCTTCAAATCAGTCAGCTGCGTGTATTGGATTCTGTCCTTAATATGGGAGAGGTTGATGGGGAGGGGAGAGGCAACTAGAAGCTTAGTTTTCTAACTTTTCTTGGATATAGGCCACCATTTCATATTCACATGGAGGCTGGAGCAGAGTATACCTTGTGTGGGGGTTCAGAAAACTGAGGAAAGATGACCAGGTAAACAAAAAATCTACTGGGAAAACTGATTTTGACTCACAGAAGAGTGTTAGAAGGGATCTGACATGCCATCTAGTCCAACTTCCTGCTCAGTGCATGAAAGTCAGTGCCAAAACATTCCCTACAGACTTTGCCTGAAGACCTCCAGCCTTCCCCCAGTAACTGGTTCCATTGTCAATCTGCTTTTAAGGACAGAAAGTTTACCATACATTCAACTGAAATCTACGCTCGTAATCTACCCTCCTGTAATTTAAGAACATTAGATCTAGACTCCTCTGTTCACCGTCTCCTAATATGATTTATTTTCTAACCACCCATTTCAACTACCTTTGTATCTCTCCTCTAAATTTGTTTCAGTTTGTTTTAACCTTCTTAAAGTGTGGGGCATAACCGGACCAGTACTTCAGATAAGCATATGGAGCAGAAGTCCATCAGTGGCTATTAGCCACAAGGTATAGATAGAAACTCTCAGGCTGGGGCAAGTGACACTCTGTATTTTTAGTGCTTGGGGGGGCAACAGTGGGAGGGCTTCTAGTGTCCTGGCCCCACTGGTGGACCTCCTGATGGCCCCAGGTATTTTTGGCCACTGTGTGACAGAATGTTGGACTAGATAGACCATTGACCTGATCCAACATTGGCTTCTCTTATGTTCTTATGAAGTGTGTGGAACAGAATGATTTTATTACTTCTTATAACTTGGGATACTAGCCTCTCTTCAGGCAGTGTAGGAGTGTACTAGTCTTTTTGCAGCCTAACTACACTGCTGACTCATTTTGAATTTTTGATACCTTGAAAGCCCAGTATCATTTTCCTATGTACTACTGGCAAGTCAGATATTCTCCATCCTGTATCTGTGCATCTGATTCTTTTTGCCCAAGGGCCAAACTATATATTACATTTTGAACAAGTCCAGTCTGGGTTCTGACTCCCTGTTCTACAAAGGAGCTATGTCTGCAGGGTCCTAATTCAGCTTGACATAGGCAGAGGAGGGCCTACTGCCACTCTCTTTTTCTGAAGCAAAATAGATCAGGGGAAAAATTATTTGCCTCATTTTGGAGCTTCACATGCAGAATTCCATGCATGTACAGATCTAAAATAGGGCAGACAACCCCACGTGGTCATTTCAGCTTGGGGGGAAAGGTGAGGAGGGGAAGGCAGAAACCCCTCCTTCTCCTACATCATGGTCCCAAGCCGAATTGGGCCCGTGTGGACATTTACAATTCTATTCCCCAGAGTTTCTGTGTAGCTGTAGGGAAAGGGAGTTGGGTCCAGGGAACATGACTGGTCTGAAAACAGAATATGCAGGTTTGCCTTCAGTGCCAAACTTTGCATTTCTCTGTGCTGAATTTCATTGTGTTTGTTTCAGCCCAGCTTTCCATCCTATCAAGGACATTTTGAATTTTATTTTGGTCTTCTAAGGCATTAGCTGACCCTCTCGGTTTTATGTCACCTGCAAATCTAATAAAGAGTCCCTTCATCCAAGCCATTGATAAATGTTTTGACAAGACCCAGAACAGAACTCTGCAGCACTGCACCTGAGACTTCCATCCAGTTTGATTAAGTATGGTTCTCCAACCAACTATGAATCTGCCCAACATACAGTCATCTAGCCTGCCTTTGACCAGTTGGCTGACCAAAATATCATGGGAAACTTTGTAATGTACTTCACTGAAATCAAGAT
The DNA here is from genome assembly GCA_029375565.1 of Gekko gecko. Lineage (NCBI taxonomy): Eukaryota > Metazoa > Chordata > Lepidosauria > Squamata > Gekkonidae > Gekko > Gekko gecko. The sequence goes on along the minus strand of JAPDNY010000001.1, from coordinate 125,648,644 downwards.
ATATCATGTCCACAAGGATTTTGTCCCTTGGTTTCTACTCCAATAAAAAGACACAAAAGTGTGTTGGCTGGTCCAGGATACCTCCCTGAGACATGCTTTTCAAAAAACTGAAACCATGGCACATGTTTTCTACATCTGAAAACACTAATTAAAACCAGGTTCCCTGCAATTTTATTAACGTTTTAAAAGAAAAGGGACTTTTCTAAAGAATACAGTTCTCCCCCACTTTACAGCAAAATAATAATATTTTGATTTAGAAGTCTTATTTTAACTCTGTCTTGGAGACATTGCTTTTATTGATTGATTTTATTTTATTTGATTTGATTTGTATACCACCCTCCCCGTAAATGGGCTCAGGACGGTTCACAGCAATCTCAGTACAATATCATTAAAATAACAATTAACAACAATTAAAACAATAAAACCATAAAATACTGTACAAACAAGCTAGTTCTGCTATCAATTCAACAATATTGATGTTAAAGTCCAGGCCACCAATGTCAATTCAGCAGTACCGATGTTAAAAACCAGGACACTAAGGGGGAGATAGCCAGGAAGGAAGAGGGGTGTCTGCCACCTCAACGAAAAGCCCGGTAGAAGAGCTCCATCTTGCAGGCCCTGTGGAACCGTAGTAGATACCACAGGGCCCTGATCTCATATGGGAGCTCATTCCACCAGGTAGGAGGCAGGGCCAAAAAAGCCCTAGCCCTGGTCGAGGCTAGTTGGACGTCCCTGGGGCCAGGGACTGCTAGAAGATGTTGATTCATGAACCTCACTGTCTACTTATTTATTTATAACATACAAGTGTTAGGATCAGTAAATGATGGGAGTTGTTGATGAAAGGGAAGGAATCTGTCAGTGGCTGAGATAATTTCATTCTGGGAGAAGCAGCAGAAGATAGGACTTGTGATAATGGGTTTAAATTATGTGCAGAAAGGTACTGGCTGGATATTAGGGTTTGTTTTTTTCACAGTAAGAGTAGTTCAGCAGTGAAATTGGCTGCTTAGAGAGGTGGTAAGCTCCCACTCACTGGCAGTCTTCAAGCAGTGGCAGAACAAATGCTTATCAGGGATGCTTTAGGTTGATCCTGCATGGAACAGGGGGTTGAACTAGATGGCCTGTGTAGCACCTTCCAACTCTATGATTCTATGATTCCCTAAGCCAGGATGAACCTATTGCCTGTAGCTGAAGAGTTATATTTAAATTGCACTCTTGCAGTACTAGCAGGACATACAATGAAAAATCAGCTCAATTAATGAACTAAAAGCTCAGTCAAATACCACTAAGATTCTTATAGACTAAAACTTTTCAGTAATTCTTTTTTGCAGCCAAATGTTTTGGGCAGAGAAGAAACACAGCTTATTTTCCCCAAAAAACTAAAATTATTGCAAGCAGTTTTACCCAGAACTTAGGTTTGGTTCTAGATAGAAATGTTAGTGCAAGGAGGATTTGGCAGCCCATATGTCACTGTGCTTTCCTTGTCTGCTGTCTGAAACAACAATGGATCAGGAAACAATGTGCTTGGGGAGGAAAGATCTAGTAGTTATTAATCAGGTGTCAACACGTCTGTTTGGATTTTCTCACCAATAGGGAATGGAGAAATGGGGGAGGGGTATTACACTGATGCATGAGAAAGTTAAAATTATAGAATGAATCAAGCATAAAATAAATTGTAGTGTATAACTAATGGACTCCCCAAGACTGTATAATAAGGGTTATAGTATTAACTACTTATATGGTCAGTTTTGCCCAAGGAGGGAAAAGATGGTTAGCTGATTCTTAACATTCATAACAGTGGGTAGAGTGCATAGTTCACAGTCACATATTGAGTCTGTAGCTCCTCACACACACTTTTCCCAGTGACTCAGTGAACACTACAGATAATGTGCTGGCACTTGCCTTATTTCTGTAGGAACAATGAATTATGTTAGAGTATTTCATGTTATACTGGCATGGGTTCAACCTTCCTCCAAGGAATGTTCCTCCAGTATAAGTGGATTTTCCATTGGAGGAAGTACCATTTGGTGTAGTGGTTAAGTGTGTGGACTATAATCTAGGAGAACTGGATTTGATTCCCCACTCCTCCAGTTCAAATCCAGTTCGATTCCCCACTCCTCCACTTACAGCTGCTGGATGACCTATGGCAAGCCATAGTTCTGTCAGAGCTGTTCTCTCAAGGACAGTTCTTGAAAGAGCTCTCTCAGCCCCACTGACCTCACAGGGTGTCTGTTGTGGGGAGGGGAAGGGAAAGGAGTTTGTAAACTACTCTAAGACACCAAGTGAAGGGCGGGGTATAAATCCAATCTCCTCCTCCTCCTCCTCCTCCTCCTCTTCTTGTATTTATTTATTTATTAATATTTTTTATTTTGCTTTTCTAAGCTACAAACCTACAGGGTCTGGGGAGTTGATACAATCTAAAAAAAAAGAGTAGCAAGGACCATAATACAAATGTTTTTTAAAAAATTGATACTTCCCTCTTGCCCACATAGTAAAAAGTGAGCATTAGTTATATAGCAGTATAAAACAAACAATCACAATCATGTTCCACTGTAGTGTGTACAACTTAGCTTAGATTTATGAATAAAAGATAAACTTCAGGCTATCAAAATTAATCTATTTTGCTTTCTTCTTTCCTCTGAGCTTCTTTTTATCAAAATCCAGTTTAACTTTTAGAGGTTTAGGGGCAGCAGCCCCTAATTCTGTTTCAAGGTCAGATGATTCTACCGAGCTGGTCGAGGTATTATCAGAACTTCCTTCCTCTTTATCTTCTTCGGCTTCTGGATCTTTGTTATCCTCCACTTTCTCAGATTCCTCTGTCGTTTTCTGTTGTTGCTCTAAGAACCTTTTCGCTTTAGAAACAGAGTCAATCTTTTCTTTTTTCCCGTTGAAGTTGAAGATGAGCCCTTCAGGTATTATCCATCTGTACGGAGTGGTATTCTCCTGTAAAAACAGTACCAGGTCTCTGTATTGTCTCCTCCTTTTCCTGATCTCAGATGGGATGTCCTTTAGTACTTTGATTTGTTCTCCTTTAATTTTTAGGGTTATTCCATTTGTCGCTTTCAAAATTGTATCTCTTGTTGATCTTTTTGAGAATTTCACATATTTAGACTATACTCAATTTTATACAATTATCTATGTTTATAGTATTTTTCTCTGTTGTTATTTTTGGATTGTAATGGCCCATGGCAAAATACAATAAAACCTTTCTTCTTCTTCTTCTGCACATATACTTCCCCGGGTAGCTTGTTCTGGGTAAGTATGATAAACCAAGTCAATATCATTTTGTAGAGCTTCCACTATTAAGCCCACCACGGGAGCCAATTCTTCCCTTAAAATCTCTTTTAGGTTCTCTCCCTTCTGCTCCAGATTCCCTTGAAGTCTCAAGATGTACGCTGATTTTTCCATTTGAAGAAGAAGCAGTTGTTGTTGCCCAGAGATGTTTTTTTCCACTACCTCTAGTCTTTGTCCAAATTCTTTTGACTTAAAGTCAACTTTTTTTAGCTTCTTTACTATCTTCTCTGTTCTTGTTGAAGTCAAACTTGCCACTGAGGTTAGTTATCTGGTCCAGCAGAGGGTTCAAAGCAGCAGCAATCATTTTAGGAAGGTCTGTGGCTACTTCTAGTTTAGTAACTGGAGATGATGTGCTGGCAGTTCCTGCTGCAAATTTCCTCTTAGCTGCCATTCTTTCTGCTTACTGCGTCATTGTTTATGTTAGGAGAAAAGTTTTTTAAAATCTCTGAAAGCCTGAGAATTTATCACTTTCTTGCTGATTATGCCACACTCAGTCAAATATTAGCTCCCTTCAAGCTGCCTTCTCAGTCCCCACTTTAAACTCAGTCTTTCCAGGATCAGGTATACCCCTCCCCCTTCTGCTTGTTTGGGGCTTTGGTGAGGCTTTACTGCTGTCATTTAGGTGATTGTTTGCTAGAACATGGATCGACTCAGATTTTCACTCGTGCTTCTTCAAATGGTAGAGACGATCATTTTCCTTTGGATCGCTTGCGTGCTCTGTCCGGTGTGCACCTCTTGGTGCCATAGCTGGCTCCGTGCTGTGGGAACCTATTGAGGCAAAAAGGAGCCTCAATCCCTTGGCTGCCGCCTTGGGAGAGGCACCTCACATGCCCCAGGCTATGACTCCCCTACAAGGAGTCGAGAGGGCCCAAGATCAACTCGGACCTTTCCCCATCAACACGATTTGCGGGTCTGTCATGATCTGTGCCGGACAGAGACAGGGCCTAGAGGCCTAAACAATAGGAGGGGCCTGTCTGGCAGTAGAAAGCAGACAACCTACAATTCCCACAATGCTTGGGGACAGGTTTTAGCCAATGGGAGTGCAGAGATTCTGTGTAGGCCTCTGGAGATCTGTACATGACTGGGAGAAAAGCCTGAGGCCCATGGCCCAGGATTGGCCTGTGTGGTAGTAGAAAGCAAGCTGCCTACAATTCCCACAATGCCTAGAGCCAGCTGCAACCAATGGGGATACTAGAAGTCTCTGGGGGATGTGTTCTTATACTTGTTTTCTGTTTAACTGATGTTCTTTTTCTCTGCAGTCTGTGAGGAGACTGGTCTGGGACAAAGTTCCCTCACTTGGGGGAGTGAATAAGTTAAGCCTTGTCTTAAGCTGTAGGCTGTGGGAAACGGTGTCTTTCTTCACACAGGAGTGGATTGAAGGGGACTATGATAAACTCTGTGTGTTGTGAGGAAACGGATCTTGCTGTCTCTCTGTAGTTTTCCTTCTCACAGAGTCACTGAGGGGAAAAGGCTGGTCTGAGAGGAGAAGGTCCCTCACTAGTCAGAGTGACTGTACAGGTAGTGATACCTGGTAAGAAGGCTATAGGCCTTAAGTAGTAACAGTTAAGTAGTAATAGGTAGCTGCATTAGATTCTGTTTATTTTGCCTTTTAAACACTGTTATACCTTTTTGAAGCACTTTGCCCCAGTATTGTTCTTAATAAACCATTGTTAAGTACTCTGCCTGGTCATCACACCTGTGTTTTCTCGGCTGTAAAAGGGGCATTTTTGGATGGACTTGAGATGGTACCCTGGGCCTTCTCAAGGGATCATAAGTCCAGGGTGGTGGCAGCGGAAGGTGGCGACCCCCTGGGGTCATGACAGGGTTGCTCACATCAGAGCTGTGATGGAGCGCACCTGCCCGCAAGCCGCCAAAAACTGGAACCCGTTTTTATTTATTTATTTTATTGGATTTTTAAACTGCCCTCCTCTGTAAATTAGAGAAGAGATCCTTAGACTGGAGGAAAACATCAAACTTTGCTCATTGACGTTGTTAGTTCCACCCCACTATATGTTTTATATATACACTACACTGTATAATTACTTTTAATATATAATTACACTTATAATTATATTATGCATTATATTATACTGTTGTAATTAATAATTTATTTCTGTTTTGCCTATGGCCAGTAGTACTCCCCATTTCTACTATAATCTCCTTTCCTTTTCTTCATACTGGGAATGGCTTACTTATAGAAGGAACATCTGCTAATTCTGTGTAGCAGGAAAGACATAGTTACTGTGAAACCTACACCAAGTTAAGAAAGTTGTGTGGCTATCCAGGTATGGGTCCCTCACACACTTACAAGCACATTACATGTCTGGCATGATGCTAAGTGCAGCTGCCACATTTTGGAGCAGACTATTTGCCTATCATTGGCTAGCTCAATGTTATCAGGTATCAGAAGCAAAACAGGGATGGAAATGCCTACCATTTCTCATATCAACTCCTTTGATTAGCAGTGGTTCTTTGAGGCCCTAGGACATGTCACAGAGATGCCCCAGAACCATGTGTATGTAAGACACCATGGTTCACTCCTGATGCATCCCATGATTCACTTTTCTGCATTATCATCAATCAGATCAATTTCCCCTCCAATATGCAGATCCTCCAAGACAGATAAACTGAGATCTGCAGCTTATTGTAATGGATATTGGCTAAGCTCTTCTCCTCACTCCCATCCCCACCCCCATGTTCCCAACCCCATCCATTTTTTACCCTTGCACCGAAAAAGTTCTATGAGCGGAAATGTTATGCCCACCTCATATAGGTAATGCTTTCCACTAGCACAGTTTAGTGCTCCATCTGGGCAAAGGGCTTTAGCAGCAATCCTATAAACACCATAAACAGGCAGAAAAAGTGCAGAGAAGGGCAACTAGAATGATAAAAGGGTTGAAACACTTGCCCTATGAAGAAAGGGTAAAACACTTGGGGCTCTTTAGCTTGGAGAAACAACGGCTGAGGGGTGACATGATCGAGGTTTATAAGATTATGAATGGGATAGAGCAGGTTAAGAAAGAAGTACTTTTCTCCCTTTCTCACAATACAAGAACTCATGGGCACTCAATGAAATTGCTGAGCAGTCAGGTTAGAACAGATAAAAGGAAGCACTTCTTCACTCAAAGAGTGATTAACACATGGAATTCACTGCCACAGGAGGTGGTGGCAGCTACAAGCACGGACAGTTTCAAGAGGGAATTAGATAAATATATGGAGCAGAAGTCCACCAGTGGCTATTAGCCACAAGGTATAGATAGGAACTCTCAGTCTGGCGCAGGTGATACACTCTATTCTTGGTGCTGGGAGGGGGCAGCAGTGGGAGGGCTTCTAGTGTCCTAGCCCCACTGCTGGACCTCCTGATGGCACCTGGTATTTTGGCCACTGTGTGACAGAGTGTTGGACTAGGTGGGCCATTGGCCTGATTCAACATCGGCTTCTCTTATGTTCTTATGTTCATACATGAACACACGAAGCTGCTCTATACTAGATCAGACCCCTGGTCCATCGAAGTTAGTGTTGTCTACTCAGACCCAGTAGTAGCTCTCCAGGGTCTCAGGCTGAGGTTTTTCAGATCACCTTCTACCTGATCCTTTCAACTGGAGATGCCAGGGATTGAACCTGGGACCTTCTGCATGTCAAGCAGATGCTCTGCCACTGAGCCACAGTCCCTCCCCAGGTTCAATCCCAAGTAAAATTCTGGGATAGGATGACATTGTGCAACAATGTTAAGCAAAAGGGAGTATGTCATGTACAAAGCATTGGATCAACATGGGGCTGCACTACATTCTGAGAACAACATAATCGTATTTCAAATTATAGAATTTGTACTTTATTACCTGAAGTCTATTCTCTGGAAAGAGAGAAAAATTACAGTAAATAAGATGCAATTCCCAACACATTTACTTTGAAATAGTCCTGTTAAAATCAGTGGGAATGCTTTGAAGCAAATGTATTATACTTTTATTGTTCTATGATGTCCTGTTCACTAAAAAAAAAAAGCTATATAAACTCTTACACAGGATGAGACTACTAACATGTTGTGTAGAATTTAACCAAGCTCGGGAGCTAATTTTAATGGATTATTCTTGTGTTAGGGTCCAAAAGAGGATTTTTACTTTAAAGCAAGAATGTAGCTTTCCAACCTTTTGGAGTCTGGTTTTCTATTTTTTTTCCTAATTCAAACTCTTTGTATTTTTACCGAAGGGCCAATTAGTCAGATGATTTTTAAACAAGACTGGGGCACTTTTTGTTCAAATGAGACATTTTTACTCCCTTGAAGTATAGTGGATTTTAAACAGAAATTCTCTCCTGCTGTGCATTGATCAGCTATTGATTGGTGAGAGCTTGAACTAAATTATCCCTGCCAAATAAAAGGCCTTAAGGATGAAGGAACTGAGCTGTGCACAGGGCTATATAAAAAAAGTAAGCCACCCTTTTGTGGTGGGTTCGAAAGGCCCTGGTCACTCTTGAGGAGAAAAAAATGTTAATTGAAAAATTCCTTAAATAGGTAACAGCTCTGGAAGTCTGCTTTACATAAAAGGTATGAAATCACAATCAGGCAATGGGGGAGAAAAGGATCCTGCAGTTCAAGTGGGAGTTTTCTCTCTAATGGTGCTGATTAATTTCTCATTCATGGTGACATGGAGTGATGGAAATGAGTCCTTTCAGGAGAGAAGAGTAATGACAACTGGACCTGTGGGCGCTTAGGGCTGGGGGCAGTGGGGAGTTTGAATTAATTGGCTCATTGGCACAGAACATTAAAACAAAAGAGTTTCCTATTGGGTAGTAAGATTTATTTCATATCAAGCAGCAGAACAATAGATAGGCTTGATCACACTTCACACCTGGACATTTTGGTGCTAGACTCTTAGATCACCATTCCAAAACATTAAAAAATAGACTATACAAATGAAGATGAAATATGCTCATCACCTTATCTAAAGCTATACAAGATTTTTAAAAATATTTCTAAGCAACTCTCAGTCTTTAATTCAATCTCGCCATTTTATTATATTTGTGATCTGGGCTATTAATTGTAAGGTTAGCTGGATTCAGATTTATGAATTTAAACTGACCTGGAAAATGCTCAGCTCCCAATACAGATCCAGTGATGTACTGTCTTTGAAAAGCATCTCAAAACTTAAGTGCTTAGTTTAAAACTGGAAGATTTAAATTGCCTAGAATCAGAGTTCAATGAGCATTCTGATATTTGGAAATAAATGTATATCTGTAATTCTGCCCTTTTGTTTCCAATAAATAAAGAGGTATTTGAAAGTGGGGCAGCGGGCTCTTGTACGTGTACACCAAAGCTCTTATGCTCCTAATAATTTGCTGGATTCAGAAGCTCATCTATTTAGGTTTGCCAACCAACCAGAACAAAACAGTCTGGCCAGGTTTTTGTTCTTGCACTTGGGATAGTTGCCAAGAGCAAGGCTGGATTTTCCTATTAGATATATATTTAGGCACCTTAGATGTACAGACTGGTTTTGCACTGGGCTCAATCCCCAGATCTTCCAAAACCACCAGAGTGCTATTTTGACTCCACAAAATCCTTCTGCTATCTTTCTCTTTGTTCCACCCTGTAGGGCAGAGGTTTCAACCCGTGTACTGGGTTTTTTTGTTGGTAATCCTACATCTAATACATAGAGTAATATTTTAAAAATCCAAAGGAAAATGTAACTGAACTTTTTATAGAAAGAGTGGAAATGATCTCTCAAATACATCATAACTGAACTACCGATTAAACTGAATATGATAGATAAAAAACTATCCATTCTTTTTAAAGAGTTTCCTATGGACCTATGTCTCAGGCTATGCCCATACTATAGGCTACTCTCTAGTGAAATCTCCCAATGTCTGTTGTATATTTTCTTATGGTTGTCTGCTCCTTCCAATCCTCCTGTAATATAAATGCATCCTATTTCTGTTTGAGTTTGCCTGGGCTAGAGTTACAGCCTGTCTTTAGGCATGGATTAGTGTCTGTTATTCTCCAAAGCCATTCGCCGGTCCTGCATCACTCAATGGACTTTAATGGAGCAAACTTGAACAACGTATGACTACCTTTAAAAGAGAAACCCCGAAAGGAAGGTGATTCAATAAACATATGGATTTTACCAATAATAACTCCCATTCCCTGACAATTGTTAGTAGTGTCATCTATACATGATAATATATGTATATTATTTATTCACAATTTTAACATATAAAGTGCCTACCATTATTCATAGCATTCTTCTTCATTAATAGTCCTAAAAAGTCTAGTCAGTATTATTTTTATTGGAATCAATGGGAATGGCTGTTTGGAGGCAATGACTTGCCCAAGGCTACACAGCATGGTGAGAGGGATTAAAAATAGTGCTTTGTCAATGCAGAAAATTTTCATTTCTGTATGTCAGATGAGTGGCTGGTGACAAACCCCTAACTGATAGTACAGTTCACTTGCCAAAAAAACTGATTGTGGCTCTTCCTTCAGAATGCATATGCTAAATTCTTCCTTCCTCATGCAAATTACCATGACCTGAATCCAAAAGTTACATACACTAAAAACTATACCCTAATGTTATCCACAGAAGAACAAAGTCATTGAAATAAATATTTCAAAGAGAGGAAACTAGAGACACAATGTGCAGTAGATAATGTGATCATATTAGAATGAAGCTATTCAAATTCCCTATTTAGCATAGGCTGGATTAAATAAACACAAATTGAATTAACCAAAGCATTCAACATATGTTTTGTTAAACTCTCTTGAATGTGATTGAACCTCATACAGAAGAGTTGCGGGATCAAATGAGAAGGCAAAAAAAAAAAAGGAATGGGAGATGGCAATGGGTCTAAGGAAAATATAACACGAAGGTGGTCGATTTAATGCTGTATTAGTGGCCTGAACTTTCAATTCCCAGAGGGAAAGAATGATTAATGCCACTACCACATGTATACCCATATCTGACCCTGATCTCATCAAATCCCCCTGCCACCATCTGCTGGTTTTAATTCCTCTGCAATATTTGTATTTGCTACCTCCCTCCTACAAAGAAGAGGGAGAGAAAGGGGGGGAATGCTTCCCTGCTTATGAATAGTGTGATCTGGTTGTAGTAGCTGAACACTGGCCAGGAGGCATCTGTTGCTTATAGTCCTGACAGCATCTGCTACTATTTCTGACTTTTCCCAGCGCACCGTGAGATATGGTTTCTCCCAAAGGTGGCCTTTGTGTGCACCATTGTCAATTCCATCATTGTTTGCCCCAGCCTGTTCCCACGATGCAGCAGTCGTTATTTGCCACACTGAAAAATCTTTCTAGCTGGCATTCAATAATCTGAAATAGAGTGAGATGGTAGTTATGGGGTTAGTCCTTTTCCTATTTATCAAGGCACTGACTTTTAAAAGTGTATTTGCTGGACCATTTTGGAAGGAAGATCTGTTCAGCTTTCCAATGCAAAATGTAAATATACCATTAACAATCTTATTTTAAACACAATAGAGTTGGCGTTGGCAAAATACCCTTTTTTTCTTTGCACAGGAAAAAACAATTGTAAAAACAGGCCCCTTTAATTCCTTAACTAAAACAACAATAAAGGAAGCATTGTTGGGGGGGGGATTGCCCGATTCCTTCCACGGCTATTAAGCATTGTAACCAAATGTGTGTGAATGCTATTATTTATGTGTCTGATCTTTAAATACCCTTGGCTAGTGGGATACAGACTGAAGCTTCTGATGGACACAGGCATCCCGAGCTGTCATCTGGCCTTGTCCTTCTGTCAAAGGGAGAGTGTGTCAGGCACTTCTCCTGGGAACTTTTAGAGTAAGACACTGTAAGTGCCAAAAGGCCTCTTCTCCAGAGAGCTACTTTTAACTCCTGACAATATCCTTGGTGTCAGCTCAGAATAGCCCACTATGGGGCAGGGGAGAGAGAAAGCACAACAGATGTTACTAGTAAAACTGAGTTTTACAATTCTGCAGAGTTATACTCTTACACACCTACCAGTTAAAATTTACTTACAAGATGTCTAGGTCAGTTCCTTGAAGTACGATTTGCCCCACTCTATTTTGTACTCACAAATTTTGTTGGATGAAATTTATACAATTAGAATACAGATTATTCAATTTATTTAACATATTTATTAGAGGGCTTTCCATAAAATGCTTATCGAAATGAAACGAAAAACAAAACACAACACAAAAACACCCAGTAAAATACATATGAGCCGCACTTTCAGAATCAAAGAAAAACAAAGATGTGTGCAAAGGTAGGAGTACCTTTAAATCTCATCATCTCCCAATTTCATACTCTGTTCTTTCTCCCCAGGACAAGGCACTTATTTTAAAAAGTAACTACAGTAAGATATGCTTGTTGACTTTATTGAAAACTGGTAATTATCTCAGATCATAAGAAAAAATTCCACAAACAGCCTCTTGATGTATTTTCTCTAACAAGTTATGCAGAAAGTCTACTTGGCAGTTTCTTAATGTGTGAAAACTCAGCAAGAATAAAGGGAGATTCTTTTAGAGTTTCCACAAAGTTCACAGCAACATGCTGTTTAGGACAAGGAAGCCACAAAAACACCTACCAAGGGAAGACCATCTACAATTCACAACTATACGTACCCAAAACTGTATATTGCATTCATTGAAATACAAAGAAGGGTTAGTGGTCATAACCCAATAGAGTTGTATAGACACTTAGCCAACAGATTGCTCATAACAATTCAGCATAGTTTACAAAAAGAACATACTCAAAACCAACAGTAGGCTCCTCTGTAATTCCATACATGCATATCAAAGCCAATATGAGCATCCAATTTAATAAACAAAAGCTACCAGTCATTGTAACAGAGTAAGGAGTGACATACCAAAACATAACATATCCTCATAGAAATAACTTAGCCCTTTATTGACAGCAGCCACAGATTAAAATCGCATCCCAGTTATTAATGAACTAAAGCTTTAGCTGACTGATCTATTAATTAAACAAATTACAGGTTGCAGATCTATAAAACTGTATGGTAATATAATCAGGAATGAGTGTTAGTTTTTCAGAGGTTTAATGCCTGAAAATCCTATTTCCAGGGGTCTTTTTGTAGAAAAACAGCTGCAGGAGCTCATTAGCATATGGTATGCTAATGAGCCATTAGGCTATTAGCATATGCCATGCCCCCTGACATCACCGGAAGTGAGGTCAGAAGGGGAAGCAAAAGGGGGGGAGGCATCTTCAAAAGCCTCCCCTTCCCTTCCCCAGCTGGTCTGGGTGGGGGAGCTAAGAGAGAAGGGGTTTAAAGTTTAAACTCCTTCTCAGGAGAGTTGGGCCACAGAAGGAGGAAAGAGGGAAGGAAAGAGAGAGAGTAGAGAGAAGGAAAGAAGGAAGGAAAGAGGGAAAGAAAGAGAAGGAAAGGGGAGGGAAAGAAAGAGAGAGAAGGAGGGAAATAGGGAAAGGAGGAAAAAAGAGAAGAGAAGAAGGTGGGAAAGAAAGAGAGAAGAGAAGAAGGAGGGAAAGAGGAAAAAGAGAGAAGGAAAGGAGGGAATGAAAGAAATTTGGCGGCAATTCGGCCCCATTATATCCTATGGGCCATTGAGGTCAATGGTGAAAACATAGGGTATATTCTGGGGGCTGAAGGGGAGGAAGTTTGAGGGAGAGGCTCCAAACTCACAGGGTAGCTGATGGAGCCTCTCCCCAAGATACCCACCAAGTTTCAAGAACATTGGACCAGGGGGTCCAATTCTATGGGCTCCCAAACAGGTTGCCCCTGTTCCCTCAATTGTTCTCTATAGTGGGAAAAAAACTTACTTTTTTCCCACCATAGAGAACAATGGAGGGAATAGGGGCAACCTGTTTTGGGGCCCATAGAATTGAACCCCCTAATCCAATGTTCTTGAAACTTGGTGGGTATCTTGGGAAGAGGCTCCATCAGCTACCCTGTGAGTTTGGAGCCTCTCCCTCAAACCTCCTCCCTCCAGCCCCCAGAATATACCCTATGTTTTCACCATTGACCTCAATGGCCCATAGGATATAATGGAGCTGAAATTGACATTCGGCTGCCTGAAAGTCTCCCCAGGATGCCGGCTGGGGGCGGGGCTTGGCTCCTGAGCTCCCGGAGCTGCGCTCCCCCCCCAAAAGACCCCTGCCTATTTCTCATAAGATCAAGACAATTTGTCCTAGCCTTTATTTTTATTTATTTATTTATCTCTCCAGAGAACCTGTTCAAGGTGGCATACATAGTAAAATATGATAAAAATATAAAACAGCATAAAATCATTAAAATAAACAAACTATTAAATACACTGCCAGCAAATAAAATAGCACAAAACATTAAGCGGCTTAATATGTCGTCAAATGGTTATCAGGTTAGAAGAAAACTGTAAAAACAATTTTAAAACATCAAGCCTGGGTTAAAAAAATGGCCTGGAGCCTAAAAGAGAGTTGGGTAGCCAACAGGCAAGCCTCAAGAGGAAGGGAAGCCTGCAGGTGTGGCGTCACCACTGAAAAAGCCCAGCCTCTGGTTGCCAGTGCCACCTGACTCATCACAGGCACAGAAAGCAGGGCTTGTGAGGATGTTCTTAACAGTAAAGTACAGCTGGACAGTACAGAACTAGGTTTGCCAGCCTCCAGGTGTGGCCTGGAGATCTCCCAAGATCACAACTGATCTCCAGACTACAAACATCAGTTGCCCTGGAGAAAATGGCAGCTTTGGAGGGTGGACTCTACATGGCACCCCCAAATCTCCAGGATTTTCCCAACCCAGAGTTGGCAACTTCAACTCCAAGTCATGTCAGGTCTTAAAGGTAAGAACCGCTTGGAATTTCAGACCACTGCAGTCTGAAATCTGCTGTAAAATAATGTGATCTGGCTAGGGTTGCCAAGTCCTACTTGGCTGCTGGGGGTGGGGTGGGGGGATAGGGTTACCAAATCCAGGTTGGGAAACTCCTGGAGATTTGAGGATGGAGCTGGGTAGGAGAGTAACCTCAGTGGGTCCATTTCATAGAGTTCATAGAGTAGAGAAAAGCATCCATTTTCTCCAGGGGAATTGATCTCTGTAGAAAGGACTCTGGAAATAAGCTGTAATTCCAGGGACCTGGAAATTGGCTTCCCTAGATCTGGACTTATTTCAGGGGGAAAAATAAGATGTAAAATGGCTGGATTACAGAAATTTTAAAATGGCTTTGAACTTTAAGGTACACAAGGCTACAACATACTTTTCACATCCAAAAAGTTAACACAGTCACCTTCAGTTGCATAACATGCGAGCGCTTCAGGTGAGGTTGGTTCACAACCCCTGCTTTCTGCTCTCCACAACTTTTCATGGGGACCAGAAAGCACTACTATCCCCATTTATTTTTTTAGAAAAATTGTATATTGCCTCTTTAGGCCTCATCAAGGTGGCTCACAACAATGAAACATGCCAATTAAACATATTGTGTTTGGAAAGATAAACTCACCAAAAGTCACCTAGCCAATCTGACAAAGGTGAGATATGAAACAAGGATTTCCTAATTCATAGCTCTGTCCATCAAAGCCAATAAAGAAGGACATAACTGTTTAAGATTGCATTGTTTGTCACCCACCACATATGCTATCACATCATTATAGGGTAGGAGAAAATTGAGAAGGGCATTACGTGGAATAACAATAAATGCTTCTTGGCTATCCTAGCTCCCTGACTATTGGAAAATCCATGTCAGCCCCTAACATGGAAACTTTACAGTGCCCATACATTATCTACTCCACATTGATGAGGACTAGATGTTTTTTAAAAAAACAGAAAATGAAAGTAGAGAATTTCAGAATTGCATATATGCCATCATTTTACATAACAGACATATAGATTGGATTTTGCATTTTACATAACAGACATGCCAGTGCTCTATATAGCCTATAAATGTGACGGATGCATCTGATCTTCTTGCATCAGAAGTTTTGTGAGTACATTCCATCTCCTGCTCATGTTGTTGAGGGCCCTGCCTCCACAAAGCATCCCATTCTTTGAGGGAGGGAAATTCTTTCAGAAGCGGAGTGATGATCAACAGTGAGGATATAATGCAGAGTATTCTGCACTAGTCATAAAAAATATAGAAAGCCAATGTTTTGCTAGCATAACACGTGTTAGGCCTTTGTTTCAAATCCAACTTGGACTAAGAGCTGTTGTTTCCTTTTCTGAATAGCACTGCTTTGAGCGGCCCCAGGCCCCAGACAAATATAAAAAACTCCACCCTCACTTAAAGCATACAACTAGTGTTGGGTTACAAGCGTGACTGGAAAACTGCTTTGGATCAAACACTGAACTGAAAAGAAAAAGATGCACAAAGCCCATTTAGCAATACTGTCAAGGCGCCAAAGTTACAAAAGTGAAAATTAACATAAAACTAAGCTGAGGCATGAATGGCATTTATTTACCTCAGAGAGTCAGTTCTGCTCTTACACAAGTAAAAGAGAAAGTTGGTCATTTGTGGTGGCTGAAGGGAAAGCATTACGTCTTTATCCTGAGTGAGGCGGCAGGGAAGAAAATTTGCATCAAGGACAATGCACCACCAAACAACGTATGTGGCGTCATTCTGGTTTCTGGTGAAGTGTCTCGTTTCTAAAGGAAAGGGCCGTGAGGGCTGTAGTGACAGGAAATTTTCAACAATGCTGTGTGTTGTTATTTACTGCTTCTCAACAACAACAACAACAACAACAGGGGGTTGAGCATCATCATTAGCAAGTCAGCCACAACACTCTTTTGTGAAAGAAAAAGTCAGGCTCTTCATTTCAGGAAGGAGGTTTGGAAGAAAAGTTTGACTTTTGACAACTTTTAAAAATAGTTCCTTCATCTCCAATTTCCTCAGCAGGATGCTCCATACAGTCCTCATTAGACCTGGCCTGAGCTTCTTCCAGATGAGCGACCTCCTCTTTGTCATTCCTTTGCATTTCCTTTCCTCACACACATAAACATGACTTCTTTCAAGAGAGGAGGAGGAGGAGGAAGAATATCTCTCTCTCTCTCTCTCTCTCTCTCTCTCTCTCTCTCTCTCTCTCTCTCTCTCTCTCTCTCTCTCTCTCTCTTTGGTTGTTGTTTTTCTTAGGCCTACCCCAGCAACAACTCAAACATGATCTTAGCCAATCAGAAAGGTTTCCAAAGGTCAGGTTGAATCAGAGGAGGAGGGAGAGGGGCTCACGCATTGTGCTCTCTGGCAGGTGACCACTATGTGAGAACAAAGAGTGGGTCAGGGCTGGAGCCAGATCTTCTTTCTCAAGCCCATGTTCTCCTCTCCTCACAATCTGTCTAAATTTAACTTGCCATTGAGGGCCTCTGCTGTAGAAAACAGCTTTATGTTGACTAATCCAGGCAGAAGTAAGGGTAGACACAGAGGCAGGTTTGAAGGAGGAGACGTGGCTATTCTGCTTCTTATCCTCCCCCTCTGCTTCCTCATTTTCCCCTCTCTGCCTCTCCCAATGAAAAGTTTTCTGAACAAAAAAATTGGTGACAAGATTAATCAACCCGTGGAGCTGAAACACATGCTCGACTTAAACAACCTCTTTGCTGTTATTAACAATTGCTCTGGCATGTCTCTTGTTATGCTAACAGAACAGATTAGAGGAAAAACTATCCCTTCTTTTCTGAACAGGCCAAATGACTGTGCCTGATCTTTGGGGGGGGCTTCTTTTAACTTTCCCCTTCCAGGCACAAGTTATTACAATTTAGCAAGAACACTAATCAGAAAGGGGGGGTGTGTGGTTTAGTCCTCACATGTCTAAAACAATGTAGCCTAATCATAAATGTGTTTACTTGGAAGAAACTCCACTGAATTCATGGGCTCTTCTTTGTAAATTTGCAGGCGTTGTCTCAATTTATATATTTCTAGATCTGGTAAGACTATTTAAAAGAAAAGCTGATATACCTGGTCATAGCATACATACTTCCTACAGTGACTCACTTTCATAATTCCCCCCTCTCTTGTCAGAATTCCAATGGTGGCCATAGTACTGAAAAGATTGGGGTCTGCTGGTTTATAGAGTACCAGCAGTGCTGTTGGTCCACATGAGTGGTGAATGTATCCATTAACTCCACAGAGCAGTCATACCTCCAAGTTTCAGCTCTAAAGCTTCAGTGTGTTTTCTACTCAAAATCTAGGGTTGCCAACTCTGGCTTGGGAAGTTTCTGCAGATTTGGGGATGGTGCCTGAAGACAAATTTCATTTTCTCCTAGACTCTGTGGTATACCATTGAGTCTACCCTCTAAAGCTGCCTTTTTCTCCAGGGGACTGATATCTGTAGTCTGGAAACCAGCTATGATTCTGGGAGAACTCCAGGCCTCACTCGAAGTTGGCAACCTTAGCTGTCTGAGTCAGGCTAAATATTCTGTATTACCAATGGGGTGGTTTTGCACTATTCACAAAATTCTATATTTGATTATACCAGAGAGGCTCCTTGACCTGCAGGTTCAGAGGCAAAATCAAAAGCAAATGCTCAAATCATACAGCTTAAGGGCCTCTCAGCCTGCTCATTAAGATTTGGGGTAAGTCTGTGTCACTGGTCTCTATTCTGTCCTGCAGAACATTAAACTATTCTCACAACAACAGATATCAATTAATAGTTATGTTAGCAATATTTACAACAACCCTATATGGTACACCAAGTGGCTTGTCTCAAGTATGCTTACTGGCTTTATCTTAACCAGCCCGTTGCTCTTCTGCCTTTAGCAGTATCGTGATGTGCAGCTACTAGCAGGATATAATGTTTATCTTCATGCTACAAAAAGCTTTAGTTTCTGATTTCTACAGATTACACTTCTGTTAAAGGCACACAAGCAAACAAGTCCTTTTTCTGGTCTGTTGCCCATCCTAGCCTAAAGTTCATAGCAGTGCTGAGCACAGTTCGTATTCTTAATTATCATGCTAGACAGATTGATGTGAATAATACTTATTTTGAGGTGGTTCTTCCTCATGCGATTATTAGTGACTGACGCCACCAAAAAACAACAAAGTTCCTCCAATTGGTGATCCATAAGCATGCTACCAGGCATATGCAAGTCCTCTGCAAGGACTGTAAGCGCCTGTCATACACATTTGGCTAAAACAAAAAGGGAACCCCTCAGCTTTCAATGAAAGGAGATGGAGAGTCTCCACCTTGGAGGAATGGGGCAGGCTTTGCTTCCTTCTTTTAAAGGCCAGAAGTTTAAAGAGGCAGCATTCCATAGTCACCTAGTTTTCTGATCCCCTCAAAGCATTAGCCAGAAAATGTGCTGAATAGTTGTCCGGATCCAGTAGCTCAGCCCTGGAACTCTAATTGACTTGAGTGTCACCAAGGAGATACATTCCAAATAGAGTCATCATGAGACAGGTTTTCACTCTATTTTCCAATGACATAAGAACATAAGAGAAGCCAATGTTGGATCAGGCCAATGGCCCATCTAGTCCAACACTCTGTAACACAGTGGCCAAAAATACCAGGTACCAGCAGGAGGTCCACCAGTGGGGCCAGGACACTAGAAGCCCTCCCACTGTTGCCCCCCCCCCTCCAAGCACCAAGAATACAGTGCATCACTTGCCCAAAACTGAAAGTTCCTATCTATACCTTGTGGATAATAGCCACTGATGGACCTCTGCTCCATATGTTTATCTTATTCCCTCTTGAAGCCATCCATGCTTGTAGCTGCCACCACCTCCTGTGGCAGTAAAATCCATGACCGATTTCGCACAAGGAGCTGCACCACCTTCACACCTCCCTTTGCCCCGTTTCCACTAGTCAATTTCCCACTCAAAGCCTTGCGGCCACATTTTGACCCACAGCTTCGCCCAATTTCCCCTGCGGTTACATGATCCTGGTTTTTGAGGATCACGAAACTGCGGGGAAAATTGGGCAAAGCCGCTGGTCAAAATGTGGCCCCACGGCTTTGAGTGGGAAATTGACCAATGGAAATGGGGCAAAGGGAGCCGTGACAGCAGCGCAGCTCTTGTGCAAAATCGGTCCATGTGTTAATCACTCTTTGGGTGAAGAAGTATTTCCTTTTATCTGTTCTAACCCAACTGCTCAGCAATTTCATGGAGTGCCCACGAGTTCTTGTATTGTGAGAAAGGGAGAAAAGTACTTCTTTCTCTACCTGCTCTATCCCAATCTTATAAACCTCGATCATGTCACCCCTCAGCCATCATTTCTCCAAGCTAAAGAGCCCCAAGCGTTTTAACCTTTCTTCATAGGGAAGTGTTCCAACCCTTTTATAATTCTAGTTGCCCTTTTCTGCACTTTTTCCAATGCTATAATATCCTTTTTGAGGTGTGGTGACCAGAACTGTATACAATACTCCAAATGAGGTTGCACCATTGATTTATACAGGGGCATTATGATACTGACTGATTTGTTTTCAGTTCCCTTTCTAATAATCCTGAGCATAGTGTTGGCCTTTTTAATTGCAGTTGCACACTGTCTTGACATTTTCAGTGAGTTATTGTCATGGGTACTGGCTCTGCTGAGGCTGACTACTGCTCAGATGCGAAAGAGGTTTGGAGTCAGTCCAGAAGAGGAATCCTTAACAGCACCTGAGGGAGAAGAGGCCCCAGCTGCACAGGAGGTTCAGCCAGTGGGAGAGACTGATCCAGAGCCTGGCCCAGCACCACCAGGTGAAGACACCCTGAGGCCAGATTCCCCACCTAGTTCTCCTGAGTGTCCCAGACGCAGGGCACGCCAGCAGCTGAATGTGGAAGAGTGAAGGAAGAGTGCCAGACTTCAGCTCTTGCAAAGGCAATGTGAGGGGCTGTGAGTCTTGGCAGATTGACTCCCAGGAAAGGAAGGACCTGGTCATAAACACTCCCACATACCTGCCTCAGTGCGGAAGCAACTGTGTGTGCTTGGACCTGATCCTGGCTGTTAGCCTCTGCTCCTTGCTTCTACTTTCTGCAACCTTTGACTCATTTCCTGGCTTTCTGACCTTTGACTCTGTTGCTTGACTTGATTTCGGACTACGTATCCAGTTTCCAGTGCATGGTATCTGTGGTGACCAGCTGATCCAGCACAGATACCTACTACGACTCCAAGATCTCTCTCTTGGTGAGTCTCCACCAGTTTGAACCCCATCAATGTATATTTATAGTTAGGATTTTTTGCTCCAATGTGCATCACTTTGCACTTGGCCACATTAAACCCCATTTGCCATGTTGATGTCCACTTGCCCATCCTTGGCAGATCCCTTTGGAGTGCCTCACAATCCTCCCTGGTTCTCACCACCCTTAACAACTTCATGTCATCTGCAAATTTAACCACTTCACTGCTTATTCCCAATTCCAAATCATTAATAAACAAGTTAAAAAGCATTGGACCGAGTACTGATCCCTGTGGTACCGCACTGCTTACCACCCTCCACTGAGAAAATTTCCCATTTATACTCTGTTTCCTATTAATTAGCTAGTTTTTTGATCCACAAAGGACTTGTCCTTTTATCCCGTGACTATTGAGCTTACTTAGGAGCCTTTGATGAGGAACTTTATCAAAAGCTTTCTGGAAGTCAAGGTAAACAACATCTATTGGGTCCCCCTTGTCCACACACTAACAGGTTAGTGAAACAAGATTTTCCCTTACAGAACCTATGCTGAGTCTTCCTCAATAGTTTTTGTTCATCAATGTGCCTACTAATTCTTTCCTTAATAACAGTTTCCACCAACTTACCCGGTATCAACATCAGAATGACTGGCCTATAATTTCCCAGATCTCCTCTGGAACCCTTTTTAAAGATGGAAGTGATGTTAGCTACCTTCCAGTCCTCAGGAATGGAGGCAGGATTTAATGAAAGATTACATATTTTTGTCAGGAGAGCCACAAGTTCATATCTTAGTTCTTTCAGAACTCTCAGATGTATGCCATCTGGGTCTGGTGATTTATCAGTTTTTAAGTTGTCTATCAGTTGAAGGACCTCCTCTCTCATCACCTCAATCTGACTCAGGTCTTTTAACACCCCTCCCGAAATCAGCGGTTCTGGAGTGGGCAAGCACGTCTCATCTTCCACAGTAAAGACAGAGGCAAAAAATGCATTCAGCTTCTCAGCCATTTCCCTGTCATCCTTCAGTACTCCTTTTATCTCTTGGTCATCCAAGGGCCCCACTGCCTCCCTGGCTGGTTTCCTGCTTCTAATGTATTTGAAGAAAGTTTTATTGTTGGTCTTTTATGTTTTTTGCAGTATGCTCCTCATATTCCCTTTTTGCCTGCCTGATCACAGACTTGCATTTTATTTGCCACAGCCTGTGTTCCCTTTTATCAATCTCACTGAGACTAGCTTTCCACCACTTAAAGGAATCCTTCTTAGCTTTTACAGCTTCCATTACTTTGTTTGTTAACCATGCAGGCTTTTTTCTGTACCTGTCTGTGCCTTTCTTAACCTGTGGTATATATTTTTTTCTGAGCATCTAGGATTGTAGTTTTAAATAGTCTCCAAGCTTCCCCAATGCTTTTGACCCTTTCTACTTTTCCTTTCAGTTTCTTTCTCACACGTCCCCTCATATCAGAGAAGTTACCCATTTTAAAGTTAAAAGCGGTTGTGTCTGTCTTTTTGGGCAACTCCCTATTTATACAAATGTTGAACTCAATAAAATTATGGTCACTGTTCCCAAGTGGTGCAATCATTTTTACATCTCTCACCAGGTCTTGGGCATTATTTAGGACTAAATCCAGGATTTCTTCTTCCCTGGTAGGTTCTGTGACCATCTGTTCCATAGAACAATCATTGATACCTATTTCCCACTAGCTGCTGCTCTGTCCTCGCTATTCCTTTCACACCCCCCCCCGATTCTACATGTCAATTTCCCACATTTTGTCCCACAGCTTCACCCAATTTCACCCGCGTCTTCTCTTTTTTTTGTTTTTGGCCCCCCGTAGGGAATTTTTTATTTTCCTTTTTTTAAACTACAAACTAGAAACTAAAGAAAAAAGGAGGGGGAACTAACACTAAGGGAAAAAGGAAAGCAAACCCACACTAAACTAAAAACCCAAGAGTAGGAGATCTTCCATCCCGTTAGTATCTATGTTAGTATTTCATGGTTAGAATATCATGAGTACCGCGAGTTCCTGTCTAACTCTCCCTACTTAAAAATTAGCTAATTAGTTGTTATGAGAGTATTCCAGAGCATCCCTCAAGCTCGCTTCATAAAGGCCAATTTCAGAGTCCCTCTGCCTTTACTTAGGTTTTCTGTCCCTAAGTGCATAAGTTGGTCTTCGGGCACCAGCACATTCTTCTGCCGCCAGGTCCTCGTCCATCTCGGAGGGAGCAGAGCCACTCGAACCAGTTTCACCATCATCTTTGGTCCCCAGGTGACGTTTGAGAAATTCCTTGGCTTTAAACACGGAGTCAATCTTCTCTCTCTTATCATTCATCTTAAAGGCCACTCCTTCTAGGACCACCCATTTGTATCCGATTTGGTTGGTTTGGAGAAAGAGTATCAAGTCCTTGTAGCTTTTCCGCTTTTGACGGATCTCGAATGGTATGTCCTTTAAAACCTTAATACTGTCATTCCCCATTTTCAGTGGGGCTGCCGAAGTTGCTCGTAAAATTGCATCCCTAGTTTGTCTTCTTGAAAATCTGACTGATATTTCACCAGGTAGGCTATTCTTTTTGGTGTAATTTGAATACACTCTGTACGCTGCTTCAATGCCATGCATAATTTCTTCCACTTTTAAGCCTACAACTGGTGCGAGAAGATCACTAAGGAGCTTCTTTAAATCTTCCTTCGAAGACTCTGGCACCCCTTGAAATCTGAGGAACATATTAGCTTTCTCCATTTGTAAGGACAAAAGCCTGTGTTCTTGATGGTTTTGCTTATTCACCACTTGATCCACTCTTTTCTTCAAAGTTCTGTGTTCAGAGTGCATCTCCTTCACTTCTGCAATCGTCTGCTCCATTTGTTTAACCGTTTCCACCACTTGGAGCTGCTGCGCTGCCATCGTCTGGTTTAAGATGGCTAACTGCTGGTTAATACCAGCGAGTTGATCCATGACTGGCTTGAGCGTATCCGCTAGTAGTCTTATGACGTCTGGCCCCTCCTCTTCCGGCCTAGGACTCTGACCACCCAAAGGTTTCGGTTTCACCACCCTCTTCCCGGCGCCCGACATCTTGGATTATTGTTTACAGAAACCAACCGCTCCTTCACCACCTCTGAAATTCGCTTATGCATAAAATCCACTCTGGTAAGTCTCTCAAAACAAAACAGCTTTTCTATTTTCCCTGCACTCACCCTTTTTCTTCTGCTTGCCACTCATGTGGGGGGGAAGCTCCCTCCAAACCGATAAAGCAAAGGGGCAGGGAATCCACCGTTTCTTCATAAAATCATTTGCATTGAACTCACCTTCATCATCAGCTGCCTGCAGCCTCGCCACAGTTGTTGCAACTCGCTCGATCTCCTTCACTTGTCCCGGTCAGCCTAGCTAGAGCCGTACAGCCACCAGTGGCCAGACCGTTAGGGCGAAGAAGCGCCTCAATTCTGTGGCATTCCACCGCTGAAGAGGCAACTCCTTAAAAGCCCTCTGGCTAGGAACCCTTGCCCAGGATTCCATGGAGGGGCCACTTCTGAAACCCCCCTCCAGACCGCTGATGTGCTAGCCACTCTCCCGAGCCTTTTTTGAGGATCGAGAAGAACCTGGGAAAACCCAGTGAAGCTACAGGACAAAATGTGGCCATGCAGCAAGTAGTGGGAAATTGACACGTAGAATCAGAGGGAAAGGAAGAGTGAGGACAGAGCAGTGGCTAGTGGGAAATCAGTCTGAGAGTGTCTAGAAACTCAATTTCTTTTTCCCGACTTGAACACATATTGACCCAATCAATGTGTGGGTAGTTAAAATCACCTATTATGACAAAGATATTTCATATAGCCGCTATCTTTAATTCATTCATCATTTTATAATCCTTCTCTATCATTTGATCTGGTGGGCAATAACAAACTCCCAGTGTTAAGCTTTTTGGGCCCACTATTTCAACCCATAGCATTTCCAGAAGCAAATCCAATTCTCTTACCCTCTCAGTCTTACTGGACTGCATACCCCCTCTGACATACAGAGCTACCCCACCTCCAACCCTTCCCCCTATCCTTCTGATATAATTTATAACCATGAATCACCATATCCCACTGATTTTCCTCATCCCACCAAGTTTCTGAAATACCCACAATGTCTATTTTTCCCCCAACACCAAGCATTCCAACTCTCCAATTTTACCTTGGACACTTCTAGCATTTGTATATAAACATCTATATGTTAAGCCCACAACCTTCCTCTTGCTGCCTCAAGGCCTTGCCAGGCAGTCCATATCATTAGCCACAGTCTCAGTGAACAATTCTAATCCATTTCCTTGTAGAAAAGTAACAGCTACCCCTTCATCTCTTTGAGATGAGCCATCCCAAACCAGAGACTTTTCATCTCCTGTCAGCTTTCACACAATATTCAGTTTAAAAACTGCTCTGCCACCTTTTTGATTTTAAGCACCAGCAGCCTGGTTCCTTCTCAGGACAAGTGGAGACCGTCTCTTTTGTACAGCTCCCTCTTGTTCCAAAAAGCATCCCAATGCCTAACAAACTTGAACCTTTCCCCCCTACACCATTGTCTCATTCACGCACTGAGAGTCCTGATCTGTGCCTGTCTCTCCTGCCCTGCACATGGAACAAGTAGCACTTCTGAGAAGGCTACCTTGGAGGTCCTGGCCTTGACTCTCCTGCCTAGCAGCCTAAATTTTTCCTCCAGGATCTCATGACTGCATTTTCTCACATCGTTGGTGCCAACATGTACCATGACCACTGGTTCCTCCCCAGCACTATCTACCAGCTCATCTAGAACATGTGTAATGTCCGCTGCCTTCACACCAGGCAGGCAAGTCACCATACAGTCAGTACGTGGGTTCGCCACCCAGCTGTCTACCTGCCTAACGATCAAAACAACTACCAAGAGCCCCCCTCCCTCCCCGCCAAGGGATGGTTCCTTGGTGCAAAAGGATATCTGTTCACCAGCTGAAGAAGAGGTCCCTTCTGAAGGCACAATCCCCTTATCCGCAGCATGGTGCCCTGTTTCCTCTTGACTCTCATGTTCCCTGACAGCGGCGGGGCTGCCATATTCAGAGTGGGACATATCTAACAAGTCCCTAAGAGTCTTCTCTATGCACCTAACTGGCTGTTTCTACTTCTCCAGGTCAGCCACCTTGGCCTCAAGGGAGCAAACACATTCCCTTGCACCAGGTACACACCCAAGACTTCTGTCCAGTGGGCAGATAATTATACATGAGACACTCCGTGCAAAACACTGGATAGCCCCCAATCCCTTCTGGCATTCTGGCTTCATAATTGCTTTTAAAATAATAATTATACCTAACCCCCCTTTTAAAACCCTTTGTATTTATGTGGTTCTCCTTGTAGAAGACGACAAGGATTTCAGCATAGTGATAGATGCAGCTGTTTGTTTGTTTTGTTTTGTGGGGCTTCTAGCCCTCTCTCACCTGCATAGCAGACTCAGGGGGGGTACAACAGTCTTAAAAACATACAAAAATTAAAATAGAATATAGCCATAAAACAATTACAAAACAGTATTACTATGTAATTTATATTAAAAAAAATAGCCAATGGTGGTTTTCAAATAGCAGTTCAGGTTTTGTGTGACGATCACCTTTTTCTATGATAAGCTCTGAATTTTTTCCCAGGTCCTTTAATGGTTAATACTTCCAGATAGAGGGCACTCTCTTCAGCTGCCCTTTATCTAGAAGTATTAACCATTAAGGAAGCATAGTGGTGAGGGAGAACTTGGGGGTCCAGAGAAAGTTTTAAATCAAAATGATGGTTCCTACATTGCTAAAGTTTGAGAATCCCTTCCCTAGAAAGTTATTTTGGTGTAGTGGTTAAGTGCATGGACTCTAATCTGGGAGAACCGGGTTTGATTCCCCACTCCTCCATTTGCAGCTGCTGGACAACCTTGGGTAAGTCATAGCTCTGTCAGAGCTGTCCTTGAAAGAGCAGTTCTCTCAGAGCTCTCTCAGCCCCACCTACCTCACAGGGGATCTTTTGTGGGGAGGGGAAGGGAAGAGTTTGTTAGCCGCTCTGAGACTCCGAGTGAAGGGCGGGGTATAAATCTAATCTCTTCTTCTCTTCTTCTTCTTCTTCTTCTTCTTGTCTCCATACGAACAGGAAAAGGAACAGTAAGCTTTTTTACTTAGGGCAGTGATACAGACTTAGTGGCCTGGGAGGCACTTGCAGGCATAGGTCTTCCATTCACTGTTTCCCAATGTGGCACCTGCCCTATGTTTCACAAAAGTGTGTAAGGCCCTTGCCCAGTGGCATTTGCGGTTGATAGGTGGTTTCCACTTTGAAACAGCCTCTGCCAAAGGAACAGGTAAGTTGCTGTGAGCCTCTATGAGGTGTGTGCTTCATGTCCCAGATGGAAGTAAATGGAGCTCTTTTGGTCAATGGTAATTGTGAATGTGGCTCTCCATGGGCCACAGAATGAGTACCTCTGATTTGGGGACTAAGAACTCCTGGCAAGGTTGGGCAACCTTACTGATTAGTGTTCCCTGGAAATGAGGTATAGAGACAGGCCTTATGAGGCTTCTGTTCTGCACAGTTTTCTGAAGGAGTTTTCTGAAGGGCACAAGGAAGGTTGCGTAGCAAACTGAGTGCTTCTGTTCCCCAGGTGATGGTCCCTAAGTTGAATGACTATTTCATCACTTATGCAGTGACAAATCTGAGTTTGCTACCAATTGTATACTCAATAAAAAGCTGCAGGCACTCATAGCTTCCTGAAAAGCATAAAGAACATACAAAATATGTTTGCATATATACTTGTTGCATTCATGCGTTAGTGCTGACAAGTGCAGATAAAACATTCTAGTTATACCCCTAGAAATTTAATACATAAAGTAGTCCTAAATATTTTCATAGCATAAGAATTTTGAGAAGAGATTTCTTTAGTGTTTTTCTAGAATATTAGAGCAAGGAAAAGATTATAACTGTGCAAAACACTAAACCTTGCACAGCTGACAAGGGTCCTTAAGACTGGACCACCCAACAAATGAATGTATAAAATTCTTTTTTCAGCATAAAATTCATCATCACTACACTGTCCATAGATCAGTTTACAGATTTAGTTCCTCATTTCTAGCCCTTGCTCAGGCAGCGAAACTCTGGCAGCCATTACAAAGAAGCAATTACCTCAAAGAAATCACTTATTACCAGGAATTCATATGGTAATGAATGACAGAGATGAAGGTGGTGGTGGTGATTATGAGGCCAAGTGGATTACTATTCTAACTGGAGTAATAATGATAATAATCCAATTTTTAAGGGAGGGATTGCGGATTTAATCATAATGAACAGTTCATTATCTAGAATGAACTTCCAAAATTGCTCTGAAGGAGAATGGAGAATCTGGACTAAAAAAAAAGACATTATTCTGAATGGTTGTCAAATTATGTTGATTTAAGAGGCATATTTACATTATTCAAAAGATGCACGGGCAACTTTTTTTTCAATGTCTTTGGATACACTTAATAGAGTGGGGGAGATAAATGAGGATCAGATTAGATACTCTTGAAAATTAGACACCATAAATCCCAACATAGTATTGCGTCAGCAGAGATTTCTCTACCACAAAGGTGACAGCTTGAGGGTATAGATTACCTGATCACCAAAACTATCTCACAGATGATCGGCTCAGTCAAAGCTCACAGCATTGACCATCAGTTTTTCAGCAGGAAGTACCATGTCTACAGACCTGGTCCTGGATGTGGCTTCATTACAACAGCATCGTTGCTCCAGCTCAAAGGGAAACTGCAGGGTGGCTGCAGCCACAGAGTCCATCTGGATATTCTTCCCACAGCCAATCCAAGATGGTGGGTGGAGCTAAACTACACAGACACCCCTGTAACTGAAGTTACAAACATATTGCAGCCTGATTAGGTTTTCTTTTGATAATGTCAAAGAAAATAGCCAGAGAACTGATGAAGTGTTGGCATCTTTGTAATACCTGAACTATCATGAGGCATGTGTGTCATAAAATGCTCAAATTCTTCTGTGCAGTTTATGAGTCATATTTTAACTTTTCTATTCTAAAAATAACAAATGCCTATGTTTTTGGTTATATTCTAGCTCTTTCCTAAATATGTGGGAAAATACAGCAGCAGAAGGTCACAGACCTTTAAAAATCTTTTTTTTCTATTAAACTATAAGAGTTGTTGTGTATTGATACGAATAAAGATGGCCACGCCAGCACTAGTAAGACCATGCGGTCTAGCGCATCTTTGAGAGTTTAAACACTAGCCACTGCGGATCCTAGGGTGGACCAATAGGGTCGTCAAGATCCTAGACTTAACCTACAGGGAATTCTTACACTGTAAATAGCCAATCACGGGGAGCAGGGTGTGAGTTGGGTGTGGTGTGCTGCAGGGATAAAAGCTGGCTTTGGGACTGGCTAGTTTGTCTTGAGTTTGAGCTGAAAATAAACTATGAGCTGAAATCACACATCTGAACCCAGTACTTTACTATAGTTAAAATGTGATAATCAGTGCTCTCTCTAAGCTATGGAGTCCTGTGAGCAAAAATTCTACTTTGTGAGCTACCAGCATGAAAGTTGTGAGCAGGTGCATAAATTAGTTTGCTTTGTAGCCATCCTTCCTGAGCTAAGACATAAATGTGTGAGCTGGAGGCTAAAAAACTGTGAGCTAGCTCACACTAACTCAGCTTAGAGGGAACATTGGTGATAATACAGAGCCCAAAACTCCTGAAACATGACTTCCCTAGCAATCAGAAACCGAGCCTACAAAATCCATCAGAGCTGCCAGCATGTCTGAATATGTAAGATAATCATTCTTCAGTCTTACCTTCTTCATTTCACAGCACTGGAGGTTCAACTCAGATCTTTTACTTTGCATACAGAGAAGTAAAAAAAAAACCCTAAGTGAGTCTTATTGAAAGCAAGTGAAAATTTTGGGGAAAGAATATCCCTGAGCTGGGCTACAAGTGTGCCTCTCTATATTTTTCTCTTTTGCACATAGTCAATAATGTCACCTTTTTTAAAAAATGTGATTTTTAAAAGTGTATCTTCTCACATAACATTCCCTTTTATAGTTCTAAAAGCTCAGCCTGGACATTCCAGTGTGTAGGCAGGAAGTGTGTGTATGTGTGTGTGGGGGGGTGTATCTTAAGATGTTGCTTGTGGAAATTATTACATTATTTCCAGTTACTCTTAAATTGGGCTACTGGCATGTTCTAGAAACAACAGAACTTGGTAGCAATTTTGGAAGTGTGGCCTGCAGTAGAATTTGAGGAAGGGGGTATCACCAAGTTTCATACTATCTTGATCTAGACTGGTTCCATCTTAATCTAGATTAGGTCCATTTCAAAACAGAGTAAGATTTTTAGGCCAATCAATCCCGAGGGGCATATGTGGTTAAATGACTTCTGACCCATAATCTGGAATAACAAATATGTTCAGCAGACAGCCAGAAAAATAGTCTAACAATTCTAAATTATCTCTAAAGCCAAACTGGTCCCTGTGCCCAGTCTGTCATAGTAAGACAGTCCCCTTTTTCACACATGTCAGACTAAGCAAACAGTGCTGGGGTAAGCAAACAGAAAGATTTGCCCCAATGCCATTTGGTTAGCCTACATATCTGTGAAAAAGGGGACACCATGACTGTGGCAGATTGGGCACAGGGACTGTGTATATTTTTCACGGCAATTCTGTGCTCCCTTACAATACTCATTAAAAGCTCCAGCTTTCTGCTTTCTTGTGGGATCGGGGCACTCAAAACTCCAGAATTCCTGTAGGTTTTGAATTCATTTGGTTAATCATTACTCCAGTTAACTGGGGTACTACTCTTCAACACAAGAGATTTTCAGAGATGGTTTGCCATTGCCTGCCTCTGCATGGTGACCCTGGACTACCTTGGTGGTCTCCCATCCAAATACTTACTTAGCTTCCAGGATCTGACAAGATAAGGCTAGCTTAGGCTATCGAGGCCAGGGTTATTAGGTTGATCTTAAGATTCATTTAAGTAGTTCTGCAGGCAAAGAAGAGCTCTATAAGACAACTAATGGGACTGGTTACTGCACCACAGCTGGTCTTATCAACTACAGTTGCTACATTTATATCCTGCCTTTCCATCTGCATGTACAGCAACTGGATAGTAAGGGGAACACTTTCTTTAAGGCCATAATTTTTAAAAGGAACATTGGCTATGCTTTTTTTCCATGCCATCCTCAGAGGCTAAGGTATCTGCATTGTACCAATGTAGTGCACAACCATTATAAAGGGGAGGGGGGGCTGATTGGGTGGGAAACTCTGATTTTTGCAACTTGCTACTCCACCTAGCAATGCTCCATCATTTGTGAAAATATCAATGTGTTTTTCTCTGTAGTTTATGACTGTGAGTTTCCTGCTCTCAGATAAAACAAATTCTTAATGAGCAGGGGATCTCCCCATAACAAGAATGTTCCCTCACCTTCTCACCTCCAACCAGAGTGTGGGGCCAAGCTGCTGTGCCACTAGCACAGGACAACAGTTAATGGTACTTTAATACTAATAAAAGCCATTTTTCGTTCTGTCTTCTGGAAGAGCTCTTTGATCATTCCGACTCCTTCTGATGATGTCAGGCCGTTAGTATTGATTTTCTGACTAAACCCTGCTTTGCTTCACAAAGTCCCCTCCAAAATCTATCAAGCTGCAGAAGTGCTGAAGTCAATATATCCCTCTTGAAGGATAAATCTGTTGTAGCACAAAGGAGAGAGTACCGGGGCCATAACAAAACCTCAACAGATCTCCATATGGTGCCTTGCAATTAAAAAAGAGGGCACAGGGTGGATTAATAATTTTTTGAGGGGGAAGGGGAGGAGTGGGCTTTGAACGAGATAATGAGTGAGGCGGAGACAGAAGTGGTGTTTGGCCATACACAAGTAGAACCCTTTCCCTCTGAGCCTTTCATCTCTGGGTCACTGGTTTCAATCTAACCCAGGTCGATTGTGAACAAAAATCATTTTCCTCTCATGGCTGCTTGCTGACCTATGTGAAATGAAATGGTCAATTCAGCCACCTTCCCAGTTGACAACTGTCCCCATAAGCAAATCCACTGATCATTATAGAATTATAGGAATGGAACGGAGCATGGGGTCACGTAGCTCAATTTCTCAAACCAAGCCAGGACTCCCTATATCAGTGTCATTACTGAGATGCTCTTACCTAACCAGAGGGCTAACCTACATGTTGTTTGGGGTTATGTGACTGGATTTCCATGTAATTTAGCAAGCAGCTAGGGGGCCTGATGTGGATTGGGGCCATGGCATGTGGTTACATTAACCTTTGTCTCCCCATGCTGCTTGTCCAGTTGATCTCAGAAGCCTCTGAGCTGCTGCCAGTACTGACAGAGAAAAAAATATGCATTCATATTGTACCTGTCTGTCTTCCCTGCAGCTGTAGGCAGGTTTTGTTGCAGAACTGAAGCATGGGGAATGTTTAAATGTCCATGCCCCAAATTTGCTCTGTTTCCAAACAAAACCAGTCATTCTCCACAATTGTTAGTAAAGGTAAAGTACACATCAGGAGAACCAGTAATGTATCCCCAGCATAACATTATCCCCCCCCCCCCTTTTCTAACCCTCCTAGGTGGGAGAGTGCATTATGGGTCTCTGCTGAAACTTCATCAATATACTGACTAGTATCCAAAGAACTGCTCAAGTAACTCTGCACAATCCAAGACATTTGGGGCTTGTGTTTTTGAATGGTTTCCTGTGCCATCCATGTTTGAAACTGATGAGCCTGAACAATGCAACTTGTGATCTGGCATGGGTGGGTGTCTGCTGTTCAGAGTCCCAGTGGGCATGGTCCAATCTTTGAGCATGTACAAAGGAGCTCTTAAGAACCCAGCCATCAAGTTCCAAGATGCTGAAAACTGTGGTGCTCAGGGTGACACTGCAGATCTAGTCCTGACATAGCCATGAGATGTTGTGGTTAAAGTGCCTATTCAGTCTGAGGAGATCCAAGTTCATATTTCTAGTGAATCATGAAGCTAAATGGGTGATCTTAGGCCAGCTGTTATCTCTCAAACTAGAGTTTTCTTGCAGAATTCTTGTGAAGATAAAATGGAAGAAAGGAAAACTGTGTATACTGCCCTGAGCGCCTCAGAGGAAGGATGGAATAAAAATGTGTATGATATATTCAGGATGCCAATCCTGGACATTTTAATAAAACTAAATATAACCAACAATCATAAGGTCTTAGAAAACAACCAAGAAACAAAGTTTCTAAAAAATGAAAAGGCAATGAGCAACATCTTTGAGGACAGATTAATCCATCCTGCTAAACTTGCCATTGTTTCAGTATCAGTTGTAGTAATTTCAGTGAGACTCCATTCAGGGACACTCCCACCCACCCCCAGGCTCATTTGCAAGATCAGAATCTAATAATAGACTCTTCTATGAGCGAAATCTGTTCATAACAAAAATCTGTATTGCATTGTCACTTCTGCCAGACCTCAAAGAGTCTTGATTTGAGTACAACAGTAAACTGACATGTTTTATACAAACTGAGTTTAAATGAAACAGTCTCCTGAGTAGTGGGGAAAAGGGGGGATAGTCATCGCCTGATGCAGATGTAAAAGTAAAATGGAGTCCTCGATGTACAAACGAAATAAGGGGAAATAAAATCATCATTCAGAAGAGGTTCTAAAAGATGTATGCCCTGGGGAGCGCAGTTTTAATTATGAATTTTATTAGTGCTCCCTACAGCAGCTGATACCTTCCCCATTAGTACCACTAAGTTATTCTTCCAAGACAGGCTCCTTGCCTTGCACCAGTTGACATACAGCAAAATTCGTGTTTCTGTGCTGCATCAAGGCAAAGGGCCACACAATGTAATATACTGGGTCTGAGAATGGCTACACAATATACATCCAAAAACAATAATGTTACAATGTTGACTATGTCCCAGTCTAATGATCTCTTGTGCGCATGGAAGTTTCAATGTACATTTATACTCCATCTTACCATCTACAAGAACTAATTAAAGTGCTAAACCAATGTCTGGATTTGGTGAAGGACTGGTTGAAGGTTAACCCAGTTGAGGGTTAATCCAGCAAGCTGGGAGTGCTGTACGTGGGGGGAAAGCTGATCTGAGAAAGGTGTTTAATCAGTTCCAGACAAGGTTGCCCTCCCCCTGAAGCATCAGGTATACACCTTGGGAGAACTTTTGGACCCTGCTTTGTCCTTGGACAAAACTGGTATTGGAGGTTGCCTGGGATGCCTTTTACCACCTGAGGCTTGTTCACCAGCTACATCTGTTCTTGAAGAAAGCAAAACTTGCCACAATCACACATGCCTTAGTAACATTCAGCCTTGACTATTGTATCATACTGTACAAGGGGTTGCCCTTGAAGACAGTTTGGAAGCTGCAGTCAGTACCAAATGTGGCACCAAGAGCCCTTTCTGGGACAAACTGCTGTTATAATATTAAGCCAGTGTTATATCATCTTTACTGGCTTCCAGTTTGCTTCCTTGACCTTGTGTGATTTTTAAAGCCCTTAACAGGTGGGCCCCAAGTATTAATGGAAAATCTCCATCCATATTATCTGAACTGGGACTTGAAACTACTTTTCTAATTTAATATAATCTTTGTTCAACCTGAACAGCTAGATAGTTCATAGTTCATTTGCTAGTCAGTGTCACACCCCACTGGTCCCCTGAGCCTTGGAA
The DNA here is from genome assembly GCA_029375565.1 of Gekko gecko. Taxonomy (NCBI): domain Eukaryota; kingdom Metazoa; phylum Chordata; class Lepidosauria; order Squamata; family Gekkonidae; genus Gekko; species Gekko gecko. Next base: position 125,614,690 of record JAPDNY010000001.1, on the reverse strand, counting down.
GTGAGAGGAAAGGAGGCTTATGTTTCATTAGATTCTTCTGCCTTTCTCCATTCTCTCTCCTTTATGTTCAGGAAGCAGTTCCATGTGTGTACTTATCAGCCTCTTCCCTCCTGCTTCTAAAGGCAGCCATTATGGCTGCACAGGCTCTGTAAAGGCCTTTGACCTTTCAGCTGGTGGACAAATGTCCATCTTTCCACTGGTGGATGAATGTCTATCTTCCTGTGCCCATAACTGGGCACCATGAGTACATCCCCTCCTGGGTCAGTGGGGTGAGCAAACTGCCCTTGAAAATTAGTTCATGACCATCCTTCCCTGCCTCTATCTTACCAAAGAGCTGTGAAGTGGGTAGAATTTTCAACTTTAAAGGGAGTGTGGTCCTAGCCTCACCCTTCCTCCTACACACCTCAGGAGGGCTGGGTAATTGACCTGACAGAGCTGGGTTCTGCCTATCAGCTGTAGGATAGGTAGAAATTTCAATGGCCAAAGGGTCAGGATAGTTCTCAGCATGCTGGCCTGCCTACCAATGGCTATTCAAGTGCCATAGTGGGTCCCAACCACATTCAGAGTCCAAATGAAAGCCTGACTAAACTGATGCTCCTTTTCAGAGCCATGAAATCCCTATCCAAAAGTAAAGAAGGTTTCTTCACCCTTCTTAAACTGAGGCTGGCTGACCTCCTCCCATCCAGTGGAGTTCCATGGGCTCACTTGGATTTGCATGAGGTGTAAATCACAATGACAGGTTAAGAGACCTGGAGGAGAGGTGGGACTTTAAAGGATGATTGAAACAAGGGGTCCCCAACCTTTTTGAGCCTGTGGGCACCTTTGGAATTCTGACACAGAGCAATGGGGACAATTACAAAATGGCTGTCACAGGAGGCAGAGCCAAGCATAAAATGGCTGCTGCAAGAGGATCACAAAATATCAGGGATTGAGGTTACATATAACTCTAATAGTAACAATTCAAGATTTCAGGCAGAAACTCTGTTTAGCATGATGCCTTTTAATCCTGCAGAGCCAATCAGAAACCCTGCTGGACAAATTACTCCCATAGACCCTCCAACTTTCTAAAAGCACTTGGCAGACACCAGGAAAGATTTTGTCAGGCATTATGGCACCCAGGGCACTATTTCAGGGACCCCTGGGATAGAAGCACACAGAAGGAGTTCAGGAAAGAAAGCAAGTTCAGGAATGAAAAGCAGATTTGTTTAATAAAGATTTTCCTTACTACTCCTGCAAGGCCCCAAGATCCCCCCACTGGGAAGAAGTTAGGACCTGGCAAACCTAAGCAGAATCCAGTGAAATCACTACAGCAGAAACAACTAAAGCACTAGAGTTTTGTAACGTGGAGCAAGGCCTGAAGTCCCCAGCACTATTAGATTTTACTGTGATCAATCTAGCCCAAACTTGGAAGTGCTAGAAAGAGAAGTTTTAACTGAATCTGGATCTTGCTTTAGAGGTAGAGGAAGAAAAGAGGAAAGAAAAGATATTATATTTCCTGACAGAAGAGAAAGGACTTGACACTGGTCTTGACACTGGTTGTACCTTGGAACAATTACTCAAGTCACTAGATGACTGCTGTATACCTAAACAGTGTGAAACTATGGAATGCTGTAATTTCTTTATGAGGCAGCAGGGTGCTCAAGAGAGGCTGGGTGCTCATGTAATTGTATCAAGTACTCTGGCAGCAGCCCGTAATTTGGGGGTGGTTATATTGTGGGAAAGAATGTGAAAGAAGAAAAGACAAATGGACAGCAAATGGACAGCAATGCAAAGGGTGTGATAAATCACACCATCACAAAGTCAATGCAGGAGCAAGAGGAAAATGGAGAAACTGGCAGTGACAACAGTGCAAGAAAATGGTAATGACTCTGAAAGTTTTGAGGATGTCCTAACCCTGACTTTGGGACTTCCAAACCAGGATGTCCACACAAGTGGGAGATAGTACAAAGTCTGATGTGTGCCCTACTGTGCTGTTTGTTAATGAGCAAATAGCTCATGTTAATGAGCAAATAGCTGGTTCATTTTCAGCTGGGTTGTGGGGTCATCTGTAATTTGCCACCACTGGCACTGCTTAATGGAAATATATACATTGAACTATGTGACCAGGTGCTCATTATGTACAAAAAGAGCATCTGAAACCAGTGGGCAAGTAAAGACTTACAACTTGCAACCCAAAGAACAATAAGCCTTATTGCTTGGAATTTATTGTTGTGCAAGATGAGACTCATAGACCACTGCTAAAGAGCAGAGCAATTCAAGCCGTGCAACTGGTTCAGGTACAGCATCAGAGTATTTTTCATGCAGTGCAGACCAATGAGCAGAGCCATCTCACTGCTGGGATGGAAACAGTGATATTGGGCAAATTTTGGGATGTTTTTCAAGGAGAAGGATATTTGGCACGGAAGCTGAAACTTGAAACAGACCCTAGTATGCAGCCAGTGACAATCTGTAAAAGAAGAGTACTTATAGCACTGGCAGGACCACTGAAGCAGGAGCTGGCAAGTCTATAAGCCAATGACATAATTGCTTCTGTAGATACTAACATAGAATGAATTAGCAGCTTAGTTGTGCAAAAATCATTAGGAAGGTTGAGCATTCGTGTTGATCTTAGACCTCTCATCAAAGCACTGAAACATAAACATTACCCATTACCAAACACTGATTATGTGATATGTGACCCATCCCATGCTAATATTTTCTCAGTGTTTGATGTAAACAGTGGATTCTGGCACACAGAACTGTGGATTCTGGCACACTGGACGCACAGAGTCAAGTGATTTGACTATGTTTGCAACTCCTTTGGGCTGGTATTGTTGCTTGCGTATACCAGCGGGCATCAACCCCACCCCAGAAGTGTCCTGGAGCAGGTTGAATCAAGAACTAGAGAAACTCCAGGTATAAAAATAATTGTGGATGAAATTGTAATTGTGGGAGAAGAAGATACAGAAACAGAAACAATATGAAATCAGGACAAAAACTTGCATCTCTTGTTGGAACTATACAGAGAATGGAATATAAATTAAATCCAGATAAGTCAGACTAAGACTAAGGGAAGTGCCTTATATTGGACACCTGCTGACAGCAGAGAGTCTGAAAATTGATCCTGGAAAAGCTGAAGCAATTAAAGTGAGGCCAAGACTAGTGGATGTAAAGAGTGTCCAAACATTCTTGGGACTCATTAACAGCCTGGCAAGCTTAACACTACAACAAATCAGCTAAGGACCTTCCCAAGCTGCAAGCTGGTGAGCAGGTCTCGATATAGCCAACAGAGTAACAGAATAAAGAGTGGAGAAAGGTGAAGTTAAACATCAAGAGACCACACAGTCATTCGAGGTATGGTGACTCGGACCTTTAGGAGAAATAGAAGGTATTTGCAGAACAGCAGCCATTCTATAGTTTAGTCTGGATCAGCAGGCCAGGAGAAAGAGAGACAACTCCATTGTGAACATACAGCCACTTAAATTGTCAGTCCCCATACAGGAGATAACCCAAATTTCCCACATCCTACTGCCCAAGAAAATGATACACTGTCCAATACAACTCAACCATTTGTAAACACTACAGACCTTTAAAATGAGCAGGAAAAATTACTTCATCTGTAGCAAAATAGAGTAAAACTTCAGCAGGCTGGATGGTGATGAAACCTCACCACCTAAAAGACTATGCTTAAATCTAAGGAGCTGTATGGGGCTCTGGAAAATTTTGAGTTGTTTAAAACCTGTATATATTTTTCTTGCTTAATATTATAAAATGAAAGATGTATCAACTTATGAGGGAGTTAGGAAAGCAGAGGAAGATAGAATGTGAGGGAATAGCTACAGGAAGTGACTCAGCAGAAGCACAGAGAGAGAGTTCAGGACAGACAGAGTTCACCAGTTACAAGCAGATTTGTTTAATAAAGATTTCTCCTTATTACTCCTGCCTGATTGTCAGTTAATCACAACCCCACTTAACTCAGCATGCAAGAGGATCTGGGAGGGAAAGGGTTAAGGGAATTCTCTCACTCAGGAACACTTGGCAGTTGGCCCCACCCTCTCATTGATTAGATGCTGAGCCTCCTTGGTCATTCCTTGCATTCTGTTTCATCTTATATAGGACCTCTCTTCTTCTGACTCTTACCTGGGCTTGGAGCTGTAGCAAGTTAACCTTAAATGTACCTACCAGGGGTGTGCAAAAAAAAAAATTGAGATTTTTCCATATCAGGTGTATTGGACCCAGAAAATACCAGTATTTCCCAGTCTTCCTGAATCCCAATACCAGTATGGTGTTGGGATTCGGGATTTTTCAGGAATCCCAATTTTTTCCTGGTCAATCATACTCTGTGAGAACCATTATAGTCGATGGTCCCCATAGAGTATAATGGTAGAGGCATCAAATTTGCAGATAGCAGCTGGTGCCTGGCCTAAAAAGAACTGCCAAATTTCAAACAGATTGGACCAGGAGGTCCAATTCTATGGGCCCCCAAAGACGGTGCCCCCATCCACCATTGTTTCCAGTGGAGGGGGGGAAGGCACTTAAAGGGATCACGGTCCCTTTAAACACCTTCTGAAAGCTGCAAGTAAACTCCGAAGGAATTTTAAAGGGCTTGTAGTCCCTTTAAATGCCTTCTCCAAGCTTCCTCAGGAGGTGGTGGTGGGCTCTCCTTCTTTTGAGGTTTTCAAACTGAGGCTAGATGGACATCTGACAATAATGCTGATTCTGTGAATTTAGGCAGATCATGAGAGGGAGAGCAGGAAGGGCTACCTCAGTGCTTAGTTCTTGTGGCCCTTTCTTATACACCCAGAGAAATGCTGATCGCCACACTGGGGTCAGGAAGCAATTTTTCACCAGGCCAGTTTGGCTGGAGATCGTGGATGTTTTTTGTCATCTTCTGGGCATAGAATAGCAGTCACTGGAAGTGTGGAGAGGGAGGTATTTGTGAATTTCCTGCATTGTGTGGGGGTGGACTAGATGACCCTGTAGGTCCCTTCCAACTCTATGCTTCTATGATGTGCTTATATTTTTGTAAATAAAATTTCTTTCTCTTGTTACTGTTGGAATCAAATTATCCTTGTAATTTGTTTGAACAGCATTTTCCCTTTAACTGGGAAATGTGGAGAATCGGGGATACTTCATACAGCTTCTGTGCTTCCAAGTCAAATAATTTTTTTAACGTATAACCCAATAACAAGCAGATTTGTTTAATAAATATTTTTCCTTATTGTCAATTAATCACCACCACTTGAAATATACAAGGTGGGAGAAGGTAGGCTGGGTGAGCAGGCCTGGGCGTCAATGCCACCACCAACAATGCCGTACACCCAGGTGGCAGTGGTGGAGCTGGAGCATCACTTAGGGTTGCTACTTGACAGGGGCACCCCCCAGCCTGGGACTGCCAGGTCTCCTGCTACAGCAGCTTCTACAACAGACCCTATAGCAGCTCCTGGCAGCAACCCCTGCTGCCTGCTGCTGTTCAGTAGGACAGCAGGGCAAAAATATGCCAAAAATCATCCATTAAAGCAATGGCATAATGTCACTTTCAGGGGAAACTCAGAAGTGATGTCATTAAATAGGGTTTTACTATAGAATTTCTGGTGAATCCTGTATCAACACAATGACATCTTCTTGCATCAACACAATGATGTCACTTCCAGGCTCACCACAGAAGTGATGCCATGCCATTGCTCTGATGATGCCCCCAGGTTTCCACTCCCTCCAGTCTCCTGCTGGGTGCCAGTCATTGGCTGCCAAACCCACTCTCTGTTGCCTTAGACAATGGGCCTGGAAAATGCAATCTCATGGTGTTCACATTACTATTAATAATTATTATGGGGAGTAGACACTTTGGATACATCAGAAAGAGCATCTGAGGTGCCACAGAAGCCCAATGCCTGGCTCTGGTAGCAGCACTGGTAGCAGCACCTGGCAAAGAAGCAGGGAGGGGGAGGGGGAGGGAATAATGAATAGTTTTAATAATGATCCAAAATAAAAATGAACTAAAAATGTGTTCACTCCTGTTCAATTCAACACTCATTTCCTATTGTGTTCTTCAGAACACACCCATTTAATTCAGTACTGTCTCCAAAAGCTGCCATCCAGATGTCTTTGTCAGGGCATGACAAAGTTTCAGAGAGTAGCTGTGTTGGAGTCCAATAGCATCTTAGAGACTAACAATATTTTCAGAATATAAGCTCTCAAGAGTGAAAGCTCCTTTTGTCAGATAGGGCATGACAAAGGTATTCATCTTTTGTTGTTGTTGTTGTTCTTAACTTCTGATAACCACGGGCATATGGATTCCAAATATGGAAGTGGGCCTCCTGATGACACCTGGGTTTTGACCACTGTGTGACACTGAGTGTTGGACAGGATGGGCCATAGATACAATGAAAGGGAAACAAACCCAACCTGATGATCAAGTTAGGCACTCAAAAGGTTGAGTAGCAAGAATATGAAAAAATAATATAACTATTTATTGCAGAGTGTATCAGATAAAGATTAAAAACAGCATACATTTGTGAAAGATAAAAATGTCATATACAGCGACCTGTTAGAGTTGCACGTATATATGACATTTTTATTTTTCACAAATGTATGTTGTTTTTAATCTTTATCTGGTGCACTCTGCAATAAATAGTTATATTATTTTTTGATGTTCTTGCTACTCAAGCTTTTGAGTACCTAGTGGGGTGGGCCATTGGTCTGATCCAACATGGCTTCTCTTATGTTCTTACTAAATTATTATGGCTAATAACCAACAGTAGACTTATCCGCTATTTATGTACTTGAAATGTCTTTACCTAAAATAAATTAGTTGAGATTTATATCCACAAAAATGGGGGGTCAAGGTGGGTTGCATATTTTTTTTAAAAAAAATCTAGATATTCATCATAGAACTAATCCATTTGCCGACAATATTCAGTATCAGAAAAACTAATCCATTTGCTGACAATATTCAATACCATAGTCCAAAACACTTGCCACAGTGAGATCATCAGGAAGAGATGTGGCACAGTAGAAGAGCCCTGGCTTTGCATGCACAAAGTCCCAGGTTCAATCCCTGGCATGTCCAGTTTAAAAAGTACCAGGCAGTAGGTGATAATGAAAGACCTCTTTCTGATACCCTGGAGAGCTACTGCCTAAGCAGAAAATACTGACTTTGATGGACTGATGGTCTGATTCAGTATAAGGAAGCTTCTTGTGTGTGCATTGCCTTCAGAAGGCACAGTTGAGCTTCCTGCCTTCTCCCTGCAGGGCTAGTGGAAGTATCAGGATGGTCCACCTTGTAAGAGAATCTGTTTGGGGAAAAGATATGGGTACATTTATGAAGTCTTCTGTGCGGCTTTTGGTTCTCACTCTCTCTCAGCCCTAACTGCCTTCCAGGAACTTGTGGAGTTGTGAGTTCTTCTCAAGGGACGGTAAAGAATAAATACTACACCAGTTTGGTGTAGTGGTTAAGGGCACGGACTCTAATCTAGGAGAACCAGGTTTGACCACCCCTTCACTTGCAGCTGCTGGATGACCTTGGGCAAGCCATAGTTCTGTCAGAGCTGTTCTTGAAAGAGTTGTTCTCTCAAAGTTCTCTCAGCCCCACCTACCTCACAGGGTGTCTGTTGTGGGGAAGGGAAGGGAAAGGAGTTTGTAAGCTGCTCTGAGACTCTGAGTGAAGGGCGGGGTATAAATCTAATCTCCTCCTCCTCCTCCTCCTCCTTCCTCTAAAAAATGCCACTGTTAACTGACTGAATGTGTCTGAGGGTCTCAGTATTTTTTAAAAAACACATTGCATTCTGAATCTTTCACTGGCATAAATGAGACCATCAATTTGATTAAAAGAAAACAAACAAACAAATAAAGGTATCCTAACTCTAAATCCTGGTCTTCAAAAGTAAACAGAGCTTGAATCCCCAACTTCCATACTTTCAAGTTTCAAAGGTTTTCACTTTAAAGCTTTTTTCCATTCTGGAGCCCAGCATGAGTTTGGCTGCAGGGCGGTTTTGTGTGGCGGCTTGTCAGCTTACATCTCCACTACAGTGAAATTCAACTAATTGTAAGTGTGTATTGTTCCAGGAACAACACACACACACATTACTCCTACACACAGACTCCAATTTTCTGTACCTTTTTCATTTGTGTTGACAGCATGTTACCTGGCATCTAAATAATCATGAAAGGATTTTTTTAAAATACAGAAATATAGAAATGGTCCTTTCATATTGTAAAGCCTTATAAGAAATTCAACAGAGTAATAATGGAAACGAAGCAGCTCTGTTATTTACATCTTCCTTCTCCTTAAGGACATGGCATCCACATTAATTAGAGATCCTTAGAAGCCAACTGCCCCAACTGCCAACTGCTGTCAGATTAAAAAATAACTACAGGGCTCATTTCCTGCAGGAGCACACAGGAGCGAAGCTCTGGCAGTAAGGAGCCCAGGGGGCAAGCACATGCAGCAAACCCCACCCCCTGCTCCCAGCAGCCCCCCTTGCCATTCCCAGCCCACTGGCCGACCCAGCAGAGTGCTGCTGCAAGCTGGCGCTCGAGCTGTTCCGCCACTGCCAGGGCCGTGTCACCTAGCCCGCCCAGGCTCTGCCTGTCCTCATGCCACCCCTGGCATGGCGCCTCTGCAAGGCAGGCCCCGGCAACTCCTGTGAGGATCTCCACCCTGGCCTCCTGCACCTACTTGGCCACCTCCTGCGCCTCTGCCCTGCCACTGCCCTGGCCCCCTACCTGCTCGAGGCCATGAGCATCCTCCGCACTACCCTCCTTGACCCACAAGCAGCCACACACTTTCCTGTGCTTGCCGGCCATCTAAAAGAGTCCAGTGGCACCTTTAAGACCAAGATTAATTCAGGTACAAGCTCTCCCTCCTCTGTGAGGACAGATCTGCCCATTCCCCCACCCATAGCTAGTAATCCAAAATAGGCCAGTGGCACCTTTAAGGCCAAGGTTTATTCAGGTACAAGCTCTCCCTCCTCTGTGAGGGCAGATCTGCCCATTCCCCCACCCATAGCTAGTAATCCAAAATAGGCCAGTGGCACCTTTAAGACCAAGGTTTATTCAGGTACAAGCTCTCCCTCCTCTGTGAGGGCAGTTCTGCCCATTCCTCCACCCATAGCTAATAATCCAAAAGAGTCCAGTGGCACCTTTAAGACCAAGGTTTATTCAGGTACAAGCTCTCCCTCCTCTGTGAGGGCAGATCTGCCCATTCCCCCACCCATAGCTAGTAATCCATAAGAGTCCAGTGGCATCATTAGGACCAAGGTTTATTCAGGTACAAGCTCTCCCTCCTCTGTGAGGGCAGACCTGCCCATTCCTCCACCCATAGCTAGTAATCCAAAAGAGTCCAGTGGCACCTTAAAGACCAAGGTTTATTCAGGTACAAGCTCTCCTCCTCTGTGAGGGCAGATCTGCCCATTCCCCCACCCATAGCTACTAATCCAAAAGAGTCCAATGGCACCTTGAAGACCAAGGTTTATTCAGGTACAAGCTCTCCCTCCTCTGTGAGGGCAGATCTGCCCATTCCCCCACCCATAGCTAGTAATCCAAAAGAGTCCAGTGGCACCTTTAAGACCAAGGTTTATTCAGGTACAAGCTCTCCCTCCTCTGTGTGGGCAGATCTGCCCATTCCCCCACCCATAGCTAGTAATCCAAAAGAGTCCAGTGGCACCTTTAAGACCAAGGTTTATTCAGGTACAAGCTCTCCCTCCTCTGTGAGGGCAGATCTGCTCATTCCCCCACTCATAGCTACTAATCCAAAAGAGTCCAGTGGCACCTTGAAGACCAAGGTTTATTCAGGTACAAGCTCTCCCTCCTCTGTGAGGGCAGATCTGCCCATTCCCCAACCCATAGCTAGTAATCCAAAAGAGTCCAGTGGCACCTTTAAGACCAAGGTTTATTCAGGTACAAGCTCTCCCTCCTCTGTGTGGGCAGATCTGCCCATTCCCCCACCAATAGCTAGTAATCCAAAAGAGTCCAGTGGCACCTTTAAGACCAAGGTTTATTCAGGTACAAGCTCTCCCTCCTCTGTGAGGGCAGATCTGCCCATTCCCCCACCCATAGCTAGTAATCCAAAAGAGTCCAGTGGCACCTTTAAGACCAAGGTTTATTCAGGTACAAGCTCTCCCTCCTCTGTGAGGGCAGATCTGCCCATTCCCCCACCCATAGCTAGTAATCCAAAAGAGTCCAGTGGCATCATTAAGACCAAGGTTTATTCAGGTACAAGCTCTCCCTCCTCTGTGAGGGCAGATCTGCCCATTCCCCCACCCATAGCTAGTAATCCAAAAGAGTCCAGTGGCATCATTAAGACCAAGCTTTATTCAGGTACAAGCTCTCCCTCCTCTGTGAGGGCAGATCTGCCCATTCCCCCACCCATAGCTAGTAATCCAAAAGAGTCCAGTGGCACCTTAAGACCAAGGTTTATTCAGGTACAAGCTCTCCCTCCTCTGTGAGGGCAGATCTGCCCATTCCTCCACCCATAGCTAGTAATCCAAAAGAGTCCAGTGGCATCATTAAGACCAAGGTTTATTCAGGTACAAGCTCTCCCTCCTCTGTGAGGGCAGATCTGCCCATTCCTCCACCCATAGCTAGTAATCCAAAAGAGTCCAATGGCACCTTGAAGACCAAGGTTTATTCAGGTACAAGCTCTCCCTCCTCTGTGAGGGCAGATCTGCCCATTCCCCCACCCATAGCTAGTAATCCAAAAGAGTCCAGTGTCACCTTTAAGACCAAGGTTTATTCACGTACAAGCTCTCCCTCCGCTGTGAGGGCAGATTTGCCCATTCCCCCACCCATAGCTAGTAATCCAAAGGAGTCCAGTGGCACCTTTAAGACCAAGGTTTATTCAGGTACAAGCTCTCCCTCCGCTGTGAGGGCAGATCTGCCCATTCCCCCACCCATAGCTAGTAATCCAAAAGAGTCCAGTGGCACCTTTAAGACCAAGGTTTATTCAGGTACAAGCTCTCCCTCCTCTGTGAGGGCAGATCTGCCCATTCCTCCACCCACAGCTAGTAATCCAAAAGAGTCCAGTGGCATCATTAAGACCAAGGTTTATTCAGGTACAAACTCTCCCTCCTCTGTGAGGGCAGATCTGCCCATTCCCCCACCCATAGCTAGTAATCCAAAAGAGTCCAGTGGAACCTTTAAGACCAAGGTTTATTCAGGTACAAGCTCTCCCTCCTCTGTGAGGGCAGATCTGCCCATTCCTCCACCCATAGCTAGTAGTCCAAAAGAGTCCAGTGGCACCTTTAAGACCAAGGTTTATTCAGGTACAAGCTCTCCCTCCTCTATGAGGGCAGATCTGCCCATTCCTCCACCCATAGCTAGTAATCCAAAAGAGTCCAGTGGCATCATTAAGACCAAGGTTTATTCAGGTACAAACTCTCCCTCCTCTGTGAGGGCAGATCTGCCCATTCCCCCACCCATAGCTAGTAATCCAAAAGAGTCCAGTGGCACCTTTAAGACCAAGGTTTATTCAGGTACAAGCTCTCCCTCCTCTGTGAGGGCAGATCTGCCCATTCCTCCACCCATAGCTAGTAATCCGAAAGAGTCCAGTGGCATCATTAAGACCAAGGTTTATTCAGGTACAAGCTCTCCCTCCTCTGTGAGGGCAGATCTGCCCATTCCCCCACCCATAGCTAGTAATCCAAAAGAGTCCAGTGGCACCTTTAAGACCAAGGTTTATTCAGGTACAAGCTCTCCCTCCTCTGTGAGGGCAGATCTGCCCATTCCTCCACCCATAGCTAGTAATCCAAAAGAGTCCAGTGGCACCTTTAAGACCAAGGTTTATTCAGGTACAAGCTCTCCCTCCTCTGTGAGGGCAGATCTGCCCATTCCCCCACCCATAGCTAGTAATCCAAAATAGGCCAGTGGCACCTTTAAGACCAAGGTTTATTCATGTACAAGCTCTCCCTCCTCTGTGAGGGCAGCTCTGCCCATTCCCCCACCCATAGCTAGTAATCCAAAAGAGTCCAGTGGCACCTTTAAGACCAAGGTTTATTCACGTACAAGCTCTCCCTCCGCTGTGAGGGCAGATTTGCCCATTCCCCCACCCATAGCTAGTAATCCAAAGGAGTCCAGTGGCACCTTTAAGACCAAAGTTTATTCAGGTACAAGCTCTTCCTCCGCTGTGAGGGCAGATCTGCCCATTCCCCCACCCATAGCTAGTAATCCAAAAGAGTCCAGTGGCACCTTTAAGACCAAGGTTTATTCAGGTACAAGCTCTCCCTCCTCTGTGAGGGCAGATCTGCCCATTCCTCCACCCATAGCTAGTAATCCAAAAGAGTCCAGTGGCATCATTAAGACCAAGGTTTATTCAGGTACAAACTCTCCCTCCTCTGTGAGGGCAGATCTGCCCATTCCCCCACCCATAGCTAGTAATCCAAAAGAGTCCAGTGGCACCTTTAAGACCAAGGTTTATTCAGGTACAAGCTCTCCCTCCTCTGTGAGGGCAGATCTGCCCATTCCCCCACCCATAGCTAGTAATCCAAAAGAGTCCAGTGGCACCTTTAAGACCAAGGTTTATTCAGGTACAAGCTCTCCCTCCTCTGTGAGGGCAGATCTGCCCATTCCCCCACCCATAGCTAGTAATCCAAAAGAGTCCAGTGGTACCTTTAAGACCAAGGTTTATTCAGGTACAAGCTCTCCCTCCTCTGTGAGGGCAGATCTGCCCATTCCTCCACCCATAGCTAGTAATCCAAAAGAGTCCAGTGGCACCTTTAAGACCAAGGTTTATTCAGGTATAAGCTCTCCCTCCTCTGTGAGGGCAGATCTGCCCATTCCCCCACCCATAGCTAGTACTCCAAAAGAGTCCAGTGGCACCTTTAAGACCAAGGTTTATTCACGTACAAGCTCTCCCTCCTCTGTGAGGGCAGATCTACCCATTCCTCCACCCATAGCTAGTACTCCAAAAGAGTCCAGTGGCACCTTTAAGACCAAGGTTTATTCACGTACAAGCTCTCCCTCCGCTGTGAGGGCAGATTTGCCCATTCCCCCACCCATACCTAGTAATCCAAAGGAGTCCAGTGGCACCTTTAAGACCAAGGTTTATTCAGGTACAAGCTCTTCCTCCGCTGTGAGGGCAGATCTGCCCATTCCCCCACCCATAGCTAGTAATCCAAAAGAGTCCAGTGGCACCTTTAAGACCAAGGTTTATTCAGGTACAAGCTCTCCCTCCTCTGTGAGGGCAGATCTGCCCATTCCTCCACCCATAGCTAGTAATCCAAAAGAGTCCAGTGGCATCATTAAGACCAAGGTTTATTCAGGTACAAACTCTCCCTCCTCTGTGAGGGCAGATCTGCCCATTCCCCCACCCATAGCTAGTAATCCAAAAGAGTCCAGTGGCACCTTTAAGACCAAGGTTTATTCAGGTACAAGCTCTCCCTCCTCTGTGAGGGCAGATCTGCCCATTCCCCCACCCATAGCTAGTAATCCAAAAGAGTCCAGTGGCACCTTTAAGACCAAGGTTTATTCAGGTATAAGCTCTCCCTCCTCTGTGAGGGCAGATCTGCCCATTCCTCCACCCATAGCTAGTAATCCAAAAGAGTCCAGTGGCACCTTTAAGACCAAGGTTTATTCAGGTACAAGCTCTCCCTCCTCTGTGAGGGCAGATCTGCCCATTCCTCCACCCATAGCTAGTAATCCAAAAGAGTCCAGTGGCACCTTTAAGACCAAGGTTTATTCAGGTACAAGCTCTCCCTCCTCTGTGAGGGCAGATCTGCCCATTCCCCCACCCATAGCTAGTAATCCAAAAGAGTCCAGTGGCACCTTAAAGACCAAGGTTTATTCAGGTACAAGCTCTCCCTCCTCTGTGAGGGCAGATCTGTCCATTCCTCCACCCATAGCTAGTAATCCAAAAGAGTCCAGTGGCATCATTAAGACCAAGGTTTATTCAGGTACAATCTCTCCCTCCTCTTTGAGGGCAGACCTGCCCATTCCTCCACCCATAGGTAGTAATCCAAAAGAGTCCAGTGGCACCTTTAAGACCAAGGTTTATTCAGGTACAAGCTCTCCCTCCTCTGTGAGGGCAGATCTGCCCATTCCCCCACCCATAGCTAGTAATCCAAAAGAGTCCAGTGGCACCTTTAAGACCAAGGTTTATTCAGGTACAAGCTCTCCCTCCTCTGTGAGGGCATATCTGCCCATTCCCCCACCCATAGCTAGTAATCCAAAAGAGTCCAGTGGTACCTTTAAGACCAAGGTTTATTCAGGTACAAGCTCTCCCTCCTCTGTGAGGGCAGATCTGCCCATTCCTCCACCCATAGCTAGTAATCCAAAAGAGTCCAGTGGCACCTTTAAGATCAAGGTTTATTCAGGTACAAGCTCTCCCTCCTCTGTGAGGGCAGATCTGCCCATTCCTCCACCCATAGCTAGTAATCCAAAAGAGTCCAGTGGCACCTTTAAGACCAAGGTTTATTCAGGTACAAGCTCTCCCTTCTCTGTGAGGGCAGATCTGCCCATTCCTCCACCCATAGCTAGTAATCCAAAAGAGTCCAGTGGCACCTTTAAGACCAAGGTTTATTCAGGTACAAGCTCTCCCTCCTCTGTGAGGGCAGATCTGCCCATTCCCCCACCCATAGCTAGTAATCCAAAAGAGTCCAGTGGCACCTTAAAGACCAAGGTTTATTCAGGTACAAGCTCTCCCTCCTCTGTGAGGGCAGATCTGTCCATTCCTCCTCCCATAGCTAGTAATCCAAAAGAGTCCAGTGGCATCATTAAGACCAAGGTTTATTCAGGTACAATCTCTCCCTCCTCTGTGAGGGCAGACCTGCCCATTCCTCCACCCATAGGTAGTAATCCAAAAGAGTCCAGTGGCATCATTAAGACCAAGGTTTATTCAGGTACAAGCTCTCCCTCCTCTGTGTGGGCAGATCTGCCCATTCCTCCACCCATAGCTAGTAATCCAAAAGAGTCCAGTGGCATCATTAAGACCAAGGTTTATTCAGGTACAAGCTCTCCCTCCTCTGTGAGGGCAGATCTGCCCATTCCCCCACCCATAGCTAGTAATCCAAAAGAGTCCAGTGGCATCATTAAGACCAAGGTTTATTCAGGTACAAGCTCTCCCTCCTCTGTGAGGGCAGATCTGCACGTTTCCCCCACCCCCCCAGCAAGCTATCCAAAACAGTCCAGTGGACCCTGAGCTCCTGCACCTCTTTTGCCATGAAATGACCACTGAATAACTGTATACTACTGCCACAGTTTTCTATGTGAATTTATGAGCAAAAATATACATGGGATTCCTATCCAACAGTCTCTTGTTCCCCTCTTCGCACTGGGATGGGGCTATTTAGGAGAAAGGCTTTATAGGGCCATAAAAAATCAGGTGGGACAGGTCAACTCAGTACCTGCAGATGGTTCATGGCTAGAGGCAAAACTATCATTTTTTGCTTCACTACACAAACTCTTTTACATTGCACAGCTTCACTAAACACAGTTGATGACAGCTTTCACACACACACACACCCTCCTTACGATGCACTGAAGCAAAAGGTGTGGGGAATTTAGGGGAGAACTGGAGACAATTGGAACAGGATTTAAAATTGTACCTAGCAGTTACAGAGGCTGAACAGGAGTCTGAAGACTGTAAAATTGTAGCATAAGAGAAAAAGCCCTTGATACTTATAGTAGGTTATGTTTGCAAACCCTGAGAGTGAAATTTTAGCAGAGGTTTTAGCAACTTTCAAACCCAGGGAAAAAGTTGAGAAGTACCAGTTCTGGCAATTACCATATAATGAGGCTGCTAGACTACATGATTTTGCCACCAAGCTAAGAAAAATGTCCATCATGCGGAGTTTGGCCATCTCAGGACCTAATGCTAAGGAACAAGGTTCTGTTCTGGATAACTGACTGCAAAGTTAAGAAAAACTTTTTTTAAAAAATAAGCAATATCTTTTATTCTTTATAAACCAAGCTAGTACATTAATAAACAGCTATAATAAACAGTTTTAACTGCAACAATAGTAACTACAAAAGCAAACAGTAATTACAAAACTTAAGCTCTTACCAGTGCCCAGAACTATCTTTGCAGAAGCAATATCACATGCAATTCAGAAAAAAACAAAACTACCCCAGTTCCATGTACAAGGAAGACAAATTCCCACAAAAATTTCCACTGCAAGCAACTGGCGCAGCAAGCACAAGATTTGCAATCCAGGTGGGCAGCCATGTTGGTCTGAAGCAGTAGAACAAAGTTCGAGTCCAGGGGCATCTTTAAGACCGACAAATTTTTATTCAAGGAATGAGCTTTCGTGTGCAAGCACCCTTCCTCAGATACAATACAATTTGCAACAAATGTGGAACTGCACAGAATCCTAGGCAGGGTCTTGCCTTTGAAGTTGTTATAAACACTCCAAGGAAAATCATTTTGTAAAAGGATGCGGTCTGAAAGAAATGAAAAGCTTGAAAAAGGCTATTTATGGTTTCTATGTCCAATTGACAGCTTTCCAAGTTCAGCGATCATTCGAATGCATGGTACAGCACAGTTGCATGCATGGTACAGCACAGTTGCAGTGAAGGCCTACAGATCTCTTTTAAATTTGACAATGGAGCAAAAGCAAACACCATCCCAGCTGCAGTAGCCAAAATTGTGAAGGTTCAAGTCTACCATATTTAGACACAGGTGACACTGATTGCTTTTGGGGGTGCCCTCATCAAACCAAAAGGAGCAATTCTGGCATATTGCACAGCACGCCCTCAGGAAGTTGAATTGACTTTCTGTATAATTGAAGATAATGATTGCTACTTGAAAAAGATGCATGCATCACTCAAGATTTACTTTGGCGAGTCCATGTGGTGCTTCACCTAGAAACTGCAGTGAAAGATACGGTTTTCAAACACTGCACAGATATTTTTTTAAGGACAGGAACAGATTTTGGGCTGCTATGGAAGGGAGAGCCAAGAAAATAACATTCTGTGAGCAGAAGTCCTTGTGCCTCTGGCAACTCTAGTCTAGATCCAAGCCCAAGTAAGAAAAAGAGCATAAGGAAAACATAAGGAAAAAAATGTGGCCTCATCACTGCTCTATCAAAATCACATGAATCAAAGCAAATTTGTAGCAATTTGTGTTGTTGGTCACCTCTGTCTTCTGGAATATATGTTTCTTCACAGATATTGATGGCCTTTCTCAGAGGCAGCTCCATCATCTTATGCTTCAAGGACCTGGTCACATGACTGTTTGTTGTAATATGTCACCAGAATGTTGGTGGGACTACCAAGAGGTCTTCTTCAATTTTTTGTCTCATCTAATAGTAGTAATCAAATTTTGTAACAACAGAGCTACTAAGAGTTTTCCATTTCTCTTAGCACTCAGTTCTTAAATGAGCCATTTTGGTACAGAGGTTAGGAGTACAGACTCTAATCTGGAAGAACTGGGTTTGATTCACCACTCCTCCACACGCAGCTGCTGGTGTGACCTTGGGTCAGTTACAAGTTCTTTCAGAGCTGTTCTCTCATGAGCAGTTCTTGAAAGAGCTCTCTTGGCCCCACCTACCTCACAGGGTGTCTGTTGTGGGGAGGGGAAGGGAGATTGTAAACTACTCTGAGACTCCTTCAGGTATTGAAGGGTAGGGTATAAATGCAATCTCCTCCTTCTCCTCCTCCTCTTCTTCTTCTTCTGCAAAACTCAAGCAATTGAAGTGCTAAAGGTTTCTCCATTTCACCTTTGTATTTTGCTCATGTCCTTAATATTACATTTCTTGCTTTTGCACTGTGGGTCATCACCTCATATTTATCGTTTATAATGCTATTTTCACACAGGGGTAGGAAAATTCACTGTGGAATCAGCAATGATGAGGGTAGAGGTGGGTGAGATGAGGCCTTCTGTGGTTTGGAAGCCAAGGTGGAGTAAAACAGCCATGTGGATGCAACCCAACTAGGCTTCTATTGGGAAACTGTAAAATATATCTCAAAATATCTGTCCATTATAACTTCTTTTATAATCAAATACATTTATGAATTTCAATTTGTCAGCCAGTTAACCAATCAAAGTGTTAATTAATTACCCTGTTCCTTTCATCAGTAGCTAATTGTAATAAGTTTCCCACTGTTGTCACTAGTTTCTGAAATCTGATGCATAGATAGCTAGATGCTGATTCTGTTTCATTCCATACTTCTGCTTCTTGAGGCATCATGATGCAAGGTGTAATCTTGGAAATGTGTAATCTAAAGAAAAACAATCCCTTACTTAGCCATCTTGCATTTTAAAAACAGCTTGGTTCCTGTTGTTTATGCTGGTTCTGTCTTTAGCTTCCACTTGATAAGATTTTGCTTTACCCTTAACCTTACCAAAGGCACAATGTCATTCAAATATGGACTACTGCAAGGTGTAATGTCTTCTCAGTGGTTTCCCCAGTGCTACAAAATGACCTCCTTGAGAAGGTGAAGTCTGTGGGTTGTGCAGTGGTAAATTTCAAAGTGCAGGAACTCTTCATGGTACTGCACAGCCACACACTCACAGCCTTCCCCTGACCAAGCCTATGCAACACCAACAAAATAAGATGTTTCCCCTTTTCCTTAGAATGAGTAGTGAACCCAGGATTAGCATATGTCCAAATGGATTCTCCATCAAATGCATCTGTTGAAGTTCATCACCTCTCATTTCAGAAGTTAAGCACTGATGTAAAAGGCAGATACCACTCACACATGTCTGCTTCGAGAAGCTGAAGCAAATGTCCTGACCTGGATAGGATAGGCAAGCCTGATCTCGTCATATCTCGGAAGCCAAGGAGGGCCAATTCTGGTGAGTAATTGGAAGGGAGACCTCCAAGGAATACCAGGGCTTGGGATACAGAGGCAGGCTATCAAGCCACCTCTCTGAAAAACATCCAAGCCCCCAGTAGGGGTCACCAGAGGTCCCTGTGACTTCCAGGCATGGGCACACGCAGGCACACATGCACACGCAAAAAAAAAAGCAAAAATATCAAAGGAAGAAGAAGAAGAAGCCGGAGCAAACTATGTGCTATCTCACTATGGTGCCTAACAGGATGATCAGACGTCATCAAATTGACTATGCCAAGTACTAGCCAGACGAACTTGCAATGTACAGATGATTCTACTGACCTACCTTAAAGGATTGTTGTAATGGCAATGAGGTATATTAAGAGACCTGATGGATCAGACTAGCCATGCAATCCTAAACAGAGTTACACCCTTCTAACCCCACTGAAGCCAGAGTTGCACTGTCAGAGTCCATCTGGCCCGGAATCCTGTTTCATATTGTGACCAGCCAAATGCCTTCCCAAGCAGGACACATAAACAGCAGACCTCTTCGGTTGTCTCCCCGCTGATATTAAGAAAGTGGTATTCAGAAATAAGCTTCTTCTGAACATGGAAGCTCCGTTTAGCCAACATAGTTAACTACCTGATACACCTGTACTTTAATTTGCCAGTAAAAGGTCATTTAAAATACAAATGCTATTAATAATTAATAATAATAATATTACACAATTATACAGTGCTTTTGAAAGTGTTCAAGGCACTCCATATCTCAGTCACTGTTTACTCAAACGTTTGTCTCCTGCATTTCCAAAACTACCAGGTCCAAATTTTAAATAAATTAAGAAAAATAAGGCTATTTTCTCTTTATATTTTAAGTACATTGCTGAATCTTTTTTAAAGTCTGCTTTTCCTACCTAAGAGTGATGAACGAGAAGTATAAGGAGGGGGGAAGAGAAAGGGAGGGGGAAAAGGAAAACAAATAGGTCTCTAAGTCCATGTTGATCAAGAAAGATTCTTTCAAGAGGTTGTTTTCTGTTTGCTTGTTTGTTTGTTTTTAAGACCGAAAGTAATTACCTTTTCTCATGCAAGTGGATGTCAAATGGCAGGCAGGTGCTTGGTCAGATACAGTAAGAGTTGTGCAACAGTGGAATCAGCTGCCTAGGAAGGTGGTGAGCTCCCCCTCACTGGCAGTCTTTAAGCAGCAGTTGGACAAACACTTGTCAGGGATGCTCTAGGTTGATCCTGCATTGAGCAGGGGGTTGGACTAGATCAGGGGTGGCCAAACTGTGGCTCAGGAGCCGCATGTGGTCCTTTCACACCTATTGTGCAGTTCCCAGCAGGTCAGCTAGGGAAATGAAGGGGAAGCATGCCTCCCGGATCAGTCTTCCCTTCCCCAGCCAGTGTTCCCCTCCTTGGGTAGGCTTGGGGCGGGGGGATAGAGAAAGAAAGCAACTTTAATTTTAAATGTGTTCTCAACCCACCCCTGGCTGGTTTGGAGAAGGCATTTGTCTCTATAAATCCCTTCTCCGAAACAAACCAGCCAGCATGGCGATGAAGGTGGGGGACTTGGAGGACACATTTAAAGTTGCTCTCTTTCTACCTCTCCCTCCCTCCCCCCATCTATTTGCTTTCTTTCCACCTCTCTCTCTTTCTTGTTTTTCCCCTTCCTTTCTCCCTCCCCCTCCCACATCAATTTGCTTTCTTTGTTGCTTTCTCTTTCATTCTTCCTCTTCCTTTCTTCCTTCCTTCCTCCCCTCCCTCTCTCTCTCCCTCATCTATTTGCTTTTTTGTTTCTGTTTTTTTTTCTCTCTCTCTCCTTTTTTTTGAGATTTATTTTACATTTTCACAGTATACAACCAACAAAAAAAACCCCATCTTAAATATACAAATGGGAGTCTATAGCACATATTCAACAATTAACAGATATCCAAGAATACACTTTGGACCAGCGTCTCTGAAAAAGTTTAGCATCTTTTCCTTGTAATATCAATGTCAGCCTGTCCATTTCCACTATCTCCAACAATTTACATATTAACTCTTGCATCGAGGGGAGTACAGATGATTTCCAGTATTTAGCCACCAAAATTCTCTCCTTCTTTCTTTCCACCTCTTACATTCTTTCCACCTTTGTCTCTTCCTTCCTTCTGTCCTCCGTCCCCTCCCTGCCCATCTATATGCTTTCTTTGTTTTTCTCTCTCTTTCCCCCTTCCTTCCTCCCTCCTCCATCTATACGCTTTCTTTCCACCTTTCTTTCTCTTTTTCTCTCTTTCTCCCTTCCTTCCTTTCTTCCTTCCCCCTCCCTCCTTCCCCATCTGTTTGCTTTCTTTATTTCTCTCTCTCTCTTTCTTTCCACCTCTTTCATTCTTTCTATCCACCTTTCTCTCTCTTTCTCCCTCTCTTAGACAAATAAATATCATTAGCAAACAAATAAATATTATTGGACAAATAAATATCATTAGCAATATCTGTTTTGTTTTTATTTTTGGCAGTCTCATTTAATGTTAATAAAAAGCAAATCTGCATATTTTTCAATAAAAATCTCTGTGTGATATTTGTTCATGTCTTGTGGCTCTCAGACTTCTGATATTTATTCTATGGTTCTTATATTACATAAGTTTGGCCACCCCTGGACTAGATGGCCTATATAGCCCCTTCCAACTCTGTGATTCAATCTGACTATGGCTACGGTCAGACGTGCCATTTGGTGTGGTTGGGAAGTGCTCCTATTTCATCCATTGGTTTTTTGAATGGAGTTACTCAATCAGACATTCTATTTTGCTGCAGGATCAGCCCATCATTGCGTGATCAGACAGTGTGGATAGTTGAGGATTTTAAATTTTTTTTGCCTGCATTTGTGCATGTGCATAAATGATGGTACAGTTTTTTGCACATGCACATTCCAACTTCCAGGAGTCAATTCTCCACTTTGAGCACTCACCAATCCTTCCACAGAGCACTGTGACCCTCTTGGTTTGCAATGAGCCATGGATGCCTGACAAAGATCACTCCCTTTCCTGGTTGCTTTCAAATCTGGCCTAGAGATGGGGACAATTATGTGGCTATGTGCATATCGGTAAGTGGGCAAAAAAAATGGTGCCCAGTCAGGATGGAATGAGCAAACCACTCTGATGGCCTGAGAGTGTGGCTTGAGTGATCAGACTAGGGAAACTCTGTCTGCAGCCTGTCAGCAAGCATTAGGACTGGAGTTTCCCAGGTGTCTTTTTACTCCATTTCAGGGGCAGAGCAGGGTGGGGTGCCAACGACTGCCAAAACTTTCACAGATGTTGCTGTCTGATTGTGCACTTTAGATCTGTCAGGCATCAGCTTTGAAGTCAGATCTAAAGGCACATCTGACTACAGCCTGTGTGTGTATGGTTTTATATTCTGGGATATAACCATCCCCATAAAAACACAGGTACTGCAAACCTCAGGAACTACCAAATAGAGAGTGAAAATGCACTTGCTTTCTCAAATTTCAAGGCACCAGTGCAAGAACATAGGAAGACTTTGCAATCTGCTTTAGAACATTTGACTGACACAAATGCACTTGCCTCTGGAAATCACACAGACAACATATGCAAGGCTGGGATATTACAGAGCCAAGTCACACAGCTTCACAGCACTGGACAAACAAGGAAAACACTTTTTTTTTTTTTGTAAACTGAATTTTTCTCTCTGTTGAGTGGGTAGCATATGTGTAGATACAGAAAACTGCAAGAAAGCAATGCAAGAACATGCATACATGAAACATTTGTGATACAGTTTAGAATAATTCTGAGTGTTTTTACAAGAACAATAACAGTTAATTGTTTCATGTTTGAGGATGCCACCTGCAATTTGTGACCAAACAGTGGTCCAAAGAGAGAAGCATCCACACTAAAACCACTTACCATGTCCTATTTTCAAGCATTTGTAATCATCAGAAAGTAGATCCATTCCAGGCTGAGTTCTCCATGTGGGAAGAGGATATGACTTGCTTCGTGGAAGAACCACTGCTTTGCATGCAGACAGTCCCAGGTTCAATCCCTGGCATCCCCAGTTAAAAGAATCAGGTGTTGAGAAAAAATACTTCCTGAGATCCTGGAGAGACACTGCCAGTCTGAGAAGACAATACTGACCATGATGGATCAAAAGTCTGATTCAATATAAGGCAACTTCATATGTCTTAATGTGGTTCTCAGGATGCACAAAACCAGCCCAACCTGCCCTTATGAGAGCAAAAAGGCAGGATATAAAATTTGTAAATAAATAAACAAACCTATGGCCCTGTAGCTGGCTGGCTGGACATCATGGCTATCATAGTCTTAGGCTGTGGTCATACCGTCATTTTGATCAGGCTTCACCACTGTTCCATCTCACGTTTAAAATTGCTGATCAGATGCCTGCATCCATCTTCCACACCGAAGTGGGTTCATTTGCACAATCCTCCTGGTTCCCTAGCGAGTTTTCCAACACCTGGAAAATTAAGTACTTTCCGGATATTTGTGCTTTGAATCTGCGATTTTGCTGACTTGGATGGCCATCTCCCACAATGATTGCGAGTTAAGTCATCTGAACATCCTTCTTGCAATTCCCCCCCCCCAAGCTTCTGCCATTGTGCGCATGAGCAACCCTGCACTGAATAAATTCAATGTATTAACATTCAAGCAAACATATAGACTCCAGCGCTCAGTTGTATGTTGCCAGTTAATTTTGCTCACTATTTGGGGGGGAACCTGCAAAAACAAGGGAGTACAGCAAGTCCCAGTGGGAGTGGTGATTCAGCCATGTGCATATGTGCATGTGCAAAGCCAATTTTTTTAAAAAAACAAGCTGTGCCGCTGAACAGTGCCTGGAGCCTCATTGCACAATGCAAGCAGTTTGGGGAGGGATGTGTGATCATCCCAATCTGGAAAAAAAAATTCCCAATCAAATCTATAGCGGGAACAAATCGGGATAAGCTTGTCGTGTGACCACAGTCTTAGATGACCATATGGACAGGCCCTGTCACAAGATTGTTTACAAGGTTAAAAATGGTAGCCTTATATTTGTTTCACAGTAACCAAATGAAACTAATAAGTGTCCATTTGAATAGTTGAATACCATTACATGCAAGTAACTTCACTAATCAAATAGCTTTTCATTCTCTGGAAAAGATCAGGCAATTTTCTTGTACCTGATTCACTCCCACCTGCCATCCCCACCACATTGGAAGTAGCTGAATACAAAAATCCTTTAAGTGGATCATGACATGCATATTAGGTTTCTGTTCCCAGTAGCTTAATGTAATGGCAATCCTTTGGTTGTTAAAAAAAAAAGTAAGCAGTGTATTTGAGGTAGCAGCATTTGAGATGCAAGAACAAGAGGAATTCCAGAACTAAACTGAAACATCATGGAATTAAAGTATTCATTTCAGGCCTATTCCAAAGGCCACTGTAGTCAAAGAAAGGGCACCCTGGCCATGACTCAAGTTATCTTTTGCTTATGTTTCCTTTTTGTTATCACTCCTCCATTCTACTTTGTGATAGTTGAAACACAGAGCTATAGTGAACTAGTAAATTAATGAGTATGTTATTGATAAGTTCTGCTTTCACGAACTATTGACAGATACAATGATGATACATACTAAAACTCTTTAGCTCTTTCCTGATTTATAAAAAATAATTTATTTCATAATTATCTTGCCCATCTGCAAGCTAAAGATATCTTCCCTTGTTGCAGACAGACAATATAAACCATCCCTTTGTTCTATAAAGATTGTCAAAAGCAGTGGGTCTCAACCAATGGTGCACATATCATCAGTAGGACGTGAAAGTAAGGAACTGGGGAAGAAGAAGAAGAAGAGGAAGAGGAAGTTAGATTTATATCCCATTCTTCACTTGGAGTCTCAGAGTGGCTTACAATCTCCTTTCCCTTCATCTCCCCACAACAGACAAGGTGGGGCTGAGAGAACTCTTTTGAGAACTGCTTTTGAGAGAACAGCTCTGAGAGAACTATGACTGACCTAAGGTCACACCAGCAGCTGCATGTGGAAGAGTTAGGATTGCCATTCCCCCAATGGGGGTGGGGGCTTACCCGCTTTCGGGCCTCCAATCCACTGCCAGCCAGTGGGAGGACCCCGACCCCCAAGGAGCCCCATCTGCACCAACATGCCTGGCGTGATGATGGCGCATAGGTGACATCATCATGCAGGGCATGTTGCATGGGAAATGCTCTAGCATTTGAGAAAACATTAGAGTATCCCCCCGCATAGTGCCCTGTGCGATGATGTCAACTGGGTGATGTCATCGCAGCGCACATGCAAAGCACACACACCAAAAAGTCCCCTACCCCCATCGTCAGCCAGGTAAGACCTAGCAACCCTAGAAGGCATGGGGAATCAAACCCAGTTCTCCCAGATTAGTTTCGGCACTCTTACTAAGAGTCCACTCTCCCTTAATCCCCATGTCCACCATCTCCTGCCAACCCTACTTGCCATGGATTATCCATGAAGAAAATAAAAGGGTCTTATCAGTCACTAAAAAATAAGTCCAAGGCCAATGGTGGAGGTAGGACAGCTAACCTCCAGGTGATGGCTGGAGATCTCATGGGATTACAACTGATCTCCAGGTGACAGAGATCAGTTCACCTGGAGAAAATGGTTGCCTCTATGCCATTACACCCCAATGAAGTTCTGTCCCTCACAGATTCCTGCCTTCCTCAGGTTTCACCCCCCAAATCTCCAGGTATTTCCCAACCCAGAGCCAGCAACTTTATTTACAAGTGAAATAAAATGATATTTTATTACTCAGCAAAAAATTCCTGACACATTTCACCAACAGCCTTCTTCAGGGTAATCTGTTAGTATCCCTAGTCTTGTATTCCTGTTGAAGGAACCCTGAAATACTAACAGATTCCCCCGAACAAGCCAGTTGGTGAAATGTGTAGGGAATTTTTAGCTGAATAATTTTTACTTGATTTGCACCATCAGCCTTGGCCTTATTTTTTTTATCTCTTACAGATTATCTGTGGATACTCAGTGGAGAATCCAAATCCACTTTTCTTTCTGCCCACCTGCAAGTGTCTTTGATGTCCACTTCTTAATTACTATACCTGCAGACCCATAGCCAGAAAATTTTTAGGGAGGGGCAAATGACTACAGTGGTAGTCAGCCCATCATTATTTATTTACTTTATTATTTATTTATACTTGATTAGTTATTTATCAATTTTCTACTTGAGAGTCAAGGTGGGTTACAAGGTATAGAACTTTGTAATCAAATAGCATGAGATATCTAATAAGCAATGCAATAGGACTAGAATTACAGCAATTATAAAAGTGCAAAAAGTATCAGGCATGCTATGTCAAGCAATGAAGAAAATGGAATTACAGAAAATGAAAACAATGTTATAATAGCATGATAGAACATATAACAAATCAATAATTTATAGTGTACACTGTGGCACAGACTACAGTCTTATTCTGTCTAAGCTTTATAAAAATTACCTCCCAAACCACTATTTAACATAGTTTGTAGAATTAAAGAAGTCTGGGAGCCTTTCTTCCAGTTACTGAAACCTGAAACTGTAAATATAACTTTCTTTCCTCTGTAAATCATTAGCTCAAGTCCTCTAATAGTGTCACCCAACAAATAGGTAAAATCAGCAACTGTCCATACACATGCATTTTCTGTTGTGGCTCCCATTTTGTTGACTGGCCTTTCTGAGGAAGTCAATAAAGCTCCTGCATGTTTGTCATTCTGCAAACTATGTAAAACAGAATGGAAGGGGGCATTTTTTAAAAGGTAATAGGGCTATAAGATATTGGAATTGTTCGGAAATGAATTATTATTATTATTATTATTATTATTATTATTATTATTATTATTATTATTATTATTATTATTATTATTATTATTATTATTATTATTATAAATTTCTGAATCAGCACATCCCTGAGTACACAGGGCTCTGGGCTATTTACAATAAATTAATATACAACAATACAGTTTAAAATCAACAATCAGTTCATCCCAAAGTTTCACAGTCTTCCGATGGCATTTATAATTTGATCAGAAACCTGCTCTGGACTGTTCTTCCATCTCATGGGCAAGTTAAGGAGGAGGCTGAAGTGGGCAAGATGGAAAAAGAAAAAAAGAAGAAAAGAGGAGGGTGCCAGCTGTGATGGAAACTGTCACTGTCCTCAACCAAAAGCCTGGTGGAACATCTCTGCCTTACAAGCCCTGCAGAATTGCATTAAGTCCCAGAGGGCCCTGATGGAAGTTTGGCAGAGAGTTCCACGAGGTCGGAGTCAGGGCCAAGAAGGCCCTGACTCTGGTTGAGGACAGGCAGATGTGTTTGGGGCCAGGGACAAGGCCGGCTCACTCAGTCAGTTTCTGCGCAGGTGCCTGGCTCCTCTCCATTGTGTGCCCAGGTAGAGCGCGCTGTGGCCCGCTGGGGTTCCAGTCCAGGAGGCAGCGGCGGGAATTCAGTGCCCCCCCGCTCCGAGACCCGGATGGCTCTGCTAGGGAGGATTGACTGGGAAGTAAGTTTGCTTGGGCCGGCACAGAGGAGACACAGAAGTGGTCAGGAAGGCGGGAAGGATCGGGCCCTGCCAGAGCCAAAGGTTTGGCTCAAGCCTCCCGACGTGACGCTCCTGGGTCAAAGTCTGTCGGCTGCGAGCAGATCTTTCTGTCCCCCAATGCAGTCCAGGGTGGAGGGGCTCCCATCGAAACTCACTGGGATGACTGGTGGCTTTCGACTGGAGTCACTCCGGCTGGGATCGCAGAGTCAGCAGGAATCGCTCCCTTGTGCCGGGGCGGGGGGGCTTTGGAAGTCATTCTCTCTCTCCGGAAGTTTCCCTGCTCGTGTGGCGACTTCGGTGGGGACTTCTTCTGTCAGTCCTTCAGGATACATGGGAGCGAGACTCATATGCATTTGGAGCCCGACCCGATCCCTTCCAAGGCGTCCACCTCCGATGTGCCCTTCCTTGGCAGGAGAAGTCCTCCTCTCCAAGAAGTGCCTTGCCTCGAAGCCAATCACCAGGGTCTCATTGCTAAGAAAGGCTTGTTCTGTCCCTAGCCATCGGCAGCGGAGACTTTGCGGGGGGGCATCTTAGAATTCTAAAGAGTGATCCAAGAGAAGAGGCAGAGCCCAGGAAGCACCTTAAAGGCTGGCAAAAAGTTGTGGCGGGGCAAAGAACCAAGCCGGAGTCCAGCAGGGCACCTTGAAGACCAACCAAGTCAAATTCCGGGTGCCTGCTTTCGCAGATGAGCACACTTCAGGATCTGGAGAGAAGGGAGCCAGTGATTCACGAAAGCTCCTACCCTGCCACAAATGTTATTAGTCTTTACGGTGCTCCTGGACTCTGGCTCTTTGCTGCTGCTACAGACAGACTGACACGCCTGCCCATCTGGACCTGACAAGTGATGTGACATCAGTCGCTGCTGCCGCCCTAGAAAGGGAGATGGGTGGGCAGTGGTCACCCTAGGGGTGCCAGAAGGGATCCTCGCCTAGGGTGCAAAATAAGCTAGAGCCAGCCCTGGCCAGGGATCACCAGAAGATTACTCTCAGCAGAGCATAATGCTCTCCCATAACAGAGGAGATGGTCCCAAAGATACGTTGGTCCCAGGCCGCTCAAGGCCTTAAAGATCAATACCAACACCTTGAATCTGACTCACTACTCCACTGGAAGCCAGTGTAGCTGGCGCATCACAGGATGTATATGTGTCATCCGTGGCATTCCCATCAGGATTTGGCCGCCGCATTTTGGATCCGCTGGAGTTTCCGGGTCAGTCTCAAGGGAAGGCTAGAGTAGAGTGAGTTACAGTAGTCTAGTCTGGAGGTGACCGTCACATGGATTACTGTGGCTAGGTCAGGGCACGACAGGAAAGGGGCTAATTGCCGTGCTTGGCATAGGTGGAAAAATGCCAGTCTGGGGGGTGGTTAGCATTGCCAGATCCAGGTTGGGAAACTCTTGGGGATTTGGGGATGGAGTTTGGGGAGGATAGGGACCTCAGTGCGGCACAATGCCATAGAGTCCACCCTTCAAAGCAGCCATTTTCTCCAGAGTAAGTGATCCCTGGAGTCTGGAGAAGAGCTGTAATTCCAGGGGATCCCCAGGTCCCACCTGGAGGCTGGCATTAATCATTCATTCAAAAACAAAAGCAAAAGAATTGAAAGCCAAGAGTAAGACCTCAGCAGGGCTTTTTTATGACAGTGCTCACCACTACTGCATACTGGCATCTTTTGGGGGGCTTTCCCAAGTCCTGATTCATAAGTGCTGGCCTGCCTCACTCAACCATAGAAAGGGAGTATGGAGCCTAAGGAACAGCCTAGTGGTGATCTGCAGAGGGAGGGGAAATTGGTGGGAATTGGCACAACCTGATATATGAGTACTGGCATTTTGTTGTTGTTGTTTTTACAAAAAAGCACTGGACCTTAGGGGGTTTTTTAAGTATAGATATATTAAACAGAGTCATTACTCTGGGTTGATATTCTCAATTGACCTGTTGTTCTGATATTAATTAATAATTCAACAGATGAAGGGTAGCTGAGATTTCAAATATGTTAAACTGCCAGTGGTGAAGCCAAATTAACTCTTTCCTGCTCTAATCCTGCTGGTATTTTTTCCATGATACTGCCATACCTGTGTTATTTCAAAATAGCTCCACTGATATTACATAGTACAAATTTAATTATAGAAGTTGTTCATGCTTCTACACTCTAGCCAGAGTTTGGAGATGAGCATAACTACCCAAGGATAGATGACTGCCTCATAATACATACAAATGTGTGCCTTTTGGAGCAGGAAATCCTGCCCACCAAGCTCTCAGTGAGACATAGAGTCTGTCATCCAAAGCTGCTATTTCCTCCAGGGGATTGGATCTCTGTCTTGTGAAGATCAATTATAATTTCAGAACTCCAGGTCCTGCCTTGAGGTTCATAACCCTACTGGGATCTAAGCTGCTATAGGCATTTAGCATGAATTAATTATTATGCAAACCAATGACTCTGTTGCCCTGAGATTCACAACAGCAAGTCAATGCTGCTAGACCAAAATCACCTTTTTTTCCCAGGAAGAAAATATTGATTTAACTGAAATTGACCACTGGGTTCATTCTGGTAGTTTCATAGAATTCAAATGATCTTAAGTTTTATGTTTGTACAACTTTGGGGATGGGGGAAGGAAGGGCCTGTCATGGAAGAGAGAGGAACAAAGCCTGGTAAACATGACCCTGTCGACCAAGGCATCAGAGTGTATGTCTTGGAGTGCTGCCTCTCGGTGTGTTGTCTAGCAAATCCTATGGCCAGAATGATCGTCACACTAGTTCTTCAGCCTTTGGAATAGGATGATAAAGATACTTAAACCAGTAGAGATGCTAGAACCATTGTGATAAAATCATTATTAGATAAATGCCACTGTTGCATTTCTGCATAACTAAGTAATAATAAAGTTAATATATATTTATATAAACATAATTTTATTATGTCACCTCCATGTACTTTTCCCATAGATAAAGGATTCCAGTCAAATACTTCATTTTCCCCTGACTGAACCTAGTCCAAGAGAGGTCAGGTAGTACAAATTTAGCAGCCCTGTACACTATTAGTAATAAGCAATCATGGCTGAAACAGCAAGTCCTTTCCTCTGGGGATTAATGGTCTGAGGTACACCAGGAGGTCATTAGCCCCTAGTCAGTCATTAATCCCCAGGAAATGCCCTTTGTTGAGGTCAGAGTTGCTATTAGATTGAAAAGTGTTATAAGGACATTGCAAATACTACTACTGCTGCTGCTGGTGCTGCTGCTGCTGCTACTACTACTAATAATAATAATAATAAATTGTTTGGGACAGAGAAATTTGCTATGCTGCTTCAAACAAAGGATAACCAATTGCCTGAGGGCTTTTTGCTGAAGATACAGCGTTCCAGCAGAATGAACAATAATGTCCCTACTTCCCCCCCTGTAATCACAGCTCACTGACTCCGTAGTTTCATTTGCACATTGATTTTTGTTTCTCTCAGTACTGTTTATTTTAGTAATTGTCAACTCTTTTCCTGTCCTTTGCTGACCCCAGGAAACAACTTTTTTAAAAAAAAATGTGTTTCCATTCTGGGACTCATATTATCTACTGAATCGAGCTGCACGGACTTCCGTGGAATGGGGTTCAACTAACTCTTGAGCAAAAGTCAACTTACCTTCCACTTTAAGATCAGGGGAGGAAAAGCCAGAAATTAAAGTGAAGTGGGGGTGTCTTTCCTTAAAAGAGTAGGCCCCCTGAGACAAGAAGAGCCAAACTAGGATGTAGTGTTGTGGCCTTCATGAAAGTAAGAGGAAAAGATTTTACAGTTTGAAGAGGGAGGTTCATGGTGTTAATTAATGGCATTTACTCAGCATGATTTACCAAAAGCGGGGGGCGGGGGGAGAAACAGGGAAGGCAAAACAGAGCAGAAGGGGGGAAATCTTTATGATTAGGTTCTGGGCAGAAGGGGAGGGAAGAGAGCTGTGCAGGATGAAGGAACAAAGGGAGGGCTTTTCTGCCTGTCTTCTGATATTTTCCAACTCAGCAAAAAATCCATTGTGCTGCTTGAAAGGGGGAAAAAAGTTAAACTTAAAAGCTTAGGGTATGAAAGCAACCGCTGAACCATTGTTTAATACCAGCTAATGTAATGTTGCTATTTCCCCATTGTGTATATCGTCATTTTCTTTAGAGAGATTCCATGTTATCATTTTTACTTTTTCAGAAGGGGAGAGGAGAACCCCATCCCCAAACAAATACTTCTGTTAAGAAATATCACCATTGACCAGATGTCATTGATCCCCTTTTTTTCCATGTGCCCCCCCAACAGCTGGCAAGAATATAAGGTCAAATTATTCACCAGGAATACATGCTTTCTATTTGTCTCTAGATAAAGGGATTTTAAATCCAGTTTGTCAGAAGGGGAATGTCGAAAACTGTGGGGTGGATTTCTTGCAGACAAAAGAAATAGTTCTTTAAGATCATTAACCAATGACGATAATTTCCATAGTGACCAATAGAACATCCAGATGACCTCTTGGCCCTTTGGATTTGACATCTGTTGTCCCTGGAAATCTTTCAGCAGAGAGAACTTTTTTTGCTAGACTTTGCACCTCCTGAAGTAGAATTGTGAATTCAGGGTAGATTCTGTGAGGCATGTGTTCCTTAGGCAAGATGGTAGACAACTGGCTAGGTTTCCCCTGGGAATTGCACCTTGAATGAAAACACTCAGACCATTATACAAGTGCTACCTTCACCCCTCTGTACTGAATTCAGACAATCAAATTGGCCTCACAACACTTTTGCTTCAGTTTTTTCAGAGTATTATTTTGAAAAGCTAGGAACCCAGCTAATGCTAGTCAGTTTTTATTGACAGTATGGGTCTCGATGTCAACCACTGTTAAACATTTAGGATGGATTCATACATGCCATTTAAAATTCCTTTCAGGTCTTCTCCCACTGTTGATGTCATGTGTGGAAACAAAAGCAGTTCTAATGTGTAAATATTCTGATTCTACCATGTAAAAAACAGGAAGGCAATTTTAAATGTGCTTGTATTTAATGTCTGAATCCATGCAGGAAGGATTTACGATGTGCATGTATGACTTCAGTCTTTATGTATAGTTACTGGTATATTTTACTCTTCAGCAACATTCTCTGTCTTCTGAAATGTCTGTGAGTGCATGGCCTCCAGAATGAGTCAAAATTCCAATGTATTTGGCCATTTATACCTCACCCCTCCAGTAGTTCAGGGTGGTTTATAAAAAGATAAAACAGATGCAATCATTCATCATTTTTAAAAAATGATTAACACCCCTCCCAAAAAGGGGGACAAAACAGACAAAAAATAACTTAAGGTTACAAAAACCAACAGAAAAAAAACATATAACCCAAAAGTCCTTTTGCAAGCTTTCCTGAAGCCTTGAAGTAGGGCTGCAAGGCCTTCCACTATGGCAGGAGGCCTTACACTGGAACCAGAATAGGGTTGTCATTCTGCCCCCAGGACCTGCCTACACCACCAATCAGCTGGCTGGCAGCTGAACTTAACAGCAGTGGCAGAGGCCTACAGCATCATCTCAGTGGTGCATGCTGGAAGTGATGTCATCACATTGCCATCCATGCAGGGGTGCTCTGGTATTTGGGGAAAACTCTATGGTGAAATGGTTTCTACCATAGAGTTTGTGACCAAATATCAGAGCATCACTATGTCACCAGTGATGACATCACTTGCAGCACTGCTAGAATTGATGTTGCTGTGTTGTCAGTGATGATGCTGAGACAGTGGTGTAGACCTTCCCTGCTGTGGGTAAGCTCCCCCCTGCTGGTTCCCAGGGGTACCTGGCAACCCTATTCCAGAATTACAACTGATTTCTGGACTACCGAGGTCAATTCCCCTGGAAACAATGGCTGCTTTGGAGGGTGGACTGTATGGCATTATACTGAAGTCCCTCTCCCCCACAAACCCCAGTCTCCGCAGACTCTACCCCTAGACCTCTGGAAATCTCTGAACCTGGAGCTGGCAATCATGGACTTCCCCCTAAACCAGCTTGACCTGAAATAGCCCCCAGAACTGTTATTTGTCCTGTTGGGAAAACAACATGCAATACTGAGAAAACTTATGTATCCCCCACCACCAGCAACAGGTGAAGTTGCTGAGGGGGAATTTGAAGCTGGGGAAATGTTGCAGAGGGGAAGTGTTTAAAGCAAACTACTGATTGGAATTACAGGCACAGAAACACATGCACAGCAGGTTGTATTTATTCATGAAAAAACTCTCTAGATCTTACCATGCCACTCAGGGAAACAGAACTGAATTCACAGAAGTTTTCTCACTGCAAAAACTTTTTCTTTGCACTCTACAAGTTCACACATAATTCTATCCTGAAAAAGTGTTTCCTTTTTTAAAAAAAACAATCTCATTAAAGCGATGTACAGCCCTGATTACCTGCAAACCCTGTCCAAATGATATTATAGCCAACCTGGGGTCCTTGAACTCAGATCAGTTATTACTATTTTCTAGGGCTTTGGGATTGACGAGATTGTCTTGGTTGTTCTAGTGCCAATTTCGGTGTTTCTGCCACCTTATACTACACCTCAACAACAACATGGCTGCCTTCCAGGTGCAATGGCTGGAGAAAAAACTACACTGTTTCTACTCAGTCAATGCTGGCATAGATTTTCTGGCACAGAATGAAGTGTGAGTGGTTGTTTTTTGCTTCTGGCTATTAAATATGCTGTGGCACCTTTCACACCTCAAGTCTGAGTCAATATATTTTGTGCAGCTACATGGTCCCCGTAACTTTAATTACATTAATTGCTATTCTCAACTTCCCCTCCCTAAAACTGTTACATAAAATTGCTGGCATAGAGTGACACCTGGCTTCTTTGGAGCCAACAGTTGGTCATTCTTGCATAGAAGATGCCCTAACATACAAGGCTGCCTTCGTATGAAAGGTGGAAAACTTGAATAAATCCCCTTTGGTGTGTATGAATTGGCAAAATTAAGATTTAGAATTAAGTTTATTCATAAAGCTGGAAGGTCTAGAAGTAAACTTGCCTAAATCTACTTTGAAGGGCTTCATACACAAGTGTGCAGATGTTATTTATTTATAGTTTCATTAATAGCCTGCTTTTCTCACAACAACTCAGCTGGATTACAAAATTTAAAATCATCAACGAATCCAATAAAAAAACCTACTAGTAAAATTTCAATAGACATTATCCCTTTCATAAAAATTCCCTTCTAAAAAAGTTCTGTTTTACACGTTCCGTGGAATGACACTAACCTTCCAGGAAAACCTTCCTGACATCATCAGGTAGGTTATTCTGTCAGGTGGAAGTCACCATGGAGAAGCTCAGGTACTGGCAGCTAAAGGACCCTACCCAGATTAACAAAGCTTTCACAGTGGTAACAGTTTTTAATAGATTGAACTATGATTCAGTGGTAGAGCATCTACCTTGCATGCAGAAGGTTCCAGGTTCAATCTCCAGCATCTCCAGGTAAAATGACCAGCCTAGTAGGAATGGGGAAGCCGCTGGCTTAAAGCAGAGAAAACAGCCATCGGGGGGGGGGGTGGACTAAGAAAACCATGTTCCTGCTCTTAGCCACTGTTCTTCTGCTGTAAATTACACCCCCCAAAAAAACTTATCAGCTTTAAAAAATGGTGACTAGGATAACACTGCAAATGTATAACATCTTATCTGGCCCATTCAAATCCAGAAAAACTCATGTATGAAGTGTTGGACTGGAATCTGGGAGATCTAGGTTCAAATTCACACTCATCATGAAAAGCACTGATAGACGTTGGGCCAGTCAATCTCATCCTAACCTGTCCTACAAGACAGATTGCCAGCCTGCCTCTGACAGTTCCCAGGAGCATTTTCAGGATGGAATCTGAGGAGCAGGAGTATCACAAATGTCATGACACCAATTTGAGCATCTGGATGTGATGTCACGGCATCCATGGCATTCTAGGAATTCCCCCCAATCCTTACAATAGAGATTGAGGGAATTCCTAGAGTGTCCTGGATGTTGTGACTAGAGATGAGCACAAACTGGCTCACAAACTAAAGTTTGTCAGAAAATTTTGGCTGATTCTTGGTTCACAAAGAGATATTCACAAACTGAAGAACCACCACAAACTTTCACAAATTTTAAGGCAGTTCATGGGAGTTCATGAAGAGCATGAAGAGCTCTGAGCCATTTCAACCTCTGCTCCCTGCTCCCTGTGAAAAGTGGTGGAGAGCAGAAAGCGGGGTCATGAACTGATACAAACTGGTTCAGTTTGCAAACCGACATATTGGTTTGTGATTCAGTTTATGGCTCAGCCTTGAACTAAATCACATAATGCAGTTTGTGTCATCACTTCCAGGTGCTCAGCCAGAAGTGGCATCACAGTATTCACACTAGTACCCATTTTTTCCCTCTCATTGCTCCATCTAAGCCCTATACACATGTTACAGTGAACATATGTACAAACTGCATGTATGTGGGCACACCTGTTATAAGAAGAAACAGCCAATATGCATTCGTTTTACAAATGAAACCAGGGACCAATCCCAGGATAAATGTGAGATTTCACATGTGTTGAATGTAACATGAGAATTACTCAAGCACACATATAAAGAAAAATCAAGTGTACACTGTACTGCTTCCGGTCTGGGATTCATGGCGTCCTGACGTGTTCTGGCTTGCTCTAAGAGCTCCCAGAGCATACGGAGGGTCTTGACGACAGGGTGGGCTTCATATAGCCCACCGCAGATCCCCCCAGGCAGGGGGGTGACTGGCAGCGAGCCTTGGCCCGAGAGGGAGTTGAGATCGGCTGATAGCGGGGCTTTAAAGAGCATCACGACCAGCCTTGATCCCCTCCCCCCTAGAAGGCACTTCGGAAATTCTCTACAAGACCCCACCGAGTTGGATTCTCAACATAAGAACGCATGACCCAGACCTCCAAGACATTCTACGGAAACTGATATCAAGGAAACACTGCTATAACAAGACACGGACTTTGAAGGTAACTTTTTAAAATTGCTCACCGGAGACGCGTTTTGGCCGAGAGTAAACAACATCCGATGAAGCGCATGATCGTGCTGTATCTTTTGTACTAACACCGACTCCGAAAAAAAGCAGTTAAACAGCTAAAAAAGGCCAAAAAGCCGGTTTGTTGAACATTCCTGCGGTTGGAATATTGACTTGTAGAAATAGAACAGCTCAGACCAGACAAGTACCAGAGAAGTCCAAGCCAGAGGAGAACCAGAGGGGGGACAACTAAGATTGCCGGACAGGAAGTGAGTAACCGGAAGAATCATCTACCATAGAGAAATTGCGCCCGCCATTTTGAGAAGGTCAGAAAAATTATACTTAGATTTTAACCAAAAGACTTAATAGAAAAAAGTGAAATTAGAGCGATTTAGGTGGGCATAAGAAGGACTTTAATTTGATGTAAGTTTTAGGTGAATTTTAAACAACAGCTTACGATCTGCGGCAACGACAGAGGGCGAACTCCTGGTCCTCCCCGAAAATGGCTGCTAAAGAAGAAAAGAAGCTACAGGGCCTGATGGAAGCTATGGAGAAACGAGTGATGGACGCGTTACAAAAGATGGAAAAAACTTTAGTAACAGAAGTGTCAGACTTGAAAAAGGACCTATCTGGGATTACAAAAGAGATACAGACGCTGACTAAAAGAGCAGATGAGATGGATGAAAGAGTGAAGAGAGTGGCATCCAATGTTGCTGAGGTTGCTATAGAAACAGAAAAGGTTAATGTGATGGTCCAATACAATGCAATGCTTAACCATATGAGATTCAGGGGGATCCCTGAAGACAAAAATGAGAACATCCATTCTATTATGGTGGATGCTGTTGCAGATTTTTTAAAAATGGAAGAGGAGAAGGTGGCGGCACAGATTGATGTGGTGTACAGAGTCAACTCTGCGATTGCGCAAAGGAAAAAATTACCCAGAGATGTGATCATCCAGTTTATATCCAAAAAACTGAAGGAGGATCTATTTAAGCAACAATTTCAGGAAGATTTCACAACTGACAACAAGAAAATCATGATATTAAAGGAACTACCCAGAGCAATTCTTCAGGATATACGACTTTTTAAAGACTTGATTGACGAATTGAAAACAGAGGGTATAAGATACAGATGGGAAATTCCAAAAGGTGTTAGTTTTACATTCAAGCAGAAGAGAGTCACCATCAAGTCAGTAGAGCAAATGACCAGATTCATCAATGATAACTTTAAAGACTCTGATAAATAAGTATAAAAACAACATGGAGAGTCAAATTATATCATGGAATGTCAATGGACTTAATTCACCTCAAAAAAGAAAAAATGTTAGACTTTGGTTGGAAAAACAAAAATGTGATATTGTCTGTTTGCAAGAAACACATATTAAAAAACTGATGCTAAATTTTTGATTCAAAAAAGATTAGGAGAGGAGTTTTATTCCCTCTCCTCCCAAAAGAAAAAAGGAGTTGTTATATATATTAAAAAGGAATTGGAACCAAAAGAAGTTTTTAAAGATAATGAAGGGAAGCTTTTGGCGGTAGAAGCCGTGCTGCAGAGTAAAAAGACTTTAATTGTTAACCTTTATGCTCCAAATGGTGCGAAGGAAAAATTTTTCCAGGATTTGTGGGAACAGCTACGACAGCTAACCTATGAGCAAATGATATTAATGGGTGACTTTAATGGTACTGTTAATAATGTTATTGATAGAAAATCCCAAAAAGGAAACGAAGGCATGGGCAAACTTCCAAAAGTCTTTTTTCAATTGGTTAAACACGAACATCTGAAAGATGCTTGGAGAGTTAAAAATCCCAAGGATAGAGAGTATTCCTTTTACTCATCAAGACATGAATCTTTCTCAAGGATATACATGATGTGGATGACTGAGAATTTGATCTTGCAGACACGCAAAATCGAGATGTTACCTAGAACTCTCTCTGACCATAGTCCAGTAAAATGGTCAACGTATGTTAAAAGAAAGAAATGCCGATGGAGACTCAATGAGGATTTGCTGGACAAACAAAATATTGTGGACAAAATAAGGACAGAAACCCAAACATATTTTCAACTGAATTTAAACAAGGATGTACAGACGCAAATGGTATGGGAGGCCTATAAAGCTGTGATGAGAGGACACCTGATTGCAATCAATAATAATGAAAAGAAACAACAATTGAAAATAGATAAAGAGATTACGGAAAATATTCGGAAAAAAGAAATGGAGCTTAAGAAAAGGCCTGGCAAAAAGAAGATTTTGAGAGAATTGGGGATTTTAAGGGAACAATATGAGGCGAGGTTAAACAAAGAAGTATATTGGAACTTGAAAAAATTGCAACAGAAGTCCTTTGAAGGTGCAAATAAACCTGGTAAATATTTGGCATGGCAATTGAAGAAAAGAAGAGAGAATAAAACAATCACCAAATTGAAAGATGGAAATAAAGAAATTTCAGACCCAAGAGGGATCCGGAGGGAATTTTATAAATATTATGCGACTATTTTTCAAGCAAAACAAGTGGATCTGCAAAAGATGCAAGAATATTTATCTAAGGTTAATTTGATACAACCAAGCCCAGAAATGAAAGCAATATTAAATGCTGTAATAACTAAAGAAGAAATCAGTAAAGCAATAGGAGAGGCAAAGATTTCCAAAGTTCCAGGTCCGGATGGTTTTTCAGCTAAATTTTATAAAAAACTTCATGAAGACCTGGTTCCGGTGTTAGAGATTCTTTTAAACGAAATTCAAAGAACTGGGAAGATTCCAGATTTCTGGAATGAAGCTGCGATCACCTTAATTCCGAAAGAAACGCAAGATTTAACAAATGTAAAGAATTATCGACCTATCTCACTGTTAAACAACAATTATAAGATTTTTGCAAAAATATTAGCAGAGCGCCTTAAAGGGTTCTTGAAAGATACTATTGCGGAAGATCAAGCCGGATTCTTACCAAATAGACAAATAAAAGACAATATGAGGGTTGTTTTAGACGCAATTGAGTATTACGATAAACACCCGGAAAAAGAAGTTGGCTTTTTATTTTTGGATGCAGAAAAGGCATTTGATAATTTGAATTGGGAATTTATGTTTAAAGTGTTTGAGAAATCCCAGATGGGCGCAGAATTTACAAGAATGATTCAATCAATTAAGAACAAAAAGCTACGGTGATTGTGAATGCAGAACCAACAGAAGTGTTCTGGGTCAGAAAAGGTACCAGACAGGGTTGCCCCCTGTCACCATTGCTATTTATC
Organism: Gekko gecko; assembly: GCA_029375565.1. NCBI lineage: Eukaryota > Metazoa > Chordata > Lepidosauria > Squamata > Gekkonidae > Gekko > Gekko gecko. The sequence goes on along the minus strand of JAPDNY010000001.1, from coordinate 125,575,270 downwards.
TGGATTTTGGAGATTTTGCTGCAAATGGTTAGAGATGACGATAACATAAAAGGTTTGAATATTAGAGGTTTTTCATATAAACTACGAGCATTTGCGGATGATATTATTATTGTTGAAGATCCTGTTAATAATATGCCTAAGGTATTTGAAAAAGTAAAAGAGTTTGGCGATCTTGCAGGGTTCTATGTAAATAAGAATAAGTCCAAGATATTGTGTAAAAATATGATAGGTACAAAGCAACAAATGTTACAAAACGTGACAGAATGTGAAATGTTTAAAAAGGTTAAGTATTTTGGAGTTGAAATTACAATGAAAAATAAGAATAATTATGAAAAACTGTGGGTTTCGATAAAGAGTGATTTAGAAAAATGGGAAAAACTTAGATTATCTCTTCTTGGAAGAATTGCCGTTGTCAAAATGAATGTACTGCCCAGGTTAATGTTTTTGTTCCAGACAATACCAATTGTGAAAGATGTGAAAGTGTTGGTGAAATGGCAAAGAGAAATCTTTAAATTTATCTGGGCAGGAAAGAAGCCAAGAATTAAAATGAAGATAATGTACGATACTAAAGACAGAGGTGGCTTCCAAGTCCCGAATTTGCGTTTGTATCATGAAGCTGTATGTATGTCTTGGTTATCTGACTGGGTTAATTTGGAAAATAGAAAACTTTTAGCTCTTGAGGGGCACGATTGCAGATTTGGCTGGCATGCCTATCTTTGGTATGGGAAAAATAAAGTTGATTCAATGTTTAAGCATCATTATGTAAGGAGAACATTGTTTGATGCATGGATCAGGTACAAGGATACAGTTTCCGACGAGAGGCCTTTGTGGATTGTTCCAGCAGCAGTTATACATCCTTTTTCAGAACATAAAGGAAATGATTGGTTGAAATACCAAGAACTGTCGCAAAAAGAGGGGAAAAAATATGTTTTAAAACCAAATAATGAACTAGAATTTGAGTATGGATGGTTACAATATTGTCAAATAAGGGATATTTACAAAAAAGATTGTAAAGAGGTTGGTTTTAGAGTTAAGAATTATGAGTTTGAAAATATATGGTTGAAAAGAGAGCGAAAAATGATCTCAAAGATGTATAAAACTTTGTTGACTGCATATACTTTGGATGAAACTGTTAAAGAGCAAATGATAAAATGGGCCATAAACATGAACAAAGAAATTTCTATGGAAACATGGGAGTTTTTGTGGAAAAGATCCTTTAAAATGTCTACCTGTGTTAATGTAAAAGAAAATTGCTATAAGATGATGTACAGGTGGTATATGACACCAAAAAAGATTGCTAATATTAGTATGGATAAGAACTTGAGTAATAAGTGTTGGAAATGTAAAAAAACAGAGGGTTCTTTTTACCATATGTGGTGGTCATGTGATAAAGTAAAGGTATACTGGTCTAATATACACTGTGTGATGCAGAAAATATTAAAAATCCCAGTTGGGAGAAGACCGGAACTTCTTCTCTTAGGTTTGACAATGGAAAGAATTCCACAGGAAAAAAAGACATTATTATGGCATATGATTACGTCGGCGAGAATGGCCTTCGCTCAGCAATGGAAAGCGGAGAAGGTGCCGGATATACATGACTGGTTTAGAAAATTGCTGTTTTTAGCGGAAATGGACAAAATGACAAAAAAACTAAATGGACAAATGGCAGAACAGTATATAAAAGATTGGGAAGGTTTGAAATTGTATTTGGAAACTGAATACAGAATGAAGGGGAAAATGTACAATTTAGATCTGTATGGATACTGAATGAGAAGTGAAATGAATTCTGAATTGTATTATACTGTTATTTGAAAATATGTTGAAATTAGTTAGGTGTTTTATATATTTGAAATGTGTTACCTGGTTTGTCGATTCATATAAGTCTAAACTTGATTATCGTCTAATATATACTTTTTTGTTATTAGCAGTGTTGGAAGCCTATTAGGGGGGTGGGGGGGATGGGATGGAAATTTATTCAAATTGTATTGGTAACGTTGTTGAAAATGTTGAGCGCATCCCAATAAAATTTTGTTTAAAAAAAAAAAAAAGTGTACACTGTACTTATTTATTTATTTATTTATTTATTTATTTATTTATTTATTTATTTGATTTATACCCCGTCCTTCCAGATGGGCTCAGGGTGGCGAACAAGAGGCAGCAAGCCATACATTGATAGAAGTACACTCATTGTAACTTGTGAACAGGAGTCAAGTGAGGGTGCGAGCTGGATTGCAGAGATGGGAGGTTGCCCACCACTGTAGGCAACCTGGTAAACCTACTGACAGGGTTGAGGTGAGCATAAAATGGGCCCCCACTCGGAAAAAGTGGGATAAAAATATTGAAATATATTAAATAAATAAGTCTGGCATTGTTTCGAGCATGCCTGCAACAGATACAGCTCCAATGATCCCATACCAGGGGTATATGCACTCTCATTTGTGCAGGTTGAATAATATTTGGCAAAAGGGCTGCCCTCAGGGAAACACTGATATGGCTTGGTCCCTGTCACATTTATAAAGCTTTTCCTTTATTTTTATTTTTTTAAACTCAGATGAGAATTGGTCAGTTTAGTCAGCCAGTTAATGCCAAACTAAATGTTTGGGACTCTGTAATAGTACAATGTGTAACGAAAACAGAACAAACAAATGGGGGGGGGGATCCTACAGCTAGCAAAACTTGGGACAAAAATCACCTCAGCCTTTGAACTAGGTGAAGAAATGATGTCTTTCTACCCTACCTTTTCATAGCTCAAGCTTGCTTCCAGACAGCTGAGATGGGAGCTCCTAGGAATATAACAGGGACATGGGAGACTGTACCTACATATAAGAATCATGATGGGGGATGATTAATTTGTGATAAGATGCCACAGGGAAATGTGGCCCCATTTTAAGCTGATTTATATTCTAGTAAAGCAAGATAGTGCTCCCAAGATTTCCCCAGATTGTTCACAGCATAAACCGGAAGTAACATGTGACTTTAAAAGACATATAGAATAATAACCAATATGCAGACCAATATACTGTTAAAATAAAGCAAGCTGCTGAAAATGTGATACTTGTAATCAAGCAAAAGATCTGTGACTAGCATGACTTTTCCTGTTCTCCCAATTTATGGGAACAAAGAAAGAAGCATTCTTTGAATATTTGATAGCAAAACCCTGTGGAAAAAAAGGCTTGGTCCCCTAACAGAAAACCAATTGAAAAAGATGACTTGTGACGCACTAACAGCTGCTCACTGCACCTGTCATTTATGCCCATCATTACACTTCCTGTAACATTTTTGCAAAGACCTAGAGGGGTCTCTGTTCTGCAAGGGCAAAGGCGTCTTTGGAATGGCATTTCCACAATAGTTAACTGGCAGGTTACTGATCTGATAGGGACTCTCAGCATTTCTCAGGGTTTGCACCAGTGTGATCCAAGGGGTTTGAGTCTTCCTGTGTGACATAAACACTGCAAACCTAAGAACACTTTCCTGAGAGTAAGCCTCATTGAATAGGATTCTTAGTAGACCTGCTTAGGATGGCAAGCATTTTTTAAAGGGGGAGAGGGAGGCCATAGGAAACTGTTCCCCTGTCTCTGCTGAAGTCAGCCATTTCAGGCATCCTGTGGATCAACTCCCACTACCATACCTGATCTAATTTAATTTAATTTAATTTAAACATTTTTTATGCTGCTTTCCAACCAATAAGGGTCCCCAAGACTGCACACATAAAACCATTAAAACATCTGAACAATTAAAAACAACATTTAAAATCATAAAAGAATTCAATGAAACACATAAATAACATCAGAAACAGGGAGGAGGGCCAATAATCATTATCAGGGGTATGTCACCCACTGGCAGAAAACACCAATAGACATACAAACCTTTCTGAGGAGGGAATTCCAGAGTTGCCACTACCAAGAATGATCTCTCTTGGGTCACCACCTGTCTAGCTGAAGAAGGCAAGGGAAACCAAAGCAGGTCCTCTGAAGATGACCAGAGTGGACAGATAGGTTAATATGCAAGATGATATGTTGTCCCAGGCCATACAGGGTTTTCAAGTTTGATTGGAAACAACTATGGATGGAACAAGTCTGAAGTGATATGATCCCTACAACCATTCCAGTCAACACTCTTGGCTGCAGCGTTTTGTACCAGCTTCAGGTTGCAGACAGGGCAACCCCATGTAGAGTAGATTGCAGTAATCTAATCTAGCTGTTATTAGGGCATACACCACAGTGGCAAAATCTTTTCTATCCAGGAAGGGCCACAGCTGGTTCACCAGCCAAAGGCGGTAAAGGGACCTTGGCCACTACTGACACTTATTTATCCAAAAGCACACCCAAGCCATGAACCTGCTCCTTTATGGGGAGTACAACCCCCTCCAGAACAGGGAGTAACCCTTTTTCTGGGTCAGATCCTTCTCCCATCAGTAGCGTCACCAATTTGTGGGGAATATGTTTCAGCATCTTAGTGTCAGGTAGCCCTGTCAAGTGTATGGTATGTGGGGGGAGTACTCCATGTGAACTTTTCCTCACTGTTACTAACTGTCTCTTATCAGGTCTCTGGCCTTCACTCTCCAGCTGCTGGAGTTTCAGCTGGGAACCACAACGGTTTCTAGGATTGTTTTGCTTGCTGGTCTGCCGCTTTTGCCCATGCACGTGACTTGTATTCATTGGCTTCTGTGATGGGGGGGATGCTTGAATGTAGTATATCATAGCAGGCCCTACTGTATGTGGCCATTACAGATGCAAGCTGTACACGTGTCTTTAGTTCTGATTCACCATTAAACATTGTCTTCTGAAGAAGCCCTGTGTTGTGTGAGCTGACTGAGGAACCTGACAAGGTGTCTGTAATCATCCTTTTCCTTCTTCTGACATGCATCTCTCCCAAGCCAAGATGAGCAGGGATGAGGAGGAGACTACATCCGTAACTACTGCGGAAGAGTCAGTACCTATGACTACGGTACCAATGACCATGGTACTGACTACTACTCCTTGGGACAGCAGAGACTTGGTCCCTTACCCCAGGGCCCAAACGGGAAAGTCAGTACGACCGGGCCATTTACCAACTGAGTGTCGGACCTGGGCCGGAAGCAGGTCCTGGAAAACTGGGAGATGCTGAGGATTTTGTGGACACCTGTTTAGATCTGCTCAAGCGGGGCCAACACCAGCTCTTCCGGATGATTGAGGACTCGTTCCATAAAATACCTGAGATGGTGATCATGGTGGTGCAATGGGAGCTAGACCAACGCTTGCCCATGGTCCACACGCAGCCTGCCCAACTGCCCAAGGGTCAGCCGGCAGTACAGGTGCCACTCCCAAGCCAATAACCAGGGCAACTGCCGCCCCCGGGTCAACAACCGAGACAACTGCCGCCTCCTGACCAGCCACCATTTATCCCTCCAGGGCCCCAGCCAGCAGAACTGCTGGATGCCACATTTGACGGAACACCCGAGAAATTGGCGTTCTTCTTGATACAAGCTGAGAAATTCATGAGGGAACTGGGGCCACTTGTTTCCCAACGAGGAGCGCATTGTGGATTATATTGTGTCCCATTTGTGGGAGGCAGTGGCTGACTGGTATGTGAACCTACACAGTGTTGATGGCCGGGAGCTCTGAGAGATTGATGCCTTCATGTGGGCCCTGCGAGTTCACTATGAGGACACTAATGCGAGAGAGACGGCCCAGGCATTCCTGTGCACTTTCCGCCAAGGGAAGAAATCGGTGCGGGAATATACTGAGGAGTTTCAGTGCCATGCAGCCAAGATCCAGGGGTGGCCTGATGGGGTGCTGACTCAACATTATCATTTGGGTCTTAATCTGGAGATCCGGGGAACGATCCTCCGCAGCGTGAAGCTAGTGTCCCTGCATGCCTGGATGAAGGAGGCTGCCGACACAGAGAGTCGTCTCCAGACCATCTGCATCAACGATGCAGCTACTCTGGTAAAGAGCATGACAGCACTGTGAAACCCAAGACCCCAATGAAGCAAAAGGAAGGGACATGGGAGCTCCACATGAAGCAAGGTTTATGCCTAAAATGTGGTGAAGCGGGCCATTTTGCTGCTGCAAGCACCCAAAAGAGGAGCGGGGAAAAGAAGAGGTCTGACACTCTGGTTAAGAAGCAGACTGCCCACCCGAAGACTCAACGTGCCCTGCAAGCTAGTCTCCAGGAAGAGGACACCCCCTCGTCCAGCGAGGAAGAGGCTCAGCCGGCAGAAAATGACCAGGACCTGCTGTGAGTAGTGCTGACCAGCAGGTCCCCATTCCAGAGGCACAGAAAATGGTGAGCAATTACCACCCCCTTTTTGTGACTGTGACTATCATAAACCCCAACTTGAACACCCATGTGTGGGTGAGGGGCCTGATTGACTTAAGGTGTGGATGGGATCTCATCCACCCCTCTCTTGTTATGGGACTTGGGGCGAAAGTGGTTAAACTCTCAGAGCCCCTGGTGTTTACCCAAATGGATGGGTCCACTATGAAAGACCCGTGTAGATTCGAGACTGTTCAATTATGAATGGGCGCAGGACAACACTGGGGACCTGTCATCACCCTGCCGCCCATTTCCCATTAGTACTAGGCAACCCATGGCTCCATAGTCACGACCCCTATATCTTGTGGGGGGAGGGCAATATTCGCTTAATTTCATCCCAATGCCAAGACCACACCTGGGTTGGGGAGTGGGGGAAACCCCCCCCCCAGGAGGGAGCAATACCAGCTTGCCTTGTGCATGAAGAGCTGGAAGCAATCCTGCCCAAGTTCCGGGACCTGGCTCGGGTGTTTGAGGAGGAGGAGGCGGATGAATTGCCCCCTCACCGACACTCAGACTGTGCTATTGAATTGCTACCCAACCAGAAATTACCCAAGGATAAACTGTACTCTATGAGCCCGCAGAGAAGGCAGAACTACGTAAATTCATTGACAAAAACCTTGCCCGGGGTTTTATCCAGCCTGCCTCCTCCCCATTTGCTGCTCCCATGTTGTTCCAGAAAAAGAAAGACAGGGGTTTGAGGCTATAGACGGACTACAGGGGGCTGAATGCAGTGTCAACTACAAATGCCTACCCTCTCCCCTTGATTAAAGACCTCCTAGCTGAACTGTCCAAAGGGAGGATCTATTCCAAACTCGATCTCCGGGATGCCTATTTCAGAGTCCACATTAAGAAGGGAGACGAGTACAAGACAGCATTTAACACCCCATTGGGTCAGTTCGAATATCGGGTGATGCTGTTCAGACTTCAGGGGGCTCCGGGGGTCTTCATGAACCTGATAAATAAGGTCTTGCACAAGCATCTATTTAAGGGGGTCCTCGTTTATCTAGATGATATCTTGCCTTATTCCCCCGACCTGGAGTCCCATGTTTCTTTGGTCCAGGAAGTTCTTCAAACGTTGCACAAGCACAAACTGTTTGCTAAGCAGTCCAAGTGTGAGTTCCACTGCACGGAAATTGACTTTTTAGGGTATCACATCTCTTTCCAGGGTATTGAAATGGACCCTGCCAAAGTCCAGGATGTGGTGGGGTGGGAGGCCCCTCGAACCCGGAGGCAGCTCCAGGCATTCCTCGGTTTCATGAACTTTTACAGATCTTTTCTTGTCAACTTTGCCCAAGTGAGCTTGCCACTCACGGACCTTTTGAAAACTAAGGGGAAGGGTCTGGACAGGATGGAACCGGGGGTGAAGTTGGAGTGGACAACCAAATGCCAGGAGGCATTTGAGTGCTTAAAAGCGTTGTTCACATCCAAACCCATGCTGGCACACCCAAATGAACTGAAAAAATTCATAGTACAAGTCGATGCGTCAGATGTCACTATGGGTGGTGTCATCTTGCAAGAGGGGGAGGACAGGAAGTTGCACTCCCTTGCTTATGTCTCATGAAAGTTTACGGACACTGAGCATAACTGGTCGGTTTGGGATAAAGAGGGGGGCTATCAAGTTGGCGCTCTCTACATGGAGGCATTGGCTGGAGGGGGCCAGGGTACTGTTTGAGGTTTGGACTGATCATAAGAACCTCAAGGTCCTCCACACACCCCGTAATTTGAATGCTAAACAACTCCGCTGGGCTGTTTTTTTCTCTAAGGTTAATTTCACCCTCCATCACTTCCCAGGGAAGGCAAATTCCTTGGCCAATGTGCTGTCCCGCCTCCCACAACACAACAGTTGCAAAGAGGTGGTCCTTGACTCTATGTTCATGCCCTCTCAGTTGGGAGGGGCCGTACTTACGCACGCCCAGGTGAAGGCCCAGCCTATGGGGAGCGCTGACTCCTGGGAACTGAAGTTGGCCTCTTCCCTTTCTGATGCTGATCGCCTGAAATTGGAAAAGGAGGGGGAGGTGGAAGAGCGTGCAAACGGCTGCTAGTATCGAGGCACTAAGCTGTTTGTTCCTGCCACCTTGCGGGGGGAGATCTTGTCTACTGTGCATGGGACTAAGTTGGTGGGACACTTGGGGTTTGTGAAGTCCCACCATTTACTGCAAAGACAGTTTTGGTGGCCTGGCATGAGGAAGGATCTGTCTCTTTTCATCCAGTCATGCCAAACCTGCATCATGAGTAAACCGAGAGTGGGGAAGCCTCCAGGGCTCCTCCAACCCCTACCCACCCTGAGTAGACCCTGGGAAGTCATCTCAATAGATTTTATTACGGACCTTCCCCCTAGCCAGGGGAAAACTGTCATTTGGGTAGTTGTGGATCTGTTTTTGAAACAGGCGCATTTCATTCTGTTTAAATCCCTACCATCTGCTAGGATGCTGGCTAAGAGTTTTTGTCAACAGGTTTTTAGGCTCCATACGTTGCCTAGGAAAATAATATCCGACCGGGGCTCACAATTTGTTTCTAAGTTCTGGAGTGAGCTGCTACGCCTCATGGGGGTAGAACGGGGTTTGAGTAGTGCCTATCAGCCCGAGACTGATGGGCAAACTGAACGTGTCAAACAGACTCTCGAACAGTACCTCTGCTGCTTGACTAACTTTCAACAAGATGATTGGGAGGGGCTCCTTCCCCTTGTGGAGTTCTGTTACAATAACACATGTCATTCCTATACGGGAATCTCTCTGTTCATGGCTGTGCATGGTTACGAGGCCCTGCCTCTCCCCTTCCTGGTTGGAACCCAGCTACCTGAGGGGGAGGCAGGTGACTGGTGTAAACGCTTGCAGGATGCCTGGCCGCTTTTGTGTAAAACACTGGATGGGGCCAAACAGGCATACAAAGTTCAAGCAGACAAAAAATGTGATGTTGGTTGGGTTATAAATCCTGGTGATTCTGTCTATGTGTCTACCAAGAACATTAAGGGTCTCCAGCCTAGCCGGAAACTAGGTAGGAAGTACGTGGGGCCCTTCCTGGTCAAACGTAAGATCAATGATGTCACTGTAGAACTTGAATTGCCTAGATCATTAAGAAACCTGGATCCTGTGTTCTATTTCAGGCTGTTAAGGCGCGACCCTGGAACTAATGCCTGGCGACCACAACGTGCTGCACCCCTCCCTTCTGGCGCAAGATGAACCGCATTATGAAGTGGCGGTAGATGACATCAATGCCCCCCCCCCGGTTTCTGAGGCGATATCATAGTAGGCCCTACTTTATGTGGCCATTACAGACACAAGCTGTATTTGTGTCTTTAGTTCTGATTCACCATTAAACATTGTCTTCTGAAGAAGCCCCATGTTGCGTGAGCTGACTGAGGATCCTGACACTTAGCTCTCATCCATTCCAAAACTGTCCCCAGGTACCTGTTCATGGTTTCCACAGCCTCCCTCTGATCTACTGATAGCACAAGTTAGAGCTGAGTGTCACATTTATGTTGGTGGCAACTCAACCTAAATCTCTGAATTACCTCTCCCAGCAGCTTTATGTAGATGTTGAAAAGCATGAGGGAACAAGATGGAATCTTGGGGAACCCTGTAGGCCAGTGGCCAGGGAACACCACCTTCTGAAACCTACCATTGAGGTAGGACCATAACCACTACAGAACAATGCCTTCCAGTCTCAGTCCTGAAAGCCAATCCAGAGCAATACTATGATAAATGATACTAAAAGCTTCTGAGTGGTTCAGGAGAATTAACAGGGTCATAGTCCCCCTGTTCATCTCCCAGCAGATGTCATCCACCACTGGTGACCAAAGCCATTTCAGTCCTATGACCAGACCTGAAACCAGATTGGAATGGATCCATACCATCTGCTTTATTCAGGAATCTCTGAAGTTAGCCAGCCACCACTTGTTCAATTACCTTGTTCAAAAATTGTGCATTTGAAACTGGGTAACAGTTATTCAACTCTCCTGGGTCCAGAATAGGTTTGTCTCTATTTGTCTCTATACCACTAGAAGTTGCATCCAGGAGTGTTTTGCAGCAGTGCACAAACACCTCACACAGTGGAATGAAAGCCACTCTTAGTGATGAGCCACTGTACACAAAATGGCTCCCCACAGGAAGCAGCCACCAAGCAGAATTGTACAGAGCCTGTATGTGTGGCTATATCAGGAGATGTAAGCATAAGGTAAACAACACATGAGTAGGCAGAGTTCATTATCCTTTTAAGCAGCCCCGTAACTAACAACTTCTTGCTCGGGGGTGGGGGGGGAATGTTTTGCTCAGGGGAGCTGCCATTATATGTCTGTGCAATACTGCCATGCCATGCTTGTACATCTAAATAATAACAAAATAATAAATACAAGTGGTTTATTGCATATTATAGTCCTTGCACATGTATTCTCAACAAGGACTATAAATCCTCTGTATTATAATGTATTTCGGTGTATTTCTTTTTCAGAATAGTGTATTAGAATACTGAATGTATGCAATAGATATTAGGAGTCCCCTTCCTCGTGGCTGGGGTGGGAGGCCACACGGTGAGGGAAAGGAGGTGAAGAAGGGGAAAGAGGGTCAGTCCAGGATGCCGGCAAGGCAAGCATCCAGGCTGCTGTTGCTGCCCCAGGGGGATTCAGAGAGGATTACCTATCGCTGACCCCACCAGCACAGCTGGCCTTGGAAGGGTGGTGAGGGGGGGTGGAGAGAGAAAAGCCAGTGCCAAGCCCACCCCACACGACCTGCCCCCAAGGCAGTGAGGAGCCCCCTAGCTGGTCTCCAGTGGCAGAGGCTAGGCAGGGGGAGAAAGCAGGGTGCCTCCACCTCCTCGCAGGAGCCTGGCTGACTGTGGCAGGGATGGAGGCAGGCAGGCATCCAGGAGGGAGGCGGGGGATGCCAGGTGCCCCTGCTCAGCAGCCCTCCATTCTGACTCCCAGCAGCGGCAAGGATGGCTGGGGCAGCAGCAGGTGGTTTGGAGTCACCAGCTGCTGGACTGAGGGCAGCGATGGGGGAAGGGGGAGGGAGGGGAGCTGAGGATTGGGGAGGGGGCATAAAATCATGGGGGGTGGGCCCCGTGGTAGCTACGGGCCTGCTTTAAGCAAGTGTAAAGCTTACTCAAGTCCAGTCTGATACTAGTGGCTGCAAACATAAGGCCTTGGTGGGCCTGGATCCCCCACAAACAGCATGGGGGGCATTGTGGGGTGCAGTGGAAAGGGGAAGGCAAGAAAGTCACATTCCAGAGATGGAGATCCTTCTATCTGTGGAAATGTTTTGGTGGATTCAAGCCAAGGTCTGGAAGCCCGGAACCACCCTGGGAACAGGCCCGTAGCTACAGTGGGGCATCTTGCCCCCCCCAATTTACTGCCAAGGCCCCCTGACTTCTCATCCTTGGAGGTGTGTGCAGGGTGCCCCCTGACTTATTTAAAGGCCTCCCAAATTTTAAAAAAAATCCTGGCTACAGGCCTGCCTGGGAACCCAGGGAACCACACAGTGAGGGAAAGTGCTCCAGGTCTGTGGTTGATGAATGAAGACCATAGTTAAGGTTGCCAACAACTAGGAGGAAAAAAAACCCTGCTCCCTTAACAGAGGCTTATTGAGGTGGTATTTAGCAGAGGTTATTTACCTCCATGCCATGAAAAGCTTCACTTGCCCATTTCCACATGTTAAGCCTCTATAAAAGGGACATGGCACTTTTTCCAAAGGTTGTTGGCCACCCTAGCCTTAGTCCCATTCATATGCAATCTGTTGCATTTTGTACTGTGATTAGATGGAAGAAGATAGCTATAGCACACATAGGTTGGAAGTAACTTCATTGTGTTCATTTGAAACATTCCTGTTCCTCTCCTGAGCTGGGTTCTGAACAAACCAGTTCTGCAAGTGTTATGCACTCAAGTCAAGAGAAGACAACTTGGAGTAGAATTGCAGTGTTTCCCAATGGCTGAGGGCAAGGGAACCCTCTTCACGTCCACATACACACAACTGCCACCACTGACTCTTTATGTAGTGCATTGTCTAAAACTAATCTCCAATATTGTTAGTGTAGGACTGTGCTTTTCTTCTGCTCTCTTTCTTCCAAAAGGATGTCTGTGTTCCAACTATTGCTGTGGAGATATCTAAACAGCTGGCTTCCATATCCTTAAAGGGAGAGTAGTACCAATCTCAGCAGCACCTGGGGCTTCTTATTTATTCACTACATTTGTACGTTGCCCTTCTGTCTAAATATCACTCAGAGTGGCTTACAAACACTAAAATAATAAAAATAAATGAATGAAAACAATTCACTAAAATAATAAGAAATAATAATAGCAAGATGAGTAAAAAATAAACCTGTTTTGCACCTAGCACCGTCATCATCACAACTTTTATTGGCATAGCAGTATCAACAAAGGCGAACTAAGCACTAGCACTATATAGTCTGGTTATATCTGCAATTTATCCTATATTCCATTTTAAGGCTCTGCAGACTTCAGAGCAGGGGCTTCTCTCTTATGCCCTGAAAATCTCTCTCCACCCTCTGTTTTGTACTGAACATCCAACCTGATATGGGGTTCTGAGAAATTGGAAAGCTTTCCCAGTATTTTGTGATGCTATCTTGGGAATTATTCTATGGATTCAGAAAGCTATCTCCAACCTTTGCCTCCAATCTTTGCTGCTCAGGGCCAAACTACAAGTCATGCTGGAGATCCAGGAGCAGGAATTCTTTGAGTGTAATTGAATACTAAGAAGCAGCCACAGATGGTCTCATCTGGATGGGGTTCTGGAGAAGTGGACGTTTAACTCTTCCCCTCCATTCACACACACACACATATATATATAGGCTGCGTTCACACAGGCAATTTGATCCGTTCCCCTTGCTGTTCCCTTATGGATTTAAAGTGCACAATCAGACAGCAACATCTGTCTGTCCTGCCTGAGTCGTCTGAGTTCCATTCCCCCCTCCCCTTGCTCCGTGTTTTTTTTGATACCTGATAAAGTCCAGTCCTGTTGGTCTGAGCCACTTCAAAAATGGATTTTCTGTCATCCAGTCACTCTGTTGCGCAGCCAAGCAGTCAGGCAGGTCTCACTGAGCTCTTGCTTTCCCACCGCCATGTCTCTCCGCCCCCCATTAGTGAGGATCACATGACTGTATATATGCACCTCCCCCCCCGGGGGGGGGCTGCTCAAAACCTCATTTTCTTTTGAAAAACTCTTAAAGAAAGACACCCTTTTTCTGCAGCTTTTTAATATTGTTTGGGGAAGGGGTAAACAGAAAAGATTAGAGGGAGGATGGCAGTGGACTCCATTTCCCAGCAGTCTCTTCACCACTTGTGCAATTGCTCTGTGGACTTAATTTTAAAAGAAAATGGCCAACAGATCCATGAACTCCATATTCCAGCATGCTGAGTGCTTCTGGGCATGCTCCTAAGGGCAAACTTCTAAAAAAATGGCTGACGGGCTGACTCCCTGGTTTCTGCCATCTGGTCATGCAAGGAGGGGTAAAACGGCATTGAAGCATGCTAAAATGGGTGAGTCTGGTCAGGATTCTCTGCCACAAAATAACCTGGCTTAATTTGAGGTGTGGCAACAGTGGATTAAACTGCCCGTGTGAACGCAGCCATATAATGTTCCCCAGTCAGAAATCTCCCCCTTTTATCCAAATCACCTTCCACGTGAAGCCCTCTAAAGAGCAAAGGCATCCCTCTGGTGGCATGGTGCTGACACATGTTTTGTGGGGTATTAAATATTGAGAACTTTAATCCTATGTATGCCGAGGTTGAGATTCAGACCAAGACTCAGAAGAATGAGGGGAATCAACTTTTTTAAATAAAAGAGGTTTTTATTTAACTAGCAGGGGGGAATAAGTTTATAAAGGTTAAATGGTTTTTGCAACAGAAATTACAGAATGAACAAACCAGGGTGTTTCTAGAACAGTGAAACCTTTCCCTACCAAGCTACCTGCCTGGGGTGGGGGAAAGGCTGAGAAAAGTAGGGGGAAACCAAAAATCATTCAAGCCTGCTCTGAAGGTGACAATGCAGCTCTGGACAGGGAAACTGACCAGGCAGGAGAAGCACAGCAGAACCCGGTTGAGAAGCAGAGGGTCTGGAGTAACAGGAGAGAATCCAAAACCAGCTGGAGTAACAGGAGAGAATCCAAAACCAGCTACAAAGGTCTGGGGTGCTGAGAGGAGGCTTTTATAAACCTGCAGTTACACTGAGAAAGGGGACATTGCCTCTGCTGTGTTGAGATTGGGTTCCATCTAGAAACTTTGGATCCTATTGGAAGGTTTGAATTTTAGGAGACTGAGAAGAAGTACCTCCAAGTATGAGCATAATAATATCAACCTGGAGTAATAAGGTTACCTGCCCAGAAACCAGTTTGGCCTGGGCAATACTTGGTAGCCCTTAAGAAAGGCCAGGAGATGGCTGAGGCTAGTTTGAAAAGAAAGTCTTTGCCAGCATTATGGAGGGGTGATTTCCTTATCTGAAATACAGTGTTGGAAATATTCTTTGGGGAAGACTTAGAGGTTAGATGTTGTTAGTATTGATGGCTGGGTAGTTTACCACAGTGGTTCAGTGGTTAAGATGCTGAGTTGCAGACCAGAAGGTCAGTAGCTTGGGCAGTTCAAGACCTGACTACCGCATGATGGAGTGAGCTCCCACCTCTGGCCCCAGCTCCTGCCAATTTAGCAGTTCGAAAGCAAGAAATTGCAAGTAGATAAGTAGGTACCACTTCGGTGGGAAGGTAAGGGTGTTCTGTGCACCTCGGTGTTTAATCATGCCGGCCACATGACCATGGAAACATCTTCGGACAGTGCTGGCTCTTTGGCTTGGAAATGGAGATGAGCACCACCCCCTAGAGTCAGACTCAATTGGCTTTTGACCTAGTATATGTGACTGAGTCATGGCAGAAACCTTCCTGTGTAGCCATCAAGAGAAGAGGGAAATAGGTGGGCATTGGGCTGTTGCTTATTGTTTTGAATATTTGGGTCATTGGATTAGATCAAATTATCAAGGAGGGGGCTCCAGGGTCCTTGGGGAACTGGCCTTCCAGGTGACTCCCACCAGAGATGGGCTTTTGCATAATTGATGGAGGAGCTGCCTTTACATTCCTTTCACAGCCTCAGTGTGACTCACTGTCGTTTTCTTATCAGTTTGGTGCAGACTCTCTTTTTCATTGCTAGGCCCATGCTAAGATGTACATGTGCATAGGGATCAAAAATGGGGGTCCCCATGAGGACAGTCCTGAGGGATCACACACACACACACCAATACATTTAAGTAGGGGGAAAGCACAGGCATCTGTATTGTACCTCTTTTTCCCTTTATCTGGGAAGTGGAGGCATCTTTGGCAGTGGAAATAGCATTCAAGGAATAGTGAACCCTCCTAAGAAGGACGTAGCTCTGCTTAGTATGGTGCTGTAGGAATCAAATTTCTGGACCTTCCTATCTGCCTGAACAGGGTGTACTCATCCGCTGGAGTGGTCCTGTCTCCTGGTACTCAAAGGGTAGAGGGAGCTAGAAAAGGATAGAATGGAATATACAAAATGTACCCCTCCCAGATTCATACTCTCCTGTAATGCTTAATCATACAACCTGTATTGCCAGGTAATGTCACCTTACTATGGAGCCTGACCTTCCACAAGATTGTTCTATTTTGTTCTTGGACTAATGTTTGAATACTAGAGAATGCCAGAAAATGCAGCAGAATATGGCTATCTTTGCTCTAACTGATGCCAAAAGGTGATATGCTGCAAAAGAAAGATGTCTTTATCAATAAATCTCTAAAAGCATTAACAATTAGCACTCTTTTATTTAAATATTTAATTGTAAATATTAAACCAATATTTGCTCATCAGCTTGGATAAGGATACATTCCTTAGTCAACTGCACTATTTTTACATTCTGAACTTTAGTACACACGTGACTTTTTTCTAAACTTTGTGGGAAAGTTTCTGTTCATTTGAAGTTTATAAAAACATGTTGTTACAAAACTGTATTGCAAGACTGATGTTAGTGGACAACAGGCCTCTGACAGCAGCAGTTCAACAAAGCAGTGTATTGTGTTTCTCAAGAGGAAATGTCAAAAGAACTTTATCATCTGGCAGATAGATAACCCAGATAAATCTGTCCCATTCTGGATGCTCACAACTGCCATTCTAGTCAATCACACTTCTTGGAATCAGGTCAAAGGCAACCGAGGCAGCGGATTGCAAATAGCATGCTAGTCTCTACGATACCATTGCTTTTGCTGTCATGAAAATTATGGCATGCAGGAAGAAGCAAGATCAAGTCTAAACCAAACACAATCCAGGTTAAATGGCTGCAGTCCAATACAACATTAAACATGCTCAAACCCATTTCAATCAAAGTACATTTAACTCTCACTTGGACTGTGGTCATTTCTGATTGCCAGCCTGTCGATCTTCTATGCTGAAGGTCGCGTGAGGAATATATCATGGGCTACTGTCATATTTCAGTAGCATCATTTATTTACATAATTTCTGTATTTTTAATTAATATTAATTGCATTTGATCAAATTAAAGGAATTTTCTAACTTCTTATCCCTCCTGCACTCTAAAGAGTTCAGAGTAGTGTATGCAGCTCTCCCTTTCTGCATTTCATCCTCACAACCACTGTCTTGAGGTAAGTTAGACAGAGAGTGACTGACCCAAGGCCACCCAGTGAGCACATAACTGAGGATGGAAGGTTGTACTCGGATCTCCCCAGTCCAACATTCTGGCTACTATACCTTACAAGCTTTGCACTGATGCCACACTAACTGGCATTTACTACTTGTTCCAAAGTCAAAATCTCAAAGCAGCCCCTTGAACTGTTTTGTTATATTGATCTGGGCTCATGGAACTTTACAAAGATAATGTCTTTGAGTTTGCTTTCCCTTATTTTCCTTGTTCCTGATACCTGTGTGTTTTTCAAGTAATATTTTGAAAACAAGTTCTGTTACAGGGACAAACATTAAACTGAAGTTGTGAGGAGACCAAACCAGTTGGCTGTCTCACACTGCTTTTTGCTATTCCTTATCCTAAACAGAGAAATAACATTTCGGCAATAGCTCTGCCAGAATATTACAAAATGCTATGGGAATTTGTTGACTTAAACTAGGGAGGCCAGGGTTTAAATCCACAAAACTTATGAGGTGATCTCTGTAGTGAGGATGAGGGACTGTGTGGTATTCTGAGTACTCTGGAGGAACAGTGAGCTAAAATTATAATAGATGGATTACGATACAGTATTTTAGCTGTTATGATGAAGCATAGAAGTGTCAAACCTGGGAAATTATTCATCCCATTTGATTCCACCTTTCCTCCACATGTGGTTCTACCCAGTCTATGCTCACAATACCAACAAAAAAGTGATTGGCCTAAGATTACCTAGTAAGCTTCATGGCAGAGTGGCAATTTGAACTGGAGTTTTCCAGGTCCTAAACCAGCATATAACCTACTGCACACCACTTGGTCTCATATTTTACTAAAGATCTACCCTATGAAGTTGTTTTACCCCAATTCAGATCACTGAAACTCCTAGCGCCATACTCTGCTCTGGCAGCAGCCATGCCAGCTGTTACTTGTGAACCTGAATTAGGAGATGCTTGGGAGTTAACCTGGGGCCTCAGATTTGTGTTACAAAATCCTGGGCTTTCCTCTGAGAATATCAAGCACCCAAACGTAACCAGCTGCTAGCCTCCTTCTAAAAATTTTCTGGCTCTTTTAGAGGTACTTTAACATAGAAATTTACTGATGGTGGGGGAAGGACAATCTTGGATCTGCTTGTGCAAACAAAATTAAGTCTTTGCTCCAAATATTTTGACGGTTCTTCACAGTTCTGCTGTTCATCCAAGCCACCTGTACATTTTCTTGCAAGCCACATTTGTTTAAAAAGTTTTTTCAAAAGTGTGGAAAATGCAAGGAAGGCAGACTAGGGGCTCAAGACCAGAACCTATTTGCAATTGCAGGGCATATTACTGAAGCAAAAGTTTGCGCTGATATCAGTTTCCTTTGATAATGTATTTAGGTAAGTTACTAAAAGTCATTTTGAGTTTTCACAACCAGGTGACTATTTTGAATGCATTAAGAAATAATAAGGCTGCCTCTGAACAGGTGCATCCCCCCCATTCTAGAAAACCAGTCTGCCATGTCAAATCCAGGAATAATCCCAGTTTCCAGTGCTGCTGGCCAAAATCTTTTTGACTTTTAGATGTCAGGGACTGACTGCAAGGGACATGATCTGCCAATGAACCATGCCTCCCCCCAAAAAACATTATTCAGTCAAATGGTTTTGCAAAGAAGATCTATGCGCTGAATATCATTAATAATATTTATTTTGGAAAAATAGTTTAAAAATGAATTTCATCATAAACAGTAAAAAACCCTCAAATAACATTTTTGCACAATATTCCATAAATACATTATATACAAAAAATATAGTCACATAGACCCGAAGTGCCTTTGTACATATTTACCAAAAATTTAAATTATAAAAAACAAAAATCACAAAATACTCAAGCTTTACAAATATCCTGAAAATATCTTTTTACAGATTAAAAAAAAATAACACGCTTTTCCCACCTAGTAAAAACACATTTTAGTATAAAAAGGACCAAAAAAAGGCAGTGTGTGTATCTCTAATTCAAGAAACAACTGGCTCATAAGAATCCAAAATATACACTTCAGGCAGTGCATGCTTCTTATGCAGATATTAAGTCCATTCAATTAAATATATATAGAAAAAAGCAACTGACCATAGTGCAATGATAAATATTCATAAAAGGCAGTGCAACAGGTATCCTTGAACACAGACCCTGGCCTAGTGTCCACCGTGTTTTCTTTGCAGTCACTTTTGCTAACTTCAGTAGAGAACCAGCTCAGCCTGAATTTAGTTTCTCAGCAGCAGTCAGTGAAGGAATCTTTCTCCCTTTCCTTGTTCAGCAGCATTCATTGGGGCATTATCACCTTTGAAAATTGTTTCATAAACAACAATTTTGCTGTATTGTCTTTCCTTTACACCTGCAGAGGGATGAAAAAGATGAGTGGGAGAAACAGGAGTGAGTTGATGCAAGGGATGAAGAACTACTAGTACATGCTAGAATTATAAATGCCTATTCAGCGGGTCACCTGTGGCAAGCAAACACGTTCTCCAGGTGACCAGCAGGGAAGTTTCATCCAAGTGGGTTGTTTTTTTTTCCTTTGAGGCAGCAAATGACTAAATATTCTATGTATAGGACATATAGGCTATTAATTTCTGAGTTAATAGCTTATATGGGCTTATTTTCAAGGCTTGGCTACATGGATGAATCCACTTAGTAAGATGACAAATGATATTCCTCCAGTGATAAATAAACCAAGTACAACCACTTCTACAACCTTGTCCATTTTCAGGAGATGCTTTGTGATTTCTGGCCCTGAATTTCATGTTTCTTATTTGCTTTATTTCTCTTTAATTTTACCGCATCCTTGAGTACATATTAATGACAGCTCTAGTATCTCATCCAGAACTCAGTGCCAAGGGTGCAGGAATTATCTAAGTTATGGGGAATTTTCTTAAGCATAATTTCACAGGTATTTTACCCTGGAATCATCTGGTTAATTTTTAGTTCCATTAATGTCAATAGGACTATTCCAGTATGCAAAGGCAAAGAATTATCTTCATAGCACATCCCACTGGAGTTCAGGAACTCCAACTGGAGAAAACAACTTGCAGAATGGGGTTTCATGAGGAACAAACAAAAGCTGTATTTTGCAGTCTGCCATAAATGGGCACAGCACGGATAAGGGGAACAGAATATGCTAGTGAGTCTAGCCAGCTGGGAATCTGGATCAATATGCTTATCTCTTCAGCCTGCTAGGCAATACCAACCTCTGTTGCTATGATGCATTCATCTTTCTCTTCTGATATGACATACACCGACTGGTACTTTGTATCTTTCGAAGTGGAATATACAGATTCTGGTCGTTTCCTTTCAGAGGTTTCACTGTAAAAAAATAACATGCCAGAATAAGATGGATGCTTTTCCAACCAACTAGAAAACCGTTCCCAGCACTTTGCATGGAGGGTGCTCACCCATCCACCACCACCACCACCAGGTACATAGTGCTGCTACATACCCTTTTTGCTGTACTGTGCTTTTCTCCCCTGCCTCCAAATCATATGCTTCACACTTAGCTTCACATTTGACATGATCTTCTTTCACAGACTCCTCATTCTTGAGTTCATGAACCAAATTGTAATCCACTGACGGGTATCTGGCTTTGTACCCATTTTTGTCAGCATGTTCACTGTGGAAATCTACTTTCTTGTTGGTGTTCTTAATCTGGGTAGCACCAATGACACTTATGGAAATGTCCTTCTCCCGCTGGCAGTTGGCCAAATTGTTCATGGTCTCAGTTTCACTTCTGCGCGCATCAGGCTGGTGCTGCCTCTTCTGCATTTTGAGTCTGAAGCAGACAACAATGGCTGCACAGCCCAGCAAGAGCATCAGGACCAAAATAATTCCAGCACACACTGCAATCCAAGGAAACTGGGAATTCTGGCCTTCAGTATACTTCTCTGTGATGTCAACAATGACTGGCCCTGGAGGTGGTTCTGGGAGCAAAAACTGGCAGTTGTGACCACCATATCCTCGAGCACACTCACAAACATAGCGGTTGTTTCTCTCATGACAAGTGGCTCCATTATGACAGGGGCTATGTTCACATTTGCTGACAGGAATGCTGCAGTTCTTTCCACTGTATCCTGGGGGGCAGGTGCAAGAGTAGTCATTGATTCCATCTTGGCAAGTGCCACCATTCAAGCAAGGAAAGGAAGCGCAGTCATCCACATTATCATTACAATGTCTTCCAGTGAAGCCAGCTTGACATTGGCATATATAGGAGTTCCCAAGATCAACACACTGTGCTCCTGCAAGACAGTAAGTATGGCAAATGATGAATATATATGTCCCTGACACTGTGCAAGAAAGTTTATTTATTACCCATTACATTGGCATCCTAAGTTTTTTCCAAGGGAGATCTAGGATTGTCTTATTTCACTTTCTCACCAGCCCTATGAGATAGGTCAACTGAAATGATGACTGCCCCAAGGTCACCTAAGCTCCATCATGCCTAAGTGGGAATTTCAACCCAGTGAACAAAAGCTGTTGGCTAGTCACCCTGAATATACAAAAAAGGCAAGACGTAAATACTTAGCAAAGTTTCTCTTTTGTATACTTGTCAGACATACCATGGGTTGTTCCACTACTTCATATCTTCTACCATGTTCTAACAAACATGCAGAGAAAGCCATATCTGAATCAGGTCAAGTCCTGATCTCCAGACAGGTGATCTTTAGAAGCAGAGAGTACCCAAGTATTTAAACAGTATTAAACAGACCCAGGTAATTTTTTTTAAATCCCCCACAACTATTATTCAGAATCTCTGAACACAGAGGTTCTATTTGGCTAACAGCCATCGATGGACCTGTTGTCCATGCATATGTCTAGCCTGCTTCTAAAGCTGTCTCAGAAAGTGATCACAGCAAGTTCTAAAGTTAACTATGATTCTGCTTTCTGCAGGCGATCTTGATTTGCCAGACATTTTAGTTACAAGCAGAGCTTTGGGCCTGAGCCACTTCATTTCAGTGCCAGATTACTTTCAGAAACCAATGTTAAAAACCTTCAGCCTTTACACCAGTGCCACAGTGTTCTCGAATACCATCATTCATATTAACGTAATCACCTGTATGAATGACATCTGCAATAACCAGGTGTCCTCTAGAATGAACACTTGTGAATAGGGTCCTTAACTCTGTCACTATTAATCAGCATGATCATGTTAGATTTAAGCAATTTCATGTCCTATGGGATCTTAATGGGACTTTAAATGCTGAACTGTGGCTGGATTGTACATAATCTGCACAGACTTTAAAAACTGAGCAGGGTTTTCATAAACAGAGGAGCACAAGAAAGGGGTGTACAGGATTTTTAAATTTAAAATAATTGGGCCAATTCATTCATTCTTTTCCTAGACTGTATTTTAGGATATTGGGGGAAGAATCATTTGTGCCACTACACCCTCATATGAAAAACAAACAAACAGTCATAAAGCCAGCATGATGGAATTCTTCTTTCTGAAGAATTAGATTTCTATGTGAAGGGAGGGGTTTTAGTGGGGGGGGGATGTGAAGGAGCAGTTCAAACATGCAGCCTTCCATCTACGGCCAGGAAAAACTTTACTGCATAATTTTGCTGAAAAGTGTAAAATAACACTTCTGAATGCAATGTTCATAAACACAGCTCCTCAACTGACACTATCTTACCAAAATGCTTTCAACTTTTAGTGTTATTTCCCATATGTGAAAAACCAAGATTGTGACTGCATCCAACAATACACTCATTCCAACAAAGACTTAGTAAAGACAGACTATTCCAGAAAAAGCACTCTTTGAATTGTAGCCTGTTCTTAACTGTTCTGAGGCTGTTTTCCCTCAAACTGATGCCAGTGGAACCTTATGAGAGGTTATTTATGCTGACTGATATTTTTACCTGTATAAGGTTGGATCCAATGAACAGAACAAATTTATGAAAGGACTGTCTTCCCTGTTCCCTCTGCAGCCATACATTCCCCCCCCTTAAAAAAAAATGCTCCCAAAGGTCAGTAGACCCTTGTGAACAGAGCAGAATGCTGTGCAAACCAGGGCTGCTGCATCTCAAGGCCCCCCCAATCCTCCCTGTTTAGTTTTCCCTTGTTCAAAGTGAACCATGAGAATGATTTGGATGTGCCACATATGAATTAAATAAATATGATCATATGAAAAATTCAGGGCAATGGCTCGAATGCACAGCAATGGCTCCAAAAGTTAACAGACATGCCAGGTCAAGGACTGTATGTGAAAGACATACTGTGCCTCTCCCCCAATCCCAGCCAATGACTGATTACTCTGTCCAAAGCTAAGGCTGCAGTCTTACATACTGCTTTGGGAATTAACCCTACTGAACTCCATGAGTGCTTTTACTCTCCTGCTCCCCCTTGATTAGAACAGGGCTCCATACTACAGGACATTACTTCTAGGGGAACTTATTGTCTCATTTCCCATTGAAGCTCAGGACAGGACATTCATGAACTCAAAAGGGTTGGTAGGGCTTACCATTAGCACAGGGACTAGAACTGCAATAGTCAATTTTCTTTTCGCAGTTAAATCCAGAGTAACCCACTGGGCAGCGGCAGCTGTATCCACCTTCTGGGTTGTCTGTGCATCTGCCGCCATTGAAGCAGGGGCCATCTGCACAAGTCATTGCACCCAGCTCACAATTCTTCCCATAGAACCCAGGTGGACAACTGCAAGAATAGCTGTTTTCTAGATCCTGTTGAAAAGGAAAACCATCAAATTTAGAAGTATGTTTTAGCATATATAGATAACAGTAAGCCTGTCTTCAGACCATTACAAAAACATCTTCTTTCACTTACAGTACAGCTTCCTCCATTATTGCAGGGGTTGGCATCACACTCATTGATTTCAATCTCGCAGTTGGAACCAGTGTAGCCAGGACGGCAAGAACAGGTGTAGCTTCCTTGGCCTGTGTTGGTGCAAGTGGCACCGTTCTTGCAAGGTTTGTGGTGAGTACAGTAGTTGAGATCTATGGAATACAAAGATGAGAGACACATCTGAAAGGAAGCACAGAGCTTTGCAAGCAACCTACATGGCCTGTGGAAGAAAGGCTGAGAAAGCCATGGTACTGCACTGATAATCAAAGGTGAAGAACTTACCCTGGTTACAGAAAAGGCCACCCCAGCCTTCCTGACAGTTGCATTGCCAAGGCTGTTGACAGGTACCATGAAGGCAACCTGGGTACCGGATGCATTCATCACAGTAACGCCCTTGCCAGCCAACTCTGCACCTAGGAAATGAACAACAGTAACAAAAATTAGCACAGATATGCATTTGTAATAGGATTCTGGAATGATATCACAAACTGAAACACTAGAAAAAAATAAAGCCTAGGGAAGAGAACACACAATTCAAGAATGACCAGTCAATATTTCATTGCCCATATTTTCTCACTGTTTTCACTGCCTCCACATACAACTTGACATCCTGATTCTACGCATGTTACCAGTTCAGTGGAATGCAACCCTGAGCACTTAGAATGATGGCCTTCAGCTTCACCTATGTATATACTTTCAGGGTAGAATGTACTGAAGTATCCTATCAGATCTTCACAAAATCCCTTGAAGTGGGAACTAGCTGTCCCAAAGGCCACACATTTCTACAAAATAGCAACAATCTAGGTCTCGTTGGATCACAAACCAGGACTCTGTTTTTGACACCACAGTCTTCTCCTCTTGGTTACCACCACAACAAAACCATCTCATTATTACATCTACTATACAATAAACAGTAGCATCAATGCTCATTTTGCCATGAATCCAATATTAATTATTTATAACCCAGTGCCCTTGATCAACTGGTCGGCTGGACACAGAGCACTTGAAACTCATTTAGGCTTATTTCTGACCATTTGGTTCAGCATTGTTGCTGTTGTAGACTTTTCATAAACCCATCTGACAAGAAATGGATAACTTGAATGCATCTATCTGGGATCTTCACATCAAGTTTACAGCAGGAGGGAAAGATTCTGAAAACTTACTTGCATTCCCCAGGCTTATCACAGTATCCATGTTGCTCATCACATCCAGGCAAGCAAATTGCTGTAAAACAAAATGAAGCAGAGCACAGACGTTAATTTTGTTTTGTTTTTCTGATGAGAGGAATGTAAAATTAAAAGAGTTTGACACAGAGTTGAGATGCCAACAACAGTTGAATTAATCTATGCAGTTTGGTACTAGTATGGATCTTGCTTGGTAACTGGGTGCTACACTAAACAGCAAAGATGACTGTCCCCCTGCAAATGTACTAAATGGAATAAGACAGAACTCACAATTGCTCCCTTCCTCACAGCTCCCATCCGCCTTTTCTTCCCAGTAAGAGTCAGAAGTCCTCCCCCCCCAATTCTATGCACACAGCTCCACCTCTTGCTGTCCTCAGAAAGTGTGTGAGCGTGTGTGTGTGTGTGTATGCGTGCAGATAAGGGTGGACAGCTGGTGTGCAGGGTGCCAGCCAGGACAGCTGCTCTATTGTCTATTCTCTCCCAGCAGCTGCCCCACTGCAACAATACCCCCAACCTCTTGCAGCCAATCAGGGCCAAGATGTGCTTCCTCAGTAGCCTATCCCTGCCCAGATCTAATCTATGGCACGCGCGTGATTTCTTGGCAAAGAGAAAAAACTTTTTTCTTATTCAAATAAATAAGTCTAAAGTTCTTTCACACACACCCCAAAAGGGAGGGGGGTTGGGGGCTGGCGAGCACAGACAGAGTAAAGATGTAAGCAGGCCAGCAGCAGGAGGGAGCTGGGGGGGGGGAGACTTCTGCTCATTACTTTGCCTGGTTATGGAACTCATTAAGCAGGCACTGCAAGTTTTAATTCAACAAAGCAAGCTGGAGACAATGATGGGCCCAGAAGGAGGAGACACAGAAGACAAGGAGAAAAGCTGGGCTGATGATCAAGATGGTCTCAAAGAACGGACTGAATGAGGCAAGCCTGCAAAATTTCCTTCACTTTCAGGATGACATCATCTCCCCCACCACTACCACCAAAATGTGCCACATAGTAAAACTATTTACCCATAAAACAGAGGAAAAAGGAACCAAAGGACAGTGCTTCTGAAGGCAATCTATACTTAAGTATTGAAAGGACTGGCTTTCCTTGAACAATTTAGGGACTTTTTTTCTTCCTCCCAGTTACAATTGATAAGACAGAAGGGCACAGTACTCACTGCTGAGCATGGAAGCTCAAGTTCCCCATTTCCTATGCTGGCAGGGCCATCCTAAGCACTTCCAGTACAGGAAGTGCATGTCAAAGGGTCTGATTTGTCAGTTGAGCCATAAGCAGTTTGTCCTGCCAGCACTCAGGGCACCGCACAGAACCTGGCCCAGTGTGATGACACTGCACGGACTGACAGACACACATGTGCCCACATGCTCCACCCACCAACCACGTGTGGCATATCTAACCACAAAGACTGAGATCCATATAGCCAATTTAGCTAAGCCTAAGAACTTGAAGATAACCAGTGGGATTTTTGAGTTTCTCTTGAAACAGTAGACTCCCAGGCTATCCTATACTCTGCTTTCAGAAGCCCCCTCAATGCTAACAAGGAGCTTGCTGTGTAATATGGGACAGTACTTAAATGCAGGTCCAAAACCCCATAAGTATGCAGAGTTAGTAGTGCAATCCTTTGGATCCTGGCCAGTGTTCCCTGTAAGCTGAGTTAGTGTAAGCTAGTTCACAGTTTTTTAGCTTCCAGCTCACACATTCTTAGCTCAGGAAGGATGGTTCCAGAGCACTAATTTATGCAGTAGCCAATTTGCTCACTCACCAGTAGCTCACAAAGTAGAATTTTTCCTCACAAGACTCCACAGCCTAGAGGGAGAATTGATCGTGGCCAATGCTTGGTCCATTATTTCATTATTACTGCCTACCCTGGTTTTAGGGGCTTGGACAGCTACATCCAAAGTTCTCCTGCCAAGCTATAAGTACATCCTAACACATATTAGATTTTGCTACTTTATTCAAGTGGATGTGCACATATCTAAGTAAAAAGAGTAACAAGACCTTTTTCATAGCCTGTTTTCATTTGATAGCTTTAATCATTGCATTTCCTCTTCTGCCAGAGATCACGATCCTACCTGGTACCTACAATTAATATTAGCAGGCCTTTTACTAAGTACCCAGCCCAAACTCCAGATGACTTGAGAAAGCCTCTGTCTGGAGTGCAAATCAGATCCCAGGGAAATCAGTGGAAAAGCTTCCAGTGACTTTTCCCTCCAATACTTTCCTTGGATGGATGTACTTTTTCCTTCCCTCACTCCTAATTATTTTGGCCTGGTGTTTGGGGAAAGTCGACAGACATTAACAAGTATAAAATGCAGAAGCAAAAAATTCAAGCATTCCATCATTAGCATGAATTCTGGAAATATTTTGAGTCTCTGGCTTTCTGCTCTGCTGAACTCAAAAGTTTAGCAGGTTTCAAGATTTGAAATGAAATACCCAGTCAAGAGTAGGAATTGTCTATGAAAATGTACTATGCAACATATAGAGTATTCTGTATCGGTATGCCCCTAATAAAAGGTATTAAGGGATAAAAAGGACCTTTTTAATACATTAAAAGGAATAACTGTGTTGTCAGAAGAGGAATGCTTTATCTATATTAACAATGTGTCGGTATGATTGCTTTATATAGGTCTGCAGTGCAATCCTACACCAAGTTACACCAGTTTAAGCCCACTGAAGTTAATGAGCTTAGACTGAAGTAACTCAACATTGGATTGCACTAAGAATAGTGCAGTTATGTTTGACCTTGATTAATTATCATAATTAATTATCATAATTATCATAATGAATTGTGTATGTCAAACTGCACAAATTTTGTATGGCTTTCTACCATTTAATTTGTGTGTTTATATATATTTTTGCATACATACATGTATGTTTGTATATATTTTTACATTTCTGAAATTGGCAAATACTGTTAGAAGAACAAAAGGTTGTTCTAATCTGCTGGCTATCACTTTCCCACCAACTCAGGAGAAAGATTTATAGTTTACTGAGGGAGGGAGAGTAGGTCTCTCACAGCAAAAATTAAAGGAGTTTAAAGGACTTAACACAAGCTTGATCATTCCAATAAATCTGTGAACAAGCAATCTTTGGGGATCTGGGTCTTCTTCCCCAAGGCAAAATCATCAATCTACTGATAACAAGGGAAAGTGTGCTGTTAGTAACTTAACTATTTTGCAATTCTAGTTACATTTTATATGACCTTGTCTTGTTTATTAACGATTAAATCTGTTTATTAATGATTAAATCTGTTTATTAATGATTAAAATTTCATTATGTCATCTCTGAGATGATGTTTTCACGATCAAGTCTACATAGTGTGATACTAAACAAAGGCACTCCTGTCAATTGCACTAGACATTGAATGGGACATGTATGCACATGTAAGAGTAAGAAAGCAGCACAATGAGAGCATTTCTTAAAAGACAGACTTTTCATTGTAGACACTCACGGTCAGTGCAGTACTGCCCCTTCCAGCCTGGATTGCAGACTTTTTCCCCACGTTCTCCACAAGTGAAGTGACCAAAGGCATCATCCCTGGGACGACAGAAAACAGAGCAGCCTTCCCCATAATAGTGCTCATCGCACACAAAACGGTAGGAATACTTGAGGTCAGTGCGGCCACTGCTGTGCAGGTCCTGCGACCATTCTTCCCCAACAGTCAAATGTCTCTGGGTGGCCAAGCGGCTAATGAGGCGCTCTGGATTCTCTGCAATGGGAGAGGAGAACATCAATGCAATTAATTAAATTAAATGGAAAGGGTAACTTTGCATTTGAAACCTAGAAGGACTATGGGTTGGTGTGGGTGGGGTATGTTTTTCAGGCATCTCACACTTCAGTGCAGATGGAAATAAGGCTCACTGAGAATGAAACTTACTATCTTCCTTAAAACAATCTCACCCGGATCAAGGACACTGAGAATACAACTGGAGATGATGCCATTAACAGTTGTAAGGTCTGCTGTGCTGAACTATTTACCTGTGCTAAGGTCATCAGGGGAGTCTGTGTGCAGTGCTTCAATTATGAGGGAGAAAGTGCCCTGGAAAATAAGATTTAAAAAGAACACAGAGACAATGAGAACAATTGTCCACAGTCAGCAGAATAACATGATCACAGGCTACAGCCATGGCAGGAATATACGTGCTCAGCCAGCATGACTCTGTGATCCCTGACTCCATCAGGCCTGTTTTCACTTTTCTCAAGGAAATGGCAAAGCTTTTTGAAAAGTTATTTCCTGGCCTGTTTTTTCAGCCTGCCCCTACAGGATGCGGTGTTAAAAAGAGCAGGGAAGGGAAAGGGGAGGAGATGATGGGAGGGGTAGGAGAGTCACTCTTCACACTTCGCTCTCCTCCCAGCTTTGTACACTGAGAGGTAACAGAAGGGGGGGGGATTGGATAGAAGATCGAGCCTTTGGGAGCTTCAGGCAGGACTGACAATGACATGGCCATTTCCATAATAGGAAGACAAGGGAAGTGAAATCACAATAAAGTATGCTCGACCACCCTTATTATTATCCTTTCAGCTGACTGGCTGAGGCTGCTAATGAGACACAAGCTCCCAGCAAGCTTGCCTCATCAAAATTTCAAAACATGATGGACTCTCTCTAAAGCATTAGTTCTCTCTCCTGTGGATTTCTCTGAAGGCAGAGAGATTAAGAGAAGAGATGGCACATTATGGTGGAACAAACTGTAGCATTCTAGAATAGAAGATGCTAGGTGAGCACGAGGAATACTGCTTACATTAAAGGCATCTGGGCAGCCTCAGTTTTGCACTGCACTGATCTCAGCCAGTTGGCTAGGCAGCAGCATAACTAAAGTCTTGGAAGGTCTTTAGTTCTAACATGGAAGGACACTGGCCTTAATTTGGGAAGCAGACATCCTCTTTAAAATTAAGCTATATTTAAAGGTGGACATAAACAAGGTTTTTAAGAAGCCACTTATATGGACCACTTCACCTGAAATAAATTCTGTCCCCTGGTATTATACCCACAAGCATCACATACACATGCATTCTTAAAGCATTAAAGTTACCCCAGCCAACACTGTAGTTCCCCTACTAGACACACACTGGGGTGTTTTAAAAGATCAAATAATTTTTGCCATCTTCTGAAGCTTGTGTGTGTGTAAAACAGTTGACACTGGCCCCTTAGTGACAGTGAACATGTATTAACCAATCTGGAATCCTAATTATGTGAACTTCCGCAGGGAGGAGCAATTTTGACCTGCGGTGGTACAAACACAAGTAGATATAGATCTCCAAAATAACTAACGTCAAAATGCAAGATTATGAGCCTAAGAGGGCCAGTGGGGCCAAAACCCATGTTAATTATACAACCCACATCCTATTGAGATTAATTGGAAACGTCTAATTGATTGCAATCCTCCTCCTCTACAGCTTTTCACCCACATGGGGCCCCCCCGCTGAACTTACCGGCCAGGTGAAGCCAAACGGGAACCGGATGGGGTTGCTGAAGGAGGGATCGCCGCTGGCGGCGTTGTCAGGCACACTGAAGGAGTTGGCTCCCAGAACAGGAGTGATGGCGCTGCCGTAGGTGCAGGGCGGCTCCGGAGAGACGCTGGCTTGGTAGTGTTTGAGGCACACGCGGAAGAACGTCTTGCAGTCGCACTGCTGCAGCCCGGACGACGAGCCACCGCTGGGCAGGGCCGCGCCAAGGCCTCCCCGGCAGCAATTACGGTTGCCCAAAAGCCCCTTCTTGTTGACAAACTCCTGCAGCTTCAGCTCGAACACGCCGGAGCTCCGAACCTGCGGAGAGGAGTGGGGGGGCATCATAAGAGCGATGAATGGGGGAAGACGAGAGTGGGAGGCGAGATAAAATGTAGAGGAGGAGGAGGAGGAGGCAGCAATTTTATCAATGGGCATTTTGCCCCGTTGCAACGCAGCACGAGCGAGACGCCAGGCGCTCGAGCCCCCAGGCCAGGACTTGCCAAGCCCGGCAAATGCATCGATGGCAAAAAGCCCATTCAGTCGATCGGACACTCCGATAGGGGGCAGCGGCTGTTTGCAGTTCACGTGCCCCGACTACCGGAGTTCCGCTAATACCGGGGCACTCCCAGGCCCCTGAAATCCCTGTCGCTCCGCCGGGTGGTGTTGGTTCATTTGCTTAAACGCGTCCGTGTGCATGCAGATGGTGACGCGCGCCACTTCTAGAGCCGGGACGGGGAAGCGGAACATCCCCAGGACCGCTTCACATTCAGGCCGCCTCCCTCCCTCCTTCCCACACACACGCCTCTCATCCCCAAGAGAGGCGGACTGCTGGGGCTCTCCCAAAGGGGGCACCAAACTTTCCGCCAGGGCCCTCGGGTGTCACCATCCTTGTCAGTTCGGTCACGCGCCCCGGATGCTTACCTGGCTGGGCAACAGAAGCGCGCAGGAGACCAGGAGAGCCAGCAGGGACCGACCTCCCATTTTGAGGCGGGGGGGTGTCGGAGGGAGATATCGGGGGCCGCTTTTCTTCTCTGCTTTCCGACAGAGAACGCGGGAGGGAGGGAGGGAGGAGGGGAGGGGAGGGGCAAGGCGACGGGTCTGTCAAGGAGCCTGGGCCGGAGAAAGCTCGTCTCCCCGCGTGGCTGGCCGGGGGGCTCAGCAATACAGGCTTATTCGCTTCGAGTCTCTCTCACACGCGCTCTTTCTCCTGCCGATGCGATGGGAGATACGCCCTTTGGATAACTGACAGCTCGTGGGGGGGGGGGGGGAGGCCGGCGGCGATTTTTCTTTCTGTCTTTCAAGGACGGCGAAGAGTCTTGAGGAACAACTTTTGCCCTCCCCGCTGGCCTCTCTCCCCACAGTTCTTGCGGCTGCCTCGGCAATTCGTTCTTCTCCAGCCGGGAGAGGAAAAGGAGAGAAAAGCCAGTTAATTCCCAGAGGCGGAGAAAAAGCTTCCCAAGCAGATTAAAATAATCAACGATCTGGAAATCCCTCAGGGGACAAGGAGGAGATAATTCCCGGCGGCTTCAGGCGAAGAGCGGGCGGGGGGGGGAGGCGGCGGTCGGCGTGTGTGTGTCGCGGCGCTGGTGCTTGTCAGGCAGCCGTCTTCAGAGCCCCCGGGGCTGCTGCTGGCCACTTTCCGTGCAGTCAGCCCCAAGCTGCAAACGGTGCCTGGTGGTGGCGGTTTTCCCCTTTCTTGAAAGATTCCAAGCCCCGAAAGGAAGGCAAAGGGAATGATTATTATTATTTTCAAGTCAAGAGACTGGCGACGAGGCCCGCGCGTGTGTCTGTGGCTCCCCAGATAGCTCCCTCTCTTCCTATGTATGGGTATTCTCTGCTCTCGCCTTGGCTCTGGCTGGCTGTCAGGTCTGCTGGCTCGGTGGCGCTCTACGGATCTGCCTGCGGTCGGGCGCCTGCCTGCCTTATATCTCGCCGGCCGCATGGCTAATGAGATGCAAATGAGCATCTCCCCAATCTGGCTAGAGCGGCCACAAAGGAACCACTTTTTCCAAGCCCTCCTCTCAATGGATCGCCAAATGGTCAGTGAGCTGTAAAATGGGCAACCCTCCTCCTCTTCCCCTCCCCTGTGGGTCCCACAAAAAACGGGGGGGGGCTCATTTACATTCCTGCAAGTTCAGAAACCGCAATCACCCCCCCCTTTCCCCAGAATGCGCGCACACACACTTTCCCCTTCTGCTCCGAGGAGATGGCAACACGCAACGGATTTTCCGCTCTCGTCTGAACAGAGCGCGCCTTCTTTTCCTGCAAGGAAGCAAGCTTTGATCCAGAACTGATCTTGTCTTGAAATGAATGATATGTTTTTTAAAAGTTATTAAGCGGTAGCCTTTTGGCAAAGGGGTCTTAAGGATAACCCTCAGCTGAGGGAACAAACCGCATTAGCATCACGCCCCACTGAAATCGAATACTTTAAACCCGCCACGTGGACTCAAATGATATTTTTAAGTATCATAGGTTCCCAACCTGGGAAAGGGGGAGGAGCTGGTGTGGTGGGGGTAAGCCCTATTAAGTATATTCTGCGGGGGGGAGGGAAGCCCCATTAGGTATAAGGGGAACTACTTCTGAGTAGACCTCTTAGGCTAGGTCTGGCAGGCACTAAACGCAAAGACGGTGCGTGTTTTCCCGAGGGTGCACACGTCAGTGATCTTGGGGTACGGGGGTGGAAGAAGTCTGCCACTCCCGGCGGGGGGGGGGCAGCGCATTGGGTGAGTTTCCCGAAGTTTGAAGACCTCCTCGGAATCTCTTTTCCTGATCATTATGCGGAACACCCCCCCAAAGACTTTCATGCTCAAACAATCCGGGAAAGACCCATGTGTTAAGTTCCAGGCGCGGGAGATGTGGGAGGGATGGAGGCAGGCTCGGCTGGGTAAACAGTCCTGGTTTTTAAAGGCAAAAAAAAAAAAAAAATCACCCCCCCCTCCAATTCTTGGTTAAACTGGCAAACCTCACGACAGTTCGTCTCAATTTTTCCCTTCCTGTATGATGATCATCATCCCTGGCTCGCTCTCGCTGCCTTTTCCCTCCTTCGAGCTTAGTAAAAAAAGTGAGTTTGGTGTGTGTCGTTCGCGTGGCTGTCATTAAGGCAGTTTGTTATTATGTGAGGCCTGAATCAGTTGGCCCTTTGTGCTCTCAGCTGTATGGTAATCTAGACAGCACCTGCTCCCTGCACAATACAAAGGAGAGAAAGAGCTCCCCTCGGCGCACGCTACTGCCTCTACAACAATGTGCACACATTTTTAAAGAAATCCCTTCCAGCTTTCCTTCCCCTCACTACCTCCAGGAGGGGGGGGACTTTATGCCAACCGTCAACTTATTATTTTTTACACATCCATCAGACACTGGAGCTTTTGTATTGGTTAAAAAAATAGGAAAAGAGTTTACTACTGATAGACCAAGTCCCCTTAGCCTTCCTTCCTGTCAGTAGAAAAGTAGGATTTTTTTTAAAAAAAAGTTTGTTGGTAACTAATGTGGAATTGATGGAGAAAGAAAGGGGGGCTTGGGGAGACAGGGAGGGAATTTCTGTTTGGGGGGCTTGTGGCACAACACCTCCGTAAACAGACAGAGCCAGTCAGCCAGGCTGGGGCTTCATTGGGATGCAAGGTGTAACTGTCTGTGTAAATGTCATTTGAATTGCAACAGAGCCTTTCAGAGGGCAGCTTTAAGCGGGTGGGCAAGAGAGAGGATTTGGCCACAATGAGCAGCCTGTAGGTATGGCCCTCTCAAAGTCTTCTTTATGGCCACTTTATTGGGTGGGAACGTGCTTTTGCATGACCAAATGTGACTTTCATTGAAGCAGATGTCTTGATCACAAATTACCTTACAATGTGGGGAAGAGAAAGGGGGGGAGGCAATCTGAAACACTTCTTCAAGTCCAATCCTTGGTAAAGGCTAATTAAAAGAAAATCACTAATTGAATGTGCATTAAAGAGGACTAGCCTATCTTTCATGGCAATCTGTGGCACTATCAGAACTGGAAGCTTACTGGTCTAACATAGCAGAGCGGGCACCACTCTCGGCAGCAAGCTCTGTCCAGAATACCAGGACCATCCTGCTGACGTGACATACTGTAAGGACTGACAGCTCAGTCGTAGGGAAGCCAAAAACTTGGAGGAAAAGTGTCCTGTCCTACGACTTAACATATGGAAACGGGGGCACCTGACACTTTTCATGGCTAAGGGCAACTAACCTCACCATTAAACATCTATGAAGAGGCCAGGACACCTTTTCTCTAGGCTATTAACAGTCCTAGGTCTGAGCAAAACTTTCACCTGCAGAAGTAGCTAAGAGTATGATGCTCCACTGGAGCCTGGGGGGATTCTGTCTCTCTGAGGACACAGTGATCAGCTAGATAGACCAATAGGCTGGCCAAAAAAGGTGATTATATTATCTTGTCCTAACATGACTTGGTCCTTATCTACAGGTAGCCCCAGGAAATGCATGGGACTGCCTTGCTAGATCAGAGGAAGTCTTGGCATGCCAACAGCAGCCATCTGCAGGACATCTGGAAGCTTCCAAGCAGGGCGTGGTGGAGATAGTCCTGCCTTTGAGCATCCAGGAGATTCTGTCACTTTCCTAGGCAACTTTATCCATGGCCTTCTGAACACTCAGTCCCAGTTAATATGCAGATATTAAGATTTGGCTTTAATAGTGGGAAGCAATTAATTGCTGTCCTAGCTACATCAGTAAGGAAATATGTTACCTCATTGAGAAACCCAGAGGTAATATTGAACCCTGAAGAGGAGGCAGAGGCTTACTTCAGTTGCGTGAAGCTGGTGAAGAGATTGGAGGAATGTTGCCCCCAAGTTTCCTTTGTGTCCTGCTTTTCATCCAAGGAGTTTAAACAAAGATGAGGTGAAATGTTAGCTGCTCTGCAACTCTGGGAAGCAGTTCAAACTAAAAGACGGTGGCAGGTACAAGGCCATTTAGAGAGCATCACAGCTCAGCAAGTGCTTGAAGAAGAAGATAAGAGATTGGATTTATACCCTGCCCTTCTTTCCCTTCCCCTCTCCACAACAGACACCCTGTGAGTAATGCTCCCTCTAAGCTGTGGACTCTTGTGAGCAAAAATCCTACACTGTAAGCTACTGGCATTAAAGTTGTGAGCAAGCAATTTGGCTATTGCATAAATTAGTTTGCTCTGGAGCCATCCTTCCTGAGCTAAAACAAAAATGTGTGAGCCAGAGGCTAAAAAACTCTGTGCTAGCTCACACTAACTCAGCTTAGAGGGAACAGTGCCTGTGAGGTAGGTGAGGCTGAGAGAGCTCTCCTGAGAACGGTCCTTGAGAGAACAGCTCTGAAAGAACTTATGACTGGCCCAGCAGCTGCATGTGGAGGAGTGGGGAATCAAACCCAGTTCTTCCAGATTAGAGTCCGGGCTCCTGACCAGTATGCCAAAATGGCTCTCAGTCTGGGAGTTCTTCAAGTCCTGTCTGGCTGATGTGCCACATTACATCTCACATGGGCTCTGGAGGATAAACCAAGTTAACAGAGTCAGGACTGAAATGAAACAGAATACCAGTACTAAACACGAGCACCTTTACTGGAGCATGGAAGCCAAATACAATAAATAATTAAGTGAGACACAGAAGGGTGTGAGAGACTTTTCAAAAGAAGCAGACTTGTAGACAGATCAAGGCAGCTAGTTATCAGAAATAAACAGCAAGCGAAAGACTGCACCTATTTTTACAAGCAGATATTGAATTAATTGGTGGGGAAAGACCCATTGATGGGAAAGGATCTCTGTTTCAGTTAATATGTTTAGAACTGGAATCCTTGGCAAGTAAAGGCCTTCAAAGGAGAAAACAGGCCATGGTTTCCCATAGTCGCCCTAGGCCAGGAGTACTCAACATGGTGCCAGTGGGCACAATGGCACCCTCACATGTCTTTCCTGGTGCACATCAAGTGTTTTCAGAGAGTGGGTGGAGCCATGTGGAGCTCTTCCTCAGAGGGGCTTCTGATTGGCCACTGGAGACTGACACTGGAGAATGACATTGTTTCAGCTGCAGCTGCCCCCACAGTGTTGGTTTTGTGTTCTCTCGTTCCTCTGCGCCCTTGCCCTTGGGCTTCCTCTGTGCTTGTGGCTTTGTGTCCTGGGGCATCCATTGCGCTGCCATTTTGTTGTTGTACCTCCTCCCGGCCTAGGTCAGAATTCCAAAGGTTTTCCAGGCTCAGAAAAGTGGGGGGGCACCCCTGCCCTAAACCAAACCAGTGGAAATCCTGCATTCTCCCAGTTACATTCAGATGCTTGTAGGGTGGTGCAGATAGGCTTGCAGGGACCAGCTTCAGAATGTTGCTATGGATTTGTCCAGCTTATTCTGGACCAGTCCACTTGTAACCGGGGGTGGAGGGGGCCGACCTACCTTAGCCCTAATGCCTGATACTAGAGGAAATCAATGCACACGGTGGATTCTCCCACCCCACAGCTACCCAGAAACGGCAGTAGCAACCAACAGGGCCAGGTGTGAACAAGGAGCCCCCAGTGGACTGATTGTGCTGGGACGCAACGATTCCCTTCCCCTCCTCCTCTCTCGCGCTTTCTTCGGGTAGGGCAGTGGCAGGCACAAAGGGACGCAACGCATTCCAAATGCCACCAGGCAGGTTCCCTTGCCGCCGACCGTCCGTGGGGCTCGAGGGCCGTCATCCATCAAGCGCCCCACGAACGTCGCCAGCCCCATTGACCGCACGGAGGCTCCCGGCCCCGCCTTCGAGGAGCCCTCCTTCCCGGCAGTTCGTCTTGCGCAAGAGAAGTCCTCCGAAAGCGTTCCCAAGGCGCTCGCCGGCGTCTGGCTGCACCTGACTGCGCCGCCGCCGCCACCACGGGTGAAGAAGAGCAAGGAAAAGAGGAGAGCGGCTGTCTTTCAGTTTAGGATGCTGCCCCGTAGGCTGAGTTTGCAAGTGGGGGGAGGGAGGGTGGGAGAGACAGCGTTCCCTTCTTTGACATTCCTGGTTTGGGAAGAGTGGGGACTCAAAAGTTAACACGCGCAGGGGCTTAAAACGTTCCCTTCTCCTGATTTCCCCCCGCCCCCGCCGAACTCCCGAGCTTTAACAACCCTCCCTTCGCCCTCCAGGATTTGTTAAAGTGACGCGGCACAGATTTCTCGATTAGGCCTGCAAAGCGGAACTGAAAGGCGTCGTAAAATCCATCAGAATCCTGCCCAAAGCGCTCATTCTCTCCCGACTTAATTTATGCCACGCGATTCTGTATTGGGGAAATCAAGCAGAAAGCTCCTTTTCTTGACTCCCCCTCCCTCTTCTCTTCACCCCCCCCCCATCCCTTCCTTGCCCTCCCTCCGTTCAGATGCTGCTGGGCTAACGGGGAGACTGTTTAACTTAAGTGTTTCTATAGGAGGCTGTTGTAGTTTAACTCCTGCCCACCAGTAGCTGGGCCGAACAAAGGAGGGACTCGAGGTCTCCCCATTCATCCTTTCTCTGCGCTTTAATTTTCATTGATTTTGAAGACAAGGGGAGCCCTCAGGGATTCGAGCTGAAGGGGGATGACACGCCTTTAGACGCGATCAGCCCCCTAGCCAGCCATCTGCTCCTAACCAAATGGCGTTTTTTCACTCCCAGCTCCTGCGTGTCTCTGTACTCCTCTCTCTCTCACACTTCCAGCCCCAGAGGAGCATCACTCCCCCCCCCCGCCATGCCTATATCCATGCATAGGCAGCTTAAATTAAAGTATGCTGAACAGATCCCTACCCCCCCCCGCAACACACACACACACACACTATGCGGTGGTGGCGAAGACCGCAGCCGAAGAGGCCATAAATCCTTGCTTTCCTCATTAAGGGCAACGGCGCAACCCCTTTTTAAATACTTTTTGATTCCTCAACAAATTTACTGTACGACGGTCGGCCTCATTAGGCAGCCGGGAAGACATTAACCGGAGACAAGGAGGATTTGTCTCTGCCCGACGGGACTGCCCGCTTTCCCCTCAAGGAATCCTGCCGGGGGAGCCCGGGGTGGGTGGGGTCCTTTGCCAAGCCGGAGCTTTGCTCCTCTCCCGACCAGCCCCAAAGAGGAGGACTGCTTTAATTTCGACCGCCTGGCCCGGCCTGGCCCGGCCAGGCCCAGGGAAGCCACCCAGCTTTGCAATCGTCCGCGGCTTTTTTCCCAGAAGACTCCTCCCTCCCTCCCTCCCAAAGGGTCTGAGGAATTCCTGCCTGGAGGAAGGAGCTTTTTGGCTCCACACAAGGCCTGAACATCAGGATGGCCTTGGGCGGGGGGGGGGTCCACATAGGCCAGTCAGGCAGGTGTAGGAAGCCCACAAACAAGGCATAAAAGCAAAGGCTTTCCTCTATTACCCCTCCAGCACTGTACATTGCCCTTGAACACAGAGGTGACCTTCAACAAGGCTAACAGACTCTTGGTAAATCACCTTGCATGGATCTGGCTAATCCTTTCTTATAGCCATCACCGCATCTTGTAGCAGTGAATCCCATTAGGTCAATGGATAGGATACAATTCAGCCCTGCATCAGCAAGTAGTACAGAGTTTTCCCCACACTGGTTCATACAAAGTTGCACCATGTATCTACTCCTGAGAACTGGCCACTAAACATGTGGCCTTACTCCAGTGGGAAGCATTGGTTTTTAAGAGCATGCATTTCAAAGCTTGTCTGTAGTATTGTGCCGGCCCTTCACACCTGCGATTCATGCCTTGGTGTGCTCCCAAGCTTAAACCATATTGGACCCCTCCAGAGTGCAGATTAGCATACTACATGAGGCCACTGGTTTGGGGGGTCTTGCTGATCTCTGGTGACTATGTGAAAAGGGCCTGTGTTACTTTAAAGCTTGCCAATTTCATGTCCAAAAGCAAGTGGCCAAAGAGGGCAACTCATTTCTGCTCCTACTTCGTGGCCTTTCTTTCTCTCAATCTCTGGCCATTCGAGCTCAAAGAAAGTTCCTCACCTATTTCTATTTCTTCCATATGCCTGAAGAAATCTGGGTCTCTGAAATCAAAGAGAGTTGCTCTCCTCCCATGTGTCAGGACACAGGGGGAGACTCTCCTTTGGCAGGAACAACTGGAAGAAGAGGAGATTGGATTTATACCCTGCCCTTCACTACCCAAAGGAGTCTCAGAGCAGTTTACAATCCCTTTCCTTCCCCCTCCCCACAACAGACACCCTGTGAAGTAGGTGACGCTGAAAGAGCTCTTTCCAGAACTACCTTTGAGAGAACATCTCTGAAAGAACTTATGACTGACCCAAAGTTATACCAGCAGCTGCATGTGGAGGAGTGGGGAATCAAACTTGGTTCTCCTAGATTAGAGTCCGCGCTCCTAACCACTACACCAAACTGGAGTGAACAAAAGGGTAATGTTCAGAGCTGGAGCAAGGAGGACTAACCCAGGGTACAATTCTGCAAGCATCCCCCCCCAACAATTCACCAGTGGATCTGGGGAATATGGGATAGTACTTTTGCTAAATCCTTGTGTCTGATTCTTTACTAAAGTAAGTTCAAAGTGAGTCCAGTGGCACTTTTAAGACCAGCAAAGTTTAATTCTGGGTATAAGCTTTTCTGTGCATGCACACTTCATCAGATACATTGAAACAGTTTTCCCCAAGCCTTACATATAGGTAGAGAGAAGGTGGGTGGTGGGTTCTGCTATTATACTGTACACCACCATATTGAGGACTTTAAAGAGCAACATGTCCCTTGCCTTTCAAGGACTGCCAGTTTCGCCCACTTCCTATTGCAAAAAGAAGCTTTTATTCTGGGAAACCTCAGCTTTGGGTATAGCCCAAATAGCCCTTGTGAATAAATCCTGTTGCTTCAGCCCGTTCTCAGGGAAGCCGCCCCACTGATTTCTTGTTGGAGGTGGAGGTAAACAGAGTCCCACCTGGCCCTTCTAGGGCTACTGAGGCCAAGGGGCTTTGAAGTATGTTAACTACCTAGGATGCCTGGTGAGGATCGCAGCCTCTGACCCCCTTGCGGAAATGACCAGCTACTGCAGCTGGAGGGACCGCTCAAATTTCCATCCAGAGGAAACCCACTCGCACTGGCCACTGCAATATGTTTGAATCAGCCACTGCAGTATGTTTTTGTCCGTTTAACCATGGGCTTGGATTATTCATCACCTCCACGGCTTGTTGTTTTCCAAGCAGTAAAGCAAACTTCTGTCTAATACAGTCGTTGACAGACAATTGTCTGTAGTTGTACCATCCTTTGTTATTTATAGCTCACCCTTCTCGCTGAAATCCAAGACGGATTACAAAATAGGAAAAATAATTCAGTTAAACAGCACCCTGAGGCTAGAGTTACAAAACTGAATGCAAGCAAAAAACCAAGGCAACAAAAGTGTTTCAAACGGCATCCATCCATCTATCTCGTGAACATCGTGCTGCAAGTCAGTTTAATGGACCGCAACGGGTGCTGCCTCTTGACAGCCCGGATCAGCCTTGTGGTTTAAAATAATTCAGGACAGAAGCCGCAATCACTTAAAACCAATGGGTCAAGCTCTCCTTCAATAAGAACATAGGAAGAGCCCTGCTGGATCAGACCAGTGGTCTTTCTAGTCCAGCATCCTTTCTTACACAGTGTCCAACTAGTTCCTCTGGAGGGCCAACAGCAGGCCATAGAGGCTGAGACCTTGTCCTGATGTTGACTCCTGGCTCTGGGATTCTGAGGATTAGTGCCTCTGAACATGGAGGTTCCCCTCAGTCGCCATGGCTAGTAGCCACTGATAGACTTTTCCTCCATGAATCTATCTAATCCCCCCCCCTTTAAAGCTGTTTATTCCTGTGGCCATCACTACATCCTCTGGCAGCCAATTTCACATTTTAATCAGTCTCTGTGTAAACAAGAAAAGCTGATGGCTGTTGATTGAACATGTAGACCCGGATGAGGAATACGTTTACAGGTGATAATTTGTATAGCTGTCTGTGTGGCTATTACAGAGGATACTTATAGAGCCCTCTGAATTCAACGGACTAAGGAGTCCTTGGAAGTAAATGGTATGGACATTCGTGAGACTATCCAGTAAACGTATTTAGGAGGATCGAGGTATAAATAATCTAAACCCCCTCCAAAGACTGATGACCATTGACCGACGGGCTCAATCGAATCAAGCAGCCGCCAAGCTGCGCGCCCCTGGTGGGTGTGTCCTGCCCCCGCATCTTCGGCTGACTTCGGGATGGTTGCGGTACCTGTCTGACAAGGGAGGGAGGGCAGGTTCCCAAGAGCCGGAGACAGGGAGCCGCCTTTTGCCTGCTGTAGCCAAACCAATCAACAAAACGTCCAGGGCCATCTGAAAGTCTAAGAAGGGTAGCAACGAAATCTCTCTGCCTCGTTCACCGGGCGATGCTGCGAGCGGCCCGGGGGATTCTTCCAGGAGTCCTAAAACGAACCTCGCCGCCAGCCTGAACCTGGCCGACCCTGTTAGCCCCCCCCCCCCCCCGAAATCTACAAGAAGCCAAAGGGGAGACGGAACAGGAGGCGGTGACCTTGGGAAACGTTACACAAAATGGATTCCGGGCGGTTGCGCAACCAGCTTGGGGTGTCTCGTCACCTGCTCGGTGCGGAGCCAAAGGACGCCTGGAATGCCGCGCCGGGGAGGGGGTGATTGGGCAACAGGCGCGGGCCCAGGCTCCCTCCGCAAGCCCAAGCCCGCCGCTCAGGGCAGGGGACCGTCTGCAGGAGGCTCCGGCCGAGTCCCGTCTGGCCTCAGTCCCCCACCTGTACAACGGGGATTCAAACGACCCCCCCCCAGCTGCAAGGAGGGGAGAGCAAAGTGGGTTGCCCCAAGGCCGCCGGGTCTTCGCCGTGCCTACGGGGGGAGCGTAGGAAGGAAACCTCCCTGGGAGCTAAATCTCGTATCCCAGGCAGGACTGGAAGAAGAGGAAGCCTCCCCGAAGAGCGGGACGCGGCGCCCCGGCGCCAACAGGTGCGCGATCGACTGGCACGGGGGTGGGGGCATCAACATCCTCACAGAGAGAGGGCAATCGGATCCGCGACGCCTGAGTCCAGATTCCGGTGCGGCCCTGTTCAGCGTCTCTCTGTCCCCTCCCCTCCAGTGTTCCCTCTCTCTAAGCTGAGTTAGGGTGAGCTAGCTCACAGTTTTTTAGCCTCCAGCTCACAGATTTTTGTCTTAGCTCAGGAAGGATGGCTCCAGAGCAAACTAATTTATGCAGTAGCCAAGACTCTGCAGCTCTGAGGCAGCACTGCTCCTGCCTCCTTCTGCTTGGCAGGTGTAGAGGCCGGCGAGAATTCGGAGGGGGGGGGAGGATTCCTCTTCTGCGGCTGGCGCCCTTGCCCGTCAACACGCGCAAAAACGAAGTGGGTGGAGGCGGGAGGAGACGGACCCGATGCGGGGGGGGGGGGGTCACACGGTCAAGTGACTGCTGCCGCCGCCCCGACTCCT
The DNA here is from genome assembly GCA_029375565.1 of Gekko gecko. NCBI lineage: Eukaryota > Metazoa > Chordata > Lepidosauria > Squamata > Gekkonidae > Gekko > Gekko gecko. The sequence goes on along the minus strand of JAPDNY010000001.1, from coordinate 125,532,526 downwards.
CTGCGTTCAGACGGCGTCCTCTCCTAGCAGGGCTTGCGGAAAGTTCGGCAGGCAGGTTTGCGGGAAGTTGCAAAAGCGCGCGCGCGAGTGTGTGCCGATTAGAATAAGAAAGGGCCGTCGCGTGGCTCAGCTGGCACCCAGAGAAGCCAGATGATAGATAAGCGGCCCGGTGGCTCCCCCCATCCCCGCTCGCTCGCTCTCTTCTCCATCCCGCCCCCCCCCCCCGCCTTCAGATCGCAGATCATCTGCTCGGGCCTTCTCCCCTCGCCTCTCATTTCCATCACAAAGCCGGTGTGTTTACCTGGGATCCTAGGACCGGCGGGGCATGCCTTTGTCTCCAGATCAGATTGCTGCAGCCAGCTGCTCCCCCTGGCCCCTTCCCTCTGCAAATCTGACCGTGGCCCCTGCTGCACGCTCTCCTGCAGGGATTGGAAACCGAGGGGGAAGACCTGGGATGGGGGGGGGTTTCCCGGTCGCTTTCTTTCTCTGCCTCAACGTCTCCTGTCGGCCACGGAGCGGTGGGGCAAAGGGAAGGGTCTTCCCGCCCCCTTTCTTTGCCCTCTCCAACTGGAAGGGATTCTGGCCCAAATATTCTGGCCAGGGGCTGAGGCCAGTCGCGTGCCACTGCCTGCCCAGGGAACATCTGCTGGGGCCTGAGCAGCAAATCACCCAGAGGCGATGGGCCGCGGGGGGACAAGGGAGAGAGACACCTTCGGGCTGGACCGAAGGGAGCGGGCCCGCCCAGAACTGCGGGCCCTGCCCTCCTCCGATAGATTGCCTGCCATGCCAGGCTGCCAGAGCCTAAGGGGCGACATTTCCTTGCCAGGACCAGCAGGTTAGCACCCAGGCGTGCGCACGACGCAGAGTTTAGGGCTGATTTCCGCTGGCCTGTACGCCATTCACGCAGCTGAACGTGTGAACTGGCTGCAAGCTGGGAGGCGGGCATCAACTCTGCCTGTGTTGTACCAGCTGCTTTTCCAGCTTCATTCTACACGCTGGACCCCAGGCGGTTGCAGATGGGATCAAATCGTCTGTTCTTGAATGTTTCCGCAGGAAACTCGCCTCTTCCTGGTTGGCAGTTCACAGACTTTTTACTTGGGGAACCCTTAGGAAAAGATGGCCACATCTTGCAGTGGGAAGCAGCGCAGCCTTGGTGGATGGCCTGAAAATAGGTATCTCTGTAACCCTTGAGGCAGAACTCTGCCAGCTCAGCCTACTATATCCAGGTGGGATAGAGGTGTTGGTCTGAAGCAGTAGAACAAAGTCTAAGTCCAATGGCACCTTTAAGACCAACAAAGTTTTGTTCATGGTATGAGCTCTCAGGTACATGCACACTTCCTCAGATACATTGAAATGGAAGTTAAGACCATACACATTTGTTGGTCTTAAAGGTGCCACAGGACTCAAACTTAGATCAATGTACTATTAGTGGAATGCAGAGTCAGAACTCTACCAGCCACAATACCAACAATGCCCCATTGGGAAATACTGCCATTTTCAGCAGAATTATTTCTGACCAGGCCTTCTGATCTAAGACCCCTGATCACCAGCTTTTCATTTCTGGGACAGTCAGGGAAGGGACATGATGTCCAGGAAGAAGACCCTCCACCAAACTGCATCATCCTGATTTTTGTGTCCAGTGAGCTGACTGCCATCTTACTGGTTGGAGGAGACTTATATAACCAGGATGCTTGGCTGCTCAAGCCATTCCATTCTGCCAGGCAGGTCAGGGAAATGCAGAAGCTAAAAAGTCAAAACACACACACACACTACACACACAATAGGTAGACAGTGTGCCAGTGCCAAGAGGAAACATCACGGGGAGGCCTTGGCCTCTATGTCCTGTTGTTGGCCTTCCAAGGTTGGCACTGTGTACTGGACTAGATGGACTACTGGTCTGATCTTAGGTTCTTAGTGTGAGCCAGCCCTACTGCCCCTGGGTGGAGAAAAAAATAATAAGCAGAAGCTAAGGTTTCACGCTTCCCACACACACACACCTTATAGATACAGCAAAACAGGTAAGATGCAAGAGATAAATTACAGTGATGGAGGATCAGATCGTCTACGTGAGAGATAACTGCTGATTCTAGATCTATCTCTCTGCATAAAAGAACCAAGCAGCCACATTTCTCCTGATACAACCCCTTCCCCACCAGCTGCTATTAACCCCAGAAGAGGGGGAATGCAGTTAACTTCTCCCTATCATGTGTCCTTTAAAATCAGAACTAGAGTGCATAAGGTCAAGGCCAAACCCTGCCCCATTCTGTATCTTACTCTGAGGACTGAGGTCTTTCTCTCAGTACAGGAAGCCAGATGTGATGGGACAAAGACAGGGAAGACCCCAGAGCAGGGGCAGATCTACTATGTAACTAATGAAACTTAAGCTTCAGGGCCCCTAATCCTAACGGGGCCCTGAAGCTACTTTTTTTTAATGAGTGATTTTTTTAACAAAATTGATGAGGTTTTTTTAAGTGTTTGTTGAGTGCTGGCTCTTCATCTTGGAAATGATGAGCACCACCCCCTAGAATCAGATTTGACTAGCTTTCGAGCAAGGGAAACATTTATCTTTTATTAAAATAAGGCTATTTTAGTGACAGAATCATGTCAATGGGTTGAAGTACTCAATATTGACCTTAGACTATGCTCTAATACTCATTTCACATGACCTTGTTGGATGTTGCCCTATAGTTGTTGGTTGAGAAGGGGCCCCAATAACCGTTCAAGTTTCAGGGTCCCAAAAATCTAGGTCTGCCACTGCACGAAAGAAGGCATGGCTTAGCTCTCTTCATACCCCCATGCCTATAGAATGAGAGTGCTTCCTTCTATCTGCCTGAACCTGTGCAGAAACAGTCCCATGGGTAAGGAGTACAGTCTGTGAGCATGTCATCTGCACTGACTGAAGTTACATCTGGAGATACTGAAAACAACTACTGACTTCCTAATAAATTCTTTAGATTCCAATAATAAAGAAGTTAAAAGGATGCCTCTGCAAATCCCACATTTTTGCACACTCATACAGTTTGGAATGAACACTCGCTCCCACTCATACAGTTCTGCACACTCATACAGTTTGGAATGTACTCAGAAGTCACTAAATGCAAACAAGTTACCTGTTCACACAAGTGATATGGAAATGCTTTTTGTCAGGGCTTTTTTTGTAGAAAAAGCCCAGCAGGAACTCATTAGCATAATAGACCACACCCAACAGCAGAAATCTATTAGCATATTAGGCTGCACCTGGCATCACAGCTCATTAGCATATTAGGCCACACCCCATGTTACCAGAAGGGTGGTCATCATCCAGCCACACCCACCTTTTGCTTCTTATTCTGTTTACCTTGTTTGTTGTCAAAACCCAGGACTTTTTTGTAGCAGGAACTCCTTTGCATGTTAGGCTACGTACCCCTAACGTAGCAAGTCCTAATGAGTTTCTGCTGTTGGGTGTAGCCTATTATGCTAATGAGTTCCTGCTGGGCGTGGCCAACTCTGGAGCCAGCTGGAACTCCATTCCTGTGCATTCCTGCCCCAAAATAGCCCTGCTTGTGCATTCTTTCCTGTGAATCTTACATCCACATAGGCTCAAATGTGAACATACACCCATCACCTTTCCAACAAAGCTTGCAAGACAGCATAGAATTAAAAACTCTATTTTGGTTGCTGTCTTGCATTCACACATACACACAAACAGTGCTAGAGAGATTTGAAGGCAATTTTAATAGCATGTGGAAGAATGCCTTTAGTCTGCTGAACCAAAAAGACAAAATTATTTTTCATGTTTAACACCAAAACTTCTTTGATCTCATCTCAAATTATCTGCATGCCTGTTTCAATATTATTAAAGTGGTATAGAAAACACTGAATACACATTGTACCCAATGTAGATCATATATTTATGTTACAGATGAAACAGAAATTAAAAATGCTTGGGCACCTTATGATTTAAGTTGTTCAGGCCTGAGGCATAAAATGATTTTGAAAAATTCCTTCCAAAAGAAGTCTCATTTTTCTTTCATTTAGATGTCCTACAAACAGTGTTTTGTGGCAGTTTTAACACTTTCATCTGTAATAAAACAATTATGTTTCCCTTAAATATTCATTTTTAACTTCATGTTGCTAGCTATTGTATTTGGTAAGGCAAAGCAATATGGGGAGTTACTCTTGACACAAATCAAAACTGACCAGAATTTTGCACTAAGCAAGGAGAACTGGATTAGAACAACAAAAGGACCAGCCATTCATTATTTACAGAATAGTGTGATGTCATGGGATATGTTAACCAATGACATGCAATGGGGCCTGATCTCTCACCCATTTGGATCTGTAGCACACACAGTGGTTGTCATGACACAATGCCCAGTGTTTTCAAGGAGCACTTCACTCCTGGACATAACTGCTCAGTTCTTTTTTGATCTAGGCTATAATTTGGAGCTAAAACAATCTGATAGAGAAAACCTTTAGACAGCAAATTCTAGGATCCTAACTGCTCACTTGGAAGTAATTCCCGTTAAATTCAGTGAGACTTGCAGCCTAACTCTATGAATGCTGACTCACAAGTAAGAGGCACTTGGTACAATAGGATTCACACCTCATCCCAGTTTCATCCATGAGACTGTGGTCACATTTAAATTTGGTGCCGGTAAAGCAACAGAACTGACCTGTGGGCCTTTGCACTTATGTGGTGTCTAAACTGGGTGCAAAGCAACTCTCTGCATCTAGTTAGCAAGCCAGCACAACTACCAATTGGCTACCAATCTGGACTGCGAACAAAGTATCTGTAGCCGTTTGGCACAATTGGCACCCGAATTTACATGAGACACTGTGGGTGCGCAAAAGTCCACAAGTCAGTTCTATTGCCTCACCAGAGTTTAGGGTTGCCAGCTACCTGGAGAGAGAAAAAATCCTGCCTCCTTATTTAGTTACATCATTTATAGTCTGCCTTTCTCACTGAGACTCAAGGTGGATTATACATTGTAAGACAAATACAACCAACAGGATGTCGAATAAAGAATGCAGTAGGGTTTGGGCTACTGAAATCTGAAAACAAGTAGAAATCTAAAAGCAGAGCTGGAAAAAGGCTTAGAGAAATTATAAACATTTAAATATGACACTTTAAATAGTGTAGTACTATAGTAGAAGATGTTGTCTATCTCCACGCCACGAAAAGCTTCACCAGCCTGTTTCCACACATTACCTCTCTTAAAGGCACATGGGATTTTTCTCAAGGTTGTTGGCAACCTTACCAGTGTTACATTTAAACCAAACCTTACTTCCAACTAAAAAGACATAGGTCTGCAGTCTTAACTTCCAAGTAAAATTGTTTAGGCTATTTGCCAACAATATCCAGGCCCCAGAGCACAGGATAAAGTTGTGCCCACTCTTGAGGAACCAACAAGGCATGATGCAGCCTGATGCTGTTTTCTCTAGCAGGGAGTCATTTGGACCTCTGGGAGAGAAGGCAAATCACTGTAGTCACTGCTAGTGGGATTAAAATCTGTCCACTGACTTTGTTGAATGAAGTGCGCACAGGCTTTTGACTGTGGAATCTACAAGGGCTGAATACTTGGACTGAGCCATAGAAATGTGCAAGTAAATAAGTTTATCTGATCACAAGCAGTGTGTCTTTCCTCCAATACTCAGGAGCAGATCTACTCATTTTAATCAGTGGGGCTCACTCCCAGGAAACTGTTCTCAGGATTGCACTGAGTCACATTCACTAACCTCCATTATCTGAGTTAGTGCTTACAGGGTTAGGGTATATGGCTTGCATCCATATACCCTAAACTAAAATGAGTGAAGCAGAGGTCACATTCTTTTTAAAAAATGTTATTCAATCTTTGTCAATTATTTTATGGCAAATCATGATTGCTGTGAATTTTCTCATTTAAGAATTTAAAAAACACACAGTAGATAAAAATAAATTTCCTTCTTTCTGCTTTGAATCATACTACAAGGCAGCTTGATAAGCGGTAAAGAATTTCATTCTTAACTGTACTTACAGCATTAGTATTATTAAGCAATAATCTTATCCCACAGATTCATTTCACAGTAGTATAATCTGCTGCATGGATTTAAACTGTAGTCCCAGACTTCCCTATCCTGAGTGCATTTACTTGCAAGTAAGTCCCACAGAATCCAGGATAGCTACTTTCAAAAAAGTGTACTTAGAAAGAGCTACATTTTGCTGTTTATTTTATACCTTTGCTCTTGGAAATCTCTCCAGTCTCAGAGATATCCTTTCCTTTTAAACTTTTTTCTTTATATCTTCCTAAACAATTTTTTAAAAGCCACTTCTTTGCAGAAAGTGATTATGGAAAGAAGGGTTTGGGGATGAGGCGGATCACCTCTTTTGGAGCAGGCACTCCTTTTTTCTGTGAGCATCTGCCTGGGGGAGAACAGATGTGGGCACCTGCGGTGACAGGCCGCATATGTTCCATCCCATTCACAGGCATTCAGACGTGGCTACAATGGTAAGCCTTTGTGTACGCAAAGTCACTAAATATATTAATCTGTGTTCCCCAGAGCACTGCTCTGTTTAATTTTTCCACAAGCAATAACATCTGATCTAATCCTCCAATTGGCTCCCCATCGTGCCTCCTTCCCACCCCCACCCCCAAAATATGTGAAGTTATTCAAGCTTCCACCTGTTGCCTATGGGACTGAAGGAGGTTATGTGATCAGGCCACTTCAGAGAGGAACTCATCCCTTAAGTGCATAGTGCCTGTGAGAGAGATAACCCAAAGAAGGTATTTTTAAAACCTACCATCATATGTAATCCAGTGCGAAAGAAAAAGCTTCCCAAAGGAGGCACCGTGCCCTTCCTTACACAACTCCTGCAAGGCCAGGAGGACAATGGTAAGAGAACAAAGCATAGCCACGGCTGCACCTTTTCTGCCTTTTGCAAACAGTCACGAAAGTTCCCATGTGAGGCTTTGTTTATTAAACTCTAGTGCTTATTAGAAACACTGGTCAATAGGCCAAGCAGCCAAAAGGTAACATAAATCTCAGATGTAAGACTTCGATTTTGGGGACAATTTTGTTGCACGACTCTTTTCTCTTATGGTCGCTTCTTCTGTTTTGATTTGTTTTCAGCCACAATACGTCCTTTAGTCCCATTGTAGCAGGCACAATGCCCATGGATATCAGTCTGTGAATGAAGACAGAAGCAGTTTAAACAAACCAGCCTCTTTCTTTCCTCTCTGCCCATTGTAATATGAATGAGCCTTCTGCATTCTGCTGCTAGGAAACCATCTTTTTAAAGCCCAGCTCCAAGAAAGGGACACAGAAAAAAGAACCCCAATAAAAAACAAAAATGGGGGGAGCATGTCGGATAGGTGGGGATTATTTAAACAAATATTTTTAAAAGCAAATTTAAATTCGCAAAGATCAGAAAGCTTGTTTGGTTTTAGAATATGATCCCTTGATATTAGTCTTTGTTACTAACATATATGCACAAGAATTTTTTTAAAAAATGAAACTAACTTCATACATTTTATGCATGAAATTGTATATATTTATAGGTCTTAAGTGTAGTGAAGTATAATTGCAGGCAATATTCCTTTTAAGAAAGGATGAAAAGACAGAAATCTTTCCAATGAGATTATAATCTAGTCATTTTGGCTAAAGGAATCAGAGAAAACAATCGAAGACAAAACCACTGGGAAACATTGATCTGAAACATTAGAAGATAACAGCATTGTAAGGAAAAGCACAAGGAGTAGGGCGGAGTTCGACTGCAAAACAAGAACCTTGTTTGTGGTTGTACGCGAAAAATTCACGCATAGAGATGCTTATGCTAATTAACGCTACTCTCAGCTGGAGGAGATCTAACATTCGTATGTGTTACACGTCTATATACAAATACGTCCAAGTGTCGCTATGTTTGGTTGTCTCTGTCTTGCGCAGTTTATCTACCTTATCTGCACGGCCGCCCCGGTCTAAGGGCGTGGAAAGCTCCGGGAAGGATGCTCCGGCAGCTGGTGGGATAGTCACGTGACCAAGACGGCACTGGCCTGGTCCGGTAAACGGAGAGAGAGAGCGTGAGCAGACAGCGCGTGCGCAATTTCGCGTTCCGTCAGCGCTCCTCCCTTAAATAAAGAGATATTTTTAAAAAAGGTTCCATATAGACTTTTCACTTCCGGTTCCAATTACACTATTCTGTGCGCGAAGCAACAATGGTGGGAATATATAGGACTGAGCTTTTGATACAACCGGAGGACAGTCCTCCGAGGACTAGAGGCTTCTTTTGACTGAAGAATCTCGGAATGCCGCTCAAAAAAGTGTAATGAATTGATTTAAAATATTGATATCCGATATTTTCATATGCTAGATAATCCAATTCAAAACACCACCATTTCTCCAAGAAAAGCAAGAACCACATTAACCTACTGCCAACATTAGCTAATCCTACTTCCTCATTGTATTCATATGATCCACCCTTCCTCCAAGGAGCTCGGGAATTCTCTTCCAGGCCCCACCGCCAGCTCCACTTTATCCTCGCGACAACCCTATGAGGTAGGTTAGGTTGAGAGCGGGTCACTCAAAAAACTAGCATTTGAATCCAAGTCTCCCTAATCCTAGTCTGGTACTCTCTAACCATTGCACCACACAAATTCTGTCACCGACTTTTGGAATAAAGGTCCTGGGAATCTGAAGAAGGAAAACATGGTCAAGGCTGTTAGTGAGAGAAATCATAGAGAAATCAAATCTGTTATTCAGCAGATGCCATTGTTCAGTTCACAATAAATGTTACCAGGCATTTTAGAACAGACACGGTTTATCAGAATTTAAAACAACGTTTATTTCAAGTTTTTCTTCCCAATGGGGATCTCAAGCCGTTGACAACAAAGTTCTCCCCCTCCGCTAATTTATCGTTGCAAAAAGACCGGCGCAAAGTGGGTTGAGCTGAGAGATACCGATCCATCCAGTTTCCCTGGTGGTCAGATTGGGAATTCGAACCTAGGGCTCCGAGATTCTAGTCTGTCCCGCCCCTGGACCACGTGAGTTCTCTCTTCCTTCAGTCTGTGTGATTTGCCAAAGAGGTAGATAAAAATAGAATTTGCAACCAGGCAGCTAGAAGACACAGGAAAAGAGAAGAACATACTTGGGGTCAGAAAATGAAAAGGGCTTGTCAGGTAAACAGTTCCCCAGACCTGCCAGAACTGAAGTGAAGGCTTTATTTATTTTGCATAAAGAGCTCACCAAAGGTTTTTTGGGAATTGACAGTTTGCAGATACAATGCTGGGGGCTTCATCTGGGGAAGTCTCCCTACTTTTAAAGGGAAACCTGGTGAAAAAGAAATTTCATACTGCTGTGTCCCCAAGATGTGTGTGGCCTGTTGAATTTCTGGCTGCCAGTTATCAAAGGCCTGGATTTAGGATTGCCAACTCTGCCTTGGGAAATTCCTGGAGATTTGGGAGCAGTGCCAAGGAACGGCAGGATTTGGGGAGGAGAAGGACCTTTGATGCCACAGAGTCCATCCTCTGAAGCTGCTGTTTCCTCCAGAGAAACAGATCTCTGTAGCCTGGAAATGAGCTGTTAATTCCAGGAGAACACCAGGCTCCACCTGGATGTTGGCAACCAATGCTCCCTCTAAGCTGTGGAATCTTGTGAGCAAAAATTCTATTTTGTGAGCTACTGGCATTAAAGTTGTGAGCAAGCAATTTGATTACTGCACAAGTTAGTTTGCTCTGGAGCCATCCTTCCTGAGCTAAGACAAAAATGTGTGAGCCAGAGGCTAAAAAACTATGAGCTAGCTCACACTAACTCAGTTTAGAGGGAACATTGTTGGCAACCCTGATAATTTTTAAACAATGTAACCTTGCTTTCTGCCATTCTGGCTAGAGGTTATGGTACTTTCAGAGCCCTGCAACAAAACAGAGCCCAAGGCTACACTGCTGTGCCTTAAACACCTAGTTGTCAGGTAGACATTCAATAAGTAGTAGAAAAGAGCGAGAGTCCAGTAGGAGACTTCCCCAGTAGCACCTTAAAGACTAACAAAACTTGTGGCAGGGTATGAGTTTTTGTGAGTCATTGTTCACTTCTTCAGATACAGCTAGAACGGGAGTCCATCTGTCCTATATACTGGAAGTGGAGTGGTTTCAGATGCCAAATGATATTAGCAGTCAAATAACAATAGAAAGCGTGATTGGATTAGGTGTGCTATGCAGAGGGGTAGCAGGCATGGAGAAATCAGCACTGGTAATGAGACAGGAAACCTAGGTCTCAATTCAGTCCAGGTAGATGCATTGTCTTGAGCTTTGTTATCAGTAGCAATTCAGCAGTCTCTCTTTCTAATCTCCCTTTGAAATCCCTTTGTTAAAATAATTGCTACTTTTAGGTCAACAACTGAATATCCCGGAAACTCGTCACTACATCGCCATGTTCTGTGGGTCACTTAAAAGCGTTATCTGTAATGTCACCGTTTTTTAATGTAAAGGCCATGGTTATTTCAAGCCTTTACCACGAAAGGGAGACCCCAGTCTAGTTTTCTTTTTTTGAGTTTTCACATTCATTTCCATGCATTCATCGCTTGCCCCCCACATGGCTGTCACAAAGTGCAGCTGGGAACCGGAGTTTTTCTAGAAAACCAAGACGACCGTGCCTCCTTATGACGTTATGCCAAGCGAGACGGGAGCGGCCGTTCGAGCGGGTTAGTCGGTGTATCGGCGCATGAGAGGGTGGCGGGGTGGAAGGATGTCCTCTGGGCCTGGCTTAGCTCTTTAAGCGAACAGATGGCGAGCCTCAGCCACCAAGGCCAGGCTGAGCTTAGTGCTGCCTCTCCCTTTCGCGCTCTTTGTGCCGCTTACAGGAGGGGAGCGGGTCTCAAACAGCCTGAACCTGCCAAGTGATAGAAAACCCAATAACTTCTGTATTGCACCAAAGCCTGAAGACACTCAGGGTCGAGGGCTCCTACTTTTGATCCTTAAACTAGTTCTGTGTACCAGACACCAGTCGTAGGGTTGCCAACAGGCCTGGAGACTGGTGGCCTCTCCCTTTAATAGACGCTCAGTGTGTGGCTGCGGAAACTTCATAGCAGGGAGGTAAATAGCATCCCACTAAGCCTCTATTGAAAGGATTTGGGCCTTTTTGCTGCAGGTTGTTGGCAACTCTACCCAGACTGTTTTCCTGGTCCCCCCCAACCCCGCTACGTTTTCCATTTCCTTGTAAATGCTTTATTCCCCATCCGGCATTAAAATGTAAGGAGGCTGATAATGTTATAGATATTGGCTGAAGATTTATTTTACAGCCCTTCAACATGGCATATGCAAAACTGTATGATATGTCATTTCTGTGAAATGTAATACTGCCATTGGAGTTTTATTTGTTTAGGCTGTTTCTGTGCTGCCTTGTTAGCGCTGTGCTTGAGGTGGCTTAGAATTAAAATGTAAAGAAGCCATTAAAAACAACCTATGGATATAAACAGCATAAACACTATAAAACAGAAGCAGACCATGAAAAAGCTGGTAAATTAAAAGCCTGGGTTAAAAGATGTTGTTTGGCCTGGTACCTAAAAGAAATTAAAGTAGGTACCAGGTGAGCCTCAAGGTAGAGGGCATTCCAGAGGTTACCTTTATTTAGGCTATGCCAGAGCTCCAAGGAACTGAAACAAAAATCAGAAACCCACTGCCACTGTAAGAAGAGCATTTTCCTGGGAGTAACATCCATTGAGTAAACTTCAGTAGGACTCTAGGTTGACCTGCTTAAGATGGCATTTTATTTCTTCTTATTCCACCATCTAGGCGCAAACTTACTGAATGGTACTGAAGTTAGATAGGATAACTAATAGAGAATAACAAGTGGGGACCTGCAAGAACCTTACAGGAGTGGCGATACCATTTTGCCCACCTTTGCTTCCTCCCCTCTACTTCTACTTCACTCACACTTTCCCCCCTCCTACCACCCTTTTTCTTTTTAACAGTTTTATTAAGCAATAACTGCCACCCTTTTTCTTTCTCTCCCTTCCATGCCTGTCGCTGCTGCTTTTTCTGCCCCCCACCCCATCATTCTCTGTCCCCATCATTCTCCCAGCAATCCACCTGCTTCCTGCCCCCCCAGCAACAGTGGTGGCAGCAGTTCTCCAGGAATCACAATGGATCTCCCAACTATAGAGATCAGTTCCCATTAGCATTGCCAGCTCCAAGTTGGGAAATTCCTGGATATTTGGGGGTGGAGCCTTGGGAGGGTGAGGTTCGGGGAGGAAGCGACCTTGGCAGGGTAAAATACCATAGAGTCCACCCTCTAAAGCAGCCATTTTCTCCAAGGGAACTGATCTCTGTCATCTGGAGATCAGTCGTAATTCCAGGTGATCTCCAGCCATTACGTGGAGGTTGGCAATGCTAATTCCCTTGGAGGAAAGGGCTGCTTTGGAAGGTGGAATCTGTGGCATTATACCTGTCTGAGGTCCCTCCCCTCCTCAAACCTCACCCTCCCAGGCTCCACCCCTCAAATCTTCAGGAATTTCTCAACTTGGAGACAGCAACCCTATCTCCCACCCACCCAACACCCTACCTTTATCTGCTTCTCTGTCATCAATTTTCCATCTCTTTTCCGCTGCAGCCTCTACCAAGGAAAATCATGCTCATTCTCCACAGAGGGGACCAAATCAGCTTACATTATTTTCTCCTTTTTATCTGCACAACAATTGAGCAGGTTAGTCTGAAAGTATAATCTGACTTGTTCAAAATCACCCAGTAAGTTTCCACGGCAAGATGAGGATTCAAATACTGGCCACCCAGATTGTTCTGTGAAGCTCTAAGCGCTATACAAGGCCTAGGTATCCAGGCCTAGTTGAGTCATGCAAATTGGGTGGTATCAAGTCACTCACAGGTTGGAGCCAGGCCTAGGGTTGCTGACTTCTAGGTGGAACCTGGAGATCTCACAGCATTACAACTGAACTCTAAACAACAGAGATCTGTTCCCCTGGAGAAAATGGAAAGTGGACTCTGTGGCATTATATCTGGCTGAGGTCTCTCCCCTCCCCAAGCCCTGCCCTCCTCAGACTCCACCACAAAATCTCTAGGAACTTCCCAACCTGGAGCTGGCAACCCTAGTCAGGTCTGGCCCTAATGAGTCCTCTTTCTCAAAGGCCAAAATTAGCCTGGAAAAGACCATGCCTTTCTCCCCTGGCTTTTACTGACAGAATCTAGCCTGGAATACTGTAGTTGCCTAGCAACAACCACTGAGGGAATCTGTTGCTTAAAGCTACAGGCACTCCTTTTATCATTTTTGGATTTTTTAAAACCTCTCAATGTTTTTGCTTTTAGATTTCAGATTTTTCTGCAAACTACGCCCTTTTCAGGTTTGTAGAAAGACCTGTCTTGCCTGTTCACTGCGCCAGTCACCGGGTTTAAGTATCCAAAGACTAGCCGACTTTGCTATTAGAATATAACAGCTCCCCTCATGGAAGAAGATAGTTAAAGACAGTGTAGGACACAACAGTATGTCATTCCCAATGAATGCTTGGCATTCATTCAAAATTTGGCACTGGACTTTAGTCATGAGTCATAGTATGACCAGTGGATAAAGTGTGAAGTCATGCTTTGAAGGGAGGTACACTTTGACATTTAAGCCCTGAACTAAGCCATGTAAATTTCTGCAAGTCACAGTCTTGCATTTTTCCAGTTGTAATACAAGACATTTGCACATCAGAACTGTGCTTAAGAGGTGGTGTTGTGCGTGTATGAGTACCTGAGTGATATAACTTGTTTTGGCAAAACTCTTGGTGGTCCTTTATAGACTTGTGTCTTAGGGGCCACTCTGTTCTCTAGAAAATGGGTTGGAGGGAGGCCCGACCCATTTCCAAGTGACTTGGCTATAAGACCACCTCACAGTAAGGTCTACACATATATGGAAAACACAGTAGTAATCCAGCTAGAGTGCAGCAAATAACCTTCCTAAGTAGGAAGGTTTTCGACACTGCACACAGACAAGCTCCTGGCTTTAATATCTACTTACTTAATATGACATGACTTAGCCCTCTGAAGGAGGCATTCTTGATATTTACTTTGATTGTTTGATTTGAATTTCTGTGGGCAGATGAAACATTTTAATGAATGAACCAAGGGAATATAGCTGTGTGAACTTTTTAACCTTGCCATATCTTTATAAGGAAACATTCCTCACTCCTGTATCTAAACTCTGAGGTCTTTTTGTGGGCGATTAATTCAAATCAGTTAAAAGTCATTAAATTTGATATGGTAAAACACAAGAGTCTTGAGGGTACAGATACAATCTGCCAGGTGTATCTGTGCATTTATTTATTTAACAAAGTTTTATACAGCCTCTCCAGGGAACCTGCCTGAAGTGGCTTACTAAATAGAACTTAATAACAAAACAATAGTTATTAATTAAAATCCAGCATTACAAACTCAACATAAAAATTTAGGAAGAATTACCTTAAAAGAGATGTATAAAAACTTAGGAAAAATATTAAAAGCAAATCTGAAAACATAACATCCTATCAGTTCTTTTTTTGGTTGGTTGGTTCGGTTTAAATGTGTTTTGGGTTTTTTTACATTGCAGTGAAAAAGAATCTATACATTACAAAGAACAAGAACGTTTGAAATGTGAAATTAAGAAGTAAAACACATGCTTCTCTTTTGAGGCAGTTCTTACAGTGCAGTCTTGTGCAGAGGTACTCCATTGTGAGTATACTAAAATCAGTGGCAGGGTTACCAGACTCCTGGTGGGACCAGACAACCAAAATCAGTTCCCCTGGAGAAAATGGCTTGTTTGGAGGGAGGACTCTGCGTCATTAGTGGGCTTACCCTGGAGTAATTGTGCATAATATTGCTCTATTATCAGTTTGGATTCTCGTTGTTGTTGTTGTTTTAACTAGAGCATACTGAATATAACACCTCAAAGGTACTTTGTAATTCAAAATGTGAGAAATCAGCAGAGCACAAGATACACGCCAACCTAATTAAAACATGCAGCAAATTTATTCACTTTGCGTTAGAAATTAGGGAAATTTCTTTTATGTAAAGCATGGAATCTTGGACAAGAAAGAAACTTTGAATTTTTTAAAAAAATTATTTTTAAAAGACAAACTTGCAAAATGATGATGAGCAAAGCAGCATATAACAAAAGACAGTAGAAAATTCGGTGGGACATACAGGGCTGACTGAAAACAGATTGCTCTGTTAATAAATTATTAAATCTTTAGACTCCCCCCACCCCAAAGTAATGATGCATGTTAATATCCAACTAAATCTGCAAATTCAAACCAAATATTCAATACAGTTCACATTTTCTTCCTGTCTGTAAAAGGTAATTCTTTATTTAATTGCAAAGTCAAGTGTTGCTTCAATCTGTATTTCACTGTGTAGTGTAAATTGCTTTCTGCTTTAAAACAGTTATTTTCTTAGCTGTTTTCATGACTCAAATAATTCAGAGCTTTAGTCTTTTGATAAGTTCCAAGAAGGAAGGTATATATCTCCATATTGAGGGATGTGTCATTGCACATCTCAGTGATTTGTGGACTAAACCAATTCTCTTCAAAGGCCGTCTCCACATCGAGCAGTAAGACCAAATAAGACCAAATGCAGAGCAAGCATTCCTTTGGTAGCTGCCACTATAATGACCAGCAAGGTGATTTTGTGTTTTGAAAAATCTGGAATGCCTTTAAGATGTTGATTAGTTGATATTTTAAGTACTCTGTTTCCACATATATATATTTGAAAGTATAATTCTTTTTTCCCATTGCATTTAAACAATTAATGTATCTGTGAAAATGTGTTGTACGTGTCTGCAGAATACACAAGAATTTTCGTTATCTAATTCTGTAAACTGTTTTATCTGAGACACTTTCCTGGCGTATTTTCGAGTGGCTAAAACCTTGTCTTAAAAAGCATTTCAATCATTCCAAAAGAGAAAATATTTCTTTCCCAGTCCTCCCCCAAATTTCCAATTTTTCTGATGGCACAATTGAAAAGGATGTCATGAGAGGAACAATCCATGTTCCCTCTAGTTTTTCCCCTCCAGATCCCAGAATTTCATATCTCCATGCTTATCAATTGTATACTACAGACATTTTCCTGAAAGAAGAAGAGAAGAAGAGGAGATTGGATTTATATCCTGCCCTTCACTTGGTGTCTCAGAACAGCTTACAAACACCTTTCCTTTCCCCTCCCCACAACAGACACCCTGTGAGGTAGGTGGGGCTGAGAGAGCTCTTTCCAGAACTGTCCTTGAGAGAACAGCTCTGACAGAACTATGGCTTGCCCAAGGTCACCTAGCAAGTGGAGGAGTGGGGAATCAAACCCAGTCCTCCCAGGTTAGAGTCCGTGCACTTAACCACTGCACCAGATTAGCTCTCAAGAAAGGTGTTATGCATCCCCCCCCCCTTCAAGTATTTGTCTCGGTTATGCATGAAATAAAAATGTATACTTTTTTCCTTGTTCTTTCTTGTGCCTTATTTTCTTTATCCCCTGCCCTCCACCCCTATTGTGTAAAAACAAATGGGGGGAGGGGTGGAGATTCTTGCTGATGTTTCATTTTTATGAATTTAAGAGAGGGGAGGGAAAACTACATCTCCTCCCCCAGCCATCCCTCACTTTCCACTTACTGGCTTTGTGATCAAGCTGAGGTCCCAATTTCATATTGCGTTCAGGGATTTGGTTTGAGAGGTTAATGCTGTCTGCCAAGCACTGAGTGGCCTGCTTTTAGGACCACTAAAACGTTAGGGGGAAAGGGGTTCGTATGTTAGAATTATTTGTAAAATAACTCACTGTGTTGAATTCCCTTGCACAAGATGTATAGTGGCAGAATATACAGCTTCCAGCAAAGTAACTTTTAAGTCTCAGTGTCTGAGCAAATAACAGAATAGTAATCTGTGGGTGGGAAGGGGGAAGAGGGCCTATGGCTGTGGTCAGATGTGCCATTTGGTGTGGTTGAGAAGCATTCCTATTTCATCTGTTGGTATTTGGCACAGAGTTGCTCGATCATAGATCCCATTTCATTGTGGGCTCATCCCATCGTTGCATGATCAGACAGCACAGATGGGTGGCTTTGTTTGGTTTTTTAATCTGATTTTGCACATGCGCATAAACGACAGTGCAGGTTTTTGTACATGCACTTTTCAACTTCCAGAACTGAGTCGCTGCTTTCACAACTCGCCGATCCTTCCACAGAGCACTGATCCCTGTGGTTCACAGTGAGCCATGGGTACCCAGCATAGATCACTCCCTTTCCCGCTCATTTTCACAGCTGGCCTGGAGATGGGGATGATTATGCTTTTATGCTCGTGTCGCTAAATGGGAAAAATGGTGCCAAGTTGGGATGGCCTGAGTGTGTGCTTGAATGATCAGACTAGGGAAAATCTGTCCATGGCCCGTTGGTAAGTGTTAGGACCAGACTTTCCCCGGTGTCTTTTAACTCTTTTTCTGTGGTGGGGCAGCACAGGGTGCCGACAGCTGTGGGACCTTTCCCAGGTGTCTGATCATGCACTTTAGATCTATCAGGCATTCACAGCTAAGTTGGATCTAAAGGCACGTCTGACCACAGCCTTAGTCACTTGTTGCAAGTTACCAGCAATAATTTGCCCATAATTGCTTGCAAACCACTTTGCAATTGAGCTGCTTGGGGTGGGCATCATAGTTCCTAAGGTAAAATATATAGTGCCTTGTCTTCTCGAAAAATGAAGTATTCATGAAACAGCAAAACTTCTTCATAGAAAACATTCAGATCATGGCACGTATTTTTAAAAATTCAAATGTGCTCCTAGTGCACAAAACCTTTAAAAATTGGAAAATAGTTTCATCAATTGAAAGGGGTGTGTTTTCAGTTCAGCAGAACCCATCTGAAAACTCCCAAGTTCTTTTACCATCCTCTTACTTACTGAACTTGTCCTCAAAATGGTTTATTTTATTAATTTGAGTTTGTTTGTTTTTAGATTGCTGAAGGAACTTAAGCTTACATAGAGATCAAGTATGGGTGTGAAAGGCTTGCTGTGGTTTGTGACCAATGCCTGTCCGGGTGTGTCTACAGTGGTTAATTTGAAAGAAATGGCAGAAAATCAGCGCAGCAGTTACCCTGGATCTCCTCCCATTATTGTGGTAGATGCCATGTCTTGTCTTCGACAGTGGTACATGCCAGAATCCTGGGTCTGTGGTGGCCAGTGGCAAGAATATCTTTCTCACCTGGATAAGTTTATAAATACCTTTACTGCAGCAGGTATCAAGCTGGTGTTCTACTTTGATGGAGTGGTGGAACAGAAGAAACGAGATGAATGGGTAAAGCGGAGACTGAAAAATAACAAAGAAATAGCCAAGATCTTTCAGTTCATCAAAACTAATAAGCAGCAACCTGGCAGACAAATGTTCTTTATTCCATCTGGTTTGGCTACTTTTACACGCTTTGCCTTGAAGTCCCTTGATCAAGAGGTTGTATGTTCATTGCAGGAGGCAGACTATGAAGTGGCCACTTATGGACTCCAAAACAATTGCATGGGAATTCTTGGAGAAGATACAGACTACCTGATTTATGACACATCCCCATATTTTTCTATTAATAAACTGTGCTTGGATAGGCTGGAAACAGTTATGTTCTCAAGGCAAAATCTCTGCAGCAGGTTGGGCTTACATGTAACAGACCTTCCATTATTTGCCTGCCTCCTTGGAACAGATATTGTTCCAGAAAGTGCTGTGGAAGATTTCCGGAATCAGTGTGTAGCTTCATTCTGTGCTAAAAGCCAGAGGTCTGATAAAAGGACTAACACAATTTTGGCTGTAGCAAATTATATCTCCACAATTCCACATTCATATAATAGCTTGAGGGTTTTAGAAGAAATGTTACCTTTGGGATCAGACAAGTCTATACTTGTCAAAGGAATACAGTCTTATCTTCTGCCTGGACAGCAATCTCCATGGCTTCCCTGTGACTTTTCACATTCTGCAGCAGCATCAGTCAAGCAAGTAATGCCTTTGTCTCTAGATCAGGAGATCTTTCAGGTAACTAATCTCTTGGAGTTCCTTTTCATATCGTGTTCCATGGTCTCTTTGTAACATCGATCTTTTTGTCCTTTTCCCTCTCTGCTTAAATAAATTCTGAAATCCCAGAAAATGTAACTGTAATAGCATGTAGCAGAATTGCAGACTCCAGAGTGAAACATTTTTTAGTAGTAAATAGTGATAATTCTTGGATGATACATTCTTGGAGATGTTTACCTAAACCTGCAGAGTTTTCATACCTCTTGAAAGCCTTGGAAAAAGTAATAAAAAGAATTCATCATCTGCTCAGTTCAGAGGGATCTGTTTCCTGATGAGAATGTTTAGGATTGCAGACTATGGCCTAAGGATTTCTGTGTGATTTATAGTATAGCTTTATGTAAGGTTGCCACCACCTGTCTGTACTGTTTATGCTGATAACTTGGAAGATATATAGTATAGCTTTGTGTAAGGTTGCCACCACCTGTCCGTACTATGCTGATAACTTGGAAGCTCTGTCTGTAATAAATAGAATGTATACCACGGACAGAGATTGTCTACTGACAAACTTCAGTGGGTGCTGAATATGTTTGTTAAGAAAGGGGCTCTGGCAGGCTTTACAGAGCTACTGCAATTATATATTTAAAAAGAATGAACGGGGTTTGCTTTTTATGGAATACATTGTTTGTTATCCTGCCTCTGAAAACTGAAATGGCTGTGTATATATAGTATAAAGGTACTATAGTGATTATTAACCATTACAGTGAACCATTGCCTGCTTACAAATATGAACTGATTTTATTGTTATAATGTGGCTGCACTAGGCATCTTGGCTTTTTGCTCCACTGACACAATGAATAGTTGGGCTGTCCATAATTCACAAGGTTAAAAGGTAGATTCAAGTGGGTAGCCATGTTTGTCTGAATCAACAGAACACAGTTTGAGTTCAGTGGCACCTTTAAGACCAACAAAGTTTAATTCTGGGTATAAGCTTTTGTGTGCATGTTATGCTGGTGTTGCTGTTGGCAGCTTGCCCTGATTGGCTGTTATTACTGCAGCCATTGTTAACAGTTGCTTGCCACTTTGAGAGTTTCATAATCATAGACACCAGCTAAAGTGCCCTGGCATACATCCCATGTGCAACCTGACTCAGATTTTTGAATCAAGGTTAATTGAATTTTGAACTTCAGAGCCATGTTATTTGCCGTCTTCGTAGAACCTTGCATGGCATATTATGAATTGTAAATAGGGCCATTTGAGTTCAATGGGCTTATTTCCAAGTAAATGTGCATAGGATTTTAGCCACCCTTGCACTGACTGTATAGGAAGACATGTACCTGATGATGCTTCCAGCTGAGACTGACCTATTGGGCCGTGGCCATTAATTGTTCCTTATATAGTTGTTGTTCCCTGTATTGCGTCAAGGCTTTTATCTTTGCATGTGAGTGAGACCATTTGTCCTTTCCTTCTTGTGTTAAATTGTCAGTTGTCTCCTGAAGCCCTTGGGAAAGGCTGGGCTGTAAATGACAATAACAAAAATAAATAATAACTTTGTCTCTCTGTGAACAGATAGCCGAAGAACAGCATGTGCGAGCTGAAAGCTATATGGTATATAATGTCCTGAGCAGTGGAGAGGTTGAGTGCAGCAACACATTGGAAGATGAATATGATACTGAGCTCCCTGGACAGGCGCATATCTACTGCCTTGCTCGTCAGCATATCTATTCTGTCCTGTTGGAGTCTGGAAGAGGTAAGGACTATCTTGGAACTTCAGGCAAAATTAGGCAGTATGTTGGAAATCGGATCTAAGATCTCTTGTCCCTTTAAGCTTCTAAAGACATTATCAACCTATCCCACACACATATTTTTGATCAGGATCATGAGGCTGGGTGAGGAGGTGACTTTTTCCCTATGAAAATCAGCTCCATGACAGTACTATTGGCCTCACCAGGGAAAATATCTCTGCGGCAGGGAAACAGCTTTGCTTGGGGACAATTTTCCCTCTGCTGTGGAGTCTTGTGAGCAGAAATTCTCCTTTGTGAGCTACTGGCATTAAAGTTGTGAGCAAGCGATTTGGCTACTGCATAAATTAGTTCACTCTGGAGCCATCCTTCCTGAGCTGAGACAAAAATGGGTGAGCCAGAGGCTAAAAAAGTATGAGCTAGCTCACACTAACTCAGCTTAGAGGGAACACTGCTTGGGGATTGGCTTACATCAAACAGACACAGGCCCTGGTCATACGGGCCAGGAAACGTGGGGGGGGGAGGTGTGGCAGTTCGCCCCGGAGCAAAATAAGGTGTGGTAGCTTTATCACACGGGCCACCGGGTTGCCATGCTCTGGCGCCCAGCGCCAATCACACAGCACTGCTACAGCGCGGCAAAAAAGCAGCGCAGCAGAGCAGCAAACTGTGCTGTAGCAAAGGACGCATGGGCCATTGGGGGGGGGGAATGGGCCGCTGTCGGTGTCTTGCGTATGCGCATGCCTCATTCAGTGTTGGTGCGCATCCCATGGAAACTTACAACATCCAGAAACCCCGGGACATGGGCCTGCATCGGAAGTTGCGGGATACTGGCGCTCCCGCGATCAGATGCCGGCCTTTGCCCTGGGGTTTCCGGAAACTAGTACTTCGATCCTAGTAGTTTTTTATTCTGCGTTTTCCACGGGGAGCCGCGGGCTGGCCACGGGAGTGCTACGCCTCCCAGATGTGCTGGTATGATCGTGCATGGAAAGTCCGCAGGGCTACCGTGCCTTCAGCAAGGCAAATGTTCCGTGTGAATGGGGCCACACTTAAACTCTTACCTAATCTCACAGTCCAAATCGGGATCTCTCACAAACTGCTGTTTATAAAAGTTTTAAAGAAAGTTGCTTTCTGATCACGGATCTCCAGTGCCTTGACTGGTTTGATTGTGTTACATGCAGAATTATCCTAAGTTATGGTACTTCTTAGGATGGCACTGATAGAAAGTGAAATAGACTTGGGGACTTCTGGTGGAGATGTAATGGCAGGCTGGTGTCTTCACGGGGAGTGACAATACAACACAACTAATTACCAACCAGGAGGGACCTCCAGTCAGCAAAATCTCCCTGGGGTAAGGAATATCAAAAGAGATAAACCATGCGTACCTATTTAGATTGTTCCTTGGGTGTTTTCTGCTGAAGTGGACACTTTGTAGACACCTCCTGGGCAAGAGTATTCTGAGATCTTGGAAGTTACACTCTTGCTCCTGGCTGTATTTGGAACCCTGATAAGGACTAAAGCCTGGCCACTGCTTCTTCTTAAGATTTATGGACTTAATTATCTACTGCCAAAAAGAGATTTTCTTGAAGACAAAAGGAGACAACCTCCACTAAGGTAATCTCTCATGGGTCTTTAAAAACCTGTAAAAAACTTTTTTGAACTTTTTGAACTGTAAAGAATTTTTTGAAATAGTAACTTTGGGGGAAAGTGTTATTAGGAAATCAGGAAGCTAAATTTGATGCGGGATTAATAACTTTTCCCACTTTTAACTCTTTAATTTTTCATTTTATTTTTGGTGAAAGTTCACATACATGAAAGTCTTTTTGGCTCAGAAGATAATCTGCCATGATAATGTTCCTGTATTTTCTTTAAAAAAATGTTTTAATTATTTTCTCAGAAAAAAGGTGCGATACCAAAGAGAAAAGGGGGTGAGGGAAAATATAAATTCATCAGGTCCTGTATTTTCTTTAAAGGCTTATTCACTATTGGATAAGATGCTGAGATATTCAGGGACTATTTGACCTTGGCTGCCATGATGATGTGAAAACATTCGGGAGGACCTGTTTTGGTATTTTTTGATGTTGTTGCCATGGTGAAAAGACAAAACAGCTAAAAGTGAAACTATCTGATCTGCAATCACTCTCTCTATTTCTGTTTCCTTGCATCTTGGGTTCTACTTCATAATGAATACCAGAAAGAATCTTGACAAGAAGGGTTTATTAGACCAGTGTGTTACATCAGGTATGATTCAGAAACTACTCAAACAAATGGGATGTAGAACAGAGAATAAAATAGAAAATCTGGGAAGCAAGAATGATGCCTTGGAGAGAAGAATGGATGAGAGTTTTGGAATACCCAAACAAGAAACCGAAGGTGAAGTAAAAAACCTTGAAATAATAATAGGGCATCTCACAGAAGAAGTTAAGCAAACTAATGATAAAGTGACTGTTGCAGCAAATATAATGGAAGAGACTAACAAAGAACTTGAGAGGCATTTGGATTCGTTAGCTTTTACGGACTTGAGATAAATGCAATATTGTCTGACGCTGAGTGACACCCAAGAAGAAATTGATGAAGAAGAGGATTACACTACTTTTGGCATTTTTTTTTACAAAGGGAAGAGGTAGATAAGGAATTTGCAGAAGATTCTAAAGACTAAGTTTCACCTGAACACAGAGTTTGCTAGGTTTAATGGACAATCATTTGGATTATGGCAATGGACTTTGATTACAGCAATGGAAATGACCTACACATCAAAATGGAAGAGTCCAACACTATCTAAAGTAGAAGAATGGCTGGAGAAGATGTTGGACTTCGTAGCTGTGGTTAAATTTATAGTATTGGTTAGGGAAAAGATAACTACTTCATTTATCAGAGATTAGATAGACTTTTTGTATGAAATAGATAAGGATGAATGGATGATTTTGGCTTTTTTAAATAAGAAATTTGTTTAAGGGTGTCATGATCTGTGCAAGATGGAGACAGGGCCTAGAGGCCTAAACTATAGGAGGGGCCTGTCTGACAGTGGAAAGCAGACAGCCTACAATCCCCACAATGCTTGGGGATGGTTTTTAGCCAATGGGAGTGCAGGGATTCTGGGAGAAGACTGTTGCATTCTGGTGGAGGTGTGTCTTAAGCTGTAGGCTGTGGAAAATGGTGTCTTTCTTCACACAGGAGTGAATTGAAGGGGACTGTGATAAACTCTCTGTGTTGTGAGGAAATGGATCTTGCTGTCTCTCTGTAGTTTTCCCTCTCACGGAGTCACTGAGGGAGAAGAGCTGGTCTATGAGGAGAAGGTCCCTCACTAGTCAGAGTGACTGTACAGGTAGTGCAGCCT
Organism: Gekko gecko; assembly: GCA_029375565.1. NCBI lineage: Eukaryota > Metazoa > Chordata > Lepidosauria > Squamata > Gekkonidae > Gekko > Gekko gecko. The sequence goes on along the minus strand of JAPDNY010000001.1, from coordinate 125,508,527 downwards.
GATAAGAAGGCTTGTAGGCCTTAAGTAGTAACAGTTGAGGAGTAATAGGTAGCTGTGTTAGTTTTGTGTTTTTTTTGCCTTTCAGTACTGTTATTGGAAGCAAAGAGCACTGATTGAACCATACATAGACTTTTCAGAAGACAATTGTGAATTGCAAAATCTCTAAACCCAAGTTTGGATGTCTTTCATCTGTATAAAATTTAAGTCTTGATGCTGTGGGCAATATACGTGTAATTGATAAGAAGGAGACTATTAGAAATCATTAAGGTTAGAATGATGTGCACATGCATGTCAGTGCGTTTTTGAGCCTTTTAAGCAGATGACTGTTTTAAAGTGCCATAATAAAACACTCATGAAAACTCTTAATGATCAGAATGCAAGTTAAAATAGGCTGTGAAGTAGCAGTCATTCCAGAGTGAAGAAGCCTACAATAGGGTTGCCAAGTGGGAATTACCTTAGAGCGGGGGAGTCCTGCTCTGTCCCTAGAGCTTTTGCGCGTGTGCGAAGCGCGCGCGCCGATGCCACGCCACCACCCGGAAGTGACGTCATCACGTCGGGATGTTGGGGGCGGGGCCACCAGGATTCGAGGAAAAAACATCGAGTTTTCCCTCTAATCATAGAGCGTCCTGCCCCCAACGTGCCCAGTGTGATGATGTCACCTCCAAGTAACATCATCACGCTGGGGACGTTGCCGGAAGGGGTGGAGTTCCCCCCTGTTGTGTATGCAGACAACATCGTGCCATCAACGAAGAGCCAGAGCTTGAGTACCTGAGAACAATGGGACTGAGGTTCCTGGCTCCCGCGTAGGGGGACCAATGGGAACGGCGGCGGGAATTCAAACCCGCCAATGGTACCAGGGGGCAGCCCCTCCCCAAATGTATATAGTTGGCCTCCGGGCCAGTGATCTTTCTCTCGTGTTGTATAATAGCGAACCATGCTGATCACTACATCGCTGTCTGTGGTTTCTTTATGCGTCTAACCCACTATACAACAATGGCGACGAAGGTGGGATCCTGTTGAGCGCTCCAGCCGGGCTGTCGGACAACGCTACCGAAGACTCGCTCCACCGCTCCACGGGCATCTTCCATGAGCGCCTCCGAGGGTGAATCCAGAGCCGTGTCGCTGCCGCCGACTAGCACAATGGCCATCGCTCCAGGATCCGGGCTGATACCGCCGTTCGACGCTTCCCAGCCCCGACGATGGGGAGCCTGGGTCACGGGTTTGCGGCAAGCCTTCGTGTTCTATCAGATCACGGACGAAGACCGTAAGAGAGGACTGCTGCTCTGCTCTTGCGGCCCCGTGATCGTGGATCTGGCCCAATACCTTCTCTCTCCCAAGAAGGTGGAGGAGTGCACGGTCGACGAGATTGTGAAGGCCGTGCAGAACTACTACTCCCCAAAGCCGTCGGAGATGACCTGCCACGTGGTTTTCCAGCATAGGAACCAGCAGGCCAAAGAAACCGCCGCGGAGTTCCTCGGAGAGCTCCGCCGCCTGGCGGCCGACTGCGCTTTCGGAGAGCACTTGGAGATGGCTCTCCGCGACCGTTTCGTCGCAGGCCTCAGGGAGGAGAAACTCCAGCGCCGAATAATGGAGGGCGAGAAGGTGACCATCACCTCAGCGTTAGCCACCGCCACAGCATGGGAGAGGTCACACCCGACCACCACCACCGCGACGCATCGTGTGGCCTCCCCCGGGAACAGCGACATCGACGACCCCGAGGTACACCGCACACTAGCCCAGCATCGCCCACCAGCACCGTCCGCTAGCTCCGCACGCAAGCTACCCGGCTCGGCGGCGCAGGAGTGTGCCAGCTGCGGAGGGCAGCATGAGAGGAGATCGTGCCGGTTCCGGGACGCCACATGTCGGGACTGCGGCCGCACGGGCCACATCGCAAGGGTTTGCCGGTCCAAGCCATCACGCGCAGCACAAAAACCGCCCCGCCGCAGGTCTGAGGCGCACTTCGAGGACTGCGCAGCCCCGGAGGCAGACCTATACCAACTGACCAACGCCCCGGCCGCCCGAACACAGGTACTGAAACTCCCCAGTCAGGCCTCTACCCCAAAAATATACGTCCGGATCAAAGTAGAGGGGGCCCCCTTACAAATGGAACTCGATTCGGGCTCCGCCTGTTCCATCATTTCGGAGGCCACATTAAGACAGATTTGCCCAAAGGGGGCCCCCGCTTGCGGCCATCACCCGTGACGCTCATGGACTTTCAGAGAAACCAAGTGCCAGTGAAGGGGGTCGGGAGTTTCAGGGTGCAGTACCGGGGTTTCAAGGGTCACTTGGACTTGCTCGTAGTCGAGGGCGACCTAGTTAGCCTCCTGGGGAGGGCTTGGTTTGGACCCCTAGGAATCGCGATAGAGGGGGTCCAGCATTGCGCAACCCGCAACTTCCAGGAAGTGTGCCGCGAGTTCCCATCCGTTTTCGATGGGTCCCTGGGCCGATATACGGGCCCCCGGTTTCGCTACAACTCAACCCCACAGTGGCCCCTATCCGCATGCGTGCCAGGTCCGTTCCGTTTGCCTTAAAACCAAAGATAGACGCGGAACTGGACCGACTGGTGGCGCAAGGGGTTTTGGAGCCGGTCTCTCACGCAGTGTGGGAAACCCCGATCGTGACCCCCATTAAACCTAACGGGGATGTCCGCATCTGCGCGGATTATAAATGCACGATAAATCGGGCATTGCAGGACCATGCCTACCCGGTCCCGGTGGTGAGCCATGTTCTGGCCACCTTGGCAGGGGCCAAGATCTTCGGCAAACTAGATCTGGCCCAAGCGTACCAGCAGCTGCCTGTCGACGGGCCGACAGCAGAGGCCCAAACAATTGTAACGCACCGGGGGGCCTTCAGGGTCAATCGCCTGCAATTCGGGGTGAGCGTGGCACCCGGAATTTTCCAGCAACTGATGGACTCTCTCCTCAAAGGGATCCCCGGCGTCACACCATTCTTCGATGATGTGATGATCGCCGCCGCCACGCCCGATGAGTTCGCCTCCCGCCTCCGCATGGTCCTCAGCCGTTTCCGGGACGCCGGCCTCAAGGTCAAGCGCGAGAAGTGCCAGCTCGGGGTATCATCCGTCGACTTCTTGGGCTTCACGGTGAACGCAGAGGGACTCCACCCGGCCCGGGACAAGGTGAAGGCCATCGTGGAAGCGCCGCCCCCGACCTCCAAAGCCGAGCTCCAGGCTTTTCTCGGACTCTTGAACTTTTACCACGCCTTTCTCCCCCACAAGGCGGCGGTAGCCGAGCCCCTCCACAGGTTGCTCGACAAAAAAGCACCCTGGGTCTGGGGCCCGCATCAGGCGGCTGCGTTCCGGGCTGTCAAGGCCCTGCTCATCTCGAACGCGGTCCTGGCACATTTCGACGAGACCCTGCCCGTGGTCTTGGCTTGCGATGCGTCTCCATATGGGGTGGGAGCCGTGCTGGCGCACCGTCTCCCGGACGGCCGGGAGGTCCCGGTCGCGTACTACTCGCGGACCCTGTCTGCGGCCGAGCGGAACTACGCCCAGATAGACCGCGAGGGACTGGCAGTCGTGGCCGGGGTGAAGAAATTCCACGACTTTGTCTATGGCCGTCCCTTCACAGTCGTCACAGACCACCGGCCGCTGCTGGGCCTCTTCGCGGCGGACCGCCGGACGCCACAGGTACTCTCCCCTCGGGTCTTGCGGTGGTCCATCTTCTTGGCGGGCTACAACTACACGCTCCAGCACCGGCCAGGCAAGGCAATGGGACACGCAGACGCGCTGAGCCGCCTCCCCTGCCAGACGAAGGGGTGGACCCGGCCCCAGCTCATCATGTCCTCCAGTTGGAGGGTCTTCCAGACGCCCCCTCCAGGCCACGGACATCGCCCGCCGCTCAGCCCGTGACCCCATCATATCCCGGGTTCTCGGCTGGGTGGTGAGGGGGTGGCCTACGGCCTCGGCGGGCCCTGAGTTCAGCGCATTTACAACGCGGCGCGAGGAACTATCGGCACACAAGGGCTGCCTGCTGTGGGGGGACCGGGTCGTAGTCCCCAGCGCACTCCAGCAACAGGTCCTGCAGGCTCTGCACGAGGCACACCCCGGCATCGTGCGGATGAAAGCCCTCGCCCGGAGCTACGTCTGGTGGCCGGGCATCGATGGGGAAATAGAGGCCTGGGTGAAGCGTTGCCAGATCTGTCAGGAAGTCCGGCCAAGCCCACCATGTGCACCCACCCAGGCATGGGAATCAACAAGGACCCCGTGGTCCCGGCTCCACATCGACTTCGCCGGGCCCTTCCACGGGTTAACATTCCTGGTCACCGTGGACGCGTACTCCAAGTGGCTGGAGGTGAGTCCAGTCTCCTCCACCTCCGCGAGCGCCACCATCCGAGCCCTCCGGAAGACATTTGCCACGCATGGCTTGCCGGACACCATCGTCTCCGACAACGGCCCGGCGTTCACATCCGAGGAATTCCAGCGGTTCCTGCGGGACAACTTGATCCGGCATATAAGGTCAGCGCCCTTCCACCCTGCCACGAACGGCCAGGCGGAACGCATGGTCCGCACGGCTAAGGAAGCTTTAAGCCGCCTGACCGAGGGGGACTGGGAGTCACGCATAGCCCGGTTCTTGCTGGCGAACCGGACAACACCCAACCCGGTCAGTGGCCACTGCCCCGCGGAGCTTCTCATGGGCCGGCGACCCGCCATCCTCCTGGACCGCCTGCACCCCGACAGGGCTCCAACAGGACGGAACTGGGTCGAGGACCGGGAGGCACCACGGGGCTTCTTCCCAGAGGACCCGGTGTTCGCAAGGAACTACGGCCGAGGCCCGGAGTGGATAGCGGGAAAGGTAATCCGCGCCACCGGCCCTGTCTCTTATGAGGTGTCGACAAATGACGGGCAGGTCCTGCGGCGCCACGTGGACCAGCTGAGGCGGCGCCTACTTCCAACGGTAGGAGACCGGGGTAACCAAGGGGAGGTGGAGCAGGCCCCACGAGAAGCTGAGGGAGAGCCCGAGGCGGAACGAGACCGCAGAGAGGCGGACCCCAGCGACGGGCAGCTCAGTATGCCCGAGGCCTCGTCAGCCGAGGGTCAGACGGCGCACCCTTCCCCAGCGGAAGGAGGTGAGGGGGCAGGCCCCGCCACACCACCAAGACGGGGCTGCGGAGAAACCCCAACGCCTGCACCACGACGGTCCACCAGGGAACGCAGAGCCCCCGCATACCTGAAGGACTATGTCACCTAGACAGGATCGGGACTATGGGGGGAGGGGTGTTGTGTATGCAGACAACATCGTGCCATCAACGAAGAGCCAGAGCTTGAGTACCTGAGAACAATGGGACTGAGGTTCCTGGCTCCCGCGTAGGGGGACCAATGGGAACGGCGGCGGGAATTCAAACCCGCCAATGGTACCAGGGGGCAGCCCCTCCCCAAATGTATATAGTTGGCCTCCGGGCCAGTGATCTTTCTCTCGTGTTGTATAATAGCGAACCATGCTGATCACTACATCGCTGTCTGTGGTTTCTTTATGCGTCTAACCCACTATACAACACCCCCGGGGCCCGATTTTCTGGGGGCGGGTAACAGGCCTCTCGGGCAGGGGTATACCCGTCCCCCGGGGGGACTTGGCACGCCTAGCCTACAATAACTTCTCAAAAAGTGTTTTATGGACCTGAATATAACAGGCCTTAATTTGGCAATGGGTTGAACTTCTTCTATATTCTTACGGAACTTGAGTCTTGTGGCAAGAAATGGTTTCATGTGATTGGTGTAGCTCATTATTTTACCTCAGCATTATTTGGAGAGCCTACTGTTTTTAGAAGAAAACAAATTTAGGGGGTTGTTATCCTTCTGCCTTTCCATTCTGCAGTTACATGTTGGCAGCTGTGTCACTGTGTACCTTAAGCTTGTGCTATTTGAATGGTTAGAATTACTTATTTTTACTATTTATGTAATGAATGGATTTCAGTAAAAAGTAACATCCAGATGTTATCTTAGTTGGATGTGTTTCTATTTTAAGGGCAGTTTCATACATTTTGTAAATGAGTATAAGAAAAAAATGTTGGTTAGGACTGTGTAGTTAGATCCTATGGATGTTCTGGGGGTGGAAGCGGTACTTAATCCGCCTTCCATTTCCCCCAGCTGTCCCCATTGCCCATTTAAAAAGGCATTGCTAGGGGTTGTGGTTGTGGGAACCTTGCAGATAGAAAGCCACATGACTCCAAGGGGCTGCAGTGAGGAGAATATAGGGTTGCCAACCCTGGGTTGGGAAATATCCTAGAGGTTTGGAGGTAGAGCCTGAGGAAAGTGGGGGTCAGGGAATGGCGGGACTTCAGGGGAACTGATCTATGTTATCTGGAGATTGGTTGTGATTCTGGTAGATTTCCAGGCCCCACCTGGAGGCTGGCAAGCCTCAGGGGAGTGTCAGGTGTAATCCCATCTCTCTCTCTCTCTCTCTCTCTCTCTCTCTCTCTCTCTCTCTCTCTCTCTCTCTCTCTCTCTCTCTCTCTCTCTCTCTCTCTCTCCTTCTGTTGTATTTTAGGTATGTAAATCTGTATAAGAATTTGCAGTAACTGAAAATCCATTAGTACAGTTAAAGTGCAGAGATACAGCCTTCTAAATGCATTGATTTCAGTGGACTTAGAAAGGTGTAAATCTTTTTAGGATTGTACTGTAAATAGCTGTATCGTTCCCAGCTGTGCCTTCATTACACACATCTACACTGGTTAAGTGTAGAGTTGCCAGGTCTGGGTTGGAAAATACCTGGAGACTTTGGGGGTGAATCTAGGAGAGGACGGGGTTTGGGGAAGGGAGGTGCCTCAACATGGTACAGTGCCATAGAGTCCACCCTCCAAAGCTGTCAGCTGGAGATCAGTTGTAAAAGTGGGAGATCCCCAGGCCCCACCTGGAGGCTGGCAACCCTAGTTAAGTGTTGGCTTTGAATGTTAACTCATGCCATGGAAGTGTGCTGGGCAATTTTGGGCCAGTCATACTCTTTCAGCCTAGCCTACCTCACAGGGTTGTTGTGAGGATAAAATGGAGGAGAGGAGAATGATGTTTGGGTCTCAGTTGGGGAGAAAGGTGGGGTACAAATGAATTAAATAAATAATAAATATGTTATCCTCGTACTTTTTGTGACAGTACTACCTTGTAAAATACCAGTTCTTTCATTTATTTCATTGAACCATTTCTCTGTCTTTTAGATATCCATGGAGCTTATCCTATAGTAAAGGAGTGGTTTGTATGTGCCGGGAATTCCCTGCAGCAGCCAGATCTGATACAGCCCAGACAACTCCCAGGTAAGATCATGTTGTACTGAAATTTGAAGTCAATGTATCTGACAATGATTCTTAAAAATATGCCATCTTTATTTTTGTTTTGGAGATCTAGATAGCTCCAAGATGTTAACCTATATAAAGGTATTTCATTTTTATTTATTTTAGAAGTATAGCTTGTCAGTATGGTTAAAAATCCTTCTTGGTAGCTTACAGTACATAAAATAGCAAACCCCATAACATTTCACATATTCCCACCCTCTCCTGGTGAGTCCCCCCAGCTGATTGGTGGCAGGGGAGAGGCCTGGAGGCAGGGGATGACCAATTTCTACTGAGGGGCTGGAAACTCTAACTTATATATATGTTTACCAATAATATGTGGATGGTACAGATCAGACAATTGCACAACAGGGCAAGCTGTGGCTAAGGTACAAACCTAGATAAAGAACAAAATAAATGTTTAAAGAAAAAAATGGGGGGGGGTAAAAAACCCCAAAATGTACTTTTTAAAAAAACGTTCAAGCAGGATATTGGGTTGTTACATAATATGCCAGGCAAAGGCCGTCACGTTAAGAACTGAGGCTGTAGCTGGCTCCAGCTTGTCCTTCATCTACTTGCTTCCCTGCACCTTGCCCAGAAGAAAGAAGCTTCGGTGCAAGTGCCCAGGTAGGAAAGGTGGGCAAGGAAGGGAAGAGGACAAACTTGGAGGGGTGGCCAAGAATGGCCAAGGATAACAATAGTAGGACATGGACAAGGGGGAAGTGGGAGGATGGAGAAGCAGAGACATTGGGGAGAAACAGTGCAGACTGAATCAATGAGAAACAGTGTGGGGGACGGAAATGAAGACAGCAAGAGTGTAGGGAAACCAAACAAGGAACTAGGGCAGTGATGGCGAACCTTTTAGAGACCGAGTGCCCAAACTGCAATCCAAATCCCACTTATTTATTGCAAAGTGCCAACATGGCAATTTAACCTGAATACTGAGGTTTTAGTTTAGAAAAAACAATTCATTAACATCTTTTGTCTTAAAAGAAAAGCACAATAACAGAGCTTTCGATGATACACACAGCTTTTTATTGAAAGATAAAAGTTTGCATTTGGCATGAAGTTTGCATTTGACGTCATACACACAAACTCCTTCCAGTTAGTACAGGACAGGACCCTTCCTATTTACCTGGTCTGTCTTTCTCAACATGATCTTACACATTTTCACACCTAAAGTGACAGCCCTCTTTCCCCTTTCATGGGAAAGCGACAGAAAAACAGCTTACTCAGTGGAATCTGCCACTTCTAGATTGATTCGAAGTAAATTAAATTTTGATCCTGCAAATCTTGACCGATGAACAAATAAAGCACTTCAACTTGAGCACTTCAACCAGGTGACCCACCCCCAAAGCATATCAAGGCTGCATGGAATGAGAGACCACGGAGTGGAATGACAGCCCATGGGGATAGCAGGAGTGTTCTGTGACTGGAATGAGAGGCCCCAGAGTGGAATGACAGCCCTTGGGTGTAGCAGAACACTTCTGCTACCCCCAGGGACTGTCATTCCACTCCATGGTCTCTCATTCCAGTCACAGAACACTCCTGCTACACCCCGGGGCCATCATTCCACTCCATGGTCTCTCATTCCAGTCCCTGAACACTCCTGCTTCACCCTGGGGCCGTCATTTCACTCTGTGGTCTCTCATCCCAGTCCCTGAACATTCCTGCTCCACCCTGGGGCTGTCATTCCACTCTAGGACCTGTCATTCCAGTTCTTACACACTCTGCTACAGCCTGGGGCTGTCATTCCACTCCGTGGTCTCTCATTCCATTCCTAGAGTAGTGTATTTGGGCCCAGAGACCCTAATGGAAAATTCATTTCACATTTTTATTGCAACTCTAGAATCATAGAATCATAGAACGTTAGAGTTGGAAGGGACCTTGCAGGCCATCTAGTCCAACCCCCTGCACTCTGCAGGAACACAGCCGAAACCCCTACATACCTACAACATACCCAAAAGATGATTGTCCAGTCTCCTCTTGAAAACGTCCAGCGAAGGAGCATCCACCACCTCCCGAGGCAGTCTGTTCCACTGCTCAACCACTCTTACAGTCAGGAAGTTTCTCCTGATATTAAGCCGGTAACGACTCCCTTGTAATTTCCACCCATTAGATCTAGTCTTGCAATCCGGAGCAAGAGAGAATAGATCCCCTCCATCTTCTACATGACAGCCCTTCAAATACTTGAAGACTGCAATCATGTCCCCTCTAAACCTTCTCTTTCCCAGGCTAAACATACCCAACTCCCTCAGCCTTTCCTCATAAGACTTGGACTCCAACCCTCTCACCATCCTGGTCGCCCTCCTCTGGACCCGCTCGAGTCTACTTGTACTGTAATGTATTTCAATGAAACCCATGCAAGTCATTTGGCATTCCTGTCTCCCATTATTTCCAGTGGGCCTTCAAGTGTTTCCCATTGTTTCCAATGGGCAATCCTGTCCTTCCTTTTAGTACATCCCATATATCCGCCCTCCTACATGGCTCCTCCAAACGGCATTTTAGTTATTCCCATGAGTACGAAAAGCCAGAGCAAATTTACAATCTGACTAAAGGCACAATCCTATGCTCTCATACTTGAAAGCAAGTTCGGTTGTCTCAGTGGTGCTTAATTTTGAATAAGTATGCACAAGATCGGGTACTGCTTTTGAAGTGGCTATTCATTTCTGCCTTGTCCCTCCGCCCCAGCTCATTGCTGGAGAGTCAGGAGCTCTGAGGTTCAAGGACAGTCTTTCATCACAGGGGGGGTGCCCTATGTATGATTCCCTGGAAGCTCTCAGGAAGCTATAATTAGGAGGGAGGGGTGCTGCACCTTACCTCCACAGGGCGGGAGCTCTGGCTCGCCTTGAGCCACCTCACCACAGTGCTGGCTGCCACCCCCTCCTGCAGCACCAGCTCCAAAACAGTCTCCATGTCCAACTCCTTGAACAGCCCTTCTAATCACAGCCTCTGAGTAGGCGCACAAGACATGCCACCCAAAGCAGCGGGGCAGCCCGGAAAGGAAGTGAAGGAGGTGGGTACTAAAGTTTTTCAGACTCCAGGTTACAGCACAGGACGCTGGAGAGTGCAGCGAGAGAGACCAGGCAGACAGCCAAAGAGGGAGGAGGGGGAGGAGGAATAGTGCACCTCCCCAAAGAAGGCGGGTTTGGAAACTGAAGTGACGCACTCATGCATATGCAACTTTTGGCAATGAGCCTGAGTGGGCATCCCTGGGAATGCTCAGCCTCAGTCCTCTGGGGCAGAAAGGGCGTGGATTGGAGCACGCATTTGCAAAGGAAGCCTGCAAAGGAAGGCTAAGGGAAGGCTTTCCCGGGCTAAGGGGGCAGGGTCAGGCTGTGGGGATTCCTTGCTGAGCAGCTCCTGGACTTTGAGTAGGCAGTGGGTTGGTGTCAGGCTGTGAGGAAGGTGGAGCCCATGGGGAAAGCGATTCCCTTCTTCTCCCTCCCCCATGTCAACGTGGGGTGCCTGCACCAGGGGTTTGGCCTAGGGCCGGCTGCTGCAGCACAATAAGCAGGCTCAGCCACCTCTTCACCTGTGCCCACAGAGAGGGCTCCAAGTGCCACCTCTGGCACCCGTGCCATAGGTTCGCCACCAGGGAACTAGGGGAAGAAGTAGGGGGGAGCAAGAGAATGTGTTCTCCTCTTGTTTAAAATGAATTGCCAGTTGTTTTTTGGAATAAAATTTACTGGCTTCATGAAGCTTAAAGTTCAGTGGAATTCTTTTGTCTCTTTATGGAGAGAATTCAACAGCCAAGGTGTTGTGATGTCCTGGAAAACCTTAACCTCTTCTTCCAGCCCTCCAAAAAGTTTAAAAAGTTTTAAAAAAACCCACAACAGAAGGAAATAAGTATTTTATTTAATAATTACCAAATTCAAAGTCAAAAATAAGTACTAATTAATGGTAATAATGAGAGGAAAGTGAAGTGCTTGAAATGAGATGTTGTAACATTTCCAGACCTGGATAGCCCAGGTTAGCCTGATTTCACCAGGTCTTGGAAGCTAAGCAGGGTTGGCCCTGATTAGTATTTTGATGGGAAACCTCTAAGGAATATCATTGGTGCTACACAGAGGCAGATAATGACAAACCGCCTCTGAATGTCTCTTGCCTCAAAAACCCTGTGGGGTGGCCATAAGTTGGCTGTGACTCTGTTGCAAGAAAAAAACTGTCCTATAATCCCTGGAGGTTGCTTGCAGGACCAGTGGGTTTCACAAACAAAATTTCTATTTCCATTGAAAATTCTGATCTAAAAAGTTGCATTTCCATCTCTAGCAGAAGCTGCATGCCAGAGCAACTAAGACAGTTTCCATCTTGAAATTAGGTCTGAAGAATCTAGATAATCAATTTCAACCAAGAATCTCTGGGACTGTATCTCTCTAACTACCTAGGTGTATACTGTATGTTCATTATACTTATAACCAAAAACAGTGTGGGGGATTTAATGTGGGGCCATTTAGAAGGCTTTTTGCAGAATAATAAAATTCCACTGGGATAACCTTATTATTCTGTTGTACTAAAACAGGAGAACAGCTGTGGTAACTGAAAGATGATGAATTATAATATGCCATAAGTTTTCATGGGGCAGAACCTGCTTTGGCAGATGTCTCATTGTCTTCAATGAGATTGTTATGTACCTGCTTAAATTACATAAACAGAATGTCAGATGCCTACTGATGTTCAGCCAACCTGTATATAATTTGTTCTGCACATGTGTACTACAGCATATGCAAGTACAGCAGAAGTGTCTGCATAGCATTGGTTAGGCATGAAGAAGGGGTACAATCAGTTTCAGAGCATGTTTCTAATCTCTCAGAATAACTTTCTGTAAGGGAATTCCCTTCATGGAGAGATGCAATAACTCTGGCTGGTAGTTCTCTGAAGTTGCTTGTAAAACATGTTCTGTGGCTCAGTATTATAAAGAATTTCAGCCCAAAATGATCTGGAATCAAGGCTATAACACAAGTTCCCTCTCAACCATATTTGCTACTAACTTGGTAATGAACAAAACCAGTTCTGTTTCTGTGCAGACTAGTAAAGAAGGACTTTCAAAGTTTATTTTTAGTGTTCTGTTCCAAAACAAATATTTGTCTTAAAATTTGCAGTCCATTTTTGTATAAATTCTCTCTTGAAGCTTTTATTTTCCACAGCATGAATCTGCAGCTTACCAAATAAGGAGCTTGGCAGTGGGTCACTTTTAAATGACAAATGCTATGCTTGGCAGTCATTATATTTCAAACTCAGACTGGTTAAAGAAATTGATAGGAACAGGCATTTAACACTTGCTTACTTGTTTAAAAAGGATTGTTGGAGCATTAATATATTTGTACTATTCTTCCATACCTTTCCTCTCTATTTTTTTATAAAAGTTTTTATTGCTTTTCTTCTATAAACTACACATTCTACAACACTACATAGACTCTACACTAATGAGAGTAACAAGGCTCTGTTATACATTAACTATGTAATTTCAGCCTTTTCTACCTAGAACACAATGAGGTTCCTTTCTACGCTACTTAAAAAAAGAAGAAAGTCCAAAAAGCCTTAACTAAAAATGCTATGACTTCAAAACTTAATGTTTAATTGTACAAGTAGAGAATCTGAGAACTTTACTTAGAAGACTTCTTATTCTTATGCTTCTTCTTCTTTAGCCACGGCAGTTTAACCTTCATAGTTTTGGGCGCAGCAGCACCTAAATCAGAATCAAAGTCAGAGTCAAAAACTTCTCCCAGAGATACTGAGGTATCTGAGGTGTATCTGAGGAAGAAGAGTTATCTGAGCCAGTCTTTTGGCACTCGTTGATATACTCTGCTGTCTCTGATGTCTTCTCGCCCTCTGGTCCATCCTTTTTATTTGTCAACAATTTATGATGCTTCAAGAATATTTTTGCTTTCATTAATTAAAGAGTCAACCTTTTCTTTCTTTCCCTGGAAATTAACAATGAGTCCTTCTGGAATTAGCCATCTGTATTGGACATTGTTCTTTTGTAGAAATTCTGTAATGTCTTTTTATTGGCGTCTTGTTTTTTGAAGTTCATATGGAATGTCTTTCAGAACTTTTATCTCCTCCTCTTGGAGATCTCTGTCGCCATAGATGCTTTAAGAATTAAGTCCCTTGTGCTTCTTTTTGCGAATTTTACATAAATTTCTCCTGGGAGGTTATTTTTTTTTTACAAACTCTGAGTATGTCCGGTATATCATGTCAGTGGCTGCGGCCACACACACTAAATAATCCACTTTCAATCTGCTTTTGAAGCACTCTCCAACTGGATTTTGCCAGTTCACACAGTAAAATCCAGTTGGAAAGTGCACTGAAAGTGGATTGAAAGTGGGTTATTTAGTGTGTGTGACCGCAGCCAGTGTCTGCTTTTAAAGTCTCAGGTTTGATATTAATCAAGGGGGCCAGTGCTGCACTCAAAATTTCTCTTAAGTGTTCATCCTTTTTTCTCACGGACCCCTTGAAATCTTAAAACATATAAAGATCTTTCCATTTGAAGCTGAAGTAAATTTTGTTTTGCAGATGCTCTTTCCTTGTCAGCAATGTCCATCCTTTGATCCATCTCTTTATTCTTCATCTCCATTTTTCCAGTCTTTTTTCCCATCTTCTTAGATGTTGCTGCTGTCTCTTTAAGGTCTTTTTGTAAACTGCCGAACTTCTGATTGAGGTTCATCATCTGATCCATCAGGGGGCGCAGGGCTTCAGAAATTTTGCTAGCCAAATCGCTGATATCTTCCTGTCTTGTGACTGGTGACACTGTACTGGCATTTCCGGTGCTACCTCTGCCCCTAGACGCCATTTTCCCGGCTCGCTGGGTCATTGTTTATAGTTAGATAAGAGTTCCCAAGGAAAGTTCAAAGAAATCCCAAATGCATGGAATTCAGTCCCGAAGTTCTGTCGCTAAGATAAGGTGAGGTTTAACAGCTTGCTCTTGGCTATCGCAACAATTCAGCTACTGGGGAGGGCTCTTCCTCCTCGGGTTTTCCTCCTCTCCTCGCTCCATGCCATTTCGTTTTGTAATGCTTTGCCAGCTCGCTGTACCTTCATCCTCTTTTAAGTTATGTTTCTTTTTGGGACATCACTCATTTTTACTTGCTTCATTGTCTCGCTCAGTTATCAGGTAGAAAAATCACTTTCTTTGTTCCTTGCACGCTCTGGTCCGGTAACGTCTCTGGGCGCCATTACTGGCCTCGTGCAGCAAGTCCTTACGGAGCTAAAGAAGCTCACTTCCCCAAGCCGCAACTCGGGAGTGGCTCCTCAGCGGTCCAGGCTAGAAGCTCTCTCCAAGAGCTTCATGGGGGGGACGGAACCAGCTTAACCCCCTCCCTGCCGCTCCAATCCAAGCCGCCCCCATCGGAGCTCGATGGGGAGCGTCTTGTCGCGAGTTTCCGAAAAGTGGAAACCCATACCTTTCCTCTTTTGATCTTAAAGGGAATGAAGCTATGCATGAAATCTTGCTCCACTGAAATGAATGAATTTCAATAGCACCATAATTTTATTCTCTGCCTTCCCTCTTCGATCAGTTCAGATATTGTCTCCAGAAACACATGGTAGATACTGCAGGAAGTTTTAATTTGTATCAGTGAAGATGTAATGGAAGCCTGATTTAAATGAGATGCTGGTATGGCAAACAACTGAATTTGCGTGGGCTCAGTATCTTGTTCAAAATGTGCTATAACCCATGCAAAACATCTATGTTAAGCACCCATAGCTTTACACAGGTCTCAGCACAATTTAAATAAAACACTGAACATGTCCAGAAATCACCCAGGGAAACTCTTTTTGCCTTGTTAGCATCTCATTTAAATTGGACCTAATAGTTGAATTTTAATGCTTAGATGCAGGCAATACTCCTGTCCCATTTTTCTGCCATGTAAGGGACAGTTGAAATACATTCAGATAGATCATTTGTATTTGCAGTTGTTACCACAAGTAGCCTGTCTCAATATTGGGGGAAATTAGCTATGAGACAGAGAAGGCCAGAAGGATACAAGGGATTGCACACCTATATATACCAAGGTCCAGTTCAGTACGAAGACTCTGGATTTAAAGAGTATTCAGTGGTTTTATTAGAAAATATCCCTGCATAGAATCACACTAAGCAATCAAAATATACACGCAATCCAGAAGTAAGAAATAAAGAGGTGATGACAGAGACATTTAGGAACAGTTATAGGAGTTATACTACCTGTCCAGATGTGCTGTGCAGATGCCCATGTAGAAGAAAGCACAAACAGCCAGCATTTCATGTGGAGAAAAGAAGATCCCAAGTAGAGGCTTTGGCGATGTACCATATTGTAGGCACCCTCAGAGTGCACACTGAGGTGGGGCTTGCCCTCTGTACTCACCCAAGCATGTGGTCAAAGGGACTATTGAGGAGAACCTTCTCCTCAGTGTTCCCACTGCCTAACACAAGCCTTTGTCACAGCCTGCCCATTCCAACATGTCTTGGCAATGAACCTCATGGAAGGACCCCTCTGTGCTGCACGTAGGGCTATCATCCCTCTCCTGTTGATGTACCCAGGTGTCCACCTAGCACTTCACCTAAAATAGTGGCTTGAAGTAGGAAGAAGAAGAGAAGAAGAAAGTGAATTTATACCCCACCCTTCACTTGGAGTCTCAGAGCGGCTTACAAACTCCTTTCCCTTCCCCTCCCTACAACAGACACCCTGTGAGGTAGGTGGGGCTGAGAGAACTCTAACACAAACTGCTCTGTCAGGAACAGCTGTGCCAGAGCTTGTGACTGACCCAAGGTCACATCAGCAGATGCAAGCAGAGGAGTGGGGAATCAAACCCAGTTCTCCCAGATTAGAGTCTGTGCACTTAACCACTACACCAAACTACACATTTTCTTCTTTCCATTAATGATTTGGCAGCCTGCTCTGCACAGGACATTAGCATGATTACAGGCATAATACCCCTGCTGTTGAAAAATGAAAGATGTATCTGGGTTTTGTTACAGACTATCATATTTCACTTCTCCTTTATTTATTTGCCTACTGCATCTTTTTCTCTTCCACTTTTATTTCCTTGCTTGTTATTTAAGGAGGCTCCATGGTTAAACATCAGGGGAATTTGGATTGGACATGAGTATTGGAATGAGAATGGGAGGACAATACTATTTTTCTCCATATGTGCAAAACTTCAATAACATTTAAATTAAAAAACAATCTGCTTTCCTATTTAACAAATATTTTTTGCTTTTACACTTGTCCCAAGGCTGGTAATGCAGTTACATGGTAAATTAACACAATAGAGCAGAATAAGAAGTTGTATTAGGAGTGCTTTCTGTATGTGAGATATATAACACTTTACAGATTTCTAGACTGTTAGTGGCACACGAAGGAATTCTCATCCTGGTGGTCTCACTCTTGCATGTGCAGAGTTGTGCACTGTGCATATACAGCTATCTGTGTACATTGTCTTATATGGTGGAAGGACTGTATCAGACCTGGTATTATTTCATAACTAAAGTATAGCATGTTCACTGTATATATGAGAAGGAAAGTGAAAGTGTTTCTTGTCAATAAATGATTCTGTATCCAACTGGACAATGGTCTGAATCCTTCCAGAAATGAAAGTGCATGAGCCCCTTTTCATGTAAAAATCCATACGATTTCTTAGTAGGGATTTAATTAATGCAATGAATTCACTAAACTCAGTATTTTGAAATTCTAGAATCATTGAGTTGTAGGGGCTATAGAGGCCATCAAGTCCAGCCTCCTGCTCAATGCAGGATCAGCCTAAACCTAAGGCATCCCTGTGACAAATGTTCTTCCAGCCATTGCTTGAAGACTGCCAGTTAGGGGGAGCTAACCACCTCCCTAGGCAGCTGATTCCACTGCTGAACTACTCTTACTGTAAACAATTTTTCCTAATATCCAGCCAGTACCTTTCTGCCTGTAATTTAAACCCGTTATTACAAATCCTATCCTCTGCTGCCAACAGGAATTGCCTTCCTCTAAATGACAGCCTTTCAAATACTTAGAGAGAGCAATCATGTCCCCTCTCAACCTCCTCTTCTTAAGGCTGAACATCCCCAGCTCCTTCAGCCCTCCTTTGTAGGGCTTGGTCTTCAGACCTCAATCATCACTATCACTCTCTTCTGTACCCGATCCATTCTGTCCCCATCCTTTTTGAAGTGATGACTCCAAAACTGCACTCAGTACTTCAGGTGCAGCCTGACCAATGTGGTGTACTGGCTTGCCAGCTTCTGGTATCAGCTTACAGCATCTCTTGCTGCTTTTCAAACATTTGGTCGAGGACAGCAAGGAGACAGTGTGAAATCTGGCACTCTCATACCCCCACCCTCTGCAACCCCTCCCCTCTAGGTGGCCTCTGGGGAAAAAAATTCTTTTGCCATCTTGGGAAGTGCATTGTTTTAGTTGTTGATATGTTATAGGTATTTTAATTTTGATTTTTAACTTGTACTATTTATTACCTTTGTTCTGTTGTAAGCTGCCCTGAGCCCTGCTTGCAGGGAAGGGCAGCCAAGAAATCCAATTTAATAAATAATAAATAACAAGGCCAAAGGGGGCCTCCAAAGTCCAAGGTTGTTCAATCTGGGGTCAGTTTTTCCAGTAATCAATCAAGACAGTGTTGGCAGTTCAGCGTCTAACATATGAGTTCCATCCATGCCCAAAGTGTCTCTTGGGAAACTTTATAGCTGTATGCCCAAATGTCATGCAAACAGCTAGCTTCTCAGGAACAGTCATGTAAAGGCTCATCTTCACTATCAACAGGCAGCTGGCATTGAACCAAAAGATGTTCACTTTGCTTCCTAGCCTATAACTCTGTTCTCAGCCTTCTTCAGCGGTGTTTCAAAGGTACAGGTGATTCTGGAGGGCTGGGAGCGGCTACCTGACCATTACCTGCTGAATTAGAGCTGGAGGGTGGAGATGATTCTGAACCAGCTTTTGGCTGTAAGTCCTGGCATGCCTGCATCTCATTTTCCTGCTGGTCAGCTTCTGTCGATTCTGGACTGGCTACACAGGGCCCCTCCTTCTTTGAGGCATTCTCACAGTCGCTGAGCCCTGGCTGACATCATGCCTTTGTTGATATACCCCAAGAGCGCACAGTAGTCTTCTTGGTGGCTGTATCACACTGGATGCTCATATTTAGCTTGCAGTCCAGCCGTACTCCAAGATCTTGTCCACACACAGTGCTGCCCAGAACTCTGTCCCCATCCAGTATTCATGCTTCTCATTTTTGTTGCCCAGATGTAGAACTCTGCACTTATCATTGTTGAATTGTATCTTGTTCACATCCACCCATTTTTCCAGTGTGTTTCAATCTTGTCTATCTCTTTCTGGGGTGTAGACTTTCCAATTTTTCGGGGTGGGGGGTGCTGAGCTAGAGTTGCTATGCTAGGTCCTTAAAAGAACCAAGGCCAAGTGACATCACAGGGAGGAGCCAGTGACATCACAGGCTATTGTCACTATCTATGGAGATAGAGCCATGTGGGATTTAGGGAGGGGCTCCCCAGAAATTTAGGGGGGCTGGGAACCCCTGGGAACCCCCTAGCGATGCCCCTGGGTTGGGCTAAACACAGGAAAAGGTGGAAGTTGGCCAGTGGTTATAGTGGTAGCGGTCTCCTGCTGTGTCCTTTATTTAAATTCACTTTTAGAATAGTCACTTTAAGATCTGCAAATATACATACCATGTGCATCAGACAAAGTGATGGTCACAAATTTGATAGTAAGGAAGACAACACAGAAAAGCCTGTAGGGGAACATTTAAAAAGTTTTCCTGGATGTTCATTTACAGGAGTCTTGTTTCTGCCTTATTTGTAAGGGTGACTTTGTACTGAAATGTACTAAATTATGGCATCACAGATGCCTTCATTTGGTAAATGCGTGGCTGAAGTCTCTGAGCCAGGACAGAATACCAAGCAGTTGCTGTGCACTCAATTTCTTTCTTTCTTTTTTTTTTGGCCCCCCCGTAGGGGATTTTTTATTTTCATTTATTTGAACTACAAACTAGAAACTAAAGAAAAAAGGAGGGGGGACTAACACTAAGGGAAAAAGGAAAGCAAACCCACACTAAACTAAAAACCCAAGAGTAGGAGATCTTCCATCCCATTAGTATCTATGTTAGTATTTCATGGTTAGAATATCATGAGTACCGCGAGTTCCTGTCTAACTGTCCCTCCTTAAAAATTAGCTAATTAGTTGTTATGAGAGTATTCCAGAGCATCCCTCAAGCTCGCTTCATAAAGGCCAATTTCAGAGTCCCTCTGCCTTTACTTAGATTTTCTGTCCCTAAGTGCATAAGTTGGTCTTCGGGCACCAGCGCATTCTTCTGCCACCAGGTCCTCGTCCGTCTCGGAGGGAGCAGAGCCACTCGAACCAGTTTCACCATCATCTTTGGCCCCCAGGTGACGTTTGAGAAATTCCTTGGCTTTAAACACGGAGTCAATCTTCTCTCTCTTCTCATTCATCTTAAAGGCCACTCCTTCTGGGACCACCCATTTGTATCCGATTTGGTTGGTTTGGAGAAAGAGTATCAAGTCCTTGTAGCTTTTCCGCTTTTGACAGATCTCGAATGGTATATCCTTTAAAACCTTAATACGGTCATTCCCCATTTTCAGTGGGGCTGCCAAAGTTGCTCGTAAAATTGCGTCCCTAGTTTGTCTTCTTGAAAATCTGACTGATATTTTACCAGGTAGGCTATTCTTTTTGGTGTAATTTGAATACACCCTATATGCTGCTTCAATGTCGTGCATAATTTCTTCCACTTTTAAGCCTACAACTGGTGTGAGAAGATCACTAAGGAGCTTCTTTAAATCTTCCTTCAAAGACTCTGGCACCCCTTGAAATCTGAAGATCATATTAGCTTTCTCCATTTGCAAGGACAAAAGCCTGTGTTCTTGATGATTTTGCTTATTCACCACTTGATCCACTCTTTTCTTCAACGTTCTGTGTTCGGAGTGCATCTCCTTCACTTCTGCAATCGTCTGCTCCATTTGTTTAACTGTTTCCGCCACTTGGAGCTGCTACGCTGCCATCATCTGGTTTAAGACAGCTAACTGCTGTTAATACCAGCGAGTTGATCCATGACTGGCTTGAGCGTATCTGCTAGTAGTCTTATGACGTCTGGCCTCTCCTCTTCTGGCCTAGGACTCTGACTGCCCAAAGGTTTCAGTTTCGCCACCCTCTTCCCGGCGCCCGACATCTTGGATTATTGTTTACAGAAACCGACCGCTCCTTCACCACCTCTGAAATTTGCTTATGCGTAAAATCCGCTCTGGTAAGTCTCTCAAAACAAAACAGCTTTTCTATTTTCCCTGCGCCCACCCTTTTTCTTCTGCTTGCCGCTCATGTGGGGGGGAAGCTCCCTCCAAACTGATAAAGCAAAGGGGCAGGGAATCCGCCGTTTCTTCATAAAATCATTTGCATTGAACTCACGTTCATCATCGGCTGCCTGCAGCCTCGCCACAGTTGTCGCAGCTCGCTCGATCTCCTTCGCTTGTCCCGGTCAGCCTAGCTAGAGCCGTACAGCCACCAGCGGCCGGACCGTTAGGGTGAAGAAGCGCCTCAATTCCGCGGCATTCCGCCGCTGAAGAGGCAACTCCTTAAAAGCCCTCTGGCTAGGAACCCTTGCCCAGGGTTCCATGGAGGGGCTACTTCTGTAACCCCCCTCCAGACCGCTGATCTGCTAGCCACTCTCCCAAGCCTCAGGAGCAGTGGCCGCCATTGCCACGCTATCGACCAGAAGTCCTCTGTGCACTCAATTTCTGAGCAAAGTAAAGAGTTCAGAGTAGCAGCAATCTTCTTCTCACTTCAAACTCATATCTTACAAGTGAGTACAAATTCTAGAGCACTGAGCCTATTCCCAGGGGCTGTCATTCCAGCATGGATTCTATTGCTAGGGATCGTCATTTCACTCTGGGGTCTGTCATTCTAGTCCTAGAGCACAGATTCTATTCCTAGGAACTGTCTTTCCACTCTGGGAGCTGTCATTCCAGTCCAAGAGTAGCCTATCTGGACCAAAGACCTTAGTGGAAAAAACCATTCCACATGTTCTTTGCAACTTTTCTTGTGCTGCAATATATTTCAATGGAGCCAATGCGAGTCAATTGGCATTCCTGGCTCCCATTATCTCCAGTGGGCCTTCAAGCCTCTCCTATTGTTCCCAATGGGCAATCCTGTCATTCCTTTTACACATCCCAGTTAGTTGTCCCTTTGAAACTCTACCACACCATTTTAAGTAACAGCAAAATGAAGAGCATGAACGTATACAGAGTGCACATTTCTTGCCAATGTTCTCTCTGGGTTGCACAGAGCAAAAGGAAATTTTAAAAGTACTTTGATCTGCATGTCCCCCCCCCAATCTTGTTCATGCAGATGGGCTTACCATTTAATAACAGACACCCTGTGAAGTAGGTGGGGCTGAGAGAGCTCTTTTGAGGACCACTCTTGAGAGAACAGCTCTGAAAGAACTTGTGATTGATCCAAGGTCACACCAGCAGCTGCAAGTGGAGGAATGGGGAATCAAACCCGGTTCTCCCAGATTAGAGTCCATGCTACTAACCACTACACCAAACTGTAGCTTAAAACCTATATCTTTTATAAGCAAGTATAAGAAACATAGAGCACCTTCTCCACCACATCAGACCCTTTAAGCAGATCATTTCCAAAACAGTCCTTCAAAGCTTAATTACATGGACTAAGCAGCAAGCAAGATACACTGTTTTGAAAAGTATTTCCCTCATAAATACTCAGAGATCCTGTTGTCTCCCAGCAGTGACATTTATTCACAAGCCATGGACAGCTTGTGATGCACCAGAGTCCTCAACATGATGCTTAAGCAATGGGGAGGGGGGAGAGAATGAGAAGGCACTTATGTAAATCAAAGGCACTGGGACACACTTCAGTTTAGTAAGCTGCCAAGCACATAAAAGATCAGACAGGTCATTTCACTTGTGGCCATTACTAGAAAAAGATGGCTTACCTACAGCATTTCTGATCTCAGATCCAGTTGCTAGGTCTGGGTTGGGAAATACCTGGAGATTTTGGGAGTGGAGCCTGGAAAGGGTGCGGTTTGGAGAGGGGAGGGACCTCAGCGTGGTATAATTCCATAGAGTCCACCCTCCAGATTAGCCATTTTCTCCAGGGGAACTGATCCTTTGATCTTTGTAGTCTGGAGATCAGTTGTAAAAGCACAAAGCCTCCAGGCGCCACCTAGAGATTGAGTAAACCAAAAAAGGGATCACAGAGGAAATTATATCAAAGAAACACTGTGATAAAAATGACAATAACATTTAATAATTCTTATGAACATCAATTTGTTTATCAATTAAAACTTTTACAATATTGCTAAAGAAATTCTAACATTTTCAAGGAAAAGTCCCAACATCCTCATTGAGCACCCAGTTATACACTCATTTCACCAATCTTCCTCAGGCATAATCCTATTATGTTGGAAGGAGTCAGCCTCTTGATACAGTTTAACTTCTTTTTTTGCTTTTTTTTAAATAGTTACAGCTTAACTTCTTTTTTTACTTTCTTCAAATTATTGCAGCTTAACTTCTTTTTTAATTTCCTCAAATTATCCTGGTACAAAGATGGTTATTTAGAATGGAAAGAAAGATGAAGCTGAATGGAATATAGTTTTGTTATAATTCTTAAATTTAAAAAAAGTTATTAATAATTTTTAACTTTAACAATTTAAAACTTACTTCCAGTTCCATTTCAAGTGTTTGAATTAGGAGCAAGTCAGTTAATTAATTTCTTTTTTTTTTAATTTTATTTTCATTTTCTTAAACTTACATTACTTTCCACCATACAGATTACATAAATCTTAGAGTCTTATACATTTGCTAATCTTTCTATCCATTTATACACTCTTACCCATCTTTCCTTGTGCACTTTTTCATTTTTATTCTGTAACCGCATGCTTAAATCGTCTAGTTGTGCTAGTTCTAATACCTTTGACACTAATTCCTCCCTTGAGGGAATTATATCTGATTTCCAATTTTTTGCCACTAATAAATGAGCTGCAGTTACTAAGTACGATACTAAGTATATTTCCTGTTGGCTAAATCCATTTGGCACTATATTCAACAGATATGTTTCTGGTCTTAATACTACTTCTTTGTCTAAAATCTCTTGAATTATCTTTTGCACCATTCTCCAATAGTTACGTATCTTATCGCACTTCCACCAAAGATGGTAGAAGGTCCCCACATTGGCTTTACATTTCCAGCATTGGCTTGAATAACCGCTATAACATTTCGCTAGTTTATCCGGGGACCAGTACCACCTATAAAACATTTTGTAAACATTTTCTTTGTAAGTAACTGCTCTCATGAACTTAACTGATTCAAATCAAATCAGTTAATTAATTTCTAATAGTAGCAACCAGTCCTCTTTTTTTATCCAGGGGAACTGGATTGTCAACCCTAATCCCAGACCTGGCATACTTTTCTCCTTGCTTGTTAAATTAAAAACAGCCGACCATGTGTAAATGTTTCATAAAAGTGATAAAACTGGAAAGTATGTTTTTACTTGAATTTAGTCTGGTATGCAATTCCAGCAGCATTGGAGGGAGAGAGAAAGTTGGGCCCACTGACTTCTTCTCTAGAAGACTGGCCTAAAGGAAGGGTTGTAGCAAATGATGGAGGAGGAGAAGGACACATGCAACTTGCAACCCCACTTCCACTGGCTGGCTCCACACTCAACACGCACACACACACACCGGTCACAGCACCGTCCACAGCAGGCCCAGGAGGAGTGCCAGGCTATGGCTGCCAAAGAGGAGAAGAACACATGCAGCCTTCCTCACAAATCTCCACCCCCCACCTCCATGCATCCCCCAGGGCTCACACGCTCTTTCCACATGCACACACATGACAGCTGTGTTAATGGAGAGTCCCCCTCAGCAGCTGCCAAAGAGGAGAAGCAGAACACGTGCAGCCTTTCCCCCACCGCTCCATGCATCCCCCTGGCGCTCTCTCTCTCTCTCTCTCTCTCTCTCTCTCTCTCTCTCTCTCTCTCTCTCACACACACACACACACACACACACACACACACACACACGACAGCAGTGACAGGTCTTGCGGGAGATGATGGAGGAAAGAGTCAAGTAACAGGAGTGGGGTCTCCCTGCCCGGGGCTGGCAAATGTAATCAAAGGGTAGCAGTTTGGAAAGGCTGGCACCTAGGAGCCTGGGACAAAAGAAAGGATTGTCCTTGCTAAGATAGCATTGTGTCAGTGTGCAAGGAGGTCCCAGGCAGCATAAAGTGAAGGGCTTACCCCCCCATCCTATTTCTTATTAAATGGTTTCTGTATGTCCCTGGCTCATGATAATCAGATGGAAGGGAGCAGAGGAAGAGATACTTGCCCCTCCCTCCCACCTCTCCCCATTCCCCCTTGCTCACACTATCACACTATCACTCTCTCACATACACGCTAGCCCAGGGCAGCTTCCCAACGGCTCCTGCGAGGAGGGGCCTGCATCTCCACGGACTGGTGAAAATGAAAATGAAGAGCTGTGTGGTAGCTTGGGGGGAGAAATCAGTGCTCTAGCACAGGCTGGGGGGAACCATCCCAAAGACATGAGAACTGTGAGTCCTATAGCAGCTAAGGCAGCTCAAGCCTTCCAACTCTAGCCATACCATAGAGAAGAAGTGCTAGAGTGTCACCCCAATGCCGCCTTTTCTCCCCCCACTGCTCAATTTTTTAAAAGCAGGGAAGGGGTTCTCAGACTGGGGATCCTCCGCTCCCACCTGGGGGGGCCTGCCTGGCAAGCATAAGATGAGCCTGCTTCTTTTTTTCCAGCCCAGAGGAAAAAAACCACACGGGAAAGTTTGAAACTTAATGTTGCCCGGCACTGGTTGCCGGGGGGGGGGCTCATTCATCCCTGGAATAATTTGGGGAAGGTCCACCCCCCCCGCGCCCCCGCATAGTCTGTGCCTATGATTTTCTTCTGGGGTGTTCACTACTCCTCCCAGTTTGATGTCATCTGTATATTTAATGAATAGTCTCTCTACTCCCTCATCTTATATGGGTTACAAAAACATTGAAAAGTATCAGGCCCAGAACCAAGCCTTGTGGCACCCTACTGGACACCTCCCTCCATTCAGATGAAATTCCACTGATGACTACTCTTTGAGTGCAGTTCTCCAAAGAGTTACCTATCCACCTAACTCTCCTAGAGTTCAATCTGCAGTACTCCATTTTATCGATCAGAACATCATGAGGCACCTTGTCAAAAGCTTTACTGAAATTCAGGTAAACAATGTTGATGGTGTTCCCACAATCCAGTACACTCATCACTCAATCAAAGAAGGGAACAAGGTTGGTCTGGCAGCCAGCAAGACCTGTTGGGGTCAAATCTGTGCTGACTTCCACAGATCACCAAGTTGTCCTTCAGATACTCATGGATTGAACCCTTTAGATCTGCTCCAGTATCTTCCCTGGGACAGAGGTCAGACTGACTGGCCTATAGTTTCTTGGGTCAGCCTTCTTCATATTGCTCTTGATTTAGGAAATATATTACCTTGCTGTAAATGATCTGTGTTCACAAAATCTGTGGAGTATCACCAGTATTAATCAGACAGATGTTTAAACTCTGCAAAGTTAACTCGTTAAAAGCCCTTCATGTGGTTGCCAGTTTTAAGGTTTATCAGTGATTTAAAGTTAGTTGATCCTATCTGAATCTTTATTGTGCTTGTTTCAGTTTGTCTTTAATGTTTCCTCTCCTTCCTTATTTATTTGCTTTGGCTTTTCAGAGACAGGGATTTTACAAAAATATTTGGAAATCTTGAAGGAGAACCAATAAATTGATGTTCAGATCATCTTCCTTGAGGGGAGATTTTTGCAATTCACAGCACAGTTGGGCTTGCGTTAAGATAGGTAGTCCAGTTTGTCTGACAGCATAATCCTAAAGAATTACACTATTCTAAGACTCCTGACTTCAGTAGATTTAGAAGGCTGTAAATCTTTTTAGGCTTGCACTATAATTAATATTTAAATAATTAGAGATCACATAATAATTTGGTAAACTATTAAATGCATAAAGCAACCCGTACTTTGACAAAGAGGGGAAGTTCTCATAATTTCTACTTCGATAAGAGCAGTATAGAACTGAAAATACATGAAATGTATTATTTAGACAATTTCTGCGCTGCCTGTCCAGAGAACCGACTGAAGGATGAATATTTATTTCCTTCTGTGTTTGTCCTTGGGCAAAAGACCCTTTCCCTAATGAGTCTTGTGTGCTAAACAAACTCTTCTCTCACCTGCTGTTTGACACCTCAACACTCTCATCCTTTATAGTAGCCAAGTGGCTCACACAAAGGAATGCAGCTCCTGCTTATAATAAAAGAGATGTGCTACCAAATGTAGCTGACTCCTTAAAACTGGAATGTTTTAAAGACCACATCGAATTAGTTTTACAAGCAGGAGTTTATCTTAGTACAGCCTGCTAAGTATTTGCAGTTCATACTCAGTAGTATTCATCTTGACAGTTGAATGAAGAGAATGCAGCAAAGAAATGTCACCCTTTCCAAACTGGCAACAAGATACGTGAGATGAGGGGATAAGAGGGAATATAGAAATAATGCTTGCAACCCTATAAATTCTAGGATGCATCATGGCTTTGCATACTTTAAACCAGGGGTCCTCAAACTTTTTAAACAGGGGGCCAGTTCACTGTCCCTCAGACCGTTGGAGGGCCACAGCGTTCGCTCCCTCCCCCCACCAGCCTGCTCGCCCCGCCGCCGCGTTCGCCCCTCCCCCCACAACCAGCCTGCTCGCCCCACCGCCGTGTTCGCCCCCTCCCGCCCACCAGCCTGCTCGCCCTGCCGCCGCATTCGCTCCCTCCCCCCACCAGCCTGCTCGCCCCACCGCCGCGTTTGCCCCCTCCCCCACGACCAGCCTGCTCGCCCCTTCCTCCTCCTCAGCTCCTGGGCGCTCTTGCGGGGGGGCATAAACACTCGGCGGGGGGCGGGCATAAACACTCGGCAGGCCGCATAAATGTCCTCCGCGGGCCGCATGCGGCCCGCGGGCCGTAGTTTGAGGACCCCTGCTTTAAACACTTGATACTTAGAGAATAAAGTAACAAATGGGTACCCTTGATTTGGGATTGGACATTTGACACTGAAATGAAGAGCCATCGTTTCTGTATTGCAGACCACTGTATAATACCAGCCCCAGTTTTGGCACAACTCTTGGGCAACTTGGCCTCTCTGGCTCGCCCTCTGAGCTGGTTCATCTCCTTTCTCACACTTTACTCTCCTCCTTCATGGCTGAAATCTTTATAGGTGAAAGGTAGTAGCTGTTTCTTCTTTTTGCTCCTGTCATTTCTCACTCACCCAAGAAGAGTCAGCAAGCAGACAGCAATTGCAAAGAGGAAGAGGAAGGCAAGGGCTGGAAGTGGGATCCTCATGGAGTCTGGAATTGCCTCTGGCAATGAAGAATACCTAAGTACATAAACCAGCCGTTCCTAATATTTGCAAAAATAGTTGATAGGCACACTGAATACTTCACCTGCTGGGACTTCTGTTTCAGAGGAAGACAATGGTGCTCAAGCACACCCCTTTGTACACATTGATCTGCTGCTTCTTTTGAGATGGACGGGGACCTGTGAGTGCTCTGTGTACATATCACACTGCACCCATGACCATTGATTTGGGGAAAGACCTTAACAAGCAGGACACATGGAGAAGCACAAATCTTTTCTATTCACTCTAAAAGCACCTATTGAGACCTGGGAGACAGTCCTGCAGCCTGCACAGTCAGAGAGCTGGGGCAAAATGACTTTTCATTAGGAGCTGGCTTGATCTCCCTTTCCCAGCCCAGTGGTTTTTGGTGCCCTAGGCTGTCAGAAGTTCTCTCAGCCCCACCTACCTCACAGGGTGTCTGTTGTGAGGAGGGGAAGGGAAACGAGTTTGTAAGCCGCTCTGAGATGCCTTTGGGCAGTGAAGGGCGGGGTATAAATCCAATCTCTTCTTCTTCTTCTTCTAGGCAGCTCGTGACTTTGCTCCCCCACCCCCGCCATGAACCAGGCATGTATGGAACTGGAGAGACAAGGAGCTGCCACTTCCAGCTGGGCAGTGTGAAGCCAGCAACCATCTGTTTTTTCTCCCTCCCTCCCTGCAAGCTGCCCTTGCCTCTAGGACTGCCGCCAATCATGTGGTGTACCAGTGTGGTGGTGTTGGCACCAGTAGTGCTACCTGGGGCTGCCCCTTGCTGTGGCTGATCCAGCCCTGGCGAGAGCCTGCCCTGAGCCTCTTTTGGCACCCCAGCACCCTAACCTTAATGGACAGGCTGGCTCTGAGCAGGAGGAAAGCAACTTGGGGAGGCTTGAACAAGAGTGGGTTAGTTGGACTGTTGTATTCTGTAATATGAGGCACAAAAGGGCCTTCATTTAAAGTGAATGGCCTGCCAAAATCTAGCATGCAGCAATACTTCAAGCACTATCAAGCACTAAGGTAACACATTGGGAAGAAATTAGACTGGGTCATTGAGTGCACTTGTGCAAGATTTGGATCATGGCCCAAAATATGTATGAGAAGGAAGCAAAAGATTGCAGCCTCAAATATCCTATATCTTTGTTAAGCTGACAGTTAGGTGATAAATTCCCCATATGCAAATGTATTCTAACTTGGCCATATCTTTCAGCCCTGCAATCCTGCATCACTATAAGATGCATGTTTTCTGCAAAAAAAAAAAAATTATGAAGAGCCAGGATAGTTGCTTACAATCAGTGTGGCAGCATCTTTATATTCCTTAAATCTGATACCAGTATTCTCATGTAGTTATGGTCAACTTAGAGGTGAAAGATGGTTTCATGTTGAAGCTCAGTGAGCAAAACCTTCCGCATCTTGCTTCTACAGTGACTGAAATTGTGTGTTTCTTTTCTAGGTGGCACTCCTAGTCTGAGAACACTTTGGCTCAGCAGGGGACCAGAGGTGGAAAAGCTCCGCTGTTGCACATTTCTGGCCTGTTTTCAGCTTCAAGATGTAGCAGAGGAGGTCCAGGCTCTGCAGGCTTCTGTTGCTGCTGTCTGTTCCTTGTTGATATACCTTGCTTTGCAGGTAAAGAACATGCTTATTCCACAACTTTCTTTGCTTATATCTGCAGTGGATTAATATTAGCTATGCATATATCTCTTCATATATTAAACCAACATCAATTACTTTCTTCACTCTTCTTCATGATCAAATTTTCATTGATTTAGGGTTTTCACTAAGAAATAGCAAAAAATTCCACTTGTGGGTCACCTCTGGTGAAATTCTCCTGAATTTCTTGTCTTTCCTTGCAGAATGATAGAAATTATTTATTTTAAAATTCCTATTAAGTGCCTGGAATTATTTGTAAGGTATTCTGAATTGTGGCCATGGGAAATCATAAGACATGATCAAGTGATAAAAGTAGCAATACTTATAATAACCTTCAACATCTGTCTAGCATTTTAAGTATTCAAAGCACTTTATTGTGATCCTTACACCAGCCCTATAAGTAGGTGTCATGACCCCAGCGGGTCGCCGCCTTCTGCTGCCACCACCCTGGACTTATGGTCCCTTGAGAAGCCCCAGGGTACCCTCTCAAGCCCATCCAAAAATGCCCCTTTTACAGCCAAGAAAACACAGGCATGATAACCAGGCAGAGTACTTAACAATGGTTTATTAAGAACAATACTGGGGCAAGGCAAATAAGGCAAGGTGACTTAAAAAGTAACAGTGTAGAAAGGCAAAAAGAACACAAAGCTAACGCAGCTACCTATTACTCCTTGACTGTTACTACTTAAGGCCTACAAGCCTTCTTACCAGGCCTCACTACCTGTACAGTTACTCTGACTAGTGAGGGACCTTCTCCTCTCAGACCAGCACTTCTCCCTCAGTGACTCCATGAGAGGGAAAACTGCAGAGAGACAGCAAGATCCGTTTCCTCACAACACAGAGAGTTTATCACAGTCCCCTTCAATTCACTCCTGTGTGAAGAAAGATACCATTTTCCACAGCCTACAGCCTAAGACACACCTCCACCAGTATGCAACAGTTTCCTCCCAGAATCCCTGCACTCCCATTGGCTAAAACCGTCCCCAAGCATTGTGGGGATTGTAGGTTGTCTGCTTTCTACTGCCAGACAGGCCCCTCCTATAGTTTAGGCCTCTAGGCCCTGTCTCCCTCCTGCACAGATCATGACAGTAGGCTACTGTCATTATCCCTGGAGTGAGGGGAGGTCAGCCTGGCCTGCTCCTCCATTGTCGTGTCCATCTAATGACCTTGTTGAGGGGGCTTGGAGAAGTTTCAGAAGAAAGAGAGGAAGAGGTTGTCTCCCCCTCATTCCTCCCCCTCCTCTTCCTGACTCTCTCCTTCAACTTCTGGACAGATGCCAAACTCCTCCTCATTGGCCCAGTTCTTGGGATCTTTTAAAAGCAGTGTGCCAAGCTGTGAGTGCCCTTGGGCCTCTCCGCTGGTGATAGATCAGGAACTTTACCTTTACCGCCCCTGGAACCTCTTCCAGTCAGCTGTTGAGGCATCACTGTCCTTTATAAATAGGGCTGGTTGCTTAGCAGCTACACAATGCACAGTGTTTTCTCCCCCATCCTGTGACAGCTTCCAGGTAAGTCCTGAGATTTCTGCACTCCCAAACACCCATGCTACAATTTTTGGACTGAAGCTGACTTTATGGACTTTGCCTATGGCCAGCTAGTGAATTTGTGACACTGGTGAGAGTTGAACTGGGGATCTTTTGGGTCACCACTCATTCGCTTAATTAGCATACTACACCAGCTTCTGAACAACTGGAATGGGGGAGCGTGTGGTCCAGAGCATACAACAATTTCTGCATAAGCAGAGAAGACAGGGCCTGGACACTGCTTTAGAATAATGTGCCCACAGAAACTTTGACAACCAATACTGACAATCACAGGGCAGTCTTGGCTTGTACAGATGATCTCTCTTGGGCATCTGTTTGCTGAGTTACTCTGTTCCTTTTGCTGTGCTTCCTCCAGAAAACTAAAACCAGACAGTGAGGCACCAGAATTACTGTCAGATTTTGAACCATTTAGGAATATCAGGAATAATTCTATTCAAAGAGAGTGTTTGTGATATTAAATGACAGAGGTGAAGCTATGCTAATCTTTTGCTGAAAAAACCAAGATGAGTCTTCTGGCATGTTAAAGATGAGCAAACGTTTATTCTAGTGTACATTTATATGGACTAGTGACTACTTCTTTAGAGGCATAACTGGTTCGGATCTGACCATGATAAGTAAAGTTCTGAATGTGCATTTCTGGTGATTACTTGGTGGTGAGGGAAATGCTCTCTGCCCCTGCTTAGGGGCACTTTCGTCTCTTCTTCACGTCTTCCGAGGGCTGAACCCTTATATGAATTATGCCCTGCATATGGTAAACCCTTACTGCACTAAAGTTCTCTTTAAAGATTGTTTCACTGTAACGGTATAAATTAAGGGTAATTTTAAAAGAAATATAGATACCAGTCAAAGCAGTTTCCCAACTGTATAATTTCTCATAGCATACAGAAAGACAGGTGGCTAAAGCGAATTGCTGTCATGTGAGCCTTTGCTCCTGCCTGTGTACCTTACATTTCAGACCAGACTGCATGTTTGTTATCAGCCTTCTATCCATGTTTCTATTAATTCAGTCAAAACATTACAGAAGTTATTTTTTGGAAGAGGTAAAGCATCTCCCCTCCTAATGTTCAGAGCTGATTTGAATGAAATAACAAACAACAAAGAAGCAATCCTTTGTATTATGGGCTACAGTTGAGTGGAAGTAGCATTTGATGGATTGCTCCTAAAGGAATTGTTGCAAATTAGAACAAAGTAAGCATGCAGTCAACATGAGATGGATTGACTCACTAAAGGGAAGCCATGGCCTTCAGTTTGCAAGACCTGAGCAAGGCTGTTAGTGATAGAACATTTCGGAGGTCTTTAATTCATAAGTCAGAAACGACTTGATGGCACTTAACACACAGGCATGCAATCTATCCACTATTACTGGAAACAACTAAATAGCTAGTTAAACCAAGTTAAGGAACTCCAAAACCCTTTAGAGTAGATTTCCATATGGAGAATTCAGAAGGAAATTTATGTTGTTGTGTGTTGATAGGAGGATCTGCAGGCTACTACTCAAATCTTTATTATTACTGCTGCATTACTAGCAACGAAATAGTTTGTAGATTAACCCAAATAAGCTCTTCCAAAATAAGTACAAGTTGTATGTAGCCCAGTGTAGGGAGGGAAAAAAATGCATTGTTATGGAAGTACATTAGGCACTGTGGTTACTTGTGGGACAGTTCATAGTAGAATCCTAAAGGGAAAATGGGGATATTTGACTGAACTTTCAGTGGGAGACAGTAGAAGGTATGGAATAGGTAAGACTAGAAAAATTAGTTTGGCTTGGGGCCAGTAAGGGCCAGTAAGGATTTTTCCTCTGCTGGAGAAGTTGGTCACTTAGGTTTGGTGCCACTGGAGTCCTGTTTTATTTCTTTAATTTAGTGAAAGAGAGCTTCTGGATCCAACCCACACTTTAGGCTAATACCATTTTAATTGATTTTATAGGAATTCAACATATTGTAAAAGGGAGTTGGGGGGAGGGACTGGCTGCTGCCTGCTGGTAGGAATCATCCCCTGGCTAGAAGTAAAGCAAAGGAGCTGGAGTTGTGACAGGCCCTTAAGGGGTGATTATAAGGAAATACACATGAATAAGGCCGTGGTGTAACAGTGACATTCCTGCAATAAGGAATTTTGATAATGGAGAAAAGTATGCAACTTTCCCCATAGCTCTGAGCTAAGTTTCTTTTTAAAATCTCTTTTAGGTGGACACTCTCTCTATTGAAGATCTGAATGCATTTGTAGCTCAGACTCTGTGCCTTGAGGGGAAGTCAGCTGCTCAACTTGCAGACTTGCAGGTACGGACATG
The DNA here is from genome assembly GCA_029375565.1 of Gekko gecko. Taxonomy (NCBI): domain Eukaryota; kingdom Metazoa; phylum Chordata; class Lepidosauria; order Squamata; family Gekkonidae; genus Gekko; species Gekko gecko. The sequence goes on along the minus strand of JAPDNY010000001.1, from coordinate 125,475,362 downwards.
ACAGCTACTAATGTAATACCAGCAGTGACCCTAAGAGTAGCAATGTATGGCTGCCTCTTTGACCTTTTCTGTTACTTGGAATTATTCAGGAGGGTTAGATGTGTGGATTAGGATGTCAGATGATGAGCCTGGTTTATTTGTACTTTTTATTTATTTAGGATATTTCTATGCTGCCTCTTCAGGGTCCTGTTCAAGCACCTTGCAAGTTTTTTTAAAAAGGCAAGCCATAAAAAAACAAGCCATAAGACATATACAGCGCTAAATCTATCCATAAAACAGAAGCTGGTAAGATAACATCCCTAGGTATAAGGCTGTGTAAAAATATGTGTTTTGGTCTGGCGCCTAAAAGAAAGTAAAGTAGGTGTCAGGTGAGCTTCAACGAGGAGGGCATTCCAGAGGCAAGGGGCCACCACAGAAAATGCCATGTCTCTAGTCACCACCCACCTGAGGCGGGGGCAGGGAGAGCAGGGCTTGATATGCATATCTTAAGTGGTGGGATGGGTAGTATGGGAGGGGACAGTCCTTACGGGTCTTTGGCCCCAAGCCATTTAGGGCCTAAGGTAAGAACCAGCACTTTGAATTGCTCTTGGAAGCAGATGGCTAGTAGGGGTGTGCAATGTTTTTAATTGGTATTTTTTTTGTTGTTCAGGTCTATTAGAATCCCAAACATTTCGGTATTTCTGAAAAATCCCAGATCCCAATACCAGTATGGTATTGGGATCTGGGATTTTTTTGGAAATCCTGATTTGGGGGGGGTCCAGTAGACCCAGGGGAAAAGAACTGGTTAAAAAAAAGGCCAGCCCAATCCTGGGCCTGGCTTCACTTCTCTTGCAGCACAGTTTAAACTGTGCTGCAGGAGAAGCTGACCCCAGGATCTGCATGCTGCAGGGAGATCTCTCCCTGCTGCACACAGACCTGGCTGGGGTGGCTTCTCTGGCCCCAGGTTCTGTGTGCATGCAGACCTGGCTGGGAAGCCTTCTCCTGCACTGTGGTTCAAACCATGTTGCAGGAGAAGCTGACTTCAGGATCTATGTGCCACGGGGAGATCTCTCCCCATCCCAGACCTGGCTGGGATGCAGGAGAAGCTGGCCCTAGAATCTGCTGTGCCGTGCCCAGCAGATTGCTCCTTGCAGCACAGCATCTTCTGGGGCCACTTTCTCTTGAAGATCCTCAGGCTTTAAAGAGACTTTAGTAGAAACCCAAGTTATACAGTACCCTCATACTTCTCAGATATCACCTATGAGAGATATAGATGGGCTTTCTCAAGAGCACGTTTTGATACATTTCCATCTGCAGTCCTCCAGGGTAGATTTTCCCAACAGCCTGTGGAGCAACGATGTTGCTCTTGTTCAACAAATGCAGTTGAATCAATCACACATATACTCTTACACTGTGAATATTACCAAGAAGAAAGACTTCAGATACTTATTCCTCTACTTTCCAGATTTAAGCCATTACAATATTATGTTGATTTTAACGCTGAAACTCTTCGGATATATCTTTTAGAAGACAGTCAAAAACCTGCGTCTTATGCGGTGGCAAGGTTTTGTGCACTGGCTCTTAGAAAGCGGAATCATTTGTCTACGAAAATGTTAAAAGGCTGAAGTATGAATGTTATTTGTGCTGTGATTTTAAACTTTATGTATTAGTTGTCAAAGTTGTATTTTAACCTTGCTGGTCTTGACCATTTGTGATTTGAGAAACCCAACAAACAGCTGAGAGGCGGAAGCAATCTGCTCCTGCCTCTCTGCTGTTTTTGGATCTACCAGTAATTTCCGAATATATCCGGGATTTTCTTAGGATCTTTTTTTTTTTTTTTGGTTTTCCCAATAAAACCCAGATCCATGTGGGAAACTGAAAAATACCTGGGAAATACTGATAAGGTATTTTTCAGGTATATTTTCGGCTCGAGTAGATCCAAATGCACACATCTAATGGCTAGCCAGTACAGATCATTCAGCACAGCACTAATACAGTCTCTGTAACCATCTTCTGACAATAGCCTGGCTCTTCATATTGGACCAATTGACATTTCCAGACCACTTTCAAAGGCAGCCTCACACAGAGTGCATTACAGTAATCTAACTTGAATGTAAGCAGAGCATGGATCACTGTGGCCTGGTCATGCTTTTTGAGATGGTTGTAGCTGGCAAACCAGCTGCAGCTGTTAAAAGGCAGTAAGTGCCATGGAGAAGACCTGAGGTTCGAACTGTAGGCCAGGATCCAGTAGCTCCTCAAAACTACAAACCTGCTCCTTCAGGGGGATTGCAACCCCCTCCGGAACAGGCTGTTTCCACAGTCCCTGAGCAGCTTCTCCACTGACCAAAAACCACCTCAGTCTTGTCTGGACTGCATTTCAGTTTATTGGCCGTCATCCATTAGCCTCTCCAGGTGCTTGCTCAGGATTTCCGCAGACTCACCTGGTTTAGTTGCTAAGGAGAAATAGAACTGGGTGTCATCCACTTACTGGTGACACCTCACTTCAAATTCCCAGATGACCTCTCTCAAAGAAGCCATGTAGATATTAAATAACAAGGGGGATAAGTTAATGTCATGGGGCTGAGCAGTTAGCCCCCAGCACCACCTTCTGGAATTGATTGGTCAGGTAAGAGTGTAACCACTGAAGCATGGTGCCCCCCACCGTACATAAATTAGGGTACTTACTCCAGTTTGTCGAGCCTCTGGTCTAAATATTTGAGATGAGATCATCATGGGCACCTTGTTAGCCTATCATTTGTGTAGTTGCATTTTGAACTCAATCCTGGCTGGGCAAATAAATTCTATGTGTTCAGCTGTTCACTATCTGCCTCCTCGTGGGAGATCCAGACAGCCTCATTTTCCTGTTGGCAAAGGCATCACTTGCTGAGCTCCTTATCTCCCTCATAGGATGGTCATGATCCATTGTGTCAGGCACTGCCTGAATTAGGGCAAAGAAAGGGCAATCCAATCTTTAGAGCAAGAACACTGGACGGAGGTCAGGAAGCTCAGGAAGCAGTTCAGCCATAGACCCTCTATTTAGTTAATTCTTAACCAGGTTTACAGTGCTCTACTTAAGAAGACCTGAGCAGTTGCTGGGAGCAAGGGGAGCACAAACTCTTCCCTTATCCCTGCCTGCTTAGACGTCGCATCCCTGTCTCACAATTACACCCTGTCATCCATGGAGCTACAAGGCAGCAGAGAAGCCCCCTGACATTGCCCTTTTCTTAACAATGTGGGTAGCTTCCTTTTTTTCCAGGAGTGGTAGGGCAGAAAGGAAACAGTAAGCTGACCACAGATTCTTACTTGTTCTGGTTGTTATGGTTGGGGTGGCTCAGATGTCTCTTTTGAGGCAGACCCAGGATGGCAAAAGTTAACACCTCTGTCCTAAATATTTTCTGAGCGAATCTGCTTCATACATGATGGTTTTAGTCCATGAAACTCTTCATAAAAATCATTCAAACTCTTGCATTCAAAACAAAATAAATTAATACATAGTGAGGTATACTTTTTTTCTTCATCATTTTGTATTGGTCACTAAATCACAGCTCAAAATGAGAAGGAGAATAAAAGCCAGCAGCCCCTCCCATTGGTAAGCAGTACCCTGAGCTCTGTTCCTACAAGGTAAAAGTAAAGGTTTCCCTTGCTCGAAAGCCAGTCAAATCCGACTCTAGGGATGCAGTGCTCATCTCCATTTCCAAGCCGAAGAGCCAGCCCTGTCCAAAGACATTTTTGTGGTCATGTGGCTGGCATGACTAAACACTGAGGTGCACGGAACGCTGTTACCTTCCCATCGAAGTGGTACCTATTTATCTACTTGCAATTTCTTGCTTTCGAACTGCTAGGCTGGCAGGAGTTGGAACCAAAGATGGGAGCTCACTCCGTCATGTGGCACTCCTACAAGGAGCAGTACAAATCATTCCTTACAGGAAAAGGAAAGCTCTCAGCAGTCATAATCACTTTCCCTTTTTCCTCTCTATGCTCAAGAATGGTGGAATACAGAAAAAGGAAAGCTAGGCTCAATCCCATGGACTTCTCTAGAAAAAAGGTGCCAACTGAGAGATAGAGCAGATGGCTCAGGTTGACACTGATGCATAGTGGATTATTCCTTTCACTAACCGAACTCCACTTGGTCACTAGAATCTCTGTCCTTTGTCTCCACAGTGACAAAATAACATTTGCACTTAAAAGGCATTGTCTTGTTCTGGACTAGAACCTCTGTAAATAGGGAATTTTCATGAATTTATTCACTGCTTCCAGTACTCATTCTAGAGCTTCACAAAGCAAAGGCCTCGGCATTTAGTCCATAGCAGCAGTTCTATGCCCTTCACCTAGCAGAGGCTGCAGCCCAAACAAACAGAATGCATGACTCCTGATGGCCATTTGAGATGGATCCCCCCAGTTCTGTTCTATTTATCCCCTTGTGAATGAGCACTGCTGGAAAGGAAGTTTTAACATTTACAGTGCAGTCCTATGCACATTTACTCTAAGGCCATCAGTGGGCATAGACTTGGGGCATAGTTCATGGGGCACTTGCTTCCTAGCTGGAAAGTTCCCTTAGCCAGTATATGTAGCAGACACTAGTAAGGCCAAACTTCATGTTACATTTTTACATGGTTTGTGTCTGAGTTCCCCATTCTGAATTTGAGTCAGATGTCAGCTGCAAGTGTGTAGGAGCCTGATTCAAATTAGAACCATGACACGTGGGTTCCTAACCTGAAATAGCCTCAGTGGGGTACTGTTTGCCTGTATGTACCCCCTCTGTACACATGCAGCCCCCAGTGGGACCCCACATCTATTTCAGGTTGAGGAAATGGTGCAGGGAGGGTTAAGCCTCTTCTCCCTACTGGTTCTGGTCCATAAGAACAGAAGAACAGCCCTGCTAGATTAGACCATTGGTACATCTAGTCTGGCATCCTGTCTCACACAGTGGCCAACCAGTTCCTCTGAATGGCCAACAACAGGGCATAGAGGCTGAGGCCTTCCCCCAATGTTGCCTCCTGGGCCGGTTCTGGGATTCAGAGGCTTAGTGCCTTTGATTGTGGAGGTTCCCCTCGGACAGCATGGCTAGTAGTCATTGATAGATTTGTTTGAATCAAGGCCCCACACATGTTGTTGTGGGTCTGCTTACCAACACCCTCTTGGTTACCCACCTGAACCTGGACATGTGGAAATTCCCTGGGAGGAATTCATAGCTGACAGGTGAGCATATCTGACCAAATCAAGAGCGTGAGAGAAGAGGGGAAAGCAGCCAGCCAGCTAATGAGAGCTTCTTCCTGGGGTCATAACGTGGGTAGATCTGGACAGAATAAACAAAGCATTGCAGAACTGAAGACTATCTGCACTCCTTAGCCAGGCACATAGCCATAGAATGACATGGTGAAGAGATCCATGGAGGGGGACAGGAAGGAAAGGGAAAACATTTAATAGAGGCAGAGGGTCCACTTATAACCCCCGGAGACATCTAAAACAATAGCCAAAAGAGTCAGTCATGGGGTTAAGGAAAGCTAGTCCACTCTGTAATTAAATGTAGCAAACACTATGCTTCTTTTATATTCAGGGAAGCATTTGTTGGTCTGACATACTAGGTAGCATGGTCATGCGTACAATGTAGTGAGTGTCCAAATTTAGTGATGGTTTGGTTGAATATTGACAGTTCTGTTTTTAGTTATTACTGTAAGCTACCTTGAAGAAAGGTGATGTATAAAATGTATTAATAAATAAATAATAAATACATTTCAGCTGAGTTGTGTTATGTATAAAGGCATGCATGTGTGAATGTGTGTAGTCACCCCACAATTAGGTTGTCACCATGAATTTGTATATGACCAACAAATGAGGACATATACCAGGGAAGATGTCATTTACAAAATTCACCAGGAAAAGTTAGTATTCACAACAGTTCAGAGACTGATTTTAATGTATTCATAGATGTGTGTAATACATGGTGCTGAAAGCAAGGTTCCTAATCCCTACTCTACCTTTGTAATATCTTAAACAGTCACAGTTTCTGTAAGGAAGCAGCAGAACTGGCCTGCTGCATTTGTAATTCAGAACAATGCTGTTTTTACTGAATACACTAGTGTGGCTTGGAAGTATAAAGTTCTGCTAAGTTTGAGTATATAAACACATCAGATTTACAGACAGGATTTCATTACTTCATGTATTGACAAAAGAACCCACATACTCTAATAAGGATTTACTGATAACTTGAATTAATGCTGTTTCATAGGAACAAACACAGTACTTTTTTGTTACAGCATATACAGGACCTTTAGTTATTTTGATTCATTATAATGGAAGGTGAATTTGCAGTAATGAGCTCCTTTATAGCGTGTTTACATGGAATGCATGACATGATATTGCATTTTTTACTCTGGTTCAAACAAACTATATTATGGCTATTTAAAATGTACCCAAGATTGGTGGTTTTATTTTATATCATGGTATATTTCTGTGTCTTCATAGCTGATAGCTTCCCATATGCATTACATATAATGGAAGGAAGTTTTGTCAGTAGATGAGGCTTCTTTTACAGCCACTTCTGCTTGTAGAATGTTGAGTTGCCTTGAACAGATTCAAGTACTGTTTTAAATATTCTTGATCCTGATAGCAAGGTAAATGGGCTATTTGCAAGTCACGTGTTTATGCCATTTCCTATTGTTCACTGGTGTATTTGGGCAGGAATTCCAAGCATGCTCTCTCTGCCCTCTGTGTCCTGTTGGTACCTGTCTTGTCCCCCCACAGCTAAACCAGCCTTTTTTATGCCTGCTGAATTCATCAAAGAATTGTAGTGTGGTACAGGATTAGCATTACATCTGCATAACGTAAGAGAGAAAACAAATACTGTAATTAAATCAGCATGTCTCCTAAGGAAAAGGAAATGTTTCTCTTTGTGGCAAAGTAATGTATGTGACACAGAACATAGGATTATACATTTAGAACCTTTGAATGCCTGGCTTTATGGCCTTCCACCATAAAGACATAAAACAAATAGAGCATGAACATGACATGTTGACATATTTTATAGGTGGGTTTACAAGTACATTTATATAGGTTGGTGAACTGTGCTGAAGCAACATTTGTTTGAATCAGTATTCTTATGGCTTGCATATTTTTTATGCTGTCTCTGGCTTAGGTCAGAATTAAGAATGCGGTTTTCTTGCAGCTGGGCACTTTTGTGTGTACACTGAGGAGGTAAAAATTACTGAATAATCACCCGTATTCTGTCTAGGACCTCCTTATACGTTTGCTTACTTGCCCCCTCTCTTTTTAATCTGTTTATTAACAACATAATTCCTTTTGTTAAATCTCAAGCCAGACACCCCCCATCCTAGCTGACCTTCCAATCTCAATTCTCCTATACGCGGATGATGCCCTTCTTCTTTCCAGAACTGAGGTTGGCCTAAAAACTCTAGTTAATGCATATGTCACCTACTGCAACAAAGAGGACTTAGTAGTGAACTACTCTAAATCAAAGGTCCTGAGGTTTTCAAGATCTCTCTACACTGGTTCCAAATGTCTAAAAGTGAAGGGGGGAGGAATTGGAAAAAGTCTCCTCCTTTACATACCTTGGAATCACTTTTTGTTATAATCTATCTTGGACCCCACATGTCAAGGTGGCCCTGAAAGCCACAAGTCTTACATCTAGAGTAACCAAAAAATTCTTCTGCTCAAAAGGGGCCAAACATATCCCTGCAGCTATTAGGATTTTCAATGCTAAAGCTGTTCCCCAGCTCTTATATGGTTGTGGAGTGTGGATAGAAGGCATCTCGGAGAAACTAGACTCCTCCCTTCACATGTTCCTAAGGGACATTGCTGCAGTCCCGAAATGTGTGGTGGGCACGGCGCTTAGGGTTGAATTCGCGCAGCCTTCAATTGATGGGAGTTAAAAGTCCAAACTCCATCAATTTACAGGTGAAACAATTCAGACAGTTAGTGACCATAGGATTTCTAAGGAAACACAGAATTCCATAATGTAGTATAGTATTTGGCACTCTGAAAATCTCAGTTTACTTTTTACTTCCCTCTCCCAGTCCATTCCAAGAACAATTTGTGGATTTTTTATTGTGAATATATAAATATGAAATATGTGAATATTTTTGTTGTCATCCAGGGTACACAGCTCTATTTAGAATATTGGTTTGAGCTACTATATTCCCCACAAATTTCCATTTCTGTTATTGTTGAGCATATCTAGTGTTTGATTTCCAATGTTAACAGTTACAGCAGTATCTTAAATATTGTGGCTAGGTTTGCTAGAATTCTGGAACTAGTTCTACACATGTAAGGGGGAGTTGTACTGTTCTTCTCTTTCATTAGCACTCCTTGCTTACAACTAACTGTTGTTTTTTTCAAAAGCAGTTTCTGGTGTGTAGCTGTTCCAAAAAACTAAACAAATCAGGATGATACTGGGCATGTGATCTTAGAAAGACTTTACATTAATCTTTGGATCTCAGTACATATATCTTTTATTACAGCTTGACAAAAACAGCTTCTTTCAAAATGAATTATGTTAGTAAAATACTGGCTTCAGTAAATGCCACTAGAAATGCTAGTAAGACGTATAGCTGTGGGCATTTTTGCAAAGTGTTTTGAATTAGGGGAACGGATCAGAATGGGGTTTTTTTTGGTCAAATACCATAGAGAAACTATGGAGAAAGAATCAGAAGGGCACAATATTGATGGAAGAAATTAGTGGCTGGAAAAAAGTGAGATAATGTTTAACCTGGGATATTGACCTGAGGAGAACTGATCGGCATACAATGATTAGGTCTTAAAGCAAAATCTGCTTGTAATAGGAAGCTTGAAAAATATTCTTTGTATAAACTAATCTGAAAAGGTTGTAAGAAGGCTAGAAGTGAATGAAGAGAACACTTACCTGGTTAACTTGCAGTTACACTACATCCTGTTTAAGAGATTATCTGGACCCTTTAGTGGCAAGAGCTGTCTCCACGATGTGGTGTGGGGGAAGGGAATCTGAACTAAGCCTTGGCATACACAGCTGCCTATTGTCTGTCTTTGGCTCCTGTACCTGTTCTATTAGACTAGAATAGGAATGCAAGTTTTCACATCTGCCTAGGCTTTCAAGAAGAAAGCAGGTGATGAAATGCAGACGAATCAAGAATATTTTGACTTATAACAAGTCATTGGAGGATATCTGCAAGGGAAAAGGTAGTGAAGGCTTAAAGTCATATATCTATAGTGCTTTGTAGAATATATTGATCTGATGTCCAGTAAAGTGTTCACTTTGCAAGATGACCCTTCAGAAGCTGAAGAAACCATAAGATAACTTTTATTAAACTGTAACAATATTATTAACTGTCTTATTAAAAACAAAACTACTATCTTTTGTTAGGAATAAAGGTCATCTTTAATATTTTCATTTTTATTCCTTATTGTAATGACATAGCAAGCCAAAATACTGCCAAAAATAAACACCTGTGTCCAATTCTACCGTTAAAAATTGCCATCCTTCATTCATTTTGTTCAAACCTTTATTTAATTAATTTATTGGTCAAGTGAATTAAAGCTTGCACCTCTGCAAAAGGTAGCTCTTTGCTAATGACAGCCTGTCAGCTGAGGCCACCATGTTATGAGCTGAGAATATTGTTTGTAGTATAGTTTGTAGAGTAAAAACAGGAATCAAAACCATTTCTTATTAGGTGTTTATACACTGCTTTTCTCCTCGATCTCCAAAGTGATTTACAACTTTTCCCCGTCCTTCACTGTATTTTCACAACAACCCTCTGGGGTAGGTTAGACTGAGAGAGACTGGCTGGCCCAAGGTCACCCAGCAAGCTTTGCAGAACGGGGATTTGAACCTGGGTCTCATTTGTGGCCAGTTCCTGTGTCTTAGTTGCTGTTTGACAAATGATTTAAACTCTCTCCTTCTTCAAGCCCAAGTGTTTGAGTATCTAATATAGCAAAACATTTTAGGGCTCCCCCCACATGCTTGGGAAGCCTAAAGTGATTTGAAATAGGGGGAAGGGGAAAATGAGATTCCCCTTGCAAATCCTTGCAGGGTCCCACGCTTGTATTGCTTAATCTTCAGAATGATGGGGAACAATTTAAAAAGAAACTGGGAGAGAATATAGGAGGATTGATTACATGGAAAGAATGAGAATGGACCTAGAATAATGTATCTCAGAATTGTAATAAATATGAAGGAAAATGTTTATAAATGTCAGTTAAGGTGATATTGAAACGTATTTGAAACTGAGAGACTGAAATGCATTTTACAGTTTTGATAATGTGGATTGTTGGCATTATCAAACTCCCACTGCAGATTTAAATTTATTAACTGTACCATGAATATGTGTGGCATCCAACAAGAAAACAAGGACTATATTACCAGTAGTGGATTGGAATAAAAAGATTTGTAAAAAGGTAAAGGTAAAGGTTCCCCTGCTCGAAAGCCAGTTGAATCCGACTCTAGGGTTGCGGTGCTCATCTCCGTTTCAAAGCCGAAGAGCCAGCACTGTCCGAAGACGTTTCCGTGGTCATGTGGCCGGCATGACTAAACACCAAGGCGCACGGAACGCTGTTACCTTCCTGCCGAAGCGGTACCTATTTATCTACTTGCAGTTTCTTGCTTTCGAACTGCTAGGTTGGCAGGAGCTGGAACTAGAGACGGGAGCTCACTCCATCATGCGGCACCCGGTTCTCGAACTGCTGAACTACTGACCTTCCACAGCCTGCAGTTCAACATCTTAACCACTTGAGCCACCGCAGCTCCAAAAAGATCTGTACTGTGGCTTTAATGGACTAAAATGAGGTGTTACAAAAGAGAAGTATCAAAACTCTGATCACATAGATATGTACAAAACTGGCTTTGTTTATAGAGCACTGGAATGCAAACTTTCAGGATTCTTTAAGACTATAGTATTTTTTAAATTTTGAAAGCTTAATTTAATTGAATGTGACCTGGTAATGAAATCAATTGATTAAGAAATGAATTCATCCACCAGTTAAGTTTATATATAAACAGACAAAGATACACATTTATTGTTGTTATTCAACAAAGTGTTCCAGTGCAAAATAATAAACAGTATTGTATTTGCACTGAGAATTGCTGAGAAGATGGTATAATAAAATAACTGTTGAAAATACTAGGTGCCACAATGGAATTTTTAGGTCCCATGGTGACTTGGTGCCTGGGATTTCTTTAGCCCTGTGGTAATCTGTGTTACATGTTGGTTTACCTTCTTCCAATTGTTGCTGTACATTTTGGGTTACTTTTATTTGTTTATTTATTGTTTTAACTTTTACCCCATCCTCCCCACCAAGGCGGGCTCAGGGTGGCTTCCAGAAACTGACACACAATATACAATTTATACATAATAAAATACAAGTCATTTAAAACACATGACAAATCAATTTAAAACATGACTTTGATGGTGATAAAAATAAAGTGCAGTTTAAGGACACATCCCGTGGTGCCACCATGCTAAGTCATACTAGGTCTGAGTTCACTCAGGGGCTGCTGTTAAGATGCTGCTCCTAACGGAACGCCTGCCTAAAAAGTTCTGTTTTCATGGCCCTGCGGAACTGTGACAAGTCCCGCAGGGCCCTGATCTCGGCAGGGAGCTCGTTCCAGTAGGACAGAGCTACAAACAAGAAAGCCCTGGTCCTAGTTGCCATCAACCTGACTTCCTTTGGGCCAGGGAGATCCAGGCAGTTTTGGGATCCTGATCGCAATGCTCTCTGGGGAACTTGCGGGGAAAGGCGGTCCCTCAGGTAGGCCGGTCCCTGACCATAAAGGTCTTTAAAGGTCAAAACCAGCACCTTGAAGCGAATCCGGAATGCTATCGGCAGCCAGTGCAGAGTCTTAAGCACAGGCCGGATGTGCTCCCACCTGGGGAGACCCATCAACAGCCTGGCCGCCGCATTCTGCACCAGCTGCAACCTCCAGAGTTGCACCAAGGGCAGCCCCATGTAGAGAGCATTACAGTAGTCCAACCTCGAGGTGACCATAGCATGGATCACTGCAGCCAGATTGTTGTGTTCGAGGAAGGGAATCAACTGCCTAATCAGCCAAAGATGGTAAAAGCCTGCCTTGGCTGCGGCTGCTACCTGGGCCTCCATTGTTAAGGAGCAGGGCCGGCTCCAGGTATTTCTGCACCCTAGGCAGGTGCAGATCCCAACCTCCCGGTTGGGCCTGGAGACCCAGCCATGCCACCCCCCAGGGAGGGAGGAGGAGGGCGGGCGAGCTGTGCCCCGGCCGGGTGCTCTCAGCGGTGGCGGCAGAGGCAGCAGCAGCAGTGAGATCCCGCTGGCCACCCCTGCCTCCTCCCCCCAAGGGAGGAGGGGAGGGCAAGTTGTGCCCTAGCCAGGGGCTCTTGGCGGCGGCAGCAGTGGTGAGATCCCGCTGGCTGCCCCCACCTCCTCCCCCTGAGGGAGGAGGGGGAGGGCAAGCTGTGCCCAGGCCAGGTGCTCTCAGCAGCGGCAGCAGCAGCAGCGGTGAGATCCCGCTGGCCGCCCCCACCTCCTCCCCCGAGGGAGGAGGGGGAGGAGGGCGAGTTGTGCCCAGGCTGGGCGCTCTCAGCAGTGACGGCAGCAGCAGCGGTGAGATCCCATTGGCTGCCCCCACCTCCTCCCCCCCTGAGGGAGGAGGAGGAGGGCGAGTTGTGCCCAGGTTGGGCACTCTCAGCGGCGGCGGTAGCAGCAGCAGTGAGATCCCGCTGGCTGCCTCCGCCTCCTCTCCCTTGAGGGAGGAGGGAGAGGGCGAGTTGTGCCCTAGCCAGGCGCTCTCAGCGGCGGTGGCGGCAGCAGCGGTGAGATCCCGCTGGCCACCCCCACCTCCTCCCCCCCCAAGGGAGGAGGGGAGGATGAGTTGCGCCCTAGCCAGGCGCTCTCTGCAGTAGTGGCGGCAATGTGGAGATCCTGCTGGCCGTCTCCATAGCGAGCTGCCGGGTGCTCTGGAGGCGGCTGCGGTGGGCACCCAGTTAGGGCAGTGGGGGGGTGGGGTACCATTTGGCACCCCTGAAGGCCAGTGCAGCCTAGGCGAGCGGGCCCTGTTAAGGAGGCATCCAGGAGCACTCCCAAATTCCTGACTCTCGGCACTGGCATCAACGGTGCCCCACTGAAGTCCAGGAGTGCGATCCCTACCCCTGTACTGCTCCAATTCAGGCACAGGACTTCTGTCTTCATCGTATTCAATTTCAATCGACTCAGCCTAAGCCATCCAGCCACATCCTGTAACACCCGGTCGAGATCTTCCGGGGTAGAGTCAGACTGACCACCCAACATCAGATAGAGCTGGGTGTCATCCGCATATTGGTGACAACCCAGCCCATGCCTCTGGGCAAGGGGGCGCATATAGATGTTAAATAACATCGGGGAGAGCACAGCCCCTTGGGGCACACCACACACTGCTGCTCCTTCTTTCTCTAATGACTTCTTTCTCTAATGCTTTTAAGTTTGTGAGATGAACAAAATGAAAAAGCTGTATGTGTGAAATTTATCTCAGATTATTATTGTGTTGCACAAACTTTCTAATACCATGGAGCAGGCCAAAAAAACCAAATTTATTGAAATCAGTACAACAGTGCAATCACAGAGCAGTATGTGAATGGCTTGGTGATATTTTCAGTGCCAGACTTTTGTACTAGGTCTTTCCATTTTATAGCCATTGCTATTTAGTTGTTGTAACAAGCATCCAGCCTTTTTTTAAAAAAAGGAGTTTTGACTGAAAACATCTAGGAATCTAGAGAAAGATGTGTACTCAAAGGATCAAAGAGTTTATTGCGGTAAAAGCCTACCATAGTCTCCACACGAATGAGACTGCTACAGTAAAGACACTTTGAAATTTCCAAGTATATTTGGAATGAGTTCTGGAGAGCTAGAATTCTTTGCTTTCCTGTTGCCTTTAGTTTTTATTTTGTTAATTTAGTTCATGCTGCACTGCATTACCCCACATAATTGTGTCAAGGAATAGTAAATTAGTTAAAAAATCTCAAAAATGGCCTTTATTGAGTAAAGCTTCTGGGCGTGTCATATCTAAACCAGCTTGCTCAAAAAATCCTTAGAAGTTTACATGTTTTATGGATATCTAGTGTGCAATGGAATAGCATTCACCAGATCATTTAGGATCTAAATTGAGAAAGTTTGTATGTGGAGAAGATTTTATGTATACTTTTTCTACAAGTTCTTGTGTGTTTTCATTGTGTCACTAATATGTAATCAGCAAATCTTGTTCCAGCAAACACCTGCCTCCTTCATTTCCACAATAAAATCGCTTTACAATGTATATTCATTATGTCACTAAGAAAACTCTATTTTAAAAGAATATATAGTCCAAGGAGGCTAAGGAACAATTTTCATTTTATCTTTTGTACTTAGGTTTGCATACTGAATTACAAATCACATGCATGACCCATTAAAGGTGAAGGATAGGCATGAATTATATTAGAGGCATGTCTTTTAAAAGCTCAGAAGTGACCATGGGAATGGAGTGGACAACCACTTCTGAGGTTTTTTTAAAAAAAATAGGCACAAGATTAATTCTACAAGTCTATGTACTTCATCATCATTATCACTGCTGTAGCATTTATATAGCAATTTAAAGTGCTTAGAACACATCACTTCCTTTATTTCAGTAATCCTTATGGCAACCCTGCACATTAGGACACTATTGTCCTCATATTGCCAACAGGGTGCTGAAACCATGAGAGTCTGGTGTGCCAAAGAGCACCTAATGAGTTCATGGCAGAGATGAGATTTGAATCATACGTTGCACACTGTCTTAGCTCTCTTAATGGGGTACATGTGCATTTTGTACTTTGGTTCTTGAATATATAAATCATGCAAGAGATTCATTCAAGTTTCCCCACCAAATTGGTTCTTAAGAACATAAGAGAAACCAATGTTGAATCAGGCCAATGGCCCATCTAGTCCAACACTCTGTCACACAGCGGCCAAAATATACCAGGTGCCATCAGGAGGTCCAGCAGTGGAGCCAGGACATTAGAAGCCCTCCCACTGCTGCCGCTTCCAGCACCAAGAATAGAGTGCATCACCTGCCCCAGACTGAGAGTTCCCATCTATACCCTGTGGCTAATAGCCACTGATGGACTTCTGCTCCATATGTTTATCTAATTCCCTCTTGAAACTGTCCATGCTTGTAGCTGCCACCACCTCCTGTGGCAGTGAATTCCATATGTTAATCACTCTTTGGGTAAAAAAGTATTTCCTTTTATCTGTTCTAACCCGACTGCTCAGCAATTTCATGGAGTGCCCACGAGTTCTTGTATTGTGAGAAAGGGAGAAAAGTACTTCTTTCTCAACCTGCTCAATCCCATTCATAATCTTATAAACCTCGATCATGTCACCCCTCAGCCGTCGTTTCTCCAAGCTAAAGAGCCCCAAGCATTTTAACCTTTCTTCATAGGGAAGGTGTTTCAACCCTTTTATCATTCTAGTTGCCCTTCTCTGCACTTTTTCCAATGCTATAATATCCTTTTTGAGATGTGGCGACCAGAACTGTACATAGTATTCCAAATGAGGTCGCAGCAATGATTTATACAGGGGCATTATGATACTGGCTGATTTGTTTTCAGTTCCCTTCCTAATAATCCCCAGCATAGCATTGGCCTTCTTTATTGCAGCTACACACTGTCTAGACATTTTCATTGAGTTATCTACTATGACTCCAAGATCTCTCTCTTGGTCCGTCTCTGCCAGTTCAGACCCCATCAACATGTATTTATATTTAGAATTTTTGGCTCCAATGTGCATCACTTTGCACTTGGCCACATTGAACCCCATTTGCCACGTTGACGCCCACTCACCCATCCTCGACAGATCCCTTTGGAGTGCCTCACAATCCTCCCTGGTTTTCACCACCCTGAACAACTTCGTGTCATCTGCAAATTTATCCACTTCATTGCTTATTCCCAATTCCAAATCATTAATAAACAAGTTTAAAAGCATTGGACCGAGTACTGATCCCTGTGGTCAGGGCCGGCTCCCCCACTAGGCGAGCTAGGTGCTCGCCTAGGGCGCACCGGCCACAGGGGTGCCAAACTGCGCCCCAGTCCCTCCCGCAAAAAGCCCCTCCGCTTGCCCACCCTCTCCCCAAAGCCCGGGGGGGAGAGGAGGAGGGGGGCGGCTGATGCTGCCAGCGAAGAGCGCCCTAGTGGGCGTTCAAAATCAATCCGGCACTGAAGGTGGGCAGGCGTCAGCGGTGCGGCTTCTTCTCCCCCTGACGGCCCTCCCAAGTCCACCGCTGGGGACGGGGCTGGGGCTTCAGGGCTGGGCCGCGGGGTAGGCAGGCGGCGGCGGTGCGGCTTCTCTCTCCGCCGACGGCCCTCCCAAGCCCACTGCTGGGCGTGGGGCTGGGGTTTCCGGGCTGGGCCGCGGGCCAGGCAGGCGGTGGCGGCGTGGCTTCTCCCCCCCATGGCCCTCCCAAGCCCACCACTGGGCACGGGGCTGGGGTTTCCGGGCTGGGCCGCGGGGCGGGCAGGCGGCGGCAGCGCAGCTTCTCTCCCCCCTGACAGCCCTCCTAAGCCCACCGCTAGGCACGGGGCTGGGGCTTCTGGGCTGGGCCGCAGGGTGGGCAGGCGGCGGCAGTGCGGCTTCTCTCCCCCCGATGGCCCTCCCAAGCCCACCGCTGAGCACGGGGCTGGGGCTTCTGGGCTGGGCCACGGGGTGGGCAGGTGGCAGCAGTGCGGCTTCTCCCCCCCCCGATGGCCCTCCCAAGCCCACCGCTGGGCGTGGGGCTGGGGTTTCCGGGCTGTTTTAAATGGAATACAGTTGGTGAGATCCTCATTTCCACTGTTGGTTCCCCCCACACATGCACAGTGGGTTGTATCCTACCACTCCACTCAGCTGGTGGCATGGCACCATCTTCCTGTAGTGCAAGGAGCCATCCTCCAACACAAGGGGCAGTTCCAGTCATGGATGAACCTTGTGTTAGTGGACAGTTCTTTGTGCTGGAAGAACATGCTATTGTTAACTATGTGGCATGATAAAAAAAAAAACAGTGGAAAAAGCTTCACCAAATAACACAGTATCTGTTGGGCATGGTAGAATACTGAGAAGCTGGGACTATAAAGTGGAAGAGATCACACTGGGGGGGGGGCATCTCAGTTATTAGGAAGTGGCCCTAAAGACGTGTCGCAGTGTTCTGATTTAGCAGATGGAACTCATAGTGCGTAGCACATTCAGCACATGACCAGGATGATTCTGGCCCATACTGGCCATCATCTGGCCTACATAGCAGGCTGTGTAACTTAAATGATTGTTACAGGACTGGACTAGACATGCAGAAAAGTGCTGTGTGGGCATGCCCCCACATCCCTTTGAACTATAGAAGTAAGTTTAATTGGTTTGGGTTTGAGCAACAAACATGGTTCTGTTTGTAGTGAGTTTCTCATTCTGTTTTGATTTGCAGATTCTTTTCAGTAGAACACAAAAATGTAAAGCGATATTAGTATCTTTGTTTAGGTGCACTCTAGAGTCTTGGCTTACAGTAAATACCAGTTTTGTTCAACAGAAGTATCACTTTACACAAATCTGCTCCTGAAACACAGCAAATAAACCTTTCTGAGTATATAAACCCTAAACTGCTGAGTTGTTTACTGTTAAATATTTACTATGAAACTTTAGGGACATTTAAGAACTGGTTATTCTAGTTTTATGCTCTAGCCTCTGAGTAGATGTTGGAGTCAGGCAAGACCTTTCTGTTTTGAGCTACACTGCCTTTGCTTCACTAAACAGGAAGGGTTTAGCTTAAGCTGGGATCTTTTAAAAATTCATCTTAAATGTGTTTTCAAAATAAATGGCGTTTTGCATTCCAGCAAGTCAAGGTGGGCAGAACCTTCATCTCCTGCATAAAACTGATTGATGCCAGGTAAAGTTACCACCTTGTAAAGGTGGCACCTATGGTTTCTTACCAAGCTACAGTTTGCCGACATTACTACTGTCTTACTTCAAGTGAACTGGTCCCACCATTAGTAAAGAGGCTCACCAGAAAGAAAACAACTCTTTAAATATGTTATTGCACAACCATATGCCTTCTGCCGTGTTGACCTTGAGTAATCAAACTGCTTAAAGTACATGAACACTGCCTCTCAGCTAGATCTGAGTCCAGTAGCACCTTAGAGACCAACAAGATTTTCAGGGTATGAGCTTTCAAGAGTCAAAGCTCCTTTCATCAGATAATACCCCTCAGATTATTTAAAACTGCCGTTTGCCACCATGTTGTTGGTAGAAGTAATCATTGAGGGGAATTTTTTTAACAAATCCATCCATTTTCTTATCTGTCTTCCGGACACATTTGTATCTTTCCATTTGTCTACTAAGGTGCTCAGGGCAGGAGATATATTTCCCCCCCCCAAGTTCTTCCACAGTGTAGGTTAGAATAAAGACAGAGACTGGTCCAAAGTCTCTCACTAGCTTCCTGGCTGTGTAAGGATTTGAGGCTAGCCAAATGCATTGCTGTGTCAAAGACACAATGATGGTGTCTACTGCCCTTAGATACCCAGGCTGGAGGGTCACTTCTGGTGCATTCATTGCTATCATTGTGTGATTAGACTCAACACTGGCCCTATTTCAGGTAGAGGCAGGAGGTTTGTCTCTCTTGAAATTCATTACATTTATTTCTCATTTGGAAATGAAACAAATTGCCCTTCAGTTCCGTGAATAATAAAAGATACTAGCACATGTACTACTAGGGAGTCCTTGTGTCCAATTGAGCTACATTAGATTATAATTTGTGACTATGTTATAATTTCTGAAGGGAAGATTTTGAAAATGTGGAAGACACAAATGCCATATTCAGATGTTTCAGTATCCTTTGAGAATGGTTCTGCATCTTGATGAATATGCAGTTGTGGGATCAGTCACTTTTATTTGGATTCTTGGGCATGTCTTACTAGAGGGGGCAAGGTACTGTTATAAAAAAGAGTTATAAACTGTTGTAAAAGAGAGACCCCGGGACCTCTTATTCTCACTAACCTGCAGAAGAGGGGTTTTTTTTAAAGCGCCCTTAAAAGAAGCATTTTTATTATTTTTAAGAAAATGACATAACAACAAAACAAAACACAAAATACAATCACAGACAATACAATACAATACAATACACGATACAAACCCTAACACTACACAACACCCACAAAATACAACATTCAACATACACGGGGGGTAAACTTCCCAAAGCAAATCACTCAGTTCAATTCCCTCCCCCTTACCAACCTAAGTGTTACCTTCTTTTACTTCTGTATCCACCAATTCTATCATTCTATCTTATCCACTTCTAATTTAACACAGAACTAATAATATTCAACATTCAAAACATTATTATTTCTCTCCATCCTTCTCTCTGTGGTCATACCAGTTATAGAAGCGTTGCCACGTGTTTATAAAGGCTGATTCATCATGCCCTTTCAACATCAAAGTCAGTTTGTCCATTTCTGCTGCTTCCATAATCTTCTCAATCAGTTCTTGTTTTGTTGGAACCACCGTAGACTGCCAATACTTCGCATACAGAATCCTAGCCGCAGTTGCAATATATATTAACAAATATCTCTCCTCTCTCTGCACCTCCTTTGGCAGTATACCCAGCAATAACACCTCTGGCTTAAACACAAGAGTACCTTTTATAATTCTCTGCATCATACCATGCACCCATATCCAATATTTTTTAGTAACTTCACATGTCCACCACATATGATAAAAGGACCCAACTTTAGCATTGCATTTCCAACACTTATTAGAACATTTTTCATCATACTTCGCCAGCTTATCTGGTGTAATATACCACCTGTACAGCATTTTATACATGTTTTCTCTATATGGGACTGCCCTGGTTATTTTTACATTTATTTTCCATATTTGGTCCCATTGTTCCAGCTCAATATTATAACCAAAGTTCATTGCCCATTGAATCATGTTATTTTTCACCATTTCATCTGCTATATAATCAGCCAACAACAGTGCATACATTTTTTTAATAAATTTATTTTCTGGTTCATACAAAATTTTCTCCATATCTGTTAAAGATTTCTCAAACCCTACTTTTTAATCTTTTTTATATCTTAACTGGATCTGCACTCTGTGCCACCAACTGATATCATCATCCAGTTCCAACTCCCCCTTCGCATTAATAATGTCCAAATACCTTTGTGGGGGGTCTTCACAGTATAGCCTAGGCAAAGGCACTGCTTCTACTGGAGCCACCAACCTTGAAGTTTTGGAAAACCACCTCCTTCAGATGGTCTCCCATACTCTTCCAAGTGCGTCTCGTATCCAGTGCTGTTTAAAGCTTTTGCGTGCTGCCACTTTCTCATCCCACAGAAAAGCGTGCCAACCTTCCAGAAGATCGTGGCCTTCCAGTTTCAGTAATCTTCTGTCTTCCAACATCACCCATTCCTTAATCCAGGCCAACGCCCCAGCTCTATAATACAATGTCCAATTAGGTAGGGCAAGTCCACCTCTTTCTTTTAAATCTTGTAATACCTTAAGCCTGATTCTTGCTCTCTTCCCTTGCCACACAAACTTGGTAGTAATTTGCTCCAACTCCTTCAGTATTGCCAGGTTTTCCAGCACAGGAATCATTTGAAACAGGAAGATCCATCTTGGTAAAATGTTCATCTTTATCAGAGCAATTCTTCCCATTAGGGATAGCTTTAAATTCTTCCATTTTTCCAAGTCTTGCTTCGTTGCCCTTAATAATTCCCTATAATTATCTTCTTGCAGCGAACTGCATCTGTTCTTCAGTTGGATTCCTAAATATTTTGCCTTCACACAGAGTTTATATCCCGATTCTTCTTGCAAACACTCTCTTTGCTCTAATGTCATATTTTTAGTTAAGATTTTGGTTTTAGCTAAGTTAATTTTCAAACCTGCCACTTTCCCATAGTTTTTCAAAAGCTTATTTAGCTCCACAATTGAAGATCTGGGTTCCTCCAAAATAAATGCCAGGTCGTCGCATAAGCCAATAATTTAAATTGTTCTCCATACACCTTTAGACCCTTCACTTCTGGATTTTGTCTTATCTCCTTTGTCACTACTTCCAAAGCAAATATGTAAAGCAATGGTGAGAGAGGGCAGCCCTGCCTCGTGCCCTTTTGTACCTGAAATTGTTCAGTCCGTTCCCCATTTACCATAACAGCTGCTTTTTGCTTTGAATAAATTGCTTGAATCGCTTGAGTGAATCGTTCTCCCGCTCTGGCCTTTTTAAGTGTCTCTGTTATAAATGTCCAATCCAAGTTGTCAAAGGCCTTCTCCGCATCTACAAAAATCACCGCCATCTCTTTTTCTGGATGAGCTTCATAATATTCCAACACGTTTAGTAGCTGCCTTACATTGTGTTTTATCTGTCTTTTTGGCAGAAATCCAGACTGATCTTTATGAATTACTTTTGCCAAAACACGCTTCAATCTATCTGCCATGATAGAAGCAAATATTTTATAATCCACATTTAACAAGGAGATCGGTCTATAGTTTTTAACATCTTTCCCTTCTGTATCTTGTTTGTGTATCAGAGAGATTAGTGCTTCCTTCCACGTGTCTGGGACTTCCTCTCCTTCCCAAGTTTTCTTATAGACTTCATGCAGCTGTGGAAGCAGTATTTCTTCAAAGGTTATGTAAAACTCCACCGGTAGACCATCTGTCCCTGGTGATTTCCCTTTATTCTGCCTTTTCAGGGCCTCCACCATCTCCATCATAGTAATAGATTGGTTTAAAATCTTCTGGTCTCCCTCTGAAAACCTTTGCATCGTACGCTCTTGCAAATACAGGGATATTTTTTCTCTAGTTATTTTATCACTTGCATAAAGTTTCTTATAAAAATCCTCCACAATCTTCTTTAAATCTTCGATTCCATTTTGTTCCACCCCGTTTTTGTCTCTCAATGATTTTATCAGTGTCCTTTCTGACTGCTTTCTTACTTGATAGGCCAGCCATCTAGTAGGTTTATTAGCATTCTCAAAATAGTTTTGTTTAGCGTATCTTACCTTCTTTGCCAGTTCTGCTGTCAGTAAGCAATTCATCCTGTGCATGAGAAGCTTAATTTTCGCTTTCCTGTCCAAATCTCCTCCACTCTCCATTTCCTGCTTCTCTTGTTCCAGTATTTCTCTCTTCAGGTTAAAATATTCTTCGTTTCTTTCCCTGTTCTTCCTTGCCGCTTCCTTCATTAAAAGTCCTCTGGCAAAGGCCTTAAACGCATCCCATACCGTCCGCCTCGCAATTCCTGGGGTGATATTCTCCTTAAAGAAGAACATGAATTCTGTTTGCAAACTTCTTACCACCTTGCTATCCTTAAGTAAGAAGGGATTCAGTGTCCATCTACTTCTGCAATTTATTCCCTGTAGTTCCACCGTTATTGGATTATTATTTTTTTAAAACAAAATTTTTATTGGGATACATTCAACATTTCCAATCACGTTACCAATACAATTTCAGAAAAGAAGATCCCCGTCCCAATCCCCCCACCCCCCTAATAGGCTTCCAACACTGCTAATAACAAACAGAAAAATTATAAGGCAATCAAGCTTAGACTTAAATACATCGACAAACCAGGTAACACATTTGAATTATATATAACCTCTACAATTTCAGCATATTGTATATAACAGCACATACAGTTCAAAATTCATTTCATTTCTCGTTCAATATCCATACGTATCCAAGTTATATATTTTCCCCTTCATTCTATATTCAGTTTCTAGATACAATTTCAATCCTTCCCAGTCTTTTAGGTATTGTTCTGCCATTTGTCCATTTAATTTCTTTGTCATTTTGTCCATTTCCGCTAAAAATAACAGTTTTCTCAACCAGTCATGTACATCTGGCACCTTCTCCATTTTCCAATGCTGAGCAAAGGCCATTCTCGCCGACGTAATCATGTACCATAACAATGTCCTTTTTTCTTGTGGAATTTTTTCCATTGTCAAACCGAGGAGAAGAAGTTCTGGCTTTCTCTCAATTGGGATTTTCAGTATTTTCTGCATCACACAATGTATATTAGACCAGTATGCTTTCACTTTATCACATGACCACCACATATGGTAAAAAGAACCCTCTACTTTTTTACATTTCCAGCATTTATTACTCAAGTTCTTATCCATACTAATATTGGCAATCTTTTTTGGTGTCATGTACCATCTATACATCATCTTATAACAATTTTCTTTTACATTGATACAGGTAGACATTTTAAAAGATCTTTTCCACAAAAATTCCCATGATTCCATAGAAATTTCTTTGTTCATATTTATGGCCCACTTTATCATTTGTTCTTTAACAGTTTCATCCAAAGTATATACAGTCAACAAAGTTTTATACATTTTTGATATCATTTTCCGTTCTTTTTTCAACCATATATTTTCAATATCATCATTCATAGCTCTAAAACCAAACTCTTTACAGTCTTTTTTATAGATGTCCCTTATTTGACAATATTGTAACCAACCATACTCAAATTCTAATTCGTTATTTGGTTTTAAAACATATTTTTTCCCTTCTTTTTGCAACAATTCCTGATACTTCAACCAGTCATTACCTTTATATTCTGAAAACAAATGTATAACTGCAGCTGGAACAATCCACAGAGGCCTTTCATCCGAAATTGTATCCTTATACCTGATCCATGCATCAAACAGTGTCCTCCTTACATAATGATGCTTAAACATAGAGTCAGCTTTGTTTTTCCCATACCAAAGATAGGCATGCCAGCCAAATCTGCAATCGTGCCCCTCAAGAGCTAAAAGTTTTCTATTTTCCAAATTTACCCATTCAGATAACCAAGACATACATACTGCTTCATGATACAAACGCAAATTCGGGACTTGGAAGCCACCTCTGTCTTTAATATCATACATTATCTTCATTTTAATTCTTGGCTTCTTCCCTGCCCAGATAAACTTAAAGATTTCTCTTTGCCATTTTACCAACACTTTTCCATCTTTCACAATTGGTATTGTCTGAAACAGAAACATTAACCTGGGCAGTACATTCATTTTAATAACGGCAATTTTTCCAAGAAGAGATAACCTTAGTTTTTCCCATTTTTCTAAATCACTCTTTATCGAACCCCACAGTTTTTCATAATTATTCTTAAACAAATCTATATTTTTCATTGTAATTTCAACTCCCAAGTACTTAACCCTTTTAACCACTTCACATTCTGTCACATTTTGTAACATTTGTTGCTTTGTACCAATCATATTTTTACACAGTATCTTAGATTTATTTTTGTTGACATAAAACCCTGCAAGATCACCAAACTCTCTTACTTTTTCAAATACCTTAGGCATATTATTAACAGGATCTTCAACAATAAACATAATATCATCCGCAAATGCTCTTAATTTAAATGAAAAACCTCCAATATTCAAACCTTTTATATTATCATCATCTCTGACCGCTTGTAGCAAAATCTCCAAAATCCAGATAAATAACAATGGTGACAGGGGACAACCTTGTCTAGTACCTTTTCTTACCCGGAACATATCTGTTGATTCTGCATTGACAATCACCGAAGCTTTTTGTTCTTTATATATCGATTGAATCATTCTTGTAAATTCTACGCCCATCAAAGATTTCTCAAGCACTTTAAACATAAATTCCCAATTCAAATTATCAAAGGCCTTCTCTGCATCCAAAAATAAAAAAGCAACTTCTTTTTCAGGGTGTTTATCATAATACTCAATTGCGTCCAAAACAACCCTCATATTGTCTTTAATTTGTCTATTTGGTAAAAAACCAGCTTGATCTTCAACAATAGTATCTTTCAAAAACTTTTTAAGGCGCTCTGCCAATATTTTTGCAAATATTTTATAATCGTTGTTCAATAATGAAATGGGCCGGTAGTTTTTAACATTTGTTAAATCTTGCATTTCTTTAGGGATTAAGGTGATTGCAGCTTCATTCCAGGAGTCTGGGATCTTTCCTGTCTTTCTAATTTCATTTAGAAGAATCTCCAACACCGGGACCAAATCTTCATGAAATTTTTTATAAAATTTAGCTGAAAAGCCATCCGGGCCTGGGACTTTAGAGATTTTTGCCTCAGCTATTGCTTTACTGATTTCGTCTTTAGTTATTGCAGCATTTAAAAATGTTTTCATTTCGAGGTTTGGTTGTATCAAGTTAGCTTTGGATAAGTAATCCAACATTTTTTGAGGATCCGCTTGCTTCGATTGAAAGAGAGTCGCGTAATATTTAAAAAATTCCCTTTTAATTCCTCCTGGGTCTAAAATCTCTTTATTTCCATCTTTCAAACAGGTGATTGTTTTATTCTCTCTTCTTTTCTTTAATTGCCATGCTAAATATTTGCCAGGTTTATTTGCACTTTCAAAGGATTTCTGTTGCAATTTTTTCAAGTTCCAAAATACTTCTTTGTTCAACCTTGCCTCATATTGCTCCCTTAGAATCCTCAATTCTCTCAAAATCTTCTTTTTACCAGGCCTTTTCTTAAGTTCTGTTTCTTTTTTCCGAATATTTTCCATAATTTCTTTGTATATCTTCATTTGTTGTTTCTTTTCATTATTATTAATTGCAATCAGATGTCCTCTCATCACAGCCTTGTAGGCTTCCCATACCGTTTGCGTCTGTACACTTTTATTTAAGTTCAATTGAAAGTATGTTTGGGTTTCTGACCTTATTTTATCCACAATATTTTGCTTGTCCAGCAAATCTTCGTTAAGTCGCCATCGAAATTTTTTCCTCTTAACATACGTTGACCATTTTATCGGACTGTGGTCAGAAAGAATCCTAGGCAATATCTCAATTTTGCGTGTTTGCAAGATTAAATTCTCTGTCATCCACATCATATCTATCCTGGAAAAAGATTCGTGTCTTGATGAATAAAAAGAGTACTCTCTATCTCTGGGATGTTTGATTCTCCAAACGTCTGCCAAGTGTTCATGTTTAGTCAATTGGAAAAAGACTTTAGGAAGTTTGCCCATGGCCTCAATTCCTTTTTTTGATTTTCTATCAACAACATTGTCAACAGTACCATTAAAATCGCCCATTAAAATCGTTTGCTCATAGGTCAACTGTCGTAGTTGTTCCCACAGATCCTGAAAAAAGTTTTCTTTTGCCCCATTGGGAGCATAGAGATTAACAATTAATGTCTTTTTGTTCTGCAGCACAACTTCTACCGCCAAAAATTTCCCTTCATCGTCTTTAAAAATTTCTTTTGGTTCCAGCTCTTTTTTAATATATGTAACAACTCCTTTTTTCTTTTGAGAGGAGAGTGAATAAAATTCCTCTCCTAATCTTTTTTGAATCAAAAATTTGGCATCTGATTTTTTAATATGTGTTTCTTGCAAACAAACAATATCACATTTCTGTTTTTCCAACCAGAGTCTGATATTTTTCCTTTTTTGGGGTGAATTCAGCCCATTAACATTCCATGAAATTATTTGACTCTCCATGTTGATTCTGTAATTATTTATCAGAGCCTTTAAAATTATCATTGATGAATCTGGTCATTTGGTCAACTGACTTGATGGTGACTCTCTTCTGCTTGAACGAAAAACTGACACCTTTAGGAATTTCCCATCTATATCTTATGCCCTCTGTTTTCAGCTTGTCAATCAGGTCTTTAAAAAGTCGTCTGTCCTGAAGCATCGCTCTGGGTAGTTCCTTTAGGACCATGATTTTCTTGTTGTCAATTATGAAGTCATCCTGAAATTGTTGCTTGAACAAATCCTCCTTCAGCTTCTTAGATATAAACTGGACAATTACATCTCTAGGTAATTTTTTCCTTTGCGCAATCGCAGAATTGACTCTGTTTACCACATCAATCTGTGCCGCCACTCTCTCCTCTTCCATTTTCAAAAAGTCTGCAACAGCATCTACCATGACTGAATGGATGTCCTCATTCTTGTCTTCAGGGATCCCCCTGAATCTCATGTGGTTAATCATTGCATTATATTGGACCATCACATTCACTTTATCTGTTTCTAAAGTGACCTCAGCTATATTAGATGCTACTCCCTTCACCCTTACATCCATCTCATCTGCTCTTTTGGTCAGCGTCTGTATCTCTTTTGTAATTCCAGACATTTCTTTTTTCAACTCTGTTACTTCTGTTATTACAGTCTTTTCCAGCTTCAGAATCGCGTCCATCACTCGTTTCTCCATAGCTTCCATCATGCCCTGTAGCTTTTTTTCCTCTTTCCCAGCCATTTTCGGGGAGGACCAGGTATTTGCCCTCTGTCGTTGCCGCAGGTCGTAAGCCGTTGTTCAGAATTTTCCCTCCAACTCACTCTAAATCAAAGTCCTTCTTGTGCCCACCTAAATCGCACTAATTTCACTTTTTTATATTAAGTCTTTCGTTTAAAATCAAAGAAAATTTTTCTGACCTTCCCAAAATGGCGGGCGCAATTTCTCTATGGTAAATGGTTCTTCCGGGTACTCACTTCCTGTCCGGCAATCTTAATGGTCCCCCTTGTTCCTGATTTCTTCCCTTCTTCCGGCCTCCTTGGTCTTCTCTAGGATGATTACTTGTCTGTTCTGAAGTCACTTCCTGTTTTGCCGATTTCTGCTGCAGCAGCTACAGTACTTTTCCACTGCAGTTCTCGCGGAGTTACTGTTAGTTTCTATTTTAAAGTCAATAATCTAACCGCAGGAATGATCAACAATTCGGCTTTTTGGCCTTTTTTAGCTGTTTAACTGCACTTTTTCCGCTCCAATGTTAGTACAACAGATACAGCACGATCATGCGCTTCATCGGATGTTGTTTATTTTCGGCCGAAACGCGTCTCCGGTGAGCAATTTTAAAAAGTTACCTTCAAAGTCCGTGTCTTGTTATAGCAGTGTTTCCTTGATATCAGTTTCCGTAGAATGTCTTGGAGGTCTGGGTCATGCGTTCTTATGTTGAGAATCCAACTCGGTGGGGTCTTGTAGAGATTTTCCGAAGTGCCTTCTCTGGGGGAGGGGATCAAGGCTGGTCGCGGCGCTCTTTAAAGCCCCGCTATCAGCCGATCTCAACTCCTCTCTTGGGCCAAGCTCTCTGCCAGTCACCCCCCTGCCTGGGGGGATCTGCGGTGGGCTATTTGAAGCCCACCCTGTCGTCAAGACCCTCCGTTTGCTCTGGGAGCTCTAACGAGCAAGCCAGAACACCTTAGGACGCCATGAATCCCAGATCGGAAGCCCACCGTTATTGGATTATGATCAGCAAACATGCCTGCTTCAATTTCTGCCTCCTGTAAATCCCTCGTCATTGAGGATGACATCCAACACATATCCAATCTAGACCAGGAATTATGCCTTGCCGAATAGAACGTGTATTGCTGCTTTTTAGGATTTCTTATTCTCCAGACATCCACTAAACTCCTCTATAATCTGCAAAAGTGAATTAGTAAATTCATTACCTTTTAGCTTCTTCTTCTGGCTATTCGCCTTCCGATCCCATTTGTTATCAAAAACCATGTTAAAATCGCCAATCAAACAAAACTCTTGAAAGTCCTGTTTAGCTATCAAAGTCAAAAGCTTACCGTAGAATTTTTCCTGATTTTGATTCGGGGCATAAATATTCACAATTAAAACCTTTTTATTTTGTCTTTGAACTGCCACCATCACTATTCTCCCATCCTCTGAAGCGAATATTAACTCTGGTTGTAAGTGCTCCTTAATGTAGGTGGCCACTCCACATTTCTTCTTTTCTTTATCCGTTGCCACAAATACTTTGCCTAGCCCTTTATAATTCAGATGTTTTTCATCATTCCTCTTAATATGGGTTTCTTGAATACATGTTATATCCACTTTATGTTTCTTCAATTGATGAAATATCCTTCTTCTTTTCTGGGGTCCATTTAAGCCATTGACATTCACCAAAATTATTTTCAACTTCTTTTTATCCATCTAGGTTCTGTGTCTGTCTGTGTTCCTTTTCACCTTTTGTTTTTTGCCTTGTCACAATTGGAGATCTCAGTCTAAATCTTCTTGGTCTTTGAGGTTTGGCAGAGGGAGCTGATGCTGTTGCTCCCTGGGGTTGGGATTCCCCTTCCCTTTCCACCTCTCCCTCTTCTCTCTCCTCTTTTTCTTCTTGGTCATCCAACATCTCCACGCCATATGTCTCTAAGAAATCTTTAGCCTTAAAAACAGAGGTGATTCTGAATCTCTTTCCCTCAAAGTTAAAGAAGACCCCCTCTGGCAAAATCCACCTGTAGGTGATGTTATTGGCTCTCAACAGTGCCATTAAGTCTGAGTACGCCCTTCTCTTCTCCCTCACTCTCCAGGGTATCTCTTTTAAAACTTTAATTTCTTCTTGTCCCATCCTCAACAGTACAGCATTTACTTCTTTCAGTATCTTATCTCTGACAGCCCGTTTGTGGAACCACACCTGTACCTCCCTGGGCACTTTAAATCTTCTTGCATAGGCCAAATTCATTCTGAAAGCCACATCAATCTCTTTTGCTACTTCATTTATATCCTCGAACTGTAAATTATTTGCCAGAAGTTCCGACATCTTCAAATTCAGGTCTTCCTCTTTTTCCTCCGGGATGTTTTGAAACCTCAGAACAAACACCGCCTTCTCCACCTGTAGTCTCATCACATCTTGCTCCAATAGCGATTGTTTTTCTTCATTTTCTTGAACCTTCCTTTCCACTTGTCTCGTTTTTGTCTCCATTTCCTCCACTGTATTACTTAGTGTCACAATTTTTGTAGTATTATTGGCTATTTGTTTCCACAACAGCTGTAGACTCTTGGTGAACTGCTCCGTAATGTCCTTCATCACATTCTGGATCGGGACCGCCGCTTGGGGGATCATATCTCTTACTTCCTGAATAGCTTGTGGGACAGAATTCCGGATTTCTTCCATGCTGACCTTGATCGGTTCTATGACATCATTAATTGTGCTCAGGATAGTGGCTTGCACTACCGCTTGCATTTCTTTCTGGGGCGCTTTCTGGCCTGCGCCCCCCAACTTCCCTGTAGCAGAGCTAGTAGCCCCTGGAGAAACCAGAGACTGTTTCCTTGGTCCTCCACTGGCCATATTTGTCTATTTTTCACCACTTCCAAATCCCACTCTTAACATGCACAGAGAATATTCACAATTTTTTATTTACTCTTTACCCTTATCCAATGTTTGGGAACAGTGCAGGCCTTCTGGCCCCGTTCCCAGAACTTCTATCTCAGAGAAAATTAAAACAGGTACCAGTGTTTAGGCTATCTTATTTGTTGGCAAAGCCCCCCAAAATTATTTTCACTATCCTCCCGTCTATTTACCAGAACAGACCTCCTGTTGGCAATTTTCCCAGGAAGACTGTCTTGCCCGCCTTCCCCCTCCTTTATTCGCCCCCTATAGCCCACTAAAGCCAAATGAAGTGACCAGCCGACACACTGTCAATCAACAATCAATTTCTTATTGTCAAACAAAGCTCTTTCATCCAGTGGTCTTTAAACAGAGTCCATCCTTCTCTCACACCTCATTTACTAATAACAATCGCAGCAAAAATTGAGGGCGTAGCAAACACTCTCTCTTTCCTCACTCTCTTGTTCTCTTACTCTTCCACCCTGGCCCTCAAGGGTTAAAAATTAGCGTGCGATGAAGCGGGCCTCCTCTTCTCAGTTTCTCCGATTCTTCTACCCTACCCCTATTAGGGTTAAAATTTGAGCACGCTGCAAAGGGGTCTCCAGCCAGCTGCCTTCACCTTAAAGCTTCTTATTTTCACCAAGCCTCTCTCTTACCGGACGGAGTCCTCTCCAGTTCTCACTGCCCACAAACTGCTTCCCGTCCCGATTTTCAGTTTTTAAAAGAGGCTTAAAGGAAGACCCAAGTTCCTTCTCAAAACCCACTGAGAGCCAGGTTAAACCATTCTAAAGCCCAATCGCTTCCCTCTCAGCCTCTTCAGCTCTGTAGCTTTTCGGATGGCGTTCTGTTTCCCTCTCGCCCTTTCCACTCCAACCTCGCCACTTGCTCCCTTTCAGTTTCTAGCCGTTTGTTCTTCAGGTGGGAGAGCCCTCCCCACTATGCTACTTCTTAGGGCTAATTATTTTAAATCGCCCTTTCAAACCATACAGTTTCTGTCATGGATACTCACAGAAGCGCTCTGTCGGTAAGGTTTCTCTTCCCCCCCATCCGGTGCAGGAGCATTGGCTTTGCTCAGACAAACTGAGCCCGAACTTTGATCCCGCGTCGGGGGCGATCCAGCCCACCCTGTGAGTTGCAACTCACACAGGGTTTCAGATCAAAGCCCCTTGCAACTGCCAGTCCCTTCCCGGGACAGCAGGGGGTCCTTTTGATGATCAAAGGACCCCTTTAAAGATCAGAAGATCGCCACATGCTCGAGTGCGTGTGTCTCGCCACGCCGTCAGCCTGCAACTCCCCAGAAGAGTTTTTGACTCTTCAGTAAGGTCCCTTGGGAGGGGACAGAGGTCACCATGCCAAGCTGATTATAATGTGAAGTATGATTAAGTGGTTTTATTATTACAATCAAATTTTAACCAAATACCTTTATTTAGGAAATCAGCCAGTTTTAAGATACGGTTGCAATCATTTGGCAGTTGGCATGAGTGCCAATTGCTTGAGTTAGTCAGGAACTTATTTAAATGGCTTTAATTGTTGTTCTTTAATTGCTGTATGATTACAATTAGAAAATTAATGTATTCTTTTTTCATGCTGTGTTTGAAGATTATGTGTGCTGTTATATTTTGTAGTACACCAGTACTTTTGGCCAAAAAAGAGAGAGAGAGAGATCAGTAAGAGAAGATAAAAGTATTTATGCAACTTGTAATTAAAAAAACCCACAAGATTCATGTCACATAGCACATAGCTGTACCTTCATACATTCCTACTTTAGCACTGGAGACTGAGGGTGGAAATCCCTGCAAATGAGAGTTACATTGTCCATTGGTTTGAGAACATCAGTTCTTATCATATTGTTAAACCACAACAGGTGACTTTATTCAAACAATGCAGCAGAAAACAAATCCAGAAAAACGAGTAAATTGTGTAAAATTTTTAGAATACCATGTTTGTGTGATCACAGTTTTCTCTTCTATTTTTGGTGAGTTTTTGAATGCCAGTTGCAAGGGCCTCCAAAGGAAAGACTCTAATGATGGGCTCACAAACAACCCCACCTCACAGGAAAAAATGGAACTGTTGACTGCATCTTTGTGGCACTGCAGAGGCTCCCCAAAATATATAGCAGAAGCAAAGGCTGATTTTTCACTCTTAGGCAAGTTAAAATGTGACTGTGGCTGTGTTTACACACACTAAATAACCCACTTTCAATGCACTTTCCAAATGGATTTTGCCAGTTCACAAAGTAAAATCCAGTTGGAAAGAGCACTGAAAGTGAATTATTTAGTTATAGCAACTGGCATGGCCACTCACCAGTCAAGCAATCACACACTGAGCATGTTCTCAATGTTGCACATGTCTGATATAGCTGATAAGGTGAACTAGAACTTTGATTGTAGCCAGCAAGTGAGGGATCAGGGCTGTGAGGTGCTGGAACTTAAGAACACACCAGGTACTTCTTTCATTTTCAGTTTTTTTAAACAATGTTTAACCATTTTACTGATTATACACATTATATATAAGGAACACATGCAGACATTGTATTCAGATTCTCAGTAAGACATAAACCTTCTCCCCTGCTTTAAGTGTTTGAACACTGGAATGACTAACCAGAACTTTGTTATTCAAGTAATACAATAATTTAGAATTATTTTATTAGATAATCTGTCCTTAAGTTTTACTGTTACATACTGTATGCTTGCCCTCCCCACTCTTAGCAGTGTTTCCTTCGGCTCTCCTTCCACCACAGAGTTCTGGCAGTGGGCCTGGCTAGCAGTGGCATCCTCTAAATTCTACCATATAGAGTTTGTTTGGTCAGTGTCCTTGTGTCCATATGATATACTTCACATTATTTTATTTGTTTATTTTATTTTAATTTTATTTTAACAGCTTGCCCAAATTAATTCAAGAGCTGTACAGCTTGGTTCTCTCTTCATCCGTGGCCTGTCCATCTTGATTATGGCCAATAGTGCCTGTGGTTTCCCCTACAAAATGGATGATTTAATGCCGTGGCACCTATTTGATGGGAAACTCTTTCATGAGAAATACCAGCAGGCTCACAGAGGATGGCCTTTACATGAGATTTTGGAAGGCAATGTAAGTACCAAGGCTTGGTTTTAAAGAAACATTCTTGTCTAAAAAACTAAATTTCTTTTTCAAACTATATTTATTTATATATTCATTTCATTTCATTTCTCTGGTGCTCTTACATGTCCTGCACATTTCCAACAGTTTTCCCGCTCTCATTTCCAGCAGCAGTAAAATAGAACATAGTTATCAGCTGGTATTGTTTCCACTGCTCTAGTAATGAATAAAAGTACAGATCTGATCACCTCCTTAATGTATGAAGAAAAGTAGTCAAAGAAGTGTATAGAGAGACTTTCAAGACAAGACTCTAGATTAAAGGCTTTTATTCTCTTGGGAGTTGATTTTGATTTGGGATAATTTGGGATCTGTTATTTATTCAGAGGTGTAGGCTGCATTCAGACATCTGTTTGTCCTTGGCAGGCACGAACACAGCTTGTTCTGTGCCTGTGCAATCCCATGGAGCATTATTGAAAGTTTTTTCAGTTTGGGGAGCTATCACACTACAACTTGCTGTGATGTCTGAATGCAGTCACCTGAACAAATTGAAGATTGTTTCCTCCCTATAAGCAGGGATTCTAATTTGGAATCATGGTTTGTGGAGAGCAAGTCAGTTCCAGTTTACCCAGGTGCCTGCGTTTGTATGTCATTGGAAAGTATAATTTGATTCAAAACTTTCCAGGCCAGAAACTTTTCAGCTGTGAGAACAAGCAATGTTTGTGCCCACTGTGAACAAAGAGAGGTGTAGCCAAATTGCCTTATTTATTAATGAATGTGGGGAATTATGAGTATTAAATGGCAATAGGCATTAAATATAGGATCATAACCTATGTATACGGGAGTCAGAATTCTCAGAACCTATGAACAGACACAGAGGTTGTGCTGCTGAAGCAATGATTTCTTTACTAAAGGTTTTTCAAGCATACAAACAAAAAATCTAGCATTCACACACATGATACAGAACTAAGAATACAGAGTAGAAAATATAGAGACATTTGCATGAGCAGGAAGTATCGTTGGTTGGGTGATACTTTATCTGTCTGGTGAGGCAAGTTGATTCTGCAGTGAAAAATGGGATAAAATAAGGGAAGGGGTCGTGAGTTGACCAGCAGCACACGTGGAATGGTCCCAAACTGCAGGGATGGAACTAACAGCAAGAGAGTGAGTCCAGGAAGGGCTCTCCATAAATACTTAAAATGTGACCTGAGGCAAAAGGCTCATGTGGTCACATGGTTCTCAGGAAGTACCAGAAAAAAACTTAAACTCTGCATGTGGCATAAAGGGATTAATAGCTGGGCAATTGAAAATTAATGTTCAGCAGGGAGTGACACTTCTGGGGGAAGGGGGTGAGACAAAGGAGAGAAGGAAGAGAACCAATCACGTTGCAGGGCTGGTGCTTTGGATTAATGACCAGAAGCTTGACAGCTGGATTATCTTGATGGGTGATAGGAAGACTGGATCGCTGCTATTGTCTGTTGCTGAACATATCCTTTTGTCTTAGGCTGGCTCAGGAGGAAGAGGAATATGTGTTTTTCCAGGTGAAATTAACACATGAAAGGGGGGAATGTTTGTGTGATGGAGAAGAGATTCCATCATGGCTTCTGTTCAGGAACATCTGTCCTTTATCAGAGTATGGTGTCGTCTCTGATCTGCTGCTGTTTCTACATGCATAGAGCTCAGGGGTGCTGCTCTGCATCCTGGTGCTTGGATGGATGCAGAGGTGCAGGGGCAGAACTAGAGAGGTGAAGGCCCGGAAAAAATCGGGGGGGAAACGGGGGAGGGGGGTTCTGTTTTTTTCCTGAAGCCTTTTTTGTTTTTTTCAAAAAAATTGGAAAAATTGAAAAAAGAAAAGAAAAAAATTGATTATGGAACGTGATAATGACAGACACAACAGAGTAGCTAAAGAAGCCGAGACTGAAACTGGTAATTACAGCTCAGAAAATGATTTTCATTAAATTTCATGCCCATTCATTGAAACTTAGTCCCACACTCCCTTCTATACACTTTCCCCCACTTCAATTCTTTTTATGAGAATGTTGGTTTTTTTTATTTAATACTGTGAAGAGGAAATATGAATAATTGTTACTTCTGGATTTTAAAAATTGTTTTGTGGAGGTTTTTTGGTCTGTTCCACATAAACTAGTAAACAGTTCAGGAGATTGTTGCTCCATTTGTTACAATTACAAATAAATATTATTACAAAAGTAAATTCTTTTTGTAATAATTGTTTGGATACACTATATTTTTAATATGCTAGTTTGATAATTTCATGCCAAGTAAAATTGTCCATAGTCATATTTTATGTTCCTAAATTAACAGAATGTCTTTCAAACTGGAAAAGAAAAAAAGAAGTGCTAATGTAGTATTTTTTTCAATTTTTCCGAAAATTTCCATTTTTTCCTGAAAAAAACGGAAAAAAATGGGTTTTTTTCCGAGCTTCAAAATTTCCAGAAATTTTACATCTCTAGGCAGAATGCTTCTGGAGTCCTGGGTTCACTTGTGGCTTGTCATACTTCTTAGGCACAAGGCTTCCCTTGGCCACAGTGTACATTCCATTGTCCAGTATAAGGGCACTTCTCTTGGGAACACAGCTCTGTCTGTTGCCCTGAGACACACCTTTTCACAGTTCAGCATGGCAGTCATATTTCAGAGTCTTTAATAATGCCATCTGAAATGGCTGCATGGCAACAGAGGAGTCATGACAATGTCATAGTATTCGGTTTATCAGAACATACTGTTGGAGGTCTCGTTGCTTGAAGTTTTCTCACTGCTGGAAGTTATGTGATGCATGCCATTGAAGTCCTTCTCTGGGAGAGAGCCAGGGCCTAGGCAGTTCCAGCAGGAAATGATCAAAACTACCATTGCCTTGGTTACTCTCCTAAAGTTCCTTGTTTGGTTCTGCCCAGTTGAGTACCCAGGATATCTAATGTGATAGAAATACAGGGGTCATTTCCTGCTGGAGCACACTGCCCAAGCGGGCAGGCTGGGGAAAGCCTTCCAAGGAGCGGGGAGGCATTTAAATGCTTCCCCGTGCCTTCCCCCACCCGCTTCTGTGTTTCTCCATCTCTCTCTGTCCTTCTGTCTCTCTGTGTGTCTCTCTCTGTTTTTATGTCTCTTTCTCCCCCTCTGTGTGTGTCTCTCTCTGCCCCTCTGTTCCTCTGTGTTTCTCTCTGCCCGTCTTTGTGTGTCTCTCTCTGTTCGTGTTTCTCTCTCTGCCTCTGTGTGTGTGTCTCTGCCCCTCTCTGTCCCTCTGTCTGTCTGTGTGTCTCTCTCTGTTTTTATGTCTCTCTGCCTCTCTCCTGTTCTGTCTCTCTGCCCCTCTGTTTGTGTGTATCTCTCTCTCTGCTCCTCATTCTCTCTGACCCTCTCTCTCTGACCCTCTGTGTGTGTGTGTGTGTCTCTCTCTGCCCCTCTGTGTCTCTGTCTGTGTGTGTGTGTGTCTGTCTGTCTGTCCCTCTGTGTGTTTCTCTCTCTGTTCCTCTGTGTGTTTCTGTCTGTCCCTCTGTTTCTCTGTGTCTCTCTTTGTGTGTCTTTCTGTTCATTAAACTCAGAAGGGTAACAAATGGCCTATTATTCGTGCACAGCTTACCACAGATTTTCACAATAGTCAAGTCGTGAAGCTTCGACTTGGATTCTGTGTTTGCATTTTCCACCATTCTTTTTCTTCTTTTTTTGTTTTTGTTTCTGGATTGCATTGTGTTTATTCTGCATCCAAAACAAAAAACAGGGTTTTACTAACTGGGATGGGGAGATCACTTGTGACGTAGTGGTGAGGCCAAAGTTTTGTTTTTTTGATTTTTTGTTTTGTGCAGTCACTCTACAGTTGTGCAGTATTGTTAAGTTTAACCCTTCCATTCAAGTTCCTGGTGTTCACTGTTTGCCTTTTTTAAAAAAAAAATATTCACCATTTCTGCTTGAGATTTTTTCATTCGCCCTTACTCACTGGTTGTCATCTTGATAGTGTTGACATGCGTGACCCACTAATTTCACTGCCATGTCCTTAATAAAAAAAATCCTCAGGGGGCTTGTGCTTTTTACTCCCAAGTCACTTTATAAGAGTGTGTTAAGGCTTAATATTGAGTTATGTCTGTCAAAGGTTAACTGAACAAATGAAAAACGATCAATTTAGAGGGGGAAACAAATTGGAGATCCTCCATTGGGTGGGTTGCAGGGAGAGACTTCAGGTGGGTAGCTGAACCCAAGAGGCTTTGTAGAGCAACTATCACAAAAATAAATAGCAATACTAACTTGATCTGTATTTTCATGCTTGTTGTAGGGTGTGGTCACATGGGCCAGATAATGCGGGGGGGAGGCGTGGCTATTCGCCCCAGAGCAAAATAAAGCATGGTAGCCCTATCACACGGTCTCCCAAGTCTCCGTGCTTAGGCTGTTAGCTGCTGCTCACACGGAGATGCGGGGGTATGGCAAAAAAGTGGCACAGCGTGATCACGCAAGCGGCAATCGCAAGCCACTGCTTCTGGATCAGAGTCCCCGCATGCACATGATCAAGGAATGAAGGATCACTTCATGGCGAGTTGGTGCAACAGGTCGCGTTTGTGTGCATGCACAGTTCAGCATTTGTACGCATCCTATGGAGACTTACAAAAAGCATCCGGTTTGTGACGGGACGTGAATGGGTGCTGGATGCCATGGGATACTAGCGTTCCTGCAATCATATGCCCGCCTTTGCCCCGCGTTTTCCGGATACTAGTGCATTTTCCATGGTACTTTTTAACTCCGCATCTTCAGCGGGACGCCATGGGTTGGCCACGGGACACTATGCTTCCCAGATGTTGCAGTGTGATTGCACCCCAAAAATCCACCTGACATTCATGCCTTCCGTGTGGCAAATTCTCCATGTGACCAGGGCTGTAGGGTAGCTTCCGGTGATGTCAGGAGGTGTGGCATATGCTCATGCATTATGCTAATGAGCTCCTGCACCTCTTTTTCTACGAAATGACCCCTGAAGAAATATATTTTGTCAAGATAAAATTTGTGTTTGTTTGGAGGCTGCTAAATAAGACAAAGAGGTTTTCAGTTTCTCTAGCATAATAAGCAGCATAAACTGTACAGTTCCTGAGGCAATGTAATCGATTGTGATCATCTGAACTCTCAGAGAGCAAAAGGAAGGAAGAATGGACTGAATCTCCTTATTATCCTAGCTCTAATTCTAAAGAACCTGTAAGTGGAACTCTTCCATTGTGCCTCGATCTAGCTCCAGCTGAGATCCTCCATCGTCTCTGATTTTTTGATCATTTCTTCCTTCTGTGAAGAAATTCATTTTTTGGGTAGAGGTCTGACCTGAATAAAACCTTTACTAGGAGGTTTTTAAAGTTTTTATCTCTGAGCAGAGAACAGGCAGGGAGGGGGAAGTCGTCAATGGCTTTCCAGCCTCACCTCAGCTGTCTCTTAAGAAATGCTAATAGGTCCAGCTAGAGACAATAGGATGGTCCATTCCCCCCCCCAATCAGGGAACATAGATTTGGAAGTATTAAAGACTAGAAGGGCTTCAGGAAGAAACTTCTAGAAAAGCTTATTTGACTCAGCCTGACCTGGTCAGTGAGTGTAGAAATAGATACGATAAAAATATCCTTGCAACAAGGAGGAGGTCTCCTTTGTGTTGAGTCCATCAGAGCAGACAGAACACTTACCAGAGGTCTGGAGGAGGTGGCCATTGCCATGTGCTGGCCTACACCTGAGGGAGCCTTCAAGGTAATTGAAATTCTGTAGAGATCTGTAACTTTCTAGGCTAAGGATACTGCCTTATATTTAACAACAGATAGGGTATGTATAGAGGGAGGGACAGAGGAATTGTGTTTTACCTTTTTCTTTTGAATCCCTTTCGCAGTCTGGTGCTGTGCTAAGAGTATGCTTGTAAACATTTTCTTTTTAATAAATATTTTATAACTTTTAATACTGGTAGGGGTTCTCTGAACCACATAGACCTCCACCACTTTGGACATGCTATTTTAAAAGGAGTGCCAGGGGAGAGGCAGTCAATTGGCAAGCGGCTATTCTTCAAGGAGTGCACAAGGCAGTAAACTGTCCCCATGGTGACCAGGCGCTGGGCAGCAGGAGACACAGAGGCAAGTCCTCAGAACTTGGAAGGGAAGCTGGGAGTCCTGACCTTCCCGGAGGACAATTCCTACAAGGGTCAAGTGGTGATGGCAGGTTACTGTAGAGATAAAAAAGCCTCTCCGGCTGTTGGTAAAACCTTGGAGGGCAGGGTGGAGCAGGACTGTTCCACCACACCTCTCTTAACACTTTGTGCCCCCCCATTGTTCCTGAGGGTCTCTTGATCCTCAAGAGTAGAATTTCAGGGAGCTCTGTGGCTTACTGCTGCTATACCCCACAGGCTTTATATTGACAACAATACTTAGGATGCAGTCCTTGGTTATCTGATGAAGTGTGCATGCACACAAAAGCTTATACCCAGAATTAAAATTTGTTGGTCTTAAAGGTACCACTGGACTCAACCTTTGTTCTAGTTTCTTTTACGTTAGTGTAAAGTAAGGCTATGGCGTAGTTATTTTTATATGTTATCTACACATTGATTTTTGCCTCTGGAGGAGGAGTGGGAAAGTACTGAGGAGGTAGGAGATGAAAGCAGGTAAGTAGCTCTGATCTGCATGTCTGGACTATGGGTAGGGTTCTTGTGCAGTCCATTAGTAGGTATTAATTTAACAGAAGTTAGGTGTCTGCTTTCAAAAAGAGACTGAGTTTGCAAGTGTTATCTTTGCCTTCTGTCTACAGGAATCTTGGGTTTCAGAGTTTCAGAATTTGATGTCTCTTATTTGCAAAGCATGCGCAGCAAAAGGTAGAAAAATCCAGAGCAGACAAAGAGAGAACAGTTTTGTGCCAGGTAGGTATCATGTTAACTCTTCTAACAAATCCATTCTGTGGACAGTATCTTGGAGCAAACAAAGTAGCAACAAAGTTGTAAAGGTGTAAATCATAATCCTATAAACAAAACAGATTAAAATACATAATTTATCAATTTTAAAACATTCAGACAAAACATGCAAGAGTTAAAACACCTAGGATCAGCAAACCCACAGTCAAATCTAGTAGAAAAATTCAACCTCCACCAAATGCTGGAATACCCCTGCCTTGCATGCCTTCCTAAGTGTAGCAAGGGAAGGCACCCTCCTCACCCACTCTGGTATGCCATTGAGAAGGATTGAAGGCTGGTAACAACAGTCAAACATTCTGCCTTCCCAGTCAGCATCACCTCCGCCTTCTCTAGATTAAGTATGTCTCCATACAGAATAACAGTGCAGAATAACAATGGTTTTGTAATCTTTATAAAGTAATCTGTATCTAACCTGTTACTGCGAAACTGTCCAATGAGAACTCAAGATAGTCTTTTTATTTTCAGCATCGAGTGGAATAAATTATTTTTCAGAGAGAAGAGGAAGGGGAGGGGCTTCTCACTTTCAGAACCCAGACAGGATTCCATCTCATCCGTATCACCTTCCAGACCAGGGATGCCAATGGAGAGGTCCTCAGACACATGCTTTTTCATCTGGATTCCGAATTCCTGGTAACTCCCTTCCACGCACTCATAACGCACTTCATAGTTGAATAATGCTCCACAGTCCCTATAAATGTATTTACCATAACCTTGACTTTTTTCACATACAGGAATTAGAGCCAATGACTCTTCTGCTAAGTTGGATTCAATAGCACCCTTTCATGAAATGTTACTAGAACAGAGAAATTCTTTCTGTGGTGGTGGAAGACCTAGTGGAAGAGAGTCACTGAATCCAGTTTAGCAGAAAACACTCATTGCTCCACTCCAGTACGTCATGCAGTGAAAGGCAAGGCCTGGGCAAAATCATCAGTCAAGCCTACCAAGGCTGCTTCCATCCCAAGTAGCCTTGGTAGCCCTGACTGATGATCTTTTTCGTGAGAATGACAGTGAGAATGCGTCCATGCTCATTCTCCTGAACCTGTTGGCAGATTGATACCATCATCTATGCTAGCCTTCTGTAGCATTTGGCTGGTTTAGGAGTGGGTTCTGTGTTCTTACCTAGCCAGCCTCTTAGGGAAGATATTACTGGGGGACTGCTGCTCTGTCCTGTGATATTTGTGCTGTGGGGTTCCATAGGGGATGAACTTGTCCCTGTGCTGTTTAACATCTACATGAAACTGCTGGGAGAGATCATCTAGGGGTATGGAACAGGTATTGAAGGAGAAAGAATCTCGGGTGAAAATTTTCACCCCCCATCTTCCTGTTTGTGGTTGATGAAGGACCAAGTATCCTGGGGGAGTCAGCTCAGTGAGCCACGGCTTCATCCTTGTCTACCCAGCTCTCAGTCACGCATGCCAGATCAAAATTCTCTTTCCTAATAAATTCTTCAAGGGAGGCAATCTTATTGATAATTGATCTGACATTGCACAACATCAAGCATGATGAGGGGGCAAAGAAGTCTGGGTCTGCACACCATCATTTCTTGGGATGGGAAGGCGATTAGGAGGGGACTGAGCATATCCATATCTTGGTTTCCTTCTAAACTTAACTCTCTGCCCACCACCATACCTCCAGGGCTGGCCCCAGGTGTCTGGGCACCTTAGGCAGGACAGCCTGGGGCGCCCACCCCACCGGAGATGCCAACCTCCCGTTGGGGCCTGGAGACCCGGCGGGGCGGCGGAGCACTGGCTTTCCTGGGCGCTCCACAGCTGCGGGGCCCCCAGGAAAGCCAGGGAAGGGGCGGGAGTTCTAACTCCGCCCCTTCCCTCCCAGCGCCGGCTTTCCTGGAGGCTCCGCGGCTGCGGGACCACCAGGAAAGCCAGGGAAGGGGCAGGGGTTCTAACCCCCACTCCTTCCCTCCCAGCACTGGCTTGCTTGGGCGCTCCACAACTGCGGGGCACCCAAGCAAGCCAGGGAAGAGGCGGGGGGGCTTTTCGTGGGGGGCGCCTTTGGGCGCCCCTGCGGCCAGCGCGCTCTAGGCGAGCACCTAGTGGGCAAGCCGGCCCTGCATACCTCCCACCTCCCCATCTTACAGGGATTCCCTAGTCACCTAGGCACAGCTTAGTCTGGTTTCCCTGTGCATCTGTGAGAGGATCTAACCAGCTGTGATTTATTGTGCACCAAAAAAACACAATCAACCAAACCCACAATAGTCCAAGCCAAGCTATCGACGTCCACCCTACCCACTCATGTATTCTATACCCCTCCCCAAAATTACCAGCCAGCTGTGGTTTGCAGGAGTTGTTGCCTCTGCTGAGATAGGGCTGCAGTCTCTGGACTCTGCCTGGAGCTTTTCCTGATGTTCTGGCAAGGCAGTCCCAAGCACCCCCACTTTGGCCTTAGTAATTACTCAGGTAATTAGCTCTAATCATCAGCCAGTGGTGGTCTGCAGGAGCTGTTGCCTTTGCTGAGCTGCAGTTCTGAGTATTAGTACTTTTAAGGCTCTGAACAGCTTGAGGCCAGAGTACTTGAAGAACCTGTTTCTCCCATACTGTCC
This sequence comes from Gekko gecko, assembly GCA_029375565.1. NCBI lineage: Eukaryota > Metazoa > Chordata > Lepidosauria > Squamata > Gekkonidae > Gekko > Gekko gecko. The sequence continues at coordinate 125,432,852 of JAPDNY010000001.1, read as the reverse complement.
AGCTTACCAGTTAAGGTCCTAGCACTACTCCTGGTGCCCCCCCCCCAACAGAAATAAGATGGGTAGCAAGTAAAGATGGGGGCTTCTCTTCAGTGGCACCCTCCCTTTGGAATGCTCTATCTCAAAGCTCTTCTGGCATTTACATTACAGGCTTTTCAGTACCAGATCAACATGTTTCTCGGTACCTGGACTTTTAACTGAATGCTATCTCTTTGCCATGGTCTCTCTCCACTTTTATGCTGTCTGCTTTTGTGTCTGCTTTTACGCTTGTTTTATTATTTATTTAAAATGTTCCCATGCTGCCTCACAAAGTAAAACAAAATAAAAACATAAAATCAAACCATGAAAAAAACCACTCCAATTAAAAAAGAACACAGCATGAAAGTGCTGCTGATTTACTGGTTTCTGTTTTAAATATTGATGGGGAATTTTATCACTGCTGTATTAGATGGTTATTTTAATTTTTATATTTATTCTGGTTTGTATTGATAGATGCCCCAGTCAGATTCTGAACTGCTGGGTATAAATATTTCAAATAACTAAATAAGGGTAGTTGCATCAGAAATACATAATCACATCATAGTAAACTTCTAAACTGATCCTGCACAAAATGTCAGATTTTCTTGTTTAAGGGAAAGCTTTCTACATTTGTTAAGGAATTTCACTGGCATGTCAGTCTTATTGCCTGTAGTCTTAAATTCTAATTTATTCCCAATTCAGAAAAGCTTGATTGAGCTTTTATGCTAGATCTTTATTTAATGTTTCTTGAAAGAGTGCTTACAATTGCAAGAAAGCCTTTTCCTCTTTCAATCCTGAGTTTTATTCAGAGTTTCAATGAGACAATTAAAATATCACACTTAATTGCCTGTAATTTTCCTTCATCCCCCCCCACCACAGTTTGGCAGCCCTATATTAGTTCTCTTGTAACAATTGAGCTTGGAGCATCTGTTAATTTATCAGCTGAAACAACAAAAGTTAGCTTGGCCATTTTAAACAAATCTCTCTCTAACCAAGTATTTTATCTCTGCACAGGGCCAGTTCTTGGGTAATTTAGAAGGACTGTAATTGCACAGATTACATAGGAGCAGGCCAAGCCCAAGTGAAGCTAACAAGAGAAGAGTCTGTGCTGCCTCCTCCCTTTCTGGGATCCCCAATGCATATGTCTGGCCAAGAGTCAGGTCAGGTTTTCCTTGATGCAACTTTATTTCCCCACAGCCACATAGGTAGGATTGCCAGCTCCAGGTTGGGAAATACCTGGATATTTTGGGGGTAGAGCCTGAGGAAGGCAGGATTTGAGGAGAGGAGGGACTCCAGTGGGTATAATACCATATAATCCACCTTCCAAAGCTGCCATTTTCTCCAGGTAAACTGATATGTGTCACCTGGAGATCAGTTGTAATAGTGGGAGTTCTGCAGTCATCACCTGGAGGGTGGTAACCCTAGCAGCTGCAGGAATTCACTTCCCAAAGCACTGCAGGCCCCAGTTTGGATCAGGACTGCAGCAGGAAGGGAGGAAGGGCCTCTGCTTTTCCTTCACAAGCTGTTTTCCTGAGCTGAGAAGGCCCCTGGGAAGAAAGTGAAAAATGTGCATCTTCTGCTCTCACAGTCAGAGGACTGGATTACAGTTCCCAGTGATATCAAACATTCTAGGATATCTCTAGGCCCTATCTTAGGCTTCCCAAATACTTACCTCGTGCTGGCAGGGGACGGATACGTCCTGCCAGGACCATCCCTGGGGGAAGGAAAGACGTGCCACACAATGCCATCGCCAGGAAGTGACGCTAGGCGATGCTCTGGCAATGCAGCTGGAAACTCAATGGTACCATCGAGTTTTCAGCCCTGTTGCCAGAGCATCACCTGATGTCACTTCCTGGCGACGGCATGATGCGTTACAGGGAGGAATGGTCCAGCTGGGGAGCATGTTTCCCCTGCCCGCACACAGTAAGTACTTGGGAATCCTACCCTATCTAGAGATTTGCAATTGTAAGTAAAGGTAAAGGTTCCCTTGCTCGAAAGCCAGTCGAATCCGACTCTAGGGTTGCGGTGCTCATCTCCGTTTCAAAGCCGAAGAGCCAGCGCTGTCCGAAGACATTTCCGTGGTCATGTGGCCGGCATGACTAAACACCAAGGTGCACGGAACGCTGTTACCTTCCCACCGAAGTGGTACCTATTTATCTACTTGCAATTTCTTGCTTTCGAACTGCTAGGTTGGCAGGAGCTGGAACTAGAGACAGGAGCTCACCCTGTCATGCAGCACCCGGGTCTCGAACTGCTGAACTACTGACCTTCCAGAGCCTGCAGTTCAGCGTCTTAACCACTTGAGCCACCGCAGCTCCTTTGCAATTGTAGATTCCCATTAATTAGTCCTCAGGCAGGGGATTCATTCTGACTCATATTGGGGCTGTCTTTGAAAAGTATCAGCTAAAACTTAATTATCTAATATTTAATATTACCCTCAACAATGGAACATGGCCAGCTGCTGTATCTCTTTCTGCATTTCAGAAATGCTGGTCACCTTATGTTTGAACATATATTTGAGTTCAAACATAAGCAAATATGCACTAACAAACAGGCAGTGGCTGCTTCACACTTGTGGCTAAGCGTAAAATGGGAGTTGCAGTATGCTCGGATGTATTGTATCTTTCAAGTGCTTGTGGGTTACGTGAATCAGCCCTAAGTGTTGGATAATATGAGTTTCAGTTAGGGTATAAATATCTAAGACTTTATGACTGTAGATTCCTTAAATGTTTCCTTCTGTGTTTTCTCTCAGTTAATCTGAATTCTATATTGGTATTAAATAAGCTGTTTATTCATCCCTTTTCATACATTTCCTTTGTGTCATTTTTGAGGCAGCAGTTCAGAATTGAGACAAATAGCAGCAGCAAAGGTTTGAGTTCTCTGTGCCCTATTATGTTCTCTATTGTGTGGGGTGTTGAACTATATTGGAACTATAAATTTAAATACTTGCATCACTAATCAAAGCAGATCAGTGAAACTAAGATAAACCTTTCTTAACACCTTTGCAGCTGTTTGTTGAACTTTGTCCAAAGGGAAGGGAAATTCCCTTTTAGCATCATATCCCTAGGCTGAAAGATATCTAGCTGCCCTCAAGCAGAGCCAGGGCTTTTTCGGCCTTGGCTCCAACCTGGTGGAACTCTCTGCCAAATTACATCTGTGCCCTGTGGGACTTTGCACAGTTTCTCAGGGCCTGCAAGACAGAGTCATTCCACCAGGGCTACAGTTGAGGACAGCAACGGTTCACCTTCAAGCCTGGCTCCCTACTTCTTTCCGGTCCCCCATGAGATGAGGATATAATTGGTTTATTTAAGCACCATCAGAAATCAAAATTGCTATTGAATTGTTACTGTTTTGTTTTTAATTGACTGTATTCACTGAAATGTTTCCCACCACCCTGAGCCCAGCGGAATAAATAAATAAATAAATAAGTTATAAGAGTTGTTTAGAGATATATTTACTAATTAAAGTGTGATCACATAAGAAGGCACCACCAAAACTTGCTGCTGAACGTTAAATTAATTTGTTATACTGCTGGGATGACACTCTCTAAGGACTCTGACTATATTTCAGCATGATTAGTCCTTTGAGAAGTAAAATGAGAGTAATACCATGAATGCCACTCCTGGAAGAAAGGCAGGATATGAATATATGATGAAGAGATGGAATGTCCTAACCACCACTGTCACATTCAAACCATTTTGAATACTGATAATCCATATTGTATTTTTGCCTATCATTAATAATACAAATGATACAATAGTACACATTCCTTTAGGTTCTAAAAAGAGAAGTGTCCAAACATTTGGCTGTGATCACTAAGATGTAGAACCTTAAAGCAGTTTCTATATGTAGGATGTGAGCTTTATTGTATGTTGTGTCTGTTCCTTCCTCTCTCTGTGGGTGCCTAAGCATAAGCATCTTTTCATCAGATCATGGATCAGATGTTTGTTTATAATCATCTGATGCTAATGACAGAATCCATGCTCATCCTTCCAATTTCCCATCCTACTCTTAGCATCATCCCTGGGATGTGTTGTGACTTGTGATAAATCCTGTAGGATACATGTGAAACAAAAATAGCAAAGAAATCGTACTAGTGGCTGAAAGAGAGATACTGTGCTTTCAAAATATGTGGATAATTTATGAAATCCCGTAAGGGAATAGTTTTATTTTCCCCTGTTCTCTGACTACTAAAAAAACCCCACTCTTTTCCTCAGGTACTAGATACAGGTCAGGACACCGACCTCTAAGGCGACAAAGATTCCAGCCTGAGCCTCGGTAAATATCTACTATGGAGATTAGTTGGAAGAAATATAAAATGAATTAATAATGTAAAAGTTGAAAAGAATAAAAATGTTTAAATGTCTGCATTAATAAATGAAACTCATTCCCCCCATCTCTTTTTAAATGTTTCAGTTTATACCTAAAATGAATATTTTACCTTTCAGACTAGATTATGCAATGTGGAGTCCCAGAGCTGTTTCCTTTTGACAGGGGATCCGGCCCATGCAGCTCTGGTCAAACTGCAAGGACCAAATTGTCTAGTATCATTTTTGGCATTATGGCCAATGGCAAGACCTAGATAAAAGATCTTGAGCTAAATTTAATGAGAACCCATTGATACTGTTGCTGTGTTTTTAATCACCTGTTTTTTTATTATTTTCCCTTTTACATACAATGAAAAATATCTCTTGATAAAAGTTAAGTAGTGAGTAGTTTTCTTCATAATATATAGAGACTTTGGGCAATTAAACTTCATTCTTGATAATCCAAAAACCAAGCTACCCAATGAGATAACTTTAGATTAATCTTATCTCTGTAACTGGGAGGGGTAGGGAGGAGAGCAAGAACAAATGAAGTATATATACTTGAGTCTTTTATATAGTTTGTTTTTTAAAAAATCTAAGAGTACTAAGGTTATCCAAATTAGGTTTACATATCTTTTTCTAGTACTGCATTGGCTAAGATCCTTGTGTAAGGTGTAGAAGACAGCTGTAGATTACAAAGTATCAATAATGGCTGCCCTTGGGAAGCAACATCTGCTTGTACATGTTTGTAAATAACTTTGTTTGAAGACAGGAAGGGAAAATTCATTTGAAAATTAACCACACAATAAGTAACAGGCAAATATTCCTAAAGTCCCTGTGTGTACATTCATGGGTTTTTATTTTAGACTCACTGCAATTTATTTATGTTTTTAGATGGCCCAGATGACTTTCTACCTGAACGGAACTAAACAGAAAGAGTAGATTGCATGGCCCTTTGATAATGTGTGGTAACAAATCATCAAAATCAGTTGACTTTTTTGTACTGCAGTAAAAACAATTAGGCACAGTAAGCTGTTCTGAAATTAAAGGTGTGATATATCTTGTTCTGACTTTACAAGTTGCACGTATTATCATGAGTGACTGCAAAACTGTGTATTAGAAGGGGCTCCCTTAAGGGAAGTACAATATTGATTGGACAGGAGCACCTATTGTTAATAATTAGTCAAACTGGGAAGAGGTAACAACTGGTGTTGTACAGGATCAGTTTTGGTTTCATCGCCATTCAGTATGCTCACTACTGAAGCACTGAAGGTGGCATAAAAGAGAGTTTAATGGCAGAGATTGTAGAGCACAGCTTTCACATTCAAAATGACTTTGATCCCAAAAAATGATGGCAATCAACACAGTCCAATTTAACCTTATTATATTGATAAGGTAAAATCTTCAGGCAGAAACAAGAGAAAACTGTCTTCATTATTTCCAGCCTTACTCTATTTTGGTGCTTTTGAAGATATCATAATAATGTAAATAACAAAAGTAAAGTATTAGTTGGGCAACTAGCATGCCTGCCTGTAATCTAATAGCAAAGGCTGATGCCCACGTAGACAGGCAATTCCAGCCACAGCTATGAAGACTGAAAAATAAAGAAAAAATAAATTAGGGATTTAAAAATCCCAGGAAAGTTAACAGCAACATCTGTAGGCATCACACAGAGAGAAAGACTCACTCAAGATTTCTGGTGGTATTTTGGCTGTCATAGCAACCTAAAGCAGCATGTAAAAGTCTTGCCCTGACCTGGATAGCTCAGACAAGCCCCATCTTGTCAGATCTCAGAAGCTAAGCAGGGCTGACCCTGGCAAGTATTTGGATGGGAGACCTCCAAGGAATACTGGGAGGCAGAGGCAGGCTATCAAGCCACTTCTTTGAACATCCTCCATGCCCCACTAGGTGTCACCAGAGGTTGCCATGACTTCCAGGCACAGGCATACATAAATGCAATCCCCCCCCCCAGCCAAAATCCTTAATAGCTACCACCAGGAAAATGAGGTGGGGTGGGGCAAGCCAGAGCCAGGGGAAAATAGAGTTTCCCCTTCCCTGGGACACTTGGTGGGCTCATCTGGTCAGTTTATAGACAGCTGGTAAGGTAAAGGTAAAGGTTTCCCTTGCTCTAAAGCCAGTCGAATCCAACTCTAGGGATGCGGTACTCATCTCCGTTTCCAGGCCAAAGAGTCAGCGCTATCCAAAGATGTCTCCGTGGTCAGCATGACTAGACATCAAGGCGCACGGAATGCTGTTACCTTCCCACCAAAGCGTTACCTATTTATCTACTTGCAGTTTCTTGCTTTTGAACTGCTAGATCAGCAGGAGCTGGGACCAAAGACAGGAGCTCACTCTGTCATGTGGCACTCGGGTCTCGAACTGCTGAACTACTGACCTTCCGGTCTGCAGTTCAGTGTCTTAATCACTTGAGCCACCGCAGCCCCAAACAGCTGGTAGAAGTCCCTAAATGCCCATGAAATGTGATTCTAGAAAAAAATTGTTTCTGTCCAAGAATTGTATTTGCTTATGTACATACTCCTTTTCTGTCATAAACTCAAAATGGCTTTCATATCTGCAGACAGTAACAGAGACATTAAAAGCATTAAAAAGACAGTTTTTTACAAAAGATAGTAGATAAGCATGACAGATTTCCCATAATTTTTTAAAGTGTCAAGTTAGAAGCAAGTACTGAGAAAGAAGCAAGGAGTGAATAATGCAAATCATCCTAAACATCAGCTGAACCCTGCACTGTCATAAAGAATGGTCTGAAAGAAAAATGTTTTACAGAAAAAGGTACGCATAATAAAAACCCTGAACAGATCGAGATGGATGTGCTCTGTACACATCCATCTTTAAGGAAAGGAGAGGAACAAACTACAATTCTCCTTGAAAAGCGAGCCCCTTCCATTTCCTCCAGGGTTATGAAACAGTCTTCCCTTAAACCTAGAATTAGGTATCAGTCATCTGGTGCCTTTGCAGAGTTGGTGGGTATTCCACAGTGAGGAAAATGAATCAGAGAGAAACATTTTATCTGCATTCTTTATTTTCCTTTTCTTTTTTCTTTTATGATAGCCATTTGAAACACCAGGTGTTCTGAAAATCCACATAGATGTTTGAAAAAGAAAGACAGTCACTGATGGTATCACCTCTGCAATACACTAGCCATTAGCTGTGTCCCTCAGGACAATGAATAATGAGCTGTCTGCAATGAAGGAACTTCCTGGATGCTAAGTGCCAATGTGGGTCACGGGTTTAGGAATGAGATGGCAGTGTTTCAACTGGAGGAAGCAATGGAAATAGCCAGAGATTTATCTATTTTTTTCCTAGTGAACTCTAGGCTGCAGTAACACTCACAGCCTGTGCCTATGTATCTTTGCTCAGGTTCAAAAGGACATATACTTGCAGCCTTAGAACTTATCTGTGATGGCAGAGGAAACATTTTTTAAAAAATAAACTTTTTATTCAAGATAAAACAAACAATTCATACATCTATCAGTAACTTTTTTTGTATAGTAGTAGAAGTAGAAATAGTATAGTAGAAGAAGGAACATAAATATATACATAGACAAGCTATTGTCATATTGCACAAACTCAAATCGTAAGCAAAGTATAATTCTATGTGTGTGTTTTATGTTTTAAATGTACTAGGTGAAAAGGTTTGCACTCAAACTAAGCCTTACATGTGGTTATAAACGAAGCCATTCTATATATGCAGGGTTGGATGGTATTAGTTCATGCTTTGACATGTAGTGAAGAAGTGGGAATCAAGTTCTGGCAAATTTAAGAGTGTGTGGTTGGTTTTCTGTGTTGCCTTTCTTCAAATCCATTGGCAATTTGGTTCATTACGAAGTGCTCCCAGCATTTTTCTCTCCACATAGCTACAGATGGTGGGTTTGGTGATTTCCATGCAGCTGCAAGGGTCAATCTGGCTATGGCTAAGAGTGTAGAGGTGAGAGTGAATAATTTGGCCTCCTGATGGTCCTCATCCACTAAGTGTAATAATATTGTAGTAGGGTTCATTTGAAGCCTCTGAGATGTAATTTTGCCGATTTCATCAACTACTTGCTTCCAGAATGATTGAATCAGTGGGCAGGACCACCAGCAGTGGTAAAAATCACTGATCTCTCCACAGCCTTTCCAACATAATGGACTATATGTAGGATGTATGTGGTGTAATATTGCTGGTGAAAGGTATCATCTGTATGCATCTTAAAAAACTGTAAACGAACAGAAAAGATCTGTGATTTGCAAGCCTTTGAGTCCCATATATTCATCCATTGTTGATCAGTTAGATCTCTTTGTAGATCTTTGTTCCACGGCAATTTGTTCACCCATTTTTTCTCACTTCCCGTCTCCATCAGAGACTTGTATAAAGAAGATAGAAGGCCCCTCGTACAATCAGAGAAAACATATAAGTTACATTCAAATTGAGTTTTGAGTTGTGCAAAGCATCCCTATTCTGTAGCCCATTCAATCAAGCTTTTAAGTTGGTAATATTTTAGCCACGATAAGGTGATTTGCATTTGTCTTCAAAGTATTCTTTGGGATGAAGAGATCCTTTTGGGGTGAGGTGCACCATTCTATGAATCCAGCAGCAATCCAGTCTGCAAAGGCACCGAGTTCCAAACCTGGTATGAACCACATATGTAGACATAGGGGAGACCCTCGGGGCCAAAGCTTTCCTATGAAGATCTCATATCTTCAAGGTTGAATCAAGGAAGGTGTTTTGCATTATAGTCTCCGGTCTGCGTTTCTTTTCCATCCATATTGTTTCTGCAAGGGAAAATGGTGTGACATATGATTGTTCAATCTGGATCCAATCTGCAGGTTGAGCTAATTGAAGCATCTTAACAATATGTGAAAGAGCTGCCACCCTATGGTATAGTTGGAGGGATGGGACTCTGAGCCCTCCTAAAGATGTTGGTTTGGCTAGATGTCGCTGGTCTACTCTTGACTTAGTCGAGTTCCAAAGAAAGTGATTGTTCGTTGCCACTTGGCAAATGGCAGAGGAAACATGAAGTACATAGCACAAATGGTGTAGCTTCAGACTTCCAAAGAATGAGCCACAGAGTCGACTAGAATTAGTATGGAGAGTTTGATCCATAGCACTTACATAAATAATGAATAATTATATAATTACATAAATAATGGCTGACACAAGCAGCTAAATAATAGGTACTCCAAAGTGTAGCAAACTGGAACTTTCAATTCATTCCTGTTGGAATTTGTAGAAGGAACAGATTGTTCTGCATGGCCTTTCTCGTGGACTTTTGTGCCCTCAGTGGGTTGTAGCCAATCACCCTATCAGCTAAGGGCAGCACATTCTGTCAGTAGAAGGTGAGTCCCTCTGACAGAGGAGTCTCTTGTGTTGGTGGGCTGTAGCTTTGTAATATACCAAATTAAAAGACTTTCACTGAAGCCTTAGTTCAGCCTTTTTTAGAGGTGACTAACACTGCTTTTCTCAATAGATCTCTGCCCTTAGAATGGACTGAATAAAAAATAGTATTAATACAAAAAGAGGGGAAAGATCTGGCTGATGTAAGATCATATCATTCCATTAGCCTACTTAATTATGACTACAAGATTTTTACCTCACTGATAGCATGTAGACTGGCAGAATGGATGAATAGGTTCATCTGGGACTCTAAAAAACCAAGAATGAAACTGAAGGTTTCTCAATTGAAAATTGACCAAGGATGTTTAGCTATTCCTAATATTAAATTCTATTATGATACAGCAAAGTTAGCTTTGATTTTGAAATGGATTAAAAACCAATCAGATGATTCTGAAATTCACATTGAGCAGTCTTTTGTCAAAATGCCACTGACTTTTCCCTGGGTTCACTCGTTTTAGGAATAGGTTATATAATTAAGATAACTTTATAATCAATAATTTAATGTATGTATGGGATTTTTATAAAAGCATCTTGGCCCCTAATGTCTCCCCAATGTCATCAGCAGTGAAGGAATTAGATCAGTTACAGAATTCCCAGTTTCATTCACTGTTTCCAGTTTCATTCACATAACTATTTATGGTTTTTTATGTATGATCTTTACTATATTTATATATGTATTTTTATGTAAGCCACTCTGAGCCTGCCTTGGGTGGGTAGGGCGTGGTATAAAACTAATAAATAAATAAAAAATGGGAACTTTCCAGTCTCAACACCTTTGAAAATTTAATTACTAATAATTCAATAATCAACTATGATAGAGTTGCTGATTGATTTAAGCAATTGTAAAATTAGACCATTTGAATATTTACAAGTTAAAATTTTCCTGTTTACAAAAACGCATGCTGGTCATAGTATAAGGTACTCAGAGTAGGGGGGAAAATCATTATGGGCGACCATAGCCAGCTGATTGCAAAAAATAGTGCTCTAATACAGGTTTGACAAATAAACAAAGCTTCCAAAGTAAATGGTAAAAAGATCTAAGTAAAATTATTCCACGTGAAATGTGGAGGTATATATTAAGATATGGCTCTCTAGGCTTACAATGTCTTCACAGTATCTATCACTGTATAAACTGGCAAAAACCTATAAGAATCTATCTGATTTGTTGCTGGTTTCTACTACATATGGTGGACCTGTATTTTAGCTAAAATTAGTGGCAATCCTGTCTCAATGGAATGAAAGCTGGCTTTGGATCTGATTCCAATGTAACAATTAGGATTGCCAGCCTGTGGATCTCCCACTTTTACAGCTGATCTCTAGCTGACAGAGAGCAGCTCCCCTGGAGAAAATGGCTGCTTTGGAGGGTGGACTCTATGGCATTGTACCCTGCTGAGGCCCCTCCCTTCCCGAAACCCCGCCCTCTCCTGGATCCCCCCCAAAGTCTCCAGGATTTTCCAACCCAGACCTGGCAACCCTAGTAACAATTGAGGCTCTTTTGCTTAACTGTATACTAAAGGTCCTCAATAATCTGTGTTCTTTTGTCTTACATTTTATCACAGCTGCTAGAATTGTATTTGCATGGCACTGTAAACAGACTACTGCTCCGAGCATTCATGAACTGATACAAAAAAGTTTAGAGACATATCAATTGGTTAGACTGACAGTATTGAGGAATGTGAATGATGTACAACAGAGTTGATTTGGAGGCCAATAATGCTTAAGCTATATTATCTTGCTAAGGATATTTATTATGTATATGTTTAATTTTGTTTGTATATTGTGTGTTTTTGTAATAAATAATTAAAAAAAACAACTTGCCTCTCCTCTGCATCTCTCACGCCATTTTCCACACAGCCTTTTCTGGACTACCAGTAGCCCATTCTGTATTGCTGTTAGCTAAACCTGTGTTCCTGGCCACACGGATTTTAAATGCATGTCAACACCGACCTTTTGAGCTGCTCGGTGTGACAAGACCACGAATGGTCCATCCGTTCCTGATATCTCCAACCAATCTTCCTCAGATTTGGTTGCCCAACCATCGACAGCTTTGCCACTTATCGGAATGCCCGTTTTTGCCTCTTCTTCACCCAAGGCCCTCCAACGGCCGGGTCTCTGTGGGGCGCCTTTCTTCACTGCTGGACAGGGACCCTATTCTACTTCCCCCCATTCCCACTCATCTCCAGGGTGCTTCAAAAGATTGTGGCTGATGCCACCTCCTGCATCCTCATCACTCCCCGGTGGCCATGCCAGGTTTGGTTTCTGCACCTCCTCCGGCTCTCCGATGGTCATATCCGTCACCTCCCTCATGTACCCAGTCTCCTTTCCAGGGATCAAGGCCGGATCCTCCACCAACAACCCCACCTTCTTCAGACTGACAGCATGTAGGATCTTGCAGTAGACTTCTGTCCTGCGGTATCGAATGTCTTGCTTAATACAGGTAAGCTGGCTACCTGCCTAACTTTTTTTTTTTGGCCCCCCCGAAGGGGATGTTTTATTGCTTTTTATATAAGACTACAAACTATAACTCAGAAAAAGGGAGGGGGAACTAACACTAAGGAAAAAAGAAAAGCAAACCCACACTACACTAAAAACCCAAGAGTAGGAGATCATTAACCCCGTTAATATCTATGTTAGTACTTTAAAGTTAGTATACCATGAATACAGTGAGTTCCTGTCTATCTTTCCGTACTTAAAGATTAGCTAATTAGTTGTTATGAGAGAATTCCAGAGCATCTCCCGAACTCGCTTCATAAAGGCCATTTTCAGAGTCCTTCTGCCTTTACTTAGGCTTTCTATCCCTAAATGCATGGGTTGGTTTTCGGGCACCAGCACCTTCTTCCGCAGCCGAGTCCTCGTCCGTCTCCGAGGGTGCAGAGCCACTCGAACCAGTTTCACCATCTTCTTTGGTTCCCAGGTGACACTTGAGAAATTCTTTGGCTTTGAACACAGAGTCAATCTTCTCTCTCTTGTCGTTTATCTTAAAGACCACTCCTTCTGGGACTGCCCATTTGTATCCAATTTGGTTAGTTTGAAGAAAGAGTATCAAGTCCTTGTAATTTTTCTGTTTTTGATGAATTTCGAATGGAATGTCCTTTAAAACCTTGATAATGTTGTTCCCCATTTTCAATAGAGTTGCCGAAGTTGCTCGCAAAATTGCATCCCTAGTTTGTCTTCTTGAAAATCTGGCTGAAATTTCTCCAGGTAGGCTATTCTTTTTGGTGTAATTTGAATACACCCTATATGCTGCTTCAATATCGTGCATAATTTCTTCTGCTTTGAAGCCTACAACTGGTGTGAGAAGATCACTAAGGAGCTTCTTTAAATCTTCCTTCGGGGATTCAGGTACCCCTTGAAATCTGAGGATCATGTTAGCTTTCTCCATTTGCAAGAACAGCAGTCTATGTTCCTGATGATTTTGTTTATTTGTCACTTGATCCACCCTTTTCTTCAACGTCTTATGTTCGGAGTGCATCTCCTTCACCACTGCCATCGTCTGCTCCATCTGCTTAGCAGTCTCTGCCACCTGAAGCTGCTGTGCTGCCAAAGTCTGATTGAGAACGGCTAACTGCTGGTTAATACCAGCGAGTTGGTCCATAACAGGCTTGAGCGTATCCGCTAGCAGTCTCATGACGTCCGTCCCCTCCTCTTCCAGCCTAGGGCTTTGGCCACCTGGTGGTTTCAATTTCGTTCCTTTCCTCCCTGCGCCTGACATCTTGGATGATTGTTTACAAAAGCCAACCGCTTTTTCACAACCTCTGAAAATCGCTTATGCATATAATCCGCTCCGGTAAGTCTCGCAGAACAAAACAACCGTTCAGTTTTTCCCTGCCCCCACCCTTTTTTCTTCTAATTCTGCCACTCGTGGGGGGGGGATCCCTCCAAACTGATATAAAAGGGGGGCAGGAAATTCGCCAGTTCTTCACTTATTTGGTTACTTTAAACTCACATTCATCGTTGGCTGTTTCCAGCCTCGCCATACGTATCGCCACTCGCTCGATCTCCGCTTGTCCCGGTCAACCTAGCTGGAGCCATTCGGCCACACAGCGGAAGGACCGTCAGGGTGAAGGAGCGCCTCAATTCTCCGGCATTCCGCCATTGGAGAGGCTACTCCTTAAAAGCCCTCTGGCTAGGAACCCTTACCCCAGGGTTCCGTGGGTGGGCCACTTCTGTAGCCTCCCTCCAAATCACTGGTGTGCTAGCCGCTCCCCCGAGCATTGGGGAGAGCGACTGCCATCGCCATGCTGCAGACTGGAAGTCGCTACCTGCCTAACTTATCATCGAAAGTGGCACAGTTTCCAATCTTATGCCCTGGAACACTCCTTTGACCCGATCCACGCTTCCCTACAAGACATTTTCTCCTACATCGTGTCCTTGAAAGAATCAGGCCTTGCATACTCTTCTCTAAGAGTCCACCTCACTGCCATCTCAGTGCATCACCCTTTAATACATGGCTCCACTGTTTTTTCCCACCGCCTGACAAAGTCTTTCCTTAAAGGGCTGCTGTGTCTCTGTCCAGACGCTCATGCCTTCCTGGAGTTTGTCTCTAGTGTTGACGCAACTCGTGGCAAAGCCCTTCGAGCCAGTGGCTTCTGTCAACCTTCGCCTCCTGTCATAGAAAACGGCGTTTTTGATAGCTATTACTACAGCTCACCAGGTGGGAAAGCTTGCAGTCTTCCGTGCTGATTCCCCTTACATGATTTTCCACAAGGAAAAGGTAGTTCTCCGGCCAGATCCCTCCTTTCTGCCTAAAGTTTTATCTGCCTTTCACCTGTCTCAGTCTTCTGTTCTACCTACGTTCTTTCCAAACTCAGACGACTCACCTCAGAGAGCATTACACTGCCTTGATGTTCGCAGAGCGCTCTCTTTTTATCTCCACAGAATGCAGACCTTCCGAAAGTCTCCTAGGCTTTTTGTTGCCTACAGTTCTCTGTCGCAGGACGAACTGATCTCATCTCAGAACTATCCAAATGGGTTGCCTCCACCATAGCCCTTTGCCATGAGCTGGCCAGCCAACTCGTACCTGCCTGTCTAACTGCTCACTCTACTAGAGTGGTTTCGTCTTCTACTGCCTTCCTGGCTAGTTTCCCATTGGAAGACATCTGTGCAGCGGCTATGTGGTCTTCAGTGTCGATCTTCGTATCCCACTATGCACTCGACATTCGAGCTCAACTGGATGCTGCATTTGGCCAGGCGGTTCTGAAGTCTATGCAGGTAGGACTTTTTAAGTGAGGTGATAATTTTGTGTCCTAATCTCTTTGTTGTGTTTTTCAGCTGCCAGCTCCCTCCTCCATCTGGTTCAGCTCTTTTAATCACCCATGTGTGGGACTGCACAGAGACCACGACGAAGATAAACAGGTTGCTTACCTGTAACTGATGATCTTCGAGTGGTCATCTGTGCAGTACCACAATCCCACCCAGCCTTCCCCACTGCTGGCATCTCCTGATCACTTACCTTGAGTTGATGGGACTTACCAGTAGCAATCAAAGGAACTGAGTGGGAAGCGGCTCTCTCCCCCACTCTAGGCATGTGCAGTGTGTGCCTGCTCCCCAGGGTGGGAAGAGAGCCCGCCAAAAAGATTTCTGAGGCAAGCTCTGGAATATTCTCTGACCAAGGTCATGTGCAGGCGCCCAACCCATGTGTGGTACTGCACAGATGGCCACTCGAAGATCATCAGTTACAGGTAAGCAACCTGTTTCTCCCGCAAGCCTCCCCGGCAGTGCAGTTCCTGCCTTCCTCCTGGAGGAGGCCACAAGGCGGAGCTGCAAACCAGGGGGCCAGCAGCAGCAGAGCTGTCTCCGGATTGTTCCTGGTTTGCTTGCTTTTTGAGGGTGCAGCTGGGGGTGGGGCATGTTCAGTCTTTGTTCACCACCTGGAGCCTTAACATTTATAGCAGGAAGGCAGCATTTGTAAACTTGCAGTTTGAAGGGCCAAGATGCCCAGCTGGTGGAGTGTGGGGATTAGAATGCTGGCATGGGGGTGGGGGGTTTGGCATCCTCCCATGGTGAGGACATTGCAGATTCAGGAGGGGGTGCCGCCCCACCTAGCTACAGCCCTGCTTCAACCATAGGCCGGGCAGAACATCTCTGTCTTACAGGCTCGCAGGGCACAGATGTCACTAGGCAGAGAGTTCCACCAGGCTGGTGCCAGGGCTGAAAAGGCCCTGGCTATGGTCAAGGACAGCTGGATCTCTTTTGGGCCTGGGATCACCAGGAGCTTTTTCTCCCTGGAGCATAATGTTCTGAAGAGGTATACCAAGAGAGGTGATCCCATAGGTATGTTGGCCCCAGACTGTTTAGGGCCTTGAAAAGTAATACCAAAACCTTGAATCTGATCTGGTATTCAACCTGGAGCCAGTGCAGCTGGCAAAACTCCACTGGATATCTGCTGTCAAAGGAGGCTCTATGAGGATCCCGGCCGCTGCATTCTGAATCAGTCATAGTTTCCATGTCATCCTCTATCCTATGTAGAGGGAGTTACAGTAGTCTAGCCTAAAGGTGGCATTGCATGGATTACAGTAGCTAGGTCAGGGTGAGACAGGAAGAGGGCTAGTTGCCTGATCTAGTGTAATTGGAGAATTGCCAGTCTGGCATCATTAGTGATCTTGGCCGCCATGGATAAGGAGGCATCCAGAATCACACCCAGGCTCTTGGCAGTCAGCACGGATGTTAGAGGTACACTGTCAAGAGCCAAGAGATGACAGTCGGTATAAAGTACTCAAACACTATTAAACTGTGGTTTTGCTTTTACAACAAAAATATTTATCATGATGAGTTCTTTGAGTAATTTTTGTTATAAATATTTTTGTTGTAAAAGCAAAACCACAGTTTAATAGTGTTTGAGTACTTTATACCGACTGTTGTTTCTATTTTTTCACTGTACTGTTCAGCCGGTGGTCTCTTCATACACAAGAGCCAAGAGATGACATCCCATTCCTGCATCGCTCCAGCCATGTATTGTACATGTCACTTTAATATCTTCATGGTGAAAGTTCCAGCTGGTTATAAGTTTGCTTTTATTTATGATTTCCCTCATTTTGGGTGATTTGACTATTTTGATACCTTATATGTTGTGGGTTTACTACCTGGTCTCCTTTCTTGCCTCACCTCCAAGTCTCCAGGAATTTGCCAAATTGGAGTTGGCAACCCTAATAAGGTCCAGCATCTGGTATCCTAGCATGGCTGATCAGACTTTCCAGAAGGCCTACAACAAGGGTACGGGCACTTTTCCTCATTACTGCCCCCCCCCCCGCCACTGGCATTAAGATGTTTTATCTCTTAACATAGAGGTTACTATTAATCAACTACTGGCCACCACCACATCTTCAAGTTCACTACTCTTTGACCAAAAAAGTACTTCCTTTTGTGTGTCCTGAAACTTTTGCCCAATTTACTCAAATTTCCATATTTTGAAAGATGGTGAAAATGCTCTATTTTTTTCTCTATTCCAGTGCATAATTTTAGAAACCTCTAGCATGCCCCACTTTAGCCTTCTTTTTCTAGACTGAAAAGTCCCAAAGGCTTTAGCACTTCTTCCCCAAATCATTTTGTGTACTCTTTTTTGTGCTCTTTCCAACTCTAAATTATTTTTCAGCACTGTCACTGTTTTATTTTCATATTAGTCTACCTTAGTGTGGCCCAAGCTATTGTTGCTAACACTGGCTTGGGAAATTCCCGGAGATTTAAGTGTGGTGCCTGTGGAGGCTAGAGTTTGGTGAGGGGAAGGAGCTCAGCAGGGATGTAATTCCACAGAGTTCATCACCTGAAGCTGCCATTTCCTCCAGGGGAGCTGATCTCTGTAGTCCGGAGATAAGTTGTAATTCCAGGAGAACTGCAGGCCACGCATGGAGGTTGGCAGCCCTGGCTGGGCAGAGGCACTTCTAAGGCCTAGCCCCAATGATGACCATGCAAAGGGCATTCCATGGACCTGAATGCTGGAGCTGATGTTGTTGCCCCTCCGTTTGCAAGTGGGAATGAGAATATCTGCATAATTGCTATGTGAACACTTCTAAATACAGCTGGAGAGATACTTTTAAATACAGCTGCAGAAGCTTTGTCACAAACTTGGGTATCAAATAATGTGTGCTGTGGCCGTTTATGTCTGCACATGACAACTGACTGAAGGAACATTACTGTGCAAATGCCAATCCCAAATCATGAACTTATGTGTCAGAGCTTTTGAAGAGGCGTGCAATTTTGTGTAATTTTTCAAACCCCACTCCAGTCACCAAGGAGCTGAGAGAAGCAATGCTTACGGAAAATCTTGCTTTGTGAAAAATCAGCACATACAATAACATGATCAGACTGTGATTAGAGATCTTACCAACAAAGTGATGGTGACTGCTTAAAAACCAGTCTTGGGAAAGGCTGGCTTAGAAATGCTGAAATCCCTTCTGTGGTTCTGGAAAGTGCAGCTGGCCCACAGCCTTTATCTTAAGAAGCAAAGGATCATTCCCATTTTGTGGCAACGCTCCCTCTTATTGGGGCCTACCAATAGCAATTTGCAACAATGGAGGAACAAAGCTGCCATTTGACCTAGAATACAATTTTCAACTAATTAATAAAGTGACCATTAGTGCCCGAGGGGATAATAACAGGAGTAAGAGCAAATTACTGTGCTAACTAATGCTTGCTAAGGGGGTGCAAAGGAGACACGGTCATTGTATTGCAAATGTCTTGAGGCTCTATTCTTTTTTTTCTCTCTCACTAATACTCTTAAAGTGCTCCCACTCAACACTTGCTCCTTCTAGGACCCTTGCAAAACACGTAAGAATTAGCCCTTCAAAGATCAATCAGGATCTAATTGTTGCTAACAAAGTGCCACCTGGTGAGAAATGTTACAATATACCTTCATTACAAAGCATTCAGTGTTCTGGCCTTACAACTACAGTAAGGGGGGGTGCCCTGCTATTTTTGGGCACCTGCAATGCTGGTAAATGGCTTCAAGGCAAAGCAAAATGTGCTGTTTCCAGTGACAGTCCATGGGCTGAGTTGGCTGTTGCATTTCCAGTATCTAAGATCAGTTTACAGTGCCCAAAATTGCAGTAGTGTGTCTTATACCAGGAGTTTCCCAGTGATACAGGCCTCTTCAGACATAAGACTGCAACTTCACAATTTTCCTCTGCTCAAAAGAAAATGTCATTTATAAAAGGAAAAAGACCTATTTTTATTTTCCAAATAAGAATAGTAATAAAACAACACAGGTGTCAGACAATATGGTACAATGCCATAGAGTCCATCCTCTAAAGCACCCATTTTCTCCCGGGGAACTGATCGCTGTAGACTGGCGATCCATTATAACTCCAGAAGATCTTCAGGCCCCACCTGGAAGTTTGCAACTATAACTATAACTACAGTCCTGGTTAATATCATGGAAAGGGGAAAGTGAGGTGTCAGTGTCCCTGGGGGAAGGGGTGATGGCATGATCACAATCATGTCTATGTGATGGGCGAAAGGGGAAGAGTGGGTGGGGATGGTGGCAGTAGTGAGTGGTGTAGGAATGAGTGTGTGTATAGATGCAAGTCCTGATTCCAGGTGTATGCCTGGAAGCCCCAGGAGACTTTTGGGAATGGGATATGGGGGGTAAGATATCACTACATTGAGCAACACTAGGAATTTTTCCAATCTCTGTAGCAAATAAAGTTGGGCGACGTCTTCTCTGCCTCCACATTTTGCCCCTGCTGCTCCACTGAGCATGGATTGGGATGACAGCCAGGAGTTTTCCAGCTAGTAGGTGGGTCAGTTACCATGGCGGGTGCATTTTTATGTGGATGAAGCCTAAACCACAACCAGTAAATATAGCAATCAAACAATGAATGAAAAGAAACAAAATGCAATTCCCTAAAACTCTTCTCCCATAAGAAATATATACACTGAGCAAAAATTACAAATCAGAACCATTCCAGTAACTTGTATTCCAGTAACATTCCAGGAGGAGGAGGAGGATATTGATCAGACAGACAGACAGATAGATGGAAATGCATATTTTCACCCTCTGCTCCAATTTTTAGCCAGTTATCAAACCACAAAAGTACATAGGGTTGCCAGGTCCTCCCCTGGCCACTGAAGGGGAGAGAGTGTAGGGTTACCAGATCCAGGCTGGGAAACTCCTGGAAATTTGGGGGTGGAGCTTCAGCAGGACAGGGACCCCAGTGGGGTACAATGCCATAGAGTCCACCCTCCAAAGTATCCACGTTCTCCAGAGGAAGTGATCTTTGTAGTCTGGAGATGAGCAGTAATTCTGGGGGATCCCCAGGTCCCATCTGGAGACCAGCATCCCTAGTCACATGGCCTCTTATCTCATACATGTTAGATTTACTCAAAAGACTTGTCAAATGCTTTTTGAAATTGCAAAAGGGAAGGGGTTATGGCTCAGTGCCTGGCATGCAAAAGATCCCAGGTTCAATCCCTGGCATATCCAGCTAAAAGGACCAGACAGTTGTATGTGTCTAAAGTGCCACCAAGTTGCAGCCCCATAGGGTTTCAAGGCAAGAGTTGTTCAAAGGCGGTTTGCTATTGCCTTCTTCTGCATAGTGGCCCTGGACTTCTTTACTGGTCTCCTGCCCAAATACTATCCAGAACTGACCCTGCTTAAGTTCTGAGATCTGATGAGATCGGGATAGCATGGGCCATCCAGGTCAGAGTGACCAGAAAGTAGATGATGTGAAAGATCTCTGGTGAGGCCCTGGAGAGCCACTGCCAGTCTGAGTAGACAGTACTGAACTTGATGGACCAAGGGTCTGATCCAATATATGGCAGCTTCATATGAAATATACAGTTCTCCACTGAATAGCCCCTGTCTATGTGTTTACAACCCTTAAAACTTCAGTAATGTATATTACACTAGGTGCCCTTAGATTTTTATTTTCCCCAGTTGTCCACGTCAATAATGCAACTATAGGCCTGACCTGGAAAGCCCAGGCAAGCCCAATCTTGTCAGATCTTGAAAACTAAGCAGGGCCAACCCTGGCAAATAATTGGTTGGGAGCAGGGCTTTTTAAAAAAGAAAAGAAAAAAAAAGGTGCCAGAACTCTCAAGAAGGAAATGAAGTTTTCAATCTGTATACTGAAAACTCATGAACTTTTAAATGTTTTAAAAATAATTTTGTCAAAGAAGTTCCGGAATTCTGTTCTAGCGCATTCCCCCAGAAAAAAAAGCCCTGGTTGGGAGGCCTCCAAGGAGTACCAAGGCCAGGACGAGAAGGCAAGCAACAGCAAGCCACCTCTCTGAAATGTCCAAGCCCCACTAGGGGTCGCCAGAAGTCAACCATGACTTCCAGGCACACGTATACACACATGCATACACAAATACTTACCAAAAAAAGAATGTAACTGTAATTGCCTGAGTGTATTATATGTACCAGCAGTTAAGTAAGTATTTGTGAGGAGCAATAGCTCTGATTAACTCAAGAGTAAAACAAGTAATTCAATAAATTATTTATTCAGGAAATTATTTCAGGCATATCTCAATTCAAAATAGCGTCCTTACTAACCACCATCTTAATGTTTTGTGGATGGCAAATAGATATTGGGATTTCTGTCAGAATCATAAGAACCTTTACTAGATTGTGTGGGTAAAAGTAAAGCAATCTCCTAGTTCATATTTTACAAAGCAATGGCAATTGTGAAGTTTTATTGTCATGAAGTTAGACCTAAGTGATGTAGCTGCCTTTACCAATCTGGTATGGCTATCATGTTCTGTTCTTATGTTCTTAAGTGAGTTCTGTACATTTCACCTGATGGGATTCCAAACATCCCACTCCTTAATATCTCTGTTGATCTTAACCTATCTGTGGCTCACTTTCAGCATACAGTCCACTGAACTCTTAGTTGTTCTTTCTGGGCCACTTTCCATGCTTCTTTAGAACATCAGTTTCTTTGTCCTTCCTTTACCTCCTGCTGCTGTTGAGCAGCTGCATGTATTGATTTATGTATTTGATGTCTATCCTCTCCTTCCACAGTGTTCAGATGGCAGACATAATGGCTGGAGCAGTTTACTTCAGACCTTTTTTAAAAACAAAACGTTCATCACATGCTCTATGCCTTTAGAAAACTTCTGTACAATGGAAAGTCCATTTGAAATGGAAGAAGTTCTATTCCTAAGAATCATTGATTGATCTCCTTGCTGTTACGTGGTTTTTTAACCGGGGAGGGTAGTCTCTGTTCATATCCTCAAACACTCTCAAAAATTACAAACCTGTTGGAATTGGAGTGTGAATGCTTTGAGCATGCCTGGTATAGTGGCACTTCCCTGTTTCCCCATGCTTCTACAGTCAACTGTAATATATTAGAAAAAAAAATAAGAAGAAACTTTGTGGCTTATCTCTCAGTACTAGTTGTGGCACTTTTTACCTGCCTGATTCTATGCTTATTTATACAGTTGTTCCGCTGCACATCCTTGCAGCGCTTTGTGAGGGCTGTTCCCTTTCCCATCCTCTCATACTATTTTATGGCAAAAAAAATTAACTTTCAAAAATTTGCTGGGTCGGGAGTGAAAGTGCCTCTCTAAGGTCCCAGCCTTGCTTGTTTTGCCTGCCTCATTACAGTGTCAAGTGTGTTAATTTGCAAAATATTTACATGTTCCTGCACTGCCACTTGGGAACTTTAGATCATCCTGTAAATTCTGAATATGGGCCAACATGCCACAGACTTTGCAGATGCAAGAGCAGAACATCTGCTCTACTACAGATGATTTTAAATAACATGGCTATGGTGACTTGGCTGCGACACTATGATATGCTCAATTGGATAGCAAATGCTTATTGCAAACAAGGTAAACTTGATTTTTAACCACTGTTTGGCCAGCCTCATTCTCCCTGACAGAAACTGCCTTAGAAACTAATAAAATTTGTTTTAAACAACTGTTTATGATCAGTGTTCCGTCTAAGCTGAGTTAGTGTGAGCTAGCTCACAGTTTTTTAACCTCCAGCTCACACATTTTTGTCTTAACTCAGGAAGGATGGCTCCAGAGCAAACTAATTTATGCAATAGCCAAATTGCTCACTCACAACTTTAATGCCAGTAGCTCACATAGTAGAATTTTTGCTCACAAGACTCCATGGTTTAGAGGGAGCATTGCTTATGATCACTTAGTACCTTATCTTAATGATGATGCATTAAAAAGATGTCTTTTGGCCAACCAATACTTTTCAGTCAATGAGCAGTATGGTTTTTAAATGAACCATTCACTTTTTGAATGAGAAATATATGTGCTGCAAAAGCTCCATGAAGGTGCTTTTTAAGTGGCATGTAGCTTATAGTTTGATAAACAACCCATATTCTCATTGGGATATTTTCCTTGTTGTTGCCTCTCATAATATGGATTCTACACTATGGCAATGGAAGAGGAGGAGGAGATTGGATTTATACCCTGCCCTTCACTCAGAGTCACAGAGCAGCTTACAATCTCCTTCCTTTCCTCTCCCCACAACAGACACCTTGTGAGGTAGGTGGGGCTGAGAGAACTGCTCTTGAGAGAACAGCTCTCAGAGAACTGTGACTGTACCAAGATCACCCAGCAGCTGCATGTGGAGGAGTGGGGAATCAAACCCAGTTCTCTAGATTAGAGTCCGCCACTCTTAACCACTACACCAGGGGTGTCAAACATAAGGCCTAAGGGCCAGAACTGGCCTTTCCAGGGCTTTTATGTGGCCCACGAGCAACAAGTGCAAGGGAGGGAACAGGAGACTGCTCGGGGGGATTGTGGCTTCAGCATGGCAGCAGTCAAGCAGCATGGGAGCGTCTGCCCAGTGCTGCACCACCGGGTCTCCAGTCCACCCATATGGGTTTTCCTTTGCATTCCCCTCCCACCCCATGAAGCCTTGCGGTGAGGATACGCCAACTTGGAACTTACCAGCTGTTGTCCTTTATCCAGTTTATACCTCTGGTACCTGGCATTACATTTTATGGCACACATGGCCCAGCCTGACAAAGTGACATTTATGTCAGACCCGGCCCTCCTAACAAATGAGTTTGACACCCCTGCACTACACCAAACTGGCTGAATTGACTTTAAGCCCCGTGAGAGTTGCGGAGGATCCAGGTTTAAAAGGCACTTTGACCTTTATTTGCATTGAGCATTTTGCCAGTCATTATTATTAGAAAGAAAGATTCACAGGGGAAGAGGCCTGACCACTAGCCTTGGATACAAACTGGAAGGAAACCCCATTCTCGTTTGTTTCCCAGTCAAACTGGAGGGGGTGGTTCAGGAGCATATATTTGTAGTCTGCACATTCCATTGATTAATTGCATCAGGTAATTGGTAGCCCTGTAAAAATCTGTTAGAATTTAGAAAAAAAAAACCACATATGTATAGATCAGTGTCATTTGTAACTGTAGGTGATGAACTGCAGAGTGGATACTATGGTAGCAAAAAGGCTAGCCAACCAATCAGATGCCTAATATTATAAGAGGCGTTGGATCATAAGGTTTCTGTGACCAGTGCTGTCCTTTCTCGCCAAGGCTATAGAATCCTCTCTTACTAGAGGGACCTTCCAGTCCCTCTAATAGTCTTCTGCTTTGTATTTATTGTTTTTCTGAAGACTTAAGACAGGAGCTTCTGGTTTTATAGTGAAGCACTTTACCAGCTAGCCTCTTTTAGACTGTCAGCATCAGCCAAACACTGTCAGTTTTGTTGGCTGTTTATCATCTGCAGAGTAAGATGGGAATTATGTGGTAGACAGGTATAAGCAGTCACTTCTGATTTTTACACAGTGCTCACCCATGTCTACCTTATGATGTTAGTCATGGGATTAATGAATTCATCCCAAGGCAGCCCTACATTGGCCCATTACTAGGCAGTGTGAAAGTGCCTAAGGTCTGTTCTCCTACTGACATATAGAAGATGGATGGAGGTAAAAGTCTCATTAGCATTAGAGAGAACCGCCTGTGAAAATCATTGGGAGAAAGGCACCGCATACCTATTAGAGCACATCAGAGAGCTGCTATGCGTGAATATTTTAGCTACTCTTTACAAATTTTTCTCCGCCGCCTACAGCTGTGTAGGGAGGAGGGAAAACATGCCTCTGGTTGGCAGTCTCTTTTCCCATTCAGTGGTGTTTTGGAATTAGAAGGCTCAGACACAATGAGTCTCAGTAAGAAAGATGGGCTATAAATAAAGCAAATAAATACATTTTAAAAACGAGGATCTCTGAGTTCCCAGAATTTCTGTCCCATTTTCATTGCAGCCTTCCTGAGCTTTCAGCATCATGAACATTTACTGCATGCTCATGTTTCCCAGTATTTCTGGGTCTGGATTTTTTATAACTGTTCCCCACCTTTACATCTTCTCCTATAAAGTTATAAACTTTACTACCCCACAATTATAATTTAAATCTATCTAGAATTTTGTGGGATTTTATTAGGTCCTTCAAAGCGTTTCTGCTTTCCTCTTACAGTGATGATGAGAACAGATTTGCATTGAGGCCACTTTTGATACTCGTTATGAAGAAATTCCAGCAGCCTATCAAATATAAAACAATATTAATTTCCAAATAAGCAGGGTAAAAAAAAACACTCCCGGTCTCCAATTTTCATAGGTGTGGTTGTTGCTGAAAATGTTTATGCAGAAATCTGAAATATTTACACAAATACATTTTTTAAAAAAGGAGTCATAATCACTAAAGCTGTAGAGATCAGGACACCTAGGACTTGGCAATCCCTGTTAATTAGTGTTCTTGGGAAAACCTGCCTGTGATGAAAATAAAGCCCCTGTCGTTAAAACCCACTGCATTTCCTTTTGTGCAGCTGAATGTTGTTAACAATGTTGCACTCTGGTTAAGTAAAAATCTAAAACTGCACTGAAGTGTTAGTAATTGGTTCTTGAGCAGATTCCCTAATGCTATTCACTTTTCCCTGCTAATCTTCCTGTGTGAGCTATAACAATGCAGCACCAAGTGAGAAGGAAATGTCAGGTTATGTTTCAGGGCCAGCCTCCTGCCCACCCTCCATCTGTGCTGATGTCAGTGCTTATTGGAACATATGCTGCCTGTTGCTCACTGGCCATCTGTTAGCTGAGCTGATGAAGTGTTCCGGTTACTGTGGCAACGGAACCCTTGATTGCTAGTGGCACCACAAACATTTTCTGCTCGGGTTTCACTTTTATCCCTGCTTAGGAATGGCAGAAAAGGGAAGGGGCGGTGAGTGTTACGAGGCCCAGCCTGTTCATGGCCACTGCCTCTTTCAGATCCTAGATTAAAATAGTTGCTAAGATAAGAATTTTGAGTTGTATGTTTTAGTAAGGCCCACTGTGGGTAGCCAGTAAGTTGATTTCCAAAAGTAAGGTGTGTGTTTTGTTTTGTTTTTAAAAGTTCTTGATAGCAGGACAACAGTTGTTATTACCTGGGATAAGGTGCAATCATTTTATATTGGAAAGATGCCCCTTCACTCTAGCTCAGTGATTCCATCCATGGAAACAGAACTTTTGTGCTAAGATGATCCCTCCAGGTTCAGTCCATGCACACACAAGTGAGTTACACAAGAGAAAAAGTCCTCATCCCACTCCCTGTGGTGTGCACATGGTGTTCCTGTACCCTATGTTCACCTCAAAAGAGACAAGTGTTTGAAACTATTTTCAAACTATTTTCAGAGGAACTCTCTTTCTCGTGGTGAGCAGGTGACCAGAACTGACAATGCCCATCATCTCTTCAGTGGGGAGAATCCTATGAGTTGCTCATTGTCCCACACATGCACTAGCTTGTTTAAGACCTAATGAATCTATGGTAAACCAATTGCATTGAAATGTGCCTTCATACATGAACACTTAAATCTATTTGTTGTGTGTGTGTGTTTAGTTAGAACAAACTAACTAAAAATGCCAACAGCATTATACCAAATAGGACTTAATTGCTCTAAAACCTTTACATCTTGAACTTTTAATAATTTTAAGCTGTAATAAAGGTAAAGGTCCCCTTGCTCGAAAGCCAGTCGAATCCGACTCAAGGGTTGCGGTGCTCATCTCCATTTCAAAGCCGAAGAGCCAGCACTGTCCAAAGACGTTTCTGTGGTCATGTGGCTGGCATGACTAAACACCAAGGTGCACGGAGCACTATTACCTTCCCACTAAAGCGATACCTATTTAACTACTTGCAATTTCTTGCTTTCTAACTGCTAGGTTGGCAGGAGCTGGAACTAGAGACGGGAGCTCATTCCGTCATGTGGCACCCAGGTCTCGAACTGCTGAACTACTGACCTTCCACAGCCTGCAGTTCAGCATCTTAACCACTTGAGCCACCGCAGTTCCTGTAATATTCAACTTTAAATTTGAACTTTTAAAATATGCTTACAATTATACGTGATAATGGCTGTCTTCAAATGGGATGTTATGAAACGCAGAGCAGGTCATGTGGGAATCATTCTTAACACCAGAGTGTACTGAACCCTTCCTCTGTCCACTGTATTTCTTCTCAGACCGCCTCCTCTCATTTCTGGTTTTAGAGTCCGGTGAGGAAAAAACTGAAGGAGGGCAAGCCTGGGGTAAGCAGAAGGCAGAGAAAAGGTTAATTACCCCAAATACTGGCTACTGCTTGAAATTGCCCATGGTTCCCCCACTTTATATGTATTACAGCAACCTTTGTTTGAAATAACCAGTCCTTTGCTTCATGTGCCATCCAAATGACGCCAGCCTAAGATACTGAAAGAATGGCCTACACCAACTTTACCTCAGAGATCTTTCTTCTTGTGTACTACAATCAGATGTATGATAGGTGACTGTGTAGGATGAGTCCTTTTCAGCATTGGCACTAACCATGGAATTCTTTCCCAAGAGAAGTTTGCCTCCTTTCTTACTGTCATTTACTTGTCAAGCAAAAGTGGTATGTTTTTGATTTGGGTGTTGACATCTGCCCCTGTATATGGGTGTATTGTCTTCTGTGCTGTTGTAGTGTCTTTTTCATGTATTTAAATCGCTGTTGTGTGTTCTGGTGAATTTCTTGGGGGATTTTAAAAATCAAAGGGTATATAAATGTAGCATTAAAATGCTGTATATGAAATTACATAAATTGTTAAATACTGGGTTCTGGATGCATTGCAGTGATCAGCTCTAGTTTATTCAGTGATTTTGTCAAGGGTGTCCCAGGGCAAGTTCAGTACCTGCAGCTGCTGGACGGAGGTGGTATGCAATTCCGCAGTGTGCATAGATGCTGGGTTTGCTGCTGTAGGTCACCTCTGGTTTCCCTTGGAACAACAGACTCGGATGATGTGGCCAACCTTTCCGCAGCTCTTGCACGTGGTGTCCTGGAAACAGCAGGATCTCCACTCGTGGGGCTCCCTGCAGCTGGTGCATGGTGTCAAGGTGGCAGTGTCAACGGCGCATGGTGGACTGGAGGGGTGAGTGCCACAGCGGGTAGAATGCTGAAGTTGCAGGACCTTGTCTTCCTCCTCCTCAGATGTGTCCACTTGGTGGGCCATGGAGCTAGGTCTCCTCTATGATGGCGGGCTTCTTGCTTACCAGACCTCTGCTGTGAACTGGTCAGCGGCTTCTGTGGCAAGGGCTAATTCCATGGCCTCCTTGAATTTGGGGTCTCCCTTAGCGAGGAGCTTTCTTTGAATCCACTTGTCCTGCAGGCCGCACACCAGCCAGTCTCAGAGCACGTCCTCGAGGTCATGGAAGTTGCAGTATCTTGCAATCCATCAGAACACTAACATAGGCCATGATCAATTCATTTGCAGCCTGGTTCCTAGTGTGGAATGTGTGGCGGGCAGTGATGATAGATGGCTTCGGCAAGACGTGCTCCTTCAGCCGATCCAAAATCGTCTTATACTTGGTGTTCTTGAGTTCTGCGGGGGCAATCAGCGAGTGGGTGATCTCGAAAGCCGAGTGTCCGCAGACTTAGAAGAAGGTAGCGTGCTTCTTTTCCTCCTATTCAATCCCAGAAGAGTCGAGGAAAAACTCAAACTGGGAGATGTAAGACTCCCAGTCTTCCATGGTGGCGTCAAATGCATTGAAGATCCCTGGAGTGGCAGCCATGGTCCTGGCTGTGATGTGATATGCATGGCACTAGAGCTTGGTATGCCTTGAGGTGCTGGTGGGTGCTTGGCTGGCTCAACAAGATCCCATCTTTGTCGCCAATGTTAAATACTGGGTTCTGGACATATTGCAGTGATCAGCTCTAGTTTATTCAGTGATTTCAGCACACACTACAAGGACTGAATTCCCGGGCTTGCTGCCCTGCTTTTAAAGCATGCGAAGATCACACCCTAACACACCCCACTCCCAACAATAGGCTATTTACATTACACTAC
Organism: Gekko gecko; assembly: GCA_029375565.1. Taxonomy (NCBI): domain Eukaryota; kingdom Metazoa; phylum Chordata; class Lepidosauria; order Squamata; family Gekkonidae; genus Gekko; species Gekko gecko. The sequence continues at coordinate 125,403,897 of JAPDNY010000001.1, read as the reverse complement.
TAATCTATTGGTCAATTCCAGGATCCTGCTCAGCTATTGTTCTTGGGGAGCAAGCTCACCCAGTTCAAGGTCCACATTCAGGGATGGCTCAGGCTCAATACATAACAAAAATGTTTTAATAAAGGCACTACAATGACACAAGCACTAGTTTAATATATTTTCATCTATTTTTCCATTTATTTATACCCCACTTTTATCCCCAATGATAACCCACAGATTAAACAGTTGTCATGTTTTAAGTACTTTATATGTAATGTATGTTGGTGGTGGTGGGGATGAATTGAGATTGATAATTTACCCAGGATATTTTCCATTTTAGTTTAGTTTAGCTGCTTTTTAGCTCTCCCTCCTTCGCAAGCAGGCTCAGGGTGGGTAACAGCAATAACAATAAAACAGTTAAAACAATACATATAGATTAACAATTAAAACACTATGAGATGGCAGCCGAAACAATAAGACAGTTAATACATCTCAAAAGGGTTTTGTATCAGGTGCAACAGTAGATATTAAAATACTATAGAAACAAATTGAGTGGGCTAGGGAGAGACAATACAGAGGGAGGCCAGACAAAATTATTACCACTGCCTCAACTATAGGCCTGGTGGAACAGCTCTGTTTTACAGGCCCTGTGGAATTGGTTTAAGTCCCGCAGGGCCCAGATCTTGCTTGGGAGAGCATTCCACAAGGCTGGTTCCTGAGCCAAAAAGGCTTTGGCTCTGGTTGAGGTTAGGTGGACATCTTTGGGGGATCTTTTACCATTGTAAATAAATACCTGTTGTAATTTATTTGTTAGGTATCATGGCAATTCCCAATGTGGGTCTGGTATTTAATGATATAAAAACACATGACTATCAGAATCATTTTCCCTATGTTTAAAGCTATCACTGACAGAAAGGGTTGGATCAGAATGTAGTTCTTAGATATTCAGTATAATGTAGGGTTGCCATCCTCCGGGTGGGGCCTGGAGATCTACCGCTTTTACAACTGATTTTCATCTGACAGAGATCAGCTCCCCTTGGAGAGAATGGCTGTTTTGAAGGGTGGACTCTATGACACTGTACCATGCTGAGGCCCCTCCCCAAACCCCGCCTTCTCCTGGATCCACCCCCAAAGTCTCCAGGTATTTTCCAACCCAGACCTGGCAACCCTAGTATAACAACATGAAACCAGAGGGAGAAATGTCTGACTGATGAACCTTACCTACTGACCCAGATGATTGGCCAAACTTTATTAGAAGATACTTTCCTTTTACTACCTGCTGGTGCTCCTCAGAACTCTGTTCACAGTCCTTTCCCCTTCTGCACTCCTGCCCTTTGTTTGACCTCGTCTGTTCTGATTATCTTTCCTGCTACCACTTTTTACTGATCACTCTCCTCCTTGCTGGCTTCTCATGCTGTGTTCACACACCAGGTGCTCAACTTTATTTCTAGTCCTTCTTCACCTCCTTCCCCCATTAATGAGACACCATTTGCTGCTAGACCTACCTCATTCTTTGTGGCTATAACAGGATGCTCAGACGTGACAGTTATGACAGGACAGTTGAAGATGCATATGCATGGCTATAAGTTCCGATTTTATGGCATTTATGCTCCATATTTACAAATCAGAATATGTAAAGATCAACAATTATGTAGTTTCGCTCCAATCAAATGAACATTGGGTAGTTATAGTCCAACTGTGGTAGAGTGGGTAGTGAATTGGGTTTTGTACGATATCCACATTCCATTATCAAATACTAGGGGGGGAAGCCCGTTGCGGCCGAGGCAACGGGCCCTAGGGAGAGTCCTTGGGGGTGGGCAAGGCGGCTGGGCTGGCCCCGTCACGCAGGGAGGAGGGGCGGTGTTCTCCGGGCAAGGGAAGCGTCCGAGGCCACTCCGCTCGCAAGCCTCCCTGCCCCGCCGTTCGGGAGGGCCCTCCGAAATGGGCAACCCCGCCCCCGCACATCGCGTTCCCGAAAGCCTTCAGGGAGGGATGGCCGGGCAGTGCTCCCGAGGCCCGCTGTGCCCTCCCCCACAAAGCCTCCATACCCAGCTTTGGGTGAAGTCCCTCCGAGCCGGTAGCCGCCGCCGCCCCCCAGCCCGAAGCGATCGGCGGCTGGAGCAGACTGGGGGCGTGAGGCTGCGCGGTGGCTGAGTGGGAGGGCGCACAGCCACGCCGGAAGGCTAAGCAGCCAGTGGCGAGGGACTCCGTCTCTGACTGGCAAGTCCCTCGGCCAACTGATTCCGGCGCGCATTTTGACCATATAAGGTATGACCAAAACTCAAATATATATAAGGAAGGATTCTGATGTGGTTTCTGAACTTTAAAAGCATCACCGTGTGTGTGTGTGTGTGTGTGTGTGTGTGTGTGTGTGTGTAATCAAGTCAGAGCTATGGTGCTGGCTAAAGGGGGGGGTTAATTCTCCCCTATACAATTTTCCTACTCAAAACTAACCTACCCAGCTGCAGTAACCTTTGTAGGGGAAGTATAAGATATTCTTACAGATATCATGTTCTAAACATGTGTGCCTCTCCCTTCCTATCATAAAAACCCAAGCGCTCGGTTTGGTTGTGGAGTCAGCTCCTCAATTATTATACCAGAATAATCCCTAATGAAATGAACTGAGACTGTTGTGGAATTGGTGACCAAATCTTTATTTGAAGTCCTGTGTTATACCTTGGGGGATCTGGAATGGTATATTATAGCCTGATGTCATCAGACCTCAGAACCTAACCAGGATCAATATGTGCAAGAGATCCACCAAGGAACACTGCAGAAGAAGGCAATAGCAAACCACCTCTGCTTTATCATTTGCCTTGAAAACCCTATAGGGTCACTATAAATCAATTGCAACTTGATGGCACTTTGTATACACACACATTTAACCTCAGAAAACACATAAGTATGCTGCAAAGTAGATATTATTTATTATTCAAAGATTTTTATAATGTGCCAATTTACTATTTCTGAAGCTGCTGAGGGCATTGTGATATGGCTTAATCTGGTCTTGTCAGCTTGATCAGTGTCAGGGTTTGGAGCATATATGATGTTACACCTAGTTGCAATCACCTTCAGCACAAGCCAGGAAGATGAAACTTGGCGAGTTGCTTTTTAGTTCTCCCCAAAATAGTCTTTGGAATTCTGAAGTGGACAAATGACTTTCCTATTCAGGATTGCCAGCTCCAGGTTAGAAAATTCCAGGATATTTGGGGGTATGGCCTGGAGAAGCAGGGGTTTGGGGAAGGGAGGGACCTCAATGGGGTACAATGCCATAGAGTCCACCCTCCAAAACAGTCATTTTCTCCAGGGGAACTGATCTCTGTCATCTGGAGATCAGTCATAATTCCAGGAGATCTCCAGGCCATACCTGGAGGCTGGCAAGCCTGTGCCTATCATCCAGATTTTTCACCGTCTATTGTTTCTTCCATGGTCATTCCAGCATGAGGATATACAGGTTGTGTTAACCCAAATAAGTCTATATATACCTTCTCAAATCTTGTTTCACATACCATACCAGAATTTTCCACCAAGTATGCTTTCGTATTATTGCCTCTGAGTCTATAAACTGTCAAACCAGGGCCTCTTTATAGGTTACATACAGATTAATCTCTTTTAACATTAGGTAACTTAAGCTGTAAATTAACTAAAAGGGAAAGTGGGAAAATGTTTTTAAAATGGCCTGATGAGGTGTGGAAACACCTTATCAAAAAGGACAGAATGTTGAAAGCAGTTAAGCATCAATTAAAGGGGGAAAGAAAAGGGGTGAAATTAGCCTGCTCATTGGGGCGCAGAGGTACATTTGTAGAAGTGTGGTCTTATGATACAAGCTTAGCTGGTGATAGAGCCCAGTAGGCCAGAGAGTGGAGACAGAGTCCACTGAATATTTAGTCCAGACTACAGCTCAGAATATACAAAGAGGCCAAGCAGATGACTGAAGAAAGTGAGGTGAGCTAAACCTCAAGACAGATGAGGTTTTCTTCCTCTCTATCACACACTGTGACACACAGATACCCCACAAAATGCAATAAACAGACACCCACTCTCATAAACACACACACAACCCTCCTCTCTTATGCAAATGTATAATCATACATGGCAGCAGCATGGAGAGAGATAACACTTCGCAAACATGTTCTGGTCCTTGAAATGTGCAGACTTGTGTTACAGAACAGGACAGTATTCTGTCAGGAATTTTATGTATTTATTAAAATATTTATATCTCACTTTCCTCTTGGCTCAAAGCAGCTCCAGAAATAAGATTATGAATGTCCCCTTACTCCGTCTTTTATAAAACATGTTTACATGAGAAAAATTATGCCTCTCTGCCATTTTGTGGTTAGTGTGGTTAGAAAAAAACAAACCCTGTGTCTGGACATTGGGATTTGGCTGCTGGAGATTTTTCTTAATTATCTCTGTGTTCTGAGTGATTCTGTGGAACATTTGGTTTTAAGGAAATCCAGAGCTGATTGTCTTGTTCATCTCTATCTGGTTCTGACATACTATCCAAAGCAAGTGGTCCCTTGTCTAGAAAAGCATATTTCCTGCCCTTTCAGAATTTGTCTCTATATCCAGTGATGTAATGAATATGCAGCCTTCTTTTTTCTTTTACTCATTAGCTCTTGCTTTGTGACTTAGCATTATCTGTTAGTTCCTAACACTTACTGGCTGCATTAGGGCCCTTGCTGTTTCTGTATCTCCCTTCCTTTTTCTTTTCTCATCCATTTCGTGAGGGCTTTTATATAAAAACACAAAATGTGCTTTCTTAAGAAAGCTAGCCACAGTGTGATTGATCCAAATGTAATTTTAATAGAATTCATTCAAAGATGTGTGCTGTCCTCAGATTGGAAACAACTCCAATAGCCTCACAGAATGTTAAGGGAGATATCAGATTTACAGGAACTGAGCTTAGAACTGAACAGCTAGATTTATTATAAAGTGTTATGGCAGGCTTTAAATTAAATGGGTTCATCCATTGAAAAGGGCTCCTATCAGAAAGAAACATACAGTTCATAAATATTATGGTATAATATATTTATAATATATTTATTACAATATTAGATTATACATTTTCCATTTTTATTCTAACCCGACTCCAGAGAACTACAAAAAAACTTGAGGCACATTCCTCAGAGCTCACTCAAAAGACACTAGACTCAGCGTCCCTCTCTATTCCCTACATGCATTGTTTCTGCTTGGCTTCAGTAACTGCTTTTCTCAAGACAGGGCCTGGCAGGGAGGGAGAGCTATGATGAAAAAGGATTACTTATTTGGCTCATTAGCTGTTGTGTGCCACAGCTCTGCCATAGCTGTGCACTGTGTTGCTGGGTCAGAGAGAGAGAGAGAGAGAGAAAGAGAGGGAGAGATCCTTCTTTTCTGCCAGTGCCACCTATTGCTCCTCCCGGCAAATGGCAGATGACCATTTCCAGACCCCTGAGAGCTTATAGAATTTGACAGGGGAAGATTTCAGGGAACAGAATTGTTTTTGTCAACTGCAGTTCTTTACAGCAACTCACTCCCCACTCAAGTTGGTTGCCACATATATTCAGTCTCTGGAAATAGAATAGTCAGTTTGGTGTTAATACCCTGTCATACTAAAGGGAATTTCACATTACTGAGATTCTGCCAGTTTGAAGCCGTTTCTGATTCGTCTTGAAGTAAACTGGTACAGGGCTGCCATTTCACACATGGCTTTCCCTGACTGGAAAAGAGCCGAATCAGAAGTGATTTGGCAATTCAGACTGCACCGCTTTGTTTTCCCGCCGCATCTTTTTTTTAACATTCGCTTTAGAGCGCTATAGTGCTGTAACATAACACTCCAGGCATTTCAATGGGGTTGCTATAATGCTATTGCATTATACCACTATAGTGCTGTAGCACTCTAAAGTGAACAAGAAGAAAAAAAGCCAGAGATCGCCTGTGCAGGCGAAAAAAGGCGGGAAAAAAGCACATCGGATCCGGGACAAGAAACTGATGACTACTTGGAAGCCATTGACAGGTAAAATGCTTCAGCCCTGTTTCCTGAACAGGACAGAAGCGTTTCTGTGTGAAATTACAAATATATTCCGGTAGGGAATTGGTTCTAAAACAGATCTGTCTGAAATGCCAGACCAGAAACCATTTGGGAACCGTTTGGGAATCTTCCGGATTATATCGTCTGTCTGAAATTCCCCCTCCTTGGACTGCTGTCTTTCAGGTTGTTCACATAAGATTTATTTATTTGTTTGTTTGTTTGTTTTGATTTATACCCCACCCTCCCCTCCACAGCAGGCTCAGGATGGCTTACATAAAAGATTAAAACAGCTAAAAACAAAACATTCATAAGATATTTAAAAGTGCTACTGTGCAATATTACACACTAGTGTGCAATATTTAAAACCATACCACTACTTACAAAGTGGTAATTGCAAGACATAGTTGGAATTTTGTATGTCCAAATCAGGTGCATTGCTACAATTCTTTCTATTTAAAATGCAGAAGCTTCACTTTATATGTGTTTTAGATATAAAGGAGAAATACCTCATTCGCTCATCAGAGTAGCCACTTTACTTGATCATAATAAGTAAAGTATATATTGAAGGGTTTTACTATAACTGTCTATGAAACTGCAAGATTTTTGGCTAGCATTTTTATTTGTTTTCTGTTTTCAGCAAATGTGTTTAAAATGCAGTAAATGGACTATTTCAAAACACTGTTTGAAAAAGATCAGTGCATACTTATTGTTATTTAAGAGTTTGGGGGCAGACCTTAGATTCAATGAGTAAGAATATTATCACTCGTTACAAAGGGATAGATATTTTCTCAATACTGCCTGATGATAAAGTGGCAGGGAAATTGTTCAGCACCAAGAACTGCATCAGAAGTGCATAGTGAACTGTATAATCTGGTACCTGTAATTAACATAATTTGCATCTCATTTTCATGATTCTGGTATAAACCTATTGGTAGACATAATATGCTTATTCTGTTGTGTGTATGAGCAATTTGGTCCTATTCTTGGAAAAACCTGCTACATCGACTTTAAAATAATCAAAACAGAAAATAACAGATTTTCTGTTCTTACAGAATTTGAAGGGACCAAACTGCCATAACATCCAATTGATACAAGGCAAAGATATGAGTTTCTTGCTACCTGGCTTGACCTTGTTGATCATTTAGCAATTTTGGTTGTGTTACAAGTAACCACCAATGTGTGCTTCTGCATGATTTTCCAAATTTCCCCCCCCCAAAAAGGGATTTCCAGACATCTGGAACCAAATAAACCCTCAAAATGCCCTTTGAATCATAGCATAGACAATCTAACATAGCATGCTTGGAAGCTTTCATGGCCTACTACCTGTTAAGGCCTGCCAGGACCCTTGATGTTCAAAGTGAAGGAAGTACAATCCTTAATGCCCCTTATATAGTGCCTGGACAGCCTCAAACACTGAAAAACAATTACATTCTAGATCTGCGCACACTGCATCGTTTTCAGTAGGATAAATGTGTTTTACTCAGACTATGGCCGAGGACAGACTGGCAATTTGCTGCGGGATGGGACCCGGGCTGACAACGACTCAATATCGGATTAAATGGAATGTTCACACAGGCACATCTGCCTAGCGTCCCCCACCCGTAGCCTACCGGTGCTCTTGCGCTTCACTGCCGGATTAAAAAAACACCTGATAAAAGCCGACGCAAATCTTGAAAGCCTGCATTTGTCGCGCGTTTCTCCACTTCCAGGGAGTCTGAACGCGCAGCCGAAAAGCCGGGAGCAACCCGCGTTGGGCATGAGGCAGCAGCGGTGTGATTGGCTGCGCTCCGCTCCACTGCCCAATGCGGTGCCGGCATTGCAGGGCAAAAAAAAAAATCGCCAAAATGCGCTTATGCGCACATACGCCCACAGCCGAAATAATGGGGAAACAGCGAATATAGCGCGCCTCCGGCGCGGCAGTCTGAATGCTCCTGCGCGCCTCCGTCCAGTATCTTCCGGCAGAGGCCCCCGCTGTGTGGACGGGAAAACCCGGTATCGTTTACTCCAGGGTTTTTTTGCCGCGACTCGATACCGGGGCAAATTGCCAGTCTGTCCTGGGCCTATATGTCATCTATTCACATATTAGGCTAGAGAAGTTATATTTACATTCCTATAGACATTTATTTCTAGCAAATTACTTGTGCTCCTTTCTTAGAGGTGTTTTTATTGCTCAGTATACATGAATTTGCCATTGGTATAGCAACCAAAAGGCAAACAAGATGGCTGCAATGCAAACCTTTCTTTGGCAGCTAGGATGCCTACTAGTAGGAGATCTGGATCAGAGTCAACTTGTTTACCTTTCAGCAGGACTCCTTTTGTAGCAGGAACTCCTTTGCATATTAGGTGACACACCCCTAATGTAGCCAATCCTCCAAGAGCTTACAGAACTCTTCTTACAGGGGCTACCGTAAGCTTTTGGAGGATTGGCTACATTAGGGGTGTGTTGCCTAATATGCAAAGGATTTCCTGCTACAAAAAGAGCCCTGCCTTTCAGTAACAGGATCATTGTCATGGTGATGAGCCTGACCTGGAGCTCTGTTTTGTCTGACCTAGAAATGTGGCAGTGAGGAAGGTGGGCTAGATCCCTGAGTCTCAAGAGTGGCGACTGGTGAAGAGGGGGTAGCTCGGCTAGAGCTGGATCTAAGCATGCTGGACAGATGCCTGGCTGTTTCCTCTTCTTCCTCTGGCCTCACAAGGCCATAGCCAAAGTGGGCTAGTAGGTATTATACCCTACCTGAAATACTGATTTGCCCTTCTTAGAAATGTGGCAGCCCCAAGTGAGAAATGTGGATTGTAACCCTCTTTGGTCATTCCTCTGCAGTCAGTGTCCTAAGATCACTGTCTTCCACAGTGGAAGAAATTGCTACACATCTGCTAATATACAAAGGACACAGTTAATTTGCACAAGCTGAGAACCTGGCTCCTAAATTTTAAAGCCTCATTGTAGGTTGCATGTGAATGTGATATCAAGTGGCTTGGATCCAGCACAGAGCTTCCATGGGCATAAGGATATCTGTCCATGGAATGCCGCTTTCTCAGCTCCCCTTCCTGTGGCAGTTCAAAATGCTCCCCAAAATCCTGCTCCCCCAGAAACAGGATTTGAACTGTTTTGGACTGTTGTGGGAGCAGGGAAGTGAAAAAGTTGCATTCTGTAGGTCAGAACTCTTTGTGCTTATGAAACGCTACACTGGATCCAAGCCATAAAATGTCTTTAAAATTTAATCCCCCATATCCCTCTTATTGATAATATATTTTGCTTTTGGTCCTGAAGTTCAGTTTTCAAAAGCATGTCAAGACCATTCGTGGAAATATTTGTGAATTAGATGACAGCACTTTTAATTGCAGAGGTCTGCTCAGCAACTAGTAAATCCGGCAAACCAGCATCTAATAAAATATCCAGGAGGTTTAACCTTAGATTTGGGTATTCTAAAACAATTAGACTTTATGAGAGTGAGAATATAAGTAGATGCAGCCTATCTGAGGGAATTTCCCCCCCTCTGCCATTCAGTGCCATCTGGTCAGTTCCAAAGAGAAGCAGGGGGAGGGGGGGAACACTATTCATAACTCATCTCCTGCACAGATGCTTTGCCATTATCCTGATGTGAACTCCATCAGCACTATTATTCCAGACTTACCTGAAACAATGCACGCATATTATTTAGCTGTGTGACAAAAGGCTCTGTGATGCAGACTTATATGGATGGCATGGTGAATATTACACATGGTTATGTGTAATTCAGACTTTTGACTGAAAGTTAATCATTTCTTAGTGGTCCTGACTGTACCTCAGGACCATTATATTCTTGAGCTGGGCTATATCTTTGATGCATCCTTGAAAACAGAAGCATGAAGCAATGTTCTTATTATTAAATTCCTTTAGGGTATTTTTTAGAGCTGATAAAGTGGTAGCTCTGGTTTCTTGGCCTAATTCTTGATGAGGGCTAGTAGAGCTAATATATACTTATATTCCATGCACTTTACAGTCTTTTATGTTTTCAGTTTCATCACGTCAGATTTTTGTCTTTTGTTTCCTTTTATGATACAGTTCTTTCAGCCACAGCCTTCAGCCTAATCATACATGGGAGGGGAAATGAATCTTTTTTTGTCAGATTTTTGTATGAAATGGCAGAAATGACAGAAAGGCAGTGCTTCTGATTTCTTTAGAGTATATTCATATGTCATAGGTAAACCAGTTTGTCAGTGATGTAAACAAACCTGTATCCCTCTTCTGTTTGCATGCGTAGCCCAGACTGAAGACTTCCTATTTAGTAGTAATTCAATTTTTGACACAAACTTCAGCAGTAAAAAGCTGAGCATGGTTGTAATTGTATCAACAGTGATGTAGACCATTCAGGAAAAAGCATGGGTAAAGCGCTCTGTGCATGTGGACTATGAGGTTTCTAAAATGACTACCATGTGATGGCCCCTGAGAAGCAGAAGCAGTGTAAATATTAAAATCTCAAAAATTGCCATCAAATTGAGGACAAGTGCTGCTGAATTCAGGTTAACTGACACCACATGGGAAGTTCTTGTGCCCATGTTCCATTCAAATGAACAGGAACAGTTTATGAGCATGGCAGAGTACTTTACTGGCTCTCACTCTTTTCAGAAGGGTTTGTGCACATCCAAGAGGACAGCACTGAAAGGCTTGCTCTGTATAGGGTATCACTTCTTTCTTCGCACAACAAATATTTATCTCCACATTGACAGCCCTGACTTTCCTCAAGCATGAACAAATATAATGCATGAAGTGAGCAGTCACAGATGTGGCTAATAGCAGTTCCCTTGCCTGTGACATCAGATTTCTGTCCCCAGCAAACTACAATTGCAGGTCTCACTACCACTCCTATGTGTTCTAGATAGGCTAGTAGATAGTGCTGGGGAGGAGCCAGTGGCCATGGTACATGTTGGCACCAATGATGTGGGGAAATGCAGTCATGAGGAAAAATTTAGGCTGCTAGGCAGGAAACGCAAGGCCAGGACCTCCAAGGTAGCCTTCTCAGAAGTGCTACTTGTTCCATGCGCAGGGCAGGAGAAACAGGCACAGATCAGGACTCTCAGTGTGTGAATGAGACGATGGTATATGGAGGAAGGGTTCAAGTTTGTTAGGCACTGGGATTCTTTTTGGAACAAGAGGGAGCTGTACAAAAGAGACAGTCCTGAGAAGGAACCAGGCTGCTGGTGCTTAAAATCAAAAAAGGTTGCAGAGCAGTTTTTAAACTGAATATTGGGGGAAAGCCGACAGGAGATAAAAAGTCTCTGGTTCAGGATGGCTCATCTCAAAGAGATGAAGGGGTAGCTATTACTTTTCTACAAGGAAATGGATTAGAATTGTCCACTGAGACTGTGGCTAACAATATGGACTGCCTGGCAAGGTATTGAGGCAGCAAGAGGAAGGTTGTGGGCTTATTATGCATAGGAAACTATAGATGTTTAAATATAAATGCTAGAAGTGTCCGAGGTAAAATCAGGAAGTTGGAATGCTTGGTGTTGGGGGGAAAATAGACATTGTGGGTATTTCAGGAACTTGGTGGGATAAGGAAAATCAGTGGGATATGGTGATTCCTGGTTATAAATTATATTGGAAAGATAGGGGAAAAGAGTTGGAGGTAGGGTGGCTCTGTATGTCAGAGAGGATATACAGTCCAGAAAGACTGAGAGAGTAAGTGAGAGTAAGACTGGAAGTTTGTTATGACCCACCAAATCGAAAGACAGAGGAGGATTATAAAATGATGAATGAATTAAAGATAGCGGCTAGACATAATGTGTTGTAATAGGTGATTTTAACTACCCACACATTGATTGGGTCAATACATGTTCAAGTTGGGAAAAAGAGATTGAGTTTTTAGACACTCTTAATGACTGTGCTATGGAACAGATGGTCACAGAACCTCCTGGATTTGATGCTAAGTAACACCCAAGACCTGGTGATGGATGTAAAAGTGATTCCACTTCTTGGGAATAGTGACCATAATGTTATTGAGTTTGACGTTTGTATAAATAGGGAGTTGCCCAAAAAGACTGACACAACTACTTTTAACTTTAAAATGGGTAACTTCTCTGATATGAGGGGACATGTGAGGAAGAAACTGAAAGGAAAAGCAGAAAGGGTCAAAACCATTGGAGAAGCTTGGAGACTATTTACAATCCTAGAAGCTCAGAAAAAATATATACCACAGGCTAGGAAAGACACAAATAGATAAAGAAAAAAGTCTGCATGGTTAACAAACAAAGTAATGGCAGCTGTAAAAGGTCAGAAGGATTCCTTTAAGCGGTGGAAAGCTAGTCTCAATGAGGCTGATAAAAGGGAACACAGGCTGTGGCAAATAAAATGCAAGTCTGTGATCAGGCAGGCAAAAAGGAAGTGTGAGGAGCATATAGCAAAAAACATCGAAACCAACAATAAAACTTTCTTCAAATACATTAGAAGCAGGAAGCCAGCCAGGGAGGCAGCGAGGCCCTTGGATGACCAAGGGGTAAAAGGAGTACTGGAGGATGGTAGGGAAATAGCTGAGAAGCTGAATGCATTTTTTGCCTCTGTCTTCACTGTGGAAGAGGAGAAGTCCTTGCCCACTCCAGAACTGCTGATTTCGGGAGGGGTGTTCAAAGATCTGAGTCAGATTGAGGTGATGAAAGGAGGACTGATAGACAACTTAAAAACTGATAAATCACCAGGCCCAGATGGCATACATCCGAGAGTTCTGAAAGAAATTAAATGTGAACTTGTGGATCTCCTGACAAAAATATGTAATCTTTCATTAAAACTTGCCTCCATTCCTGAGGACTGGAAGGTAGCTAATGTCACTCCCATCTTTAAAAAGGGTTCCAGGGGAGAGCCAGGAAATTACAGGCCAGTCAGTCTGACGTCAATACTGGGTAAGTTGGTGGAAACTGTTATTAAGGAAAGAATTAGTAGGCACATTGATGAACAAAAACTATTAAGGCAGACTCAGCATGGGTTCTGTAAAGGAAGCTCTTGTCTCACTAACCTGTTAGTGTTCTTTGAGGGAGTGAACAAACATGTGGACAAGGGGGACCCAATAGATGTTGTTTACCTTGACTTACAGAAACTTTTGATAAAGTTCGTAATCAGAGGCTCCTAAGTAAGCTCAATAGTCATGGCCCCTGGATAAAAGAACAAGTCCTTTTGTGGATCAAAAACTGGTTAATTAATTAGAAACAGAGAGTGAGTATAAATGGGCAATTTTCTCAGTGGAGGGTGGTAAGCTGTAGGGTACCACAGGGATCAGTACTGGGTCTGATGCTTTTTAACATGTTCATTAATGATTTCGAATTGGGAGTAAGCAGTGAAGTGGCTAAATTTGCAGATGACACTAAATTGTTCAGGGTGGTGAGAACCAGGGAGGATTGTGAGGCATTCCAAAGGTATTTGCCAAGGATGGGCAAGTGGGTGTCAATGTTGCAAATAGGGTTCAATGTGGCCAAGTGCAAAGTGATGCATATTGGAGCCAAAAATCCTAAATATAAATACACGTTGATGGGGTCCAAACTGGCATAGACTGACCAAGAGAGATCTTGGAGTCATAGTAGATTACTCACTGAAAATGTCGGGACAGTGTGCAACTGCATTAAAAAAGGCCAACACTATTCTGGGGATTATTAGGAAAGGAACTGAAAACAAATCAGCCGGTATCATAATGCTCCTGTATAAATATATTATAGCATTGGGAAAAGTGCAGAAAAGGGCAACTAGAATGATCAAAGGATTGGAACACTTTCCCTATGAAGGTTAAAATGCTTGGGACTCTTTAGCTTGGAGAAACGACGGCTGAGGGGTGACATGATCAAGGTTTATAAGATTATGCATGGGAAAGAGCAGGTTGAGAAAGAAGTATTTTCCTCCCTTTTTCACAATACAAGAACTTGTGGGCATTCAATGAAATTGCTGAGCAGTCAGATTAGAACAGATAAAAAGAAGTACTTCTTCAGCCAAAGAGTGATTAATACATGGATTTCACTACCACAGGAGGTGGTGGCAGCTACAAGCATGGACGGCTTCAAGAGGGAATTAAATAAACATATGGAGCAGAGGTCCATCAGTGGCTATTAGCCACAAGGTATAGATAGGAACTGTTGCTCTGGGGCAAGTGATGCCCTGTATTCTTGGTTCTTGGGGGGGGGTCACAACAGTGGGAGGGCTTCTAGTGTCCTGGCCCCACTGCTGGACCTCCTGATGGCACCTGGTATTTTTGGCCGCTGTGTGACAGAGTGTTGGACTGGATGGGCCATTGGCCTGATCAAACATTGGCTTCTCTTATGTTCTTATGTGTCATGGTGTCATTCATGTGTTATATTTTCCACATGAATGCCCGGCTGCTGCAAGAGGAAGGATAGAAAAATTTGTCTGTGTCCTCTTCATTGCAGTGTTTTGTATGGCTTTTAGTCTATGTGGGTATTCTTAATAGGGTTGCCAACCTCCAGGTGGCATCTGTAGATCTCCTGCTATTACAACTGATCTCCAGACAACCAAGATCAGCTGCCCTGGACAAAGTGGCTCCTTCAGAGGGTAGATTCTATGGCATTATACTCTGCTGAGGTCCCTCCCCTTCCAAAATCCACCCTCCCCAGGCTCCACCCTCAAAATCTCCAGGTATTTCCCAGCTCAAAGCTGACAACCCTAACCCTTATTTTTTTTTCAGAACTCATAGGCAGAACTCATAGCCCAGCCACTCAGCAAACCTAGGCAGTTGCCTAAGATGCAAGATTTTGATGGACACTCAAGAGGCAAGCGGAGCCTTTTGTACTGGCTTGAAGCAAAGCTTGGCATTAACTGGCCTCTTGAAGCTCCATAACTGGTCTTCTATAGCTGCCATGGTGGAATATGGAGGGCTTTTGAAGAGCTTATCTATTTTTATTTTTAGCTTGTTCAGTTTTAATGTGTAGTAAGCAAAATGTTCATTCTAGACATCTCACTTTTCTCTCTATTGAATGAGGGGAGCACCAAAAATCATAGTTTGTGCATGGTGCAAAAATCCTTGGCCTGGCCCTGCTCACAGGCAGCTGCTGAGGAAGGGAAAGGTAAGAAAGTTCCATCTCCCCCCATGTCTTCCATTGCATAGGATCCAGCCCATTATTTATATCCTGAAAAAAAAAGTTGCAACCTGTATTTTTTAGATAGCAAGCCCCATTGAACCCAATTGTTTGGACTGAGCACCCAAGGAATGCACACCCAAGCTCACTTAGCCCCCTTCTGCTTATGCAAGCAGTAGCACTACATATACTGCAACTCCTGTTGATCCTTTCCCTCAGATAATGACCGGCACAGTGTCTTGTGTAAGGAGCAATACAAGCTGGATACAGTACGTTTAACTTAGTATAAGCTGGCAGCATGGTGTTTTTAGAAGGTTTTCACTTTCACACACAGATGTCTCCTACTGTTTCCAACCTAATGATACTTACTTCTGGTTAAATGATCTTGGTCTTGAACTTTAAATACTTTTTGTTATTCACTTGTGTATATCCTTCTCTAGAAAATTCAGATCAGTTTTTATAGGGTTCGCTGCAGTCTCTCATTCATGCTGTGAATCCTTTTAACTTCAAAAATGCTACTACACTCTATGTTTTGACCCAGATCAACTGGAACTCTTCTGGGGTTTTTTCTGCCTCTCCCCTCTAGCTAGTCTATCTTCCACGCTATGGATTCAGAACTAAATATAAATGCCCCTCCCCCACAAAAAAAATGTTGGCACCATGCTTTTCAAAACCATGTACTTGTGAGAATTGTTTTCTTTTATGAGTCTCTTGGAATACCGTACAAACAATTGGAGAGTCAAGCCTCATTTTCTCAAAAAGGTAATCACTTACCTTGTTGAAGGGGTATGGTTTCAAATTCCCCCACAAAACCCACAGCATATTATAACACAAAGCTGCTACTGACTATTCTGTAGTTGAAACCTTTAAAAGAGAGCGCAGTACCTTTCCTTGGGGGTGCTAGCTCAGATTGCAATGAGCCAATCGTTTGATAAAAGGCCCCAGACTCCAGAGAACATGGGCTGTGCTGTCATCGAGATGCTTTTCAAAGAGGCATCTGTGCTTAGCATATGGCAACTATTTATTATAGCTGTTGCATTGAGAAACAACAATTCCCATGACAATTGTTTCTCGTATATCAAGATGCTTCCATCTCTGTTTCCCATAACATTCTGCTTGTCTGGGATGCGTGTGCCAACGTTACCACAGCCCTAGCAGACAGTTGTCTACGTTTTGTCATTACTGAGAGTAAACAGACATGACTTGAGTGGGGAGGTGACCTGCTAATTTAGTCTGGCTTTAATAAGGAACTGTGAATAGGGTATTTGAATAATTGGTCTGCAATATTTACCAACCTCCTTTTTGCTGCCACCACCCTTTTCTCCAAAGCAGCCATTGTTTATGAATGTTCATACTTATTATTTGGCCAGAATGTGGTGCAGAGGCACAGTACCAGAGGAAACCTTTCACGTGTTAGAGCTTTTGGCAATTTATCTTGGTAGTGATTTTCCCTCCTCAAAGAATGAATATATTCCATTATATCTAGAATGCATGGACATATACAAAACAGAAATACCCTAGGCCAGGATGTGGCATCTGCATGCATTTATCTTGCAAATGCATACTGTGATGTCCATCCAGTCCACAGAGAAGTCTGGAGATGCATCTGATCCAGAACCTTCCAGTGCTACTAGCTGAGTACAACAAAACTCAACTAGAACTAGTCTACTTTTTTGCTTATAGTGATGCTGACAAACTATTAGAAGGTAGTGATAGTGATGGCTCATCCTCCGTCATTTGGATGGATTATAAACAGATGAAGAAGAAACAAATGATATACAGCTTGCATGCATCCTCCCTTATAGAGTACTGTCATAATGACTATATTCCCAGAGGTCTGCGTATCAAAAAGCCATGTGGTACGTTCAGTGATGATGAAGAATTTAAGTTGAAATGGATTTCCATTCTGAACAAGTGTTCTATGGATTTGATGTTGCTTTTGATTGAAAGAATTAACAAAGAAACTGAACATTCTCAGATTAAGGATATTTTTGATAAATTAAATACTTCCATTGATATAACTCACTTGAGTTAAAAGTAAAAAACATTGGATAATGACATTAACAAACTCTTTAAGGAGATGAGGACATTAAAATCAAGAAATTCAAGAGGGATGAAGGTGGTTACAAAAACAGCATGGTATATCGATGGCTAACAAAGGATTTGTAAGGTCTCTTTTTCAGAACCACTTATTTTAATTGGTGACAGTAATTTTAACCAACAGGACTAAAGTCACACTTCTTTGGTTTTGGGACATATTTTGGGTACTGTCATAAGGAATAAATAAGAAAATATTTGTCTCTTTATCACGGTGAATGAAAGAATCTGTTAATTGCATGTGCTGGTAAGTGACAATTTTCATCCACTCCTCCTAATGTAGACTCCCAAATTACACCCTGTGCTATTCCGGGAGGATCCCTTGCAGGAGGAGGAGGCATGATATTTCCATTCCATAGAGGTCTACTTGTGGAGCTTTGGATCCAGCCTACAGTGGTTTCGAGAGTGTTCCCTTTGTATACAGTTTGGCTCCAAGCTTGGTCCACTTGTGCAGGAGTGAGGGAGACTGATCTCACCCCACTCTCCCTCGTTGCTGCAGTGCTGCAGGAGGCTCTCCTGATCCTCAGCATAGGCTTATGGGGGATGTAGGAGAAGGGATAAGCAAAGATTCACATCTGAATGCTCCTGTTTGAGAGAGTTTGGATTCAACCATTGCCTCACTAATGCAACTATCTTCTGATAAGGAAAGGAAATATTGCTGTGGCCAGTTTGTAAATGGAGAGAATGAGACCGAGATAGATCGACTTACCTAAAGCCTTCTAGTGAGTTCATGCAGAGGCAAGATTTAAATCATGGACCTTAGTCCCTACTGAGGAAGGCTGAAGCTTTACTAAAAGACTTCTCTTAATTCATGCTTATTCATAGTTTGTCTAGGGATACCAACCTTAAGGTGGGGCCTGAAGGTCTCCAAGATTATAGTCCTGTTCACCAGATTATACCAACTTGTTCACCTGATCTCCAAATTATAGACATCTGTTCACACAGAGTAAATAGCAACTTCAGAGGGGGACTTATTGGTATACCATAGAGACTAGGAGACCCTGATGCCCTCACAGAATGCGACCTGAGCACCCCTCTCCCAGCCCCAGCCTCCCCAGGGACTGCCCTCAAATATTCAGGAATATCCAGAGTCAAGTTGGCAAACCTAAGTTTATCTATCATTCATATAATGTTTGGAGATTTCAGTGCACCATGGACACAACCAAATATTCAAAAAGAGAGAACATTTTCATAATATTTGGAACACTTCCATCCCAGCATCTGGCAGGACACTATAAGAAACTGGGGGGGAGAAAGTCATTTTGACTGAAGGATACCTGCCCTTCTCAGTAAGAATCTCTCATGGCTCCCAACTTCTCTGGAGAGGTTTGGGGGGTATTTTCTCATCAGCTACAACCACCTCCTTGGTTGCCCCCTCCTTTTCCCAGTCTGATGCCAGGAGGGGGGGGGGCAAGGAACATCAAACGGATTTTTGGTAACATTGACCACATCCAAGGTGTGCAGGTAGAAATTTAGTCCATCTTTTTATATCTTAACCAAATGATGCAAGCTTTATTCTACTAACATACCTAAAGAAAGTATGCAGGCTACAGGACCATGGTGCAGAGACCAATAAAAGATAGGAAACAGAAAGGTTTCTAACCTAACTTGGAATTTACAGTACCTGGACATCTGATCTCCTGCCCCTGTTCCAAGATGCAAATGGGTGTATACATAAAAAGGATGCTGTCCTTCACATGGTCATGCTCCCCACCCCCAGTCTGTCACACACACAAAGGAACAAAGAACAGCTTAGCCAATCTGGGTTTTGGCTGCAGCAGCTTGCCAGAAGTTAATAGACAGGTGCTGGTAGATCGTAGAGATCCAGTGTTTTCACTCATGGTTCTGAAAACTGTGCCTATCCAGCAAGATGAGGTTCCTTGGAACCTCTGTCTCCAAAGACACTGATCAGTCTCCCTACATGTCAGCCCCTTCCTAAGAGGAAACTGTTCTGATTTCTGCTCTCATCCATGTCAGTATCTGTCAGGTGTATTTTTATCTTGCCCTACTCCAAGGAGATTACAACAGCATACACAGTTCTCCACTCCCTGTTTTATTCTCGCAACAACACTGTGAGGGCAATCAGGCTCAGGGAGAGTGATTGGCCTTACATCACTGAGCAAGCATCATGGCAGAGTGGACATCCGAACCCAGGTCTTCCAGATCTTAAGTCTGATGCTTTAATCACTATATCACACTGATTATGTGAGACAGATTATCAGTGCCTAATATGAGAGAAGAAAGAAGGACAAGTCTGTCACAGGGCAGGATATGTTGCCAATATCCTGCCAGCATCATCACATATATCTTGTCCTAATGCTTGGCCTCATATTTTATAGTGCTTAGGATACCAGTCAGGATCTATGAGTATCCTATGACATACATTAAATCCATTCTGCTTTAGGGGAGGGAGGGAATGGCATGTTTTATTCTATGTCTCAGTAGGGTCCTACTTTTCATGCTTAAAATTGGGGCTAGGAAGCAAAAGAGCTGTTCCACTTGGCACAACACATATAGTTTTTGTTGGAATCAGCAGCAAAGCTTCTCTGCAAGGCGGGATGAATATGTAATCAGTAGAAATAATGAAGCCATGGGCAGTCAGATGCAAACTACTGCTTGATCTCAATATGCACATGGCACTTTGTTTCACTGGCACATTGCTGAAGTCCATTAAGATAAATTATGAGAAGTGTTTTGAGGCCTTTCAAACAAAATGGTGAAGCTTTTGATTCCTTATTTACACATGACAATGTATATAGATGGAAGATTTTCAACCCCTGAATTAGCTCCTGAGGAAAACAAAACACAAAATAGACCCCCAAAAAGAGGTTGGACTGGAGTTGTTTGGCTTTGTTTGGGTTTTTTTTTAATCCCAAAGCAAAGAAACATCCTCATAGAATTTTCTGATTAATTTATTCAAAGAACTTAATTGATGTATCGCAACACGATGGCCTAATTTACATGGCATTAGGAAATGTAATTGCAGAGTTCTTCACATTGACAAGCAGCCAGCTGAGCGAATCATCTACCGTGTTGGCCGGGGGGGGGTAGGGGGGTCATTTTTGTGAAATCATCATGTGTGCTATTCTTTTAACTTTACCCCATACTGCTATTTTTAATAGCATGTGCTATTAAAGCTGGGTTGTAAATGGAAATCTGACTGATCAGATAGCACACCTTCATGAATTGATAATTTGGGTCTCAAAGGAAAACTGTACAAACTGCCAGACACAGGTATATGAAGGGGTCATTTATTTTCTTTCTTGATTTGTAACACTTGTGTATCACCTTTCAACACACAGTCTCATGGTGCTTTATAAAATAAACCAACAATTTAAAACATCAACAAAAATATAAAGGAAGGCCTCTGGAGAGTCTTTCTTCTTGTTCAGAAGATTGGTTGAGAAACAGGATTAGATGGTGTCTAGTATTTCAGCTTTACCGCTAGGCTGAAATCCACACCAAAATAAATATCTGCCACCACCTACTGGTTTGTAGATCAGTAGAACTCTTGGGGAGAGACACATAAAGGGTACTGAATTACCCCTCTGCCTGATTCTGTGGTGACTTGATATCCATAAAGGGTGGTACTTGGACTAGGGTCTCATTGGCAAATCTTAAAATTTGGGAGTAGAGAAACATATTGGAAGCTGTAACCTGCAACCAGATGTTTGGGGTTTTAAAGATTAAAACTAGAATTGGGCTGGAATTGGACTGGTGACTTTTTTTAAAAAGTGGTTGAAATATGTTAATGACAGCTTACTCATTTTGGGTATTGGACAGCTGCACTCTGCACCACTTGAAGTTTCCAAACCGTCTTCGAGGGCAGCCTCATGTAGAGCACTAGAAGTTATCATGGCGTGTGTGACTGTAACCAGGCCTGATCTTCTAGTAAAGAGATTAAAAGGAAATAGGTTTCTCTCACTGAGATGCTTCTTAATAAAGATGTTAGCAGTCACTGTTCTTTCCACTATAAATGTGACCAGATATCGTTCTGTGATAGAGGCCATAATCTGCAAAATATCATATCATCTACATAATCCTTGGCATATCTATTTAAGAAAGACCCAGTAGAAAATTTCCAGTAATGGAAGAAGGAGTGATTATCATGGATTTCCCATTTCTTCTTACAGACTTGACTGTCCTGCCATGGTATTTCTGGAGGTTCCATGTCCCCCAGAAGCAATATTTGGGGATCACTTGGGGATGCAGTGGGAGGGAAGAGGCCACGAAGTCTCATTCCAATGGAAGACCCTTGCATCAGCAGAGGTTTACAGTGGTATCCAAGCTGTGGAACTCTGACAAACCATCACCAGTCATAAATTAAAAGGATTATTTGCCTTATTTGGCAAAAAGTACTATCTGTTCCTGACATTTTCATGCATGATTCTAAAATAAACTTAAGAAGGATATTTTCATTAATTATTGTTATATTTTTCATTGTCCTCCTTAGTTGGGCACGTTCAGTCAATGGTGTGCACTGATGACGAAGATACTTGTGGTTAGACACTGTAAGAGTTCAGAAAATATCCTGGGGACAGGCCGCTACTTTCCCCCAAAGACACCACTACACTCACTGCTGCAGGCCACCCAAATTTACTCAAAGGTTAACACTCAGCTCCTCATCTGCCCATAGCAGCTGTTCATGCTGGAGCATCCTGCACATCTGGACAGCAAGAATCAAAAGGAGCAAAGGTGTGCCTTAGTGCCTAGCCCTAAAACCTTTTGGGTTTACTAGGCCCTTGTGCCCTTGAGTGTGATAGGACTCCATTCTCAGAAACAGCCTGGATGCAGTCTTCCTAGACCACTTCAGAATGGAAGTGGAAGATGGCATGTTTGGATGCTCTTCTATCAGGAGCCAAAGCACATCTGGACTATAGAGACCCAATATAGTGCAACAGCAAGAGGAGAAGCACTGGTTCAGAGCACTGCAATAAACTACAAGGCTTATGTGGCTGAAGGGGGTATTATTGTAAGGTAAAAATGCAATTTGGGGCTTTTTGGAAAAAGGGAAAGGTGGAATACAGATGTAGTCCATATAGGAACTGGAATATTTGGAATAAGAATGTAGCTTCCACTATACATTCACAGACAAAACCAAACAAAAAACAGTAACACTGCTGTCTTCCACACTTTGGGGGGCATCTTTGTGGTACAAACCTGAAGAGGAATTCAAGTTGTAAATCTCTTTCCTTACCCTGCTTTCACACTTTGAGGTGTTAAAATAGAATGCAAATCAAGGCAAGCCAGTCCTCAGTCTCTGACTAAACATTTGTGGTGCTGACCACCATTGTTGGAATGTGTGAGGACCAACATTATTGTGCTGATGACTTCTCTTTCCTTCAGGGCCCCACCAGTGAGTGGAATCCAGCACTTCTGGGGCTTTGAAATGCTCCCACTCTTCCCTCCTATCACACACATGGCAAGTCAATTGCTGGAAGTGGAAAGAAAGAATGCAAAGTTGGCAGCGTAGAACTGAATGTCACACCATTAAATAATGTACTCGTTTTCTCCAAACTAGGGCTTGTCAGAGCTTAGGCCTAGAATGTGGGAAGTAGAGCAGAATAGTAGAATAGTATTCTGCAAGAACACAATTTCAAACTGTGAATCTCCCCACTTTAGGTAGAAAGCAGCCCACATATAAATCAATCCTTATTCCTCAATTAGCTGTGTTATTGACCAACAGCATTTCAGTCTTGTCTGGACAGAGCTTCAGTTTATTGGTCCTGGTTCAACATCAGAAAGTCCACTGGTGAAAAGGAGAAACAGCACAATGTGTCACTGGGGTACTGATTACTTCAGATCTCCAGATGGCCTCTCCCAACAGATTCAGTGTATGATAGCTCTTTCCCAGCATCACCTTCCAAAACAGCATTGGAGCTACCAAAATAGGATGCCAACTCATAACAATGCTCCAGATGCTACTTGTTGACATCCTAACACAGCTAAGTAATCCAATAGCAACTGCAATTTTCATTTAAAATTTATCTATGCCACCATTCCAACCTTATAAAATTTATACCCCGCCTTTCTGCTTTCATAAGTGCCACCAAGGTGGCTAATAAATTCAAAAATTATGGTCCCCAAGGCTTCAAACATCAAAACATTAAAATGTTTTAACAGTAAAACATTTTAGACATTAAAAGAGCATTTAATAAAAAGTATATATAAAATATTTACATACTTCAGTAAAAGCATATAAACACATGGACACACAAAACAACCAGGGAGGAGGGCCAGTAATAGTTACTAGAGGCACACACATCCCAAAAAACCCCAGTCTTCAACTGATGACATAGTATGAAAATAGAGGGAGACAAACAAATCTCTCTGGGGAGAATGTTCCAAAGTTTTGGCATCACAACTAAGAAGGTCCTTTCTCAGGGTGCCACGTGTCAAGCCTCATATGGTTGGGGCAGCTCTGAAGATGATTAGAGTGGATGACCAGAGAGTCTGAAGATGACTAGAGTATATGGGTGAAGGTGGTCATTCAGGTATGCTGGCCCTAAGTCATATAGGGCTTTAAAGATCAATACCTGCACCTTGAAGCCAGTGTAGGTGGAACAAGACTGGAGTGATATGGTCCCTACAACCCACTCTATTCAACATCCTGGCTGCAGCATTCTATACCAGCTGTAGCTTCTGGACAGTCTTCATGGACAGTCCCCCATAAAGCGCATTGCATTAATCTAATCTAAATGTTATCAGGACATGCACCATAGGGGCAAGATCTTTCTAGAAATGATGGACTACAGCTGGATACAACAGGAGGCCCAGGTCCAGAAGCACCCCCAAGGTATGAACCTGTTCCTTTGGGGGAGAGTAACCCCATCCAGAACAGAACCCCATCCAGAGCATCCCCAATCTGCGCCTTTGTTTTGTTCGGATGAAGTTTCAGTTTGTTAGGATTTATCCATTATAAAACTGCCTCCGGGCACCTGTTCACAATTTCCATAGCTTGCCTGAGATCTGCTGGTAGTGTGAGATAGAACTGAGTGTGTCATTCACATACAGATGGCAACTTAGCCCAAATCTCCAAATAAATTATCTCAGTAGATTTATATAGATGTTGAAAAGCTTGGAGGACATAGGGTTGCAAGGTTCTCCCAGGCTACCAGTGGGGGATGGGGGAGGGTAGAGTTGCCAGATCCAAGAAACTCCTGGAGATTTGGGGATGGAGCCTGTTAAGGACAGAGACCTCAGTGGGGCGCAATGCCATAGAATCCACCTTCCAAAGCAGTCATTTGCACCAGGAGAATGAATCTCCATCATCTGAAAATGAGCTGTAATTCCAGGAGATACTCTGGTCCCACCCGGAGCCTGGCATCCCTACAGGGACAAGATAGAATCTTGTAAGACCACTGAGGTTGGAGGCCAAGGGGCAAAGCAACTATCCCCCAGCACTGCACTCTGAAACCCATCTTTGAGGTAGGACTGCAACTACAGTAGAACAGTGCCTCCCACTTCCAGCCTCAAAAGGCAGTCCAGAAAGATACCATGACTGATTTTATCAAAAGCTGATGAGAGGTCCAGGAAAATTAACAGGGTCACAAGCCCCTGTCCATCTCTCAGTACGAGTCATGCATCCATCAGGGTGATGAAGGCCATTTCAGTCTGATGACCAGATCTGAAACCAGATTGGAATGGATCCATGCAATCCACCTCAGGTATGAATCACTGAAATTGCCCAGCAATCGTCTTGCTCAAGAATGGTACGTTTGAGACTGGACAATAATTATTCGACTTTCCTGAATCCAAGGTAGTGGTTTTTCCTGTGGAAGTGGTCGGTACTCCTGTTGATGCCCTGGTAAACCTCTGGAATGAGGAAGTTACCCAGGTAAATTGACATGACTACTCCTAGGTGCACTCTTCCAGATCGAAGAGCCCGGGCAGCCCCTTGGTTTACTGAGGAGCTGTGGACAATAAAAAGACAAGGGAGAAGGCTAGAGTGACAGTGGAGAAAGACTTATGATGATGCCGCTGCCACCCCACCACCCACCTTGGGGCTGGATCTTATTTTAAATGGTATACCAAAATGGGGACAGGAGTTAGGAAATGAGGCCTGATCAGGGAGCTGCTGTCCCAAACAGCAAATCCCACTTTGCTTCATAATGAGAATTTTATTTATGTTATTTGTAGTCCATCTGTGGATATCTAATTAGCCCCTATGTAAAAGAAGGCAGCCTGGACTAATTGGTCTTTTGATGTGATCCAGCAGATCTTGGTGTGCTCTTAGGTTATCATATTCCTTCTTCTAGTATTCAACTCATGTTCTTATTCTACAGCAGGATACAGAAGAGTATGTGCTGAAGCTTCAAGGTGGCCGAGAAGAGACAACTGGTCCTAAAACACTGTACAAAGTACTACACTGTTGAACATTTATACTACATTGGGGCATTGTTGTTTTTTTACCTGTTAGATGGCCAAAAGAAGTACTTCTTCCTTTGTGGAATTCATTGCTATGGGATGTAGTGATGGCCCTTGTTTCGTTGGCCTTAAAAGATAATGAGACAATTTCATGGACAATAGTCCAATCAGTGTTGGATCTTGCATAGCATTTCCTCAGCAGCAAGAACTTCTGCTCACAGAGCATTACTTTCTCAGCTCCCTCCTCCCACAGCAGCCTCAAATGCCCGGCCCCAAAATCCTGATCATGGGGAAGAAGGAAAGATGAGAAAAGGAGGAGATTCTTGCACCCACTGAAACACTGCCTTGGATCCAACCCAGTGGCTATTAGCTGCAGCAACTAAGAGAGACCTCCATGTTCAGAGGCACTAACCCCCTGAATAGCAATGCTGGGAGGCCAGAACCAGAGGGAGTCATGTCCCTCCGTTCGTAGGCCATTTGTGGGTGTCTACCGGCCACTGTGTGAAAGAAGGCACTGGGCTAAATGGTCCACTGGTGTGATCCAGTAGATCTTGGTGTGGTCTTAAATTAGCATATTCCTTCTTCTTTTATTCAGCACGTTTGTTCTTGTTCTACACTTGGATACAGAAGCATATATGTTGAAGCCTAAAGGTGGCTGAAGAGAGACAACTGATTCGAAAAACACTGTATAATTGTAGTGTCACCAAAGAGCAAAAATGTGAAACAGAGAAAAAGTAAATGTAGTAAAAGAAGCAACCACATGCTGATATTGTAAGGGTGTCTTTAACGCTCTGACACTGTAATGAAGCTAACACAGTTTATCAATTCTTCTTTACATGGCATTAGAGAGGGAAGGATGCAAGAGAAAGCGGTGCTGGTGCTTTGCAACTCTCTGATGACTTTCTAAAGATGTTTGGCTCCCTGCTGTGGAGCTGTTCTCATCTCCGTGTCAACAAGCAACACTAGCCCCCGCAAAGGCTTGAGGTGAGAGGCTGGCAAAACTTTTACTATTCACAGCTCACCTCAGAAAACTCCAAAGGGGGTTGGGGAGGGGCTGGGGAGGGGAAAGAATACAGCAGAAGGTACAAGTAAAAAGGTACCATTGTTCTCCTGTGTTAAGGAGGGGATGGTGAGAAAAGATGCTTTACACATCAGAGACTTCAGATCTTTCTTTTGCCTGCATAGTAAACACTGTCAAAAGAGCTGGTGTGCCACAATGGCTAAGAATGCAAAGCTGGGAAATCCCAGTTTCAAATCTTGCCTCAGCCATGAACTTATGAGGGGCAAGTCACAATCTCTCTGCTGCATGAGAGAGGTTCTACAAAGCAACATTCAGAATTACAGTAAGGATTGGTGAGATGAATATGTGAAGCTGCCGTAGTCTGAGACAGACCATTAGTCCTTGTTCTTCAGTATTGTTTGCTCTGACAGGAACTCAGGTAGAGAAAGGTCTCTTTGTCTATTTGTTACTGGAGACCCTTTGGCAAAAGATGCCAGAGATTGATCCTGGGCTCTTAATGTGCTCTGAGTCATGGTCTGATCCCATTAACATCTGTAACGTACGCTGAACAATCTAAAGAGTTGTGCTAAGCATAATGATCAGACATGTTGTTTGGGTTCCTACTAGGTTCTTTGCTGGAACACGAAGGGGAAGGGCATGAAAAATCCCTCCTCAAATTCTCTCCTCCCCAGTCATCTCCCCCCAATCTCCAGGAATTTCCCAGGCTGGAGTTGGAAACCCTACAATCAGCTTCAAGCTGCTATGTTGCTGATAGACCTTCATGAACCCAGTGTGCCTTATTCTGATAAGAACTGAAGTATTCTTTGTGTGTCCACAAAATCTGAAACACAGAAGGGAGGTTAAAACCTGGAGAGCCATACCATGATGCCCCAATGGCTTTTGTATATATTATGACCCAGGGCCAGGGTGAGCAGCCTTTTTAGAATGGAAGAAGCTGGGCTGAAATTGTTGTCAGGCCATTGCTGGACACCTTCTACATCCAGCCCCAGCTGTACATCACTGCTCTCAATCCAACAAGAAAGTTGTGAAATCAGTATTGGCAGTGAGCTTGATTTCCCAACAAAAGCCATAAGCTACTTGCACTGTTGCTCCTAAAATGCACTCAAGAAATGAAGACATTTCTGCAGTACAGGGAACAAATAAAGGTAACCTTGATAAAATCTGCTTGATAAAATCTGGTGTACTCTCCTTGTCTGTACTTTCAAGGACATTAATAAAATCTCTCCCCCCCCCAATATTTTTATTTTCCTCCTTATCCTTCTGCAGCTATTTATCATGCCTTCTTTCTCTTCTGTTAAGTGTGGGAAAAATCCTCACTCTGCCTAGGCAGGGTTTGCCTTGTAAAAGTAATTCAATTTTACACCATAGCAGTGATGCGATCAAGGGAACTCCAAGCAGGCTTTGAAGCCTTTAACAAGGATGTGAAAAGCTCTCAAAATACCACCCTCCCCCCAAAAAGGCAGATTATGACAATGGATCAGATAGCTAGAGAGAAGGAAAAGCAGGAGGAAGGTTAGTGGGAGTAACTTAAAGTGAATTTGAAATTAGCTGTATTTATTTTAATATGGTGATTCTTTTTAATATGGTGGTTTTGCTGAAGGTTTCCAGTACTGCTCTGATCCCACCAAAACTATTTAAGGGTTTGCAATTGGGGATGCATATGACACTGGAGACTGCAGCTTCCTGAACTTCCAGTGTGTTTTCGTAATGCACAGCAACCAAGAAAAAGCTGCTACATCCCTGAGCACAAATCATAGATCCCCATGGCGCACACTGAACTGTGCAGCTCATGCTTTCTTCTCCCCGTAGATACATGGAAAGCATTTAAACAGGGAGCAGGCCACAAATAAATGGACAGTTCTCACACTGGAGGGAAGTATGCAGTGGTATCCCATAAGGATCAGTATTGAGACCAGCGCTGTATAATTTGTTCAATAATGACCAGGAACCAGGGGACATAGTGCATTATCCAAATTTATATGTATTTATTTGACTTTTTAGTCCCTGCTCAGCCAGAGGATCTTGTGGAGACTTACAACATTAAAACCAATAAGGTAAAAAACAACACAAAAACACCAAATATAAAATACTAACATCATGTACTGTTTTGACTAGATTTAATGAGATTTCTATAGACGATCTGCCTGTGTTGGGTTGTGCCTAGAAGTTCTCACTACACAGAAGTTACCTTCTTGTCAGTTGACGGTGGCTTTCTGTTGGGTATTCTTGGTAAAAACATAGGCCGAGTTCAGACAGGCACTTTGCCCTGAGACAGGTGCATTTCAGCAACATTTCACAAGCGGATTAAAGGTAGCGTTCACACAGGCACATCTGTCCAGCATTCCCCAGCCGTACTCAACCCGTCTTGTAACACTTTGATCCCGAGTTAAAAAGATACCTGTTAAAAGTGGTATCAAACCCCAGAAAGCATGTCTATCCCATGTATATCCCACACCAACACAGTGTGGATGCTAAAATCCATGAATTTGATTGTGTGCTCATGCGCACAAGCGCATATCTCCAGATTAGCGAAACAGAAAGCCGTGCCTTCGGGCCAACAGTGTAAATGCTCCCTCACGCCTCCTCCGCAGTATGCTCCCGCATCAGTCGGCACAGTGTGACTGGGAAAACCCAGAACAGTTTGTTGTGGGGCTTTTTTGCCATTACTCCCTCCCACTTCAAACTGCCAGTCTGAACTCAGCCATAGCTAAGCAGACACAAAAATCAGCAGAGCAAAAGACTGAGAGACTGAGTCCATATGTATGTTTGTAAAATATAAACGTTTACTATAAAAGTAACATGGGGAAAAGGTAAATGGGATGCAAAATAACAAAGGACTAGATTCCTACATCCTTACAGCTAAGAAGATGTTACAGGAATGGGGAGGAAGACAGGAACGGCGTCTTCTCCTTCTCCAAGACAAAAGACTGGAAGAGGGATATCAATATGCTAAATAGCCAATACATTGATTCCAATCACAGAACTAAAGTTCAGGTCATTATAATAAAACCTCCTACAAAATTCCCGGACTTTCTACTTTGTACAAATTGGGTACAAATAAACATGTGACTTTCTGTTGATGAACACAAACAAAGTTAACTGTGTAACTGCTGAAGTGTTTTAACTTGCTAAACCCAACACTTTCCACTCAGTTTCTGCCTTCTTTCTGTGAGATGGCCTGCCAACGATTCACTTTCCAAACTTCAGAAAGCATCTTTTTAACATGTTCTTTATAATGAGTTTCTGGTGGAAAAGGATTTCCCTCCACCTTTTTCTTCCTGTGCCATGCTCCTATGACTCTCAAAAAGGTATTGTCGAGAATGGAAGGACTTTCACAAAGAAAAGGCTACAGGGTCAGGAGTCTGCAGTGAAGAGGAGAATTGGAAGAGATTGGCCTCCTCC
This sequence comes from Gekko gecko, assembly GCA_029375565.1. Taxonomy (NCBI): domain Eukaryota; kingdom Metazoa; phylum Chordata; class Lepidosauria; order Squamata; family Gekkonidae; genus Gekko; species Gekko gecko. The sequence continues at coordinate 125,373,970 of JAPDNY010000001.1, read as the reverse complement.
CCATTCCATCTGCAGAACATCCATAGGTTACCTGAGTTGCAAACACAGTCTGAGACACCTCTGGGTTTAGTTAGTTGTGGAAAGTGCTGTTAAGTTGCAATTGACTTACGGTGGCTTCATTGGGCTTTCAAGGCAAGAAACAGGTGCCCTTGGATGGTGGTCTCCCATCTAAGTATTAACCAGGCTTGACCTTGCTTCACTTATGAGATCTGACAAGATTGGGCTAGCTTGGGCTATCCAGGTCAGGGTATGCTTAATTAGGAACTGTTTATTACAACAACTGTCTAGGAAACCTAGGACAAACCATTGGATATTGTAACTCTGTATGCAAGAGGATGCGGGAAGAAAGGGTTAAGAGAATTCTCTCACTCTGGTACACTTGGCAGTTGGCCCCACCCTCTCATCGGTTAGCTGTTAAACCTCATTGGCCATTCCTTGCATTCTGTGTTTCATCTTATATAGGGCTGCGATCATATGCACAATTAGACCTAACATAGGTGCGAATGCTGAGTAGATTTTAAGGACACAATCGGACAACAACATCTGGGAAGTTCTCCGTAGCCATCGACAACCCATTCTGCTTCGCTGCAGAAGTGGAATTAAAAGACACCAGGGAAAATCCGGTAGTTAACGGGTTGCAATGGGCCACGGATGGACTTTCCTGTGTCTGATCACTCCAGTGAGCTCTCATGGTGTCGGGATGGCCTGATTAGGCCATCCCAACTCTGTGCCATTGTTTTTCCCACCCTTCACAGTAAGCACAACATCGCAAACTCCATAGGGAACCCTTGGTGAGGAGGTGCAATTCATTGATCCCTCAGTTAAACGCATGGGGGGGAAACGGCACACACACAAAAACGACTCACCCACAGTTACATCTGATCACACACTGACGGACTGCACCCACAGATTCAAAGGGAGGTGTGATTGTGCAACTGTGGGTCAAATTCTTCTGGAGGAAAAGGTTACCTAATTGTGAAATATAGAAAAGGAAAATATTGGAAATTATGTATTGAATATTGAAAATGAATTGAATGTAAGTGAATATTGATAGAAATGTTAATGGGGGTGGAGCATCGTTGGAAGTCAGGGGAGGGGGGATTAAATTTTTTAGAAAAGGATATGATAAGAATTGGCTGTTGAATATGGAACATGTTATTATATCCTGTTAATAAATTTTATTTAAAAAAAATTCTTCTGGAGGAAATAGCCTTGTGCCCCCATTTTTTCTGGTGCATGTGACTGCAACCTAGGACTGCTTTTCTTCTATCTCTTACATGGGCTTGGAGCTATAGCAAGTCAAGAAGAGGAGAAGAGATTGGATTTATACCCTGCCCTTCACTACCCGAGGGAGTCTCAGAGCAGTTTACAAACGCCATTCCCTTCCCCACCCCACAGCAGACACCCTGTGAGGTAGGCGGGACTGAGAGAGCTCTTTCCAGAACTGTCCTTGAGAGGACAGCTCTGTCAGAACTATGGCTTGCCCAAGGTCATCCAGCAGGTGCAAGTGGAGGAGTGGGGAATCAAACCCGGTTCTCCCAGATTAGAGTCCATGCACTTAACCACTATAACAAACTGCCTCAAGTCAACCTTTTTGAAGTTAATCTGTTCACCATAACTTAAATATACCTACATGAATATGTCATGTAAGATGTGCTCCTATTTTTGTAAGTAAGTTTTCTTTCTCTTGTTACCATTGGAGCCAGATCATCTTTGTAATTTGTTTGAACAGCATTTACTCTTAACTGCAAAATCGGAAATACAACATAAAATTTCAGTGCTCCCAAGGCAATTTATTTATTTATTTTTACATTTAACCCAATATAAACTAGGTGCAACCAAATAACAATCCTCTCATCTTACGCCAGCTTATCTCTTGGACCACCTAGCTCTTCCTGTGTCCTTTTTTAAAAAGCAGCCTGCCTAATGCCTGAAAGCAATGTGTATAATGCTGCATACAGTATTGAATCTGTGCTACCAAAATACCTTAAGGCTTCTTGGAGTCAACAATGCTGACCCAAAACACAGTGCTGAAAAATTCACTGATGCAAAATTATTTATAACTGATCTGTCTGATAGTATGTGTGTAGCTTATTGCTTTCCCTCTTCTTTATATATGAAAGATTGCTGATAGTATTTGGTAAATTCCTTTAAAACTTCTTTGATTGCATGGGGATTTCAGTACATTTCTATGAATAAACTTTCCCCTTGTCATTATAATCATAATTTAAACAGGACTGCCAGTTTCCAGGTGCAGCCTGGAGTATTCCTGGAATTACAACTGATCTTCATACTACAGAGATGAGATCAATTCCCCTGGAGGAAATGGCAGCTTTAGAGGACAGATTCTCTGGTATAACATAGAGTCTAGAGAAAAGGCCTTGCCAGATCTCCAAGGATTTCCCAGAGCAGAGCTGGCAACCCTCCAATTCCAAAAGCACAAATCCAACATAGAAACACCCAAACCCAAAGAGTTTCCCCCCTCCCCCTGGAGACAATCATGGCATAAACATTGATGGGCATATTTCTTCAGATTGGTGAATTTACCCTCAGTTGGGCATGCACACACATGTGCATGGGCACTAAGGCGGCCAACTCTGGGTTGGGAGATGCCTGGAGATTTTGGGGGTTTAGCCTGGGGAGGGCAGTGTTTGGGGAGGGGAGGGACATCAATGGGGTATAATAGCCATAGACCCCATCCTCCAACACAGCCATTTTCTCCAGGGGAGCTGATCTCTGTAGCCAGGAGATAAATTATAATAGCCAGAGATCTCCAGGTGCCCTCTAGAGGTTGGCAACCCTAATGGGTAGACATGGATATGAACAGTAGAAAAGCTTCAGGACAGGAGACAGAGGCAGCCCCCACACTGAAGGTGACTGTCCATGTGTGGCCTTGTATTCATTCTGAGTATTAATTGCAGCTTTCCTGTGACCCTCCCCTTTAAACTAGATTACAAATCAATCTATTTAAATCTGACTCAGAAAAGGATCCTCCTAGTGGCTGTGGGGTAGAGGACACTCCATCTATCACCATTATGGGGGGGACCAAGTTCTGCTTTCAAAATGACATGGGCCAGCTCACTGCTGCAGCTTGCTGCTGCGTACTAACCCCACAGCCCTTTAAAGGGGTCCCCCCTTTCCTGCTAAGCCATACTGTTGTGTTACTATATGGCTGGGTAGGGGAAAGGAAAGCGAAGGGAAAGAAGAGTGGAAGAGTGTCCTGGTACAATTGCCATCATGCCTGCACTTTTGCACAGGTGCAACAGAAGGAGAACTGGGGGGGGGCACTCATAGCGATGAGCACATGTGGACCCTGTTCCTGTCCATTTCTACCCTGCTTGCTGCTGCCATGGTGGGGCCAGTTTTTGTGCCCCTGTGTGGATTCAACTGGAGGCCAGAAGGCCCAGCTATCTGAGAAAGAACTGTGTTATGTTAGCCTGCGTGCCCAAAGGCAAACACAGTCCAATGAACAAAGTAAATGATTCAGTTAATGTAGGTGTGGAAATGAGATCATAGTGAGATCATAAACCTCTAAAGAGGGATAGTTGCCTTCCGTAATGAGCTAGCTGCTCCCTGTCTCTGTTGAGCCTACATATGAATCCCAACTCAGCTGCTTTATGCTGGAGTCTCCCTTTGAAAGTGTGGTTGTTGTTGTTTTTTAGAATTACCATAACTTCTAAGTCTGTCAGAAGATTCTTTGCTAATTTGTATGTACATAGTGCAATCTGTCAGAAATTCCTCCTGTGCAAGTCCATTGAAGTTGTGGGAAGTGCATGAAAGCAGCCTTAAATAATTGTGCCTATAGTAAATTGTAAGATGCATTTCTAAGAATGGTATTTTACTCAACATATTTTACTCATGGCTTGCCCAAAATTACTGTAATAAATAAGCAACTATTGCCATCCTTCTGATTGTTGAAGGAGCACAGAGATAGCCCCCCACACACACACTGACATATATATTTACACATCTAATCCTTCCCAGAGCCCATTAGCAATGTTAATGCTATCCTGGTCTTTGTTTGGTAAATATTTTCCCTCTATTATGTTCCCAGCCTATCTGAAGACCATCAACACATTGCTGATGATGAACTAGGAATCTTCACCTTCCACCATCATCACCTTTCAAATGACCCATGAAAGAGTCTTTGGAGATCAAAAGCTTTTCCTCTACCCCCACCTCTCATATCTCTTTGACTCAGATACTGATGGGCTTTAGCACCCATGTGGGAGATGGATATGGCCCAGGAGCTGAATTACCTGAAAAAGGGGGGCATGGGCAAAAAAGGTGTTGGATTTCCTTCTAGTTGAGCTCCTAGTATCTCCCACAGCTCGATTAGAAACCAAAAGAGAAAGCTATCTGCTTTAAAGAAATCTTATATTTCTCAGAAGTCAAAAGTATATTAATCCTCTTTTTACTTGTGACCTAAGAAAATCAATGGAATGAATTGTTTCCAGTTTATGTACATTATGTGCAGTGGAGGGTTTTTTGAAACCCATTTCACTTTCCCAGGCCTGATCAATTAGTTCCTGTGAATTTCAGTTCGCCTCCTTTTCTCCATTCTCTATAATGTGGTACATATGTTTAGAGGAATAGTATAAGATGTCTTTTGTGATCCCATAGCCAGGGAGAGGATGTTGCACACTTAATACTGTATTCATCAAGGATGGACAAAGAATCACATGAACCAACAGTGGCCCTGGGTGCACAGCAAACACCATTCAACTGCAACCATCAGTGCATCAAAGGTGTTCTTTGATTGCTTTACCACAGACCTGATCAGTTCTGCACAATCAAATGAAGCTAATCACTTTCCAATTCTACCTCTTTTCAAAGCTCAGTAGTAGTATAAAAACTACTCCTGATATTCCTTTGGCTCCAGGTTCAAGACTCCTGTAGGCTTGAGGGGCAGAAGTTATTCAGTTTCTATTAAGCCTGTGAAAAAGGAAGGAACCATTATGTACAGTATCTGGAATTGGGGAGCAAATCTAGAGCATCCAAGGCACCTAGGGAAGTGATACTTAGTGGGTTGGAAGCCACATGTGACTCTTTGACATCCTGCATGCAGATCTTCTGAGAATGGTTTCCCACTGTGGCAGTGTTTCAGGACAGTGGCCAAAGGTCTTGATTGGTGGTGTGTTTGGATGACAGGTGGTTCCCACTTTGAAACAGCCACTGCCAGAGGAATAGGATTGCTAGTCCCCCGGTCCCAGCAGGGGCTCTTCCACTTTTCAGGGCTTCTGCCCACCATTGGCCAGCTGGCCAGCATGGGAAACCCCAGCCCCAAACAGCCACGTCCAGACGCAATGCCCCCCAATGCAATGATGTCACCTGGAAATAATGTCATCACGTTGGGGACATTGCGTGCGATGCTCTGGTTTGAAGGCAAAACTCTATGGTAAATTAGGCCTAAAACATGGAGTTTTGCCCTCAAACCAGAGCATCACTGCACAACATTGGTAACACAATGACGTCACTTTCAGGTGATGTCATCACGTCGCCGACATCCTGAAACACCCCCCAAATCCCCCCACTGGTGTGGCGAGGGGACCTGGCAACCCTACAGAGGAATGGAAAGCCGTGAGACTGACTGAGATGCAGGCTCCATGCAGGGATGGAAGTAGATGTAGTTCTTTTGGTTGATGGAAATTGGGAATGTGGCTCTCCACAAGCTGTGGAGTGAGTGCCACTGAGCTAGGGAATATGCAATAAGAAGTCATCCTTATAATTTATGAACTTGAAATTTATTACATTTATATTCCACATTTCTTCCATTGAAGAACTTATTAATGCAGAAAACAGAGGTGTTCTTAGAAGTCTCCCATCCAAGAACCAATGCCAACTTAGCTTCAGCACAATTGCAGTTTCATGTTCCTTCTGTCCATACTTCTAAAGCATAGCTATTGAAGAAACCATCTTGCTCGAAGGTTAATCTTGTAGGTAACATCCCAAGAAAGCCAATTGATATACTTATAAGCAAGCTCGAAGAAGAGTCAATGATCATGTTGGGTCAACGAATTATGCCATTTCCATTGGCTTTTAAGAGAGCAGGAGAGAGTGAGAGAGCTCAGTGTTTGCATTCCCAACCCAGCGTATCATTTTTGTCTGTGTCCCCACCTCTGACTGAAGACAATGGTTCCTCTCGCTGTGAGAATCCCTGGGAAGCTGGCCTCTGACAATGCTGTCCCAAAGCTGCTTTAAAAAAAAAAGTGATTAAGTTAGGAGTCATCCATTTTTTTTACCACTTTTCCTTTATACCAGCCTCCTCCTCTCTTTCCCCCCACACATTTCCCCCTTTGTTGGCACAGGGTTGCCATCTACCAGCTGTTCACAATCCCTTCGCTCCTTTGCCTTTCAGCAGCACACCACCATGAAACACACTTAAGAGAAATTGCTTCCACTTCAGCAGGCCGTGCTGCTTCCCTTGCCTATTGAGCTGATTTAATAAAAACCCTTTTTCACTCCAAAGCAGACTTCTCCCTATGCCATTTCCTAACTTGCAGGGAAAGTTATTATATTTGTCATCACTGCACAATTCAGATTTGCCAGTCTGTCGTCCTCTAATTGATTTAGATTGATCTCTTGAGTGTTTCTCACAGTCTGGGATTGTTTGTTCTCTCCTGCAGCTCTCACTGGTGAGCTGACCTCGCCCACAAAGTGAACACTGGAGTTTTCCGAGGAAGGTTTCTCCCACCAACTCATAGATGCAGATTCTCTCTCTCGCTCTTTCTTTCTTACACACACACACACACACACACACACACACACACACACACACACAACATTGACTAAAAATTATTTCTTTTCCCTTTTCCTCCTATTTTGATTGCTACTGCAGAATAATGAGATCCTCATTCAGACTTAAACTGTCCGTGCAGTCACAGATCTCAAGTTAACCACATCACCACATCAAATGAAAAGAAACTTGGTATGATACTGACAACCAAGAACCAGTGTCTGCCTCTCATTGACTCAGCAATATCACCAGTGAATATAAAGGATGATTCTGAGACTGTCACTGGATTGGGACCTGCCAGTTTGGTTTAGTGGTAGGAGTGCGGACTCTAATCTGGGAGAACCGGGTTTGATTCCCCACTCCTCCACAGGCAACTGCTGGTGTGACCTTGGGTCAGTCCTAAGTTCTTTCAGAGCTGTTCTCTCAGGGGCAGCTCTGGAGAGAGCTCTCTCAGCCCCACCTACCTCACAGAGTGTCTGTTGTGGGGAGGGGAAGGGAAAGGGATTGTAAGCCACTCTGAGACTCCTTCGGATAGTGAAGGGCGGGGATAAATCCAATCTCTTCTTCTTCATCATCATGGCCAGGATTTATAGAGCTAGTTACAGTCACTCCAGGAAGCTTAGGGTTGTGCTTCTTGTACAGCTAACCCTTTCCCCACTGCATGGAAAATTATTTTTGAAATGGGAAGGGGGAGAATACATGAGTCATTTGTGGTATGGAAATGCCAGTCTGCTTTAGTGGTTAGAGTATTAAAACTCATTGTGGGACACTGGACCAAGCCACCTGTTTCTCAAACAAAAGCATGGGGTCCAACAAGACATAGAGGCTCTTACATGACCTAGACAAGGGAAGAATAACTCCACCCAGAGCAGGACGCATAATTCTGACCATTAATTTACCAACCAGCATCTCCTCTGTCTTAACTAGATGCATTTTCACTTTGCTCTCCCTCAGCCACTTGATCACAGTGGACAGTCACTGGCCTAGAGCAGAGATGGTTGCTTCTGGGGACATAGTGGAGGAAATACATAGCTGGGTATGAGCAGCTTATTGATCACACCCCACTCCAGAACTTCAGAGGATCTCACACAGTGGCTTAAGCATAGATATGAAAAAGTATGGATGCTAACACTAAAATATGCAGAACATCACAAGTTAAACCCCATGCTACTGCTTCAGAATTCCTCATCATAACTTTCTGATGATCTCCATAAGAAAAGATTTAAACTATTTAAGCACTGCTCCTTAATTCCCACACCATAGCTGAAACAATGCAATAGAATTAGGTAATCAGTTGTGCCAAAAGTGACCAAGCCAGGTGCTTCAGCAGAATTAACAGGATGCTTTCCCATTTGTTGTTCAGTCGCACAGTCGAGTCCGACTCTTCGCGACCCCATGGACCAGATCATGCCAGGCCCTCCTGTCTTCCGCTGTCCTCTGAAGTTTGCTCAATTTCATGTTTGTTGCATCGATGACACTGTCTAACCATCTCATCCTTTGCCGTCCCCTTCTTCTTTCCTACTAGCAATCTGCAAACAAAAGTCCATCAGAGCAACCAAGGCTGTCTCTGTTCCATGTAGGATTGCCAGATGGCAGCCTTTTAGAGGTAGAAACATTTGGGGAGTGGAGACTGGGGAAATGTGGTCACATGATGTCAGTCATCCCCAGTTTTGCGGGTGGGGGGTGGAGCAATGGAGGCAGAAGGTTACTGCAGGTAAATAAATAATAAATGTAGCTGAAGATGGAAGAGCAGGTAAAAGGTTGCTGAGTGGGTGGAAAGGAAAGAAGGAAACAGAGAAGGCTAAGGATATGGGAGTTGTCAGGTGGAGGAAAAGGGGAAATAATGTGGGAAAGTAGAGACAGGAGGAAATGGGGGCCCTTTGCAAGTCCTTGCAGGTTCCCCAATGTGCAACTGGGTGCCCCCTGGCAACTGGCACTGCACAACTCAGCCACAGTTTGCCTGAGTAGAGGGTGCCAGGGATAGGGTGGGGTGGAAAACTGAAGATGGGGAGAAGATAAAGGTAGGTTGGCTGGTGGGTGGGAAGGGAAGGGAAGGAGGCAGGAAAGGGGGACTATGGGGCTTTCAAGGAAGGGAAATAAGGAAATAGAGAGGGAGAGGGAAATTCACCCAACAAGTCCTTGCAGGTTCCAGATTGCAATTCCTGTTTGAGGTTTCCTCACCTTAATCCTGCAGGATATTATCTATCAGGATACACAAGGCTCTAAGCTACATACCTTTCAGCATAGTGCCCGGGGAATGTTTAGTCTAACATCATCCTGTTAGTTTTATGGCTAAGAAGGGACTGGACATATTTGTTACATGCTACATAGACATAGACCGAGTTCAGACTGGCAATTTGAGGCAGGAGGGAGTAGTGGCAAAATAGCCCTGGAACAAAGTGTTCTGGGTTTTCCCGGTCACACTGCGCCGAATGATGCGGGAGCATACTGGGAGGAGGCGTGAGGGAGCATTCACACTGTTGGCCCGAAGGCGCAGCTGTAAGGCACGACTTTCTGTTTCGCTAATCTGGAGATATGTGCTTATGCGCATGAGCACATATGCGCGTGTGCACACAATCAAAATTGCAGATTTTAGTGTTCACACTGTGTTGGTGCAGGATTTATGTGGGATAGAAATGCTTTCCAGGGTTTGATACCACTTTTACCAGGTATCTTTTAAGCTTGGGAGGGAAGCGTTACAAAACGGGTTGAGTACGGCTAACAACAGGATAATATTTCTGTTTTGCTAGTCTGTAAACGTCTAGTAAAATTTATTTATTTATTTATTTTCCAAATTTCTACCCCACCCTCCCGGCCGAAGCCGACTCAGGGCGGTTTACATAAAAACAGATACATTACATTAAAACATAGGTTACAATTAAAACAATTCTAAAGCCATAATAAGGTGCTAATAGTTGTTGTTGTTTGTATGATGGTAGCAGCCATTATTCAGAGTTCTCAGCTTGCAGTCAGCTCACAGTGTTCATTTTGATTGACTTGCAGTGCTTGCTATTCTTTAAACTGTTGGTGGCAATTTCCAGAATTTTGGTAGGAATCACTGTCCTTTAATTGCTGGAGAAATGCAATAACATTTTTTTTACTAAATGAAGGATAAAGGCATTGTGTGAAGAACAAATCCAGAGCCAAAAGGGAGAGAAACAGCCCATATTAAGATGAGAGGACAGAACCAGCAGTAAACCCAAGTCTGCCTCTGCGTGGATTAGCTTTCCCTTCCCATATGAAATGCTCTCTTTTTCAGGTGTGCCTTACAAAAGCCCGACTTGAGTTGCAGGCACATCAGGCAGATCAGCACCTTTCCTGTATGGGCAAGCATTTAATGTAGGTTAGTGGTACTTGTACACATGAACACATGACGCTGACTTACACTGAATCAAACTTAACCTGAATCAGGTCAGTGTTGTCTACTCCATCTGGCAGTGGCTGTCCAGGGTCACAGGGTCTTTCACATCATCTACTACCTGAGCCTTTTAGCTGCAGACACCAGGGATAGAACCTGGAACCTTCTGCATGCAAAGCAGATGTTCTACTGCTGAGCCATGACCCCTCCCCCCCATGGCACTTCAACACTGTTACTGCATGGCAACGGGAAATCACTGGACTGAGCTTATTGCTTTTCTGACCTTTCTGTTCCATATGGTACATGTATAAGCAGTCACTTATATAGAACACTCCTGAATATCTGCATTTCTAATCTTGCAAACTGTCTCTATTCGTAAGTAGAGATACTGTAGAAATTGCCTGTGCAGTATGCATTGTTCTCTATGTCATGCTTGTCCATAAGGGTGCAAAATTGATGTTTATTTGCAATTGCTAGTGATTTGAAACCAACAGAGTGTTGGATGGGTGTAAGAATTTCCACCTTGGGAGTACAACTTTCTCTGTTCCCCTCTCCTGCTGCAGCCTGACCTCCCCCTGTGCTGTTTCTGGGAGCAGCATCTGGGTGGCATTTTGAGCTGCAGCAGGAAGGGGGGAAAGAAAGAAATGTGTGCAAGGAAATGCTCCATTAATCTATGCCATTTATCTTATGTGGCTTATTTTATTTCAGGAAATGTTTGCTAAATATTTGAGCTTTATGGAGGAGAAAATATCCTTTTTTAAAAAAAAGATGTTTTTCTTTTGCGTAATTCATATTAAATGATATTAAAAATAGTTCAAATGAAGGAAAAACAACACCATTTTCCAAAATGGACATGACCATAACCCATTTTTTTTTTACAGTCATCAGCAAATGGCTGAGATAAGTCTCACCACCTTCTTTTTTCTGCCAGTATTTAAAATGTAGTGGTTTTAGATTTTCTTCTTTAGCTAAATTATGTGAATGTAGAAGGTCTCCTCCCCTTTCTAGAAGGTAGTCTGAAATTAAGTACATCACTATATACTTTTACTGATGGTCCTCTGTTTTGGATAAGAAAAATGATCTCAGCCACTTCAAAAGGCCACACCATTCATTGCTGCATTAGATTATCTGTTGTGGAGTCAAATGAGGCCTTTCCTTTGCAAATCTATGTGTCATTGCGCTAACGAAACTCACTGGTAAAAGAACATTAACATTCTGATTTGCCCACCTTCTCCTCTCTTAGCAGCAAAGTTGCCTCTCTTGGCCTGCATGTGCTCCATCTGCCAAGAGAGCTTGTCTCTCCAATGAATGAGCTGGCCATCCTCCTCAGTGAGTCTACCCTTGATGCATGAGTCATTCATGGTCGCCAACATGTGGACCCTTCTACTCTCCCTGCAGAAGCATGTGAGCAGATATGTATACTGTGGTCATGTCAAGGCTTGGTTACTGTGATGAACTCTATGCGGGGATGCCTTTGAATACCTCACAGAAGTTTCAGGTGGCCCAAACCACTGCAGCAAGTGTGTGAACAGAGGTATGCTGCAGCAATCAGCTTGCCCCTCTGTTGGCTACCACTTTGTTTTTGGGCATGATCCAAAGCACTGGTTTGGGCCCTTAAAGTGCTGTATAATCTGGACCAAGATGATCTGAAAGATCAGCAATTCTATATGAGTCCTCAACTGAGATTTTCAGGAGATGCCCTTTTGCCTATGGGCTCATAGAATACAATTTACCTTTAGGCAGTTTTTGATTCGGCAGTATTTCAATAGCACAGTCACAGTTTCTGTGGGGGGGCAACTCATCTGCTTCTTCTTCCCCAAAGACAGAAGCCAAGTCCCGGTACTCCCTGGGGATCGCCTCCATTTCGGCTTCCGCCACCCCCACCGTCACTGGATCATTTCCCATACGTAGGGATCCCCAGTCTCTTTGCCAAGTGTGGGCTTTACACTTCTCAGAGATGAAATTAACTTTCCCGTCCCCCCATAAGATGTGAGGGTCGTGGTCGAAGAACCACGCACTACCTAAGACCAGGGGGAAACGGGCCACGGGGGTAATTATGAAGGGTCTCACTTCCCAGTGATTCCCGATCCCCACGCGCAACGGGATAGTCTCGTATTTGCACGGCTCTTTCATTGTGGAGCCATCCATCTGCGTAAATACCAGGGGTTCTGTCAGCTTTACCACTTTCGCCCCCAGGCCCGTTACCAATGAGGGGTTAATGAGGTCTTTCCCACACCCCGAGTCAATGAGAGCTTGTACTCTCACATGGGTCTGTAGACCCGGGTCCATTAGGGTCACGGTAAGGAAGAAAAGAGAAGGGGGTCTGCTCACCGGGATTTGCGCTTGTGAGTCCGGGACCTGCTGTTCAGCGCTATTTACAGCAGGTCCTTCTCGTTTCCCGCCTTCGTTGTTTCTTCATCCGATGAGTCCGAAGTCTCGCTCAAAGGGGTGATTTGCAGAGCTCTGGCTCCCCTCGGTTTCGCTACTGGCTTGGGCATGGAGGTCTCGAACTTCTTCTTGGCTCCCTTCACCCCCCCGGGCGGCGTAGAAGCTCCGGGGCAGCTCGCGGCGAAGTGGCCCGCCTCTCCGCACTTCAGACAGAGCCCTTGCTTCATCCTGGATTCTCTCGTGCCGTCTTTGGGTCTCGGGTTCGCTGGCTGGTTCTTCCCCCTTTGGGTCAGGGTTGGGCCCGATTGGCCTCCTTTCCCCAGCGCTGCCGCATCATCCAGACGGATGGTTCTCAGGCGGGTCTCCATGGTGACCGCTGACTGCATCCAACCCGCCAGTGTATCGGGGTCATGCCCGCGCGTCACAGTGCGGCGGATTTCGGAGTTGAGCCCTAGCTGGAACTGCTCCACTAAGACCCCGTCAGGCCATCCCCGTATCTTCGCAGCGAGCCGGCGGAATTCCGCTATATATTCGCGAACTGACCGGGAGCCTTGCTTGAGAACGCGTAGGGCCGCTCTGGCTGTCTTGTTTGCGTTGACATCCTCGAACTGCTCCTTCATGGCCCACATAAACGCATCGATCTCTCGTAACTCTCACCCGTCCGCTTGGTGCAAGGCTACATACCAATCAGCCGCTGCTTCCTTCAGGTGGTGTTGACCATACGATCCTCACTCTGGAACAGGTGACCCCAGTTCTCGATGAATTTTTCCGTTCTCACCAGGAAGAACGAGAACTTCTCCGGGGTCCCATCGAAGTCTGCATCAAGGAGTTTGGCCGGCTTCGGCGGGAGGAAACCCTAGGGTCGCTGCGGTCGCGGCGCCGGCGGCTCTTGTACCGGGGGTCCCACTGGTTGGTCCGGTGGCCCCACTGGTTGCACAGGTGGACCCACGGGTACGATTCGCTGGTCGGGAGGTGGTTGCCCCGGGGGCGCCTCTCGCTGCCTCCGATCCATCTCCTCCCGGATGCCATCCGAAATCATCTTAGGGATGCGGGAGAGGGACTCGTCTAGCATTCGGATTAAGCGGTCATGACTTGGGTCACCGCTCCATCTCCGACTCCCTCCGAGCCCCTCCTCACCTCTTGACTCTCTGGTCAGGTCTTCCATCCCTTCCGCTGCGCTCAGTCGGTGTATCGCTCGCTCGTAGCGACTCTCTCTTACCGAAGCACACGGGGTGTAGAACCACGTCTCATGCGTTTCGGCTAAGGGCTTCATCCAGTCCCTCCGCTGCTTGGGCCGGGTTGTCACGCCACCGTAAGCCGCTCCATAAGGGTCCCCGTAGGGCCCCCCCAGGTCGTAGTCCGAGCCCCAGGTTACCGGTACGTAGGTACTGGGCACTTCCATGGGGACGACCACGGTAGTGCTTGGCACTGTCGTCACAGGAGGTTTCTTATCCTCCCGCTGGTTGTCTTGCTGATCCTGATCCTTGTCGGTCAGGAGAGTGTCCTCTTCGCCGTCACTCATTTTGGAGCAACGGGTTTCAGACCAGTCCCGACTAAAAGAGGATTCTTAACAAACTGTCAGGGTCCTTAGTTAGTCAGCCAAACACCAGGCCTTGTTCATTGAAACAAGAATAGTATTTATTAAGCTGCAAGACTAGGTCACTAGAACAGAAGCATTGTTAAGAATACTTTGGATACATGAAGCATTGAGATATACCCTAAAGGGGGAAAAGGGTCCCCACCATTCTACCAATGGATGAACCTCGCGCGCGCGGGAACCCCAGAAGCCGTAACTGATAGTTCACCCTCCATCCCACCTTTCCCAGCCTAGCTGTTGTCTTTAGAAGGCGATAGGAGACATTCAGCCTGGCATTCAAGGCCACTCTTGGCCTGGGATCTGAGATATGACCCGGTTGCCCGGGCAACATTGGCAGCTCCCCACATTCCATCCCACCAGTCTCAAAGCATCAATCAACACCCTACAGTCCCATCCACCCTCCCTTCTCCATACAGTCCCATCCTCCCTCCCTTCTCCATCCTTTATGGCAGGAATACCTGACAGTAAGGTAGGAAAAGATGAGGGCTAGGGGCTGGACACTCTCAGTGGTGGCACCACACCTACTGGTGTCTGTCTCTCTTGAGGGTCATGGACATGTGGAGCATTCTTTATTTGTGTTTAGGCACCAGGTGAAGACTTTGTTGTTTCCTTCTGCTTTTATTTTAACTGAAACGGGGTTTGTCCTCCCATGTTTTTGTTGCTCTGTGGATTGATTCACTCTTCTACACTGCTATTTTTAAGAGACAGAAGTTGCTGCTGCATATATTTGGGTTTTCTGATTTAAACAGCTGCTATCCACCTCTGTTTTAATTGCTGCTGTTTCAGTGTAACATAATAAAATGGTTGATAATCTAGGACTTTCATGATGGTGCTTTTAATGCATTGTGATTTTAAATATCTGGAAAAGCAGGGTGATAACATTTTAAAGAAGTTAATACAGGCACATAAATATTTGTCTCCCTGTGTATGCACATGCGTCAGAAGTGGCTATTTCTGTGCAATCCCAGAGTTCCACTCTGCCGATTTTTGTTCTTGAGTGCTGCAGTTGTGTTTTGGAGACCTTCTGAATTTTCAGTCAATACTTTTCCCCCACCTCCTCCCCTCTTTTGTCTTTTGGTAACAGCATTTGGCATTTCCCGGACAGCCCGGACTCCATAAGGCCTCAGAGTCTGAATGCTAGAACGGCTTGAACACTGCCTGCTGAGACTGAAGAAGAACTTGAGTGAAAATAATCCTCTCCTTTGTTCTGCTTGGTTTGCTTTTTGTTTGCCTGACAGATGTTCAGCCCCTGTGCGTGTGCACAGAACGAAGAGTCGCCAGGCCCTGTGATCAGTCAGCTTATTGATTTCTGAATATCCCCATGCTGCTTATCACCACCACTCAACACAGGCAAAGCTTCTGGGCCTGAAACCTCTCTCTCATCTCCCTTCCCCCTTTTCCTGCTCTCTCTCCCCTGTCCCCGACATACACAGACTGACACATGATTTGGGAGCCCTTCTATTGTGAAGCTTCAGGGGACAGCAGACCTTCCCTTTTTTTGGACCCCTGTGCAACTTGAAATGGTGAGAGGGAGGAGAGGAAATTCTGTCAAACAGGCAGATGTGATGATGTGTATTGATGTGTCATGACATGCCATTTCAAATGGGATGGAAAGATCTGGAGCAGGAAGGGGGCCTATATTTTTTACAGGCCTGTCTTCATTGGATCTGACTAATTGACATATGGATGAAAGGCATCATGCTGAATGTGGTGAAACACACCTTGCAGTCTCTACGGTATTTGTATGTATCTCTCCCATGTATATATTTGTCTCTTTCCCTTAACTATGAGGTGTTTTGCGTCTCACTTTCCCAACTGACAAGTCTGAATGTTCAAAATCTGGTTTCCTTCCCCAAAAACTAATATTCCCATCCCCAATGCTGAGAAATATTTATCCTGGATGGATAGCTTTGGGGAAGGGTAGCTGTCTAAGCCTGGTGACTCCACTCAGTCAATGAACCCCACAGGCACAAACAATAAAGCTCACAAAAGCATCTTTCCAGCAAAGGGTTAAACCAAGGGCAGGGAATGCAGCCAGCCTACAGTCATGTAAGGTCCAATGAATCTATCAGAGAAGAGGTTAAACAAGTTTGCTCAAGCAGCAGCAGCAGCAGCAAGTAGCACGTAATGATGTCTCATGAGTTCCTGAGCTGGGACCTGTGGAGATGAAATTGCAAGCTGAGTCTCTGCCTGTAGAGGATATGCACTTCCTGCCCTCTAGGTGACATTACCAGTAGGAATTTTTTCATCCTCTTAGAACAGAAACATCCTAGCCCAATGCCACTACAAAGTACCTTTGCTGAAAATCTCCCTTTTGTCCCCAAGAAAAACTGTTTTGTTTCCAGAAATTATTTTTCCTATCAGTTTATTTGAGTTAAAAAAGTGTGGGGGGTCTTGTTTTAGTAGTGTGTAGCAATGCAAAAATAAAATAGGTGCCACAATTTTAGTGTAAAGGAGTACAAGACTCCGCCTGGTTCTGGTTAAGTTGAACAGCTCCTGAGTACACAAGGAAGGGAGAGAAATGGAACATCTTTCTGTCTAGAACAGCTGTTAAAACTGTCAAACAGTCTCAATGTCCATTTGGCTGAAGTTGTAAATGTAGCACTAACGAGATTGTGCCTGCTCTGCGGCTAGCAAATAAACACCTTCTGTGCTGACATGTTTGTTGCCACATCTGCTTAAGAAATGGGATTAACTATCTGCTTAATGTCACACTTCATTATGCTGCAGTTAAAGGATACCTCCAACAAAACTGCAGAGAGCTGGGGGTGGGGGGGAGGATGACTGCCAAGCATGAGATTCGTGAGAAGGATGGTTTCCCTGAAATCTAATATGAACAAAATACCTCATGCACAACAGGTATGACAATACCTTTTGTTTACTATCATGTGAGGGTCTATCAAGTTACACAGATCCCTTCATGACAAATGGAATGACAGCTTATTTTCAGAGATGATCAAGATTAAAATTGGCCAGGATCCATAGCACTGGGAGAAGAGGGAAAAAAAACATTTGTGCTGGTCCATGTGACCCTTTAAAGCCCTCAGTAGTCATGGCAAGGGGTAGCTCTAGACCACTGATCTTTACCTGGCTGATGTTACCTTACACACCTCACCTGAATGTAGGCCATAAAAGTGATGTCACTGCCATTTTAAGGGGGGGAGGGTTAACAAAGGGAGAAAGATGGAGCGAAGTAAAGGAACACACACACCCAGTTACCAGAATATGCATCTGCCAAGGAATCACTGCTATTTCAGAGCATACTGTGCTCTAGGCTATGTCCTCCTCTGAGTATGACACTCACAAATGGGCTTGTTGGCTTCTTCCAGTGCCTTTATGTGAGCTGGAAATGTATCCTAAACCCCCATAAAATTGTACCGTGCAGGAGAAGATCACGTAGTAGGGACAAACTGTCTTTTAGGGAAGTTTGCCCACCATTATTGACCTTCTCTGGCCAAATTGAGGGAATGGCAACCTCTATCTACAATGTTTTGTCCATGATGGCTCTTTCACATATGCGGTTCATCAGTTGGCAAATGACGACACTGATGGAGAGGGCATCTGAAAGATCTCAGCAGAAGCATGGTCATTTGAAGGACTGTCCTAAAAGACACAGATAGTTTTGTTCTTTGGGAAGAGGGGAATTGAAAGCATTCACGGCTTTGCAGACAATAAGGCAGGGCTGAACTGCAGAGCTGATCTTGCCTTAGATATCTTCTCACTGTGGAAATTACAAGGAGGAAGAGGAAGAGGAGGAGGAGGAGGAGGAGGAGGAGATTGGATTTATATCCCATCATTCACTACCCGAAGGAGTCTCAGAGTGGCTTGCAATCTCCTTCCCCTTCCCTTCCCTTCCCCTTCCCACAACAGACGCCCTATGAAGTAGGTGGGGCTGAGAGAGCTCACTCGAGAACTGCCCTTGAGAGAACTGCTCTGAAAGAACACTATAGCAGCTGCATGTGGAGTAGTGGGGAATCAAACCTGGTTCTCCCAGATTAGAGCCCACACTCCTAACCACTATGCCAAACTGTTTATTGATTGATTGATTGATTTGATTTGATTTGTTTACCACCCTCCCTGTAGACGGGCTCAGGGCAGTTCACAACAATCTCAGTACATATCATTAAAACAACAATTAAACAACAATTAAAATGGTAAAACCATAAAATATTGTGGGGGGGGGAAAGCTAGTTCTGATGTCAATTCAGTAATATTGTTATTAAAATCCAGGCCACCAATGTCAATTCAGCAGTACCGATGTTAAAATCCAAGTCATTGAAGGGGAAATAGCCAGGAGAGAAGAGGGGTCCACCGCCTCAACCAAAAGCCCAATGGAAGAGCTCCATCTTGCTGGCCCTGCGGAACTGTAGTAGTTCCCTCAGGGCCCTGATCTCATAAGGGAGCTCATTCCACCAGGTGGGGGCCAGGGCTGAAAAAGCCCTGGCCCTGGTTGAGGCTAGTCGAACATCCCTGGGGCCGGGGACTGCTAGAAGATGTTGATTCATAGACCTCAGTGTCCTCCGGAGCTCATATGGGGAGGTCTTGAAGGTATGCTGGCCCGTGGCCATATAGGACTTTAAAGGTAAGTACCAGCATCTTGAAACGGATCCGGAATTCAATAGGCAGCCAATGCAGTTCATGCAGCACTAGGTGGATGTGAGCCCGCACAGGTGTTGCCATCAACATCCGCACTGTGGTGTTCTACACTAGCTGCAACTTCTGGAGCAGGGTCAAAAGCAGCCCCACATAGAGAGAGTTACAATAGTCCACTCTGGAAGTGGCCATTGCATGGGTCACTGTAGCAAGGTCCCATGGGGTGAGATAAGAGGCCAACTGCCTGATCTGTCTCAGATGAAAAAAGGCCAACCTAGCAGTGATGGTGACCTGGGCCTCCATAGAAAGAGAGGCATCCAGGAACACCCCCAGACTCTTCACCCTTGACATTGGCACCAATGGAGCCCCACTAAAGGTTGGGAGCCTGATTCCCTCCCATGGCTCAGGTACAGGACCTCCGTCTTAGATGGATTTAGCTTCAATCAGCTCTGTTGCAACCAGCCAGCCAGCCAGCCACAGCCTGTAACGCCCCATCCATATCACATGGGGCCACATCTAGGCAGCCGTCCATCAGTAGACAGAGCTGGGTGTCATCTGCATACTGGTGACAACCCAGCCTATACCCTCAGATAATCTGGGCGAGGGGGCACATATAGATAATGAACAACATGGGGGAGAGAATTGCTCTCTGTGGCACACCACATTCCAGTGGGTGCCATTGAGACAACTCCCCCCCCCAAGCGCCACCCTCTGTCCCCGATCCTGGAGAAAGGAGGTCAGCCATTGCAAGGCAAGCCCCCATATCCCAGCATCTGCAAGGCAGTGGGTTAACACCTCATGGTCAACCATATCAAACGCCACCGACAGATCAAGAAGAATCAGCAGTACCAATCCGCCTCGATCGAGAGGTCATCCACAAGAGTGACCAGCACCGACTCAGTCACATGGGCAGGGCAAGAGCCGGACTGGAAGGGATCCATGATCTTAGCCTCATCCAGGACAATGTGAAGCTGTGATGCCACTGCCCTCTCTACCACCTTGCCCAGGAACGGTAGATTAAATACTGGGCGGTAGTTACTAAGGGTCATTGGGTCCAACAAAGGTTTTTTAAGAAGAGGACGAACTACTGCTTCCTTCAGTCCCCCTGGGAAGGTTCCTGTTGAGAGGGGCAAGTTGATAATCTCCCTCAGGGGGGTCTGCACCTCATCGCCGCAGGCTTTAACCAGCCATGATGGGCAGGGATCCAGGAGGTAGGTAGTAGGCTTCACAGCTACCAGGATCCTGTCAACTTTGTCCTGGGTGAGCAGACAGAAGTGGTCCAGAACTGGACCTGGAGATGGCCAATGGGCTTCCAGTCTGCACAGTGATTGCTGCCATCAGAGAAAGGGAAGTGGAAATCATTGGTTCACACTGATTGCAGGGACTGAACTGATTTTATCAGTCTATGCAATGGCTTTATCCACCTGCCCAACTGTATCTTTCACTTTTGAGGTTTTCTGGGAGTTTGATTAAGCTGGCCATCAAATCTGCAGAAAGACGGGTTTCATGCACATATGATTAGTAGATGCCTCAAAAAGCTCTCTCTTCTTGGGGAACATTTGTGTAAAAAAATAATAATCAATATTGGGTGTTCAGATCAAAATCAGGAACCCTGACTGTCTGTATTCCAGAACTAATGTGGGTGTTATCAAAATAAAAATGTAAAATTCATGTGCTGAAAATATATTGAATTTTAAAAAGAGAACTGTTGCAAGCCTTTTTCATTGTGTAAACTGGATTTGCCATAGATAAGTTGGTGCTACAATTTATATCACTAACGTTTTGTTGATGGCAAATTTCCATTATATATTTGAGACCCACTAGATTTCTGACCTGACATTCTTTTTGTCAATATATGTGTAAAAGATCTGTTGCAGAGCCAGAAAGGCAAAGGTCTTTTTTCATACAAAATTCTTTGAAGTGTTTTTGAGAATCCCATATTCTGTTTTATGCCATGTATGAATGTCTCAAATGTAGAACAGAACAGGAAGAGAAACTGAATGAATATTTTCACCCATGTAGGTTCTGCATTTACAGTATGATGTAAGACAAAGTCAGTTGAAGTACCATGAAAGATTCCCCAGGCTGGTCAAAATGGGGAAGCGGAACAAAATAGAAAGGAGCTCCTTGCATTTGGGACACACTGCAAAAATGTTTCCTGATGTGGCAACAGTAACTCAATGCTGCCATCTGTTGCCTGCTTCTGATAGTGCATCTGGCCCAAACATCACATTCTGGACAAAATGCATGAATAGCACTGTATCCGTGGTGGCATGAGTATACAGTCTGTGCTGCTGTATTTCTGATAGCTCATTTATACTTGATATTTAACATCGAGGTTTGGCTCAGATGTGCATATGCATCATTTTTGTGTCTTGATTACTGTACTCTCGTGGAAGGTTCATTCTTTGATGACTACAACACCAAGTAATGGCTTTTGTGTGTGAAAGCTAGAACACCACAGAGCTTTGATATGCCCTTGCACAATTCCTTGTAAGTTCACTCTTTCAACTGCTAGCTATGAAGATTTCAGTAAATTAAGCATAGAGAAATCAGTGATGTGCGTGAATGCATCAGGGTTTTTATGACTGGCAGTTGGATGTGTGGGACTGAATTCAACTAAGTATGTTGTGTCTGAGGAAATGGGATGAGATCTGAGTGTTCTGTCTGCAGAGGCATATATGTGCTAACAGCTTTATTTACACATGCAAACCATCACTTGACATTGCTGTCATGGATAGGAGACATGCTACTCATTATTTTTGCTATACAGATGCTATAAAACGGTCTTCCTTCCTTCCTTCCCTCCTTCCTTCCTTCCTTCCTTCGCTCAAGTGCCAAACCCCATACTCAGCAAATATCCAAAACCACACTCAGATGAATATCTCCAGTTTTGTTGGGACCAGTAGCAGGATCAATAGTTCTTTCTAGACACCTGCTTTACCATTCAGTCTTAAGGTCTCATTCTCCTCCACCTTCCTTCTCCAAATCCCTTCAACAATCACTGCCCCCAATCTCCGGCTCACTCTCCTGGGCCTGAGCACCCCTTGTGGGGGCCCCAAGTTCCTGACCATCTAAGTCCCTTCTCTGCATGCCACTGCTCGCCACCTCATACAGTTCTGCAGGGCCTGTAAAATGGAGTTCTTCCACCAGGCCTTTGGGTAAGGAGCTGCACCTAATAATTTTAGATCCTGTGCCCAATACCACCAGCCAGCCTGTGCCTGATGGCCAAAAATTAAAAAAAAAAATCATTTGCTGACTGTAATCTTTTTTATGTTTACTGCCACTGTGCACCACCAACGTTGTATAAACTGGTTTTAGTAATTATGTTTTGTTTTATGAGGATATTTATATTGATGTTTTTATTTACTGTTGCAATTTTATATAAGCTGCCCTGAGCCTGCTGTGGCAGGGAGGGTGCGGTACAAATCAAACTAAATAAATAAATTGTACACTGGCTTCAAAATGCACTCGCATCCAAAATGGATTCTCCTCAAACTCACTAACCCATCCTGCTAGCCTAACATCCTTATCATTCTCTCCACTCCCCTACCTATACCCATTCCATGCCTTCCCATGCGACCACAACTCCAGGCAAGAAGCAGTGCCACATTTGACTCTGCGTTGTTTACATTCTCCTAAATTCTTCATGTACCTAGACATCCGTACTGCTAGCAAGCAATGGCAGTTGTGTTTCTGAGGTGAAAACCACCCACTGTCACTGTGGGATGATTAAACTGCGTGAGGAAGGCAAGCTTTCACCAGAAGCACCTGAGAGGAAGGAGGTGGAGGCAGGGGGCAGGGCAGGGGGCATCTCAACACCAACTTCTTAGCTGTTGACTGGCTAAGAGGTATCTTAATCCTGCCCTGGGGGAGGGGCAGCTTTTCTAGCCAGACCGCAACCCTGGATGCCCTGGGCCATCACCCCCAACTCAGCTCTCAAATGTATTTGAAAAGAGTGTGAACTGCTCCCCCACCTGAATTGCTAGTGGTGGCTGGCAGCTCCTGCCAGCAAAATGCCTCACCAGTCGCTACTGAACCAAACTGGAAGAGAAAACACTAATGATGTGGCATGCCACATCAGCCACTGTGAAGTCGATCCTCTTGCCTAAACCAAGAGTTCCAGTTTTCCAGACTTGAATGTGATCCAGTAATTTGTGTGGAATTCGGTAGTGGTGCCAGAGACTGCTCCTGCACTGAGGACTCCAAAGGGCCCAAGCCTGCTGGATTCATAAGCTCTTATCATCATATGGCTCTGTTCAATCATCTCTGCCATGGGCCCCCATTGGGTTGAAGCAGAGGGTTCCTCATCACATAATGGAGCCAACGTCAATGGTAATATTTGGTAAATTCAGCAGCAAAGTCTTGTCATTTTTGTTGGCCTTCTGTGACCTCTTTCTGGAACTTTGGCAGTGGAACAATGGAGTTTAATATAGGGCCACAATATCATATTTTGAAATAATATATTAAAGCTCATATTTTAGCCCTGCTCTGCCTCATGCTTAAAAAATTCAAAAAGCTATAATTAGCACCAACTGCAGTTGGTAGATATAGCCATAGACTAGGGCTTAATTTTTTAAAAAACTTGCAGATCTCATAAACTTCAATGGAATGCCAGCATACTGATTTGCAGGGTAAATTTAAAAGGTATGCTGAATTGTTTCACCCCAGACTGGAGATTTGTAGCTGGCATCTGATGAACAAGGAAGAGAACAGCATTATTTCTGTACCAGATGGCTTCCTTAGGACGATGATCCATTAACTTAAAATAAACCCCATTATCCAATTAAAAAGAGGGGTTTCTCAGTACCATGTTTCATAACTGTGATGAGTTTGCTTTGGTGTTGACATAGGACAGGCTGACCACTTAAGTCTAAGTCATTTAGGCACTATTAGCTCTGTTTGACAACTTTAATGGCTTAAAGTTTGTTTGAGGAGCAATGTTGCCAGGTGGTGGAGCTAGTCCTTTTTAAGGTTTTATGACAGCAGGAAATTGCTAAGGAATCCTCTTGCTGCACCCTAGAGTATTTGTAACATATAAGCCATTGCAGCAGTAAAGCAAAGTCATGTGTAATTATGATACTGTTTCTTCAGCTTTAGATAAGCTATTTGACAGGCTGTTGGCCTGAATGTGAGAAATAATGTCATCATGTGCATTGCCATAGGCAAATGTTTGATCTCCAGAATGAAAAGTCGGAACATTTGGGCTGGGTTCTCAGCAATATATGGGTGACACTCAGCTCTAGCAAGAGCTTCCAAATGATCCCAGGGAGGCTGTATAAACCCTGAACCAGTGCCTGGAGGCAGGCACTGCTGGCCAATAAATTGAGGCTTAATCCCAACAAGATGGAAGTGCTACTGGTGAGCAGAAGATCTGGTCCTGCTGTTGGATAAACAGGTGGCAGCTGTGGCCAGGAGGGCCACTTACCAGCTTTGATTGGTTAGCCAGTGCTAGCTTTTCCTGGGCAGAAAACATTTGGCCACTGATGTACAAGCACTGGTGTACATCAAGATTAGATTACTGCAATGAACTCTACCTAGGGCTGCCTTTGAGAAATGTTCATAAACTTCTGTTGGTTCAGAATGTTAACTTAGAGTGGGTCATAGAGACCATATCTCTCCAGCCTGGGGCCACCTACACTGACTTCCAGTTTGTTCCAGGGACAATGAAAGGTGCTGGTGTTGATCTTTAAAGCCCTGTATGTTCAGGAACCAGCATACACAAAGGACCTCCTACTCCCTTATGAACCCACCAAACCATTATGGGTTCATGCTTTCTTCCTGTTCTTCATACTCAGGTAGCATTCCTCCTGTTTCACCTCTTGCTCACTAGTTGCCTAATACTTACCCTTGGGCAATGTTTTGAGAGCCAGTATGGTCCAGCAGTTAAAGTGTTGGCCTATCACTGGGGAAATCTGGGCTCAAAATCCCATTCAGCTATAAAACTCACTGTGTGTCATTGAGCCAGTTACTATTTCTCAGCCTAACCCATCTCACAAGGTTGTCATGAGGGGGAAGAACCATGGAACCATGATGGAACTAGACTTTGGTACAACAGCTCACTTCTGGGCTATTGCTTCCAGCTGAAATGGCTAGACTTTATACAGAGCTGAAATCAGAACCTTCCCACTGATGGAGTCCTTTCTCCAGCTAGTTACACAAATGCATTTTAGAGGACCCTTCTGGAACAGTATTATTCAGATGAGAAAGTGATAGCAACATTAGTTCTCAGCCTGCAAAGATGGGACTTGCCCAGGTAGAACTTTTCCTTGAGGTTAATAAAGTTTCACGTCTGGATCCAGCACCTTCTGGTTTTCTAAACCTTTTACTGAAAAAAGGTCATGTGCATGCCACTATAGTGCAGGATCTGGGAGACCCAGTTTCAAAACCCCACTCTGCAGTGGAATCTTGTTGGTGGACTTTGGTCCAGTCACACACTTTCAGCCTAACTTAGCTCACAGGGTTGTTGGGAATGCCATCAACATTGTTTACCTGGATTTCAGTAAAGCTTTTTTCTGGTGGGTTTTGTGTCTCCCTCTGTGTGTGCTTGCATGGCGAGCTCCCCCTCACTGGCAGTCTTTAAGCAGTGGCTGGACAAACACTTGTCAGAGATGCTCTAGGCTGATCCTGCATTGCGTAGGGGGTTGGACTAGGTGGCCTAGATGGCCCCTCCCAGCTCTAAGATTCCATGACCATAAAATGGAGGAAACAAGAACAATGTAAACACTCCCACTGCCCACTAAGAAAAGCAGGGTATAAATGAAAGGAAATAAATAACCAAACATCAATAACTAGCCAATGTGACACTGTGGAGGTAGGGGGAGAAACTGTCAAGCTGGAGTCAGATTCAGTATCTCACTTGCATGACAATCCAAGCCCATGTGACAAGTCCTTACTTGCTACTAATTTAAGAAGACTCTGCTATATCATTTGAGTTGTCAGGAACTTACATGATAAATACATTGTTTCTTCCGATGCTGTTGTGAAGAGCATTTGAGATTCTGTGCTAGAAAGCTGAATCCCCAGAACAGCAGCATGACTAGAGCATGCAGGGCATACAGCACAGGCCCACATTTCTTTTGTATAACTTTGCTACTGAACAATACCACTGTTTATGATAGGTTGGTGTAATCTAAAAACCCAGTGTGAACAATATTCATTTGTTTATGGTATTTACAGCTGCCTTCCTTGCTGAGACTCCAGGTGCATTAGACAGCGCAAAGCGATGTGGTCAGTTAGCACAAGACATCCAACAGACCATACAAAGGACTAAGACCATAAGTATCAGAAACATCCAGTGGGAAAGTATCGGACATGGTATGTCATGAACAAGGCAAAAAATGGAATTACTAACATGGGAAAACAGTGCTATAAGAGCAAGATAAATACATATAATAAACAGTGGAATAGAAAATTTCAACTTGTGTAAATGTTAAAGAGAATTGCTTTAAAATGATGTATAGATGGTATATGACTCCTAAAAAAATTGCTATTATAAATGAAAGCATGTCTAACAAATGTTGGAAATGTAAGAAAAATGAAGGGTCCTTTTACCATATGTGGTGGACATGTGATAAAGCTGTAAGTTATTGGACTGAGATCCACAATGAGATACAAAAAAATTTGAAATGTACTTTTAAGAAAGACCCACAGATGTTATTGTTAGGTCTTAAAATGGAAGAAATAAATGTAACCAAGAGAACATTACTATGGTACTTAATTACAGCAGCCAGATTGACTTTTGCTCAATATTGGAAGCAAGACAAAGTACCTGAAACATGGGAATGGATTAAAAAGATGTTGTTTATGGCAGAAATGGACAAATTAACAAGAAAGTTAAACAACGAAGAAGATGAAACCTTTTTCGAAGACTGGAAAGACTTTCAAGAATACGTTGAAAAACTGGGATGTTAAACGTGGTTTGATTTGTTTTGATAGCTATTAAGAAGAAACTGAAAGAGAGTTAGACTTTTGAATTGTTACCGTTAGCAAGAGAAAATAAGTTTAGAAGTAAACGTAACTGAATAAGAGAGACATTAATAGGGTTGGAGCAGTGCGGGAAGCCTTGTTTGGGGGGGAGGGGTAAAAGAAAATGGATATGTATTAGCTTGTTTAAATTGTATGATCATGAAATATATCCAATAATAAACTGTATTTACAAAAAAAAAAAACAGTGGAATAGGCTGCAATCCTATTCCCTTTATAAAGGCAGCCTCCTGATCAATTCCATTGTACTATAGCTTCATTCCCTTTCTAAAAATGTCCTCCTGAACAATTGTTTTACACAATTTGTGGAATGACAGAAATATGGGGAGCCTTTCTGACCTCCTCAATAGGTTGGCCAGGTCCCCCTGGTGACTGGTGGAGGCCTTTGCCAGTGACACACTGATTTCACTGGTGATGCACTGACATTAGTTCCTGCGTGCACTGGAAATGATTTCAGTGTATTGCTAGCAAAGCCGGTGATACTCTGGCATTTCGTCCAAATACCAGAGCATCCCCCAGTGACTCACTGCTGTCACTTCCAGGTGAACAAGGGTTGATTCCTTCCCCATTTTGAAGCCATTTCCCCCCTGCTGGCTAGCTGAGCGGTGGCAAGGAGTGCCTGCTTGGGCAGGGGATCCCCAACCCCCAAGAGGGGCTTGGCAACCTTACATCCTCAGGCAGGCCATTCCACAAAGTGGGAGCCACAACACGGGACACACATTCTCATTTCACTATGGCCTATCCTGTGTTGCTGCCTGTCACTGTAAACATGATTCAAATTTATATGGACTGGTCGATGACTGTAAGAATAAACTGACTGACTGTTAAGATGCTCTATATAATTTCTACCCCATTTAGCATGTCTTGCTTAAATGCTTAGGCTTTGTTTCAAGTTTGTTTCAGCTCTGTTTTGGATTTCTACTTGTTTTCAGATATATGAAGTCCAATCCCTGTTGCATTCTTTACTGAATGTCCCATCCCATTGGTTGTATTTGGCTTACATTATGTAATGCACCTTGAGTATCAGTGAGAAAGGCAGACTATAAATAACACAAATAAATAAGTAATAGTCCAACATTGTTTAGAAGGACATTAGGGGAAGTACCTTTTCAGTCATGTTTTGCTTTTACGTTGTCTCTTGTTTTCCATTTAAAAATTAAATTAATAACACGAGTTAACTTAATTTGCAGTTTTCCAATCCACTGCACACAGTTTAGACAAATAAAAACAGATGTTTCATTGTATGGATAATTATGTGACTGAACACAGTTTTAGGTAATATATTCTTTGTAATGGTATATGATGGCATTGTATTTTTTAATAATGCATTAAAAACATCATCCAGGTTACTGCTTCGGCTGAAAAAAGGCTTCACTTGAAAGGAACAACATCGCCACCTAATGGTCAATTATGTCACTAAATTTGGACTCCACTGCTTTCAGAACATAATTAACCTGTTTTTGAGGACAGATTTTATAGGAGTCCACTTTCATCTCATATCTTCTTGCATACCTGGGAGGAACACCTTGCTAATCTCTTCAATAGTTCTTGTAGTAACCACGATTATCAGAGTAATTGGAACTTAGCTGAACTACTGGATTGGCCCCCTGTTCAACCAGCTAAAATTAGTTTTTTAATTTTTCTAGTGAAAAATGGGAAGGCCCCTGGTGAAGGTTTAATCCCTCCAGAACTCTTCGAAGCCAATATCTCATGGTGGAGGGGTATATTGGCAACTGTATTCACTCAGATAAATGTGATTGGAGTTATACCACTTGCCTGGAGACATGCTATCATAATACCAATTTATAAGAAAGAAGACTAAGTGGACCCATCCAACTACAGGCCAATCAGTCTTTTATGAGTGGCTAGGAAGCTTTACACTCTGTCCCTTTATTACTGACTCATGGACTGGTTGGAGACTAATAAAATCTTGGGAAAGAAACAAGTTGGTTTTAGGCGCGGGGCTGGTACAGATCATCTTCTTCTAACATTACAGTTCTTAATCGAGAAATATACAACCAAGAGTTGGGGGATCCTTGCTGCTGCCTTCATGGATTTGAAGGTGTCTTTTGATACCATACCCTGTGCCCAATTGTGGCACAAACTAAAACAAACATCTATTGACAAGAAACTGTTGGCTTTGAGATTCTGTATTATAAGCCCACTGTACAAATCTGCTACGGGTATGGACAACTTTCTGACATAATTTCTCTACAGCAGGGAGTGCATCAGGGGTGTGTGCTGGCCCCTTTGTTTAATTTATGTATCAATTATATGATTTCTGCTGTCTCTGCCCAAAACTGTTATTCTCCATCCATTGCTAACATTAAAGTTTCTGTTCTTTTTGCTGATTATGAGGTTCTCTTATCAAGAACAACATTAAGACTGTCCTCTCTGATAGAGGCTTTGTCTCTTACTGTCTGAAAGAATGCCTGATAGTTAACTATCAAAAATCATTGTTTTTGAGAAAAAATTGCAGGTACACCAGAAGTGGAAAATTCTTAATGAGGTTGAGGAGGTCCCTCATTTTAAATACTTAGGGGGTTGGTTTGACCAGAGATTAACTTGGTCAGTGCAAGATGCTCATTTTAAAAGATTGGCTACAGCAGCATCAAATATTATCTGTCATTTCGTTTATTCATCTGGGGTCAGTATACTCCAGTCTCCATCAAACTGTTAATGCCAAGGTGGCTGCACAAAGTTTTTATGGAGCTAGTATCTGCATTGACAAAATAGGGTAGTCCTTGGATTCAGTTCTTAAATTCCTACATTCCATTTGCAGATTTCCAGATTGCATAGCAGGGATAACCCTCTGAACTGAATTGGGACAACCATCCCTTGAAGCTTGGGCTTGTTTGAAGGCTTTTCCCCTTAAAGTTATACTCTGCCATTCAAGAGGGCTACCTTGGCTTAGTCAGGGAGGATTCTTATGTTTCCCACTGGGATAAACTTGTAGAGCAATGACTTCAGCTCCTCAATCTTTCTTTAGACTCCTTTTATTCAGTTACCAGACAGGAAGCCATACGAACGAAATGTCTATATAAATCTGTAGAGCATAGGGCATGGTTTTTTTACTCAATTTGCTGGTATT
This sequence comes from Gekko gecko, assembly GCA_029375565.1. NCBI lineage: Eukaryota > Metazoa > Chordata > Lepidosauria > Squamata > Gekkonidae > Gekko > Gekko gecko. The sequence continues at coordinate 125,344,221 of JAPDNY010000001.1, read as the reverse complement.
CTTCCACCTGGAGGGCTTCCCAATTACTGCTCATACTGGACTGTTCCTCACTACAGGCGTGCTTTTATGTTTGTGCGCCTTAATGCCCTACCATCTAGTTTTGCAAGGGAGGTATCTTAAGATATCATACTATGATAAGAGTATGAAACTGTAGAGCAGGTAGTGTAGACACACTGTATCACATGACCTTTGAATGCAATTACTTTTCTGAACCTAGAAATCTTTTAATTCTTCCTTTGCTCCAAAATATAGATCATATGTAGACATTACCTCTTTTATTAGAGAATAGCAGACCTGTCACTCTTAGCTGTGAATCATTTTGTATCTGTGATAGATTTTCACAGCCATTCAAATGGAGTGTAGCTTTTCCTATATTTTTGTACTCTGCTTAGAATAGATACAACAAGAAGCAGTATGAGATAGATAGTATTACTATAAAAGACTTGGTGATGAGTGACTGATTAATCCAGTCTGTGCAAAAGATGGAGGATGGCTGAGGCTTTTCTAAGTCATATATTTATAACCTATGAGATGGAAAATTTTGCAAAGCTGCTGCATCACGAATTGTGGACGTCAGACACAAACCAGCATGGGCCACTGCTCTAATTACCTGTATAACTGAACCAGAGTAAAAGCAGACTGAAGGTTTTTTCCAAGGAACAATAACATTTAGCAGCAACGCTTTCTATAGAAAGCACTTTATAGTTTTCTCTTAATCGTGATTCAAGGAAAAGCCTTGTAGTTCCTTACCTAGAGATAACAGCTACCAGAATTTTAATACATGAAGTTACATTACAATATTCTATACATGCCAACTGTTCCCATTCTTTTTCCTTCCGGGGTTTTTTTGTGCAAGTTGTTAGACTGTTCTTCAGATTCCAATTGTCTTCCCTGAGACTCTAAAATTTAATCTTGAAGGAGTACCAAGTACTGCAACACCCTGTCCTAAGGTCATACCCAAGATGTGGGATTTCTCATGCATTACAGGTGTTAAGATATCATACTCTGACAGAGTATGCGACTGTGGTGAAGGTACAAGGGAAATTACAATGCTACCAATTTGTATTTTACACAATTACATCTCAGCACCTTCTTTTTAGCCCAGCTGTTTAGAATTTTTTTCTCTGCAATTATACATACTTTTCTCATGAAGAACTACCATACATATCTGATAAAATGGGCTGCACATTCTTTTAAAAGGTTCTTGCAAGTCAGGGGACAGGTGCATCTCTCAGTCAATGCATAAACACTTTTCCATTAAGCATTTTTTAACATGCAGGAGGCCTGCTCTGAACAACTGAGAATTGTCCAACAATAAATTATTTTTAGGGCATGCTCTGAGCTGGATGGCTCAAGGTGGCTGACAACAAGTAGAAACAATCTAAATTATGATTTCCTAGTGCAGCTTTAAGGACGAAAAACAAACACTCTTCACTACAAAGTGTGTGGAAGACAGGCTGTTGCAGAGTAAATTACTACAGTGACCCTTGGGGTGTTGTAAGTATCTCACTATTGTCATCCATCTTACGGATTGTAGATACAGTATTCCCTTTATGTTGTTCCACTTAGCAGTATATACAACTGATCCCGAATTCCATAGTGCAAGGACATAAGTTTGATCATGTTCACACCATATAAGCAGTAAAATAATTATGAAAGACAGATCGGTTCCTTCTTTAATACATCAACTGTCACCATAATGCCAGCAAACAGCATGCATAAAAATTAAGATTACACACTGAAGACTTTAACTGACGCAAACACAGGTTTAGTCTCTTCGTAATGGAACAGTTTCCTCTTTAATTCCATCTTTTGTGATGATGCAGATTTTCAGTGCATCCCCAGTGTATACATCTCTTTCTGCTGCAGAAATGAAGACATCCTTTACCAGTTGCAAAGCCTTTTCCAGAGACAAAGGCACCTGCTTCACATTTTGCATGTTCTTGAAGCCAACCTTAAAAATAAAGACATTAACTTAATTGTTCTTCACTTTCATTTGGTAGCACAAGATTTTTGGCTAATCTACAGAATATTAACACTATGTTACATCAAAACTGTTCACAAGGTTTAACAGACTAATTTAGCTTGCCAGGACTTTGCTGCATAAAGACTAAAAAAAAAATGAACAAGGAAGCCCATATGACATGGAAGGGGATGCTAGAATCACTGATTACATTGGGGGAGAGAACAAGGAGGAAACATAAAGGCCAAAGTGGGCTCCAGTCCATGAAAGCCTATGCTGGAAATAAAACGCTGTTGGTATTTAAGGTGTTACAAGACTCTTGTTTATTTTTGTTGCAAGAGACTAACATGACTATCCCACTGGAATCCTTACATTACAGCCATCACATAGTTGACATCTGAAAGATGAGCCCATTAAGTATTAAACAAGCCATGACAACCAAATCACAACTGTCAGTTTCATATGTTTAAGTGGTCATGTGATGAGTGCATTTATCACTTGAATGCATTGCATGAAGACATTCCAAAACAGGGAAAGTGCTTTCTTCTCCAAATAAAAAACGTAATAGGAAAACATGCAAAGAGGGTCCCAGCAGGGGTAGAATTATCCTAGTTCCCTTCTACTCAGGTGACTTCATACATCCCATTCTATGTCTATGCTGCTGCTGTTTTTTAGACTTCTCTAGCAACATGCAACCTTGTACATATGTCCATAGAGACATTTACTACCCGGTATCAGCAACTTGAAGGCAATTCCCACTGAGCATAAGCTGTCAGGCAAGCAGCCATTCTCGAATGGATGCAGAGAGTCTCAGCACTAAGTTTTTCATTCTTTATTACCTATTAAGAACAAACTACTGAAAGCCAAACAGGCCCATAGAAAATTTGAAATGTTCCAGACAAACTAAGCTACCTATTTGTTGATGCACCACAGAATCATAACAGAACTTTTACCTGGTTGTCCAGCAGAGGCTGCAGCATAGCACTGGCCGATCCACCAGCTTTGAAAGTATCTCTCTGGTAGGAACCTACTGGGTCAAAACTGTACACAGCACCTTTCCCTTAAAAAGTGGAAAAGAAAAACTGATATTAGGCCATATGCAAGGAATAATGAAGTTAAGCTCAGCCCTCGTATACTACTACACTTGTTACTGGAATGTTTTCCCCCAGCCAGCTGAGATGGAGCACCGAAGATTAAAAATTATGGGGCACGTGATTGCAAAGAGAACATGATCATGCCCCTAAGTAAGGAATGTATTACAGAGATACCAAAGAATAATGGAATACTGGTCAGTTGTGTATTCTGGCATATGCCCTACTTAATAGAGACTGTAATGCCATGCACCTAGAGACCCACTGTACTAAGACCTTGTCACTGTTGACAAAGGAAACAACTCAAGAACTTAGAACTGAAGAATTCTCTTACCTAGAAGGCAAAATCTCAACTAGGACTTATTCTTCTGAGCAGGGCTTTTTTTGTAGAAAAAGCCCAGCAGGAACTCATTATCATAATAGGCCACACCCCTGACAGCACAGTTCATTAGCATATAGGCCACACACCCATGTCACCAGAAGTGTGGTCATCCAGCCACACCCACCTTTTGCTTCTTATTCTGTTTACCTTGTTTGTTGTCAAAACCCAGGGCTTTTTTTGTAGCAGGAACTCCTTTGCACGTTAGGCCACACAACCCTAATGTAGCCAGTCCTAATGAGTTTTTGCTGTTGGGTGTGGCCTACTATGCTAATGAGTTCCTGCTGGGTGTGGCCAACTTGGGAGCCAGCTGGAACTCCATTCCTGTGCGTTCCTGCCCAAAAATAGCCCTGCTTCTGGGGGAGTCACATTAACATGGAACTTGAAAGCCTGCTTTCATTTTCCCCTGGCTACTTAGTACTTCATGATATGATCAGGACTGCTATATAACCACATAAATTTCAGAACTGTCACCATTTCTCAATGGATAATGTTAAAAAAAATCTTGCACGATTTTTTCAGAAAGTACTACTTGATTGAATGCTGTATTCACCTAAACAATACAATCTTCACCAGTGTCTTCCTTTGCCAACCAAAAGTTACTGGCAGCTGCCTACAAGAGAAACATTTCCTTGTATCTTAAGTAAGAGCACACAGAAGTTTACCTTCTTCATCCAGTCCACCAATTATGTTGTAAACATAGTAAGGAAAGAAGCGTCGTGAGTAGAGAATTGTAGAGAGCATGGCTGCAATAGCCCCTGAACTCATAGTCTTGTTATTGGAATGCTTGTACATCTGAAATCAATGATAAGGCTGTCAGAATGGACAGGACTGGATATTAAATACTTCACTGTAGTCATCAGCAGCAGAACATGCAATAGAGCAGGAATGCAGCTCTACATCAGGCAAAATTAAGTAGTCACATCAAATGAATGTCATTAAATAGCAATCTCTCAGTTTGCTGTACTTTTATTGCTGAGAAAGGAGCGCTGTACATCTTGGTTGCAATTTCAGCTCATATAGAGGAAACTTTTTGAAATCAACTATTATTATCTGATACTGTAAACTTTACAGTAAAACAATGTTCTCTCTTTATTTACCGTTTCATTTTTAGATACCAAAGATTTTTTTTTTTTTACAAAAAATACCTTTAGGTCACAGAAAAGCTCCAGCAAACTCATGCTACAAAACATTAGTACAATGCTTCACTATAGCTGTACAGAGGAACAACTCAAAATGACTGATTTTTAAAAACTTACATTTATCAACATGCCTAAAGAAACTTCTAGACTTCAACTACTGTTTTCTTATCTGATTTTTACTAGTGTTTGATCACCTTAATTGTAAGACATGCACAATAATGTCTACCTTTAATCTTGCTTCAAGAATTTTAGTAAGAGTAAGACAGTCTCCATGAAATCCACTGCAACCAATTACTGTTTTCTCTGTCCTGTAAGACATATTGGTACTATTTTAAACAATCTTTATAACACGTTCTTAAAAAGAGCTTTTTGTTAAACTGATCGGTTGTTATCACCTACAAACAACGTCATCTAAGCATTCCTCTCAGTCAATATTTTAGGAATTACAAGTTTAATTCCTAAGATGCTGGACTAAGAACTGGCATACATGTGCATGAATACTGCCTTCAATTGCATGTGAAAGTACAAGGAGGCAATGCTGTGCACATTGGAAGTATTTGCATATAATGCATAATTGCAGCAATTCAGTTTGCACTTGTCCATGTGTGCATATGGTTCACACATTTATATCCTTCTCTATGAGATCACAAGCATCTGTAATCACCATAGAGGAAGAGTGTCAGTAGCACACAGATGAATCCACCCCAAGACTTGTTCCTGCATATAAGAATGCACAGAAATGTCACTGCTTTCCCAAGAACACTGAATGGATGTTCAAAGGATACAACACTCCAAACATCCCTACCAGACAGTTCCCATTCATTTTAGTGGAGTTCCAGCAGTCTGATGTTTATATGCAGGTAGTCCCCACCAAAGGAATTCTTAGAGGAATGTATGTTGTGGCTTGGATACAAAAAACTGTGAGATGACTTTTGAGAGCCCATGCTGATTTGTGATTGGGGCAGGGCACTTGAGGCACTTGCAAAAACCAAAAAGCAGCTTTCTAAGTCCCAGCAAACCCAACAGGTCTCCTAGGCCTCAAATATTGTAATCACTGTGAGAGCTTTTCTACTGTAAAACTAAACCAGTTGGGTTGAGATATATCACCTGCAAAACTTCCTGGGCTCAAGTATGCTGCTAGTCAGAGAATATGACCACATTGGATCTATACAGAGCATAGGTAAATGTAAAAGGTTTCCCTTGCTCAAAAGCTAGTCAAATCTGACTCTAGGGGGCGGTGCTCAACTCCACCAAGCTGAAGAGCCAGCGCTATCCAAAGACTTCTCCATGGTTGTGTGGCTGGCATGGCTAAACGCCAAGGCGCACAGAACACTGTTCCATACAGAGCATACATTATCCTAAAGACTATATAATGAAATAACTACATACCAGTATAGTTTTACTTATATTTAAAGACCATTATGCAAGACAGAATCAGAGTGGGGTGAGGGACCATGATTCTGAGGTAAAGCATACATGGAACAAGCAAGTCTCTTTACCACAAATTATTGTAAATTACTTTTGCTACCGTTACTGCAATTAGTTGTCCAGAGAGAGAGAGACATACTCAAGCTTATCAAAGAAATCAAATTAAAATATGATGTCATTGAAGCTTTCTTTTCAAAAGATACCATAAACTCATACACAAAAATATCCAAGATAGGATTTTTTTCACTCCTATACATATACATTTTTAGTTTTCAGAGAAACTTACAGTTTGTAGCATTTTGGGCTGTCCCGGGTATGAACTGCATAGTCTTCACTCAGCCGAGTGTCTGAAGCAACAATAGAGAAGTCTTCGCCAGCAATTGCCAACACAGTCCTTTAAAGGGGGGGGAGAGAGATAGGAAGGGCTTAGCTTTGGGTGAATTGTGTCAACTGTGATTACATCACATGACTTATCAGAATACACTTGCTGATCATACCAGCCACACACCAAGAAAACAAGAACACCAAGAAACCAGCCCTAGACTGATGCATATTCTGTAGTTCTCTCCTTAATGACCAGTTCATGAGTAGATCAGAGGCACACCAGATACATAACCTTTATCACAATTAGGCACAAATTATGTTTCAGCAATTTTGTTCAAAAGTATAATGCAACCTTAAAGCACCATTTACAGCCCTCTATCCTGTCCCCTGTTGCTGGGCTACAGGGATCCTCAGCACATCAGTAAAACCATGCCGTGTGGCCACTTGCCCTCTTCTTTTTAAGAACATGAACAAAAGTACACAGCACAATGCCAAAATAAAAGCAAATATCAAACTAACATATGAATCCACAAATGAAGACCTCAACTAACAGATTTCAGTTGGAAGAAACACCTCCAGGGTTTTTTTTAAACACCTAAGATAGCCAACTTGGTATAGACAAAGAAAGGGGCCACCTAAAAGACCTGTAGCAAAAGAGAATAAAACTGATTTTGTAATTAAACACCAGTACAATTTAAACTGGGAGAGAAGAGTAAGTGAAACAAAAAGGCAAAAGGTACTTTTTGGGGACGCCTTAAGAAATAATAAAGGACAACAACAGAAGGAGAGCAGGAGAAGTATTTTGTGCAACACATCTTAGGCAACTGGTGCTGTAGAACAAACAGCCCACCGGGAGCGGAAGGGACGGAAAAGGGAACAACTCTGATAATTTTGGCCAGAGACCCCGGATAGTAGCGGATGGGAGTCGACGGGAAGGGAAACACAAGGGCAGCCATGTTAGCTTGCTGTAACAGAAACCAAAACAATTCCACCTTAAAGCACCTTCAAGACTAGCCAATTGCTCCTGGCACCGTCAGCTTTAGTGGGTCACTTCTTGCACCTAACCAACTGGAATCCAGACCACCATCACTCCGTCAGCCTTTCAGGTACCCCAAGACCTCTTCCTGTTTAGCAAAGAAGCGACTACCGAGGCCCAGGCAACCAGGCAGCGACTCACCCGCCATTGAAGGTGTAGGGAGAGAAGCGGTGCCGTGTGACAGGACCCCCGACAACCTCACACCCCAACCCGAGAGCAGACTCGACGTAACCAGCGGTTGACAGCATCGTTGCTCCAGGAACCGACCACTCTCCACGCCTCCTGCAGCCGCTGCTGTATCACGACAATATGGCAGATCCGGAACCGGAACTAGAGGGACCAATTTCAGTCGGTTCTACAATTCCTGAGCCATTGTGCGCCGTACCATAGAGGCTGAAGTGGCCTAGCATATACGGACATTGAAGGTCGCTAATAGGCCTTGGGTGTGGAAACGCCGTCGTACCCCGTAACATCTCTATGGTTAACCCCCCCCCTTGTTTGCTTTCGAAAGTAGAGGTAGAGCTCAGTTAAGTCTCACACCGGGAATACCGTTCTAGGGTTTCTCATCTCTAATACCAGCATTCCTGGGCGGTGGGAAGTCACGTGGTTAAAGTGGCGAAGTACCGACTAGAGAGTATCCGAACAATAAATAGTCTTTGCTCGGGACTAGAGGGATTCCTAGTAGTGGTATTTCCGTTTACTCGGTAGCCAGACCCTTTCCTTGACCGAGATGGCGTAGAAAAGAACCGCATTTCACCAAACTGGACAGCTATATATATAAAAAAACCAAATTCGAGAGTCAAAGCTCCCTTTGTCAGACAAAACAAACAAGAACAGCAACAACAAATAAAAATACTCCATTCCTACCTCTGGTGAAGGGAACTTTGAATCTCGAAAGCTTATACCCTGAAAGTGTTGGTTTCTAAGGTGCTACTAACTGGACTCAGATCCAGTAGTTCTGCTGCAAAGTATGGCCATCTTCTTACACACACACACAAAACCCCTGAGCCCAGACTTTATTTCATTCATTTGGACCATGTCTTTCTCCCCCAATGGGGTCCAAAGCAGCTTCTCCTCCCCTCCGTTTTATCCTCACAATAATGACCGTGTAAGCAACAGAACAAAGTTTGATTCCGGTGGCACCTTTAAGACCAACAAAGTTTAATTCTGGGTATAAGCTTTCGTGTGCAAGCACACTTCATCAAACAAAGTGGTCTTAAAGGTGCCACCGGACTCAGACTTTGTTCTGTTGCTTCAGACCATCAGGGCTACTCACCTGAATCTACCTGTATAAACTAGGTTAGGCTGAGAGAGTGTAACTGACCCCAAGGTCACCCAGCGAGTTTCCATGTCAGGAGTGGGGATTCGAAACTTTTGTCTGTCAGATATTAGTCTGACAGTCTTAACCGCTTAATTTCTATTTGGGATAAGGGGGGGCAGGAAAAGACAAGCTGGTGTAACTCGCCCCCTTATCCGTGGTGCTCATACCGTTTGACTGGCGTGGAAGATGCACGTAACATATACCTGCATTCAACTGGCGTCACTAGAAACCAGACAGAACTTGGAAGCCCGTTGATGTGGGGCGTCAGTCTACGGCGTACGCCTCACCTCTTTGGTACGGAACAAGGGGCCCTAATTCCTTCAGTGCGCCTGCGCGCTTTTGAGCGGCCTTCCTTTCTGCTTTTCCCTCCCTTCCCGCCCTTGCCCTTAAAAAAGCTGGTGCCCGCGGTAACCAAAAAAGAGTGGCTGCGGCCAGCTCGGATGACGCATCAGGAGTGCGCCGTCGCCGCCGTTGAAGGAGAGAGAGAGAGAGAGTGTGTGTGTGTGTGTGTGGGGAGGGTACTGCTTGTGTCGAGCGGAGAACTTCTGGAGTGGTAAGTCTGGGCCTGTCCCCGTCGCCTCTCGCTGCCTTCTCCGCCAGGCCTTTGAGCAGTAGGTCAGGGATGAGGAGGCAGCGAACGAAGAGAAGGCCGCTATGGCGCTGGACCGGCGGCGGAGGACTCGCAGGCGCCGACTGGTCTTAGCCTGTTTTATGCCCGTATCGTCAGGATGAGGATGGCTGCGCGCCTTGCCTGCTTGCTTGAGCCGCTCCCTTTGGTGGCTCTTACTCTCCGGCCGCGTCTGTGGGATCAAGGGAGGGATGAAGGGCCGGTGTGCTTCCCTGTAATGACAGCATCTCTGTTGGATGTTGAACATTGAAGCGCCTGCTTGCGGGGGGGGGGACGCCGCCCGGCTCACTGAGCCTTCTCACGGGGAAGTGTGCGCAAAAATATTAGCCTCTTGGGCGGGCGGGCAATCCAGTGGCGCTCCTGTTAGCCCCTTTGGACACAGTGGGATTTATTTCCTGGAGGAGATGTGCATGAAACTAATATAAGAGTTTTGGTGCATTTGAAAGGCTAACGAATATGTTGTGGCATGTCCTTTTGTGAACCAGATCGCACTTTGTTAAGTTCTCCTGTGTAATTTTAAGATCCCCTAAAGTCTATTGGAGAGTGGAGGAATTTGGACTGGGTCCTTATTCTGAATTTAGTGGGTCTAAATTGGATTATGTTTAAGTACTCAAGTGGTTTGCCCTTCTGTGGACCAACATGACCCCAAGGAGGCAGATATAGGTCAGGAATCCATGACCTTGGTTGAGCAAGTTTTGAAAAAGAGTAGTAGGTTCCAATGCTCTCTCTAAGCTGTGGAGTCTTGTGAGCAAAAATTCTGCTGTGAGCTACTGGCATTAAAGTTGCGAGTGAGCGATTTGGCAACTGCATAAATTATTTTGCTCTGGAGCCATCCTTCCTGAGCTAAGACAAAAATGCGTGAGCCGGAGGCTAAAAAACTGTGAGCTAACTCACGCTAACTCAGCTTAGAGGGAACACTGGTAGGTTCCATCGTAAACTGGCAGGGCCAATCATGAAGTAGGTGCCATATGAGACTGTCCAACTATAAAATGGCTGTCACAGGCAGTTCCAAGCCTAGCATCCTCTTACTACCTAAATGTTTGCTTCCAAATGACACTCTATGTGGATACAGAGGATGCCTCCTGGGATCTTCTGAAGCACTAAAGAGTTGACTCATTGTCTTGTTCTGGGAAAGTAATGCTGCTTGGTTTCAGTGACCAAAGAAAGGGTGTTTTATGCCTATTCAGCCACAGGGAGAGGTTACCAAGCCCAGAGACATAAGTAAGTCTGTTGCCAAGACAAGGGTGAACTTATCACTTTGCTGGTCAGTCAGCTGGTAGGGAGTGACCTTAAGCTCCCCTTTTTCTATCCCCAGGCTTGGCAAGCAGAGAGGTGCCAGGAAGCACATTGGTAGGCACCATGATGCCTTTGGGTTCCATCATGGGAACTGATAGTATAGGCCTTAATCCTGTTTATGATCTGTCCCCATAAATTTACTTCCAGGAAAGATTCCTTAGGATTGTGCAGGCGTACAAAGCAGCAGAATACAAAGGTGGCGAAGTGGGCAACATCAGGATGCAGATAAGGGATTCCAACTTTGAATGTTCCTTTGTATTAAAAAATCCTAAAAACTTGTAACTTGGGAAAATTATATCTCTCTTTTTACTTGCTCTATCTGGCTTTCTGCTTTGGGAAATTCTTAGCACAATGGAGCATTGAAAAGGACTGTAGTCTTAAATTGGGAATCCCATTTGATCACCTCGTTTTCCTACATGTGTAGGAAAACGAGGTGATCAAAGGTAAAGGTTCCCTTGCTCAAAAGCCAGTCGAATCCGACTCTAGGGTTACGGTGCTCATCTCCGTTTCAAAGCCGAAGAGCCAGCGCTGTCCGAAGACGTCTCCGTGGTCATGTGGCCGGCATGACTAAACACCAAGGTGCACGGAACGCTGTTACCTTCCCACCGAAGTGGTCCCTATTTATCTACTTGCAATTTCTTGCTTTCGAACTGCTAGGTTGGCAGGAGCTGGAACCAGAGACGGGAGCTCACTCCGTCTTGTGGCACACTCGGGTCTCGAACTGCTGAACTACTGACCTTCCACAGCCTGCAGTTCAGCGTCTTAACCACTTGAGCCACCGCAGCTCCTCCTACATGTGAGCTAGCCCTAATTTCGCTCTCATATGCCTGGAGGGAAGGGCTTTCATGCCACAAGAATGTATGGAGAATGGAATTCCGCAGCTGGAATTTACAAGTGCTATACTGTTTATACAGTTGCCTTTCATGCTACAGTGTTTCAGTTTGTAAGTACATTTGAACCCCACTGAGGTGTTAAGATCTCTTTAGGATGGTGCCTAGGCAGCAGGAATTCTGTCTGCTTTAATGCTGAAATATTTGATGCTGCAGTTGGTGGCTTATGGGAAGTATCAATGTGTGTAAATGCTTCAAGTGTTATAAAACATCTATTGGGTCACTGAAAACTCTTGTTTTATCGATGCAATGCATAGTGTTTCCCATTTAATCAAAGGTATGTTGCCCCGTTTCCTTGGCGCTAAAATTTAGTGAACCAGCATAATGAGAGCAGAGATGTTACCAGATCATGATGCTAATGGATCAGGCCAAAGGTCCTAGTATCTACTCCAGCATGTTTCTGACAATGGCTGGCCATATGATTCTGGGAAGCCACCAGCAGAACATAAGGCAAGGACAAATCCTGCTGTTTGCCCTCCGAAAACTATTGTTCAATGGCATATTGTTTCTAGACATTTATTTATTTACACCCAATCTGGGTCCCCAAAGCAGTGCACATTAAAAACATTAAAATGTTTAAACAATTTATTAAAAAAACAAAACCATAAAATAATGCAGTAAAAACACATAACAAACAATACAAGAGGAGGGCCAATAACTGTTATTGGGAGGTATGCCAAACAAAACAAAGAAGTCTTCACCTACTGGTGGAAGGCACCAGTAGACAGATAAATCTCTCTGGGGAGGGATTTTCAAAGTTTTGGTGCCATGACTGAGAAAGCCCTTTCTTAGATTGCTATCTATTTAGCCTCAGATGGCGGTGGAAACTGAACCAGGGCCTCTGAAGATGACTGGAGTGAGTGGGTAGGTTCATATGGAGAATGTGGTCCTTCAGATATGTTGTTTCCAGGCTGTACAGGGTTCTAAAGGTCAGTACCTGCACTTTGAATTGAGCCTGGAAGCCAGTGTAGATGGTCCCTACAGCCGCCTCCAATCAACATTCTGGTCACAGCAGTCTGCACCAATTGGAGCTTCCAGACAGTCTTCAAGGGCAGCCCCATGAAGATCGCATTGCAGCAATCTATTCTAGATGTTACGAGGACATGCACCACAGTGACAAGATCTTTCCTGCCCAGGAAGGGCCACAGTTGGCTCACCCCCAGTGCTGCCTGTGTATCAAACAGGAGTCCAGGATCTAGGAGCACATAAAGCTGCAAAACGGCTCCTTTAGGGGAAGAATTATCTCATCCAGAACACAGGATAACCTTCCCCATTCCCCTTCAGACCTCCCCTCACCACCAATAGAACCTCCATTTTGTCAGGATCAGCTTTTAGCTTATTAGCTCTCACCCATTCCAAAACTGCTTCTACACATGTTCACAGTTTTCACAGCCTCCTTGGGGGTCTGCTGGTAGCATGAGATAGATCAAGACGGGGCAACCAAGGCATGGATGTTTTTATTCAGCATCTTGACTAATATCCATTTAGTTTCTCTTTCATGAATTTGTCTAATCCCCTTTTAAAGCTAGTGGCCATCTCCATTGTCTTATGGCAGTACATTTCATGAGTTACCTATGCATTTTACAAAGAAGCATTTGTACTAAATCTGTTGCCAGTTGGCTTTATTGGATGACCCTGAATTCTCTGGCTGTGGGAGAGGAGGAGAAATTATGGGCTTGGATCCACTGGACTGTTTCTACAGACGGAAGGATTTCCACCCATTTAACGTGCCCTTGCCTCCCAATGTGATCTGAATGTGTTTTGTAACCACAGGAATAACCTTGGGGGGGGGTCTTCAGGGGGAGGAAGATGAACTTTCTTCACATGCTGCATGATTTTGTAAATCTGTCACATCTTCTTAGTTTAGTCTTGTTCTTTCAAGATTTTAAAAGTCCCAAAGGTGTTAGCCTCTCATCATTGGAAAGGTACTCTAAGTCCTTGATTATTTGGTTGCCCTCTTCTGCATCTTTTTCATCTATGGCTACTAGAATGTATTCCATATTCCAAATGTGGCCATGTGGTGTTGGCCATTTTATTTTCCATTCCTTTCCTAATAATCTCTAGCATGTAATTTGCTTTTTTTCCACTGGCGCTAAACATGAAGTTGGTGCTTTCGTTGAAGTATGCACTATGACCCAAAATTTATTTGCTGGTTATTTGCCAGTGTGTACTCCATTCATGTATGTAGGAATTTAGGATTTTTTGTTGCCACAGCATGCATCAGTTGATGTTTACTTAAGCTGAATGTTATTTGAGGAGGTTTATTCCTATTTTTTTAATTAGAAGATATCTTTTTTGCTTGGGTTTTGCCATCTTAAATAATTTGTTGTCCTCCACAGACTTCGACCTCACTGTTCCCAAGTGGTTCTGGATCATTTGTGAACAAGTGGAGTAACAGCCAATACAAATTCTGCTACTTATTTTCCAGACAGGGTCGGCCCACTCACTAGGCAAACTAGACGTTCGCCTAGGGTGGGCCGATCCTCAGTGTGCCAAACTGCACCCGCCCCCCCAAAACATAAGAACATAAGAAAAGCCAATGTTGGATCAGGCCAATGGCCCATCTAGTCCAACACTCTGTCACACAGCGGCCAAAATATACCAGGTGCCATCAGGAGGTCCAGCAGTGGGGCCAGGGCACCAGAAGCCCTCCCACTGCTGCCCCCTCCAGCACCAAGAATAGAGTGCATCACCTGCCCCAGACTGAGAGTTCCCATCTATACCCTGTGGCTAATAGCCACTGATGGACTTCTGCTCCATATGTTTATCTAATTCCCTCTTGAAACTGTCCATGCTTGCAGCTGCCACCACTTCCTGTGGCAGTGAATTCCATATGTTAATCACTCTTTGGGTGAAGAAGTATTTCCTTTTATCTGTTCTAACCCGACTGCTCAGCAATTTTATAGAGTGCCCACGAGTTCTTGTATTGTGAGAAAGGGAGAAAAGTACTTCTTTCTCAACCTGCTCAATCCCATTCATAATCTTATAAACCTCGATCATGTCACCTCTCAGCCATCGTTTCTCCAAGCTAAAGAGCCCCAAGCATTTTAACCTTTCTTCATAGGGAAGGTGTTCCAACCCTTTTATCATTCTAGTTGCCCTTCTCTGCACTTTTTCCAATGCTATAATATCCTTTTTGAGATGTGGTGACCAGAACTGTACACAGTATTCCAAATGAGGTCACACCAGTGATTTATACAGGGGCATGATGATACTGGCTGATTTGTTATCAATTCCCTTCCTAATAATCCCCAGCATAGCGTTGGCCTTCTTTATTGCAGCTACACACTGTCTAGACATTTTCATTGAGTTATCTACTGTGACTCCAAGATCTCTCTTTTGGTCCATCTTTGCCAGTTCAGACCCCATCAACGTGTATTTATATTTAGGATTTTTGGCTCCAGTGTGCATCACTTTGCACTTGGCCACATTGAACCCCATTTGAACCCCATGTTGACGCCCACTCACCCATCCTCAACAGATCCCTTTGGAGTGCCTCACACTCCTCCCTGGTTTTCACCACCCTGAACAACTTCGTGTCATCTGTAAATTTAGCCACATCACTGCTTACTCCCAATTCCAAATCGTTAATAAACAAGTTAAAAAGCATCGGACCGAGTACTGATCCCTGTGGCACCCCACTGCTTACCACCCTCCACTGAGAAAGTTTCCCATTTATACTCACTCTCTGTTTCTTATTTATAAGCCAGTTTTTGATCCACAAGAGGACTTGTCCTTTTATCCCATGACTATTGAGCTTACTTAGGAGCCTTTGATGAGGAACTGTATCAAAAGTTTCCGGAAGTCAAGGTAAATAATATCTATTGGGTCCCCCTTGTCCACAAAAGCCCCCCACCCCTGCCAAAAGCCCTGCATCATTCCTGACCCCAGACACCAGAGTTAGCTGGTGTGCAGATGGAAGGGAGGAGGGTTTAAACCCCCTTTCCTTCCGTGGCTTGCTCACACGCCCTGCCCCCGCCAGGCGCCCAAGCTATCCGGCACAGATGGAAGGGATGGGGGTTTAAACCCCCTTCCCTGCATGGCTTGCTCACACCCCCATGCCCGCCAGGCGCCCGAGCTAGCCTGCACACAGATGGAAGGGCCGGGGGTTTAAACCCCCTTCCCTTCCATGGCTTGCCCGCGCGTCCCACAGCTGCGAGGCACGCAGGCAAGCCGGTGCTCAGATGAAAGGGAAGGGGGTTTAAACCTCCTTCCCTTCCTTGGCTTGCCAAGGAAACAGCACGGGGGGGGGGCACCAGACGGTATCCTCGCCTGGTGTGCAAAAACACCTGGGGCTGGCCCTGTTTCCAGATCGTGAAAACTGTCTGTTTCTACTCTGTGTTCCCTGTTTATCCAGCTTCTAATCTACAGGAAGACCCATCTTGTTATGCAATGACTGCTAAATTTACTTAGGAGCTTTTGATGAGGAACTTTTTTAAAAAGCTTCTTGGGAGTTAAAGTATAACAACATCTCTTGGGACAATAGTACCCCCATACTTATTTGATGCTTTCAGAGAACTCCACAGGCTTGGAGAGGCAGAACTTCCATTTACAAAACAAGGTTTTGAGTCCAGCTTAAAACCAACGAATATTAATTCTGGGTATAAGCTTTTGTGTGCATGCACACTTCTTCAGACAGAGAAACCTTGTTAGTTCTCCCTGTGCAGTATTTGTTCTACTGTATTCTTAATGTTTCAATGTTGAATAAAGCTTTTCACTAGTTTGTGTGGAGCAGAAACTAAGCTAACTGTCTTGTAATTTCTGGTTCTTGATGAATTCCTTTTTTAAAATGGGTATTACATTTCCCCAGTATGAATGCCAGCTTCAGTGAAATTGTATATTTCTCTTAAGTGATCATGCTTCATTTGTGGATCCTCTTGTGAATACCATCAGAATTTGGAAACTTGTTTTTATTTGCCAGTTAGCCCCAAACTTCATCTCTTGTTGTGTCTTTGACTGAGTTCTTCAGCTATGCCAGACCCACTATTTGTGGTGAGGCTGTTTGTCCATCATTCCCTACAATCTCCGTGACCTCCTGTAGCAATCCGTTTCAGGTCTTTGTCATCTATGGTCCAGCTAGCTTGGTTTCCTGCACCTAAGCTGCAGTGTATTTTTAGGTTGTGTTTTTCTTGTTGCTGCTAATAACATGCAAGTTGTTTGAAAAGATTTGACTTTCTTCACTCTCTCCCTTTCAACTTCTTTTTGACTGATCACTTTGTTTTGGATTTTGAGGGCACATTTCCCCGCCCCTCATCACACATGTATTATAACTGTAACTCAGGCACCAGCACAATTGAAAGGGAGTTAGGGTACGGATCTAACATTGCAACTTGGAGCAGTGTACTTGGTTCTCCAAGGATGTTGCTGTTTGAAGTATATCTCAAGGAGAATGCACTTGACCATCTGGCAGTTGTTTGGCATTGGTATGAAAAAGCTAGAATTAAAAAGTTGAAACTGAAGTATTTTAGTATTAACTACCTCCATTAACTACCTCCTGCCAACCTAGCAGTTCAAAAGCAAGAAATTGCAAGTAGATAAATAGGTACCACTTCGGTGGGAAGAGAACAGCATTCCGTGCGCCTTGGCATCTAGTCATGCTGGCCACACGGCCATGGAAATGTCTTCGGACAGTGCTGGCTCTTCAGCTTGGAAATGGAGATGAGCACCACAACCCTAGAGTCGGATTTGACTGGCTTTTGAGCAAGGGAATCTTTACTTTACCTCCATTAACAATAAGGCCTCTATGCTGCGATACTATATTGCAGCACAAGAAGTGGACCTGGCATGCATGACCAAGATCTGGATGATGGATGGTAAAACTGTTACCATAAAAGAGCTTTCTCCTCTAGGTTTCTTGGTCCTCCATCAGTCTTGAACAGTGGGGTGGGTGGTGGTAAGAGTTTTTCCTTCAGGGCTCCCTGTCCCAAAGTTCACCGGCATTGACTGTTTAGGCCTCATGTGGGACTCTGAGATGAGTTTGGCTGTCTTTCTGGTGTACATTCACCTAGCATACCAGCGGACAGCCTCCCGAATCTGCTTGAGGCGGCAACTGGCTCGGCATTGGAGTTCTTGAGTCTTATCATACTCGGGGACTTCAATGTCCACGCTGATGTCACCTCCTCGCAGCAGGCGATGGACCTAGTGTCATCCATGGCAGCACTAGGGCTCATCCAGATTGTATCTGGGCCCCACCTGATGGAACTCTCTGCCGGAAGACATCTGTGCCCTGCAGGAGTCATTACCTTTCTGCAGGGCATGCAAGGCAGAGATGCTCTATCAGGCATTTATTTGGTCGAGGACAGCAGCAGGGATAGTATGACATCTGGCACTCTCATACACTTCCCCGTCCCTCGCAACCCTTCCCCCGCCCCCCCAAGGAGGCCGGGGGAGCTGATTTTTTCCCACCATCTTGTATATGTATTTTGTCCCTATTTATTGATCTGTTTTTAGGTGGTTTTAATGTTGGATTTAAATTAACGAATTTTGTACGTTATTCTTTTGTAAGCCACCCTGAGCCCTGCTTGAAGGGAAGGGAGGCCTAGCAAATCAAATTTAATAAATAAATAAATAAATAAATAATTTGAACTGTAGGAGGAAGAAAATTTCTTACAGTTAAATTAGTTACTTAATATTTGGCAACTCATAATTTTTGTTGTATGGATCTTCAGAACCAGATTTCCAGTGAGGTTAAGTTTGATACGAAAAGTAAGCCTAACACATTTCATTTCCCCCAAAAGAGATTTCCATTTACTGGGGAAAAAAATGGGGAAGGCATTTCATTCAGTGGCTTCAACCTACCCAGAAATATTACATTTTTATTACAAGTCTGGCTCTTAAATGTTTGGGTTAGCTCCTAGAGTCCAAGAAGATTTGCAAGGCTGCCAAGGCCTGCTGTATTACATCATGAGCAATGCTCCCTCTAAGCTGTGGAGTGAGCAAAAATTCTACTTTGTGAACTACTGGCATTAAACTTGAGAGTGAGTGATTTGTCTAGTTTGGTGTAGTGGTTAGGAGCGTGGACTCTGATCTGGGAGAACCAGGTTTGATTCCCCCCTCCTCCACATGCAGCTGCTGGTGTGACCTTGGGTCAGTCATAAGATTTTTCATAGCTGTTCTCTCAAGGGTAGTTCTCGAAAGAGCTCTCCCAGCCTCACTTACTTCACAGGGTGTCTGTTGTGGGGAGGAGAAGGGAAAGGGATTGTAAGCTGCTCTGAGACTCCTTTGGGTAGTGAAGGGTGGGGTATAAATCCAATCTCTTCTTCTCTACTGCATAAATTAGTTTGCTCTGGAGCCATCCTTCCTAAGCTAAGACAAAGATCTGTGAGCTGGAGGCTAAAAAACTGTGAGCTAGCTCACACTAACTCAGCTTAGAGGGAACACTGATCATGAGTAACAGTATTGTCCATAAGTAGTTGTACTCCTGAATGTTGCATGTATGTCATGACACTCTGTTTCTCTTTCAGGTTTGGAATCCTTGGTATAGACATCTAGGATCTGGTGCCTTTCCAAATATGTCAAAACTGACTGCATGGCTATTCATTAGGATACTTTAGGCAAAACTACTTCCTCAAGGCTGATGGTGTGAAATTGCCTTTCTGAACTGCGTTTGTGGAAATACATATCACCTGACCAGATACGTGACTGCTATCATGGATCAAAACAACAGCTTGCCACCCTATGCCCAGGGTTTAGCATCCCCTCAGGTAAAAATGCGGAAACTCATGAATTTTTTGACAAAAATGGGAGTGTTCAAAGCAGATTCTTTGCTCATACCTATTTCAAGGCTTCTGAAAGGCCATGGATTTGGGAGGCTAGCCTTCCCTCCCATTTCTCACAGTTGTTGCTTCAGTCTCCTTAACACATAAGCTGCTGTGCTCACCCTGCTTCTTATCTGGAGAGCAGGTAGCAGGTGATGTGAAAGACTTCAACCTGAGACCTTGAAGAGCTGCTGGTGGTCTGAGTAGACAATACTGACCTTGATGGACCAAGGGTCTGATTCAGTACAAGGCGGCTTCATGTGCGTTCAGATGGACAGCCCCTGAGACAATATACAGTATTCATTTCAAAACAGAAGTCAAAGGCCTCTCAATTGGCAAATGGTTCTCATAAATGCTAATTGTGAAATGTATTTCTGGTTGGGGGGGGGCAATATTTCTGTGCTATCAAAACTGTGGGAAACACATAAAACAGTTCAAGTGCCAGTGAAAGTATATTTATGAGAGATCCCGTTTTCCTTTTGTTAATATATTAACAGCTTGATTCTTATCCAAAGGGATATGAATTTCAGTTCTCCTGTTTGGGTTAGAGTAAAATAATATGGCTAAAAGGTGGCATACAATAGGCCTTATTACTGAGATGTTCCCCTCCACACAGGGGGTGGGGTTGTTCTGCTATAGCTAGTATTGTCAGTGAATAAGTCATTGTTCATCAAGCAATTGAACAGATAGTTGATCCTGTTCATGATAGCTCAGAATTACATCCTAATTTGCATTGTCTTCTTGTAGAGTGCAATGACTCCTGGCATCCCTATTTTCAGTCCCATGATGCCTTATGGCACAGGGCTCACTCCGCAGCCTGTTCAAAGCACCAATAGTTTATCTATACTGGAAGAGCAGCAGAGGCAGCAGCAGCAGCAAGCAGCCGCACAGCAGTCTACATCCCAGCCAACACAGGGAGCACCTGGTCAGACGCCACAGCTCTTCCACTCTCAGACGCTTACTACTGCTCCCTTGCCAGGAACCACGCCTCTCTACCCCTCCCCAATGACTCCCATGACCCCAATAACTCCTGCAACACCTGCTTCTGAAAGCTCGGGGATTGTACCACAACTTCAGTAAGTGTGTGCTCTCCTCTTTTGTTTCCTGCCATCCTCCAGCAATGTTTTCAATTAGTGACTGTATGGTTAACAGCCTGTGAGTCTTCATATCTAGTGGAAGGGTTCCTCTGATTACCAACTGCTGAGAACTGTTGTCTTCCTGGAAGTATCTGGTCTGGAAGCTGTGGGGGAAATGGGATGCTGGACTAGGTGGACCACTAGAGTTTTATCAGGTAGCTGGTATGAAAGCTTCCTGGTGAACTTGGCTCCCCAAAATATTTCTTGATTGGCATAGTTCAGTTCAAACATTAAAGTGAAGTGCTCCATAAAAATATTTGTGATCACAGACCAACAGCACATTCCTCAGTGATAGAACATATCTATAGAAATAGAACACAGAGAGAGACCAACATAACTTGAAAATACACTGGCATATCTGGAGAAGTGCTGGCATAGAACTGGTTGCTGTTAGGGAAGGAGTGCAGCTCAGTGGTATCCTAAGCCTTTCCAGCTCAGGTCCTGCCCTGGCATACTGCAAAAACCATGGCATACTTGGAACAAGGAAGAGTGAAAAATACAGCTGCTTTGCTCCTGGTCTCCAGCTATGCCTGCAAATCACAGTGTGACTTAGGATATTGACTAAGCCTGAAGCTGATCATGGCTCTCCCAGATACAGTAGCTTGTATTTTAAGGTGCTGTTCCATGGGTCTAAAAGCAGCTCCTCTGACAGAACAGTATTTCCCTTCGTGGAGGGAAATTTTTGCCCATTCCCTCCCTCCTCCTGCCAACTTCTGCTGTGTCCCTCATCCTGTTCCTGGAGGTCCAGTAACCTGCAGAAGCACAATTTCAGAGGCCACAGCAGAAGATTGCAGTAGGAAGAGGAGAGACAAGGAAGTGTCCTTCTTTTAGCATGACTCTGCTCACACTGCTTAGGATCCAAGCCTATATAAATCCTAACCAGGACATCCGTTTCCCAAATGATAGTGTGCAAAGCATGGAACTACACCTCTGTAGCCTCATGTCAGACACACTGCACATACATGGGGGATTTTTGTAATGACAACTCCGAGAAAGTGTAGTCTGCACAAAGTGTGTGTCAAAGGACTTTAAAGGCCAAGGTCCCACTTAAGGGTGATGGATTGGGTAAGACAAAACCAGAACACTGAACTGTGAGTCCACAAACCCCAGGGTAGCACTGCCACCAGCCCTGTTAACTACCCCAACAGCTAGAGACCAAGGGATCAAAGCTTCCCAGGACTAAGGTCAAGGAAATCAACCATGCAAGGTTGTACACTTACAAGGTGAGTTTCAAAACAAGTTGCTTCGGTGGCTGTAGCCATGTAGGCCAAAGTAGTGGATTCAGATTGAAGCCCTAGAGTTCAAGAACACTACAAAATATTAAGTGATTTATAAAAAGACTGTGCAGGAATATACAATAAAAGATCAGTGAACAGAGAGGATAAAAATGATAAAGCTGAATAACTAACCTAAACACTTTTACAAATATTGGTTCCAATCTAGATATTATCTTGACAAAACTGAGTCCAAGATCATTCCAAAGTCCAAGTCAAACCACCCTTGACTGTTCTGTCCCACCCAAAGCTAGCTGTATATTAGACAGAGGATAAAACTAGAATAAAAAAATCTCCTCCATGTAATTTTGTTTAGATTCTACTTTCTCCACCTTAAAATGCATCTTTTCAGATTTATCTTCCATCTGATTAACTGCTTTAGCCAGAGTAGACATCTCTTGCTTATTTTCTATAAGTTGCTTTTGTACTTCTATCAAAGAGGAGGGTTTCACTTTCTTATCAGTATGCTGCATTGTACCTCTAAATAAACAAACACCTCTCTACTATAAAATAAATGCTCTATTCAAGGGAAAAGGGGGGGGAAATATCTCTTTTTAGTTGCCCACAAGATTACATTGTATTACACTCTGTACAGACTATGTTTTGAAAGCAACAACATATAACCTTCAAAGACATAACAATTCCAAATTTGGAATTTCTCTGACATGAAAATGATATTCAGAAAGTGAAAGTAAGCTCCAACCAAGTCCACAACCATCTTTCTCTTCTGCCTTCTCCCTTCTATTCTTCTTTTATAGCAGACAGTAGAGTCTCTATCTTATTTAAATTCCAAGTAAAGAGTTGAATAAAACTGTAATCCAGTTGTATATCTTCACAAGAATCCAAATTGTAATCCCAAAGGTATTAAAACCAGAGCTTCTCCAGTAGTCACAGCTCCGCAGCTATGGATGAGCCACAGTTGTTCTCACTTGGGTTTGGGCTTTGGGGCGATCCTGGACTCAATCCAGGTGTTGTGTAATGCCAGGTCCATATATAATAAGACCTTGATTTCTGCAGCAGCAGAATCTGGACCTGGCGTGTGTGACCGAGACCTGGGTGAGAGAGGGGGAGATAGTGGCTCTCTCCCAATCGGCCCCGCCTGGGTTCTCAGTCCTTCACCAATCCCGGACTAGGGGGCGGGGGGGAGGAGTGGCACTATTCATCCGGGAGGCTTACTCCTTTAGGGCGCTTCCACCTCCGAGGATCACAGACATTGAGTGTGCTGGCCTGGTCTGGGAGATCAGGGAGAGTTTGGCGATTTGGCTGGTGTACCGACCGCCTAACGCACCGGCCAATAGCCTGCCGTCCCTGCTGGAGGCCATAGCAGGCTGGGCATTGGAGCACCCTAGACTGATAGTCATGGGTGATTTCAATGTCCATGCTGAGGACGCGACCTCCAGTCAGGCAGCGGACCTGGTGTCGTCCATGGCGGTGCTGGGACTTTCCCAATATGTAATGACCCCCACCCATCAGGCTGGGCACACGCTTGATTTGATCTTCGTGGCGGGGTGACAGTGGACTGGGTTACTGCTTTGGCAGTCCCATGGTCGGACCACCATGCCCTAGGGGCTTGCCTGAATGTGCCACCCCAATCCCATTTAGGCGGCGAGCGTATTTTAGCTCGCCCGTGCAGCCAGATGGACCCGGTGCGGCTTCGGACGGCTCTGCGGGATCCGATGCCCCCTGGCGGCTCATTGGACGAGCTTGTGGAGGACTGGAACAGTCGGCTCTCCGCAGCCATCAACGAAATTGCTCCACGGCTCCCTCTGCGCCCCCGAACGAGGCTAGCTCCTTGGTATACCCAGGAGCTACGACTGATGAAGCGGGAGCTCAGACGGCTAGAGAGGTGGTGGCGAAGCAACAAGAACATCTTATAGGATGTTTATGAAAGCCTATGAGATGGCAGTCAAAACCGCAAAGAGGGTTTTCTATGCGGCAGAGATTGCATCTGCCAGCTCTCGCCCAGCCCAATTGTTTAGGATAATTTGGTTGTTAACAGTACTGCCGCAGGGCAGACCAAACGCTAGGGAATTGGATATTGGCTGTGAGGCCTTTGTGAGCTATTTCGCGGATAAAGTCTTAGTGCTCCGCCACGACCTCCCCGCCACAGTTGAAACAGTAAGTGAGCTTGAGGCCCATTGCACGTCTTCAGCTTTGACTTTGGATCACTTCAGTCCTCTCAGCCTAGAGGAAGTTGACAGTTTACTCACAGCTGTGCGCCCAACCACATGCAGCCTCGATCCGTGCCCTTCCTGGCTTATTAAATCCAGCCATGAGGGGTTTCGAGGTGCCCTAAGGGAGATTATTAACAAGTCCCTCATGGTGGGACAGTTCCCTGGGGCACTCAAGGAAGCGATGGTCCGTCCTCTCTTGAAAAAACCATTGTTAGACCCGGCCGAATTGGCTAATTATAGGCCGGTCTCCAATCTGCCCTATCTGGGCAAACTAATTGAGAGGGCGGTGGCGATACAGCTGCAGGGTTTTCTGGATGATGCTTCTATGTTAGATCCCTTCCAGTCCGGCTTTCGTCCGGGTCATGGGACGGAGACGGTGCTGGTTGCTCTGACTGACGACCTCCGGAGGCATCTGGATCGAGGCGGATCGGCAGTTTTGCTGCTGTTAGATCTGTCGGCTGCGTTTGATACAGTTGACCACCAGCTACTAGTCCACCGCCTCGCCGACGTGGGAATCCGGGGGCTCGCCTTGCAGTGGCTTGCCTCCTTT
Organism: Gekko gecko; assembly: GCA_029375565.1. Classification (NCBI taxonomy): domain Eukaryota; kingdom Metazoa; phylum Chordata; class Lepidosauria; order Squamata; family Gekkonidae; genus Gekko; species Gekko gecko. The sequence goes on along the minus strand of JAPDNY010000001.1, from coordinate 125,319,832 downwards.
CTCCAAGGTCGGGGACAAAGGGTGGCGCTAGGGGATCAGCAGTCAAGGAGGCACCCACTTGAATGTTGCGTGCCTCAGGGGGCTGTTCTGTCCCTGATGTTATTTAACATCTATATGCGCCCCCTTGCCCAGATTGTCCAGAGGTATGGGCTGGGATGTCACCAGTACGCTGATGACACCCAGCTCTATCTGATGTTGGGCGGCCAGTCGGACTCCAGACCAGAAGACCTTGACCAGGCATTGCAGGCCATGGCTGGGTGGCTTAGACTGAGTTGGCTGAAGTTGAACCTGGCGAAGACGGAGGTCCTGTGCCTGGGTCGGGGCAGTTCGGGGGTGGGGATTCCGCTTCCGTCCTTTGGCGGGGCCTTACTGGTCCTGGCGCCAGAGGTTCGAAGCCTGGGAGTCCTCCTGGATTCTTCTCTTACCATGGAGGCCCAGGTAGCGGCCACAGCCAAGTCGGCCTTCTGTCACCTTAGGCTGATTAGGCAGTTGGTCCCCTTCCTCGACCGGGCTGACCTGGCTACAGCGATCCATGCAATGGTCACCTTGAGGCTAGACTACTGCAACGCTCTCTACATGGGGCTGCCTCTTGTCGCGGATCCGGAAGCTGAAGCTGGTGCAGAATGCTGCGGCCAGGCTGCTGATGGGCCTCCCTAGAAGGGAGCACATCCAGCCTATGCTAAGGTCACTGCACTGGCTGCCAATAGCATACCGAGTCCGCTTCAAAGTGCTGTTTTTCACCTTTAAAGCCCTATATGGTCAGGGTCCAACATATCTATGGGACCACCTTTCCTCGTATATACCCCAGAGAGCACTCCGGTCTGGGTCGCAAAACTGCTTGACCCTCCCTGGCCCACGGGAGGCCAGGCTAGCTGCCACTAGAGCTGGGGCATTTTCGGTGGCAGCCCCTACCTGGTGGAATGAGCTCCCAGAGGAGATCAGGGCCCTGCGGGACTTCTTTCAGTTCCGCAGGGCCTGTAAGATGGAGCTCTTCCGCCAGGCATTCAATTAGGGGCCGCCACCGCTGGAGTGCCCAGCCCGCAATGCTACAACTGAGCAGCTGCCTGATCAGGAACATCTAGCACCTATTACCAAGCAGGGGCCATTGGAGTTGGCAAGTAAGGAACACCAGCTCTTCAGATAACATGAAACATTGGTTCAATGGTTTTAACCACCGCCAGCATTTGTACTTTGTATTTTGTACTTTGTATTTTGTATCTGTAATTGTTTTATATTTGTATTTATAATGTGTTGTTAATTGTCGTATTTTTAAAATATGTTTTATGTATGTATTTATATTGACTGGAAGCCGCCCTGAGTCTACTTTGTGGGGAGGGTGGGGTATAAATCTCATAATAAATAAATAGTCCGTTCGCCATTGCTCACAGAGTCCAGGATCAAGCCCCTTGCTTGGACCCCTCTCCAGGGAGTCCGGGGTTGTGTGTGTTCAAAATGCTTCAACCCCCCCCCACCAAACCCGACTATCCGGCTCAGCTTTATGGGAGCTCTCCCGGAGCTGGTCCGCTGTGCCGAAAACTTGAGTGAGCTGTTATTGAAATAACAGGGAATGGGGATGCTTTCTGTGAATGTGTGGTTATGGTTTGGTTTCCCTTGTTAATATCTTGGTGTCTGCGTCTCTGTTGTCTCAAAAGTCTGGAGTTCTTGAGGTGTGTCCCTGTCTTTGTGAATTCTTGTATAGGAGGGATCTTGGGCACTCTGTCAGGATTGCTTCTGCCATGTGCGCATGGAGGCACATGGATAATGTGACTGGAGTAGCCATGGTTTCCATCTCTGTGAGTGTGCCTCGCAGAAGGAGACATAGTTGCAGGAGGGGACTCAGAGCCACTTCTGCAGAGCTCCCTGGAGTGTGTCCTAGAGCCCTTGTTATGTGCAGGGGGTACTGGATGCTTTCTTCCATTTCTGGCTGTCATGGGGGTGTCATTGGCATGTCACACCATGATTGGGGGATGTGAGTGGTGGGATTTCAGTGGTCTCCTGTGTATTGGTTATGTTCTCTGCAACTTGGAATTCTGTCCTTTTTAGTGCGTGTTTCCTCCAAAATGAAGAAGGGATTCAGACTAGTTGCTCCAGTTCTAAGCCCCTGTAGCTTAGAATTGGGCTCCAAAACTGCAGTTACAGATAGACACCACCTTTCCTCAAAGCTACTCAGATAAATCTTGAAACAGTTTGGTGTGAGAGCCAGTTTGATGTAGTGGTTAAGTGCATGGACTCTGATCTGGGAGAACCAGGTTTGATTCCCCACTCCTTCACTTGTATCTGGCTGGATGACCTTGGGCAAGCCATAGTTCTGATAAGAGCTGTTCTTGAAAAAGAGCAGTTTCTGTCAAGAGCTCTCTCAGCCCCACCTACCTCACAGGGTGTCTGTTGTGGGGAGGGGAAGGGAAAGGAGTTTGTAAGCTGCTCTGACACCCCTTTGGGTAGTGAAGGGCGGGGTATAAATCCAATCTCTTCTTCTTCATTTGTGAAAGATGCTTGGGCTTCAAAAGATGCTCGGGGTAGAGAATTCCAGACTTACAAGGTGACTATGAGACATTTCTGTACTTGAGTTTTCTGTTATAACCCACTTCCTCTTGGCTACTGTGTCATCCATACTGATACAAAGCAAGAGGGGGTGCCTTCTTGCCATGAGTTCATGGTCATGTCTCACTGAATGGGCTTCTGTAGTTTTGACAGAGCAAATCTTTATTCAGGAACTTGGCATACCATTCTGTCATGATCTGGGCTGTGCCACCGGAGGCCTAGTAGGCCCAGGGAGCCTAGCTAGCAGTAGGGGAGGCTGGGCCTACAAACCCCAGAAGGCCTTGGGAAGTTTTGGCTCTGATTTTGGCCAATAGGGAAGAAGAGGGCTGGGGAATAAAAGAACTGGTGCAAGAGGAGGAGCTGTTCTTCTTCCCAGGGAACAGGGCCAGAAGGAAGGCTGCTGTAGGGAAGAAACCCTTATCCTGAGGGAAGGGTGAGTAGTCTAAGGGAGATAGTGAGCCAAGGACAGTATATTTAGATGCATTAGGGCATTTGATTTCTTTTCACCCACTTACTGTTATTATTCCTGCACTCTGCCTAGTCCTCACGCTCATTTCGGCTAAAATTGAGGTCTAAAGGCCTGGGAGGGTGCTCTGGGCTTTCTCAGAGGAGCCTGGAACCAGAGCGGTGGCAGCATCACTTGAGCCATGACACATTCTTAAAAGAACAGTTTCAAACTATCTAGGGAGTTCTACATCTCAGCATATTTTCTGTAGTAAAATGGTTATCATTACTGAGATGGCAATCTGTTTTGCATTCTATAGGAAGGAAGTGTATCAGAAACTTTATAAGCTTGCTTTCTATATCTGTAATAAAAATGTCCTGGCTGCTTTCTGTGACCCTATTTTCCATTAATACTGTGGTGACTGTCTTGTGGCGGATACATTTATGATCATCATAAAATCAAAATGAATAGGATGCATATTCCTGTAAGTGGACACTACTGAAATAGTGTCAGATGTAAAACTGGCATGCTTGAGTCCTTTTGTGCTGGCATTTGAGGTGACTCACATCAAATGCAATCAGAAAATTTGGGATAATTTCAATCATGGAGGAATCCTACCTTGACTAACATGTTTCTAAATTACTTTTAGGAATATTGTATCTACAGTAAATCTTGGCTGCAAACTGGACTTGAAAACTATTGCCCTTCGTGCTCGAAATGCTGAATACAACCCCAAGGTAAAGAACAATGGACAACAGTCGAACATATGTCTTGAGAGGCCTGCCTCTGACTCCTGCTCTTGTTATTTAGTACATCCCATGTTGAGTCTACAGATTTCATAGCAGCTCTTGCTCAGAAGTCTTCCAAATTGTCGTTTAAGGCTGATACTGCAGTTCCACCCCCAGAGGGATCTCACCATTATTTAAATATTGCCAGATCATAGTAAGGAAGTATCTTAGGCTTGCTTTTATTGGATTCAGTTAGGTATTAAACTGAGTAACAGTTCTGATCTCCTTTTCAGACAAGAGAAATAAAGCTAATAAAAACTGAAAAATCAATTTAAAACCCTTACAGCGGCTCGCTTTAATATTTGCTGAGCACAAAAGTGTTTATTTTTGAAAGGAGTAGTGGTTCTCTTCAAGTTCCTTGAAAATGCTTTCTTCTATACTGTATGAAGAATATTGCCTTCATTTAGTATATACTAGTAAAGAAAACTGGACGTTGCTTTGCTGTTGGTGGGGATGATGATGGAGCTTTTAAAACTTCCTATTAAGCTTTACAAAGTGGTGAGATGTCGTAGGGTGGTGGAATCAGAAGTAGTCTTGCTGGTGGTCACCAATGCATTTTAAAGAGTCCGTGATAAGCAGCTGAATGCTAGAGTTGCACAATTGTTTGCTGGACAAATGCCTTCCCTTAGCATGCTGTCTAATTTTTGGATGAGACTTTCAAAAAATAGGCCTGTTGCCCTTTGTAAGTATTCTGCTTGAATAGTGTTGTAATCTTCCCTCAGTGATTGCTGTTTGTAACTGATCTGTCCACAAGGAGAAATTATGTTTGCACAAGTTTGAATGGCTTTCTTTACCACCTGTGTAATACAGTGAAACAGGTTGGGCTGCAAAATGGCTTTCTAAAATGGAAATGATGGCTGTGTAAATTACCTGTGGACTATTAACATCTGGAAATTTGTAAAACTGAGTTTGAGAGCTTTGATAGTGCCTGCTTCCCACAATGTATTATGGCAGAATTTTATTCTGAGTAAATGCTTTCAGAATTAAGGTAACTGAAGGACGAGAAATACGGTGGCTAGTGCATTTCTCAAAAATGGTTTGCTAAATGTCTTGCAGATTGCATGATTTTTTAGAAAAGATATATTAGCAATTTGCCGTTCTTATTGTAATAACCGTCCATATTCATTTCAGCGTTTTGCTGCTGTGATTATGAGAATAAGAGAGCCACGTACCACTGCCCTTATATTCAGCTCTGGGAAAATGGTGTGTACAGGGGCTAAAAGGTATGCAAAGTGATGCAGTATCTCTGATTAATCTCGCTATTATTCATAACTAGTTAAGAATAACCAGTTGTTTAGTACACTAATCACGTGTGTATTATGCTGTATGTACTATTTTCTGCATTGTTTTAACATGTCATGTCTAATAGTGGTGCTGTTTCAGAGTTCTCTAATCCTAGTCCTATTACATGGTTTATTAGATGTCTCATCCTATTGACTGTGTTGACGTACACTGTGTAATCTGTCTTGGGTCCCAGAGAGAAAGGTAGACTACAAATAATGTAAATTTTAAAATAATTAAATATTTTCCTTTGTGAAAATTACAGAGCTGCTTGCTTTTTTGTTTTCCAGTGAAGAGCAGTCAAGGTTGGCTGCCAGAAAGTATGCCAGAGTTGTGCAGAAGTTGGGCTTCCCAGCCAAATTCTTGGATTTTAAGATTCAGAATATGGTGGGCAGTTGTGATGTAAAATTCCCCATCAGGCTTGAGGGACTCGTACTCACACACCAACAATTTAGCAGGTAGAGGATTACTGCTGTTTTTGATAAACACTACTTGTTGAAAAAGAATGAACTAACACCCTCTGAACTGCTTACTGTTGTGTTGCCCATTTTATTCTTCCTTAACATGCTGCAGTTGCTAGTATACCTTGCCAAGGTCAGACAGTATTTTGTGTTTACGATAATCTCTGAGGAACTATACCACACCACAAACCTGCTCTAACATTCAAACAAGTAGGACTGTCTTTTTGATTTGCTTAGTTGGAAAATTTGTCATGCCTAAAAATAAATGTAAGCAGTTCAGTGAAGTAATAAGCACACAATCAAATGACTAGCAGAATAGCTGGAGAAATAGAATCAGCCACTTACACTAACCCAACATAGGCAAAGCTTCTTAAAAAGAAGAGATTGGATTTATACCCCACCCTTCACTATCCAAAGAGCAGTTTACAATCTCCTTTCCCTTCCCCTCCACACAACAGACACCCTGTGAGGTAGGTGGGGCTGAGAGAGCTCTCTCAAATTGTTGTAGGGGTAGAAATAATTGGCCAGCGCTCAGAATGTGAAATAAGTATTTAGTTTGAACTCTGCTTAGTACTATTTACTCTTTGAGCTGAATACAAGAATATATTTTCATGTCAACCACAGGATCTTCCTATAAATGCCATTTTTAAACTAAAAATGTTCCCCATTTTGAGACGAAAAAGGTGGTTTCTACTTTGAAACACACATCTTAAATACCTATAGCTTTAAATGTTTTATTTATTCAGTTTACTAAATAGTTTAATCTAGAACTGTGTGTTTGTCTTTTCTTGCAGTTACGAGCCAGAGCTTTTCCCCGGTTTAATTTACAGAATGATCAAACCAAGAATTGTCCTCCTTATATTTGTTTCTGGGAAAGTAGTTTTAACTGGTAAGCCACATATTAGATCACTGCATTGAAAGTACATATGTAGCTAAACTGTAGTACAAAGAATTCTTTAAAAGTAACAGAACAAATCTCAGTTTAGATGTTGGCCTAGATATTTTGTACTGTTAAGTATTTGAACAAGATTCTAGCCACTTACTTGTAATAACAATGTTAACCATTCATTCATTCATTCATTCAGTGTTAACTCTCTCCAATTATTATTTACATACTTGTAGGAAAATAAACTGTTGAATGTCAGTAACCTCATAATCTCTAAAGCATTTTGTGTATGTTGTTGAAACACTGTTTTATATCTAGTGTGATTTCTTTCAGGTGCAAAAGTCAGAGCTGAAATTTATGAAGCATTTGAAAATATATATCCTATTTTAAAAGGATTCAGAAAGACCACGTAACAGTTCCCAGTGCTTACCAAAGAAATTGGCACATTTTAAAAGGTATTGACTATGGCACAGCAGTAAAAGGTGGAAGATTTACAGACTGCAACAGTCCAGACTTGGAGTATTTTCCCAGTTAGTGCCTATTCCCTGATCTTTATGGGAAGGGAAACTCTCTTTGCGTATTATATCTGTACTGAGTTTCTGTGAGTTGCTTTATTGGGACTCTCTTTGGAGAAACTGTTTTTATTTATACTTTAGTTTTTAAACCATTTTAATGTCTAATCTTTTTATTTGGAAATCTCATGCTGGCAGGTGGATTCAAGAGAAAAATAACCATGTCATCCAGTAATCAATACTTTGGTTACAGTATTAAGGTCTTTCAGCCATTGATTTTATGGTCAAATTTTAATTCAACATTTCTAGACCTACTTTGTGCCACACACACACATTCCCTATTTCCAGTGTTCAGCAGGCAGAAAAAACTTGCTAATAAAAACAGATGACTGTATATATTCCTTTTAGGAAACCTTTTTGAGTTTTAAATGTATAGGAAATGTTTATAAACATGGGAATTTGATTGGTCTATGCTGCTGTTTAATGTACTAAATGCATGCTTGTAGAATGCTTAAATGTACTGCAATGTTTTTATAAGATTTTTCTTAATGCAGTATTAAAACAATGTGTTTGCCATTTGTGTTTTTCTTAAAAGCAACAACCTTTTTAGGTGCCTCTGATAGACTGGTAGGTACTGGCCAGACCTGGTATTCAAATTCGGAGTGAAAACTTTGCTTTTTTCCCTCCTGCCTCAATCCCTGGTGGTAGCTTTTGCTTCACAGTTCCATGCAAATGATCACTTTCTGTCCTAGACAGGGGGAGGCAGGCTTGTTCCACTACCATAGAGACTGAGCAGCCTTTGTCCCTGCATGGACCATGATTCTTGAATAGGTTTCTAGTCTAGGGTGAAATGCTTGAATCTAATTAGCTATGGTACTGTTACTGCTGTTTCAGTGCCCTTGATACTCTTTCCCCCTACCCACCCTTCCGTGTTATTCTTCTGAATCAATTTAACTGGCCTTCATATTTTATCCTGGTTTTTATATCCCATCCTAGCTTCCTGGACTTAGAGACCTAAGTAGGTAAACAACTCATGTATGTTTGGCTAGGGTATAATCTACAAACTTGAAACTTTAGAATAGACAGTATTTCTGAAGGACCAGCTACCATGATAATCACCTGCACTGTGATGCTGTAATAGAGTTTACCTGTTTTCAATAAGAGGGTGGGAAATGTGGAAGTGTATGCTGCAGTGCTCTAAGGTATGTTATACTACAGACTGATGTATAGATAAATGTGTGGTAGCCTGCTAGCAGGAGATGGAGTTATTTCTAAGGAAGAAAAATAGGCTGCTTGGACTGTACAAAGCAAATAGCTGTAGACTGCTCTGTTAATCCTACCACCCTTCACTAATCCTGGCAAATATAAAATTATCTATACCATCAGGTGGAAATTAAATCATTGAGGTCTATTTTAATTGACATGGTGAGCATCTCCTGTCCCCTATTAGTAGTTAAGAATATTGTACTACACACACACTGCATTCACAGAAATATGAACCACTTTCTTAAATATGGATATACATGTAGTATTTTGCTGATGTGGGACCACAGAAATCCTCCAGCTCTTAAGACAGTATATTCCTGCTACTTTAACTACTGGTTTCTAGACAAAATACATTTGTGGCAAAGATTTAGAGACTGTGTGGTGTTATAGTTGACATGCTATTCTGGCTGCAGTTTAGGACTACAGCTGACTGAGCAGAATAGCAAAATTTTACTACTGTAGTCTTAACTGAAATCAAACAACTTGATTCTGCTACTGCATTCATAAGCCACTTGAATTAAAGCATTTTTAAATTCCCAGATCTGCACAAGATACAAAGCTAGATAAAAGTTTACAGTTGTAAAACCTGAAATAATTTTTATGCTGTATCTGTTGTATGGAAAGCTAACTTTTAGCTATGCAGAAAACGGGTCAGGTACAATTTTTCTAAACCACGAGTCTGCTGTAATTATGCTAATCTCACCTTGACAGTATTTTATTGAAGCATGAAGGTCTGCTTTTACAGCCATTGGGCAATCTGCTACCCATCCTACAGTGGAAATGTATGTTTATTCTGCCCATTACATTCCAGTTATAATGCAAATGTTCAAGAATAATACAGTTGTAGACGTGTTCTGATAAGAGTTTCAATATACTTCTTAAAAAAGGATCCAGTTGAAATGGAGTTTTGAAGAAATTAAACAGAGCTTGATATGTCCTGTTTCCAAATGAACTCTTCTGTATACTGGTTGCCCAAATTACAGTTATCAGTACATGTGTAGATAGCTACAGTTCCCCAGTCAATGCTTTCTACGAGGCTGTCGACTTTTAGATGATTCAGCAGTTGTGGCATAACCTTAGGAACACAAGGCATAGTGTTTTATTAAAATGAGTGAGTCACACAGAGCTGGCTACTGGATCAGTTTTAAAAATTCACACTAGATCAGTTCGGCTTTCTTATATGCACTCCAGAAAAATCATTATTTCACGTTGCATGTAGCTAATTCTGATCAGAAAGTTCAACAAGAAAAGTTAGTGCAATTATATCAAAGTGCTTTGCTACAACTTCTTGTTAAACTTACAGCATTTAACATACTTCAGTGTTTTGAAAAAGACCAGTTTCCTGTGTTCTCATATTTTACGGAAACCCGATGGTCTTACCAGTATAGAACCACCCATCTCTTCCCTCTCATTGAGAGATGTGGATGGTGTCTGTGAGAGGGCCAGAATTTTTAACTGGAGTTTCACAGTTATGGAATAAACTTAATAGCTTCAATTCCTCTTTGTTTTAGAAACCTGCAAGACTGGGCTTTTAAATAATGATTCTGGGTAATTCTTGGACAATGGAATATTGTTGATTAGGGGTTAAGTTTGTGGCACTATGTTTTGGCTCAAAGAAACTACAGATACTGGTTATGAGTTGTGAAAGGGTCTTACTTCATTGTAAGCCAATCTGAGCTCTGAAAGAGCAGAATAAAAACATTTTAAAGTAATCCAGGGTGCTGCCTACCATTCCCAACACTAAGTGTAACCCTATTTGACCCTTGGAAAAAATGTCACTGGCATTCATCCTCTGAGGCAGGAAAAGCTGCATCCTTCCTCCTCTCCCTTGGATTAGTAAAGTCTCTACTGACTGAGCCACTGTAGTAATGTGTTTTCTTCTTTGTTGAAGAACTCTGGCTGTCCCACCCTGTCACAGGGTAATAGTTTGGCTGTCTGCTCAGCCCAGGAACCTGAGGGAAGGATTGGGAGCCCTCTTTAACTTAACTTAAATGGCACTTGAGAAGTTTTGAAATTCAAAAATAACAATATATTTTATTTAACATAGAGGGGGAAAGTCAGGTGAAATCAGGGGTTGAAATTTCTGAGGTATAACCAGTACATGCACAGACTTTATTTCTTTTGTTTCAGACTAATGAGAGTTTCTTAAGCTTTTCACAGTGACTTAAATCTTTGAGGCTTTTATTCCAGTGTTTCCCCAAACACTCTGGTAAACTTTCTGTTTAGACTGGGTTGGGAAATTCCTTCTCTCTCTAGAAGATCTATCCCTGGGAGTCTCTGTCTAACTATCCACAGGTCCTTGCCAACTTTCCCAAGTTCTCCTGTCTGTGTTAAACTGCTCTCAATCAGGGCTGAAATCAAACTGTTAGTACTCAACTCAGTTAAGACAGAAATCTGACTCTCTCCTCAGCATGCAGCTCTCAAGTCTCTCTGCTCAGCTGATGCTAACCAGACTGCTTGGAGCAGCCTGTCACTCAAGGTTCTCTGTTTCTGTGAAGAATTAATCCCTCACAGTCCTTTACTCTGTTTGTACAGCACTTCTAAGCTTTTAAAAAGTGCAGTCTGTCAAACCTCCCTTCTGAGACCTCTTAAAAATGTAATGAGGAGAACAAGAGAAATTTGTCAGCTGTACAAACCAGGTCACAGACAAAGAACAGAATGTTTATTTAAAAACATTGATTAGCTAGAAACTATTCTACTACCGTGTCCTCTGTGCTTATTAAAAAAAACAAATCTGGACTGAGCACCCTGAACCCCATGAACTCAGAACAGGTCTCACAGTACTGGAATATCAACTGGTAAGAGGTGGGAAACAGTTTGTCTTGCTGTGACAAGAGAACATGTGCACACAAACCAAATGTACATACCTGGAATTCAAATACTCTTTTAGCACCACACGTGCAATTTGGGATGTCTGTCTCAAGAGGAATATTTTCCCCTGAAATCCAGATGGGACCTTCTCTATCTCTGCAATATCTGATAATCTGAAATCCAAGAGAAATTAGAAGTTGCCAATTATATTATACAGAAAGGACCGAAACAAAAGAAAACAAGTTTCATTTTAGTGCCACTGAAATCAATGGTTTGTGTTATTTATAACTGCCATATGCAAATTGGGTAGTATGGAATATAAATAGTTTAAGTAAACACAATTTTCTCTGGGGCTGAGACATTTACTAGTGAAGATGCACTACAGAGGGCATTTTATGACTGGTTAAAACTCAAATACTAACAGAATATATTTAAGTGAAGAATAAGAAGAATGATTAATGAAATAGTTGTGAAAATGTAACAAGACTTGCATTTGTTGTTGTTGTTGTTGTTCAGTCGCACAGTCGAGTCCGACTCTTCGCGACCCCATGGACCAGATTACGCCAGGCCCTCCTGTCTTCCGCTGTCCACTGAAGTTTGCTCAATTTCATGTTCGTTGCATCGATGACACTGTCTAACCATCTCATTCTTTGCCATCCCCTTCTTCTTTGACCTTCAATATTTCCCAGCATCAGGGTCTTCTCCAGTGAATGCTCCCTTCTCATTTGGTGGCCAAAGTATTTGAGCTTCAGCTTCAGGATCTGGCCTTCCAGGGAACAGTCAGGGTTGATTTCTTTTAGGATTGACTGATTTGATCTCCTTGCAGTCCAAGGGACTCTCAAGAGTCTTCTCCAGCACCATAGTTCAAAAGAATCTATTCTTCGGCGCTCGGCCTTCCTTATAGTCCAACTCTCACAGCCATACATTACTACGGGGAATACCATTGCTTTGACCATGCGGACTTTTGTTGGCAAGGTGATGTCTCTGCTTTTTATCATGCTGTTTAGGTTTGCCATCGCTTTCCTCCCAAGGAGCAGGCGTCTTTTAATTTCATGGCTGCAGTCACCATCTGCAGTGATCTGGGATCCTAGGAACGTGAAGTCTGTCACTACTTCTACGACTTCCCCTTCTATTTGCCAAGGAGTGATGGGGCCAGATGCCATGATCTTAGTTTTTTTGATGTTGAGCTTCAAGCCCACTTTTGCACTCTCCTCTTTCACCCTGAGCAAGAGGCTCTTTAGATCCTCTTCACTTTCTGCCATCAGAGTGGTATCGTCTGCATATCTGAGGTTATTGATCTTTTCCCCAGCAATCTTAACTCCAGCTTGTGATTCATCCAGGCCAGCATTTCGCATGATGTACTCTGCATATAAATTAAATAAGCAAGGTGACAGTATACATCCTTGTCGTACTCCTTTTCCTATGCTAAACCAATCAGTTGTTCCATATCCGGTTCTAACTGTTGCTTCTTGACCCTTATACAGGTTTCTCAGGAGACATATGAGGTGGTCTGGTACTCCCATCTCTTTAAGAACCTGCCATAATTTATTGTGATCCACACAATCAAAGGCTTTAGCATAGTCAATGAAGCAGAAGTAGATGTTTTTCTGGTATTCTCTTGCTTTCTCCATAATCCAGCGAATGTTGGCAATTTGATCTCTAGTTCCTCTACCTCTTCTAAACCCAGCTTGTACTTCTGGCAGTTCTCTATCCACGTACTGTTGGAGCCTAGCTTGTAGGATTTTGAGCATGACCTTGCTAGCGTGTGAAATGAGTGCAATTGTGCGATAGTTTGAACATTCCTTGACGTTGCCCTTCTTTGGGATTGGAATGTAAACTGACCTTTTCCAATCCTGTGGCCACTGTTGTGTTTTCCAAATTTGTTGGCAAATTGAGTGCAGCACTTTAACAGCATCTTCTTTTAAGACTTTGAATAACTCAGCTGGGATACCATCACCTCCACTAGCTTTGTTGTTAGTAATGCTTTCTAAGGCCCATTTAACTTCGCTTTCCAGGATGTCTGGCTCAAGGTCAGTGATTATACCATCGTGGTTGTCAAGGACATCGAGGTCCTTCTTGTATAGTTCTTCTGTGTATTCTTGCCATCTTTTCCTAATCTCTTCTGCTTCTGTTAGATCCCTACCATTTTTGTCCTTTATCATGGCCAGCTTTGCATGGAACGTTCCCTTGATTTCTCCAATTTTCTTGAAGAGATCTCTAGTCCTTCCCAATCTATTGTTTTCCTCTTGCATGCAGAATGCTAAATTGGATTTTTATATATTTCTGTCCATTTTCTTCCCTTCCCCCTTTCTTTGTATAAACTAATAAAATTCTTTTTTAAAAAGGCAGTACAGTTCAGCAGCTGGAACTGTGCTGTGTATCCCCAGCATCAACCCCCCGCAAAAATCCTTGAGCCTTCTCCACAGCGATCACATAGCTGCTTGTTTTGTCACCTGCAGAATAATCTCTTCTAGATATATCAAGAACTCAAATTCTTCCACTCTGGCATGTTTTTTGTAGAGGGAAACAGTAATGTTGCAGACCCCAGTTATCCTTAGTTAATCTAACCTTCAATCCTTCATTAATCTTCACTATCAAGATGTCATTTGGATTAAATTTCTGATCCCAGGTTCAAATCCAAACACTTTAGTGTCATGAAGGCACTACAGCTGGAACCTAGGGGTTCTAAGCGAGAGTCCAACCACCACCAGTATCAAAAACAAGGTTTATACTACCCAGACATTAAACCTGGCTGAAGCACTTTAACAAAAAAAATAAAAATGCAGTTTTAAAACCTGTTCTGGTTCCAAAGATGTTCTTTCTTTAAACTTTTGAAAAATCTTGTCTTCTTCAGTTTCATGCTTTGCCATTGCCTCTAACAAGTTTTCGTCTAGGGATTCAACTGCTTCCTCTAAAAATGCACACAAAAAAAGGTATACAGCAGTTAACAACCAGTAATAAAATTCTGGATCCAACATTTTAGTGGATGGACTTGTCCTATCTTCCCCTGCCCTCTTCCATCAATCCCCTGCAGGCATCACAACTAAAGCCAGATGTCAGCAGCTCCTGGCTGGTGAAGGCTTCGAGCAAAAAGCACTCTGCAAGCATGCTATCTGCTTCAAACTTTCCTCCCACAGCCACCCAATAGAGGTCTTTGTTTGAAGCAGAAAGCCTAGCTGGAAGGCTCTTGCTCCAACCCCCCCTTTCCACTGCTTATCTCAGCAAAAAGCCGAGGAAAATGACCATCCTGCTGACCACAGGAACCAGTGTGTACTTCAGCACTGCCAAGGGAAGCTCATGTGTGGCAGTGCTGCTGGCCCCAGTGAGGGGGGTTCTGAGGGGAAAGGCAGGGTGGATCAGCAGGGGTAGGGAAGCAAGATTTCCTGTCCCACACATGTCCTCATGGGTCCCCCTTCTGCCCCATTGTTGGGGTGGAGAGCATTCCTGCTGAGTTAATCCCAGCAGGTGTACTCTCACAAGCCCAAAGAATGGTTGCCAAAGTGTAGAGCAGTCTTCCCTTTCCAAGCATCCTCAGGGCAGTGAGAGTGTGCCTGTTTGGCCCGTCAAACAGGTGCACTATCAGAGCCCCAGAATGCCTGGAAACGGGTTGTTTTGGGCTTGCCCAAGGATAGCTGGGGAGTGTTCTCACCAAAGAGCCAGTTTGGTGTAGTGGTTAAGTGCGTGGACTTTGATCTGGGAGAACCGGGTTTGTTTCCCCACTCCTTCACTTGTATCTGGCTGGATGACCTTGGGCAAGCCGTAGTTCTGATAAGAGCTGTTCTTGAAAAAGAGCAGTTTCTGTCAAGAGCTCTCTCAGCCCCACCTACCTCACAGGGTTTCTGTTGTGGGGAGGGGAAGGGAAAGGAGTTTGTAAGCCGCTCTGAGACACCTTTGGGTAATGAAGAGCGGGGTATAAATCCAATCTCTTCTTCTTCTTCTTTGCAGCCAACTGTGGGAATCTACTACACATTTTTGCAGGCTCCCACTTGTTTGTTATAATCCAATGCTGATACACATTTTCTTCCCAATTATCCCGTGCAACCATCATTTTTACAGTAGGTGGGGCCACAAACTTGGATACACACAACATTACGAGATCCTGCTCAGCAAGTATGCAAATACACAAGGAAACTGGCAGCTCTTTGTTGACCTGGGCTCTCAAAGGCTTGCACAGCAAATGACAGCGAAAGAGAACAAATTATAATTAGGACTAACTAGATATAAAGGGCATACTAACTTTAGTACTCTTTGCACACAAGATCATTAGCAGCATGTGTGTGTGTGTGTGTATAAAGTGCCATCATCACAGCTCACTTATAGTGACACTAGCAAGAGGTTTACATGGCGACTGAGAGGCAGAGGTGGTTTGCCATTGCCTTTCCCTGCAAAGTCTTCCTTGGTAGTCTCCCTTCCAGGTACCAAGGAAGACTTTGCAGGGAAAGTACTTCACTTTCAAGATCGTACTTTCTTTCTTCCCCATTAGTAGCCTAGTTATGTACTAATACTGATATATTGTTAGGAAAATAAATTATTAGGATTCCTGTTTTAATTTCAATAAATTAAAGAATGCTGAACTGCTATTTTAATTTGAGAACCAAAGGAGGCTTATGGAAACTCATTTCTACTTACGTGTACTATCTGCACATGTTGGCTCTTTATTTTTATCTAAATTTTTCTGTTCTGTTTCACCAATACTGGAGGGTTCCATTTCCTCAGGCTCTATTACAATTTCATACTCAGGGAAAAGAAATTTATGATCTGGTATAGTGATATCCATCTGATCTATAAAACAGAAACAAAAATGGACAGGTTGTGGACAGTTTTACATCATGACCACACAGTGTAGCATCCAGACAAGAATAAAAGAACATGAAAGACACTGCAGACTTGGCCAACCTGAAAAATCAGCAGTGGCTGAACATAGCCTAACTCAAATAGGACACAGTATCTTATTCTAAGACACTGAAATGCTGGTTAACACATCCAATTACCATGTCAGATTACAAAGGGAAGCCACTGAAATTCATAAACGTAAACACAATTTCAACAGGAAAGAAGAGAGTTTTAAAATAAATAGGGCATGGTTTCCTGTCCTGAAAAACGCAAAATGCTCTACATCTTATAACAGCACTACAGATAAGATTAGAATTTCAACAGCCCATCCATATGCAAAAGAACCTTCCCAGGAAAGCTCTATTAGCATGTCACAGCCCTACCCCACCTTCCTGAGTAGATATAAATTACCTGCCTACCATTTTTCTTCTCACATTGACACAGAGAGTACTCCATCTTTCTGTGTTATATCTCTGAGGATGACAGTCACAGCTGGTGGCAAAATGTCAAGTACTACAATGCCAAGACCACGGCCATACAACCCAGAAAATCTACAGCTAATGAACTCCGGCTGTGAAAAACTTTGACAACAAAAATGCTTCCAGTTATTCTTCCATATTCACATTTAGGGTTATATATATTATTTTAACTTGTTTTCTTGAGGCTGGTTTGTAAACAGCCTCAATATAATCAGTAGACAGCTAATATGCATATAACATGGAATAGTGAAGAAAATAAAGACAAGCTTCAGAATAAATACTGAATGTTGTTTTGCTTTTTTAGCCAGCTATTAATTCCAAGTCAACCAATATTCTTCTAACCTATTTGCACTCACTGAAAACAGCTACTATACTTGCATCAGTTCTGTACATTAGAAATTTAAAATTTTTTCCACAATTGCTAATATGGAGATTTTATGTGATACTTACAGCTTCATAGCCCTGCACATCCTTCAAAATAGTGTGCTGGAAAAACTAGTTTTCAACCAGAAATGTTAGTGTATAATTACAGCAGGCTGTACTTTTTAACAGAAGAGTCACATATCAGTTAATTTCTTCAAACTATGCTAGTCTTTTAGGATATGAGTGATATTAGAACTCTGCAGTGACACTATTCCTCTCCCTGTCTGGACAAGCAGGGGGTCAGATACATAGCTTCTGAAAACACACCCATCCAGGACTCACCCTGATATCTAACTTTGGATCTGATTAGAGTGCAAACAATATAAATCCAAGTGCTATGTGTTGACTGACCTAAGTACTCCTTTAAGCTTCATTCTGGAAGCATTATTTTTCTAAATGTGTATGGATTTCTGACATTTCAGATCACTCACCTGACTTTGCACAAGACAGTTTGTGTCCTGCTTTCCAATCCCTAACCTGATGGTCTTTACTACAGTAATAAGCTTCGTGACATTTAGAGCACACTTTGGGACCCAAACACCCACAAACTTTGCACAGTTTTGCGCCACATTTCAGTTGCAGGATTGCACCAGGCACCTCCTCCAGGGTTGGCTCTTCGGGAGGAGGCTCAAAAGAATAAATGTCATTCTTCCTTGGTAACTGGTTCCTAAAAACTTGGAAGAGAAAAAAAAATCAAAGTGAATAACCTGAAAAAGTATAACAATTTCCCATTTATATTTACATCTTTCTGTCCTTGGTGTGACATACTACAGAGTGTGTTACTACCACACGCCTTAATCTTTTCATGAAGGAAGATCCCCTAATCCCAAAGTTTCCCAGCTCCCTAGGGAGGCAGGGGCAGAATATCAGATACTTCTGTAACATTCATCAATGTAACAACAGTCTTTGTAAGAAAGTGTGCTTTCCAATATTCACTGCTTATATTTACAATTGAAGCATCAAGCTAAATTGCTATATGATCCTGATATTTCCATTTGCAACATCATTTGTTTTGGTATATACATAAACTGGGGGGGGGAACCAATGCCACTAAGATGGACAGATAATATTAACCCTAATGCATTTCTGATTTTTAAATCTTTGATGCCTGTCACTAGGTTGCCAAAAATGTGATGGGTCAGACAAAAGCCAGCAGCTGAGGATTTTCAAAGGTTGCTATACAACTGCATTTCTTATTTGTAAGATTTAGAACTGCACAAGTCATATTCCCATTTTGCTAAAACAGTCTTCAGGATTTCAATTATGATAATAATTTTATGGAGCTGTTAACTACCAGAGCAACATTTAGGAAGAGGAAAGAATTTTCCCCCTTCCCATGTGGGATATGGGAGTATATGACATGACCTGTTGCTGGTGAGGAGAACTCACTTCCTCAGCTTTTGAGATTCTACTCACTACCAAGAAGATACAGATGACCAGCCCAAAGCAGCTCTGATGGTCTATGTGGATCCTGTGGACCTTATTCTCTCAGCTACAGTATCTTAACACGCTAATGTAAATAGGCATAAACAACAAAGATGTTTGTGGCTCCTTAGAAACAGATACATTGGGGCATAAACCAACACAGGCCTCAGCATTCTTAAAATGTACATTTGGTTTTGAGAGGTAGCGTGGTACAGTGGTTAGAGTGTGGGACTAGGAACGAGAAGGGCCCGGTTAGTTTGTGTGCGTTTTTTAAAGTCACCAGTCATTCAGGCTAAGCTACAGGGTTGTGGTGGGTTAAAGAAGGGGAAAAGTGTAACAAATGGACCGGGCCCGCACATTAGGGCACCTTGAATCTGCTTGCTTTTAAAGGTCCGTAATTTTCAGCCCCCAGCCACGTGGCTCCACAACTTGAGCACACAGCAGGGCCTATCCCTTCGCAGGGAGCGAGCCGGAGTGCAGCCTGGCTTGCCAGGTTCCTCCTTACCTCTCAGACTGCCCGGGGCGGAACCGGCGGGGCGGTAGCAGGCAGGCTGGCGACAGGCGAAGAGGAAGAGGCTCCTGTGAAAGGCGTCAGGTCGGTCGGGCAAAGGGGCGTAGAGCTGCAGGAGGAAGGCGCAAGGCTGCCCGCAAACGCCGCACCGCAGCTCGGATGGGCCGGGCAGGCCACTTTCGCCCAGCCAAGCCGGCCTCCCGCCGACCTTGGAGGGGAACTGCTCCCGACGCAGCCGCCAAGCATCCACCGCCTCTTCAGCGAAACCCAGCTCGACCGCCGGCGAACCCATGGCCCGTCGGGTCGGCTTTGTCCGGAAAGTAGCGGCCCGCCTACGCTCTGGGCGGCTTCTATGTGACGCCCTTGCTGCGAGGCTCGGGGGAGGAGCAGCGCCTCTGGTGGCTCGTCAGTGTACGGTCTTTCCCCGTAGAAGAGAGTCGTGTTTCCCCGCTCGGACTGGTTGAACAAACCCCGAAGCGGGTATGTGTAGCAGGAACTAAAAGAACGGGCCCCCTCCGTGTTAATAACGCCTGCAAAGTCCTTGCACGGCCGGATGAAATTTCGGCCTCCAAGGAGATAGGCGGATGTGCAGAGACAGAGAACAGTGAGGAAGAAGGAATTTTGCCAAATCTCCCTTGTCTTGCAGGAATCGGAGAGAAGAAAAGCTGTACTTAATTTTAAACAGCTCCAGTTGGTCAGATGTTTGATCTGAAGCAGTACAACAGATTTACAGTCCAGTGGCACCTTTAAGACCAACAAATGTTTATTCAAGGTATAAGCTTTCGTGTACACGCACACTTTAACAAATATATTAGAATGGCAGGCAAGTTCAAACTTATAGGGAGAGAATGACATTTATCTGCCACTGGATTCTAATTTTGTACATTTATCTGCTAGTTTGACATATTTATTGTTTTACAACTGTTGACCCTATTAAAACAGGTTGCTTACCTTCAGGGGTCATTTCCTAGAAAAAAAGGTGCAGGAGCTCATTAGCATAACTTATTTGCATATGTCACATCCCCCATCTCATTTGGGAACAGCAAAGTAACGGGAGTAAAAGCCTGTCCTTTCGTATGCCCTCAGCACTGCTCTATCGCGGCCTTGTCCAAGAGGGAATTGACCTCTTGGAGAAGAAAGGAAGAGGGAGGGGTGGCTAGCAAAACAGGTAGTGTCGGCAAGTCCACAAATTCTATTGTGTAGCCATGGGTTAGAATGGCTAAAACCCAACTGTCCATAATAATCACCCGCTAGGCAGGAAGGAATGGGGAAAGGCAGGTGGATTCCCCTGCAACAAGCTGGGGAAAGTCAAAGGCCCTGCTTAGTAGTCTTTTGGCCCTTTGCCCTAGGATTTTGCTGCTGGGAACCATATCTGGACTTTGCAGGGTGCTGGTACTGTTGGTGCTGTCCCGTGGGTGACTGGCGAGGCCTCCAGGAACCCTATGGGGATGGCTTGGTGGAATAAGGGCATTTGGAGCCGTAGTGGGACCAGGAACATTGGTGATATGGCTTGGATGGAGCAGAGACGCCCAAAGAGCTAGAGGCTTTAATGCTCTTATCCATCCCTTGTAAGGCTGAGTCAGTAGAAGAGTGGAACAGCCCCTCCCCGTCGAAGGGAAGTTCTTCTATGTAAGCTCTGGTATCGGGGGGCAAAAAGTTGTTCGCAGCCAGGAGTGCTGGCGAAGTGCAACCGCCAAAGACATTGTCGTGGAGAAGGTGTCTAGTGTGTGCTTAGTGGTATTGAGAAGCTGCTTCGCTAGGACCATGCCCTCCTTTTGCAGAGCCCGGGTTGCCTGACTTTTGTCATCTGGGAGAAAGGGTAGGAGATCTGCCATTGTTGCCACAGCGCATACTGGTATCTACTCATGTATGCTACATAGTTTGATGCTTTGATACCTAGGGCACCTGCAGAATAAAAACGTCTTCCAAAAGCATCCAGCTTCTTGCTTTCTTTGTCTGATGGGATGATGTTGGTGCATCTATTCTTTGAAGAGGATGAGACCACCATGGAGTTTGGCTTTGGATGCATATAGAGGAACCCTGCTCCCTCTTCCTGCACCTGGTACATGTGATCCAGCCTCCTGGTCAATACCGGTGCAGATGATGGCTTCTCCCAAGGAGTTTACGCCCCCTGAAGGAGGACCTTAGGCATTAGCAAGGAGATTGGTGTCAATGTGTCCATCTCGACCACATCGTAAACCTCATCCGATATTGAAAGCTGTGGTTGAATGATGGAAAGACCCAAGGAACGAGCCATTCTCCTAATTAGATTGCCACAGGATGACATGTCTTCCAACGGAGAGATTGGGAGGTCCTTGGAGACCTTTTGTTTCAAGGAGACATCTCCAGGTGAGGTTTCATCTTCAGACTGGTCAACTTCAGACAAGCCCTGAAAGGTCTCTGAATGTGACCCAGGTCCTTGGGTTGGTGTTGGAACAGAGGGCTTTCTAGGCGATAATGGAGGCAAGGGGGCCTCTCTCAGCAGCAAGGAAGGTGGAGGTTTGGAAAGGTTGGAGTCGCGGATGGTGGTGGGTGACACGGAGAATGGGATTGAGAATAATGTCCCAGGCATGTTGTCCCTTAGGCGGCAGCCATGACACTGAAGAGAACCAGCATGGCATATGTTGTCAATGATCCCATGGAGGGTACACCGATGGCCCGTATCGGTATTGGGAGGGTGAATCCAACCAGAGGCTGATCTTGAAAAATGCTCTCTCCGGGGCGAGAGGGATGGGTGGTGTCGATCACGACGAAACTGGTAGTCATCCCATCGACTGCAGTCATCCGGGAAGGGGGAGCGGGACCTGTCACTCAGTCTGTATTGATCTGTATCGGCCATCGGGATCAGAGTGACCGCTAGCCCAAGAAGTAGGTGACGGAGAACGATGACCGACGGCTTGTGCCTTCGAAATCAAGTCATCCTCGGCCTCGGAAGCCGATAAGGATGGAGGATGGTGAGCCAGATTCATCTCCAACACCGGAGGGTTCAGCTGCCTGGTAGGAGAATCAAGTATTTTAATTGGTGGTTCTGACTGTATTTTAGGCAGCTCCGGTGTGGACTGGTGTGCTGATAGGGAATGCGACTGCGAATTGACTGGTGGTGCAGAGCCCTTGGGGAGTGCAATGCTGCTCAACTTGTGCGACTTCTGCGGGTCCCCTGATTTATGTGAGGTATGCTTCTGCAACTTGTCCTTCTTAGGTTTCTTCACCGGCGTGGAGACGGAAGAGACCGATTTCAAAGGACGCTTCTTTGAGGGGGCTGGCCTCGTATCAGAAGAAAATTTGCCCAGCTGAGGTGGCTTCAGCGTTGATGGTACGGCCTATAGCCTCAGTATCGATGTTGACGGTCAAGATGGTGCCAACGATGCAGAAGACTTAGGAGGTGGTTCTGTTGACATCGTAGACACAGGAGGGGCAAGAGCCAATTACCAAAGGGCAACTTTCAGTCTCACGGCTCTATTATTGCATGTTTGGTTCAAAAATTTGGCACAAAGTGTACAACCCTCCGGTTGATGGCCTTCGCCCAAACAGATTATACAGAGAGTGTGCTCATCTCGTGGAGCTAGTTTACTTCCACACGAAGCACACCTCTTGAAGCACCCCCACTTTTTATCCATAAAAAGGATCCTCTACGTGAGGGAGGGAAAGGGAGGGGGGCGAAGATCCAAAGACCACGGAGTGAAGATCCAAAGACCACGGAAAGTTCTCGCCCTGAATAAACCTTTGTTGGTCTTAAAGGTGCTATTGGACTCTAAATTTGTTGATTTTAAACAATCCCCCTTCTATAGCATAAAAAATACTGGAACAAAGTTTGAGTCCAGTGACATCTTTAAGACCAACAATGCTTAATTCTGGTATAAGCTTTCTTATTCTGGGTATAATCGGGGTATAATCAGATGACGTGTGAATGCACATGAAAGCGTATATCCAAAATTAAACGTTGTTGATCTTAAAGGTGTCAATGGGCTCATACATTGTCCTTTTGTTTCAGATCAACACAGCTATCCACCTGAATATAAATACTGGGTCATGTAGTCCTCCTAACAGCCAGGGCCAGCCCACCCATAGAAAAATTTAGGCATTTGCCTCAGGGCGCCAAGTCAATCATGGAAGGGCACCCTGGCCTGCCACCCCGCCAAAAGCCCCGATCCCCCTCCTTGCATGCCTGGCTTTGCAGGCGCGTCCTCCCAGTCAGGCGAGTGATGGGCTCCCCAGCCAGAGAAGCGCCCCCCCACTTGGTGACGTTGCTGGGGAGGCTGGCTCACATCTGGCTGTGAGCCCCCGCTCCAGCACCCCTCCCTCACCAAAAGCCCACAGCACTCCCACAGCCCACCCCAAGCCCTTCCCCAGTGCGTCTGGAGTCATCCAGCTCCAAAACTTGCCCATGGACGTCTTCCTTTCAAGCCCGGTGGTGGGGGGGGAGGGTGGTGAGTGCTCTGGAGGCGGCTGCTGAACTCCCTGTCTTGTGCCAAGCAGCGCAGGAAAGAGTCCTGTCTGGCAATATTCCTGGGCTGCATGTAGGCCCCCTCCCTCCTTCCCGTGCTCAAGGGCTTCTTGCTCCATCCCCTGCAAGAGACTCCCTTCTTTGTTGGCCCTCCAGACAGAAAGAGGAGGTGGGGGGGACAGGCATGGGGAACAGCCCGGGACAATGGGAACTGAATGAGCCATGCAGCACCACCCAAAAAGTTTGCTCAAAGCAAAGCAGAGTTGCTGCCGGAAAGTGCCACTCACCCTCTCCCACCCCTGCCCCACGGTCTCTTTGGAGCTCCTTTTTCAACCTGGCACCCTCCCCTCGAGCGATCCCACCCCCTGCATGCATTTGCAGCTCGCCCCCTCAGCCCACCCGCTGCAGCTCCAGCACCCGCCCCCTTAACCATGCCAGAATGGGAGGGCCAGAAATTGGGGGGCACACGGCGGGGCTCCAGAAGGTATCCTCGCCTAGTGGGGGAAAAAACCTGGGGCCAGCCCTGCTAACAGCAGACTCCGAGGAGTACTATGCCACTAGCTGTAATAAACATTGGTCACGCTGGGAGACCTAGGCTTGCTTCCGGCAACGTGAACTGGCCAAGGAATCCAGAGAACAGAAATTTGTGGGGACTGACTGTGAGAGCACTGCAGGTTCAGAAGACTCCGTGCTTAAGGGGGGGGGAATGCAAATGAACTCATTGCAGACAGATGGAAGGCAGGGCCATAAACAAAAGAATGTCATTTTTCCTCACTGGGCACTAAGTATTAGGAAAAGACCTACTGACGTGCTCTGTTCCTCCTCTCCCAAGCTAAGAGACAGCAGCAACTAGAAGGAAAGGCTGAGGGAAGGAAAAACAAAGCAATATGACTTGACTCTTTCTTTAGTGATCTGCTATGAGGCAGCAGATTTTAAGTCCTCCATCTGTGTGCTATATGTAAATAAAGCAAATCCTGCAAGAAACTATGGCTGATGGTATAAATATCTAGCCTGATCTAAAAATCTAGCCTTTTACTGCCAAATTGTAAAGACACAAGCGGCAGTTCCATTAGCAAAACGCATCACCTAGTTATGTTACCTGCAGCTTTGCTAAATTTACAAAATGACCACAGTGGGTAGCATCCTGCCTGAGGCTTTAGCCTTTGCTTTAGGTAAGATAGAGCCTAGTGGTTACATGCTTTGTTAGGTTGCCAGTTTCAGCTGTAAGTGATGTCTTGCCCTGAGCACACTCTCAGAACTACAAGGATTTGTATTTCAAAGATCCAACCTCAAATCCTTTGCTTCAAAACCTTCCAGAGTTCTAACCAATTTCAGCCATGAGTCTATAAACAAGTATATTGATGTTATACAAGGGGAAAAGATCTCTTAACCCTTGTACTTTCACTTTTCACAATGAATCAAGCATAGTACAGCTTGATATTGTGCACATCTATAACAAAGTAGCTGTTTCAACAAGACCTACTCCCAAATAGGTATGCAAGGACCTAAGAAAATATCTTTGAGATAAAATTTTGTCATATAAAGAGTAAACGCAAGAGTGGTCATACCATCAGTGGAAGATGTGTGTTGTTGAAAGCAACCAAAAAGGATTCTTTTTTCAGTTTTTATTTCTGGAAGAGCTGCGTATACAAATTTTTAAAGTCCATTTATTATAGAATTGGCATTTGGGGTGATTAGTATTACAGGAGGAACAGGGTTAATTTCTTCATAAATAGTAACCAGTCAGTTTTTCCTTAAATATTCCTTTTAATGTTATATCTTTAGTTGTTTAGTTACATTTCTCCACAAGAACAAAATAATTATATAAAACCAACTACTTTCCTAGCCTAACATTTCAGATGTTGCTGTGCAATTCTGTCAAATGCCAACTTGTGGGTGAAGGAGGCAGAGAATATTTATTAAAGGCGAATTTAAGTATACAAATAATTTTAAGCATCGAGGCTAATAAAAGTTCTTAGAGTGCTGATGAAAATATCTCGACCTCTGGAGTTCTTCTGGAGTTCTTCCTAGCAAAATTTTTTTCAAGATGGAAAGTGCATTCTTTAGCTTCCTGTAATATTCTTTCCATAATCTGCTTCATTTCCAACTCTTCTCTGTAGTGATAGTGTGCATGGCCAGCCACTTAAGCTTCCTCCTGTTAAAGTCGTGCAGCTACCGGTTTCCTTACAGGTATCCTAGATTCTAAAGGAGGGGAAGAGAAAGCACAACAGTTCTGAGGCACAGAAGAGCTCAGTCAACATTCTGTTACTGCAATAAGAATAAGACATACTATGAAAGAAAAAACAACCCTGCACTGTGAAACTGAGATTAGTTATGTGACCTATGAACATTGATTCATTCATTCAATTACCAAGTTATCAGTTATCAAAAGGTAAATCTTGAAAGGCTGTGCATTATACCAAACACCTAGAACTGAATTTGTTGCATTTATGCTTGTAGAACCAGAACACCCATTTAATTACTTTTTTGCACCCCATTCATCACCCGGTTTTGTGTTCCTCAACTGGAGTGGTCATTTCCTGCCAGAGCGCTCCAGCACTAAGGAGCCCAGGCCCTGCCCCCTGCCTTTCCTGGCCCACCTACGGAGAGGGAATCTCCATTGAAATGCCTGGGTTCCCAGCTCGATCTTCTCCAGGTACCCCACAGTCACGGAGCACCTAGGGAAGATCGGGCAGGGAAGCCAGGCATGTGTGCCTCCCTGCCCTTCCCCAGCCATCCTGGGGAAGACATGCCCTCTTTTCCCCCTGAGCCTGTCCGCTTTTGCGGAGAGACTCAGGGAGGGGGGGATTTAAATGCCTGGGTTCCCAGCCCGGTCCTCTCCAGGTGCCCCACAGCTGCGGGGCACCAGGAGAAGATCAGGCAGGGAAGCCAGGCATGTCTGCCTCCCTGCCCTTCCCTTCTCCAGCCAGCCCGCTGTGGCAGGTTGGCTGGGGAGGGGAAGGGGAGGCGGGCAGACATGCCCTCCTTTCCCCCTGAACCTCTCCGCTTTTGTGGAGAGACTCGGGGTGGGGATGTAAACTCATTTGCATATGCCTTAACTCATTTTAAACATGCCTGCCCTTTTTCAGGGGGTGTAGCATATGCAAATGAGTTATGCAAATGAGCTCCTGCACCTCTTTTTCTAGGAAATGACCCCTGCTCAACTGTAAATTTCATGTTCTGTAAACTGGTTTGCAAACACAGGGGGGTTTATTATTATTTTTTCAGCATCATCCATGTGCAACAAGCTGGGAATATGTACACAGCAGTATGCTTCCATCTGCATAAAGCCACGAAATGGATCAAGGCCAACAGCTCGACAAACACTGCTTCAATGAATGGTGTGACATCAAGAGAATTAAAAAATACAGCTATGCCAACTAGGCAAAGAGCAAAATGGAACAGCCTCTGCAGAAGTTCTAGCACTTGCCAAAATATCCAAGTTCTCTGCAAAATCCAAAATTACAAGTAGAACAAAGTGGACATACGGTACAAATTTCTTAGCGAAGCATCTAGCTTCCCCTGCTAAAGAATTTTTTATTTTTATTTTTAAAAAGGCTGAACAAAACTTTCCATTGCTGGCAGGAGGAAAGCTGTCCTTGTGCAGCACTGCTAGCCTGAGCCAACTATCATGCTGTGGAAAAGCAGTACAGTGGATCTGTAGCTAGAATCCATGGAGTTGTAGCAGTCAAGGTATCATATCATCACTGCAATGTAGAAGGACAAGGGTTCCCTTCTGAAACTGCCAAAAAGGACATAATGATGACACAATGACCTCTTGATGGCACCTGGTATTTTTGGCCACTGTGTGACAGAATGTTGGACTAGATGGGCCATTGGCCGGATCCGACATTGGTTTCTGTTATGTTCTCATGTTCTAAAGGTTCAAAGCCATATGAAACAATGGGGCATTCGTTATTCACAAAAGAACCAATGCAAACTGGGTACCAACAGATTTTATATTTGGGAAACATTCTCTCGATCTTTACAACAGTATTCCATCGATTTAATAACACACTTACCAAACATTCCTGCAGTTTTGCTCAGAGCCTCTTTCCTTACACTGTAAGTGAATCCATTAGACCTGGGAGGGAGGGGAAAAAAGAACCAAGCCATGAAGTCTTCCAATTGTCCATTCCAAAAGAAAACGGCCCATTTTTCATTTGTTTCAGACCAACCTCATACTATCTGGACACTTTGAGAAGCCATTCTGCTTAGATTTAATTACGTTTACTGTACATACATTATACCTTCCAGCATATAATTAAGGAGCTTTGACTTGCCAATATTTATTCTGTTCACTAACTTTATCGCTCAGCTTTCTTGGCCAATAAATATAACTTTTTAATCTGGGTTGTTTATCCTGAAAAGTGGAAGGTACAATACAACTATTGATTGAAATTTGGAAATGCTCAGCCAACAGCGGTCAATTTGTCAGTTCAGGACTGCATCAGACCTTGTACCATAAAAAAACATTTTTGCTCTAGTAGTTTTACACACGTTTCTAGAACACTGCTTTGGGATTTTCATGGCAAGTTAGCCATTCTGCCAATCTTCAAATCCAGTTTGCCAAAAATGGTCTCTAAAATATTCTTAAGATCACCTGAATTTACTTTTCCTGGGATAGTTAAAACATACCAGGGCCAAATAATTCATAAAGAAAGGGAGACTACTCAACAATTTAAAAGGTTTCATCTGGTTCCATTTTTACATCCTGGGATGGATCCAGTGATCCATCTTTCCATTGTTCCTCTCCCGCACTCAGTGGTCCTTTCCAATCACAAGAAAGCTGGTTTACCCAGAGCTGCAACAAAGGAAGAGGGAGTAGAGGATAACTTTGTCCCCCTCCCCTCTCTTCAGCAGAGCCCACCCCCCACTCCATGTGACTGTTAGTCAACATGTGTCCCATTACCTTCAGAATCAACCTTCCCAAGGGTCAGAAAGCATGGCTGGAGTGGGGGATGGGAACAATGCAAAGATCTACATGAATCAGTACCTTCCACTGACAGATTGTTGTACCCAGTCTAATGTTTTATACCTGAGAAATTATTGTATTTATATTGTTTACAGGGATATTACCATTGGCATTTTCCAACAGCTTGAAGTACTATAATAAGCCTTATGCCCTAATCTTATTCTCAGTGGTTTTGACTACTGGAGTTGGGTTTTATTCCCATTTTTCCTGCAAGCCCAAAGTCATACTCACATTTTTATCTTCTTTGCAACATCTAATCGCACAAGAGTTGCCAAAGCATTTTTCTGCATATCTGAAGACAGCACCTCATAACACTGTGCGCTTCCTAAACAGAAGGACATGAACGTCAGCCCTGAGATCAAAGTGCTGAACTAAATGAAATTCTGCACTGCCTATGAAAAACATCTACCTGTCTCAAGAAGCTGAGAAGCAAAACTTCGGACTCCAAATATAAACTGCTTCTCAGAAAAAGTCTCAGTTGCCACCTCCTTGGAAAGGTATCTGCAAATTATCTAAGGGGGGAAAAATCAGAGTTCTTGTAGTACTAAGCATGTTTTCAAATTATCCTAACTCTTTATAAATAATCCAATGGGAAGGAATGGTCTATTATGACAAAAGTGACATTTGAGGTAAATGATAAGTTTTCAAGAGTTGAACATTCCCAAGGGCTTGGACAGTCCCAGGGGGATTTTTTTTAACCATTTCTTTGAATAGCAAAGAATCTTGTAGTACTTTAATGAATTTATCATGACGTGTTTTTGTGAGTAAGCAGCCAGTTCATCAGATGCATTTAAGTGTTACATTTAGCTGGCAAATAGATAAGACAAACACCCAACACTGCAAACAGTATTCCAGCTAAATCAATAGTATACCAGTCTATGCCATATCACAGTCTGCTTTTGAAATCCTTCTTAGTTTCCAAAGCAGATTTGCCATATGATACTGAGAGAGGTACAATGATGTCTGGAAAAACACAAATGTGTTTATGATTAAGCTGCAAAAGGGAGAGGTTCCTTGGCATAGATAATACAAATATCTGCTTATTCAGTCTCTTCTGGTATCACTGAGTAAAGCAGATACTATGAGTAAAATAAAAAGAACTACCCAGTATATTTCAAAATCAGCTAATTGGAAATAACTTTACAGATAACTTTGTACCTGGTAGCCTTCCACAAAAGGCCTGAACATTCCTGTCAAAAAAGCAATGGCATCACTTCCTTTCTCTGTGACAAAGATTTGCTGTGGAGTGACCTGAATTGCATCACATTTTGTAAGCAAGTAACAGCCTTCTTCAAAATCCTAGGAGTGAAGCAAAAGTAAATACTCTTTCCTTAGTGAGCCCAATGGCATGTAGACAACTATAGATGAATAAATACTTATATTTCCATCCACTGATATATAATAATTAGGTCAAACAAATCATATATATATATATATATATATATATATATATATATATTTCTAATTGTTAAACAGTATCTAAGACATTATCTCATTGATATCTTCTTTCAGCAACGCAGGGGGGAAAAGTTAGGATTGTATTAGCTACCCTGAGAAATGCAGGTAGTTTTTAATATTCCCCAGTAGCTGGCTCTTTGCTAAAATCAAAGAGGCAATTCAGTTGAACGATAAATGGTGTGATGGTGATGCATGAGGCAATGAGGAGACAGCAGAAATGAGATTCGCTTACCAATTCCAAACCGAAACCTGCTTTTCAAGAAAAAGGCTTGGCTCCTCCAGAGTGTTTCTGCAGACAGAATGATTTCTCTGTTACTTTCTGACCTGCCCCATTCCAGCACAAAATGCAACCTGAAATGCCCCAAGAGCAGAATTTTGGGGAACATTTGGGACTGCAGTGGGACAGGGAAGGTGACAAAGTCCCATTCCACAGGCAGAAATCCTTCTTCTGTCTATGCAAGTGCTCTGATGGATCCAAGTCAAGCCTTTAGGCTTCAACAGTGTAAATGCTGAACTAGGTCAAGCAGGGAAGACAGTTTTGATAATAATCCCGATACAGCTTCTCATCATCACTTCTCTTGCATTGGAATAGTTGTTCTCAACCAGCAGCTTGCACTGTCAATACTGCAAACAGTTTCTCTCAGAGCCAGACTATACATGATGCTTGGAGATCCATGAATGGCCCTCCTCAGTGCACTTTAAAAAAGCAAAAGGAAATAACAGCCACGTAGAGCCACAATTAAGGCCAAGCTAGGGGAGAGAGGGTTCAAACCTTCCCTTCAAATGATTTTGCTAATCTAAACTGCATCCTCTTCTTGCTATCAGCCTTGGAAGTGAAAACAAAATTGAAAGACAAGATGCCTGGATCCTTTTCCTTCTGAGGAGGGATTACTACACTTCCAAAACTATCAAGCCTGAGCCTGCTCGCAGGGAGGGCAGGGTATAAATTGAAGTAATACATAAATAAATATCCAGCAGGGGACCTGTAATCAAACATCTTTGCAACTTTAGCACTCTATGCTACTACATCAGTATTCCTGAGTTACAGTACGAGCAAACTACAAAGGGTGTTTTAAGCTCTGAACTCCAAAAGGGCAGGATAACTGAACTGCATCAGTATGCCCAGGACAAACATTTGTTTCTAGGGTATATGCAAAAACAACTGCACTACAGAGTACCTGATCTGAATATTATGGGAGGATATAATAAGTGGCGCAACTGGGAGCTTTTCAGAGATAGCTTGGGCTGAAGGGGTTCTTCTTGTTAAAAAAAAAAGATAATGAAAATACGAAGAGTAGCTGCAGACATTGTACTTGCTGCCAAACCGACACTGGGCTTCCCTGTCTCATAGGCAGAGATACAGGTAAGAGCAGTAAGGTCTTAATACCAGCCCAGGCCAGGAATGGAACACAGCTGCAGGTATGAAGGGAGGCAGCTAGAGACGGAAGTGACATTTCACAGACTGCAAAGCAGGAGGGCCAAGAAAAAGGAAGAAAAAGGTCTAATCTATATATGAGATAGCCGGGGGGTGTGTGTGTGCGGGGAATAAAGATAATGAAATCTGAAGGTATAACAATAGCAGAAATAGGACAGCTGTGCTGATATAGCTTTATTGTCTCAAATATGCAATGGAGAGTTAGCAGCCCAGAACCTTCAACACCAGGAGCTTAGAAAATCCTGTGCACGCATCAACTGTTGTGAATTTTGCCATCATTTTTCTCCATTATTTTAAAGGTGTCAGATATAAAAATAATACTGAGGGATTCACTTACTTAACAAAAGTCTGAAGTTACTGGGGCAGATCCTGCCCCTCTCCTAGCACTCCAGTTAGCCAAGCCTGAAGCCTCCCTCCAGCCCAAGCCCTTTCAACTGAACTGGCACTTCTGTGGGAGAAAAGGCTCCTTGAAAGATGGATCCTCCCTTTCGGCTGCCAACTGTTTTTAAGAACATTTTTTGAATTATATTATTATTAAAGCTTGATCATTGCAGGACTGAAGCAGGATATTAGGTAGTTTCAGGTGGGTCGCCATGTTTGTCTGCGGTAGAAGAGCGAGATGCAAGTCCAGTAGCACCTTCGAGATCAACAGGATTCCCAGGGCACCTGCTCTCACAACGGGACTCAAATCATGATATTAGGTAGTTTTATTAAGCCAAAGAAAATGACGAATACTCTACATGGCTATTAATACACTATAAAAGGAGCTCTGTATTTGTTGGGCTGCTTTAAGGCAAGTCAAGATTTGCACTTGCTAAATGACATATTCCTAGGTTTTAAAGCAAATACTTCCCCCTCCTTCACAGACTGATCAGGCATTAATTATTACGACAGGGGAAAAAAGCAACCACCTAAGAAGATCAACTTAAAACAATCAAGCACATGATCCTTCTTATTTACCCTGAGCATAGTCCCAATGCTAGTGATGATACTTTACCTTCAGGGGTATTCCAGGGAAAAAGATGAATTCATCAGAAAAAACATCAAGCCAGAAAGCAAAACTGCTATAGACTTCCTCTGGAAAACAAATTTTAACCATACACTGTTTCGGTTGCAAAGTGTTCCGAAGAAAGAAAACATCTGCAAAATGCTATTTTTAAGAAAATACTTCTGAATCAATGACAGAAAAAACAATGTACACACAAATGTGAGCATCAATAGCCCCATGCAGATGACCCACCCACACACCAACTCACTGCACAGGGGGAAAGAGGCTGGGCCTGAGCACACTGGCCCTGCCTCTCCACACCTGCACTGTGCAACACACTAAGTGCCTGCATATATGCACCCTCCCTGTTATTAGCCACTGACATGGTGGAGGGTGTATGCATGTGGGTTCTTCCTCCATGCATTTGCCACCATGCAGGTGACTCAGTGACTGCACAGAGGAGGGGGTGGCCCCAACACACCCTCCCTCCCCAGTAAGCCAACACATGGACAGGTCATCTGCACAGGGCTACTCAGAAACAGCCATACTGCGTAGAAGCTTCTCCAGCACAAACACAACTGAACTGAAAGCGAGATGCATAAGAGCTCACTTGGGCTGTGGAGAACCATAACTGTATGCTGTGGAAGATGTCATTATGCATACCACCTCCTTGAACAAGAAGCTACTGTAGAATGGCTACTGCTTAACAGGAGCTGGAATCTTGTCTAATTCCTTTGGAAATCAATGGGGCTGAACTACTTAGGGTCACAGGAAGAAGAAGAGGAGGAGGAGGAGGAGGAAGAGGAGGAGGAGGAGGAGATTGGATTTATACCCCGCCCTTCACTTGGAGTCTCAGAGTGGCTTACAAACTCCTTTCCCTTCCCCTCCCCACAACAGACACCCTGTGAGGTAGGTGGGGCTGAGAGAACTCTAACACAAACTGCTCTTTCAGGAACAGCTGTGCCAGAGCTTGTGACTGACCCAAGGTCACATCAGCAGATGCAAGAGGAGGAATGGGGAATCAAACCCGGTTCTCCCCGCACACTTAACCACTACACCAAACTGGAGGGAAACCTACTAAGTACCAAGAGCCGCTATGCAATATCATCATGCACTGGAGGCTGATGTCAACAACACATTTTAATTACAATAAACTAAAACAGTTTGCATGCAAGATAAACACTACAACGTACTAAATTAGCATATTAGATTTATAAATATCTTAGCAAGTTAATTGCTAAAATGTTAATTAACAGCAAATTCTTGTCTTTACAAAAAACCACACACAGAAAGAGACAGAGACCCTGATCTAGTGATCAGACAGAGACCCTGATCTAGTGAAGTGCACAGGGAGACTAGCATGCACAAAAGAAGGTTTTTATAGCTATTCTCAAACCTTTGTTTACCCAAGCCAGCTCCCACCATGCACACAACACCCAGCGGAGGTGGGTGGGAAAGAGACAAGTAAAGTTCCATATTCTCAACAGTTACTTGATTTAAGATTCACAAAACTGAATCATGGCAGTATGCATAAACTTTCAGGTTTATAATGTAATATAATGAAATAAGGTAAGATTTACCTTTTCTGGAACTGTGTGTCATTTGCAATGCCAGTGCTACAAGGGCTGGTCGCACAAAGACATTAAGCAGCTGGTTCCTGTAGGACCCACAGAGGAGGATGGAAAGGGCTTCCTTAAAAACACTCTCCCCCGCAGCACCAGGTCCTGCTTCTGTGTCATTAAGAACTACTTGGCCATTGACAAGGCTTGCAATGTTGGAATGCAGAGAAAGGCTGGATCTTACTGTTTTGTTGGCACACAGATTATCTAGTGAAACAACAAATTATGGTCCTACATCAGTATCTGTAACAAATCGTTTTGCTTTCTGTGCCGCAGTGAGAATGTCAAAGAAAAAGGCAACTTTGGTGAAAGGAGGTGGCCATGGAAGGGCTGACCAAAGGAAAGCAAGTGTTCCAGCTGACAGCATGATGCACCACAGAAATTTCATTTGCCTATGTCATTAGTAAATGCCATAGGGGGAGGGAATCAATGCAAAGAACTGTCGTTAATTGTAGATCATAAGGGCTAGCAATGTTTCTCCCTCCAAACAAGAAAAAAATAAAAATATTCCGTTTTAGATCTCAGTGGCCAGCATGTGGCTTAATACTTGAATTATTACTGAACTGCAATGAAAAGTAATAAAAACAATCACAAGTACTACAAAAATTAAGGCAACTGCTATCTAATAATGAGGTAAAAAATAGAAGTTTGCCTGGGAAGCAAATATTTTTCCTGGAATTACAAGATAAAATGCAAACTTTTAATATTGTTTTTATTTCATTGTTTGTGAACATAATTTGTAGCATCTAGTGGCTTTTGGGACTAACCATAAATGTTTCACTACCTAGCCTTCCAGTTTTTTGTTTCTTTAATGTCCTGTTCCCCGAGGGCAGGAATTCCATACAACTGCATTTCCTTGTCAGTAAGACAGGCAGTGGCAGGTTAAAGGCATATTCACCACAGAACCAGCACTGAGGTTTTATTTTATCCTAGTCTGAAGGTTTAGGGCAGTTTAGAATATAAAATCACCATGGTAGGAAGGCTTAACTTTGATTGAGAGGTGTTCTGAATCTCTGCTTTGTAGCACATCTTACTTAGCTTTGATGATAGCCACATGACAAACTGAAAGTGAAACCTACCACTGAACTGAGTCAGTTCCTTGACTGCCACGCCTACGAAGGTTCTTGGCCACAGCTGACTGTGTGAAATGACTGTTGGGCTGCAGATCTCTTGTACCACATGACAGTCACTTAAACCGTAAGTTCCAAAGTGTGTGTGTGGAAGAGAGATTACCATGTTGGTCTATGACAGTCAGAACAAAGAATCTCATGACACCTTAAAGTCTAATGCATTTATTGTGGTGAAAATCCTGTCATCAGCCAGAACCCACTTTCTAAGAAGTGTAAAGTGTCACATTCAGCAGATTTACATCAAAGATACACCCAACCAAAAGACTGGGGGGGGGGGGTGAGATTACACAGAGATGTCAAAAGGGCCAGTTTCCCAGAAGGAGCCACAGTACATTCATTAATTTTTAGGTGTCACAAGACTCTTGTTATCTAAACAACAGTTCTACTTTATACCTAGGAAGGACCATTGTCGTATGTTGTTATCCTGCAGCATTTGTTTATATATATATTTAAAGTCAGTCAAAGACAGGCTTTAAGCTTACCAAAAGGAAAACTTTATAGCAGAAGTCCTAGCAAATCCACTGTTTTAACATCTATTAAAACTGACATGTTGCGCAGCCCTCAAAAAAAGGAACATATGATATTCACTGCCTACCAGGCCAGTCAAGAAATCCTCCAAAGGACTGAGTTAAATCTTTCAGCCAAAGTGTTTTTTCCACCAAAAGTTCAAAATTTATAGCCGGTAGATTCTGGAGGAGGACAGTGGAAATTAATATCCATGGGTTCAGAACCATGTTTTCTATCTGAAGGAGTTCTATTTTGTAGGCCACATCACTAACAAATTCATGGATTTCCTCAGATGGCTTTTGTGGAATATGCCTGAAAAGAAAAGTCCAGTCAGCAGAGGCATTCAGATAGAGCATCTCATGTCCCCTCTGAGGCCACTGAGCTAATGAACAGCAAGTCATCGTCTAATCAGCTGTCCCATACATTGTTTTGCATGCTAGTGGTCAGGAATGTTCCTAGGAGAAAGAGGTACCATTGGGACTTCTGAAGAACCAAGAGAAAGTTGTCCATTTTGCAAAAACGCATAACATCAGAAACCACATTCACTTTCCTTGCTTTGGCATTTTCAACAAATGAATACTGGTCTTACCCTTTGTGAAAGAAGCCTTCATTAGGAGAGGCCTTCGCTCTCTATAGATTAATTAGTATCAATTAGGTTAGGTTTTGGCTTTGCACAGATTGCATTCTGGGGCCAACTATGGGCAAATTTTGATTTTTTCCCCAAGTTTTTTTAAAATTTTTATTACAGTACAGCAATAAAAATTTTTAAAAAATTGATTGCCAGCTATGATAGTGTTTATAAGCTTGGGAGAATGCCCCATCCCCAAAGCAGGAGTGCTTCTTGGGGAAAGATGTCTAGATCCCACACAACAGAAGAATCACAACTGTGTGCTATGAACAGATCGTCTGGAAAGGCTTATATTGCTTCATCTAGAAGGGAAGGTGAGATGATAAGACTTACGTGAGAACTGAGATACTGCAACTGCTGAGACATTTCAGAATCTTCGGTTCAATATCACCCACCCTCACCAGGAAGAACTGTATTTCTAATTCTGTGTGTCATGCTTCATTTATTTCAAATTTATATTAGCTAACTTCTACCTATCTATCTAGTACATTTTAACCCACCCTTCCTCCAAGCCACTCACAGCAGCAAGCATGGATTTCCATGTCCAATTATATCCTTGCAAGGACCCAGTGAAGTAGGCTGGGCTGAGAATGAGTGACTGGCCCAAGGCCATCCAGAAAGCTTGATGGCAGAATGGGGATCTGAATTCATATCTTCCAGATTTCTCATCTGACACTCTGACCACTATACCACACTGCCTCTCTTAGCCTTCCTCACACTATTTTCAACTACTGGAAGTAGTTTTTTATTTCAGTTTTGGGTCAGTGTGCTCATGATTTATTTAAGCTAGATTTCACTGTCAAGGTGCCATCCTTTAAGCACCTAGATCTAGCACTAGACAAAATAAGCCAGGAGGAACGATCTGATGATTTTATCTAACACAATACAGTCATTAGAGCATATGAAAAAAGACAGCCTGGAGAAAATCATCATAATCTGGTGAAAAACCAACCCAAATGCCAATGTTGCTTGCAAATCACTGTTACATCATGGTACCTTGGAACCAAGTTATAGGGACAGCGGTTGATTCTCCCAGCTGCCAGTGTTCTAAGTGATAAAGGCTGTCCAAAGTATACATGTATGCTTCCAAAATCTTCACTCAGGATTTTCCTGGCTTTCAACAGTCCCTGTAAAATAAATGATGAAAATAAACTGAGACATTTTCCAGTGGAGACTCACAACATTTGTTTACCATAGCTCTATAGTAGCTATCATATTTTTATCTCACAATTCTTTCAAGGACCTTATGGCAGCATACATAATTAAACTCTCTTCCATATAATCACAATGAAGTGTGAGTGCACATGAAAGCTAATACACAGAATTAAACTTTGTTGGTCTTAAAGGTGCCACTGGACTCAAACTTTGTTCCAATGAACAATCCCCATAAGGTAGACCAGGATTAAAGACAGTGATTCGTGCAACTTTACTCCGAAGCTTCCTGGCAGAGTGAAGATCTGAACTCAGGTCTCCACAGTTCTAGTCCAGCACTCTAACCATGTTGCTATAGTGGCCAATGTTCCCTCTAAGCTGTGGAGTCTTGTGAGCAAAAATTCTATTTTGTGAGTTTCTGGCCTTAAAGATGTGAGTGAGCGACTTGGCTACTGCATAAACTAGTTTGCTCTGGAGCCTTCCTTCCTGAGCTAAGACAAAAATGTGTGAGCTGGAGACTAAAAAATTGTGAGCTAGCTCACACTAACTCAGCTTAGAGGGAACTCTGATAGTGGCTCTGACTGTATTCCACAATTCTCCACGTTTCACAGAAGGGAAACTGAGGCTGGGCACAGGGAAGCTGCCCAAGGTGCACAGTCAACTTATAGCCAAGCAATATTTTGAACTCAGGACAATATCCTATTTTCCACCCACTGGGCCACACTAATTTAAACCTGCTGCCTTACCGATGTCGATTCCTTTGGTTTAGGGACACCTAGAAGTTCATGTGCATAAAGAGATTCTTCCAGTACTCTCTCATAACTGATACTAATTGGGACAAGGTAAATGTCAAAGACTTCCCTTTTAAGAAATGGATCCATCACGATATTGAGAAGACCTGAAAGAAGAAGAAAAAGCTGTATATTTTTATTCAGAACAAATGCATAATTGATATATTTCTATATATGACATGATATATTTCTAGCATGGTATTTAGTGCTGAACATAAACTGTCTAGCCAACTTACCAAACTTTGGAACCAAAGTCTTTGCAGTGCGACTTCTCGTCCCTTCAAGATAAAACTCAACAGGGGCATAACCATTCTTCGGGACAAAATATACAAAAGAGTAATGATTAATGAAATATAGACATTCATTTTAAAATAGATATTTTAAAAAGGGTTTTTTTGTAAAACAACAACATTAAAAACAGTAGCTACATGAGTCAAACAGGAAAGAATTACAAATCCAGCATCCACCACAACCAACACACGATTAGGTTAATCAAGTAGAAATATTTGTAACTCCTGGAAGGACTTGATGGGAGGGGGAATTCCCTGTCCCACCAGCCTCCACTTCTCTCCTCGTTTTCTCAACCTTCCCTTTGTTGTGGGTCCCCAGTATATTATTTCCTCTTCCCCACTGATGCTTCCCTCCATGCACTTACTAGCTGTCAGGCATCAAAGCAGATGTGGTGTTTTGTTTCTTTATTTTTGCTATGTCTCTGCACATTCAAATGGTTGCTTTTACCATTATGGGATGTTTTAGTCCCCAGTTTTTAAAAAATAAGCTTTTAGAATTTTTCTGCAAACATAAGATTTCCCCTGGGTTTTTAGAAACATAGCCATGTGTGGTGCACCTTTGCAGACTTTTGTTCTGCATGCGGCTGCACTTTGCAATTAGAGTTATGACAACAAGGTATGCAGATACATTTATGTATCACAGTGACCATAGATGCTAAGACCAAAAGTCTTAAAATTCAACATTATAGCCAATTTCAAAATGATTTACCTTTAACATTGTTTTGACATATTCAGCGAACACTGCCCAATAGAGTTTGTTCCCACCAAACGTACGTCGCATAAAAAAGGCACCTGATTTTCGTAGGAGCTCACCAACCACTTTCATTCCCAGGAAATCTAGCAGGGGCAGAAAATGCAGAGTGGCAAAGTCAGTCATTATCTCTTAAAGCAATTCCTTCAGCAACTAGAACTGCATGGATTATCTGGAGAAATGCCATGAGGGTAGCACATCAGAAGCGAAATCAAACAAGAAAATCTGAACGTTGTGCCAGCTATACACACTTACATGAATATCAGGCAAGTGTTGAAACTATAGGGCTGTTGATGCATTACTTGTCCCCCATCCCCCACCCCAAGTTCTATGCATGATAGGAGCAGGTCTGGATAAACTAAGGATTGGGAATAGCCTTAAACTGCTTATTGTGCATGATTCTCCAGATCAGAATCTGTGCTTGTTTCTCTCTGTCATTTTTTGGGGTCTCGGGGTTATATTCAGCACACTGGTAATATACTAGAGCATGTTGTAATTTACATTGACAAATGGTACAAGATTTTCAGCAGGATAACTGCCCAAGGATTACTTCTATATGTCGGTCTCTCCTGTAAGTCACAGCTTCATCAGCTGAGGAGTTTTTAAAGGAATGACTAAGGAAAGAATTCAACTACTTGTAATATGTACTGTATGTCCAAATGGTAGACTATGTGTCTTGAGTGCATGAAGTTTCAGGTTCAATTTGTTAGATGGTACTCAGTTTGTACGTCTGGGAAAGGCCTCTGCTGTTGAAACCTTTGATGAGAGCAGCCCACAGAGGACCTAGCAGGGCAAATCTTGCTGGTGGACCACTAGTATTTGGAACCTGTAGATTGATCTGTTTGGAGCATTGGAACTCCTGCCCTCCTTTTGCCTCACAGTTAACCACTGTGTGGTCATTTTGATAATATCCCTAATGACATCTCAAGCATACAGCAATCAAGACTAAAAACAATATTTTGATATTTTCAGAATTTACATGTAAATCAATCTATGCTTATTTACATCATCTGCTATCTTGGCAGCTTATAATTAACATAAAATTGGAATCACCATTAACGCCATGTAATAAATTTTCTTTTCTTTTTTTTAATTTCATTGTTTATTTAGTTTTTCATTCCACCAACAACAAACAGTCACACGTAACCCATAACAATACATCACGACAATGAACACTACAAACACTAAACAACAGCAGTCATCCCATCACCCCATTACATATAAAACAAAAATGTACATCGAGTCTTCTTACTAATCTATTTAAATTGTTTTTGAGGTCGAAGAGGAATATTAACAATTTTGTCTCATCCATCTGTATACTTTTTCCCATCTATCTTGACATATTGTTTCATCCTTTCCTGAGAGTAGCACGTTTAATTTATCTGTCTCAGCTATTTCCATCAGTTTCTCTATTATTTCTTCTTTACTAGGGATAATATTTGTCTTCCAACGTCTGGCTATCCCAATCCTTGCCATCGTAACTATATACAATATCAGTCTTACATCCCCTTTCTTGAGTCCTACCGGTACCATATTGAGCAGAAAGATTTCGGGCTTAAATTCTAGGTTTACATTAGTGATTTCCTTAACAATTTTGTTAATCATTCGCCAGAATTCTTTAATTTGTCTACATTCCCACCAAATATGAATATAGGTCCCTACTTTTCCCCCACATCTCCAACACTTATCAGATGCCTTTTTATAACACTTAGCTACTTTATCTGGGGTCCAGTGCCATCTGTAAAACATTTTATAGATATTTTCTTTATAATTTGTTGCTCTTAACAGGTTCAAAGATCTCCAAGCTCTGGACCACTGTTCGGTCGGAATCGTGTGCCCTATGTCTTCCATCCACTTAATCATATTTGGTTTGATAGTTTCGTCCATCATATCTTCTCCTAGGAAAAATCTATACAACTTCTGTATTAACTTATCCGCTGATGAAAGCCAAATCTTGTCCAATTGCGTGGGTGCATTTATAAAATTTATTTTTTGGTCTTTAGCAAATCTGGATTTTAATTGGTTTTTTTCCCAAATAGTTAGGCTTGCTGTTTTGATTTCTTGCTTCTCTAGGGATTTTAATTCATTCTCTTTTGTCAATAATGTTTCATACGTTAGTCCTTTCTTTTTTTCATATAAGGATGGTAATATGAATGCCTCTAAAGGGGATACCCACTTTGGAATTTTAGTGTAATGCCTCATTTTAATTTCCTTCCATATTTTACTTAGTGGGCCTCTAAATACATGGTTTCGGAATGTCACTTGTTTTTTATCCAAATTGTACCAGATGTGGGCATGCCAGCCCATCTGCAGATCATGTCCCTCCAATTGCAGAAGTCTCTCATCTTCCAAGAGGACCCAATCTCTTATCCAACCCATAGCCGCTGCCTGGTAATATAGCCTCCAGTTTGGGAGGCCCAGTCCGCCGTTTTCTTTTTTATCTGTAAGAAGTTTTTTATTAATTCTTGGTTTTTTGGCGTGCCAAATAAATCTCCTGACTATACGGTTTAAATTTTCGAGCCATTTCATGTTCCTCAATATCGGGATGCACTGAGCCAAAAAGAGGAAACGCGGAAGAATATTCATTTTTATTGTCGCAATTCTTCCCATAAATGAGATATGCAAATCGTGCCATCTTCTAAGATCCAGTCTTATCTCTTCTAGTAATTTAGTGTAGTTGTTTTTAAATAAGTTTTTATTATTATCTGTCAGAATTATTCCCAGATACTTAATCCTGTCCACTACCTGCATATTTGTGATATTTTGAATTTTCATTCTTTGATCTTCAGAACAATTTTTGGCAAGTATTTTAGTTTTTCTCATGTTAATTCTTAGGCCTGCCACTTGCCCGTATGTCTGGAGATCCTGCAATAAGAACGGTAGCGACGATTCAGGTTCCTCTAGGATAAAGACCAGGTCATCCGCAAATGCCTGAAGTTTATATTGTTCTTTTTTGATTTTAGCACCTGTTATATCTTTATTTTTCCTTACAATCTCATTTAGCGTTTCTAATCCAAAGATAAATAGTAATGGTGACAGCGGGCAGCCCTGCCTTGTTCCTTTCTGGATAGCTATATTACCAGTCAGCTCTCCATTAACAATAACTTTTGCGTATTGTTCTTCATAAATGGCTTTAATTGCGTTTAAAAATTCTTGTCCGCAGTTCCATAACTTTAATTTCTGTTTTATGAATTCCCAATTTACATTATCAAACGCTTTCTCCGCATCTAAGAAGACCAAAGCCAATTGTCTTCCAGGGTTTTGATCATAGTATTCTAGGATATTTATAATATTTCTTATATTATTTTTAATTTGTCTTTTAGGTAGAAATCCTGATTGGTCTTTGTGTATAATCTCTACCATAACCCTTTTAAATCTATTTGCTAAGATTGCTGCAAAGATTTTGTAGTCTACATTTAATAATGAAATCGGTCTATAGTTTTTAATGTCGTTTCTTTCTGATTCTGGTTTATGAATGAGGGTAATTAAAGCTTCTTTCCAGGTCTGCGGAATTTTACTGGTGGTCATAACATCATTGACTAGGTCCTTTAATAGAGGTGATATTTCATTCTCTATTGTTTTATAGATTTCCGCTGCAATTGCATCTGGTCCCGGAGATTTTTTTTGTTTCTGATTTTTGATTGCCTCCACTACTTCACACATGGTAATTTTCCCGTTCAGTTGTTTTCTTTGTTGCTCTGAGAACTTGCCCGGTTCATATTTCAGTAAGAAATCTTCAATTTGTTGTTCATCTTGTAGGCTTTGTTTATATAAATTTCTATAGAAATTTTCTACTATATTTTTTAATTCCTGTATTTTAAAATTTTCCTCTTGTCTTTCGTTTTTAAACGCCACAATTATTTTCTTGTCCCTCTCCTTTTTAAGTTTATATGCTAGCCATCGCGAGATTTTATTTGCATTTTCAAAAAAATATGCTTTAGTACATTCTATCTTTCTCGCTATTTCCTGCATTAACCATAGATTTATTTGATGTTGTACTAATTTTATTTTTATCCTAAGTTCCCTCACATCTTTTGCTTTCTGACTCAACTTTTCCATTTCCCTTAGTTCCAAAGTTAGCTTTTTAAACTTTTCTCTTTTTTGCTTATTTCTTCCCGCTTCTTGTCTTATAAAAATACCTCTTATGAACGCTTTTAAGGTATCCCACGTATTAAACAATGATGTATCTTCTCTTTTATTTATTTGTATAAACTCCTTTACCTCTTGTTTAAGTTTTTTGACAGGGGAGAGCTCGGAGGGGCTAGACGTGTGGGAGTGAGCTCCACGTCTTTACCTCTACAACTTTACTTTTCTTGGCAATGCTATGTGCCAGGGCACTTTCTCGTTTTTGTTTTTGAAGGTGCCTGCAAGAGGCTTCAATCCAACTCAGAAAAGTGGCGACTTTTCTGGGGGGACTTTTTGGTTGGTCTCTATGCGGGAGTAAAGAAGAAGGCAGCAAGAAATGTTTTTTTTTCTCTCCTTCTTGCTGTGAATCCGAGCGTGGAAGGTCGAAGAGGGAGCAGAATTTACGACCGAGAGAAAGAGAAAGCTCATAAAACCAAAGCTAAGTGTTGTTTTATTTATCTTATGGGACGAGGGATAAGGAGGAGGACAGGACATAATTAACGTGAGGGAAAGAGACGGGGGAGAGAAACAGGGGAAATTAAAGCGAAGAAGGACAGGAGCAGCGGCTAGCTAACATATCGCAAAGTGAAGAAAGTAGTCAGAAAGAAAGGTTATAGGTTCCATGGTATTAAAAAAGCGTACTAAACTACACAAATAATTCTTGCCTGTCTCTTTAAACAGCGGTGATTACCGGGTGGCCTGACGCAGCAAAAAAGGAGCTGGGAAGAACAAGCAGTGAGCAAACGACCAGGTGTGATGACGAGAGGTGGAAACGCGACGGAGGAACCCCTTTGAGAGGCGGGAGAGCGACGGAGGCGGCCAGAGAAGGGCGGAGGGAAGAGCAGAGTCGAGAGCTGAGTGGAGCGAGGCGGAGGAGAATGGAATGAACAGATGTGGCAAGAACTGATGCTGTGTAACGAAGGAGCTCTCCAGAGATATTGACAGAACTGACAAAGGCTGACGGAGAAGGACGCAAGAAAGGGCAAAGAAGGGAGAACATGGAGTAGTTTGGAAATGAGATAGTAGTGAAGATAGGAAAAGAAAAATTGTGCAATTTAAAGGGAGAAATCCAGTAATATTCTTATGTTGATTAACATAAACAAAGGGTAAAGGAGACTAATGATATAGGGTTAGGGTTTGACATAGGTGTGTTTAAAGGTATATAAGAATAAATATATATACTTGAAATTAATAATGGCATCAGGGACAGGCAAAAAACTCCAACAGCATCTCCTAGCCAAACAGGGGGCTCTCTCAATTAAAGCCCTACATATCAGCAATGGAGCTACAAAATATGATGAAGAACTTTTTGCAGATAGCGGCAGAACAAAATGCAGATATTATCAAAAAAGAATTGGAACCTATGCAAAATAAAATGGACCTGATAGCAAACCAATTAAAAAGTGATACAGAGGAAATTAAAACAGAAATTAAAAAACTGATAAAAACTACAAACCAACTAAAGGAAAGGGTGGAGGACA
Source organism: Gekko gecko (assembly GCA_029375565.1). Classification (NCBI taxonomy): domain Eukaryota; kingdom Metazoa; phylum Chordata; class Lepidosauria; order Squamata; family Gekkonidae; genus Gekko; species Gekko gecko. The sequence continues at coordinate 125,275,396 of JAPDNY010000001.1, read as the reverse complement.
TAGATCAAGAGGTAATGGATTTAAAGGTTAGGTCAGAGAAAATTGAGGAATCATTAATAACTCTAGAAATGGAAAAATCAGAAATGATTTTGAGATTTCAAAATGTGCCTGAGAAATTAGAAAAGAATTTGAAGGAAGAGCTTGCTAGAAATATTAGCGAACAGTTTAGCATCTTCAATGAAGCAGAAATAGCCTACAACATTGAGGTGGCTTACAGGAGAAATTCAGCGTATGCCAGAAGAAATAGAGCCCCAAGGGAGGTCCATGCCAAATTTATACGGAAATCCGTGAGGGATCAGATATTACAAGAGGCAAATAAGAAAACATTAAAAATTGCAGGGGAGGAAATAAGGATCCTAAAAGATATCCCTTGGAGAGTGAGGGAAAAGCGGCAAAAATATAACTGTTTAGCAGAGTTACTCCGCAAGAGCCAAACCCAATACAGGTGGTTGATACCAGAAGGCTTGCTGTTTACATATAAAGCTCAAAGGTGGAGGATTGACTCCACATTTAAATTGGAGAACTTTTTAGAAAGGTATGGAGAAGAAATGGGGTGGCAAAAGCCATCAGATTATGAAGAAGATCTGGAAGATGAAGAAGTGGAAAGAGACCCAAGGACAAGTGAAGAAATGGAAGGAAAGACTAGGGGTCACATGGTAGCCCCAATAAGAGAACAAAAGAAAACAAGTTACAGGAAACAGCAAATAAAGGACAGAGCGGAATCTCAAATACAAACTAGGCAACAACTTAAGAAATTTAGCTATCTGGGAAAGAAATAATAAAAAGATGGTAAATAAAAATGTATCCTTAGTATCAATTAATGTTAATGGACTGAATAGTCCCCAAAAGAGAAGAAGAATATTCCACCAGGCTTCTAAATTAAAAAGTGATATTACATGCCTACAAGAAACACACATTAAACAACAACAAGAAAAGTATTTGTTATGCAAAAAATTAGGGCTAGCATTTGTTGCCTCAGATGAAACAAAAAAGCAAGGGGTAGTTACTTATGTCAAGGAAAAACTGAATCCAATATTGAGATTCAAGTCCCCTAATGGAAGGATTGTGGGGGTACAAGTTAAGATTAATGAGACAGATATACTAGTTGTAAACATATACGCACCGAATCAAAACCAAGATAGTTTTTTTTAGAACTTACTAATCTTATCACTAAAGAAAACCCTGAGAACTTATGCATTGTTGGAGACTACAATGCAGTACTAGATGCTAAGGAAGATAGGAAAAAGGGAAAGAAAACTCATAAAGCGGGGCTAGTATTACCAAAAAAAAATTTGGATTTAGTAGAAGAGTTTAATCTTATAGATGTATGGAGAACCAGAAATCCCCAAAAAAGAGATTATACTTTCTTTTCAAACAGACACAAGTCTTGGTCGAGAATAGACATGATCTGGATGAATATTAACCTAATAAGGCATGTCACGGAAGTGGAGATTCTGGCAAATACCTATGCAGACCATAACCCAATGTGGCTTGCACTACAGGGATCACAGAAAATAAATAGAGGGAGGATAAATACAAATTTGGTTAAAGCCATGTAATAAATTTTCTGAACATTAAAAACAGGATCAGCCTCATTCATCATCATCAAAACATTTTAGGATGCTTCATGTGCAATAGTTTCCAGAACTTGTATAGCAGAAATGATTAACATTCACATTTCTTACATCCTTTTATTCATCTACTTTGATATATCAAAAGTATGTTGAAAAAATATTGTAACGGATACAGGGCTTCATCAGTCCTTTGAATGTCACCATGGCATACTGCTGAGTTTTGTCAACGCAAGAGCCTATCATAATTTATGTGATCATTTTCCTCTTAGAGACCCACCCCAAAAATCAACATAGGTGCAAGGCAAATAACAAAAACTATGATAACTTTTGACAAGACAGGTTATTGTTCCTCCTGGAGTTGAAGAAAGAAGGCCTTGCAATTAGCTTTTGAAATTCTGTGCAGCCCTCCTGCAGCCTCAGGCTCTCCAAAACAATGGAGCTTGTCACAGGCATGGCACAGCAAGAACTATCTAACAAAAGGAAACCCAGTCAACCCCAGTTGGCCAATCTAGTTTACCGCAGTACAAAAATCTGGTTGTTGCAGGAATAAATTGTTATAAGGGAAATCCTCACCTATTCCCGCAGCAATGACAGGCAAAGCCAAGTCATAGGTAAACAGCACATAAGATAGCAAGAGAAAATCCACATAGCTTCGATGACTGGGCAGCAGAACAACCGGATGCTCTTGAATTGCCTGTTGTAACTAACAAAGAACAAAATGCCATTTATTTATTTTTAAAAATGTATACCCTGCCTTCTACATTCAAGGCAGTTTACTTAATAAGAAACAGTACAAATATGCAATATAAAAGCAGTCAAAATAAGCAGAGAATGTGCACTGTATGAAATGGGAGAGGCATCGGGACAGGACCTAACGATCCCAAAACACTGGATTCTGGCAAGGTTCACTTGCATACTATTGATAGAATATCTTTGGGTAGAATCTTTCTTAGTAACATATCTAAGGATATCACTGCAGAATGCAGGACAGCTAGCACAAACTGAAGCAGAGTTCTAGATTGTTTTGTGGGTCAAAGAGTTTCGATTTCAGTGGACTTAGAATGGGTGTGCTCATGTGTTTCTCTCAAACATGCACACATTCAATTGCTTTAACTTATCACAATACAGTTTTCAAGTTATATCTTAGTGTACCTCCACCACATGCTGAGAAACCCATCTTTGCTGCGGATTGCTTTGAAACTCAATGTTGAACATTAAACAAATATGCACATCCATTTCAGCATTACCAGACTGACAGTCCTGAGGTTATACTTAGTACTTCCTTCATAGGACTATCGTCATTACTAGGATGACAAGAGCCCAATGGCCAGACTAGTATCCATGGACTGTGATCAATATGTAAAAACAAACAGGTTAACAAAAAATTTATCCCAAGCATATCAGGACAGAATTCTAGCTTTTCATGTAGATGTTCATACCATTACTTACTTTCTGTATGCCCTCTTCATTTACACAAATGCTCTTAAAAAGGCATTTAAATAATTTGCTCAGTGTGAAAGCGAAAAAACGGATTGCTCCCATGTGCATGCTGTGTGCCATCTCGTCCAGAATTTCTGCAGCTTCTTCCTGTACAATGTCAGGAGATTCACCCATTTCTTTTGACAGCTGTGCAAAAGATCAAGAGCAGTAGTGAATACTGAGATGCTTTTCACATACATTTTGAAGGGTTTTTAGCACATAGTAGCCTGGAATCATAACCGGGCTTAGAAATGGCAGCTTGCCCAGTTGACTATGGCATCTTGAGGTACCCAAGCAGAGCAGATGTTCACAGGGTGGTTCCTTACCCATCATAGTCCACAAATGTCAACAAAAATATATGTGGGCTACCCAAAATTTGCAGACTTCAGTGCAAAACATTCCCAGCTTTTATTTTGATAAAAGTAAGTGTCTATCCCTTTTCACTGTGGAGATATGTCTTCCACCTTATATCTCTGCAAGGGAAAGCACTGGAGACTTACTTTTTAAAAAATGAAAACCGGAAATTCAGAGAACCTGGTACATATATTTGTTATAACATTATATTGATATAATAATATTCTAGTGCCAGTTTTAAAAGTTTAAAGCTTCCTGTGGCAGGGGGAGGAAATGTGGGGCAATCTATAGGAAAATGGCTGATGTGTGGATGTGAGGAAAAATCCAAATTTCCCCTCCCACTCAGCAGCCGTCCAGGCTTTACTGTGATCCTTCCCAAGACTTCAGAGCAGGTAGGCTTGCGAAAGATCAGCGGAAAACCAGTGAAACCCTAGAAGGTGCACAAATGCACCTCAATACTGTTGGAAAGCAGGAAAAAAATACCTTCTCAGCAGCACTGAAGCTGAGGCAAATGACCCATCATCAGAGGCTTGATACTTTAATACAGCAAGGCTGAAGCAAACACTGCTTATCCTGAGATGCTGCTAAGACCAGCAACCAATCCAGCATTGGATCAAGGCAAGTTGTGGTCTCATTCCTTCTTATCTTTACCCTGGCTGGAAAGCTGAACAGCAAACCTCTCAATATTATGAACCACAAACCTCAACTTAGTGTAGTGGTTAAGTGTGCGGACTCTAATCTGGGAGAACCGGGTTTGATTCCCCACTGCTCCACTTGCACCTGCTGGATGACCTTGGGCAAGCCATAGTTTTGGCACAGCTGTTCTTGAAAAAGAGCAGTTTCTGTCAGAGCTCCCTCAGCCCCACCTACCTCACAGGGTATCTGTTATGGGGAGGGGAAGGGAAAGGAGTTTGTAAGCCGCTCTGAGACTCCTTTGGGTAGTGAAGGACAGGGTATAAATCCAATCTCTTCTCTTCTTCTTCTTATGTTATGAACAGTCAAGTTAATATTTCCCAGTGATCTATCAAAGCAATGAAAGGGTGATTCCCCCCCCTCCCACCTTTACATGTACAGTGATCAGCATTAACATGTACTAGTGTTTATATGTAGAACTGTGACTGCATTTCTGGATTAACAAAACAAACAAACAATACTCTAGCTTAAACATGTGACTATAATTAATGTTTCTGGTTTTGAATAATCTTGTTTTAGACCTAGGGCCCTTTGTTATTTTAATATACATGAGCTGAGGTACTACCTTGCCTTGCTGTTTTAACCCAGTTGTTACCCACTGTAGGCTCGATGTCATATAAAACGATGTGAGAATGGAGGTTTCAAACAGCATTTATAGCTGAACAAAGTTTGAGTCCAGTGGCACATTTAAGACCAACAAAGTTTTATTCAAGATATAAGCTTTCATATACAAGCACACTTCTTCAGATACAGTGAAATAGAATTTCCTCAACGATTACATATAAGAATGAGGGGGGGAGGTTAGTTGTCAGGAAGAGCCAATTAGAAACAAGGCAGAGACAGAAACAAAAATGGAAACTACCAGTCCATACATATATGTAGAAGGTGAGCAGTACCAGTATGTACAGACTGGTACAGCCAATACAGCATAATGAAGATGTTTAACAGATTCAAGGATCTAATAGGGATAATAAGTTTAGTTTATATGGCAATCATTTGTTTGGGTTCAATTCTTGAAACTACCTTGAAAGTAGTTTCATTACAACAATCAGCAAGGAGGAGAGAAGTATAAAAGTGATTAGATATGTCTGGATACTTGGATATAATTGGAAAGATACATATTCTCTTGATATTCTGGTAATATTGACAACGTGGGAGTACATGCTGTATTGTCTCTATCAATCCAGATGGGCAAAAACAGAGATGTTGCGCATACAGAGTGCATGTGTCTCTCCCCTCAAGAAGGGCCAATGGGAGAATGTTGACTCTAGCCAGGGTAAAAGTTCTGCGGTATTTGGGTATTCCACCAAAAATAAAAAAAGGTAATTTGGTGAGGTAAATTTTGATTAGTATTCCCCCCTGCCGGAACAGAGGTAACTCGTGATCTATCCACTTGAAGAGAGATATCCCTTATTCTCTGTTTAATTATTGCTTTAGCTTCTTGGTAACCAAGGTGCAAAAGAGCTATACTGGAGAGACCCAGGAGTAACAGTTTGTGTTCTGTTGTTATCACCCACCTGGAATCTAAAGTATCTAAAACAATTAAAGAGATTAATCCAGAGGGAGAGAAATTTATCTTAAACCAAAGGCATTTAGCATAAAACCAGACCCAGGTTTCCAGTGTCACTAATCCTGCCTCTAGCCTAAGCAAGGTGTTGGAAACACACTGAGATACTCCAAATAAAGATCTTAAAAATTTTGACTGGATTATTTCTTATTTACAGTTGTTGTTGTTGTTGTTGTTGTTATATAAGGAGACCTGTATTCTATAAATGAGCTGAGGTACTACCTTGCCTTGAAAAACTTTCAGAGTATGTGGGATAGGAGATCCTCCTTTTGTATAGAAGAATCTTAATGTAGCTGAGATCAATCTTTGGGCAGATTCCATCACCTGAGAAAGATGAGCTGTCCATGCACCAGATGATTGGAATGCAACACTTAGGTATCTAAACACTTTAACTTGGTTGATCTTCTGACGATCTATTTGCCACCTATGCTCAGTGGGTCTTTTGGCAAGAACCAAGTTTTTGGTTTTAGCAAAGTTGATGGTTAGATGTTCTTCTTTATAATAAGTCGTGAGTGCCCAGAGTGCTCTTCTCAGCTCTACCTCAGTATATGACAAGATAGCCAAGTCGTCTGCATACAGAAGGGTGGAAATTGGTCTATCCACTATGTTTGGTGGGTGGAAATCAGGGTTGATAGAATCTGTACTACAGAGTTTATATACAAATAGTAAGAGAGCAAGGATGCAGCCTTGCTTCACTCCCCTCTTAACCAGGACCTTATGGGACAAGTGCCCTTGTGGACTGTATCTCACTGACAAATGATTGTCCTCATAAAAGGTACATATGATGGCAAGAAGTCTACAGTCTACTGAGGATTCTTCAAGTTTTAACCAAAGTCTGTTATGAGAGATACTACTGAACACCATTCTGTAATCAACAAAAGCCGCATACAATGCCTCATGTGGTCTAGTGGTATATTTCTTTACTAGATGGCGCAGAATCAAACACTGGTCCAATGTGGAATGTCCACTTCTGAACTCTGCTTGTTCTGCTAAAATATTCTGTCCACCCAATTCCAAAATTTCCAGTATAGATGTTTAGCGTATAACTTTCCCACCACACTAAGCAAACTAATTGGACAGTAACTAAAGGGGTCAGACCTTGCCCCTTTTTTACACATGGGGATAATGACAATCATGTCCCAAACCCTGGGGATCTGAGCTGTTTGATCAATAAAACTGAAGAGAGATGCAAGGACCAGTGCCACCAGTCAATATCTGAGTTAATCAACTCAGGAGTGATTAGGTCACTCCCTTGGGCCTTCCCCAGCTTATCTGGACAAGCCTCTTAATTTCTGCAGCTGATACTGGTAGTCAGGATGGGAGATTTTCCATAGGAATAGGTGGACAGGACACCTGAGTTGACTCAGCGGCATACAGCATACAGAAGTGAGTCCTCCAGGTTTTCACAGGAATCTCACAAGAGAGTTTCAGGCCTTCTGATAAAAATCCTTCCTGGACTATTTTCCGGAAAAGTGAGGCAATTTAAGTTGGTGGTTTGATTAAATTGGAGCCAGGCTGTTTTAATTGCCTCTCTTTTCCTGTTTTAAGACAATTAGATCTGGGGGGAATTAGTAGCAGATACTGTGACCTGTAGCTATTAAACCTATTAGGTGATTTTTTTTGCTGTTAGACATTCATAACCAAACCATAACTGAGATGGATATCTAGTATTCCAAGGCTACGAAGTTGAATTATTTTGGGTACATACATCTAGCCATCCATTAATGATTTGTATATAACATTCTAATAAAACTTGTGAATTAGAATTCATGATCATTTCATTATGAAGTTGGCCAATCCTTTCAGAGATAAGAAAGACTTTGCTTTGATTATCTACATTTTTTGTTCATTTAATTCTTTCATAATCAGGGACTTGTAATTCTACATCAAATTTCTTGGCTAAATGGACTGAAGAAATTGAAAGATTTAGTGTACAAAAAGAAGAAGAGAAGAGGAGATTGGATTTATATTATGGAATCCCCTGGACTTAGCACAGATATTGGTTTCTTATCTCACTACATATGCCAACCTCATTCAGCCCTTACATCTGTATTCTCACCATTTTATTTTACCTCTTATTTGGAATAATAGATTAGGATAGTAGATTGTAATGTAACATAATGAACAGTAGAAATCAGAATGTATTTCTCCAGTCTGGGGACAGGAAATATAAACCTGCACAGCCAAGTGCCCCACTTCAAAGAAGATGCTGTAAAGTCACCTCCATGCTTGAGAGAAGACGGATGGCAGGGTCTCAATTAATTACTCTCAGCATTCCACAATTAAGGATACATCAATCCCCAGTTTTGACATATTTATTTCCTTCACTGGTTTTCCCCCAGAATTGAACCAAAACAAACAGTAACCATATAAACTAAGCTTATTATCCCTGTTAGATCCTTGAATCTGTTAAACATCTTCATTATGCTGTATGATAATTTACTGCTCACCCTCTACCCATATGTATGGACTGGTAATTTCTGTTTTTGTTTCTGTTTCTGACTCTGACCAGCCCTTTCTGGCAACTAACCTTCCCCATCCATTCTCTTCCTGTATGTAATGGCTGAGGAAATTTCGTTTTGTGTGCTTGCACACGAAAGCTCATACCTTGAATAAAACTTTGTTGGTCTTAAAAGTACCGCTGGACTCAAATTTTGTCCTGCTGCTTCAGGCCAACATGGCAACCTGAAGCATTTATATCTGTTTATAACCTGCATCTCAAGCACTCTATCCATTTAAAACTGCACCTCCTTTCCCCCCCCTGCCCATTTTCAGCATGTTCTATTCTGGCTTGGAGAGGGGAAATTCTAACTTTTGTGTTATAGTGATATACTGTGGTGAACCTCCACATAGAGAGGTGGTAAACCTCTGAATACCAGTTCCAGGAGGCAACTTCATGGCAAAGTCACAGCCCCCATGCCCTGAAGATGGCTCTCCAGAGTAACTGGTTGGCCACCATGTATGACATAATGCTTGATCATATGAACCAATGGTCTGCCCAGCAAGGCTCTTCTTATATTCTTATAGCAGTATTTGTCTGAATGCAAGTTGCTGGGGCAATTGTGAGAGGATGGCTGTTACCTTTTCTTGCTAGTGGGATTTCCAAAACTATCTAGTGGCCAGTGCTGAAAACGGGATATTTGACTGGACAGACCTTTGGACTGATCCAGCAACCCTCTTATTTTATTCTTATGAAAGCTACAGTGGCTGAGTTCAGACTGGCAATTTGCCCCACTATAGCCACGTTTCAGCCATGTTTCCCAAGCAGATTAAAGGGGGCGTTCACCCAGGCACATCTGCCTGGCGTTCCCCACCCATAGGCAACCCATGCTGTTCCACTTCGCTCCCGCGCTTAAAAGTGTTGAAAGTGGTAGCAAATCCTGGAGAGTGCCTTTATCCCACTGCATTCCGCTTCCCAGAAGTGTGAACGCTCAGCCAAAAAGCCGGGAGCAACCCGTGTTGCGCATAAGGCAGCAGAGATATGATTGGCTGTGCTCTGCTCTACCGCCCAATGCGGTGCTGGCGCAACAGGATCCTCCCCTCATGCACTCATACACACATAGGCATCCAGCCAATTTACAAGGAAAAAGCCATTTACAGCCGTGCCTCTGGGCCAGCAGTCTGAACGCTCCTGTGCACCTCCCCCCAGTATGCTTCCGCATCAGTCGGCCCTGTGTGACCGGGAAAACCCGGAACAGTTTGTTCGGGGCTTTTTCCCCACGACTGGCTCCCGCTTCAAACTGCCAGTCTGAACTCAGCCAGTGCATGTGTTGTGCTGTGCTGTTTACTCTACCCTCAGGTTTACAGCAAGATTTATTTGCATTTTTAAACCATCCTCCCCTATAAACAGGGCTCAGGGCAGTGTACAACAAAGCCCATTTACGACTCCACAGTTTCTAAAACATAACTTAATTTACAGCTTAAAAACAACAATATATGTAACAAATAGATGGCGATAAACTGCCCATAGTAGGCTACCACCCAGTGGGGTAAGAGGCTGGGGGAGAGACAGGAGTGCCAGCTTGATTGAACTGTTGTTGTCCTCAGCCAAACACCTGATGGAATATCTCTGCCTTACACACCCTGTGGAAACACAGGGCACAGATGTTATTCAGCAGAGAGTTCCACCAGTTAGGGCCAGTGCAGAAAACACCCAGGCCCTGGTTGAGAACAGTGGGATATCTCTTCGGCCGGGAACCACCAAACGATTCTTATCAAGTGAGTGTAGTGCTCTTCAGGGGGTGTACCAGGAGAAGTGGTCCTGGTGATACATGGATCCCTGACTGTTGAGGGCCTTAAAGGTAATGATAAACTCTGAACGTGATCTAGCACACTACTGGAAGCCAGTGCAGTTTTCGCAGCACAGGCTGGATGTGTGCCATATGTGGGATCCCCATAAGGATCTGCACAGCTGCATTCTGTACCAGTTGCCATTTCCAGATCAGTCTCAAAGATAGCCCTACGTAGAGTGAATTACAATAGTCTAATCTGGAGGTGACCATTGCACAGTATACTGTAGCTAGGTCAGAGTGGGAGAGGTAGGGGGCCAGTTGCATGACCTGGCGCAGTTGGAAAAATGCCAGTCTGGCAACATTTGTGATCTGGGCCTCCACTGATAAGGAGACATCCAGAATCACACCCAGGCTCTTGACAGTAGGTGCCGGTACCAAGGGCACACTATTAAAGGCTGGGAGTCAACAACCCAACCCTGAGTCCCCCTCTCCCAGCCACAGAACCTCCATCTTTGCCAGATTCAGTCTCAACCAACTCTGTTTAATCTTGCCACCACAGCCTCCAAACCCTTGGCCAAATTTACTGGGGCAGTATCTGGCTGGCCACCCATGAACAGGTATAGCTGGGTGCCATCAGCATACTGGTGACAACCCAGTCCGAAATGCCATACCAGTTGGACAAATGGGTGCATGTTAAATGGGTTAAACACCATCAGAGAAAGGACTGCCCCCTGTAGAACCCCACATACTAAGGGATGCCTGGTTGACACCTTCTTTCCAAGCACCACCCTCTGTCCTCGACCATTTCAGGGCTACCCTGCATACTCCTACATCAGTTAGGCGGTGAGTCAAAAGGTTGTGATCGGCCATGTCAAATGCTGCTGTGAGGTCCAGCAATTACAACACAAAAACAGACCACAGTAACTGACCAGGTAGGCAAACAAAAGAAAAACATATGGTTAAATAGACTCCAAACAGTAATAAAACTTACAGGTATATTCAAGCTATTCACTAGAAATTCAATAAAGGAATATACAATGTTATCTAATAATAATTACTAGTATTCAACATTGTGGTAATGATTCATCAAAAATCCCACAAAAAAGGGGAAAGTGTATAGCATTCAAAGAAGGGAAAAGAAAGTAACATTCACAAGAGTAAAGTTCCAACCTCAAATCATGTACACAGATAAAGACAAATAATCCTTATTACAGTCAGGCCTTCTCATCAGAGAGCGTGTACATAGAACTGAATCTTCTTGTAAAGACGAAGTCACTCAAAGGCGAGGTCCAACAGTGCTCCAGTAAGAAGATAGTTTCACAATCTTTCTCAAGAATCGCCCAGAAGCAGTCAAAACTTCCAAATTCCATTTAAGCCTGGCAGGTTTTTTTGGAATTGCTTATGTGGTGAATTTTGAAATTTCCCTCGCCGCTGGTTTTCATCAGCCATGAGGGGCACAGGTCTAAGAGGCAAGTGGTCAGCCTAACCACACCCAGAATCCTGTCAACATCAGCCTGTGAGAGTCAGTTGAAATTGTCAAATACTGAATCCACAGATGGCCAAGGGGCCTCCAGTTCACCCATTGTATAAACGATTGGCAGGAGGCCATGGTGGAGTGACAATACTTTATATTTAATAATATTATTCAGTGATTTCACTGCTTTCTGTACACCTTTAAGTATGCTACTGAATTATTAAAGTGTGTGGGAAGAAAGGAGATTGCTGTTTTCTAAAGTTGAGGGGAAGGCATTCTGTGCATGCCCAGAAGTATTTTTCTTTCAGGACTCAACCTGTGTTGAAAACAAACTCTTGGGTCAGTCCCTAATGAAATCTTGGAACAAACTAAATAGTTAAGGAGGTCAATAGTTAAGGAGTAGTAGACCAATTTTAGTGGGGTAGCTACATTGTGGCAAAACCAAAAAGGAATCTTATGCCACCATAAAATAACACCACAAACTGAGTGCTCAGCTAACATAATTCTTCTCCATGAGGATGCAAACCATTTGCCACATCTTCCAGTTTTCCTTCCCACTTAAGCATCTTTTCATTGTTGCAAGAGATCTCTCACTTCATTCAGTGAGGCTTATTTCAAGGTCATTTGCGTCCACCATATTCAATTTACAGTGCACTTCAGCATTTTGGCTAGGTTCCTCGGCTGATGAGGCTTTCTGCTTCTGCTTGATCTTTTTTTTCTTTTTTTTGCACCATATCCTATTACAATCCACACAGTGTAAATCATAAGTTAGATAAAATGTGTTCTTTCGTAAATCCTGTCCTTTTTCCTTTACTGTTTCTTACCTAATACACAATGGCTATTCTATGTATGGTATCAGGAAGCCAAGTGACTAGTTTTGTCATGATATTTGGTTTGAATCTTTGTCTGGAAGTTCATGGTGGCTCTCAGCAAACAGCTCACAGAGTGGGAATTTGTGAAGATAGAGTGATGGAGAAAAAAAAACCATATATTCCATTCTGAGCTTTTTAGAAAAAGAGCAGAATAAAAATAATGTAAACAATTGATAACAGTAACAAGTGTAACTTTGAGCTACTGGACCATAAAGCAGAGCTCATCTGTAGGCACTTTCCTGCAATCCCTTTAAATGACTCTTTTCATCCTCTTACTACTGAATGGGAAGTCCTCTTTTCTTCTCTCAACATCAAACAGAACCCAATTTACCTTTCACATCTTGACTTTTCTTTCGAATCTACAAAGCTCTTCTTGAACAGAGAGGCCACATGTTATTGTTCATTTGGGTTGCTTCTACATGGAGGTTTTGCTCCACCACCCTCCAAAAAAAGTGCAATGTTTTTGGATGGGCTTCTTTGTGATATCAGTGTGCAGTCATCACTTTTTGGGTTTTCCCAGATCATAAGAACATAAGAGAAGCCAATGTTGGATCAGGCCAATGGCCCATCCAGTCCAACACTCTGTCACACAGTGGCCAAAAATACCAGGTGCCATCAGGAGGTCCACCAGTGGGGCCAGGACTCTAGAAGCCTTCCCACTGTTGCCCCCCCAAAGCACCAAGAATACAGAGCATCACTTGCCCCAGAGTCCCTATCTATACCTTGTGGATAATAGCCACAGATGAGCCTCTGCTCCCTCTTGAAGCTGTCCATGCTTGTAGCTGCCAGCACCTCCTGTGGCAGTGAATTCCATGTGTCAATCACTCTTTGGGTGAAGAAGGACTTCCTTTTATCCGTTCTAACCTGACCACTCAGCAATTTCACTGTTCATGCTCAAAGATCATATTCAAAGAGGGTTTGGAATCCATGTGGACAGAAAGGTGAGGATTTCTGCACCTCTCTGCCCCCATCTGATGCCACTTCTCCCCTTACTAACTATTCCCCCACCACTCAGAGGAGGCTTTTTTTAAAAAAAGGGAGGGGGGAGAGATATATTGTTATAGCATCACTACATTACAGCAATACCTACTATTGATTTTTTCCCTCGAAGTTGGCCAAAAGCACTCTGGTGGTGTAAGGGTGGGAATGACAAGTGTGAAAGAACACTGTGGACACTCTATCCATGTGGAGCATCTGTTTCTGCCACAAATGCCTCTGCATTTGTAGTGGCAGTAAGAGAGCATAACAGGAAATCATGCTTGTATGAAAGCAACCTGGGCTTCCTAAGAATTCCATTAGCAACCTGTTTACTTCATTTATACCCCACCTTTCTCCCTAGTGGGAACCCAAAGTGGCTTACATCACTTTCCTCTCCTTCATTTTATCCTCACAACAAGCTTGTAGAGTAGGCTAGGCTGACAATGCATAACTGGCCCAACGTCACCCAGCAAGCTTGCATGGTGGAGTGAGGATTTGAACCTGGGTCTCCCAGATCCTACACTAGCTCTACTCTCATATAACAAGAACATAGTTAGAAAACTACAAAAAGAATGGACTGCTTTTTGCCTAGCTTTAAGTAGGAAGAAACATATGAATTTATGGCTACATTGGCACACACATGGCTTGTTGTCATGCTTGCATGTTCCCTTCCCTCCCTTCCAAGTAGAGTTCCACTGAAGACTTCCTGGTTTCAGAAGGCTTGAAACTCTAATTTAATATGATGTCAAAATGTGGGCACATGAATAAATGTTTATTTCCCCATAGACCTAAATTCTAAACTAGTATATTAGCCAGTCCTAAGAAGCAAGAAAGACTGTTAGCATATATGTAACAGTAAAAGCCAGTTGTTCAAGCTGGATTCAGGAAAGAGGCACTAGAGATCATATTGCAAATTTACATTGGTTACTGGAGTGTACAAGAGAATTTCAGAAGAAAATCAGCTTGCGTTTCATAGATTAAAGCAAAGCTTTTGACAGTGTGGATTATGAAAAGCTATGATTTTAAAAGAAATGGATGTGCCACAGCATCTGACTGTTTTGATGCACAACCTGTACTCTGGACAAGATGCTACTGTTAAGACAGAATAGGGAAAAACAGAATGGTTTCCAACTGGCAAAGCTGTCGGACAAGGATATATTTTATCATCCTGTCTGTTCAATCTATATGCAGAACATATTATAAAGAAAGCTGGATTAGAATTAGATGAAGGTGGATGGCAGGCAGGAACATTAATAATTTAAGATATGCAGACGACACCGCTATTACTGACAGAACATAGTGAAGACTTGAAACAACTACTGATGAAAGTTAAAGCAGAATTTTTTATTTATCTCAAGGTGCTGCTGAACTCAAATTCTTGTTCTTCTACTACAGACTAATGCGGCTACCCACCTGACACCATAAGTTTGGTAGAGCAAGGGTGCTGCCAGACACTATTGATGCTATGAACTAGAAATCTATAAACAAACATGAGTTTTCTCACCTCTTTGATGACATACTGTACTTGTTCAGAATGCAACACAAGAGTTTTAATGGCACTTGGCTTGCAGGGAGAAAGTTCTTTATACACAACAGGAGTATAGCATCGCATTGCATATCTGAGGTCACTGGACTGCCGCCTCTCCTCCAAGATGTCTTCAAAGTCATATTTTTTTTTTGATGTGAGATTTTTCTGCTGGGAAGATAACCAATTAAGAATGAGACAGCATATTACTCTCCACAACAAACTTTTTAAGCCAGGCTTGTCTAAGAAGATATATTTATGTGGCTATATATACAGACTCGACTGTGCGACTGAACAACAACAATATATACTAATTTATATATCCTAATTTAGCCCCCGCCAGTGTCCAGTAGCATATATTTAGCACACCAGCACAATATAAGCAAGAGAAAGTTACAGTAGCCTGTTTCTAAGACTGATTTAGTTAAAACATTGTACTGCCATTATCACAACCAAGAATTGGTTTATGGAGAAATGTCATTCCAGCACCTTTCCTGGTTTGTTACAGTGCATTAAACTTATTCTAAATCTGTCAAGATTATAACTGGCAACTTTGATTCATGCTTAGACAGTACAATTAAAAGGGATTAAGTCATACCCGACAGATATTATATATAATTTAAAAACAGAACACCACTCCCCTCTAGGAAATTATTTTCCACTTTCTGCAACAGATAAGAACAGTCTCCCCATTCTAGGCAGAGACAAGGAACACAGCTCTCCGTCTTGTGCAATGAATGCACCTGTCCAATATGCAGAGAATTAAAGTATTACCCAATCAGCAATGGCTACACAACTCAGGTTTATACTGGCACAAGTCTTTAAAAACACCAAACAAGAAAATCAAAGATATCGGTTCAAGGGTGCTGACAAAGCCAAATAAGAGAGCCACTTCTATGAAGTCTATTACCAGTTTTGGAAACCTACCTCAGGTCCCTGCGGGTCCTCTTCCAAGTAAGTATGCAGAAGTATAGGGCTTTAATGTCAGGTTCAAACTACATACTGACCTATGCCGCTAGCACATATTTGAAGACATGGAATATGAAAGGATTAAAGCAGCACCCCTACACACACCCGATACACTTATCGTTGTCTAGAATTCCCAGACGTGACGTCCAATCCCCGGGTAATGTGGAAGACTGACACATGAGCGCCAAAACCTGCTTGCTTATAGCTAAAGGCGCTGCGGCTTTTAACAGGCAATTCAGTAAGTGCAGCTTTCTTCATACACTTCATCGTCATATCGAATGAGAACGCACTTAACTGGTTTTCGGAATACTCTGTCCATACACAAAAGGTGACAGCCCCGTCACGGCTTCCCATCGCGGCACACACGCACGCGCAGAGGGAACTACGCGCTGCTTACACTCCGGGAGGGGTGGGGGGAGACGGGGCAGCAGCAGCCGCTGCCGCCGGTCCCCCGGGCCGGAACGGAGGTTTCACACACACTCAGCCGTCCTTGCCAATCACAGTGCAGCATTCCCTACCCCCACCACGCAAAAGCCACCTACAGAATACATGGTGGTCCCTCGCCGAGTGCTGCCCCCGACCATTGCCGCCATTGCCAGTTTCTTCCACCGGCGGCCGCTGCCCCGCTACACTCGCTCCTCCCTGTCTGGCTTCCTCCACGGTCTCGGCCGGCGACCGGCTGCGCCCATTAGCCCGCCCCTGTTGCACTCTTCCTGCCCCGGCGGCTCTTCGAACCAAGCCCGACTGAGGGAGGGGAGAAGGGCGGAAGCACCCCATGGGTGCCGCCATTTTGGCTAAGACGGTAGTCGCATGCGGCCAAATCTCCTTCAGCGGACTTGTGCTGCTCCTTTTGAGTGGAGGGGAGAAAACGGGCGTATGGCGAAGACGGAGAGTCTGGTGGGCGAGCATGAAGGGGAAACGGCAGAAGAGGATGCGGGTATCGCAGTCTGCTTGCTGGATACTGTCTTGGACTCCTTGTACGATTTTGGTACGTAAAGAGTCTGGTGTCTGCTCCAGATAGTTCGTGGTCCGCGCCTGATTTCAGGCTCATTTGCTCGGGAGTTTTACACCTCTCCCTTTTTCGCATAACCGTTTCTCGCTCTTATTTCTTTTACTCATAATGATTGCTTCCATTGATTGAAATAAGCATGGACTATATGCCACTTCATAAAATCCGTCAATTTCATAGATAAATTTACAGTCTGTAATTCTGGTGGACAGCTGTGTTGGTCTGAAGCAGCGGAACAAAATTTGAGCTCAGTGGCACCTTTAAGACCAACAGAGTTTTATTTAAGGTATAATCTTTTGTGTGCAAGCACACTTCTGTTAGTCATCGTGTGTAAGGGAATAACTCCCGTTGAAATAGATAAAACGGAGGAAACATAGTTTAGCCATTTTGGTGTTTGGTGTAGTGGTTAAGTGCAGGGACTCTAATCTGGGAGAACCGGGTTTGATTCCCCACTCCCCCACTTGCACGTGCTGATGTGACCTTGGGTCAGTCACAAGCTCTGGCACAGCTGTTCTCTCAAGGACAGTTTCTGTCAGAAGTTCTCTCAGCCCCACCTACCTCACAGGGTGTCTGTTGTGGGGAGGGGAAGGGAAAGGAGTTTTTAAGCTGCTCTGAGAACTCCAAGTGAAGGGCGGGGTATAAATCCAATCTCCTCATCCTCTTCTTCTTCGTCTTCTTCCTGGTGAGGCTTAATCCCAGGTAATTGTGCCTGGCATTGCAATCCAGAGATAAGGTAGGTGGAGGAAACTAGAGGAAAGTATCCAGAGGTGCTGAAAAATGCTGGTTTAAGTTTATGTTGTTGTTCAGTCGCACAGTCGAGTCCGACTCTTCGCGACCCCATGGACCAGATTACGCCAGGCCCTCCTGTCTTCCGCTGTCCACTGAAGTTTGCTCAATTTCATGTTTAAGTTTATAGAATGGCCCAAAGCATTTCAAGTTTTACAACTTGGGGGGGGGGGGTCTTTTGTAATTCTTTCTAGAAAGAACAACACATTCTGTATCTGATTCATAAGAAGTGAAATAGTAGACATCATGAGAATATACTGAAGTTGGTAGTTAGTTGGTTGGTTTACTTTGAGAGTGTATATGCCACCTATTTGGTCCTGCTCAAGGCAGTAAAACAATACCTTAAGTACTGTAAAAACAGTACCTTAAGATTGTAAAACATCATTACTTATTGGCATCTACATGTGCCCCCTTGCCCAGATTGCCTGGAGGTGTTACAAGCCGTGGCTGGATGGCTTCGTCTGAGCCGAATGAAAATGAAACCGACAAAGATGGAGGTCCTGTGGTTAAGTTAGAGCGGCCCAGAGTTAGGGATCCCATTCCCGACCTTAGATGGGGCTCCTTTTTGCCGGCATTGGAGGTTAGGAGCTTGGGAGTGCTCCTAGACGCCTCCTTAACAATGTAGGTGTAAAGTACTGTACCTGTGCCGCATGGAGACTCAGACTACGACATGCCTTCAGACGCATTTATTGTACTTCACACACAAGACTGAAAAGCCGGCCCTGCAAGGGCCAACTATATACACCCCACCCAGTACACCCATGGTCCCATTGGAGGGTTTGAACTTCCAACCAGATGGCCTATTGGTGGACACTAGGTGGTCTAGGATCAGAGGTCCCATTGTGTTTGGGACCTGAGCTCCTTACTTTAGCCACGGACCACTGGTGGCAGTCCACGTACATAACACCCCTCCCCCCATAGTTCCAACCCAACCTATGCGACATTGTCCTGGAAACAGGCTGGTGGTCTGCACTCTCGCAGGGAACGCTGGGCTGCAGGTACAGGGTTGCTCACAACCGCATCACGTTGACTGGCTGGTTCTGGTTGCTGGGGCGGTGGCGGTTCCACTGGTCCTGATGTTGTGGCCGGTGGTTCTACTGCTGGCGCCTCCCTGTGGATTGGTCTGGGCGCTTGGCTCGGGGTTGACAGGCTAGGGTCCCACGAGCCACGGGGGTTGTTCCTCTGCTACCGGAAGTTGTCTCCTCCACAGTTGGTCGATGTGTTTCTTTAGGAGTTGATCATCCTCTGTAGACACTTCGTATAACATGGGGCTGGTAGCCCATATGACTCTTCCCGCCAGCCACGAGGGTCCCTTCCCAAAGTTCCTTATGTAGGCGGGGTCTTCTGGGAAGAACCCCCTGGGAGCTTCCCATTGTTCCATCATCTTCCTGGATTCCGGTGCCTGGTCTGGATGTAGCCTGTCCAACAGGATGGTGGGGTGGTGACCCATCAAGAGTTCTGCAGGGCATCGGCCACTGGTGGGGTTGGGTGTCGTCCGCTGGGTCAGGAGGAAGCATGCAAGACAAAACTCCCAGTCTCCGTCTGAGATCTGTCTGAGGGCTTCTTTTGCGATGCACACCATTCTCTCCGCTTGCCTGTTGGTCGCGGGGCAGAAAGGTGCCGGCCTCATGTGGCAGATGAGGTTCCTCTGCAGGAAGTCCTGGAACTCTGCCTACGTAATGCTGCCCCGTTGTCGGAGATGATGGTGTCTGGTAGTCCATGAGTTGCAAAGATCCAGCACGGTACTCAGTTGACAGCCTTTGTCGATGTAGTGTTTACCGGGCTTTGTCGATGTAGTGTTTACCAAGACCACGGCGCTGACTTGTCTAACAACCAGTGCAGCGGCTTGGCTACCGCTGCCTTGTGAGGGAGAAAGGCGTGGTAGAAGTTCAGAAGCCCTAAAAATGCCTGCAGTTCCACCTTGTTGCTGGGCGCGGGGGCCTCCACAATGACCTTGACTATGTCCAGGGGACTTTTGGGGGGGGAGCACACCGGAGCCAAACCCCGCACCCAGCTAGCGTCCTCGGGAGACTTTCAGGCAGCCGAATGTCAATTTCAGCTCCATTATATCCTATGGGCCATTGAAGTCAATGGTGAAAACATAGGGTATATTCTGGGAGCTAGAGGGAGGGTTTGAGGGAGAGGCTCCAAACTCACAGGATAGCTGATGGAGCCTCTCCCCAACATACCCACCAAGATTCAAGAACATTGGATCAGAGGGTCCAATTCTATGGGCCCCTAAACAGGTTGCCCCATTCCCTCCATTGTTCTCTATGGTGGGAAAAAAATAACTTTTTTCCCACCATAGAGAACAATGGAGGGAATAGAGGCAACCTTTTTGGGGGCCCATAGAATTGGACCCCCTGATCCAATGTTCTTGAAACTTGGTGGGTATCTTGGGGAGAAGCTCCATCAGCTACCCTGTGAGTTTGGAGCCTCTCCCTCAAACCCCCTCCCCTCTAGCCCCCAGAATATACCCTATGTTTTCACCATTGACTTCAATCGCCCATAGGGTATAATGGGGCCGAATTGCCGCCGAATTTCTTTCATTCCCTCCTTTCCTTCTTTCTTTTTCCTCTTCCCTCCTTCTTCTCTTCTCTCTTTCTTTCTTTCCCACCTTCTTCTCTTCTCTTTTTTCCTCCTTTCCCTGTTTCCCTCCTTCTTCCTTTTCTTTCTTTCCCTCCCATTTCCTTCTCTTTCTTTCCCTCTTTCCTTCCTTCTCTCTACTCTCTCTGTTTCCTTCCCTCTTTCCTCCTTCTGTGGCCCAACTCTTATGAGAAGGAGTTTAAACTTTAAACGCCTTCTCTCTTAGCTCCCCCACCCAGACCAGCTAGGGAAGGGGAAGGGAGGCTTTTGAAGATACCACCCCCCCTTTTGCTTCCCCTTCTGACATCACTTCCGGTGATGTCAGGGGGCGTGGCATATGCTAACAGTCTAATAACTCATTAGCATACCATATGCTAATGAGCTCCTGCAGCTGTTTTTCTACGAAAAGACCCCTGACTATGTCCCTCACTGGATGGAGGCCTATCACGTTGACCTGGAACCCCAAGAAATCCACCTCCGGGACCTCAAGAAGGCACTTCTCCCTTTTGACCTTCAGGCCTGCCGAGTCGAAGTGGTGCAGGACAGTGTGGAGACAGGAGGTGAAGTCATCTGGGGTGGCCATGGCAATGTGAACGTCATCAAAGAAGGGCGTCACTCTAGGGATCCCTTTTAACAGAGATTCCATTAGCTGTTGGAATATCCCTGGGGCCACACTAATCCCAAACTGCAGCCACTTGACTTTGAATGCCCCCCATTGTGTCATGATGGTCTAAGTGGCAGCCATGGCCTCATCCACGAGCAGTTGTTGGTATGCTTGTGCAAGATCCAACTTCCCAAAGATCTTGGCCCCAGCTAAGGATGCTAACACATGACTCATGACCGGGACCGGGTAGGAGTGATAGTGGAGGGCCTTGTTCAAAGTGCATTTATAGTCCGCGCAGATGCAGATGCCGCCATTAGGCTTTACAGGGATTACTACAGGAGTCTCCCACAGTGCGTGTGAGATGGTTTCAAGGATCCTTTGTGCCACCAAACAGTCTAGTTCCGTGTCTGTTTTTGGCTGCAACGCTATCGGGGCATGGCGGAACCACATGTGGATGGGGGCAACCAGGGGGTCTAGCTGCAGTGCAACCAGGGGCCCTTATAACAACTCAGAGCCCCATCGAAAACCCTGGGGAATTCCCCGCAAATCTTGGCAAAATCCCTCTGCATGCATTGCCTCACCCCCCCAGGGGCGCGAACCATGCCCGCCTCAAGAGATTAACCAAGTTGCTCTCGACCACTATCAAGTCCAGTGAACCCTCAAACCCCCTGTACTTCACCCAGAAGGTTCTCACACCCCGAAGTGGGACCAGGTCCTGTTGGAAATCCACTAGGCTCAAGGGCAACAGGCGCAGGAGGGACACCCCCCCCCGTTTGGGCAAAGTCTGTTCAGCATTTCCACTGATATGATGGAGGCCGCTGACCCGGAGTCCACTTCCATTGCGCAGCAGGACCCCTCTATCTGGACCCGGACCTGGATCTTCGGGGCTGCGGGCAGGTTGGGGAGACGTAGTACCTGTAACGAGGGTTGACTGGTCAAGAGGTAGAGGTCATCTGATTCCACGGTGGCCTCATAGTGTGCGGAGGTCTGTCTGTGCGGCTGTGGTGGGTGGTTCCGGTTGCCCCTGGATCTGCAAACACAGGCGAGGTGTCCATGTTTTCCACACGTGTGGCAGGTGGCATCATGGAATCGGCATGACTTATGCTCGTGTTCCTCTCCGCAGTTGGCACATGTGGCATGCCCCGCTGTTTTCCTGGGGTGCCCTGAGGTGCCAGTGGCTCCTGGCGGCTTCCTGTGACTGGAGGGGCGGACAAGGCAGACATCTTCCTCGATAAAGTACTCGAGCACCAAGTTGGGGAGCATGAGGTGGGGTGCGGTTTGTGGCCTGTCTCGATGGGAGGCCTCGTAGGCACTGGCGAGTTGGAGGGCATCGTCGATTTTGAGATCGGTGGTGCCGATCATCTTATGGCGGAGCTTCACGTCGCTGATTCCCCAGACAAACTGGATCAAGATGTTCTCTTCCTCCTTGGTGAATGCGCACTCCATGGCATGTTGGTGCAGCACTGCCATAAAAGCTGCGCCCCTGGAACTCCATCCGCCTGGCCATCGTCATTGCCTTGGGCATGAAATACCTGGTCAAGGCCTCAACTATCTCTTCATACAGGCATTCCAGGATTGCCGTAGGGGCCAGAAGGCTCTTTGCGAGTGGAATGGTGGCCATACCACAAGAACTGAGGAGGAGGACCCTTCTTTTGCCAGGGTTGGTCACCTCATGTTAGGCGAGGTAGCAAGTCAGCTGGTCTGTCCACGAATCCTAGAACTCGGGATGTGTGGGGTCGAAGACTTCGAGGTGTCCTGGAGCAGCAGCTGTGACTCTAGCGAGATGCAGGGAGCAGAGTCAGGGAGAGCCAGGCGAGATGCGGTTGTGCTCGGGAGTGGTGCGGGTGCGGTGGCTTCCTCTGGATCGGTCCTCGGTGCTGTGCTGGTTGGAGAGTCCGGCCCGCTCATCAGGATCCCATCCTCGTCGCCACTGTAAAGTACTGGGTTTGTCACAGGAGACTCAGACTACAACATGTGTTCAGACGCATTTATTGCACTTCAAACACAAGACTGAAAAACTGGCCCCGCAAGGGCCAACTATATACACCTCACCCAGTACACCCACGGTCCCATTGGAGGGTTTGAATTTCCCACCAGGTGGCCTATTGGTGGACACTAGGTGGTCTAGGATCCAAGGTCCCATTGTGTTTGGGACCCAAGCTCCTTACTTGAGCCGCCGACCCCTGGTAGCAGTCCACGTATATAACAGGAGGCCCAGGTAGCAGCCACTGCCAAGTCGGCCTTTTACCATCTTCGGCTGATTAGGCAGCTGTTTCCCTTCCTTAAACACGATGACCTAGCAACAGTGATCCACATGATGGTCACCTCGATACTGGACTACTGTAATGCTCTCTTCATGGGACTGCCCTTGGCACAAATCTGGAAACTACAGCTAGTGCAAAATGCTGCAGCCAGGCTTTTGATGGGCCTCCCCATGTAGGAGCACATCCAACCTGTGCTAAAAGCACTGCACTGGCTGCTGATAATATACCAAATTCACTTCAAGGTGTTGGTTCTTAACTTTAAAGCCCTCTATGGACAGGGACCTGCATATCTGAGGGACCGCCTTTCCCCACGTTTCCCGGAGAGCACGGCGTTCAGGGCTGCAAAATCACCTCATCCTCCCTGGTCCAAAAGAGGTCACACTGGGCTCAATCAGGGCCAGGGCCTTCTCAGTGGTGGCTCCATACTGATGGAATGAGCACCCGGATTACATCAGGGCCCTGCAGGACCTCTTACAGTTCCACAGGGCCTGCAAGACGGAGCTCTTCCACCAGGCTTTTAACGAGGAGCCGCACATAACAACTGCATTGTGTTAGACCCTCCCCCTGGATGTTCCATCAGCAGCCTGTGCCCGCCAGCAAAACCAGAAAAGATAAGCTGAATTCCAGCTCTGACTATTCCTTTTTGTTTAACCAACATGTCCTGCTGTGACCACTATACAGTTTTCTAATGTTATTATTACCATCTGTTCTAGCTCTAGCTCTAGCATCTAGCAGTTTATGTTTGTTAAATTGTATGATAAATTAAGATTTTTATGTGTTGTTTTATGTATTTTATATTTTTATGTATTCTATGTAAGCCACCCTGAGCCTGCCTTGGTGAGGAGGGTGGGATATAAATTGAATAAATAAATAAACCAACTATTGAGCACTAAAAATATTCATTAAATCACACCTCAGATCAAAAGCAGCATCCTTTTTAAATGCATGTGTAAAAAGAAACGTTTTGCTGCCCTGACTCCTAAAAGCCTGTATGATAGGTGCCAGGTGAGTCTCAAAGGGGAGGGTATTCCATTGGCAAGCAGTAGAAGAAGGAGGAGGAGGAGATTGGATTTATACCCCACCCTTCACTACCCGAAGAAGTCTCAGAGCGGCTTACAGTCTCCTTTCGCTTCCCCTCCGGTCCCCTACCCTGTGAGGTAGGTGGGGCTGAGAGAGCTCTCTCGAGAACTGCCCTTGAGAGAATAGCTCTGAAAGAACTTATGACTGACCCAAGGTCACACCAGCAGTTGCATCTGGAGGAGTGGAAAATCAAACTCAGTTCTCCCAGATTAGAGGCTGCATTCTTAACCACTGCACCAAACTGGCTCTCTGTCTCTAGCTGCCACCCATCTTCTCTCTGATGGGGGGGGGCACAGAGAGCAGAGCTTGGTATTTACTCCCTCCAGTGCCAGTGTCAGTGTGCCTTTTCCCATCAGATTATGCAGAGCATGGGAGGGAGGGTGCTGTTGCAGTCATCCTGCTTTTGGGTTTCCTAGAGACAGCTGGGTGGCCACTGTATGAACAAAATGATGGACTTCATGGACCTTTGATCTGATCCAGCATGGCTCTTCTTCCTCTAATCTGTACCCTAATCTGGCCTCATCTGGAGTACTTTAAGAAAGATGTAGATCAGTGGTGGCGAACCTATAGCACACTTTAAAAAAGATGTAGATCAGTGGTGGCGAACCTATGATCTCTGATAACATGTACTTCAGTTCTCATAGGCTTTTTTAGATGTTTTCCCAGTTGTTTTAATCCAAAGGTGTCAGTGTAAGCCATCAGAGAAGTTTGTTGCTTCTAGTTTCATTAATCTTTCATTCAGGTATTTGATCCAGTCAGAAGTCCAAAGCAGGGAAGCTGCTTGATGATACAACTTAATACTGGGAACCGCTAAATCTCCTCTTTTTTTCATCTTGTAAAACTTTAAAACTGATCCTTGGTTTCTTGCCATTCCATATGAATGTGTTTATCTGTCTCTGCCAGTCTCTTAGAATCTTATCATGTATTTCAATTGGTAACATCTGGAATAGAAAGTTGATATTTGGGAGAACATTCATTTTTATTGCAAACATTTTCCCAAGCCAAGACAGGTTTAGATTAGACCATCTCTTCAAATCCTCTTGAATTTTCTACCAAACTAATTTATAACTTTTATGAAAAAGTGTGTCTGTTTCCCTAGACACATTTATTCCCAAATATTTAACTAAATTAGATGCCAAATTACATCCTGTGATTATTTTAATATTATCTTCTTTTTGTTAGTTCTTGTTAGCAGTTATGTCATTAACAGTGGCTGGAACCCTAAGGTCTGATTTAGGAATGTCCGAGGCCGTAGGTATGCTCAGTGGCTTTTCTTCACTACTTTTTGGAACCTGAATCATCACAAATTACTTTGGAAAGTCTCCTCCGCTTCAAACACAGCTTGCCTCATGGCGGTTGTGAGCTGTTGAAAGAAACAAGCCCAAAGTCCCCTTGGGAGTATAAGACTAGTTATTTGTTCTTTCTTTCTTTTTTAATTTGTATTTATGTGTGTATGCCTGGAAGTCATGGCTGACTTCTGGTGACCCCTAGCGGGGCTCGGACATTTCAGAGAGGTGGCTTATTATTGCTTGCCTCTGCGTTCCAGTTCCTTGGAGGTCTTCCTTCCAAGTACTTGCCAGGGTCAACCCTACTTCACTTCCGAGGTCAGGGCACTAGTAACTGGTTATTGAGTTCTTATCTTATGTAGCTGTCGGCCATGTAACCACCGGTTTGGCTCTGTCAACAGATAGATTAGCTCTGTTTTACTAATCAGTGACGACAATACCATATGTAATTATGTCTCTCTTAAGCAGGGATGCATAAGCCTGTTAATCCTGGGTTACTTAGGGATTCTTTCATTTTCATGTACTTCTTATTCATCATCTAGGTTCTTTTTAAAAATGTGTAGGTGATTCTTCTATGTTAGTATCTTATAAATCATGAAATCTTTGGATACTTAAATCCAGTGACTGGAGCTGTGAATGGGCAAGACAGATCTTTCTAAAAACCTGAAAAGGCCCTGGGTTTGCAGAAAAATGAAACTGGAAAAAAAATCATTGGGGGCTTTAAAAATTGAAAATGATAAAAGGAGTGCCTGTAGCTGATCATTGCAACTAATAATGTCACTTAAGACAATGCTTCCACCTGGATTGAATTGAAACCTAGGTTTCCTGTCTCATTACCAGTGCTCATTTCTCCACGCCTATGATCCCTCTGCATATCTCACCTAAAACTAATCATGCCTGCTATTGTCCTTCACCTGCTATTGTCTTTTGCCTGCTAATGTCATTTGGTATCTGAAATCACTCCATTTTCTATATACAGGACAGATGGACTTCCATTCTAGCTGTATCTGTAGAATTGAGATTGTAAGAGAGTTTTAGATTTTTATATGAACTTCTACTCCTCCAAAAAATCTTCAATTAAGTAAAAGTAATAGTTTGATGTCAAATTTGAAGATACCTAAGATATCAGAGGAAGATAAAGCTGTTCTTAAACCAGCCTATAAGTATAGATGAGATTAAGGAAGTTGTTAAGAAATTCTCAAAGAATAAAGTCCCCAGGTTTGATGGATTCATACTCGAAGTTCTTTCAGAGTTTTATTGATATGGTA
The DNA here is from genome assembly GCA_029375565.1 of Gekko gecko. Classification (NCBI taxonomy): domain Eukaryota; kingdom Metazoa; phylum Chordata; class Lepidosauria; order Squamata; family Gekkonidae; genus Gekko; species Gekko gecko. The sequence continues at coordinate 125,248,796 of JAPDNY010000001.1, read as the reverse complement.
CCAAATCCTTTATTATCAGCTGTAAATGAATTTTTTGCAGCACAATGGTTACCAGTATCATGGATTGAATCCAAAATGATAGTAATTTTAAAACTAGGAAAGGATCCAATGCAAGTAGGCTCATATAGAGCTATCAGCTTATTAAATTATGATTATAAAATAGTTACCTCGCTAAGGTATATCAATGAGGACCAATTGGGTTTCATCCTTGGTCATTCAGAAATAACAAATATTAGGAAACTTACTAACTTACGCCATTATGTAAAAAAAAAGACAATCTTAAAGCTGCATTTTTATTTTTGGATGCAGAGACAATTGGAGACCATTTTATGAATGGGTGGAAAGAAACTTTGAAGACCATGAATAATTAATATAATTACTATAAACTTGGAGAAACTCTAATTTGAACTCTGTAGAAACTTTTTTCAGGATCCACTATAGAAGATTTTAATGATTTGATTAAGTGTTATCAACATCAGGAAATATAGAAAAGAGAGAGATTTGGGAACAAAGAATTAAGATGGAAAATTTGTGACAGCTATTTTATAAACTTGATGGAACTTCCCTTTATGACTTATCCCATCTCTTGTACCCTTCTATCCCCATACCCTCCCTGTCCTATAATGTGTTAATTTGATTTGTCAATGTTTTAAATGAGTGTTGATTTGTCAGTGTTTTAAATGATTTATTGTATTTTATCATATGTAAAATGTATATTGTCCATCAGTTTTGTGGAAGCCACCCTGAGCCTGCCTTGGCGGGGAGGGTGGGTAAAAGTTAAAGCAATAAATAAATAAAGTACAGATAAATACAAATAAATAAATAATAGAGTAATGCAGAATGGCGTTAAACCACGTGGGGTCCCTACTGGGAAGGAAAGCAAAGTATAAATATCCAAATAAATAAATATGTATGTAATTGGTAGTCTAGGAAACTTGCATTCTTTTTTTGGTAAATACAATTTATTATTGGATATATCACATGTTCAAACATTTTCAACCAACCTACATACCCATTTTTTCTAATTTCCCCTTCTCCCCCCCCCAAACAAGACTTCCCGCACCGCTCCAACCCCATTAATATCTCTCTTATTCTATTACAATTATTCCTAAACTTATTTTCTCTAGCAAACGGTAACAATTCAGAAATCTAATTCTATTTCATTTTCCACTTAATAACTATCAAAGCAGATCAAACCGCGTTTAATGTCCTAGTTTTTCAGCAAGTATTTTTGAAAGTCTTTCCAGTCTTCAAAAAAAGTTTCATCTTCTTCGTTGTTTAATTTTCTTGTTAATTTGTCCATTTCTGCTAAAAACAACGTCTTTTTAATCCATTCCCATGTTTCAGGTACTTTATCTTGTTTCCAACATTGAGCAAAAGTCAGTCTTGCTGCTGTAGTCAAGTACCATAGCAGTGTTCTCTTGGCTACATTTATTTCTTCCATTTTAAGACCTAACAATAACATCTGTGGGTCTTTCTTAAAAGTACATTTCAAAATTTTTTGTATCTCATTGTGGATCTCTGTCCAATACTTTACTGCCTTATCGCATGTCCACCACATATGGTAAAAAGACCCCTCATGTTTTTTACATTTCCAACATTTGTTGGACATACTTTCATTTATAATAGCAATTTTTTTAGGCGTCATATACCATCTGTACATCATTTTATAGCAATTCTCTTTAACATTTACACACGTTGAAATTTTCATTGATTTTTTCCACAAATATTCCCAAGATGTCATTAATATCTCATTATTAACATTTACAGCCCATTTTATCATTTGCTCCTTTACAACTTCATCCTCAGTATACCATTTCAATAACACCTTGTACAGTTTAGAGATCATTTTTTTATCTTTTTCAAGCCATACAGTTTCAATTTCAATGTTCTTTGCTCTAAAACCATGTTCTCTTTTATCGGTCTTAAATAGATCATAAATCTGTCTATACTTCAACCAATCATATTCAAATTCAACATCAAATCTATCTTTTAACACAAAATTTTTCCCTTCAAATTTTAAAAGATTTTTATAAGGTAGCCAATCTAGTCCTTGGTTTCTTGAATATGGATTAATTACTTCCGCTGGCACAATCCAAAGTGGTCTTTCTTCTGAGAAGAATTTTCTATATCTCGTCCATGTCTCGAACAGTGATTGTCTTACAAAGTGGTGTTTAAAAAATTTATCCACTTTTTCTTTTCCATACCATAAATATGCATGCCATCCGAATTTGTTATCATGTCCTTCCAGGGCCAATAACTTCTTATTGTCCAAATTAATCCACTGTTGCAACCATGTTAAACAGACGGCATCATAATACAGTCTTAAATTCGGTAGTTGTAAGCCTCCTCTCTCTTTTGAATCACATAAAATTTTCATTTTAATCCTTGGCTTTCTTCCTGCCCATACGAATTTGGATAGTTCTTTCTGCCACATATCCAATACCTTCCTTTGTTTTAATATTGGAATAGTCTGAAACAAAAACATCAAACGTGGTAAAACATTCATTTTTACAGTTGCGATTCTTCCCATCAGTGATAAATTCAAAGTGTCCCATTTCTTCATATCTTGTTGAATCTTATGCCACACCTTTTCATAATTGTTTTTAAACAAGTCAATATTTTTCATGGTTAATTCAATTCCAAGATATTTAGTCTTTGTGACCACTTCACATTGAATTTTCTCTTGCAATTCTGTTTGTCTTTGTTTCGTCATGTTTTTACACATCACTTTGGTTTTGCTTTTATTAACATAAAATCCCGCAACTGACCCAAACTCTTCAATTTTTTCCATCAATTGTGGTATTTTCTCAATTGGGTCTTGAATCATAAACATTACGTCATCTGCAAATGCCCTGTACTTGTAGGCAAAGCCTTTCACTGTAAGTCCTTCAATACTATTGTCTTTCCTTATCGCTGTCAATAATATTTCCAATATCCAAATAAACAGCAACGGAGATAATGGGCAACCTTGACGCGTTCCCTTTTGGACTCGGAAGAAGTCCGTCCTTTCTTTATTTATATTCAAAGCCGCTTTTTGTTCTGAATATATTGCCACAATCATGTTTAAGAAAGACTGTCCAATATCCATTTTTTCAATAACTTGTAGCATAAATTCCCAATTTAAATTGTCAAAAGCTTTTTCCGCATCTAAGAAGAGGAATCCTACTTCTTTTTCAGGATGCTTGTCATAATATTCAATTGCATCTATCACCACTCTCAAATTGTCTCTGATTTGTCTATTTGGTAAAAATCCAGCTTGTTCTTCCGCTATTGTATCTTTCAAATACTTTTTCAGTCTCTCAGAAAGGAAACTTGCATTCTAAAGGAGGAGGATTAAAATGTTGAGGTTGTTTATGAAGTTGGTTTGACTCTGAGCTGCTGAGGGAAGGCCAACAACTGGCCATTACTAGAAAAAGTACCTTGTATTTAAAAAACCCTTTGACCTGATTGGTTTAAAAATGGAAACCATAGGATTCTTTTTACACTGTACTTATCTGTCCTTCATTTAAAAAATAATCATACTCTTTCTTTATGAAGGCATGTGGTGAATGAAGTGAAATGATGGTGTAAGATAGAATAGTTTAAAAATATCATTACAGTGGGAAACCTGATCTGTCCAAAGATCTCTGCACTTAATTTTTTAAAACAGGAAATCTTTTGTATATAATGTTTATATGAATTGTGTATGTACTATGTATAAATATAAAAAAGTAAATTCAATTAATTTGAAATGAAAAAGATATGCCTAGTTGAATAAGGGGACTGAGATGTGTTTGCTTTTATACCACAGGTGAATCATTACATCATGAGGGAAACAAGAAGAAAAGGAGCAAACAGAAAAAATCACAGGAGAAGTTAGGAACAAGAGCCAACAGTGCTTTCACAGAAGATGATAGCATGAAACATGAACATAGCACAGTAACGACAGGCAAGAGGCAAAGTGCCTCCAGCTTCTTTGAAAAGTTGAAAAATGAACTGGATTGTGATTTTGTTAATCTGAAAAGACCTCTTCAAGAATTGACTGCCTCTGATATTGTCCCCCATAAACTTGCCCCTCCTGAAAAAACAGCAGAGATAGAAGTTGTTACATTCCATGGTCACAAGAGGAAAAAGAAACCTAAATTTGAAATTGCTGAAGCTTATGGCTCAAAGGTAAAGTGAGCACAAATTGATATAAAATAATCCAGGTAAACCAGTAGTTTATATTGCTTCCTCAGATATTGTATGGTGCTGTGTTAGTCTATAGAAAAGCTCCAAATATTAATTTTAGGGGGAGTAAATCTTTTGAGAATGTGCCTCAAGCATACAAATCTGCCAACTAGAGAAAAACACTTAAATGGAGGAAATTGACTCTAGTCTCGGAGAGTTTGTATTAAAATGCATACATCAGTTTTTAAATTGAGTCTCCCTGTCTACACACGCATTCATTATGATGTAGTAGTTGGGGTGCTGGACTGAGGTTGGGGGACACCTGGGTTCTAAGGGTGAACTTGAACAAGTCAGTCTCTCTCATGGTTGTTATGAGGATAAAATGGAGATGGGTGGGGAATGAGAGCCAAAAAGAGCCAGCTTTTTCTCCCCTGCTTAGCCACCTGGAGTGATTTTTACCACAGGAAACTAAACAAGTGTCTAGTTGTAAGCTTTGAACAATCTATAACTGTCCCACTAACCATGTGATCCTCAGCATGTTTAGTTAAACTCAGCCTTGCTGAGTTCATTAGGATTTACGCTGTCATGATTAGGACTGAAGTGCTTAAAAACAAATGGTATATAAATTTATATTTTGAAATGGTATTTGATTCATCTTTTTATCTAAGGCAATGGTTCCCAACCTGAGGACCTCTACTTCGATTATAAAAATTTGGAACCTCAGCCCTCCTGTGCTTCCCCACAGGCACGTATACCACACATTGGCTAGCACCTTTTCGGAGTGTTGCATCATGCTGCATTTATTCTGTGGGGTCTTCCATCCCCTCACATCCTCCAAACAATACAGTGAGTTCCTTATCAGCTATAATTTTTAATCATATTTAAGAAAACACAGGTGTGGCCTAAAAGGTCAGGTCTCAGAGGGCAGCTGATTTTATAGGGCCAAAATTCAAAAGCTTTGACTCATGTTCTAATCTAATCAATTACGTCCCTTGGTTAGAAGAGACTTTGCACCAGAGATAGCAAACAACTTCTTTATTGGTTAACAACATGTATATAGAGGCCAGCTGATCAGGGGTGGGGAGGAAACTGGGCAATCTTTTAGAACTGCTCCAAGAAATAGAAAAAGACCAGTGTCGCACAAAACATGAACTTCAGTATTTAACTGCAAATAGCCACTGGCGGCCATTGTCTATGGATGCAACATGGTGTCTCTCTAAGAACATAAGAGTCCTGCTGGATCAGACCAGTGGTCCATCTTGTCCAGCATCCTGTCTCACAGTGGCCAGCCAGTTCCTCTGGACGACCAACAACAGGACATAGAGGCTGATGCTTCCCCTGATCTTGCCTCCTGGCTCTGGGATTCAGATGATTAGTGCCTCTGAATGTGGAGGTTCCCTCAGTCACCATGGCTAGTAGCCGCTGATAGACTTATCTGCCATGAATCTATCTAATCCCCTTTTAAAGCTGTTTATTCCTGTGGCCATCACTACATCCTCTGGCAGCAAATTCTACATTGCAATCACTCCCTGTGTAAACTAGTATTTCCTTTTGTCCGTCATGAACCTACTGCCCATCAGTTTCATTGGATGCCCTCGAGTTCTAGTATTTTGGGAGAGAGAGAAAAGTTTCACTTTGTCAACTTGACCCATACATAGTTTTATAAATCTCTATTGTGTCCCACCCATAGTCACCTCTTCTAAACTGAAAAGTCCCAGACTCTTCAGCTTTTCCTCATAGGGAAGGTGCTCCAGCCCCCTAATCATCTTGGTTGCCCTCCTCTGTAATTTTTCCAGCTCTGTGATGTCCTTTTGGAGATCCAGTGACCAGAACTGTACACAGTATTCTAAATGAAGCCACACGACAGATCTATACAAGGGCATTATAATATCAGCCATTTTATTCTCAGTCCCTTTCCTAATACTCTCTAACATAGAGTTTGCCTTTTTCATTGCTGCAGCACACTGGGTTGACACTTTCATTGAGCAGTCCACTACAAACCCAGGATCTTTTTCTCTTTCAGTCTCAGCAAGTTCAGAACCCATTGGCCTATACTTGAAGTTGGGATTATTTTGTCCTAGTGTGCATCCCAGACCACTCCTACAACATCCAGAGGCTGTCATTCCAGAACCGGAGTAGTCTGTTTGGGCCCACAGACCCTAATGGAAAATCCATTCCACATTTTTATTGCAACTCTACTTGTACTGTAATGTATTTCAATGGAGCCCATGCAAGTCAGTTGGCATTCCTGGCTCCCATTATTTCCTATGGGCCTTCAAGTGTTTCCCATTGTTTCCAATGGGCGATCCTGTCCTGCCTTTTAGTACATCCCTCTATGGTCCTCACACAGAGAGCGAGACACCAAAAAACTGGTGGGAAAGCCAAATACTATCCCTCCCATTACAACCCTGACCAAAACCCATAAGATATTATCTGCCTGACATTAAAATTTACCTCTGAATGCTCTTATTTTAATTTTACACAACAGGCTGATAGATGTGTGATTTCAGCAATGTCATGTCCTGACATCTGCCTTTTCCTCATCACCCTCCTCCCTTGAACTGGGAACCATTTCCAAACAAGATTTGGGAACTTCCTGCCTTATACGTGCATCGTTTCCCAAGTGTGCAAAGGTCTGGGATGAAGAACACCACCTCACTTAATTTCTACTGCAAGCCAGGGCAACAAGAACAAGGGGGCGGGGAGATCCAAGTAATGCAGTGCAAGGCCTTGCTCGCTCTCATTTCCAAATGAGAAGCCTCGCTAGAGCCAAACTTAAGGGTTTAAGAGGGAGGTAAAATGACTACCAAAGGGCAAACTCTAGCCAGCCAAGGTCAAGCATCCACCATCAGGTGCTCAATAGGCCCATTAAGGAAGCCTGCCTAAAAGAGGGCTGCCATTGGTGAGCGGCCCATCCACGCAGCCAAGCGGTGTGCCCACCGGCCCAGCAATCACTTTCTACCTGGGCTCGCCTCGACCTGCGTGGTCCCAGGGTGGGGGAAGATGAGAGAGAATTCTGATTGGAGCCACGTGGGCTGGCAGTCTCTTCTCACAGGCCTCGCACAGGCCCGCCACCGATGCTCTGCAGCGCACTCCACTCGCTCCTTTCCCCACCTTTTTACGATGTGCAAAAAACAAAGCGCTGCCCATGGCTCCAATGAGAAGGCAGTCCCAAACAGTGAATCGGCCATTGCATATCAATCTACTATTTTTCCCGCCAGCGCTGACCTCCTGAACCCAGGCTGAATCCAAAAAAAGCACCCACAACTGTAGTCTGAACACTTTCGCAAGGCTGGTTTACAGCTCAAGCCCACCGCCATGAAAAGAAGGAATGAAAACCAGACCTACAGCAATCAGCTGTTTCCGCCACTTCGGTGCAAAAGACTCCACTGGAGTGTTCTGTACAAAAGCAGGAGGTCGGTGCTGGCGGGAAAAAAAGAAACCTCCGCTTCAAGCAGCTTGAATAACAACTAGCTGCGCCTGCGCATGGCAAGGGGAGCAGAATTAATCTTGCAAACTACGGTGAGGCTCCGTCCCCACTTGAAGCCAACAGAAGAGGGCGTTTGTGCAGTAGGGGAAGCAAAGAGAGAAGAATAGAATTGAGAGATTGTGCCGCTGCTGTGGCACAACTCTGGAGAGAAGGACCTGGGGGCGGGGAGCTGGGGGCGGGGCTTGCCGCCATTGCCATTTTGTCCACTCCTGGGCTGCCGGAGTGGACCTCCGGTGCACTCCAGCCCCAAACAACCCCTGCTTGTGGGACCTCACTGCTTACTTCCTCCCACTGTGAAATCTGTCCATTGATTCCTACTGTTAGCTTACTGTCATTTAACCAGTTTTTAATCCATAAGAAAACATGTCCTCTTATCCCATGACTGTAGATTTTCTCAGGAATCTTTGCTGAGGTACCTTGTCAAAAGCCTTTTGAAAGTCCGCATAGGGTGGCCAGTTCCTCTGTGGCCACCAGCAGGGGATAGGGGATAAGGTTGCCAGATCCAGGTTGGGAAGCTCCTGGATATCTGAGGATGGAGTCTGGGGAGGACAAGAACTTCAGTGGAGTACAGTGCCGTAGAGTCCAACCTCCAAAGCATCCATTTCCTCCAGGGGAACTGATCTCTGTAGTCTAGAGATGAGCTATAATTCTAGGGGATCCCCAGCTCCCACCTGGAGACTGGCATCCCTAATTATATAATGTCTGCTGGATCACCATTGCTTGTTCACTTTCTCAAAAAACTCCCAAGAGTTGTTGAGACAGGATTTTCCTTTGAAGAAGCCATGTCTCTCTACGTGCCTAACAATTCTGTCTTTGATTACAGTTTCTACTAATTTCCCTGGGACAAACGCTAGGCTGACTGATCTGTAATTTCCTGGTTCCCCTCTGGATCCCTTTTAAAAATTGGTGTCACAGTTGCTACTCCACAGTCTTCTGGTTGGAGGGGCCACAGTGGCTCAGAGGTTAAGATGCTAAGCTGCAGACCCGAAGGTCGGTAGCTCGGTAGTTTGAGACCCTAGTGCTGCATGACAAAGTGAGCTGCTGTCTCTGGCCCCAGCTCCTGCCAGCCTAGCAGTTCAAAAGAAATTGCAAGTAGATAAATAGGTACCACTTTGGTGGGAAGGTAACAGCATTCCATGCGCCTCAGCATTTAGTCATGTTGGCCACATGATCACATCTTTGGACAGCGCTGGCTCTTCGCCTTGGAAGCAGAGATGAGCACCGCCCCCTAGAGTCAGATTTGACTGGCTTTTGAAAAAGGGAAAGCTTTACCTTTATCTAGTCTTCTGGTACAGCAGCTGAATTTAGTGATACTTACATATATGGATTACTAGATCAACAAGCTCACATCTGAGTTCCTTAAGAACTCTCAAGTGTATGCCATCAGAACCTGGAGACTTTGGTTTTTAATTTCCCCAGTAGGTCTTGAATTTCATCTCTAGTCACCTCAATTTTGCTCAGTTCATCACACTCTCTTCCTGAAAATAGGGGTTGTGTGTACATGCTCCACACTTAACACAGTGAACACAGAAGCAAAAAAGTCATTGACTTTCTCTACCATCTCCCCATCTTCCTTTAGCAATCAATCCCTTTATTCCTTTGCAATCCAAAGGCCCCACTACTTTTTTTTTTAAAGTTTATGCTTTTAGCAACCCTCCTCAGAATATTTTTGCATGCCTAATTATTGTGTTTCTTTTGCCAGAGCCTGTGGTCCCTCCTGTTCAATTCATTGGAGCAGACCTTCCATTTTTAAAAAGATGCCTCTTTACTTTTTATAGCTTCCTTGATTTGCATTGTTAACCATGCAGGCCTTCTTTTAGACTTGGCAGTACCTTTCCTTTCCTGTGGAATGTGTTCTATTTGGGCTTCAGTTGGTGTGGTTTTAAATAGTTTCCAAGCATCCTCTAGGGATTTGATTCTCTTGTGTTTCTCCTTCAGCTTTATTTTTACTATTTCCCTTATTTTTGTAAGGTTCTCTCTTTTGAACTTTGAACCGTTTTGGACTTTAGAGATAACTTTCCATTGATCTGAATGGTGAACTTTATAGCATTGTGGTGAATATTCCTGTTACAGACTACATTTAAAATGCTGTTTTTCTAATGCAGCAGAATCAGAGAAGGGGGGTGAATCGTTAACTCTGTTCAAGAATGTTGAGTTTGAGTGACAGGGTGTCCCTTTTCTTTGATTGGCCAGCGCCAGCTGAGGAAAATGTAAAATCAGCTGTGTGCTGACGGGAGAGTTGGTTTGTTGTGTGTTCCATAGCAGTTACTGTTCAGTAAAATAAAAGCTCAGCTAAAGGAGTGGATGTCTGAAGAGTCTGACTAAAAGTCTGTCAGACAGGTTCAGCTTTTTGAATAAAGGGAGAGACTCATGGTCTTATCTGTATTAAACATAACCTGAGAAAGACTTCCATCTAAGAATTCAGAGTCTAGTGTCAGCTGAAGCTGAAGTATGTTTTCACATAGATGCCAAGAACTGGGGCTTGAGAATTTGGCAAAGAGTGACTGGGTAGCAGGCTGAAGCTCCCAATCAGGCCAAAAGAAATAGGATTATATTTTCAGGGAAGAAATATAAGTCCTGCCCAGTTAAACAGGGAATTGGCACTGAGGCAGTCCTTGTTCTGTTGTGAAAGGAAATGGTTATAGACTACTTGGGAAAGAAGACACATGGTGATTTCAGAAAAAAGGAAATAATATGATACACTAAAAGAGTGACAATTCCAGAAAACCTGAACTATTATTAGGAAACTATATGCAGAAACATTGTAACCGAAACCAAAATACTTAGTTAACCATCTCTCACTGATAAGAACTAGGAATTTGTGAAAATGAACTGCTTTAACACAATCTTGTCTGTCAACTGAAATATATACTGTTTTACTGTACAGTCTCCAGTGACATTTCAAGGGATCTAAAAAGAGGGCTCCTGTTTTCTCCTGGTAAGTTCCTGGGTTGGGCAAAAAGCCAAATAAGATTCTGTCAAAGAGTAGGACATTCAGATTTATAAAACCTCAAAGATTATCATGCTACTGGTGGCCAGCTCAGTACCTGAAGCTACCAATTCCATTCCCTTCCCCCATTCCCTCCCCAGGAAGAGAGCCCCTGCCCCCATTCTTAGCAAATGGAGAGTACTCCATATTCTTGTTAGCCACACAAGAAGGACTCACTCTCTGTCCTTATAAAAGGCTTGTGGAGCTCCAGGGATGTCTGGACCACATTTTGAGAAACACTGAACTAAGGTCCTGACCATTAGATATCATTTTTAGGTAATATTTATGAACTTAATTTATGCCCCATCTTTCTCCTCAGTGAGGTCCAAAAGTGGCTTATACTGTTTCCTCTCCTCTAATTTATTCTCACAATAGCCTTGTGACTGGCACAAGATCATCCAGCAGGCTTTCATGGCAGAGTAGGAATTCCTATAGTATAATTTCAATGATATAAACTCCCAGTTTTACATGGTCATCTTTGTATTGCTCTCAGCCATCTAAAAGGAATCTTCAGCATTTGTTGTATCAGATACTTAAACTGGTTGAACTCTGTATGGACGATGAAAGCTGGTCAGCAAGGCAAACCACAAACAAGGTAGGGGTCTACCAGGAACTCCTTAGCATAATAGGCCACACCCAACAGCAGAGACTCATTAGCATATTCGGCCACACCCCCAACAGCACGGCTTCAGGGAGCCCAGGCAAGCCAGCCCTTGGAGGGGAGGGAAGGCAGTTTAAACTGCCTTCCCTTGGCTTGCCCGGGTGCCCCGCAGCCAGCCCTTGGACAGGCTGGGGAAGGCACAGGGAGGCATTTAAATGCCTCTCCAATTCTTCCAGCCCCGCCCCCCTGCCTTGGAGTCACCGGGTGGGTCGCTCTCCAGGCCTTTCCTCTGTGGCCACGCACACAGACGTTTTGGCTGTAGTGGGTGTGGCCAAATCTGAAAGCCATCTGGAACTCCGTTCCTGTGCGTTCCTGCCCCAAAATAGCCCTGGTTGGGGATCTCCCCAGAAGATTAGGTAAAAGGTACAGGCTTCCCTTGCTCGAAAGCCAGTTGAATCCGAATCTAGGGGGTGGTGCTCATCTCTGTTTCGAAGCCAAAAAGCCAGCACTGTCCGAAGATGTTTCCATGGTCATGTGGCCAGCATGACTAAATGCCAAGGCACATGGAACGCTGATACCTTCCCAGCGAAGCGTTACCTATTAATCTACTTGCAAGTTGTTGCTTTCGAACTGCTAGGCTGGCAGGAGCTGGGGCCAGAGACGGGAGCTCACTCCATCACACAGCACTAGGGTCTCGAACTGCTGAACTATTGACCTTCCAGTCTGCAGCTCAGCATCTTAACCTTTGAGCCACCACAGCCCCTCCCAAGAAGATTGCAACTTTTTAAATTAATTTGTAGGAAAAGCCCTGCCTTCCCTCCCCCCCCCCCAGCCTTTAGCCTCAGTTTGCCATAAGGGACCCACTTTTTTAACATATATCTATATTTTCTCTCAATTTTTCTTCTTTATTTCCTTTTCTTTGCATACTTGCACTGTCTCATTTTTTCTCCTTTTCTGCAATTCTCTTCCACTTTCTTTCTTAATTCTTCTCTTCACTCTTTCTCTTTGTTTTAAAACCGAAACAAAAAGTAACCAAAAACCATGATGATGTCGCAAGTGCAGTCCTCCTGACCCATCCAGTGTTCTAGATACCTGGGTGTGCACCAACTGGCAGGAAGGAATCTTTCAGATTCAAATGGCTGAAGAGCTACTTGATGAAATTGTTTGTTCTATCCTGAAGGCTGTCTTCTACCTATTAGGAAACTAGCTGTGGATTGGCTCAGCAAGGTGGTTCAGCAGGATGGCGTGATTGCTGGTTTGTTGCCAAATAGCAGCGTTGCTCAACTCAAGCGATAAGTAGGAGCCAAATGAATATACTACAGAGATTTATTATCAGACTGCTTTGTACAAACAGATCCCATGGGCCATTGCTTAGGATTCAGACAGTAATGGCCCAGGTCACAGTTGCAAACAGCACTTGAAAAGGTAGAATGGATTTTAATCTTAAATTAAATTACCAGACTGTTGTGTCCTAAGATCAGGAGCCTGAGCTGGCGAAATGCAGCCGAGCTCCGCTCTCTGAGAACAATAGGGACTAGGCTCCTGAGCTCACCAGTAAAGAACCAATGGCAGCATTGGCGGGCGATTCAAACCCGCCAATAGGAATGTGGGGCGTCCCCCCCCTTACTGTATATAGTTGGCCTCCGGCCGTTACTGTTTGTCTTTGTCTTGTGTGAAGTACGAATAAACGCGTCTTCTCTTATGTCGTCGTCCGAGTCATGAGGCATGAAACCCAGTACTTTACAGTGGCGACGAGGATGGGATTTAAGTGCTTCCCCTGACTCCATGAGTGACGACAAGGACAACAAGGCCACCCCCAAGCACCGCATCACTGACCCAGAGAGCAGCACTGCACCACTCGCCGAGCATCGCATCGCGGACCCCGAGAGCCGCACTGCACCGCTCGCACCGACGCCCGCCTCCCCAGACCGAGCTATGGCCGCCTCACACGTAATACTCGAGCGCTTCGATCCGTCACAGCCAGAAATGGGGAAATCCGCATCTGCGCGGATTACAAGTGCACTATTAACCAGGCACTTCAGGCGCATGCATACCCCGTACCCATAGTCAGCCACATCTTGGCCACGCTGGCGGGGGCACGCATATTTGGAAAGCTGGATCTCGTGCAAGCGTACCAGCAACTCCCTGTGGACGAGGCCACCGCCGAGGCACAAACCATAGTAACACACCGGGGGGCCTTCAGGGTTAAGCGATTGCAGTTCGGGGTCAGTGTGGCCCCAGGGATCTTCCAGAATTTAATGGACGATTTGTTAAAAGGGATCCCTGGCGTGACACCGTTCTTCGACGATGTCCTCATCGCTGCGGCCACCCCAGAGAGTTTCGCTGCCCGCCTCCGAACTGTCCTGGGGCGCTTCCAAGCCGCGGGGCTAAAGGTGAAACGGGAAAAGTGCCTCCTCGGGGTACCGGAGGTGGAGTTCTTGGGGTACCGGGTCGACGCAACGGGCCTGCATCCGGCGAGGGACAAGGTGAAGGCCATCGTGGAGGCCCCCGCCCCGAAGTCCAAGGCGGAGCTCCAGGCGTTCTTAGGCCTCCTGAACTTTTATCACGTCTTTCTCCCACACAAAGCCGCCGTGGCAGAACCCCTACACAGACTGCTGGATAAGGCGACGCCTTGGGCATGGGGAGCGAGAGAGGAGGCGGCATTCCGGGGGGTTAAGACAATATTGATCTCGAATGCTGTACTCACCCACTTTGATGAAAAGCTCCTGGTAATCCTCACAAGCATCGCCGTATGGAGTCGGGGCAGTCTTGGGCCACAAACTACCGGATGGGAGGGAAGTTCCGGTGGCTTACTACTCCCGCACGCTGTCCCCCGCGGAGCGTAACTATGCACAAATAGACCGGGAGGGCTTGGCCCTGGTGGCGGGGGTAAAAAAATTCCATAACTTCGTGTATGGGCGGCCCTTCACGCTAGTAACCGATCACAAGCCGCTCCTGGGACTGTTCACAGCAGACAAACAAACGCCACAGGTACTGTCGCCCCGGGTGTTGCCCTGGTCCTTGTTTTTAGCGGGCTATCAGTACCGGTTGGAGCATCGGCCGGGCAAGGCGCTGGGTCATGCCGACGCCCTTAGCCGCCTGCTGCTGCCGCAAACGGGGGAGGATCCAGCCCCAGCTCCCGGGGTGTTGTTGATGGAGGAGCTCCCCAACCCCCCCCTTCAGGCTGCAGACGTGGCCGCCCACTCGTCCCAAGATCCTATCATCTCCCGGGTCCTAAACTGGGTGTTGAGGGGATGGCCAGCGGAACCGGCCGGGCCGGAGTTCACGGCATACAAAGCCAGGAGGGAAGAGTTATCCGCCTTGAAAGGGTGCTTACTATGGGGGGACAGGGTGGTCATCCCGGGGCCCATGAGACAAGGAGTTCTAGAAACGCTTCACGAGGCCCACCCTGGCATTGTACGAATGAAAGCTCTGGCAAGGAGCTACGTGTGGTGGCCCGGGATAGACTCGGAAATTGAGACCTGGGTCCGGGGGTGCACACGGTGTCAGGAGATCCGCCCCAATCCCCCAAGCGCGCCAACCCAAAGCTGGGAGTCCACCCACAAGCCGTGGTCATGCTTACACGTCGACTTTGCCGGGCCGTTCCAGGGGCTCCAGTTCTTGGTGACGGTAGACTCCTACTCTAAGTGGGTAGAAATAAGTCCAGTATCTACCACCTCTGCGAAAGCGGCAATAAGGGCCCTGCAAAAAATATTTGCTACGCACGGCTTGCCAGATATGATCGTGTCGGACAACGGGGCCGCGTTCACATCTGCTGAGTTCCAAGCGTTCCTCGCAAGGAACTTAATCAAGCATATATGCTCTGCGCCCTTCCACCCGGCAACAAATGGACAGGCGGAGAGGACGGTCCGCACCGCCAAAGAAACCCTGAGCCGCATAACCGAGGGGGAGTGGGAGTTCCAGCTGGCCCGCTTCCTCCTCACACAGCAAACCACCCCGAACCCCATCTCCGGGCATTGCCTGGCAGAACTATTGATGGGCCGCCGCCCCACGACCCTGTTAGACAGGCTCCACCCGGACCGAGCCCCAGAGAGAAAGCTGGTCGAAACCCGGGAGACGCCTAGGAGCTTCCTCCCGGGGGAACCTGTCTACTTTAGGAATTACGGGGCGGGGCCTCAGTGGCTGGCCGGTCATATTCTCAAACCCACCGGGCCAGTTTCATATGAGGTCCTGGCAGACGGGGACCGGGTCCTCCGTAAGCACGTGGATCAACTCCGAAGGCGGCAAGACCCCGGCACTGGGATCCAGGCCCCGCTACCAGAATACACCGAGGCCGCCCCAGCACCCGATCGGCTGCAGGCACCACTAGCGGAGCAAGCGCAAGAAAGACCACGGAGCACGGAGGGGGTCCCAGAGCAAGCCGAGCCGCCGTCACTGCCGCCGGAAATCCAAGCTCCTAGGACCGGAGGACCACCCGAAGGGGGCCCCGCCAGTCCGGTGCCGGCCCCCCGAAGATCGTTAAGAGAACAGAGGCCACCGGCCTACCTAAAAGACTACGTCACCTGATGGGAGACAAACTATGGGGGGAAGGGTGTTGTGTCCTAAGATCAGGAGCCTGAGCTGGCGAAATGCAGCCGAGCTCCGCTCTCTGAGAACAATAGGGACTAGGCTCCTGAGCTCGCCAGTAAAGAACCAATGGCAGCATTGGCGGGCGATTCAAACCCACCAATAGGAATGTGGGGCGTCCCCCCCCTTACTGTATATAGTTGTCCTCCGGCCGTTACTGTTTGTCTTTGTCTTGTGTGAAGTACGAATAAACGCGTCTTCTCTTATGTCGTCGTCCGAGTCATGCACGACATAAGAGAAGACACGAAACCCAGTACTTTATACAGACGATGCGGGCAGGGCAGAATGACACCAGCAGTGTGCTCCTTCCCCACCACCCTGGTGCAGGCACAGTGAGGTGGGCCATTCTACCCTGCCTGTCTGCCTCCTCCAGTCCTCTTCTGCCCCCGCATGCCATCCAAGGCAGGCAGGGCAGCAGGCAGTGAGCTCATCCACCCCTGCCAAGCCCCACAAGACCAGGTACTTCTTGGCAGGATACCAGGCTCCCTCCCCTCAACCAACTGACAGAAGGAAGGAAGGAAATTGCGCTTCAGGCTCCATCAGCAAGATATTTTAATTTAAAGAAGAAAGGGAAGATTGGAGAAGATTGGGGTAGGGCATTGTAAATGCAATAGGGGGCACTGCCCCCAACACCGGCTATGGCCTTGATTATTAGTCTTTGTATTTTATAGATGAGCTGGCTTCTGTGACCATAATAGCTGAAATAATACCTGCAACAATAAAACTGAGCCTTTTATAGATCAGCAGCTGAAGCTAAGTAACTGTGATCTTCACAAAGTCACTGAGTCTCCAGTGAGATGGATTCCTGAGGGATAGGCATATTGATCTGTTGCATTAAAAACATAATATTTAGATTTCTTTTTCTTCCCCTGTTCTTAGACCTAGGTCTTGAACAATAAAGCTGAAAGGAAAACCTAAATAGAACCCATGTCTAAAAACACCTTCCTTCGACACTTCTCTGCAGCCTCTAGGATAATATATAGATATATGTAGGTAGATTGACTGTCATTGTTGGTCCATATAGTGTTCCATTACTTATTTCTGTAGATACTGAGCTGTTTATCTTATGTAAACAATAGCAAGTGAATGAAGGCATCCCCTGATGATATGACTGACAGTATTAAGTCCTGTGTTACCTAAGTGGACATGGGGATAGAGTAAGCATCTGGATTTGTTGCAATTTCTGTTCCTTGGGCTAATTTCTTTGTTGTTGTTCCATTGTTTCTGTTGAATAACTGGTGTAGATAAGAGAGCTATCCATAAGCAAGGAAAGGCCCTCCAAGCTAAGGAGAGAAGTGTAATTGTCAGAGTGGCTATCATTTCTGACACACTGGGATAGTTTTAGATGTGACAACAAGTAGGTGTTCTATCACTTTCTGGCTTGGGTTCCATACTGAGCCATACCCTATGGAACATACGCTGACTGAGGATTCACTTCATACATCTATTAAAGTGAATTCTAGCCTGTGAAAGCTTATGCTGCAGTGAATCTTAGTGTGCCACAGGACTCCTTTTTTGTTTTGTTATTTTCCTAGCATGGGAGGCATTTAAATTGGGCTCCAAAGCTCTGTATTACATTGTGTTAGTACCTGGATATACCATTTTGTAGCTAACATTACTAAGTATGAGCTTCACCTCCCTATCTCCAAGCAGGCCACAGCAAGGATGCATGTACCTACTACAAATAGATATCACCTGTCAGTTTACATTCATCATAAAGAGAGAGTACTCCTTTGGTAGCAGGGAGGTTAAACCATAAGCTTTGGCTCATATGGATGCTTTTGGAAATAGTCTGGTCATGGAACCCCCTGTCTCTCATATAGTTTGGCCTAGAAAAGGAGAAATTTGAGAACTTTGCAAGTTGATTTGGTTTTTGTTTATATTTTTGTAGGGCCAACAAGTAGAAAAGCTCAGACAGTTAAGGTAGCTAAAGCCAGCCAAAATCATTTAACAATATTATAGTTCCTTGCCTTAGCAACAGCCTCATAACACATTAAGGTGGCGGTGGCAATGGTCTATTGGTCCAGTTAGCAGGGATAAGAACACAGTCCATCTAGTCAAGCACCTTGTTGCACACAGTGGCATCCAGACACCTGCAAGTGGGGCTGCAGAATGCATAGACTGAGACCTCCCCCATTGTTGCCTTTTCTCAGCAATAATAGCTATCAGGTCCCTCTTTAAACATATTTTCTGTAACCTGAAATGCTAATCCCCTTTTCTCTAAACTCTCCAAAGTCTTCATCCATTCTTTATAGGCAAGATACTATAACCCCTTTTCCAGAAATGGGAGAACCAGAACTGTCCAGATTATTCCAGAGGCAACTCCTCTATAGATCTATATGTGGGTATTACAATAACAGCCATTTTTCCATTCCCTTTTCCAAATAATCACTCTTAGAAGTTGCCTTTAAACCATATTGAGTTGATATCACCACAACCCCGATCTTATTCCTGGTCATTCATCACCAGCCAGTTCAGTCTCTGTTGGTATGTTACGTAAAGTTAGGAATCTGTGCCTCCATGTGCTATACTTACTTACACTGAAACATGTTGTTGCCCACTCTTGTACTTTGGAAAGATTCTTTTGGAGAGCTTCACAATCTTTTTGGATTCTTACTCTCCTGAATAATTTGGTGTCATTTGATGTTGGAGCATGAATTGGGCATTGACCAGTGGCACTGTGTACTGAATTATACAATACTAGTGGTATTGTGTACCCACATAGAACATTTTTACTGTGAAATGCATTTCACATTTATGTTTAGTACAAAACAAAACTAACCATATTGATTTTTTTGTTAATCTGTTTATGTGAGTACCTTACTTTCTGAGGTTGCTGATATGAAATGAAAAGCAAAATCCTGTCAAAGTGAAACATGTTTAAGACCCAAAGTAGATATGATGAGATATATAAGGCTGGGCTGCATCCTGCAAGCTCCATGGTGCTGAGGTGTATATATTTAATTGTTTCCTCTGTTTATGTATAAAGCAGGTGTGTGTGTCTGTTCATATGCAAAAGGTAAAGGGAACAACATCCCATCTTACCTGTTGTATTCTTTTGAATGTAAGAGCATCCTGATAGATCGGACCAGTGGTCTATCTAATCCAGCATCTTGTTTCTCAAAGTGGCCAGCTAGTTGCCATGGACAGCCATCAAATGGGGTGTAGAGGCCTTTGCCCAAAGCACTTTTCTTCCTTGCTTGGCTCACTTCCATTATTGGTGTTGAGCTGGGAGGGAAGTGCTTCCAGAAGTACAGCATTGTAAGGAAAAGTAAAACAAAAAATATGCACATACACACATCACATTATCTGCTTCTTATATGAATGGGATGAAGGAATCCATTCAAATGATGGCTCCTTCTTTAGTTTGAGCCACCCTAAATCTTACTTCTTCCACTGGGAGAGAAACCACATGATACACTTAGAAGAAGCTTGAGTCTAAGGAGATAAACCAGGCTGTAAATATTTTAAGTAAATGAAATAGCTTTATCAAACTATCGTTGGATTGTGTCCAGACTGGCATTACTATTTTTTGTTTTACAAAATCCAATGTTCTGCAAATATTGCTTGTTTGAAACTGTTTATTATGATGGCTTAATCTGCCAGAAGCAAGCAAGGTGATGTCTGCGAGAATTTTATTTCTATAAAACATTTATAAGGTTGCCTCTCTCCCACATACCTAAAGTACAATATTACCGATAACAAAATTAAAAAGCAAACATGAAGCTTCCTTACACCGAATCAGAACATTGGTATCGTCTAATCAGACTGGCAGTGGCTCCCCAGTGTCTCATGTAGAGGTCTTTCACATCACCTGTTACCAGATCGTCTTAACTGGAGATTCCAGGGATTGAATTTGGGACTTTCTACATGCTAAGTTGGTGCTCTGCCACTGAGCCATGGCCCCTCCCAGAGCACAAGGTAAAGCAACATTTCCTGTAACATTCACAGACCTACCCAAACCATTGCCAGTGCTTTCAGGAGGCCCCAGAAGCTCTCCTAAACCATTTTTGTTTTACAGCTCCTCCTGAAGGCTAATATGAAAGGGGGTTTCTTCATGTCCTCATGGAGGTTGTTCCAAAGCTTGGGAGCAGCTGCAGAAAAGGAATGGTGAGAAGGCACTATTGCAATGAACAGTGACCACAACAGGTTCTTTGCTGGAAATTAGTCTTCATGCAGAGTTCAGATTTGATTACATGTATTAGTAAAAGCTGAACATCATTCTTAAGGAAAGCTTTTATAATTGACTTTTTTCTTACCACAATATTGTTGTAGACCAAAAATTAATTTTGGATTATGCCATGACCCTGAAATAAATTCAGTTGTCTTATTGTATAGCATTAGTTTCATTTGAAATGAATCAAAATAACTTTCATGGTTTTGTTTTCTCTATATAGGCAAAGAAGACTGTTCACGAAAAGAATGTGGATGGCCAAGATTTTAATTTAGAAAAAGTAAGTCATGGCTGTGTTTAGATGCCAACGGCTTATTATTGTTTCAAGACTGCAAAATATCCCAGGTTTCATTATCTAGCCATCTCCCTTGTCCTTTCATAGCCCAAAGCCCCTCAGTAAACCAAGGGGGTCCTGGTATCTAACACTCGAGAGAAGAGGCCTGGGGGTAATCATGTCAACTAACCAGATCATGTCCTCATTCCAGATACCAGCCAGGATATTGACAGGAGCACTAACCATATCAACAGGGACATTTCTTGTAGCCTTCAGAGATTAATTGAGATTCATCTAGCTCTGAAGGCAGATAGTTTTAATAGATCTCCCAGCTCTGCAGAGTCTTGGAATGCTTGTAAGTCCAAACCCAAGGAAATACTGAAATGTCCATGCAAAGGAACTGTCATAAATTCCTCCACCCTCACATGACATTCCTCCCACCCAGAACAAAATACCAGATCAAGAGTATGACCTGTATAATGTATAGGACCAGTTATTACCTAAGACAGGCTTACAGTTCTTTTGGAGGTCTGGGCTGCTCCTGGCAAGGCAGCCTTGGCGTGAATAGTAAAGCCCCCCCCCCAGTATAACCAGTCCTAGGGGTCCTCAACACCGCCTCTAAGACACCCTTGGGAGTGGCCATGGCTCAGTGCCAGAGCATTTGCGTGGCATGCAGAAGGGCCCAGGCTCAATACCTGGCATCTCCAATTAAAAGGACCAAATAGCAGGGGATGTGAAAGACCTCCAGCTGAGATCTGGGAGAGCTTCTGTCAGTCTGAGTAGATGATACTTACCTTGCTGATCAAGGGTCTGATGCAGTGTAAGGCAGCTTCATGTGACCACTTTGGTCACCTCAGGCAGAGAAACTGCTGGGAAGCAGAGTGAGCAGTACACAAACAGAATTCCAATTCTTTCTTTCAGTCCCAGTATCAGGTACACAGCCTCAAAACTGGTAGTGTCCTGGATGGGGCACCATGCTAGGGAGATAGAGATGTATTTTATTAATAGGAAATGAGAAGGCTAACATACACAAAGCACACAAGAAATAGCACACATACAAACCCAATTTAGAAATGAAAAGGATTAGCGGGAGTAAAGGAGGGTGTTGGGGGAATTATAGCTGCCTGTCCTGGAGAGCAGGAATACATGGAGCAGAGGCTGTGAAGATGGAAAGTGGCCCAAATGAAGTTTGAGGGTGCAAGTTTCCCAAGACCAGACACACAGCACCTCACCCAAGACCAGACACACAGCAATGGAGCTGTGGCTGCCTAGTTATAGAAAAAATGGGACCTGGGTGCATGCTAATGTGACTGCCCCATGAAACAAAGAATTGATGAGATTAACTGAAAGGTAAAACAATGAGTTTGGGAATGCTGAATAGGGTTCCCAGGCATGGACAAAGAAAGACAGGAGATATCCTTGGGAGGAGTTTTGGATGTAAAATAAGGTTTGGGCTGGGACCTTGATTGCCTCCTCCAGTGATTCAGAGGACTAATGGATTGCTAATTAAACTAGTCAAAAGGAAACAATACTGTTTGGTGAACCTCTTTTTGTATTAGGTGGGAAAGGAGATAGACATTGAGATTATTGTGAAGGAAATGTGGGGAGGATAAGGTGAGGCAAGGATGATAGGATTAGCAATTCAGGTTGAATGGTGTTAGCTCTGGGATGAGGCAGGTCCATTGTTCGGTGTATACAGATGTCAGGGTGGAGGGAGAGGCTGCAGCTGTGTCAGACCAGGATCTCACATCTTCCAAGGTGACTGCCTAGGCAAAATTATGAGGCTTGCCTGTCTGGGATCCATCTTTTTTATACTTAGGTCAATTCTGCCTGGTATATGAGCTCCTGGTGTGCTGTAAAAATTGGGGTGTTCTCCATATTGCCTCTCAATAAAGAGAGGGGGTCTGTTTGCTTACAACTGTTGTGGGGAGAGGAAGGGAAGGATATTGTAATCCACTCTGAGACTTCTTAAGGTAGAGAAAAGGAGGGTATAAAAACCTATTCTTCTTCTGGAAGAAGAGCTAGAAGGGGCGGCAGCACACAAATGTCTGCTGTCCCTTCCCCTTACCTGTCTTAATGCCTTTCACAGCACTAATATGGGATTCTAATTAGAAGACTGCTTCTCAGACTCTGTAGACTGACCACAACTGACGGTTAGCTGCTGACTGAACACTCTACCTTCTCTGTCTCCACACACACACTTCTTAACTCCACCCATACACTCTCAGTTACCAGTCAATCACCTCACTCACTCATCTCCCTCTTTCACCCCCTTGTTCTTCTGAAACTTACCATCATTTAAAGAAACACACATTTAT
The DNA here is from genome assembly GCA_029375565.1 of Gekko gecko. Taxonomy (NCBI): domain Eukaryota; kingdom Metazoa; phylum Chordata; class Lepidosauria; order Squamata; family Gekkonidae; genus Gekko; species Gekko gecko. The sequence continues at coordinate 125,226,211 of JAPDNY010000001.1, read as the reverse complement.
AACTTGAAATCATTACAATTATCCTTCCTTCTCTTTCACACACTCACATATACCATGCTATGAGGCTTCCTGGGAGAAACAGCCTCTATCCTTTCCTCTCCTACCTCCTGCCCCCCATGTGAACCCAGACTTTGCCATTGGAAAGGAAGACGTAGGGAGTGGAAAGGACAGAGGGAACTCCGGCTGTTTGCGGTCCCAGTGCCAAGAGGAGGGGCGAGGTGGGCATCCATGTGAGAGTTCCTTAATAATCCCTGGACTAATCACAAACCCCTGAATATAGTTCACTTGGAATAATACACGCTCACACATAGATTTTGGAAAAGTGGGAAAATAGGCCACAACTTTATTGATTACAGCTGTAGTATGCTTTGGCACAGCATGGGTGCCGGATCCAATCCTTCGACTGGCCTCCTGCCAGTCGATAATCCGATGTACACCTGGAGATGACAGGTTTCTGTATACCACAAGGGTGGACACCTAGAGGTGGTCTCCCCTGCCACCTGGGTGTGAGGGTAATCCCCAGCCATGCCCCCGGGCTGAGCACTCCACTTGCTCCTTAAGAGGATCCCCAATCTCAGGAAATGGGCACACAGGCCAATTGTCCTGAAAATGGATCTGACCCCATGCTGATACCACCACAAGAGCTGGGTGATGCCGCCCAACTCCCGCCAATGCACCTACAGCTGCAGCCAGATGCATAGGGCCTCCCTAAGTCTTATAGCCCCCGCAACCATATCCTAGTCAGCTAAGCAAGCCCCGTTGGTACGAAAGAGGGTATCCATGCATGGTGAAGTTCCCAAGGTCTCTATGTTCCGCAGTTGGTTGGTCAGCTAGCCCGTCTCCAGCCCATCTGACTAATGGACTGTCATGGTTGGGAGCTACACCGGTAGCATCCTCCTAACCGCCTCAGCCTGGAGCACTGACTTGCAGCCTGTGCAGTCCCCCAGGCTGCCCCATGATTTTACCCATGTCTCTGGGACCTGCAGCGCCCGCTCCAGGCCACACAAGGAGTGTATTGCCAGTCCAGATTCACCGTTTCCGCAGAACCTTGCCCTGATGCATGCCATGCCCATTCCATGCCAGATCAGCTGCCCAGCTATCACACCAGTGTGCCGCATGTCCAGGATTCCAGGCCAAAGCCACACCCGCAGTGACTGCCATCCATTCCAATGTCCAGTATCTCCCAGAACTCCACGTCAAGTTTTGCTGCCTCCCTCTGCTCCAACTCCTGTTGTCTCCCTGGAACTGAGTAAGGCATTGTCAGCAGTTAGCTGCCAAGGTGTCACACCAGTGAACCTGCGATTCACAGTACCTGTTCCGATCTCAGGACATCATCACCTGGACCATGGCTCCATCCCAACCTACAATGCCACCCTGGGATTGAAGCCTGTGCCAAGCATGGATCATACCACTCCAAAGTACTCAGCTTCAGGTGATCCCCATGCACCTGCTGGTCAGTTTTAAACCTCCAGAGGACCATAAATGCCTCCTAGAAACAAGCACCAAGTTAAAAGCCACCTCGAATAGTGTGGCTCCTGTACTGTGACTAGCCAAGGCTCAAGCATTCATGCTCCAGTTGGGACAGGGCCTTGAATGTCAAGAGCCCCACCCACCCCAGTTGGGTGCTCAAGGGGAAAGTCTCCACCACCCTCACCCTGCCCTGTGAGCTGGGAAGCAGTTGACCAAATTGTCTGAAGCCAAAAGAATGGTGGGTGGGATGGTGCAGCCCCTTAAGTATTGGCCATGCGCTCCCACCCCCAGGGGGCCCAGGACTCTGCTGATAGGGCCAGCGATGGTCAGGAGAGCCCCAGTTTCCCACATATGGCGCTGGCCCACCCTCTCCACCAGCCTGCTATAGATGTCATCTCCCCTCCCCTCCTCGCAGCCCCGCAAACAGTTCTCCTGCGTGATTCAGTGGCCCGGCTTCCTCCAAAGCTTCTCCATAGCATCAGGGAGACCTGTGGCAAAGGAGGAGGACATGTGCTTCTCGTCTAGTCCACTCTTGCCTCAAGGTGTGGAGGGTCCTGGGCCATTTTGAGGGTTTTTTTCCAGGGCCAGTCTGCCCCGGTTCAGCTGCACTTTCATCTGCTCAATCTGGCAGAAAGCAGGGCAAAAAAAGAGGGGATACAATCTCTAGAGACAAAAAAAAGCTTAAATAGAAAGTCAGTTTGGAGAGGGCTTTCCTCTCCCACCCCAAAGAGTGAGAGAGCAGTGTTTAGGTCATCCTTCCTCCAACAATTTCCTGCTCATTTCCAGAGTCTCCACCTCATACGTCCTGGCAACACTTAAGAGTTGAATTGATGCCATGGGGCTTCAAGCCAGCTCTGTCCTACAGTTGTGCTCTGTAGTGTAGGTGGGGCTGTTTCCTTAAAAACGGGTACAACCACATTACATATAGTCTAACCAGCCTTGTGCTGAAAAGAGCCTGCATTGGGAATGTAGCTATTGTTAGACGCCAAAGCACGTACCCCGCCTTGGATGAGTGTGCTGGCCCCATTTCCATTACTTGTGTGGGGAGGAAACTAATCATCAGTAGGAGGGAATAGTGTGGGAAAGAGGACTAGTTGTGTGGGGGGATGAGATTAGCAGCAAGAGAAGTTTTGTTTCTTACATATACTTCTAATTGTATATCAAACAAGGGAACATCACTGTTGCAAACATACTGGGTAGTTGATGGTGGGAAGTGCAGTCAAGTCACAGGTGGGGTTTTCAAGGCGAGAGACATCAGAGGTGGTTTGCCATTGCCTGTCTCCATGTCACAGCCCTGGTATTTCTTGGAGGTCTCCCACCCAAATACTTGCCAAGGCCTGGGTTATCCAGGTCAGGAACTACTGGATAGTTACCTGCAAGGAAATATTTCCTTCCCATGCTATCTCTACATTCTCTCCTTTCCTCCCTTCTTACAGCCCCACAGCTTCTTCTCTTCCACTTCCTGCTTTTCCTCCCACCTATTTTTATCAGTTCCGCTCTCATTTGCCACTTCTCCCATGTCCTTTCTTCTCTGCTCCCGGTGGCCAGTGCTGTTGCTCCTGTTTCCTGGCCCCTTCTCATCTTTCTTTCTTTCTTTCTTTCTTTCTTTCTTTCTTTCTTTCTTTCTTTCTTTCTTTCTTTCTTTCTTTCTTTCTTTCTTTCTTTCTTCCTTCCTTCCTTCCTTCCTTCCTTCCTTCCTTCCTTCCTTCCTTCCTTCCTTCCTTCCTTCCACCCTACCCTACCCTACCCTACCCTACCCTATTTATTTATTTATTTATTTATTTTTACATTATTTATAGTCCACCATTCTCACTTGGACTCAGGGCAGATTACACAGAGTCAGTCAATACAATCAACAGATGGGATATTCAATAAAAAATGCCATAGGATTAGGGTTATAGAGCCAACCAAAGTCTCCCCTTCAGCTTTGCTTCCCCCTTCCTAATCTTCATCATTCTTCCTGCAGCCCTTTCTTTCCCCCACCCCCGAGTCATCTTAAGTTTTAAAATAAATTGTGGCAGTCATTTTGGATTACTTAGGCAACCACAGACAGCATTGGGGATGATGTCTGCAGTTGTCTAGGCAATCCAAAATGATTTCTGAGGGTTTGTGAGATAATCTTGCAAGATATTGGCATTTCAGAACTTTATTCCTCTCTCTTTTTTAAATAAAATATTCTGCTGCCAGGTTTGCAGAAACATCTGTACATGGCTCAATCATGTGTATTTTTATCTGCATTCCGGGGCCAAGTTCAGAATTAGGTATAGGATTAATACTGCTTTACAGTATTATTTACTCCCATTGTAAGTTTACTGTTTTTATAACACATCAGGCCCGTTTGGAAGTACACCGGTTTGGAATCACTGGATTTGAGAAGAAAGAACAGCGAGTTATGGAACAAGAACGTGCTATTATGTTGGGAGCAAAGGTATTGTATTAAGGAATGTCATGCAAAGGAACAAAGAGAACATTGTTTTTCTGTATCATGACTTAGGCAGAATTGCACATTCAAGCAGCAGATGTGTCTGGATACAAGTCACCACCAAGCAGCAGCAAATGATAGTGGCACGGCAGTAGGCTGGAGGTGGGGGCTGAAAGATTCCTCTGCCTGCCCCTCCCCTCTCTCAACTCAACTCATTTCTATCCCCAGAACCCAACCTGAAGAAAGTGGCAAGAGGGGGAGTTTCATATGGGGGGAGGGAGAATAAGTGTTCCATATTTTTTCTCATATGTGTTGTGAGGATAAAATGGAGGAAAGGAGAACAATGTAAGCTGCTTTGAGTCCCCATTGGGGAGAAAGGTGTGGTATAAATGAAGTAAATGAATACAATTTTTATGCTGGAGATTTCCTCCCATCCTGGCACATGTTTAACAGCAACTAATACTTGAAAGCATGAGCTCAAGGACTCAAGACTACTCTACTTAGGTGGAATATTTCAGTGGTGAAGAGAAAGCACTCTGAGACTTCTGTATTTTTTGCTTCCTGTATTCACTGAGCCCTGGTATTCAAAGGAGATTTCAGGGCTCCACCCTGTTCAGTCTGTGGAGTCTTGGTTCTGTTGAATTTGCAATACCCACAAAATACTTACTTCTAAATGTGAAATGAAAAGTTTTTATTTTTCTGACAACGGAGATCCCATCTGACTTTTGTCATTCTAGTCCCACTGATTCAGTCCAAGTGGTTTGAAGACTGCAAATCAATTCACAAGTGTATGTTCTCTCCCCCCCCCCACATGACTATATAAGTTAAGGCTTATTAATAATATTTATGCAGAAAATAATCTGGTCATGTTGATGTATTTAAAGCTGCCTATCCTTGCTCTTCCAGAATAGGATGAACAGTCTGTTACTTTTTTTTCTTTAGATGACTTATGCTTTCATGTCTATTTATACATTCTGAAGAGTTAATAAAACAAGATCTTTGAAACTGTCATTGCAGCCTCCAAAAAAGGAATATTTGAACTACAAGGTTCTCCAAGAAAAACTCAAGGAAAAGAAAGCAATCAAGAAAGAAGAAAACACAGTGGTGTGTATGAAATATGTTCTGTAAAATGGAAAGTCTAACAATTCCTTAGAGAAAAATTCACAAGGAAGAATGGAGATTGGATAATCACCAAGATTGCAGTTTCTTACTTGAGTGCAGCAGGTAGCCAGGCTCCCTGAACTGTGCACGATACCTAGCATAGAGGCTGATCTATCCCTGATGGTATTTGAAGCTAAATTTTCTTGCATTGTGCAATACAATACAATATTCTTATTGCCCTTTATTAACAGGAAAATAAATCTGATTCTCTCAAGAGGAGGAAGAAAAAAGGGCAGGTGGCAAGGTGAGCTAATATTTACATACCTTACTTCAATGTGTAGTAACAAGCTGGATCTATGTTTGAGTTTTCTGATGAAAACTTTTGCAGCTAAGGGCTCAAACCAACAAGATAAAGATAACATGTTGTGGTTCATCCTTAAAATGCAACTTGCAGCTAGTGCCGCTACCTTTGGAGCCTGCAGGGAAAGAAGAAGCTTGCTTTAACTTAAACAACTTAAATGGCGCTCGAGGCATTTTGAAATTCAAAATAACAAAATATTTTAGTTAACATAGAGGGGAAAGGTCAAGGGTTGAAAAATTCTGAGGTAAAACTAGTACATGCACAGACTTTAGTTCTTATGTTTCAGGCTAATGAGAGTTTCTTAAGTTTCACAGTTACTTAAATCTTTATGTTGAGAGGCTTTTATTCCAGTATATTCCCCAAACACTCCAGTACACTTTCTTCAAGAATTCTCCGACTCTCTTGGTTTCCAGGAGGCTGGTACACTCTTCCCAGTACCCAAACCCCTTCTCTTGAAACACCAGTACTCGTCTTTAGTTTTTAACTGACTCTTAAGGTCTTTGAGGCAGTTTCTAACCACACCAGACCAAGGATCTCTGCACTCTTCAGAGCTCATTTCCTGTTTAACTGGGTAAGGAATTTTCTTCTCTCTCTAGATCTGTCCCATTTGCTTGGCCCGAATGGGAGTCTTCATCTACTTCCCAGACTTTCTTGTCAACTTTCCCCAAGTTCTCCTATCTGTGTTAAGCTGCTCACAGCTAAGGCCAAATTCCAAAATTGTCAGTACTCTTCTCAGCTAGAGCTGAAATCAGACTCAGCTCTTCTCAGCTAGAGCTGAAATCAGACTCAACTCCTTCAAGGCATAAATCTGACTGACTCTTTAGTGTGCAACTCTCAAGTCTTCTCCTGCTCAGCTGATGTTAACCAATCAGATTTCTTGGAGCAGCCTGTCATGCAAGGCCCTCTGTTTCTTTGAAGAATTGACCCTTCACAGTCCTTCATATGTTTACACAGCACTTCTAAGCTTTTAAAAGTGCAGTCCATCACTGGCAAATATATTTTCCTTTAAAATATTAACAGCCAACCCGGAGAGCCACTTGTGAAGAGTGAAACTGAGCAATGGTTGAATTGTTAAAACCCCTCTTTTTTCTTCTTTTGCTCCTGAGGCAAATCGAGGCACCCAGAGTGTGCATTTTAATGAGCAGGCCCAGGTGTGTGCTGTGTGTCTAGCCTATTTGAATCCTCATTTTCAGGCTAGGGTCCAAAGCCTCTTAAGGCATGCCCAGAGGCTTTGGAATGTCCAATGAGATTTTTACACAATAGCATGACATGGTTTAATTTTTGGAAGCCCCCCAAAGTTCAGAAGTGAATTTTCATGTGATATGTGGAACTGCTGTTTAAGAAACACCAGAACAAAGTTCTTTTGGGCATGTAAAACTAACTGCATAGTTTTTTTTTTTCTTAAAGTCCTGTATACTAAAGCAAAATCACTTTTGAATTCAGTTCTATAGATAATTCTGTACAAAATTGTAATAATATCTCTTCTGCCAATCACTTCTGCTTTCCAAAACATTTAATCGCAGCTCTACTCTTGTATCCTGGTTAAAATATACCTCTTTTAAAGCATCTTTTGGAAAGGCCAGAATTTTTTTCTCTTTCCTAATGCAGTTTTGTTTTCCTTTTAAAAGCAGACAATCTAAAAAGAAGGTGAAGTCCAGCATTGTGCCAACAGGGCAAGTCGGAAAATTTAAGAATGGGACCCTTATTCTTCGTAGCTGTGACATAAAGAAAATCAAATCTTCTAAACTGATTAAATGATACCACGGAATCATGTTTGCACAGAAAATGAGATGAATGTGCTTTGTAGTCAAACCCCTTTTTTAAAAAAATCATTTAATCTTTGTAAACCTTGATTTCTCATCACCTGTTCTGCTGTGTAGAAAAGTGTGATAATGGAATGTTGTACTACTAACTGAATTAGTAGACATTAACAGTGTTGCTGTTCCTGTCATCCTGATTAACAGTTGTCAGTGCTTCTCAAAGGTAATTTTCTGGATATTCTGCTGTTTATGTAATTTTTAATTGTTTGTTAGTGCACAATAATTGAAAGCATATCAGAAAATTAAATTGGTACTATGTTACCTACGTTTCCTAATTCTCTTCTGGTTAACATGTGACTAGAGCATACACTTAAAAGGCCAAGGACACACAGCAGCAGGAAATTGGACTGTGCAAATCCTTGTGATGCTGGTGGGACTTGACTAGGAAAGAGTTCTGCTGTGGATCGTGCCCCAAATCCAAATCCGTTTTACTTGCCACAGACATTTGTACTGAAAACAACAATTCTGACACTTCTTGGATTCCCATGAGGCCCCCTTGTCGTCTGTTTTTCAGAGGTCTGTATAACACATTGGCTTGGATTCACCAGAGCATCTCTGCAGGTAGAAGGATTTCTGCCCAAGGAATATGACTTTCTTGCCTTCCACTTTGGGCTGCAAGAGGATGGGGGAAGGTGAGAAAGTCAGACTCCACAAGCAGAAATCCTTCTGTCTGCAGAAGTGGCGGATTCAAGCCATTTGTTTCCATATTACTCCTGGGGAATCTTCTGGGGTTTTTCCATCAAATTAGCAGATATTTAAAACATCAAAACTCCTATAATAAAGTATTGAATAAGGAAATTCCAAGCAAACTTTTCTAGCGTCTTCTTTTTTTAAAAGCAGAAATATGGAAGGGAGAGGCTGTGGCAGAGCCCCTGCTTTTGCACACAGCTTGCCCTGGGCTCAGTCCCTGGCCTCTTTAGTTAAACAATCTCAGGGAGTTAGCTGATAGTTGACCTTGCATTTGTAAATACGCTTTAGTAATTTTTCTCCTGTGTGACCTCTTCTTATTATTCCAGGGTGTTATGCTATCTTTTCAACTTGTTGATAAATGACATGGAATTAGGGGTGGAGTAGTGATGTAGCCAAGTTTGCAGATGACATCAAATTATTTAGGGAGGTTAAGAGAAAAAACTGGCTGCAGAGAGCTCCAAAAGGATTGGGAGAATGGGCATTAAAACAGCAAATGAGCTTCAGTGTGAGCAAATATAAAGTGATGCATTTTGAGCCAAAAAATATCCCAACTTCACATATACTCTGAGCTGGTAGTGACAGACCAAGAAAGGGATCTTGGGGTGGTAGTGGGTGGCTGGATGAAAACGTCAGCCAAGTGTGTGGCTGTTGAGAAAAAGGCAAAGTCCTTGCTGACCATAATTAGAGTAGGAACAGAGAATAAAACTGCTGCTATCATAGTGCCCTTATACAAGTTCAGTAGTACAGTTCTGGTCACCACTTTAAAAAGTCTATTGTAGAGCTCGAAAAGGTACAGAAAAGAGCAGCCAAAATGATTAGGGGGCTAGAGGTGCTGCCCTGTGAGGATCGGTTAAAACACCTTGAGCTGTTTAGCTTTTTTCAAAAAGGGCAAGTAAGAATACATAGACAGAGGTCTATAAAATTATGCATGTTGTGGATAACACTAGAAAGCTTTTCTCCTTCTCCCATAATGCTAGAACTTTGGATATCTACTCTCTTCAGTACCGGAGGCAGTATGCCTCTTTGTATCAGTTGCTGGGCAGCACAGGCGGGAGGATGCTGCTGCAGTCGTCCTGCTTGTGGACTTCCTAGAGGCAGCTGGTTGGCCCCACTGAGTGAACCGAATGCTGGATGTGATGGGCCTCTGGGCTTATCCGGCCTGGCTCTTCTTATGTTTTTATGAAATATATATTGCAGATACAGTTGGTTGTTATTCTGCCTTTCATACCTATTAGATCTTGGCTTTGCCTCTTTAGTCTTGTCCATGAGAATTTTTTCCTCGTTTTTGGCTCCACCTGGCTTGGAATAAGACATTTTCCACTGTTCCCATAATCTCATACAGGAAAGTCACATGACATTTTATTCACTAATTCAAATAGATTATAAATGGAATCCAATATATCTTGCAGCAGTTTCTGGTCTCTCTTTTGCAAACTTATATAACAAGTAGGCCCAAAATATTTATAAATATATTTTATTTCAGCTTCACTTGTTATTTAATGAATTTAGTTAAAATCTGCATTTATGAAAAAGGGTAAAGTTATACTGTAGCACTATTTACTAAAACCTGTGTTGTCTTAAATATCTATGAGTTGGCCATGGAAATGCATTGACTTTGAATACCTCCTGTTGTTCATGTGCCATTAATAAACTATAGCTAGGAGAAATGCTGGTACTGCAGAAAAACAATTTTTTTGTTCAGAAGAGAAGGGCAACTAGAATGATAAAAGGGTCGGAACACTTTCCCTATTTTATTTTTTATTTTTTTTACAAATTTATTAAAATAACGACATGCTACATCAAAAATACACAGTACTAAGCAGAGTATGGAACACTTTCCCTATGAAGAAAGGTTAAAACGCTTGGGGCTCTTTAGCTTGGAGAAACGACGGCTGAGGGGGTGACATGATCAAGGTTTATAAGATTATGCATGGGATAGAGCAGGTTGAGAAATAATTACTTTTCTCCCTTTCTCACAATACAAGAACTCATGGGCACTCCATGAAATTGCTGAGCAGTCGGGTTAGAACAGATAAAAGGAAATACTTCTTCACCCGAAGAGTGATTAACATATGGAATTCACTGCCACAGGAAGTGGTAGCAGCTACAAGCATAGACAGTTTCAAGAGGGAATTAGATAAACATATGGAGCAGTGGTCCATCAGTGGCTATTAGCCACAAGGTATAGATGGGAACTCTCAGTCTGGGGCAGGTGATGCACTCTATTCTTGGTGCTGGAGGGGGCAGCAGTGGGAGGGCTTCTAGTGTCCTGGCCCCACTGCTGGACCTCCTGATGGCACCTGGTATTTTTGGCCACTGTGTGAGAGTGTTGGACTAGATGGGCCATTGACCTGATTCAATATTGGCTTCTCTTATGTTCTTATGTTCAATTTATATGAATATTTCCTCTGACTCTTCTTAAAAGGACCGGGTATAACTTTTTTTTTTAAAAAAAAGCAAACAGTAGGGTAGACAAGACTGTGAACAAGCTCCGCTGTTTTGCCATAGCAAAGCAGCCCCTTCCTGGGACTTGTGTGCCAAGACTGGACATGATTCTATGCTCCTCAGCAAATGTTTGCTCCCTGCAAATAAGATTCCTGCCTGAATTTTCAGTGAAAATTGGCTTAAAATGGCAAGATCTAAGGCTACCAGACCTCGGTAAGGAAATCTTCCATCTTCCCAACCTCATTCTCCACAGTGAACAAACACTTTCAAATTAGAGATGTACGGAATATATTATTGGTGCATTCCTGAAATAGTTTGCTTCCTGACACAGTACAGAGTGCTAGTTTGTTAAAGATCTAAATGGCTTGATACCAGTGGATTTGCACCTTCTCCTATATCAACTTGCCTTCTCCTCCATCAATGTGCCTGCCAGCTAAGGTCATGGCTTTGAATCCTCATATATGCAAGACCGTCTCTCCCCTGATGCACTGGCACAACAGCTTTGCTCATCTGAGCAAAGGTCTTTTGTAGATGCCAACTTGTAAATGGTGGCTGTCATTCCAGTCTCAGAGTAATATGTCTGGGCCCAGAGACCTTAATGGGAAATCCATTCCACATTTTCTTTGCAACTTTGTCTCTGCTGCAACATATTTCAATGGAGTGGAGCTCAAGAAGTTTCACTTTCCAGTGTTTGTATAGTTGCAGCTGTTGCTTGCTGGAGTTGTCTTCTTGCAAATACAGATTTGATTTTTTGAGCCAGCTTGTCTCTGCTGAACAGACCTGAGAATGGGTTCCCGAGTGAGTACTCTAACTTGGGAACCCACAGCTAAAGGGGGACATTACACTGGAGAGCCACTGCCACTTTGAGTAGACCTGAGGGTGAGGGGAGAAGCTTGAAATGCCCAGCCTTTTTATGTTCCTAGGCTGAGAGCATTTTATATCTTTAGTTTTAGTTTCTGCTGTGACCCTTGTGCCATAACCAGCCATAGCCAGCAACCAACAATACAAGTAAAAACTGAAACTAAAGCAAAAGTTTTACTTTTCAGGTTGAAATAACTATACCATACAATAGGGGAATGTCACCAAATTCAAAACTGCCCATGATATAACAGTGGCTGGTGTTCCACATATAGCAATTCCCTGTGGAACTGTGTGCTGTGGTTGGTTGTTTAGATGTTTCCATTTAGGCAAGCATTGTTCTGTTCCTTCCTGATGGTCTATTCCCACTTGCTTTTTCTGTAACGCTTTAGCCTTGGCTCCTATGCTTTCATTTGTTCCTCTTGTGGATTTAAGAGGAGTGCTGGCAGAAAAGAATTTGTTGGACTGAACCCACATATATAATGTTAGCATGCCAGACATCTGCAGCCCAGCCTGGCATTGGGGTATAAATGTTGCCCAGGTTATATTGTACACGTAGCAAATCAGATGATTTTGACATGCTGCATCATGCAAGAAGGTTCTATCTTCTTGGAATCTGAAGCACATTTTATCAAGTCTCAGATATGCTACCTTGAGGAAGGAGCAGTGATCTGTGGATATTCCCACCACAATTCAAATGTGGAAGAGCGTTGACCCAGATACCATTGTCACATGAAAATATGTGGATTGGACTATAAGGAAGGCCGAGTGCCAAAGAATAGATTCTTTTGAACTGTGGTGCTGGAGAAGACTCTTGAGAGTCCCTTGGACTGCAAGGAGATTGAATCAGTCAATCCTAAAAGAAATCATCCCTGACTGTTCCCTGAAAGGCCAGATACTGAAGCTGAAGCTCAAATACTTTGGCCACCAAATGAGAAGGGAGCACTCACTGGAGAAGACCCTGATGCTGGGAAAGATTGAAGCAAAAAGAAGAAGGGGACGGCAAAGGATGAGATGGTTAGACAGTGTTATCGATGCAACGAACATGAAATTGAGCAAACTCCGGAGCACGATGGAAGACAGGAGGAAAGACAGAATGCTGAAGGAAGAGAAGCCTCACTGAGCAGAACTGGGAAGGCTGAATAACTTTCTCCACAGAACATTATCAGAGAGCCAGTTTGGTGTAGTGGTTAGGAGTGCAGACTCTAATCTGGGAGAACCGGATTTGATTCCCCACTCCTCCACATGCAGCCGCTGGCGTGATCTTGGGTCACTCACAGTTCTCTCAGAGCTGTTCCCTCATGAGCAGTTCTTGAAAGAGCTCTCTCAGCCCCATCTACCTCACAGGGTGTCTGTTGCAGGGAGGGGAAGGGAAAGGAGATCGTAAGCCACTCTGAGACTTCTTTGGGTAGTGAAGGGTGGGGTTTAAATCTAATCCCTTCTTCTTCTAGGTAAGCTAAACCATAGCCAAAAGCTAATTGACATAACCTGGGGAATCATTCTATTTAGCTCTGAACTTCCATTTATGGAGGATGCGGATACTAATGGAACAGGTAAAATAGCTTCCAATTTAAGGGCTCCCCTACTTTCCAAAGTACACAGAAAAAGGAATTTCAGCAGGTGCAGGCACTATGCTGTTGGATTTTTTACTACCTTTGTTGTCGTTCAGTCGCACAGCCAAGTCCAATTCTTCACAACCTAATGGACCACATCATGCCAGGCCCTCTTGTCCTCCACCGGAGCCTGCTCAACTTCATGTTCATTATATCAATAACATTGTCTAACCATCTCATCCTTTGCCGTCCCCTTCTTTTACCTTCAATCATTCCCAGCATCAGGGTTTTCTCCAGTGAGTGCTCCCTTCTCATTTGGTGGCCTACAGCTGCCAAAAATTGTTCACCAACTTCCTTTCATTTCATTAGAGCTCACACGTAAGTTCTTACCAGAGGACTGAGTCCAATATCCTTAACATGAGTCAGTATCATTTAGTAAATGTTCTGTCATTGACTAAACCCATTTGCAAAAGACATAGTTGTATTTTAGCAGGAAAGAAGCGAGGCAACATCAATGAATTTGTTGGCAGTGTAATAAGAATTTATTTAAAATCTGTAAAATAGCATAAACTCAGATTTTATGTTTTCCAAAAGGATAATACACAAAAGTTTGACTTGGAGACAATAAGACAAAATCATTTTGGTTCCAATTCAAAAAATACAAACTTTGCTACAGGTAGAAAACTAGAAAAAAAGTTGTTATATTTCCTCCCTGCTTGATCTGGTGACAAAGAGATGTACATTCCACCAGAGATAAGTATACAAAGGATGGTACATGGAGGGGGGGAACCAAAATGTCATGATTAGGGAGGGAAAACATAGAAAATAATATTTGCTTTCTCTTACATAATCAGACATGAACATAACCTTAAATATCTTTCCAGGTTTTTTGCCAACATTTATTGTCTTTCATGCTTTTTATAACAACTTGAGAAAAAACAGCAGTTCTACCTCATGCATTAAATTCTATAATATTTTCATCATACTGTGTCTCTTGGCTGTGCTTCCATTCACTATTTTAACAGCTTGGTATTTTTATTGACAGCATTTATATGATGCATGGTAGTCAACTCCTGCAACACCCCAAAGGGTTCCTCTGTCTTTAGTAGCAGCATGGCTGTAAGAAATTCCACTGACTTGCCTTCCCCTCAGAGAATCCATGCCCAGTGAACTCCTCTCTGCACTTGTTAAAGGCAAAAGATCATCTTTGAGCTGTTAGCAAAGCTAAGGAAATAGTCATGGTCCTGCATTACTTTTTAGGGAGAAATCACAACCCAGTATGAATACCACTTGCACACATATTTTTCCTTCTCAAGGAATGAATCTGACTGTATTGTTTATTTGGACATTGTATCTTCCTGTTCACATTTACATACCTGTTCTTTCCTGGAATAGACTGGGTGGTCAAGGGGAGACAGAGGTGCAAGTCTGAGATTTCTCTTTAAAATAGAACAAGCAAATGGGCCTGTTTCTTAGGTTAAGACTGTGAATACTCTTTCAGACTTAATACAGGCTTACGATCATGCATAATGTGCTACAGGTTGCTTCTTTTTTCTTTTTCAAAAAAGATGCTTGAAATCTTTCATGAAGGAAAGATTTTCATTTTGAAGCTTGGTACGTTCATGGTGATATTATGATGTCATGGTCAACGTCACATTGGATGTGCTTTAAAAAACAGCTGACCACCCTCCATGTGAAAATGTTAAGATGTGAAGGAAACAATGCAGTCCCTAGGTAACATGTTTCCACTGGAAGACAATTTTGTAATTGCTTTAAGAGCATCAGAAAACGTTTCATCAGAAAATAGTCCTCTAATCAGTTCATTGCAATAGTTATCCATTGTAATCTCTTCCAGTCAATGTGAAATGCTACTTGGTAACTAAGGCTGGATCAGAGGACGGGGTGCCATATGCAGAAGCTTATCGTTACAGGCTCTACATTGAAATAGGCACATGGAAGTCGTTGTATAAACACATACAAATAGCAAGGCATTTTAGATAGCAGGTATGTTCTAACTCTGAGCTTCAGATTTTAAAATGAGCCCTTTTACACTCCCTTGCTTGGATAATTTTGCCACAATCTGGCCAAGGTGCTGCTCTATAGCATACTAATTCAAATCTATAATTCCCCTACCAGAGCCACTGAGAAGGGTTTCTGCAGGGTGGTGCTCCATAGCAGATTGCAAATTTTGTAATTTAGTTACCATATGGATGGTGCTAATTGTATGGAGAAACTCTGCATGGGGAGTATATGGTATGGGAATGAAAACTGGCTACACAATTGGGCCATACTGGAAGATGGACATGGCCAATTATGTGGCTCTTTCCCACCTGTCACCCTGCTTCCCAACAGGGTATTGATCATGGTGTTTAATGAGAAGCTCAGTAACCCTCTAGTTGGGATTGTTTTGTTAGGGGGGGATAACTGTGTGTACATAAACTAATCCAGCCCCACAAGTAAATCCTTTTAGATAAAACCCATACCCATCTTCCAGTATTGTGTGAGAATGCAGAAGTCTTGGTATATCTGTTCTCTTTTGATTTTTGCATGGATTGCTGGCTTGAAGAAACCTGAATATGCTTATTGCATTGTAACAAACTTAATTGTGAATTTGCTGTTCTTTCATATTCTCAAATAAATATTGTCAATAAAAATAGGCAACTGTCTTTTAAAAAATAAAATAGGTTAAATGTTAGCAATAATGAGCTGCCTTTCCCCTCCACATTTTTTGTTATTAGTTTGATTTGGTACTTAAACTTTGGAAAGACTCACTGAGATTATGAAGAGACTGTATTACTACACTCTACCTAATTTGTTCTATATTTCCCACTGAGGTTTGCTGTGAATGTAGTAAAGACCATTGTAGGGCTATACTATAGCTCTACCCGACTTGCATGATCCAATCTCACCAGTCGATCCCCTTTGCATGGTAGAACCATATCATGCCTTGTATCATTCCTGTGCTCCATATGGAAGCCTCTGTTCTAATGTCTTCAAAAAGAAGGGTGGAGATCATGTCCATTTATGCCTCAAGGTGGCATGTGATGCTATATGCCTCCACCACACAAGGAGGATTTCAGGTCCAATAAATGTACAAACTGGGCTTGAGTGTCACAGGTGAAGAAGAGATATGGTTTTATACATCTGCAATACTCTCACTGCAACAGCAAGCAAATGCTTTCTGGTGGGCTGCTGAGTCTCAACTGTTTTCAAAGTTATTATCCATATTTAAAAGAGGAGGATAAAAGTCAAAACAGCACATTTCCTCTTGCTCTAACATCTAAGAAACTTGGAAACCAAGTGCTCTTTTTTTGCTGAACACGCTTAAAAAAATCTACAACACTACAACGGAACCTGACCACAGACCAATAACCAACTACAGCAGTACATTACAATGCATTATTTACACTAAGATGGATTGGTATGTATACATCATACATTACATTACATATTAATACTTCTCTTAAACTCACTCAGTCCATTATATTTCAGGGACAATCTGATACAGAGTTAGGCGTGCTTAGAACTGCTGGGATCAGTGGCTTTAAGCAAACCTCACCGTTCAATTGTAGCCCTCATCTATATATCCTTTTTCATTATACAGTGGTAACTGACACATCCTTTTGCCTATATTTTCTAAATTTGGAAAGTTCGATTTGCATGCAAAACCCACTGTCATGTTTTCATTATAATTTCTCTTTCCCAAAGAGAAAACGAATTCCCTCCGCCCCAGAAATTGGAATGAGTGACAGATTATCAGACAGAATTACCATCAACAAATCATCTGTTTTAGGCTCAGGTTTTCTTTTTTCTTTTTATCAGAAGAAATGAAGCCACTGAGCAACTGCAGCCTGTTATGCTTCTGTATCATTTTTCCTGCTTTGCTGCATCAGGAATAATATGGGATGATTTTGTAAAAGAACTAAGAGGAAAAATTACAACAGATAGTTTTCTCTACTGCACAGCCACATGCTGTAAATTAACAATGTCTTATGACTTTTCAAGACATATCCTTCCCATCCCACCCCTCAGTGATAAAGGGCACTCTAAAGATGTGAATTCCATATTCAAAGAATTGGGGGGGGGTTCCTTCAAAACCTCTTTTCTACGACTAAATTCTTTTGAAATCTGGATGGAGTCCTTTAAGGTGTGACAGAATCCCATACTGCTTAATTTGCAAATAAGCTATGGAAGTTCAGTAGCATGAGAAACCCCACAGGAAAGCATTTTCTTGGAGAAGTTCTATTTATCATTGTATCTATAGGACATCCAGATCAACCAGGGACAGTTCCTAATCTCACTCTGCCACCCAGCCATTTGTTTACAGATATAGTCTTTGTTTCTTGGTCTGATTTGTCTAAAGGAGGAGCTTGCCAGTACACCAGCTCATTCTGCTGAAAGCTACATTTAGTTCCATTTCAGTCCCCAAAAATTTATGCAAGAAATGTCTGGAAGAGCCACATTATTCTGACAGATATTAGTTGATCCTATGAGGTTACAAAACAAAAGGAGTGGAGAGCATTTTAAAGGCCATTTCTAATATCAAAATTTCATTACATTGTTAAAAAAGCTAGGGAAGCAGGTAAGATAATGATGTATCTTTGTAACACCATTAGGGTTCCCAGGTCAGTCAGCGGGGGATGGGGGGACATGTGAGGAGAAGGCCTAGGCCTCATTGCTGGTGTCGCACAGGAAGTGACATCACCACACCAGTGCTGTCTGGGTAATGCTCTAGTATCTGGGCAAAAACTCTATGGTAAAACTGGCTTCTACCATAATGTTTTTGCCGAATACTAATGCATCGCCCAGATGTCGCTGATATGATGATGTCACTTCCTGTACAATGCTGGCCATAAGGCCTAGGCCTTCTCCTTTCTCCTGGTAAGTTCCCCTCACCAGCCAGCTGATCAACAGCTGGGGTAGGGCCTGGAAGTGGGGGACCCCTGCCTCCACCAGGGGATCTGGCAGCCCTAAATACTATAAAGTGTACTTAGTCAAACACCAGAGAAGAAAACAATCTAGCTGTTCTTTGTTTCTGATTCAGGTTCCAAAAGTTTAGTGATAAAGCCTGCCATACTCTGGTCTCCACCCCTACCCAACCCCACCCAATGGCTACAATGTTTTAGATCAAAAGATGGCAATCTCAGAACCTTCTGAAACAAACACACATGAAGGTCCCAGCATTACAACAGTGCGTGTCTTTTGCCCTTTTCCCAACACATATTTCCAAATGTTATCAAAAGTATGCCTGAGCTGTCTCCAACACAAGATCTTTTAAGGGGAAAGCACAGCCAGTGGCTAAAGGGTAATTTAACTACAGCTCAGTGGTCTTTCCCCATTTATCTCAGGTGATACTAGCTCTAAGTACATACAAGCATTTGCTTTATATACATACCTGAGAGTGCAGAAAGTATGTTCAAGCAGCCTGATCACCCTGAGGGAAACAGCCCAGAGATTCTATGCTGCAGTCATGCTGAGAGAGTGGCAGTTTACCCTTGTAAACTTAAACCTCTCTCTACTGTGAGATGGAAGTAAAGATCTCTCTGATCCAGTGCTTATTCTCCATCATGTTTTTGGCCATGTCTGCAATTTGGTTTGATTTTATTTGATTGACCATTATCTTTCCTTGTCTCTCTGTTCGTCCCTGTTCCCACACATGAGCAATGAGGAGCAAAAATACAAGGAAAGAAAAATGAAAACAAGTGATCCACAGATTAGCGCTGCTACTTACAAAAAATGTAAGCACATGATTTGTGCTCTGCCAGCTATCTGGATATAAATCAGCATACAATGAAGCTTAAGGGACAAAATCCTGTCCCAGCACCATATATCAGCTTGCCCATTGCAGCCTGGAAATGGAACCCTATTGGGGATCCCTCCGAGAATAAGGCACCGATTGCATACTGAGTCATACCAAAGTATAAGAATCTGGCGCAGAAAGTCCCACTCTGTGTCTCATTGCTATATGGCTTTTGGGTCCTTCTTTTCCTGGTACCTCTTTGTTTTGGGCAAATGGCTGATTCACACAACTACCTTCATGCCTTCTTTTAATCTTTGCAGCCTTTTTGTTTGTTTGTTTTCCTGCACAGACTGAACATGCATTCATGTCAATCAGCTACCCAGAGCACTGACCACCATCTTGTGATCAATGCAAGAGAGTTAAAAAAAAAAAACACCAAACCAAATCCCACATTTTTCCATGTGCATTCTGAGACAAAATGCTTTTGGTACCTTTCTTGTTAAATTATAGAAAGTGGCTATATGAAAACACTTGTTCTCCTTCAAACGCCTAGAGGTGAAGGAAACAGTGGGGAGAAAATATTTTGATTGTTAAAGGTAATTGTGTTCAAATATTCCTAATATCTCTTAAATGTTTTGGTGTATATCTGTTGTTGTTTTTAAAGTATGTACTTAAATATGAAAAAATTGAATGTGACAGAAAACCTGAGTGTCATACAGGTAAACATATTGCTGTACGCACAGTTTATGAAACGCTTTTGTACTCTGCCACTGACTAACAGGTTAACTTAGTAGGTACACCTAGCATGTTCATGATATGCTGAGTGCCATTTATGATTCTAATCATACAAACAGAAATCAGCCATGAACATATATTCAGATATTAACTGTGGTTCATTAATGGCCACTGCTTAAAAATGCATGCTAGGAGAATAAAAAGCTGCTAACATACCATTATTTTGTGGAAGCCTAACCTATAGGCCTTGCATTTTAGCTATAACCAGATCATATTTCTGATATAAGCTAGCCTAGCTAAATGGTGAACAAAGACACCCTATCTTATATTAAGTAAAATACTTCACAGTCTGGGGGAGAGAAGTGCCCATTGTCTATTAAAGGGTAAAAGGTAGAATGAACTGCACTTTGGAAAGCCTGGCCCAAAAGGCTTTCTGCCAATCAGAGACCTGTGAGGTCAGAGTGTTGATGTTTGATGGAACCAATAACAATGTTTTGCATGTTTATGTCATATTGAGTATAAAATTCTATGTCACTAATTGTAACGTTGAAGAGTCTGTTGGGTATTCAAGGGTTCCAGACCTTGATATCTGTACTCTTCCTTTATTAATTAATAAATATTTTGGTGTTTCCTCTCTACAGAACTGCTGTGTGTGTTTCTCAAATTGGGTTGGGAAAACACAGATAGAGACACAGGTTGTGTCTAACAATATCAAAGTACCTTACAATGCCACTACTGGGTCCCTCTAGCTAATATGCCTGGCAGTAGCTTTCCAGAGTTCTTTGTAATATCTGAGATCCTTTAACTAGAGATGTCAGGGACTGGATCTGGAACCTTCTGCATGCAGAGCACATACTTTATAGCTGGTGGGTCTGATTGTATGGAAAGGCAGGATATAAACATAATAAATCAATAACTAAATAGAGGTTATAGAGGCTGTCTGTGGCTGTCTGTTGGGCTCTGTGGCAAATCCACATGTGTCTAATATGCATTGGGTTGCCAGGTCCTCTCGTTGATCTGGCAGGGGGAATTGGGGGCTTTCGGGGGTCTTTCGGGGGTTGGGCAAGAATGTCATGCAATGCAATGATGTCACTGTGTTAGCAACACTGGGGCGACACTCTAGTTTTTGGGTGAAACTCTATGGTAAATTTGCCCTCAAACCATAGAGTTTTGCCCAGAGCATCTCTGTGCAATATCCCTGACACAATGATGTCACTTCTGGGTGACATCTTCACATCGGGGACATCCCATGGCCACATCCCTTGCCACAGACCAGCTGGCTGGTGGGGGAAGACCTGTTTAGGGGCAGGTCTTCCCCCACCAGCCAGCTGGTCTGTGGCAAGGAGAAACCTCCACAAAAGTGGGGGATCCCCTGCTCAGACCTGGGGGCTGGCAACCCTAAATGTGCATGAAGGGGCTGCTGAGTTTTGTTAAAAAGCACACGATTTATCGCAGCATACTCCTATTAGGGGAACACATCAATGTTTCTCTATAACCCTAACAAATTCCTGGCCTATTGCTTGTGTTTCATTTAATTTTTAAACTTGTATCTTCCTCATTCACTGCTTAGTCCTAGTGCAAGCACCAGCACACAGCACACAGAACACTAAAAACAAAATACAGCAAGAAAAATATGAAACAACCAAAAAAGAAGAAGCATAGTAAGCACACAAATGAGGTTTCAAATCCCTTTGAAATCAGATGGCAAGGATATAAGTTGCTAGGAGATCATCTGAAGTGGTCAGAAACTCATTCATAAAACTTTAAACTATATTTTCTCCTTGTTTTAATGAAACAATTTCTGGTATTAAGGACATTTTTTGTATAAAAATGCACAGTTTGAATGTGTCAGTCATATCCACTGGTGATCTTAAACTCTTCATTATGAGGGACACACACCAGCGGGGCTACTGTATTTCATTAACTTATTTCTAACTTTGGACCTGAACGACAAATGAAATGCTCTCACTGTGCCATCCTAACTTCGATGGACTTAGGAGGGTATAATGCTGCACGGTCAGCCACTTGCACCACATACCCAGCACCCACCGCCAGGCTGCCTGGTGACCACAGATGAGTTAGCCCGCTACTTGGGAATTACTACCATATATCACTAACACCTGTTAAGAAGAACTTCCAAAAGTTATCGCTACATGTTCTAAGTTAACAGGAGGCAAATTCACAGTGAGAAGAGTCTGCTAACATGCTAAGTGAGGTAGGCTTGTAGAAGACCCCACGGGATTTACACACAAAACAAAACTGGACAAAAATAAAGCTGAATTGTTGAACAAGAAAGGTGCAGCACAGTTATATGAACATTTTCAAATTAAATTACTCTAATAATAATAGCTAAGTGATCTGCCGCCGTTTCCTGGCATGAGTGTAGTGTTCATTGGAACTGAAATCATTGGCCGAGCTGCTAATAGGTATTTAAATGAGTTATTTAACTTTAATTTTAATCTAATCAGAGCCCGGGTGTTATGATGCATTTTTTTTATTGAACTGTTTTATGATGATGCAAGCCACTCTGAGCCCGCTTTGCGGGGTAGGGCAGGGTATACATCTCAAAAATAAATAAATCAATAAAAAGATAGTACCTTGGCTTGCATACCTATCAGAGGAAATGCTTATTTCATCCCTGCTGTTCTCTCTTTGCTAGTCTCAGTATAAAAGGAAGCACCATCTGTAGGCCTCTTATGTGAGTAGAGGAGGAAGCAGGGACTGGAAGAAAGGGATGTCACAGGTATTGCATGTTCTTAAATCAGTTATTTTTCCGCTCATTTCTTTAACATGGGTTATCCCAATGCTGCCCTTTTTAATTCCTTCCCCCAAACTCTTTGTTATAATGGCACTTTTTCCATATGTAAGTTTAAGTTCTAGATGAAATGGTCAGTCAACCAATTCACATGAAATGGCTTTGTGTAATTAGAAATCATTGTGTGAAGTCTAACCACTGGCTTGTATCCAACAAAATCTTCATGCAGAGAAGATCTCATGGAGCAGGACCTTGCCACTGAGCCTTCTGAAATTGTGCTTCTGGGGGTCATCAGACCCTTGGGAGACACACAAGAGGCAAAGTAGGGTTCTGCAGTGGGAAGGGAAGTCAGCAGAACGCCCCCCATCCAAGACAGCTCTTCAGACTTTGGAATCAAGCAGTAGGATACAAGCCACTGAGTCCCTTTGGTGGTATAAACATGGCAATCACATGTGCTTCTGTCTCCAAATGAACACATACAATTCTGTGCCATAGATTTCCATGCAGTTGAACTTGTGATTATGAGTATATTCAGACCAGGAATAATGACCAGACATATGACTGGAGAGGAGAATGCCATGTGAGCTTTGCTGGTCAATAATATATGCAATGTCATGCCTAGTCACCATGATTCTGAAAGGCTGATTCAGACAGCATGCTACCCGAGCAGAAGTTGTCATTGCACTTCCATTTCCATGAGCTTACAAACCTCTTGACAAGTTCCATTATCTCTGGATGCTCAGAAATTACATATTGTTTTAACATTGCAGATGTAATATGATTCTTGCAAGTAAAAATAGTCTGCCCCCCTTTCATATCTGAACTTTTCCCAAGGCATTCTGCATTTATAGGTAAGATGCCGTGCAAGACAGAAAACTGAATTTGTTATTTGCTAAGTTCCTGGGCACACACACATACATACAGGTATACATAGGAACTGAAACATATAAGCAGAAGTCCCGTGTGATGTGTCTGTTGCTGGGCTGCAGATACAGGACTGAATATTTGAATACTAAAGTAACATATCAGGGATATCATATCCAGGCTAGCTTTTAGCTGATGTGCTAGCTTTATAACAAGTATCTCAAGTGGGGAGCATCCAAGCACTCAGTTTCCATCACCTGAAGCCTGAAATGGCCCAGCATAAGATCAGACACATCATGTAAGCTTCTGCCCATATGTTTTTTTAAAAAACTTTCAGCTAACAGACTGCATATATGCACACATATTTGTGTTTCCAAAGTATGGCATATCTCAAAGGCATAGAAGAAACAGGAAAACAATGCTAAAGCAGGAAGGTATGGTGAAGTTAGAAAAGTTCTTGATTGTTCAAGGTACCTTTAATTCTGAGAAGTGATTCTTAACCTTAACGTTTATTCATAGCCTTAAAGTTAAGCACACCCTTTCCCCCATGTGCTCAGAGGAGGTCACAAGCACAGTTGTTGAAATACTGCAATCCCTATTTAACCATTTCATTTACTTTGCCACATTGTTGCTGATACTCCCCACCCTCACTTGAAATATCTTTTGGCCACTCAAGACAGCAGCTGTCAACCATTGCTCATCAGTATTTATTCCTCTTACTGTTTAGGATGCTACTCTTTGGAGGCTTGGAAAGCCATAAAATAACCCAACAGGGCTTAAGAGCCATCCAGCAAAGCAAATCAGTGCACCTGAACATTGAATAGTATTGTCAGATACATTGATTCAGCACACATCCTTAAATG
Source organism: Gekko gecko (assembly GCA_029375565.1). Taxonomy (NCBI): domain Eukaryota; kingdom Metazoa; phylum Chordata; class Lepidosauria; order Squamata; family Gekkonidae; genus Gekko; species Gekko gecko. The sequence goes on along the minus strand of JAPDNY010000001.1, from coordinate 125,202,534 downwards.
TGAAGTACTTCCTTCCATGTGCATTCCTTTAGGGTGTGTCTCCTGTGATTCCTCCAGGAAAACACCATTTATCATTTTCAGCAAATACTGGATAGAGTTAGTGCTCTACTTCTCAGTTTAGTTGTGGGAAAGTGAATTCCTTGTTGAAAGTGTGTGACTACCACAAAGCTTTTTTCCAGGAAGAGCAAGGCCAAGTTATCATTTATGATTCTTCCATGTGGAATATTTTGCTGTGTTTCTTGTTTTGCTTTGTTTTTTGCACGTGCACTTCATGTCAGCACAGACCACCAGACTATTAATGAAGATGTGCATCATAATTAACCATTTTGCCAAATTGGGATAAAAGGATGGTGGTAGGTTGGTACAATGACAAGAAGGCTAAGGGGTAGGAAAATGCTTAAAAGGAGAGAACACGGAATCAGGAAGTGAGGTGTGGGATACATTAATATTCACCACATTTGAGATTTATGCTTCAGTTACTCCATATCTCCCAGGCTTCATTGCAGTGAGTTGATCTTTGGTGACCTCCAAAGTTCTGCTGTGCCTGCCAATTATTTGCTTAAAATGTGGCATATCAGCTACTACACCTCCTCCCTACTAAAAAACCATGAAATTATAGCACCATTGTATGAGCCTTACTCACAAGTTGCAGACAGATACACAGGTGCATACACTGGGGACCAGGGTATTTGTGATCAATCCTGTAATCACTAGAACTATTGTGGAATAAATAGTTCAAGGACTGCAGCAAATATTGCTTTTAGAAATTACAGCTTTTTCACAGTGGAATCAGTGAAAGTTATGCTACCGGCTGTCCTCAATAGGGTCATACTCTTCTCTGTTTTTTATTCTATCATGCTCTTGACTGGAAAATGAAAGGGACCTACAGGTCAGTTAGCCCAAATGCCATGTATCCTACCTTTGGATGGAGCCAATTCTCCAAAGGAGCTGTTCTCCGATTTAAGTGGTTCTTCCACTGGAGAAAGAGCCACTTCAGTTGGATGAAGTTGCTTAGGCTGCAGGAGGTCTTCCAGCTTTGTGTAGTGGAGTGGTAGGATACATGTCAACACCTTCTTTGGGGCAGAATCCTCCATACTCTGTTTCATCAGCCCATAAACTGTGGGATGTAATCATCCACAGCAGTACATCACAATCAAAGACCAGATTAGAGCAAAGTGTACCCACAATTGGTTTAATCCAGAGAAGGTTAAACTGTAGCCAATAGACTTTCTCTGGCTTGTGCTACATAGCAAAAGCAAACTATTTAAAAAAGGATTAGGGTGTTTATTTGTTTGTTTAAAAACCTTTTACTGATGTGAGCAGTCTAATCAGATTTCACACACTGACAGCCGAAATGCACAGGAAGTTCGGTGATGTAAGCACTCTTGAAACGATGTAAAAATGTAAAGGCATGTAGGGATGGGGAAATCAACAAGTAACCTAAATTTAATAACCAATTTTGATTTTGATATAAACTAAGGATCTTTTAAAAAATCAATTTATGCCCAAAATCTATTTAGAAAGGTTATAAAATCCAGCTCAGATTTAGGTAGCAGGAGCTCAGTTGCTTGGCAGCTTTGGAGGTCTTACAGTCTGGGGTACCTCAAGTCCTGTGTGGAGAGTCACCTGCAAGGGAGGAAAAAGGAACAAGGAAGTAGAATCAAAACAGGGAATCCAAAGCAACCCCACAGGTTTTATAGTACTGAAAGGTCAAGGTTTCCCTTGCTTGAAAGCTAGTCGAACCTGACTCTAGGGGGCGGAGCTCATCTCTGTTTCCAAGCCGAAAAGCTAGCGCTACCCGAAGACATTTCTGTGGTCATGTGGCCGGCATAACTAAACACCGAGGTGCTTGGAATGCTGTTACCTTCCCACCGAAGCAGTACCTATTTATCTACGTGCAATGTCTTGCTTTTGAACTGCTAGGTTGGCAGGAGCTGGGGCAAGAGATGGGAGCTCACTCTGTCATGTGGCACTAGGGTCTTGAACTACAGGCCTTCCAGTCTGCAGCTCAGCATCTTAACCTCTGAGCTGCTGCAGCCCTTGGCCCTTCTTAAAGGAGAAGAGTTTTTCAACAGCTTCAGGAGCAAGACTAGGTCTTACACCTCCTGTTAAAGGAAACATTCTATCTCATGCTGAGAAATTTGTTGGGAAGTGGTGTTGTTGTTGCCTCTGTTGGCACATAAAAATAATAACGCAGCAGACACATGTGAATTAGCTAAAAGTTTACAAAGGTATTAGGGAAGGTTACATGGAGGAACAAAACAATAACCAGTCTAGCTGACTACACTACATCTTCCTAGCTACTGTTAGCACCAAGATCGATGCTCTCATTTGATCTCAGAACAAAGGAAGGGAGAAGGAAACCTAAAATGCCTACGTGACAAAACTCAGGCAACATCTCCCAATGACAAACTGATCAATGACCAGGCTAAAAGTCAGTTAATTATCCATAGAGCCTTCCCCTTAGAATCATAGAATCATAGAGTTGGAAGGGATCTCCAGGGTCATCTAGTCCAACCCCCTGCACAATGCAGGAAATTCACAAATACCTCCCTCTCAACACCCCCAGTGACCACTGTTCCACATCCAAAAGATGACAAAAAACCTCCAGGATCTCCAGCCAGACTGGCCTAGATAAAAGTTGCTTCCTGACCCCAAAGTGGCAATCAGCATTTCCCTCGGCATGTAAGAAAGGGCCACAAGAACTAAGCCCTTCTAACATGGGAACTTCTACCCACTGCCTCATAGATCCCAACTAACCAACAATTAGCATAGACAAATGAACAGGTTAACTCTTTCATGACATCAGGGAGAGAACTTGCAGATACTTCAACACCCCTTCTCAGGTTCATGTACTGGAGTCATCCAAGCACAGCTAAGATCTGTTAATCTGGAGTGAGGCTAAACTGAATAGTTATCCATTTTGGTTTTCCAGTCTCTCGTCATCCTTTCAACAAAGTAGAACATTTTGTCCAAAGAACAGGTAAAAAATCAATCTTTCTTGAGGCAGCTTCTTAGACTTGGATGTGTTACATTTCCAGGGGTATACTAAAAGGAGATACCTGGAAAGCTTCACAGGCATAACTAAAAGAACTATGCATAAGTCCTAAAAAGAAAACCTCCACAGCGTTATCTAGGAGGACAGTTCCATTTCCATAAAGGAAACACTGGAAGAAATTGTCTGGTCTCTGAAAAGTCTATTACTCAGCAAAACAAAAAGTCCTGATGGGGGCAACCCTCCTCAGCCTCAAGCCTAAAAGAGTTATGGACACATGAAGCAGACTTATACTGAATGAGGACACTGACCAAGTAGCTCTCCCAAGTCTCAGGTGAAGGTCTTTCATAATGCCTACTGCTTGATCTTTTTAGTGAAAGATGCCAGGGATTGAACCTGGGAAATTCTGCATGCAAAGCAGATGTTCTGCCAATGAATTGTGTCTCGTCCCCCAAGGCAAGCCATTGGAGTGTAAGAATACCAAAGGACCATCTAACACAGCATCCTGTTTTTTATGGCAACCAATCCAGGCAATCCACAAGCCAGACAGAAAATCAAAAGCACATCCTAATTATTTACCCCCAGTAAATAGTATTCCTTGGCATACTGCCTCTGAACGTGGAAGCTTCATTTTAGCAATTGTGACTAATAACCGTTGATAAATGTATGTGCCATTAATTTGTCTAATCCCCTTTTAAAGCCAATTTAGCTATAAGATAATTATGCATTCTGTGAATATGCATTTCCTTTGACTACAGAAAGAAAACTGGACTGCCATTGTCTGCTGTTTTCTGATTGTAACTTGCTTTCTACAGGCAGGTCTACTGGACAATAATTTTACCTGAACATTTCGGTTGAGGCTTAACGCAGGCATGAAGACGCCCTCCACGTTTTCAAATGCTGGAGGTCCCTGCTGCTGCCCATTTATGTAAAAGGTCAGGGTGTGTTTGTTAAGGTCCAGAAGAACACCAACGGTGGCACCTTTCGAAACACCCCCTTCTGTCCTAAAAATCAAAGAGACAGTAATACTGAAGTGAGTTACCGTAAGCTGTTCTATGGTACCTTTCCATCCAGGAGTCTTGTATGGAAGTGCAAGAACTACAGTGCAAAGTTACCATAAACACTATCTGATAGAGATGAAAGAAATATTTGTGCACACCAGACATGAAGCAAATTTTCTAAATCAGAAACCACAGAATTGAAATTGTTAGCTTGCAATGATCTTGAATTTCAGTACTGAATGTCAAGTCCCACATAACATTTTGGCTTGGGGTTGGTGATGGTTTGGGGTGCCACCTTTACGTGTGCTAGCAGATTTTGATGTTAGGAATATTGTTGAGCAAGTGATCCCCTAATATGATGTGATTCAAGTCCTGAGAGAACCACATTTTTGTTCAGTATTTAAATCTGCCCAGTTTACTTGTATGGCATTCTCTCCAGAAAGTTCAAAAAAGCTATTACAGAGTGAAATATCTCTCTCTCTCTCTCTCTCTCTCTCTCTCTCTCTCTCTCTCTCTCTCTCTCTCTCTCTCTCTCTCTCTCTCTCTCTCTCTCTCTGTAGGAATTCTTCAGCACATTCCACTACTTCAGATCTGAATGATTTTCAGCGTCCCAGTTAAGAATTTGGCAAACTAATACTTAACATGATATGAACACTGAAACTTCTGTTCATGATCTGAATGGGTCTCTAAGTCCTCAACACTTCTTTCCTCCCCTTGTGTGTGGAGTCACAACTGAAGACTTTATTTATTTATGAGACTTCTGTGCTGCCTCTCCAGACCACCTACTCTTGGTCAAGAAATTCTCTGATCTAACTGCAGTTGGCTATGACAAGCTGCCTTGAATAAGAGGAAACGTGGGAGATAATGTTTTAATAAATCAATCCAAATTTGAGTGCCTTAAAAAACTGAAGTGTGTCTCTTGAACACAAACTGGAATTCTAAACCAAGGCTTATTCCTGGGAAGGACACAAACCTCAGTTTGTTAAGGCAACAAATCTAGCCATCAAAATACAAAAACTTCTTAAAAGAGGAATTCTTCAGTTGTGGCTCCACGTGTGAGGGGAGGGAAAAGGCAGAAGGGGGAGGGAGTGTGTGAATCTGAGGATTTAAGGCTCATCCACCTAGCAAACAATTTGTGGCTTGTGATTTCTAAACAGAGCTTCACCCAGACCATTAGTTCAGCTATCCTAGTTTTGTCTATTCTGACTGACAGCAGTTGACCAGTATCTCAGGACAAAACTAGAAATCATGGTGGAAGGTACATGGTCAGTTCTTCCACATTTTTTAAAAGGTATAAAAGCAGCTGTTGTGATAAGAGTATGGCTTGGGCTGAGGCACTGTGGGAAAGGAGAAGAAGAGGAGAAGAAACTGGATTTATACCCTATCCTTTACTACCCAAAGGAGTCTCAGAGTGGCTTACAATCCCTTTCCCTTCCCCTCCCCATGACAGACACCCTGTGAGGTAGGTGGGGCTGAGAGAACTCTTTTGAGAACTGCTCGAGAGAGAACAGCTCTGAAAGAACTTGTAACTGACCCAAGGTCACACCAGCAGCTGAATGTGGAAGAGTGGGGAATCAAACCCGGTCCTCCCAGATTAGAGTCCACACTCCTAACCACTACACCAAACTGACTGTCTTTCATTTCATTTCCTTCCCCTGCACCATTGTCTTAAGCCATTCAGGGAAATAATATGTTGGGGGGGGGGAGAGGATGAATTGTAGGGTGACCAAATTCTGAGATATGACATACCTATTTCTTAAAGTGGCCTCAAGCTGCTCTTCTCCCCATCACTGCAGTAGGAATTGAAGAATTCCTGGCACCTTTTTAAAAATATGGTTGTTCTAAATGAACATTATATAAAACTACTGTGATTTATTTGGGGTTTGAAAATATTTTATATGGTTTAAGGCAAACACAGAGCATGGAGTGTGCAAAATGGACATTTAAATGAAATGGGAGCACAGAAGGTATGCAAATGTCTTATGATGTATCAATGTTTGTTATTAATAATATTTTATAGGTTAAAGTGACAGGAACAGCTGTTTACATGACAGGCTCTAAGTATGATTATGGATTCAGTGGACTGCTATGTGTAAGACTAATTTGTCATTAATGCATTTCTCCTCAGGGGAGTTAAGCTCACCCAATAGTATGGTATATAAAATCACCGAGCCAGAAAGCCATTGAATATGTGCATTGACCATAGGCGCTTACACTTTGTTAATGTCACTGGAGCTTTGCAGCAGAATTACAACCTGCCATGCAAGGCATAATTTTAGCATCAATTTTAAACTAGTCTACAGCAAAAAGGCACAACAAAACACTCTTGGTTACTAAAATGTGAATGAGGAGCCAAATTTCACATAACACAGGAGACCCAAGATCAGCATCTTCCATATTTGAGGGGCAAGGAGAGCAAATTGGGTCAGGGAAGTTGTGCCAGTGGAGGAAGTATTTGACCTACATTCCTTGCACCATTTCTTCTGCCTGTATTATCACACTGCTATCTGCCCCAGCAACAAACATGCAAGATATTTTAAGAGGTTATTATGAGGGTGCTGCAACAACTATCTTATCTGACTCATACAAGGAACTAGAAAGGCAGCTATATAACATAAGAAGAGTCTTGCTGGCTTAGGCCAGTGGTCCATCATCCTGTCTCACACAGTGGCAAGCAATAGGGGACAGGGGCAATGGCTTCCCCCCACGATTTCCTCTTAGCAGTAATATAGGTTGAAGGTGGTGGTGGAAAGTGTCACTGAGTCACAGCTGACTTATGGCAATCCCTCATGGGGTTGTCAAGGCAAAAAATAGGCTGGAGATATAAGAGAAAAGTCTGAACAGCAGCCCAAGACTATGTAGCTTTTCCGATAAAGTTTGAGATGCTGAAGCTGTGTCTGGGCTCTAGGGTTGAAGCAGCACTGCTATCAAAGGGAACAAGTTCATCCGTGGATCAAGCACCTATTTGGAAAAGGCAACTGGTCTGATTTCAGTTTGCAGGCCTATGGATGTGATAGGCAATATGTTCAGTTAACCGGATGTTTCTTGGGGCCCAGAGAGAGAATTAAGAGGTTGCTACAGGATGAGATGGTGAAGACAAAATGTTAGTCTTGCAACAGTATTGTCTGTGAAGGGATGAAAATGACACTTGTGCTCTAGCATTATCTAGATAGGTCATAATAAGACACATAGGATTGCCAACAGACTGGAGAAAAGGTGTCCTGTTCCTTTAACAAAGGCTTAATGGAATGTTTTTAACCAGGTGAGATTAATTACCTCCATGCCATGAAAAGCTTCAGGTGCCCACTTTCATATAAACTTCTTTCAAAGGAACAGGACATTTTTTTCTTCCCAGCTGTGCAAAATGGCAGACACTTATGTATAGGGCTGTCTAAAGGAAGAATTGACAGGGTGGTTATAGTCATGAAGGACAAAGTAATATGGATGAGGAAACAGAAGTGATATTAACCACTTCCTTTAGCAAGCTAATGTATTTAGTGACTAAGGGTAGGAATGCCAGCCTCTAGGTGGGACCCAGGTATCTCCTGGAATTACAGCTCATCTCCAGACTACAGAGATGAATTCACCTAGAGAAAATGGATGCTTTGGAGGGGTGTGGACTCTATGGCATCGCACCCCACTGAGGTCCCTGTCCTCCCCAGGCTCCACCCCCAAATCTCCAGGAATTCCCCAACCTGGAGCTAGCAACCCTACCCCACTCCATCCCCTGCCAGTGGACAAGGGAGACAGGCCACCCTAACTAAGGGTAATTAATCAGATTAATACCCCCTTTCCTAGCTATGGCTGTTGACAGGGTTCTGCATGACATTTTTCTACAGCTAGCTTATAGAGTGTTAAAAAAATGGAATAAATACACAAAGATCAACTTACAATGAACCATTGTTATCTGGGACCAAGATCCTGCAGGCTAGGCCTTCTGTCTGACATTACTTAATATCTTTTATTCTTGTCTTACACAGTGGAATAAAAAGCTAGGAGGGATTACAAAGAATTTCACTGGGATGAAGAGTCACAATTATTTTGGCAACTTGGAGCACTAGACTACACGGCAAAATAAAATCCAAAAAGGCAATTGGAAGGGGTTACAGAAAGAACTCCCAGCTTTTTATTTACTATATTTTATAGTATCATATTTGTATGAACCCCCCCCTTGATTTTTGTTGTAATCAAAAAACTAGGAGCATTTCCTGTTATGATCTCCACAGGGCAGCGTCTCTTAAAGTCTTGTGCTAGTTCACAAAACAGGACATGGCTACCAAATGGCATGCCTGAGAACACATTAATAAAAGTCAATTTTTAGGGCACTGAGTAGTATTCTGTAAAAAAAAAAAAAAAAAAAAGAGGGTTTTGAAAGTACAGTTATTTCACTGAGGTCTAAGTTGATTACTCCTGAACATTATTTCTGCTCTAAATCAAACCAGGTTTTAAAAGGGAAGAGAGGAGTACTTTTGATGATTTTGTAGTAAAATATTACTCTCTAGTGGTTTCAAAAATCATGGCAGTTAGGCAGAAGGACAGAGAAATATGCTAATTGACCTTTAGCCCTTTAAGCAGACCTAAAGCAAGTTTTCTAGCCTGTAATTGTGGTTGCCAACTCCAGGCGGGGCCTGGACATCTCCCGGAATTACAACTGATTTCCAAATGAAAGAGACCAGTTCCTCTAGAGAAAGTGGCTGCTTTGGAGGATGGCCTATATAGTATTATACCCAACTGAGGTCCCTCCACTCCCCAAATGCCCACCACCTCCAGGCTGCACCCCTAAATCCAAAGGAGTTTTCCAACCAGGAGTTGGCAAACCTACCCATAATGGAATGCAAACTGATAGGATGTTTTTGTTTTGTATAAAAATAGTCTAAAACATTTACTCTGAATCTATTAGTTTTCAAAGAAAAGAGGGACCAGCATTACAGCAGGCAGGCAATTATAAGAAATTCCTCTCCTGGTGTCCCTATTTGTAATTGAAGCCACACAATAAAAGTATGAGTCCTGTGCAAACAGTCATGCCACATACAGCTGTAGGCAAGAGGTAGGGTTTATATTATGCTCAGCAGCCTTACCTTCTCATCACATCTAATTCCATGGAGGTCCCATCTGCATAGAGTAACTTCATAAGTAAATGCCACTGTCCATTGGTTCCAAACATACAATTCATCCCCACAATTCCTGGGGGTAGGGATTTTTCAGGAGTATAGAATGTATATGTCGAGGACCCATGTGCAGAAGTTCCTCCAAACTAGGCAGGCTAACAATAGGATACCTTTTGCATGCTTACCCCCATTCTCTGCTGGTGGGCTTGATACCCAGACCTGCTACCCAGATTGGCTAAGGGCCCTGGAACACACATGGGGTGGGGTCTGAAAAGGGGATCTGTTCCTTCGTCTGGGAGTTTGTTAGAGGAGCTGTCTCTCCTGTGTGTTGACAGAGGGAATGATGCTAAAGGATGACAGAGGGAATGATGCTAAAGATGACTGCAGATGCGCCCATGCAGCTAACAAAGACCAGATATACCAGGAATCGCACGTACCTAGTCAGTAACATTCCTTTTGTTTATTTTGCTTAGATCTGTTCTTGTTTGTACCTTGTAGAAATTAATGTACTTAATTAGAAACAGTCTGCACATGTCCTTAACCACCTGCCTCAGCTACTTGGCACACTACAGTGATACACCCCTGTGGAGTCAACCTTGGGTGACCCATGAGAGGAGGGGGCTGGATTTTACCTGATATGGTGCTAGCAACAGAAAAAGGGAGGGCAAGATAGCAGCTAGTCTGCCCTACATAGGTACAGAGTACATGATACATGCAAAAAAGGGTCGGCAATAGTTTGGTAAATGTAGTGAGTATCAGGTTCACATCACCACATCTGTGTAGTTCTTTTGACATTTGTTGCACTGTAGCATCATCTCAAGGGGGCTGAATTGGCTGTGCTGGTGACAGAGCCAGTTTGGTGTAGTGGTGTGTAATGTACTGGTTTAGAATGGCACCGGGGATGGACCTAGCTTGAATGCTAGAACAATAGATAGCTAGGATCCTGAATTGAATGGGAGCTGTAATGTAAATAGCCTACCACTGGGAGTGTGTGTGGGATGTGTGTGGTTTTTAGCAGGCATATAAGCAGGCCTTCGGCCCTGCTAGAGTTGTCCTTAGTTTGAGCTGATTCACCAATAAAATATGAGCTGATCACTACCCACATCTCGAACCCAGTATATTTCATGGTGAAAAGCACGGACTCTGATCTGAGTGACAGAGTGTTGGACTGGATGGGCCATTGGCCTGAACTAACATTGGCTTCTCTTATGTTCTTATGAGAGAACCGGGTTTGATTCCCCACTCCTTCACATGTAGCTGCTGGCTTGTCCTTGGGTCAGTCACAGTTCTCTCACAGCTGTTCTCTCAAAAGCCCGTTAAGGGGAGGGCGGAATACAAATCCAATAGATATATAAATAAATAAAAGAGCAGTCCTTGAAAGAGCTCTCTCAGCCCCACCTACCTCTCAGGGTGTCTGTTGTGGGGAGGGGAAGGGAAAGGGATTGTAAACCACTCTGAGACTCCTTCAGGTAGTGAATGATGGGGTATAAATCCGATTTCTTCTTCTTTTTAAACCTGATATGATCCAATTATGTACAAAATATGGGAAAATCCAAAATGTTTAGACCAAATGAGGCATTCTGGTGAGAGAAGCTGTACCTTGCCACACCTGCTTCAAGTGGCTTCTTCCCCTACATATTTTTAATTCACTTCAGCTATCTTGAACATGACTGAGGAGAAATGAGACATTGGAAGAGAGATAAACAGTGAGAGTTTAGCAGCCCATACTGATATGCAATTTGCTGTATCTCCTAATTTATATATGTGTTTGGGGCAATCTGATATTTACCCAAAATGGTCTCCTACGAACATGTGTTTTGGGTCTTAGAGACTATCAAAACGAAGATATCTTGCCAACAAATCTCAATAGAACCATATAGCACAAACCCTTTGGCTTATCGTGGAAGCTGACAGAAATCAGAATTTCTGAGGAGACATGATGCATGATGGAAGGGAGTGGAGGCTTTCTCAAATGTGCTAGCGTCAAAAAGGAAAAATATTCTTACTTAAACAGACTAGTTTCTTGAAGGCTTACCTATTAGTGTGAGAATTGCAGTGCATGAACCAGCTGCGATTATTGTCAACATACATAGCCCATGCCTTGTCATCCTTTCCTAGCATCATGTCTTTGACAACATTAATTCTAGCAATTCCAAAGGCTGGATCTGGATGGTTATCATAACGGTCTACATGCAGTTCCCAGTAGTGGACTCCCTTTGAGAAAGCTGCTGTGCCCAGAACAACACGGTCATCATAGCTACTGCAGGTAGCAGTCTGGTTGTCATTTGACAGGACTATGTCTCTATGGGCTGAAGATGGGTCAAATGTAAACCAGGCCACTGTAGAGAAGGAAAGAATGAACACGTTAGAAGGATGCAGCAACAGAGTTCAATTTGTTCTAATGTAGCATCATACTATCAGATGAAGAACATGAAGTGTGATCCAACCAAATGTAAGCACGTTTAAACACCACTGATCTCAACAGTTGCAATATGCAGTTGATGTTCTAAGCAGCCAAATTACTTCAAAGCAAGCTCTCTGGCTGCTGCATAATTTGATCATCTGACCACCCTCCCAGGTGTTGAGATTTTCTACCACAAATGTTCCCATTGGGTTGGATCCAATAACTCCCATCCGCTTTTGGATTGAGTGACTCCCTTCTATTGTCTTTTTCCCCACAGGAGATGTTCTCCATCAGATGAAGACATAACATAAGGGCATCACTGGATCTAATTCAGTTGAAAAGAACTGTTGGATCTAACACAATGTATTGTAAAGTGTGTGGTACAGTGTACAGTAAAACTATTGTCTATATAGATTCAGTAGTTGAGCAATATGATAGGCAGTATGAACGCTACTCTCAGGCTGGGACTAGATGTTATACTTCCATATGGCTGTCACTGAAAACTGGAGCTCTGCATCTACTTCTCTACTCTTCCCTAGCAATAGAAATGCCTTCTTCTGACAATAGAAATGCCTTAGATGCTGCTGCCCCTGTGTAGCTTAATTGGCTGCTCTTTGTGGGAGCAAAGCAATTCATAGCATAATATTTTTACACATTTTGTATTATTAGACAATCAGGAACAACAAGATGTGGTGCTGTTGTTTTCAGCAGAGCCACAAATCTGCAGTGATTCCCGGTTCTAGTTGCAACCACTAGATCTGTGGTATGATTCTGATGCAAAATCCAGGTTGTGCTATATAAATATGAAAAACCAATTTGTGTTTAAAGATGCTTGTTAAAGGTCATTCATAAAGGGAATCTAAGCCCAACCTCTCTTTAATTCATACTGGATATTTTACTTCACTAGCGACCAGGTTTATTACAACTGAATAGTATTCCCCATTAGCTGTTCAGGAAAGGATCCCTAGGAACAAATGGTTTTTCTTGATATAGTTTGGCAACACTAATTTGAAGAGAGAATATGATTACTACATCTGCTTCATGATTCATGACAGCAATGTATCATTAATCAAGATTAATTTCTCAGGTTGCCCATATGGGTATCAAGTGTAATTACATGGAAGTGAGGCATGGATTTACCATCCATATTTTATAAGACATTTCTTGGAAATTATTTCCACAGAGGAAAAATGTAATTAAGTCCTAGAATTTATCACTGATTACAGAATGGGCAACCTCAAATGCAATGACCAGCTCCCTCAGGGCCTACTCCATATTATTGATTTCAAATATTCTCCAAAAACATACAAAATTAGTCTGAGGGAGAAATTCCTTGGAATTTCCCTTAACCCTGCTACAGAAAGCATAAGAATCTCCATGTAAGAGCTTATTAATCGCAGTAACAGTTGAAAAAAAGATTTCATATTCTTATGTACATATGCGCATATTGAGTCAGGCCACTGGTCTATCAAGATCAGTCTTGTTTACTATGTGTGGCAGCAGCTCTACAGGGCCTCAGGTGAAGGTCTGTCATATCACTTTCTACCTGATCCAGATGCCATAGATTGAACCTGGGACCTTCTGCATGCTCTTCCACCACATCAATGTCTGGTCTTTCCCCAGATAGTAATAAAGCCTCAGTTTTGTAGGAACCAGTCCTGAAGGAGGCTATACTATTTTTTCAGCACCACCATCATCTTGGACCTGGAATTTTCCAGCTGTCTTTAAAGTGTTGATAAATGAGCTGGAAACATTAACTGATAATATTAAAGTGGTTTCAGAGGTAATGTTAGTCTGCAGTAGAAGAGTCTAGCAGCACAAGACTTAAAGTGAACTCTCAAGAATGAACTTTTCATATTCTTAAAGTTGCTCACCATCAGAAGTCTGTAAAACAACAGTCTTGCTGTAAGGGCCCACTCCTGAGGAATTAAAGGCTTTGACTCTTGCATTGTAGGTACTGTTGAAATGAAGGCCATCAATAGTGCATAGGGTCTCCTTACCAACATACACTTCCTAAATAACAAAAAGGCAAGAGCAGAATTCACTGAATTCATTTTAACTTATGTTCTTTAAGTGTGAACTACAAATGATTTCCTGCTACAGGCTAGTTTTTACTCTTAGCAAAGCTAAGTGAAAGTTAGATTATATATGTGATTAGAAGAGAAACCATAATTCCATTTCCTCCCCCCCAAAATCCATTTCTGTGTTATCTATCTGAAGCAGAGTTGCCACTTCCTCAGTCATGGCAGAGTACCTTTTGGGAATGCTCCCTGCCCCCACCCTCACTCAGTAGAGCAGCAGTGCAGGAAATGGGAGGAAAAAAGCACATGGAAGCCACTTACTTTTCTAAAACAGGAAGTGATGCCATGACAGTCAAGAATTTCAAAATATCTATGGTAAATCCGCAGAGATTTTTGAAATTCCTAGAGATCATGATGTTACTTCCTGAGACAGGAAGTGTCTCTAAGAAGTCTTCACCCTCAGTTCTTCCAGGGATTGCAACCCCATTCTCCCCCCTCTTCCTGTGCCATCTACATGCTTTAACCATCTCAAAAGTGCAGCTAGGATTGCCAGCCTCCAAGTGGAGATCTCCTGGAATTACGAGATCAGGTTTTCTGGAGAAAATGGCTGCTTCGGAGGGTGGACTCTATGGCTTTACACCCTATTGAGGTCCCTCCCCTCCCTAAGCTTGCCCTCAGGTCCATTCCCAAACCTCCAGGAATTTCCAACCTGGAGTTGGCAACCCTAAGTGCAACCCTCGATGTGCTTTATTCTAATTGGATATTTTTTCCTGTATTCATTTATTCTTTTGTCTCTTTACTATGTTTTATTGAAAGCACACATGTGTGTATCAAGATGGTCTCCCAAACAGAACACTGTTTGGTCTTCCCTGAGGAGACTCATTATGAGACTTCTCAGAGGAAACAGAGATCCTGTTCCACTAAGCCTCCTTTTGCACCCATTTCCACTAAGTGGCCCTTCTACCCTCTTTCTAGGGATTCTCCTATAATAAGGCAATCTTTTGCAGGGCTGGCTTAAGACTGAGTTCAATCTATTTTTCATTCAATATAGAACATAACTTTTAGCAGGACCAGGCCAGTGTTCCCTCTAAGCTGAGTCAGTGTGAGCTAGCTCACAGTTTTTTAGCCACCAGCTCACACATTTCTGTCTTTGCTCAGGAAAGACGGCTCCAGAGCAAACTAATTTATGCAGCAGCCAACTTGCTCACTCACAGCTTTAATGCCAGTAGCTCACAAAGTAGAATTTTTGCTCACAAGATGCCACAGCTTAGAGGGAGCATTGGCCCAGGCTACTCGGGCATTTGTCCACAAAAGTCAAAAACAAACAAACAAACAAGGAACACTGGTCTCACTCGGAATTGGCCACCGTCTCCATCGTCAAGTTCCAAGATGTAGCCCTCCACTGGGTTGTGACTAAAAGGGGGCATCCTCCAGGCTAATGTCACACTGTTGTTTCGGGTACAGCACTTCTCCAGCTGCAGTAGTGGGACTGGCGGTACTGAAACAGGAACTAAGCACAGATTAGTGAAATTCTGCCCTTTTTGATTAGGCTGCATAACAAACAGTACGATATTCAGGCATGGCAACTTGGAAGTTACCAAAATAATTTAAGCTGGAGCCCTCTTTCCACTCAACTCTCAATGGAGCTTTTGAAGCAACAGCCTGGGACCTTAGTCTCCTTCCTAGTTGGTTCCCAAATCCCTTTTTAGCATTGTGAGATGTTCCTAATAAGGCCTGACAAATGAATCTACATCTAAGCTGTCACTGGCAAGCATCACCAGGCGTTCAGTTTGTTCATGGTGCCACCTATTGAACACAACCTGAGCACATGTTAATGCAATCCAACAACAGCTTTGGTGTGCATTCAGCAGTCACTGTCCACATCTAAATCCACATTTTAGGAAGCAATCCTAAACCGGTGTACTCCCATCTTATTCCCCAGGGTTTACTTCCAGGAAGCAGCCTCATCCATGTACTAAACAGTCATGGCTTTCAACACATTAAACATTTTATAACCCTTACTGAATGACATATTCTCCAGTTCACAGAAAGTTTAGTTTCTTTCATTTAGCAAATACCTGGAGCAGCACTTTTATCTGTGAAAGCATAGCTTTTACTAGTTGGCTATGGAGAAAATGTCACCTTGATATTGAGTCAACTGGCATTCCAATGATATAAATTTGTGTGCTGTAGCATCCAGTCATGTTTCACTTCTGGATAAAAGGTGCCACAGTAAATGCTCATCATGTGTCTCGAGACAAAATGTTTACTTATGAAAGCCAGCAGAAGTGTTGACATTTAATGTGAAAACCTGAATCTCAAATTGATGTTGTCATGCATAAATACTACAGTCTTCTCTTTTGCAATTTTTTTGCAAGAATTTTATGGGTGGGACCAGTTTGAGGACTAACTGAAGTTTAGCACCAGAGCCAAGACTGTGCTGTATGTGAGGAAGCAGGTGGGTAGGAAGATAGTCTGAGGACAAACCAGTATAACAGATAGTAAGGACAGCAAGGCATGGGATTGTTGGTTTGAAAAGTTAAGAGCCAATTAACTGTCCAAACTACAAAAAGATGGGGAAAATACTGAAATTTGACTTGCCTTAAAGTTTATGGGTTGGATCCCACAGTCAGTCTCTGCTGCTGGTGCACTTTACATACCTATGCTTTTTTTAGCCTTATCCCACAAATTCCACCTAAAGAACAGAAAGCTGCTCCACCAAGGAACAAAGTAGTAGCACTTTGATGACATAAAACAGAACATAACTACAACAGAGGAAGCTTGGTCCAGACCGAGATGGCAGACAGGAGGAAGCAGGACTAGAAATGAGATAGGAAATAGATGATCTGGAACGTGTCCAGAGGAGGGCAATGAAGATGGTGAGGGGTTTAGAGACCAAGTCCTATGAGGAAAGGTTGAAGGAGCTGGGTATGTTTAGCCTGGAGAGATGACTGAGAGGTGATATGATAACCATCTTCAAGTACTTGAAGGGCTGTCATATAGAGTTGTTTTCTGTTGCTGCAGAAGATTGGACCAGAACCAATGGGTTGAAATTAAATCAGAAGAGTTTTCAGCTAAACATTAGGAAGAAGTTCATGACAGAGCAGTTCCTCAGTGGAACAGGCTTCCTCAGGAGGTGGTGGGCTTTCCTTCTTTGGAGGTTTTCAAACAGAGGCTAGATGGCCATCTGACAGCAATGCTGATTCTGTGAACTTAGGAAGGTCATGAGAGGGAGGGCAGGAAAGATTACCTCAGTGCTTAGTTCTCATGGCCCTTTCTTACATGCCCAGATGATTGCCACTTTGGTGTCAGGAAGCAATTTTTTTCCAGGCCATTTTGGCCAGTAATCCTGGAGGTTTTTTGCCATCTGTTGGGCATGGAGCAGGGGTCACTGTGGGGGAGGTATTTGTGAACTTCCTGCATCGTGCAAGGGGTTGGACTAGATGACCCTGGACATCCCTTCCAACTCTATGATTCTATGATTCTCAGTAACCCCACAAACAGTGAGGCAGAATGTCCAGCAGAATTTCATCTTGTCACCTATGTTGTTCAACATCAATTTCTACATACCACCACTGGAAGGAGTCATTCAGAGCTTTTCAGCAATGATTCATCAATATGCTGATAAAACACAGTGCTAATTCATTTCAGAAGGACAGGTGATGAAGGTGATGCCTTGAACAGGTGTTTGGAGATAGTAATTATCAGGATGAGAGTCAATAAACTGAATCCCAATCCAGACAACATTAAGTAGCATCAACTGATAATATAACTAACCAGGAAGTGAGGAGTCATCCACTGCATTACTCCTAGAAGGGGAGAATTATAGCCTGGGGGAGCTATTACATCTATGCCAGCTGGTACATTTGAGCATGAGGTATTTTTAACCAGCTTTAACTGGTTTACTAGCTGCAGCCTCTTCTTAAAAACTGAGATAGGGAAAGAGGCTGGGGTACAGGATTTCCCTGGCTGCTTTGCTCTGGGGCCTGTGAGAACAAGGGAACAGCCGGCACCACCCCAGCTAATAGCCTGTCTAGGAACATTTGATCTCCCATTTTAATCCTTTGCTTTACTTCAAATAAAGTCAAATGTTCTCCTACAGCAAGACTGAACCTGCTCTTATTTTCCTATTAAATGAGTAATTATGGATTTCTAGAGAGGTTTATCCTAACTCTGTTCCATTCAGGATTGGTGAGTTCCTTCCCTCCCTTCACTGTCTCCCTCCCACTTGAATAGGAAATAAATCTGCCTTGCACTGAATCAAACCCTTTGACTGCCCAGCCACAAACCAGGACTGTTTATTGTCTAACTCTGATGCAACATCAGCTCTCCAAGGACCTTCCTTCTACCTGAAATCCTTTCTGTTGAAAATGCAGGAGACTGAGCCTCCTCAGCCCGCCTGCATACAAAACAATTATGCTACCACTGAGCCACAGGCAGTGGTCCTTGTTTGCATAACATAATTATTATAATAGAGCCAATTTTATCCAAAGTGGGACTTTCCTTAGGATGGTGTCTCATTGCAGAAGGGGAGAAATTCTCACAGCTCTGTTACATTTACTATTCATTATTCATTATGGAGACCAACAAACATGATTAAAATGTCTCCAAACTGAGAAGTGATCCTTGTGCAAATATATACTTGGAGAGGCTTCATCAGTTGCATTTTAAATCTCTCATTTGCCTCTCTCTTTTTTTAAACTTGCCTAAATTTTTGATGTTGCAGTTTCCCAGCGTTCTCGCAGTAGCTTCGTTAATATAACCCATTTAGCTCAAGATACAATACCCTTTTGGGAAGCAGATTTTTGCCTTTAACTAGTAATTTAAATTCAGGCATTTTCAGTTGTTCCTCCAAGGATTTAGCTGTCAAATTAGCTGGCCTAATTGTTTCAGACTGAGCTTTTTGAGTTCAGAATTAAGCCTACTGAAATCAAATGAACTCTGACTGAACAGGAATCCAATCCATCATTTGTTTATGAAATAGTCCTGTGGAGAAGAATAGCAAAGGGCAGTTATTTGTAAGCTCTACAACTGATTGCAGCAATGGAGTACAGTGACAAGAGTGTCAGACTAGGACTTGGGAGACATGGTTCTAGTCTCCATTCTTCCATGAAGCTCACTGGGTGCCCTCTCAGTCACTCTCAGTCAAATCTACCTCAAGACACAGGGACAGCCATCCACACTGCACTGAACTCCTTGGAGAGAGGGTGGGATAAAAATAGATTAAAGTCCAGAATATCCACACTACTGACTCCTCATTGCCTTCTGTTTCATTTTTGCCTTTGTTCCTTTGTTATCTTAGAACTCTTGCATTACATTTATTGATAAAGAGTTGACAGAATGGCCAATGGACTGGAAGTGCAAAGAGACATAAAGAAAGCTGGAATCTCCATCAAGGAACAGATCTGCTCCCAGCTCTTCCAAACAGTCAGCTTTTATAGGCAGTGTTTCTTACAACGCCTGTTCAGAACTGCAAAGAACTATTGAAGAGAAGTATGCATCTCTTCAGCGAGGTGTTAAGGTTCAAACTAGACACAACATGTAAGATCCATGAGAAAATCTGTAAAAACTCCCAGTGGCTTCTTTGAAGACCAGGTGGGTCAGTGAGGAAAGGTTTGTTAACTCTTTCCTCCCATACTACTTTAACAACAATTATGGAACAATCTCTCCAGGAAGGTGCGTCTACCCGCCCCCGTCTTTAGAAGGCAACTAAAGACAGTTTTATTCAGGATGGCATTCAACTAGGGTTTTTTCCTACCTATTGGTACTTTTCAGTTATGGCTTTAATTCATGGTCTTTTATGTGTTTGATGTATTTTTATGTTTACATTGTAAGCAGCCTTAGGTCCCATAAGGCAGAAAGAAGGCTAATAAATATTTTAAATCAATAAACAAACAACTGACATTATTTCTCCAAAGCTGCAATTAGCTCTGCAATAGAGATGGGCACAAGAGATATACATTTCTTATAGTTATGATATGCCTATCCTAATTTTAAACACCCTGTTATATAAATCCTCTTACCTGTTGATAATAACAACAACAACAACAACAACAATAATAATAATAATAATAGTGTGCCACTCTGAGTTATCAGGACACTAACCCTTTGTTACCCTGCATTTAAAGAGAAATAGTTTTTCTGAGTCTTATTAAAGAGGGTAAGTTTTATGTTACAGAATGTCATACAAAAGCCTATTTCACAGAGTAAGCCTGTGTCTGGGCTATATCATTATAGACCGCAGCTAAACATTGTTGAAGTTCTTCCATTCAGAAAATCCTCCACGTAGGATATCAATGAGGAGAGTTCTAGCTGAACCTTCTACCTCCTCACTGAAAACTAGCCTTCATATGGCATTCTGTACCATAAAAGCTACCTTCCCTACTAAGGTCTAGCCCATGTTACTCCAGAGTTTATACTTGGCACTCTTGTCTGGCAGGTGCTAGTCCTCGATCTCCTAAGGAGAAATTGTGTTAACTGTAGTGGTAACTGATTTTAATTATAGGCACTGTTGATCTATTGTACTCCAACACAGAGCAAGGCTGTTTTTAATGCAATAGCCATATTAGCAAACTTCAGAATAGAACAGATGGTCGCAGTCAGGAGCATTTTATGTTCTCAGATGTTTACCATTCTCTAATGCTACTGTCTGAGCTTGTTAGGGTCGTGGGAGGAGAACTGCAAGCTCACATCTGGATAAGAGATCCCCTCCCCTTCCTCTGTCTACCTCACTGTCACTTGAAGTCCTGGTGTGAAAGGGAGAAGAAGAAAGGGAAAAGAAAGAAAGAAAAGCAATCTATAAAAGCTCACCCCTACATTTCATCTGAATGAAGTCCAGCTGGTGAATGGACTGCAGCAATGGTTCACTATCCAAAGTCAGATCAAATTCAGCAGATACTTTTGGTTCCAGAGCTCCTTTTACCCACTGCTCCTGAGAAACTTGAACACGTTTGATTAAAGCATCTGAAATCTGAAAGGGAAACACATAATCCTTAAATGTACAAGACAAAGCCAATTTGGTATAGTGGTTAAGTGTGCAGACTCTAATCTGGGAGAACCGGGTTTGATTCCCCACTTCTCCACTTGCACCTACTGGATGACCTTGGGCAAGCCATAGTTCTGACAGAGCTGTCCTTGAAAAAGAGCAGTTTCTGTCAGAGCTCTCTCAGCCCCACCTACCTCACAGGGTGTCTGTTGTGGGGAGGGGAAGGGAAAAGGAATTTGTAAGCTGCTCTGAGACGCCTTTGGGTAGTGAAGGGCAGGGTATAAATCCAATCTCCATCTCTTCTTCTTCTTCTTCAACAGTCAATTTAAATCTGATCAACTAAGAACCATGCAACATGTGGCAATTTGTGAAAGCAACTCCAGAAGTATAACTTAACTCTAGAAAAGCAGCTGCAAGGGGTGGAGAGTCTGATCTGGATCAGAACCATAGCAAACACCAGCACAATCATATAGGCAAACTTTACAAGGTGCCAAATTAGACAGAAGACAATTTTGTTTCTCTTACTTGAAAAAGGATCATATATTGTATTTCTCATTTTTCACCATATTGAATGTAGAGAGGAGGACCAACCAAAGTCATAGTTTGCATAAGAAGCCAAAATCCTTGACCTAGCTGTAGATATAGCTCTGGTAAGGGGTTCTCCCATACTCTGTTTCCCTTATCAGAAATAGCTCCCCTCTTTGGGTTATCTTAAAACTCCATACAAAAAAAGACAAGGCATAATGTGGTAACCTGTCCTTTTTCCTACTGGGTCTTAAACCAGCCCAAAGAGGGAAGCCATTTCTGGGGAGCCATATTATCTGCAGGGCCATGTTCTGGGAATCCTGACTCCCCCCTGCACTGGGCCAGAAGAAGAGGAGGAGGAGGAGATTGGATTTATACCCTGCCCTTCACTCACAGTCTCAGGGCGGCTTACAAACTCCTACATAAGTTTCTTGTGTAGATGTACTCTAGATTCAATCACAGGAGAGGGAGCAGGAGACTCCAGTGACCATCTTCAGGAGTGTGATATCGGCGCTCGAAGATCTCGGAGGCGATGAAGACTGGACTAGAATTACTACCTATACTGCTGAAATTTTTTGATAAATTGGTCAAATTGGCTTGATTATTGGATTGGGGAAACTGATTGAAGTTTACTTTTTGCCAATTAATTGCGGGGCTGATTTAAAGAAGGTGTTTACCGATAGTATTAGATTTTCCAATTAATTGGAGGGTGGGAGTAAACTGCTGCAATCAACTATTAGTTCTGCTAATTAATTGGAGGGGATTCTTTCAGAGAGGGTGTCCAGTTAATTAGGGGTCTTGTGGTAGGGATTTACCAATTTTGATCCATTACTGGTATAATTATGGGAGAGCTATTAGCCAAGAACTGGTCCTGATTACAAGAAATCAATTGCTAGCTGACCCAATTGATCTAAATTTATTACCCACCAAGCCACACACTTGATCTGATCTTCGTGGCTGGGATTACAGTGGACCGGATTACTGCTACTGCAGTACCATGGTTGGACCACTATGCCCTGAGGGCCCGAGTGAATGTGTCACCCAACCCTGTTTGGGCGGTGAGCCGCTTTTGGCTTGCCTGCGAAGCCAGATGGACCCATTGCAGCTTCAGATGGCTTTGCAGGATCCATTGCCCCCTGGTGACCCGCTAGATGAGCTAGTCAAGGACTGGAATAACTGACTCTCAGCGGCCATCAACGAGATTGCTCCCAGACATCATCTGCGCGCCCGATTGAGGCTGGCTCCGAGGTATACCCAGGAGTTGAGGCTGATGAAACGAGGGCTTAGATGACTAGAGAGACAGTGGCGGTGAGCTTGTGATGAATTGTCAAGAGCATCCTATCAAACGTTTATGAAATTGTATGAGATGGCAACTAAGGCTGTGAAGAGGGAGTTCTACGTGGCTGAGATTGCGTCTGCAAGCTCGCGCCCAGCACAATTGTATAGAACGATTCAGTCTTTAACTACTCTGCCACAGAGCAGACAAAACATGAGGGAATTGGATGTTGGCTGTGAGGTTTTTGCGAGCTATTTTGCAGATAAAGTCTTGTCGCTTCGCCGCAACCTCCCAGCCACATTTGAGACAGTATGTGAACTTGAGGCTCCATGCACGTCTTCTGGTCCCATTCTGGATTGTTTCGGACCTCTCAGCCTGGAGGAGGTTGATAGGTTGATCTCAACTGTACACCCAACCACCCGCAGCCTTGACCCCTGCCCCTCCTGGCTAATTAAAGCTGGCCGAGAGGGGTTCCGAGGCTCTCTCAGGGACATTGTCAACAGTTCCTTATCTGAGGGCCTATTCCCTGGGGCTCTCAAGGAAGCAACGGTCTGTCCTCTCTTAAAAAAAACATCCTTGGATCCGGCTGAAATGGCCAACTATCGGCCGTTTTCCAACTTGCCCTATTTGGGCAATTTAATAGGGTGGTGGCGATACAGCTGCAGGCCTACCTAGATGACACTTCCACACTAGACCCATTTCAGTCCAGCTTCTGCCCGGGCCATGGGACTGAGACAGCACTGGTCGCCCTCACAAATGACCTCTGAAGGAATCTGAATCGGGGCGGGATGGCGGTACTCCTGTTGTTGGACCTGTCAGCAGTGTTCAACATGGTCGACCATCAGTTGCTCGCTCACTGCCTTGCCGTTGTGGGGATTCAGGCCCTCGCCTTGCAATGGCTCGTCTCCTTTCTCCTAGGTCGAGGGCAAAGGGTGGTGCTTGGGGAGAAGCTGTCCCAAAGGCACCCACTGGTTTGTGGAGTGCCCCAAGGGGCAGTTCTCTCCCCAATGCTATTTAACATCTATATGCACCCCCTTGCCCAGATTGCCCAGAGGCATGGGCTAGGGTGTCACCAATACGTGGATGACACCCAGCTCTATCTGTTGTTGGGTAGTCAGTCTGGCTCTAACCCGGAAGATCTGGACCGAGCACTGCAGGACGTAGCAGGTTGGCTTAGGCTGAGCCGGCTGAAATTGAATCCAACGAAGATGGAGGTCCTGTGGTACAGGGTTAGGGTTCCTTCTCCCGGCCTTCGGTGGGGCACCATTGGTGCCAGCGCCGAGGGTCAGGAGTTTGGGAGTGCTCCTGGATACTTCCTTGTCAATGGAGGCCCAGGTAGCAGCCACTGCCAAAGCAGCCTTTTACCACCTTCGGTTGATCAGGCAGTTGGTCCCCTTCCTCGAACGCAATGATTTGGCATCAGTGATCCATGCGATGGTCACCTCAAGGCTGGATTACTGCAATGCTCTCTATATGGGGCTGCCCTTGGGGCAACTCCAGAAGCTGCAGCTGGTGCAGAATGCAGCGGCCAGGTTGTTGATGGGACTTCCCATGTGGGAGTACATCCAACCTGTGCTAAAGCAGTTGCACTGGCTGCCAATAGTATTCCAAATACGCTTCAAGATGCTGGTTTTGATCTTTAAAGCCCTAAATCAGGGGTCCTCAAACTTTTTAAACAGGGGGCCAGTTCACTGTCCCTCAGACCGTTGGAGGGCCGGACTATAGTAAAAACAAAAACTATGAACAAATTCCTATGCACACTGCATATATCTTATTTTGAAGTGAAGAAACAAAACGGGAACAAATACAATATTTAAAATGAAGTAAAGTTAAATCAACAAACTTACCAGTATTTCAATGGGAACTATGGGCCTGCTTTTGGCTAATGAGATGGTCAATGTCCGGTTTCATATTTGTCACTGCTTCCTTCTCATGTAAAAAAATGACAGACAAGCAGTGGCAGCATAAACACCCGGCGGGCCGTATAAATGTCCTCGGCGGGCCGCATGTGGCCCGCGGGCCGTAGTTTGAGGACCCCTGCCCTAAATGGTCTGGGGCCTGTCTACCTGAGGGACCGCCTTTCCCTGCATGTTCCTCTGAGGGCACTGGGTTCAGGGACTCAAAATCGTCTGGTCCCCCCCGGCGTAAGAGATGCTAAGTTAACAACAACAAGAACTAGGGTGTTCTCTCTAGCTGCACCAAAGCTATGGAACAAGCTCCCAGCTGAAATTCGAGCACCATGGGATTTGCAACAATTCCGTACAGCGGTAAAGACCGAGCTCTTCTGTCAAGCATTTTGATATGCTTGTCACACCAGCAGTACCGCAACAGCAACAGCACTTATACAGCACTTTATACAGAATGCCGCCAAATTTTAATGTAACTCAGTATTTATTGTATTGTTTTTAGATGTAGCAATATTGTGTTTTAAATTGTATATGAGTTTTAACTGCTTGTTAGCTGCCCTGAGCCGCCTCGGCGGGAGGGCGGGATAAAAGTTGAATAAATAAATAAATAAATAATAAAATCTCTAGTCAGCTATAAACTCAGTTAATAGCTTTGGCCAAGTCACTATCTGTACATCTCAGTGCCTTGTCTAGTCATTCTAGAATTTTAAGAATAAATAAGACAGACATGACAAGCACAACAGAAATAGTAATAAAAGTCGTATCTGTCAGTAAAAACCCAACAAGACATATTCCTCCATCCAGCAATCTGTTCTAGATCCAGGAACTTTACAACTTCTTACCACAGAAGCTCTGTAGCTGCATGTGTTTTCCTTTTTGTTCATAGATACATTTCCTCTACTTCCATATATGGACAGCCCTGAGTACAAATTTTGAAGAGGATTATTATTGTTGGTCCCATTTTGAAGTTCATGTGAAAGCTTCAGACTCTGAAACTGAGTCCAAAAGGCCACTCGACTTTGTCATATTCCTTGTTGCATTGAGATCATGAGGTGGGCTTAGATTTGTAACTGAACAGATCAGTTTTGGATGTCCAGCAGACATCATTAACCCAGTGTAAATTAACCAATCAGATTCAGTGGAAGAAGAGGATATCCACCTATCTCTAGCTTCCTCAATTGAAATTGATGGCATAGGGCCTGCGCAAGGTCTGCGCATGCATCAGAAGGCAGGGGGGAATTGGAATGAAGTGAGTAAATGTATCACTTCAGAAATATTAGTCCATTGTAAAATTTTACTCATCTACCACAAACTAGAAGCCAATGTACCTGTAGAAACCCAGAAGGGTCGTTTTCCTTGATAACTTCAAGACAATATTCCATAAGCCCCGTAGACTGACGCAGTTTCAGAGTACAGTGATTTATCTGGTCCCATACAACCTGCAAAGGAAAAAAAAGCCCCTCAGTTGATGGTGGGCAATTCTTGCAGCTTTTGTTGAATTAAATATGTTATATCAGAAGCAATTGCCAGAAACGAGAAGATGTATTTGCTCTAGTGGTCATATGGGTACTAGCCCATCTGCATCAGCTCCACTTATTTGCTCTGGGTTGTAAAGGCTGGTAATTAGTTTGGCAAGATGACATAAATGGTGAACCTCAATTTGCAAAGGAGATTAAATGGTCAGAAACTGTTTCTGTTCATGGCCGAGTAATTTAGAACCTAATGGGTGTTGAATTTGTTGACTTCACGGGCACTGAATTTCAAGGCTTTAATGAAAGTAACTACATTTCAGTGTATAATCAGGATAGCTATGAAGATTTAATGCTAGTACAGCACAAATGAAAAGCCCCAAATCCAAATTAAGCATTTTTTTTCAGCATTAGTTAATTACAAGAATTTGAATATAATTCAAACCATGCTGAATAATTTGCAAAATTTCACATACAGGTATAAAACAGCTTATTCAAGCAATGTAAACATTTTAAAAAGGTTAAAAAATGAAGCTTCCTTGTTCAGAATGCCTCCAATCACTATCAGATAACAGGGAATGGCTACCGCTAGCATGCCCTGCTTGTGAGTTTCAAGGGTCATCTGACAAGTCACAGATGGAGAAAAAGTCCTGGACTAGATAGATCTTCGATACAGCAAGGCAATTCTTACCCTTAAAAAATTATTCTTCAAACATTGTGTTTGAAATGGATGGAGTTCCAAAAGAAAAAAGGAACGTGCTCTGCCATTCTTCCTGGTTCTCACATTTTTTGTAGCAGCAGAGTCAGCTGAACCAGGGAGATTCTTCTAGTGTTAACATGGTAAACAAAATCACTACTCCTATCCTTAGTGGTTTTCAGTGCTGACAAAATAGATTAGCACTGTTGCTATCAACACCTGGAAAGACAAGGAAAATGCTAGCCAGAGTTCATGGATATCTGCATGGATTGACTCTATAAAAGAAGCCATGACCCTCAGTTTGCAGGACCTGAGCAAGGCTGTTAAAAATGGGACGTTTTGGAGGACATTAATTTGTAGGGTGACCATGAATCAGAAGAGACTTGATGGCACTTAACACACATACACACTAAGCCCAGGCATAATCTACCCTCTCTCATTACTTTAAGAGATCGATAAAGATTTGGGAAGAGAAACAATTGTGCACTCTGAATGGGAAAGAGACAGGTGCCTTGCTGGTGCTAGATGGGAGATTTCTTCCTTTGGAAGCCAGCCCTGCAGGTGAGACGCAAGTTGAATCGCTATTTGCTCATGGTAAAAGCTCTTTTGCAAACAAAGTATAATTAACTGTGCAACGAAAAGTCTGAATTTAGTCAGTTACTTTCAATGAGGATTTTATTTTACTTTTTTCGTAACAGGTATGTAAGCAAAAAGGAAGCATTGCTTCTGTACAAATACTGGGATAATGACAGCTCACATTAATCTGCTCTTACTTCAAGTGATATGAAAACAGAATCCTTTCTCAGTACTGTTTCCATAAGGAGACCAGCTTGATCTCTTTGGAGGAAGGGCAGGATTAGAACGTAGTAAAATAAAAGCAAAATACATGGTTTCCTCATAATGCTAATGCAGGGATAGCAGCCTATGGGAGAGTTATTTCCAGCTTTTCCCCAGCATTCTTATTCTTCCTGCAAATGCCCCTTCAGCAGTTTTAATTCACCTTTTTTCCCTTCTGAAATGGAGGGTAAGTCTAGTGTCAAACTCTGTCTCTAGTTTGCCATGAATTGTAGGGGGAGGGAAATTCCTGAGGGTGTGTGTGAATGGCTGAGTGTGTGAACAGCTCTATCATAGGCAACATAACTCTTCTCAAGATGTCTCCCTTCACCAGGGACAACCTTGAAGACAAAGCTGTGCCTGTTTTGCTGTTTTAGATAAGGGATCCATATATTCACAGGTGTGTGGGGGGTGTAGAAGCACGAAAGCTAGATAGGACGTTTGCAGAGCGTGATTAGATATACTGGAGGGGGGGGCTTCGTTTGAATTGTCTATATCTTTGGATTCTCCTGCCAGAACCTCCATTCTGACATGGTATGGGTCTGGCCTGGAACATAATTATTTCTCAATAAACAAATCACTGCCAGAGAGTGTTGTTGAGAGTAACTTTGTCCAGGAGTCTGTGTCAGCTAGCTGCCATGCTTTCTTTGGTTTCCTTTGTCCCCAACCTGTGCGCATGTGCATGTGCTTGCTTTGCTTGGCTACAGTGGGAAACGTAAGGGAGGCGTTCCTTCACCCGTGCAAACTGGCTCCGCCAGACAATGCTATCAGGGTGACCTTGACGAGATGGGAAAGCTTGAGTTCCATTATCGGTGTGAACATTTCTGCTCTCAGGGGCTGGGGAGAGTCTCCCGTTTATGATGTAATGTCCCGCTGGGAGAGTTCCCGTGCGCATGCTTAGATTTCATTTGCTTAGCTAGAGGAAGCATCAGAGTATATGTATTGAGTCCCTTACACTAAGCGCTATTCCTGACAATATACCTGTACTACTTGGCAACGGAACAGTATTCCAATAAAGCATAACTTTCCCTGAAGAGCGTGTTTAGACCTGCTTGCAGTTGTCCCTGACAGTCTGATATCTAGCTGAGGTGCATTTGTGTGGAATGGCTAGAGAGATGTGTCAGGACTGGGCCAGATTGTTCCTCATCAGTGGATGAGGACACCATAGTGGTAGATGGCAAAACCATGATGCACCCCAAAGCCCCTCAGCCCTCTGACAGCCAGGGGCCATCAGAGGACTTAGGACCAGCTGCAGCTACCAAACCAGAAGCCAAGATGGCTGAGGAGGAGCTGGCAACAGAAACTGGGGTTGCAGAGAGACCCATGAAGGAAAGTTACCTATTGCCATGGACCCCACAGTTGCTCCCAGGACCCCAAGATTCTCTCCTGCCTATGCTGACACCCCTGCATTAGTATTATGAGGGAAAATATATATTCTGTTTTTATTTTACTACGTTCTAATCCTACCCTTCCTCCAAACAGCTCAGGCTAGAGTTCAGGGCAGCGTACATTGGTCTCCTTATGGAAACAGTACTGGGAAAGGGTTCTGTTTTTATTTTACTTGAAATAAGAGCAAATTAGTGTGAGTTGTCATTATCCCTGGAAACATGGGTATAAGTATTTGTAGAGAAGCAATACTCCCCAGGACCCTAAGAGGGAAAGCCTGGGCGGACGGCATGACTGGCTGCCCAAGACCTCTCCACTGACCATGAGGCATCTGGAGACCTAGAATGCAGGACAAGAAGCAGCTGTTAGTGACTGAAGACTCCAGGCCACTGCTACAGCCACAGGCACTCATTCCTGTCAATAGCCTCAGTTCAGCTCTGGCTGTTGTGGGACAAGCTGCTCCAATAATGCTTCCTATGTCTGACTTGACTCACTGGGAGCAAACTGGACAGATATTTGCAAGGGAGAATCAACAGGTATAGAAGGGATTAGGCAGCCCACTGCCCACCAATCCTCCCTTTCAAATCGCCCTATGCCCCCTGTGTTTCTGCTACCTTAGTAGATAAGGATTGGCGACTGTTTTATATGTTGTTGAAGGCTTACCTCTCCGTATGGCAAGATACCTCAGGGTGCTTGCCAATCTAATTAACACAACAATGATCCTGTTTTGTTTAGGTAAAAAAGTTCTGCCTCCAGTTGAACAGGACCTGGGATAGTGGTCAGTGGCTAGCAGTGTTCCCTCGAAGCTGAGTTAGTGTGAGCTAGCTCATAGTATTTTAGTCTCTGGCTCACACATTTTTGTCTCAGGAAGGATGGCTCCAGAGCAAACTAATTTATACAGTAGCCAAATTGCTTGCTCACAGCTTTAATGCCAGTAGCTCACAAAGTAGATTTTTTGCACACAGGTCTCCACAGCTTAGAGGGAGCATTGGTGGCTCGTATTCCAAGGGAGTCTACATGTTGATAAGTACTGAAGAGCTTCTCCCCCCCCACTCACCTTTAACTTGTGCTCACGCTCTTTGGTAACTTTTGTGAGCAGTTTTGCCTTCTGGCGTGTTAAAGCATCCACCAAAGCATCACACTGAGCAACCAGACAAGCTTCATAGTCCAAGCCATTTTCCTGGAAAACACAAAAAGCCACATTCACTTCTACAGCAGAAAGGACTAGCTTACTCAAGGCACTGCCAACATTTCATTTTCAAAACATATGATTTTCTGAAGAATTGGCCTGGTCATGTGATTCATTACAAATTGCAGCAGTAACTGGTTGTTGTGGGTTATCTACAGAGATGCTGTCAAGAGGATTATGTCAAAAGATATACATACTGTAAACTTTTTTGTACATTTCATTCTCCACAGTTTGGAAACATTTGTTGTAAAATACTGAGGACCATCCACCAGGAATTTCTGAACTATTATGAGAGCTCTGTAAACACATAACTGTGTAACACGCAACTCCCATCCTTTCAATATGGCTTCTGCGGGAGATTTTCTAGTGGATTGGACACAATGTACCCCAAATTTGCTTTCACATAACCTACGGAATTTGTAATTACAACTGACAGCCAGAAAAAAACATCAAAGGGATCTATTTCCAGATAAGTATGCATAGGATTCTGAAGGAGCAGTTTGAAACCAGTCAGTTTTTAACAATATTGTAAGGCCCTAACTAAGGTGGCAGATTTGATGCAGGATCATTGTTGTGTTAATTAGATTGGCAAGCACCCTGAGGTACCTTGTGTTATGGAGAGGTAAGCAATCCAAGCACCTGGGAAGAGAATTGTCTTGGTGATGCTGGTTAACACCTGGATTTTCATGCTGAGGGTTCCCTCATTAATTGGGTAACCCTTTGGCTATTCCACCTTTTAAATAATTAATAAAGCCTTAGTTTAATCAAGTCTTGGTATTTCCATGTAATCTGCCTTGAGTCCCAATGAGCAAGGCGGACTATAAATAATGTAAATAAAATAAATAAATATCTATGTCTTCCTTTGCAGGTGGGGGACTGAAAGCTGCAAGCTTGCTGACAGTGTGTTTGTTCAGCAACTAGAGCCCTTCTGAATCATCAGTTTTGGAACTACTATGTCTTACAGCAAAGAAGTGTGCTATGTGGCATCCTCTCCATATGTGCAGTGGCCATTTTGTACGAATAGGCAACACATGTATTTTCCAGACTTGGAACTGGTGATCAGAAATGCTAAAAAAAAAAAAAAAAGTCTCCAACCATATTTACCAAAACTGGAAAATATGTGTGTTGCACGATTTACACAAAATAGTGACCAAGCATATTGAGAGAATCCCACATAGTGTACTCTCCTAGTACATGATATAGGAGCAACAAAGCTATAACATCTGAAAAGAGCTAAAATGGCTCAATTTTTATACCAAGCTCTCTTCAGTGTTCTGTGACTGTTGGCCCTTCAGTATGATGCTATTGTGCATCTTCCCTTAAATTGGAGAATCATTTTCGTTCCAGATATTAGC
Source organism: Gekko gecko (assembly GCA_029375565.1). Taxonomy (NCBI): domain Eukaryota; kingdom Metazoa; phylum Chordata; class Lepidosauria; order Squamata; family Gekkonidae; genus Gekko; species Gekko gecko. The sequence goes on along the minus strand of JAPDNY010000001.1, from coordinate 125,171,382 downwards.
CCCTAAGAATTAACAATACAATATTTCCCTTAAAGTTTAATAATCTATAGACAGAATCCGATCAAGGTTATTACACTGATTTCTAGAAAAAGCTTTGATGAGTCCGTCATAATCATGATATCCATCCACCCAGAAATTCCTGGTGCCTTCTGAAAAATAGGTCTTCTATTTCTCTTTAAAATGTTTTTAGTGGGACAAAATATATACTTTCCTATCAATATTCAGATGAATTCATTAATATTAAGCACTGATAATACTTATGCCTAGGGCCAAATTAATCAGTAAGCTTCCCATGCCATAGATTGAAAGCCCAAGGACTTCAGGAGGAAACAAGACAGAATGATAGTCCCCCAGGCCTTGGTATGTTGAGTATGAAATCAAAAGTTTACGCTTTGATGCATACAAGCCCCCTGTTATATTTTAGTAAGACTGAAAGAGGCAGATATAAATTGATGAATACGATGACTGAATAAGACACAGAGTACCACCGTGAAATCCTAAACAGAGTCATACCCTCCTAAGTCAATTGAAGTCAGTGGGTTTAGAAGGATATAACTCAGCTGAGGACTGCACTGCCAGTATGGTTATAAGTCATCCACAGTCCTCTGGACAGTTCAGGAATAGCATAATAGAAACTCAATGTACAAGATTTTCTGAATTGTTCAGATTGGCAATATATGTTTGCTTGGACACAGAAATAGGCTTATATGAATCCATCATAATCTAATGCCAAAAAGATAAAGGCTCTCAGTTAGAGAGGAAAGGAAAAGGAATATGGCTGCTGAAGAAGATGGGTGGGAGGCCACAAGACTTCCTGCCAAACAGGGAACACAACTAATTAGATTCTACACCAGGCTTTAAGAATTCATGTACTTGCTACAGTAAGCAGAGCCTGGAGAATTAGCTACTGTGCAGGATTATGATTTCCAGCTTTTAAAAATGTTAACAACTTCAACAGTCAAGCAGAAAAATACAGAACATGTTTCATCTATCAGTTCAAACTTGGTCATTATGTACAATATCCATAATCAACTAATTCCATAGCAGTCGGAATTACGTTATTGTTACCTGTATCTGCTGCAAAATGTTTTTCAGCTGAACAAGGAACTCTTTTGCTTCCTTTGCTTTATCTGAAATGCCATTTAAAGCCTGAGACAGTTGTGCCTGTAAGAAAGAATTCTAGTGAGTATGACAGATATTTCTTAAAATTAACACTTGCTTTCAGTCCCAGGCACTCTCACATACACAGGTCATTCTTGCTAGAACTCAGATTTCCACTGTAACATTTAAGACCAAACAACAAATTCTATGATGGCCCTTTTCCACTTTGAAAAGCCATTTCAGAAGAGGGCAACAGAGAAGGGAGAAACTGACAGGAAGGAGATGCAAGAATGTTGCCTCTCTATAGGCTCTGTTGCCTCTCTATGGGCTCTTAGGGTTCAAGAAACACACAGGCACAGTTCTCCACTGCAAGCTCTCTCCACTGTCTAGTGGAGCAGCGTTTTATTTACTCCCCATTTCCCCCGCCCTTGCATATATGAGATCATAGTAGAACAAACAAGATATCTCTCTACCAGCAAAGCTCACCCTCCCTATCCCTCCCAAACCATCCCACCTGCTTGCAATTAGCCAAGTTTCTGTTAACTTTGATATGTGATGTTGTTTATCAGTACTTGTGTGTGAGAACCACCTTCTTATCTCTCTGTGAGGACAGGCTGACCCTCTAGGGTGTGCCGCTAGAAGGGGCCCATCTCTATACAAGAAACCTTTGAAACCTTGCAGGGTAAAAGCTGCCAGGGGAGTGGGGAGGATAGGTGAGTTAAGACTCCCCCACCAGCACCACACGGCTTCTCTGTTCAGAATCATCCTATCCCAAAGCAGCTTTTCAGGCTAAATGAGTCTACAGTTATATTCATTTGTGTGTAACATTCCTTTTGGCCCTAGAAGACTGAGTTTTTGTTTAGTAATCAGCTTATGGCGTGCAGACTGTCAAATGAAATGATTTATTAATTTACTAAAACCATGCTAAGGGGACGGTAAAGGATGAGATGGTTAGACAGTGTCATCGATGCAACGAACATGAAATTGAGCAAACTTCAGCGGACAGCAGAAGACAAGAGGGCCTGGCGTGATCTGGACCACAGGGACGCGAAGAGTCGGACTCGACTGTGCGACTGAACAACAACAAGGCCACACTTGCCTACCTGGCATCCAAATGATACTTGACACAGCGGGTTTCATGCACAAAGGCTGGGCTTGCAACTAGGGCTGTCACTCAAAGAAAAACGTCTTATGACAAGTATATGATTATGAATCAAATAGTTCTGAAGTAAGACATTGTTTCTTTATGTTTAGATAATGGACATATGTGTCACTGTAAAGAAAATGCTTTCTTAAGTGTAAGCTGTTTATCTAACTTGTGAACTGTGCCTGGCCTGAGTCTGTAGTGGTTTGTGTAACCTTAAAGGTCATGCCTGGTATGGCTGGTCATAAAAGCTTCTTGCCATGACAAACGGTTGGGACTCTTCCTTTAAGACGGAGATAACTCAGAAGAGCTCTGGGTGACCTTGCAAAATACTTTCAGCTGTAAGCTGATAAGGGGGCCCAGATATGACCAATTCTCACATACTGAGCAATTAACCTTGCACCATCTGTGTGGAGGCTGGTCCTAAAGTTATGTTGCAGCTCTTTAGACTCCCTCTGCCCAACTTGAATATTATGGGATATAGGTATGCCTAGCAACCTGAATATTGACATCATTTTCCTGGAGCCCATCGCGTGAGAACTCATGTTTTCCTATAAGATGGGCCTGGTTCCGTTATGTCGGCCTGGGGTTTTTGGCTGCTGAACCTAGCTTTGGCCTGGGTTCTTGTCTGCTGATGCCGTTTAAGGTTAAGAGATGCTTGTCTCTGAGTGCTGCTCAACTGAACTCTGGTCTGTGGAGAGGTAACGTTGTATCGCTGATTCTTGTGTAGTTAGGCTGGATAAGTTTAGGATTTTTCTTTTCTGTTTTACCCTGCAAAGTCATGTCTTGTGTCTGCCTGCACCAAAATAAACTAGAATATGTTTTACTTTGATCCTTTGTGTATATTTTGTGTGTTACCAAGTCTCAAAGCCTAAATCCTGTTTGCCTAGCCTCTTGTGCCCACCCTACCAGGTGTTTTTGATTTTCTTATACTTTTTGGAGTCTGCAGTCCCAGCTGCAGGCTCAGAGATACACAGGAGTGTTGTCGTTCCTTTGCCTCCTGTCTGGTCAAAGCTTTTGATTAAAGGAACGTGGTGGCAGTCCTGTTTTGTTTTTCCTGTTTGCCCGGTCTGGGTGAAAGTTTTTGGAAGCCTCCCAGGGCTTCTCCTGTTGTTGTGCCCTCCCGGTAAAAGGCTTATTTTTACAGTTACAGTCACTGGGAAATTGCAAAAGTGTAAAAGTACCTCCCATCTGTGAGAGAAGGGGGATGCCTCTTTCAATAAGGTCCATACTTTAAAAGTAATTAACAGGTTTTAATATTCTGCAGCTCTATTAATTGAGAGGATCTTTTTAACCAATCAGCACATTTTAATCTATTTATTTTTGTGTGCTTCAGAAACTTCTACCCTGCCTTACTAACCCACAAGTAATCAAGGTAGTTCACAATAAAAAAAAAGATCAATGTTAAAACGTCACTGTGATTTAAAAAATGCATGAACTAATCAAACTACTTAAGAACATCAATGAAAGCTGGACATGAAAGCAACATAAAGCCAATAAAAGGTCTCAGGGCATTTGGTTCATTTCCAAGGCCTTCCTGAAAAGGCACACTTTCAATTTAGGACAAAAGGCTAAAAGAGACTGTGCTAGGTGCACTTGCAACAAGTGGGAGCTCCACAACCTGGGGACAGTAGCCAAGAAGGCTCTCTCCATCTGATGGATCATCAGCCCTGCATGTGACAATGTAGACTATCTCTAAAGAGCCCAGTACTAGTCAAGTTCAGGTCTCAGGGAAGATCATATCTATTTGACTAAGCATCTTCCTCCCACCAGTGTAGTTGAAACATTTATAAACTCTGTATTTCCCCCCTTACAACAAATGATGGAATAAGTAATCTATCAAGCTGAAAGGAAGGTGTACAGGTGCCAGATTAATGGATCAGTGGATGATGCCATCAAGTATTAGTCTTGGTGGAAGCAGGTGCCAAGGGGCCCCTTCACACCACTCCAAATGGGATGATCGGTCTGGCAGGAGCTCTTCCCACTAATGGCTTCCCCCAGACTCTCCTCCCAGTGCTTAATAACTATGCCAACTGCTCTGTATCCTGACTTCCCTGTTGGCATTTCCACAGGTGCTTTTTGATACCTTATTTTTCTACAAATTTGTAAACTCAGTGCACTGTCAAATATGCCTTCATGTATCTTATTTATCAGTGTGGGCCCTATCTTGTGGGGTTCCACAGGATGCAGTTCTTTCCTCTGTGCTTTTCAATATCTAAGTAAAACCCTTAGGACAAATCATTTGTAGCTTTGGGGTTGGTTGTCATCAATACGCTGATGATACTCAGCTGTATATATCCTTATCTGTATCTCCTGGTGATGAAGTAGAGTTCCTGAATTACTGCCTGGCTAAAAGTGACCAAATTGAAATGAAAACCTGAAAGACAGAGGCAAAGCTGGTTGGAAAGGAGGAAGTCTTGAAGAATATTGTTCCCCCATTTTTGATGGAGTTCAACAGACCCTTGCAGACTCAGTTAAAAGCCTTGGGGTCATACTGGATCCAGATTTATTACTAGAGAAGTAAGTTAATGCAGATGCAAAAAAAGTTTTCCAACAACTCAGCCTAACCTGTAAAATGGCCCCTTATCTTGGTAACAGCTGACCTAGCCACTTGGATCTATGTCACAGTATCATCCAGACTAGACTACTGTAATGCACTATACATTGGTCTCCCTTCCTAATCAGCTGGGAGACTCCAGCTGATACAGAATGCTACAGCTTGGCATTTAACAGGAGCTAGACAGAGCATGCATATTACTCCCTTTCCATAGATGATCCTTTGGCTGCCCATCTGTTACTGGGCTCAGTTCAAGGTACTGACTATCACATACAAAGCCCTTCATGGCCTCAGCCCCTCTTATTTGCAGGACCACCTCTCTCCCTATGTTCTACCGTGACTATTTTGCTCAAGTTATAGGGGCTTCTGCAGGCGTGAACCTGCAAATGGGCAGAATCAACAACTGCTGGTACACGTGCTTTCTCCCCCCAAAAAAAAGATGTCTGCCATCTTGACAGACAGGTAGAGTGTCCACTAAAAGAGAACACTAAAACGGCTAGCTACACCCTCAAAAACCATCATTAACATCGGCTTCCGGCCGGAGTTAAAATGGCGAATTGACACACTTTGCGATTTGAGCAGAGTGGACAGCAGTATCTGGCGACAGTTTGGGCTTTACCTGGCCCAACGCAGCACTCCCCAGGTGGGGGAGTGGCAAGCAAGCAGCCAAGCCTGAGAGGGGGTTGAGATCGGTGTGGATAAGCCTCGGAGGAGGCTTGTTTACACCTTGATCTCTCTCTGTGAAGAGGGCAGTTGCAAATCAGCACTACAGATACCAGCTGGGCTGAGAATTCAGCATAAATCCGTCATCTACCGGCCTCTTTAACATCAAGCTTAACATCGGTTACAGAAGAAGCACTGTGAAACCCCGAGATTACAAGCAAGGTAACAAATGAACAATTGCTTACCGGTTTAAAGAAGAAGGCAAAATCTAAACGTTCGGATAAGTGTAAAAAGCTTCAATGAACTAATCCGCTTGATTTAAAAGTAAAAAGAAAGCTTTCCTTTAGAGAAAACGGCTGAAAAGTAACTTTGTTTGGCATTCCTGTGGTCAGCTAAGACTAAACTTTGCGTAGCAGAAACAAAACTGACTGTGATTCTATGATACAGGAAGTAGGCTAGAGTGGATGTTTTCGATGTTGCTGTGCCGGAAGTAGACGGACGTTTTAGAGTGTGGCACCGGAAGTTGGATTACAGTGACGGACAGATAAAAAGGAAGTTCTGAAGGAGCCTACTCTAGCCAGAAAATCATAGAGAAATTGCGCCCGCCATTTTGAGGAGGACTAAATTTTAAAAAGTTATTTTTAAGCCGAAAAAGCACTGGAAGAAGTTATAAAGGTGGCGATTTGGCTTGAGGATTGCTAATATAAAGATCGATTAGCCCTGAACTCGCTTTCAAGACGGATTTGAGGTCAAGACCAAGGGCTGCCTCATCACCTAGTCCAAGAATGACTGCAAAGGAAAAAAAGAGTGGCAGGCTGCCATGGAAGCGATGGAGAAACGGATGACTGAAGTGGTGCAGAGTTTGGGAAAGCAAATAGAATCACAGCTGCAACAACAGTTGCAACAACAGCTGCAAATACAACTGGAGCAAATAGAACAAGTACAAGTCCAAGTACAGAAAAAAAATATGGAAGAGCTAAAAGAACTGGTACTAACAGAAGTGGCAGGGATAAAAAAAGATACAGAAGAAGTTAAAAAAGAGGTTAAAAGTCTGGTGACAAAATCAGAAGAAATGGAACAGAAAGTTAAAAGAACCCTGTCAGAAAATACAAGACTGGAGTCCATGATGAAATATAGGGCCACTCAGAACCACTTGAGATTGAGAGGAATCGAAGAGGAGGAAGATCAAGATTTACGGGCCCTAGTAATTAACACATTGACAAATTACATAGGGGAAGATGTTGGAGACTTGGATCCAGACTTTGACCTGATTTACAGAGTAAATTCAGCGTATGCCAAGAGAAAGCAATTACCCAGAGATGTGATTGTTCAGTTTGTGACTACTAAAATGAAGGAAGACGTTTTCAAGAAGCAATTTACACAACCGTTGGAAATTAATGGGAAAAAAAAATAATAATTTTGAGAGAAATTCCAAGATCGATCTTACAAGACAGAAAGAAATTCAAGAAGCTAACAGATAGGTTAAAAGAAATGAGTATCAGGTTTAGATGGGAGATTCCATATGGATTATCATTTACTTACAATTCGGTGAGATTTACTCTTAAAACGGAAGGAGACATCTACAGATTCAAAGAGAACAACTTTGATGATTTCAAAGATATTTAATTCAAAACAACTATGGATTACAAATTTTTATCTTGGAACGTAAATGGACTAAATTCACCAAGCAAAAGAAGATTAGTGAATCATTGGCTAGAGAAACAAAAATGTAACATAATTTGTTTGCAAGAAACACATATCAGAAAACAAGATAATAAATATTTGGTTAATAAAAAATTGGGAGAAGAATTTCATTCATCAGCAGTTAATAAGAAAAAAGGAACAGTGATATACATTACCAAAGAATTGGAACCTAAACAAATCTTCTCAGACAAAGAAGGAAGATATGTTGGCGTGGAATTAATGATGAATAGAAAAAAGACATTGCTTGTAAATATATATGCACCCAATGGGGCAAAAGAGACTTTTTTAAATGATTTGACTAAAGAGTTGGACTGTTTAAATTATGATCAAATAGTCCTTGCAGGAGACTTCAATGGCACAGTGAACAATGTATTGGACAGAAAGTCCAAAGCAAGTGGAGAGGCGGTTGGAAAGCTGCCCAAAAAATTTTTCCAGCTAATGAAGCAAGAGAAACTAGAAGACGTTTGGAGGAAGTGGAACCCTAAGACAAAGGATTATACATTTTATTCTAACAGACATAACTCCTTTTCTAGAATCGATATGATTTGGATGTCAGAGGAGATGGCGCAAAAAACCTACAAAATAGAAATTTTACCGAAAACCAACTCAGATCACAACCCTTTACTTTGGATATCTAAAGAAAAACCTAAACAATTATATTGGAGAATTAATGAGGACTTATTGGACCAAAAATTAATTAATGAAACTTTAAAAAAAGAAACGAAAAGTTTTTTTGAACTGAATTTAAATAAAGGTACTGATATACAAGTCGTATGGGACACGTACAAAGCAGTAATGAGAGGTTTGCTTATCTCTTTGAATTCTAAAGATAAAAAACAAAGGATGCAACAACAAAACGACCTTCATGAAAAAATTAGACAAAAAGAAAAGGAATTAAAGAAAAGGCCAGGGAAGAAAAAGATTATTAAAGAGATCCACTTTCTGCAGGATCAATTGAATGTTCTACTAAATAGAGAATTATATTGGAATCTGAAGAAATTACAGCAAAAAGCATTTGAGGGTGCAAATAAACCAGGAAAATTTTTAGCGTGGCAATTGAAAAATAGAAAAGAAAGGAATTTTATAAGTAAAATTACTGAAGACGGAAAGGATGTTATGAATTTGAAAGGTATAAAAAGAGTCTTCTTCAAATACTACGCCAAACTGTTCAAAAAGAAAGGAATTGACCAACAGAAAATTAAGAAATATTTGGAGACTATTGAAGTTCCAGAGCTGGGAAAACAAATTAAAGAGTTATTAAATGGTTTAGTAACAAAGGAAGAGGTGACAATGGCAATAGAAGACGCAAAGTTGGGCAAAGCTCCAGGTCCAGATGGCTTTACAGCAAAGTTTTATAAGAAATTTAAGGAGGAGCTAACCCCTATCTTAGTACTTCTGTCGAACGAGATAAGAAAGACTAAACGGATCCCAGATTCATGGAAAGAAGCAAATATTTCATTGATACCCAAAGAAGGTTTGGATTTAACTGAAGTAAAGAATTATAGACCAATATCACTATTAAATAATGATTACAAATTATTTGCGAAAATTATTTCGGAAAGACTGAAAAAATATTTGAAAGATACTATAGCGGAAGAACAAGCTGGTTTTTTACCAAATAGACAGATTAGAGACAATTTAAGAGTGGTGATTGATGCAATCGAATACTATGACAAACATCCAGAAAAAGAAGTTGGATTCCTCTTTTTAGATGCGGAAAAAGCTTTTGACAATTTAAATTGGGAGTTTATGCTGCAAGTTATTGAAAAAATGGATATAGGACAGTCTTTTCTAAACATGATTGTGGCAATTTACTCAGAACAGAGAGCAGCTTTGAATATAAATAAAGAAAGAACAGATTTCTTCCAAGTTCAAAAGGGAACACGTCAAGGCTGCCCGTTATCCCCGTTGTTGTTTATTTGGATATTGGAAATATTATTGACAGCGATAAGAAAAGATAACAGCATTGAAGGACTCACAGTGAAAGGTTTTGCATATAAATACAGGGCATTTGCAGACGATGTAATGTTTATGATTCAAGATCCAATCGACAAAATACCACAATTGATGGAAAAAATTGAAGAATTTGGATCAGTTGCGGGATTCTACGTTAATAAAAGTAAAACCAAAGTGATGTGCAAAAATATGACGAAACAAAGACAAACAGAACTTCAAGAGAAAATTCAATGTGAAGTAGTTACAAAGACTAAATATTTAGGAATTGAATTGACCATGAAAAACATTGATTTGTTCAAAAATAACTATGAAAAGGTTTGGCACAGGATTCAACAAGACATGAAGAAATGGGATACCTTGAATCTATCGTTATTGGGAAGAATTGCAACTGTAAAAATGAATGTTTTGCCGCGTTTGATGTTTTTATTTCAAGCTATTCCAATATTAAAACAAAGGAAAATACTGGATACGTGGCAGAAAGAACTATCGAAATTTGTATGGGCAGGAAGAAAGCCAAGGATTAAAATGAAAATTTTATGTGATGCAAAGGAAAGAGGAGGTCTACAACTACCAAATTTAAGACTGTATTATGATGCCGTCTGTTTAACATGGTTGGAACAGTGGATTAATTTAGAAAATAAAAAGTTATTGGCTCTAGAAGGGCATGATAACAAGTTTGGATGGCATGCATATTTATGGTATGGAAAAGTAAAAATAGATAATTTTTTCAAACACCACTTCATAAGACGATCACTGTTCGAGACTTGGATGAGATATAGAAAATTCTTCTCAGAAGAAAGACCACTTTGGATAGTACCAGCAGAAGTGATTAATCCATATTCAAGAAATCAAGGGTTAGATTGGCTACCTTATAAAAGTCTTTTAAAATTAGAAGGGAAAAACTTTGTGTTAAAAGACAGATTTGATGTGGAATTTGAATATGATTGGTTGAAGTATAGACAGATTTATGACTTATTTAAGACCAATAAAAGAGAATATGGTTTTAGAGAAAATAACACTGAAATTGAAACTGTATGGCTTGAGAAAGGTAAAAAAATGATTTCTAAACTGTACAAGGTTTTATTGAAATGGTATACTGAGGACGAAATTGTAAAAGAGCAAATGATAAAATGGGCGGTAAATATTAATAATGAGATATTAATGACATCTTGGGAATATTTGTGGAAAAAGTCAATGAAAATTTCAACTTGTGTAAATGTTAAAGAGAATTGTTATAAAATGATGTACAGATGGTATATGACGCCTAAAAAAATTGCTATTATAAATGAAAGTATGTCTAACAAATGTTGGAAATGTAAGAAACATGGTCTTTTTACCATATGTCGTGGACATGTGATAAAGCAGTAAAGTATTGGACTGAGATCCACAATGAGATACAAAAAATTTTGAAATGTACTTTTAAGAAAGACCCACAGATGTTATTGTTAGGTCTTAAAATGGAAGAAATAAATGTAGCCAAGAGAACACTACTATGGTACTTGACTACAGCAGCTAGACTGACTTTTGCTCAATGTTGGAAACAAGATAAAGTACCTGAAACATGGGAATGGATTAAAAAGACGTTGTTTATGGCAGAAATGGACAAATTAACAAGAAAATTAAACAATGAAGAAGACGAAACCTTTTTCGGAGACTGGAAAGACTTTCAAGAATACTTGTTGAAGAATTGGGATGTAAAACGTGGTTTGATTTGTTTTGACAGCTATTGAGGAGAAGTGGAAAGAGACTCAGATCTTTGAATTGTTACCATTAGTAAAAGAAATATGTTTAGTAGTAAATGTAATTGTATAAGAGAAATATCAAGGGGGTTGGAGCAGTGCGGGAAGCCTTGTTTGGGGGGAGAGGGAGAAAGAAAAATGGATATGTATTGGTTTGTTTAAATTGTATGAGCATGTGATATATCCAATAATAAATTGTATTTAAAAAAAAAAAAAAACATCATTAACATCCTCTGCATCCAATAAGTTTTTTCACAATATTGTAAAAGTTTTCTTTGAAATGGAATGTTTACATTACTAATTATGTTTTACTAAGCAATTAAAAATCTATGACTGTGGCTATTTTGCTAAGATTTTTCTGAATCTGTCAATAGCATAGCATGTAAGGGTAGATTCTTCATTGATTCTACAGAATCAGCATTAATTCTAAAGTTCCTTATCTGAGAATAGTTCATTGTTTATTCTGCATACAATAGCAGTAAGAGATTAATATTGATTGCCTTATCTGATCTGAATGCTGCAGAAACAGTTCACGAGCTGCTGGAAATGGGAGCAGGCTGCAGGTTTAACTGAAGCCCGCTTTCTAAGACTGAGGTCCCAAGCACAATAGTTTGCCCATACAAGCTGACTATTTCCCCATGCAATCCCTCTATAAGAACGTGCCTTGTGGGGTCAAGTCCATCTAGACCAGCCCTGTTTCCATGAGGCTGCCCAGTACCTGTAAGGCTAGGCTTTCATCAGGGCATACAGGTGCTGCTTGTGGGTATTGTTTTGGCTGTATTTTAAAGGCTGGTCCTTAATGACACTAGCCTGTTACTGGAAGCTCCAAAATGCCCTTCTTTCTAGTTTCAAATTGTCGTCTTCCTTATATATGAATGTGGAATTTTCTTACTGCCAGACTGCTCAATTGTCAGTGTATAAATGACTCCGCCATTCACCGGAGCTTGGTTCAAAGTTATTTCATAGGAACAGGCATGCTGATATACCTCACAGATTTGCAGGCTCTGAATTTGATTGGCTGATGTGTTATTTTTAATTCTTTGTCTTATTAGGGAGGTGTCTATGTATTCAAAGTTGTTTCCTGTGGGAAGATAATTCTTTGACAAGTGCTTATGGGCTGAAGTTGCTGTTTCTTGTTCTGAATGAACATGTGGCTGGCTCCATTCAAAATGGCCTGAGCAAAGAAAGTTTGAAACTTAGGTAAGTTTTAAAGTATTCTGTTAGCCTGAAATCCTGACCAGATAGTAAAAGAGTATCTTGCATTTTTATTTCTTTTAGTACCATGTAAAATATTGCTTTCTTTCACAATCATTTAAAGCTTTTTAATTACACCTTTTATGACTACCTGCATACCGAGCTGATCTTGTTACCAGCTTTTGATGGTTGGTTTCTTTGTGTAAAGAATTAGTAGGCTATTCCAGTGGCTAAGTAAATAGGGATGATGGCAATTTTATAATGATTTGTCAGTTTTGGATCCTTGAATGGATCATGAGGATGGTACTTGGCAGGAGTTTAGGTAAACCAGAGGCATTGACTGGGTTGTCAGCAGTATGCAGATGACACCCAGCTCTGCTGTTGGCCAGTCTGATTCTAGTCCAGGAGATCTGGACCTGGCATTGCAGGCCATGGCTGGTTGGCTTAGACTGAGCTGACTGAAATTGAATCCGAAGAAGACGGAGGTCCTATGCCTAAGTCAGTGTGGCCCGGGGGTAGGGATCCCTCTCCCATCCTACGACAGGGCACTGTTGGTGCCAGCGTCAGAGGTTAGGAGCTTGGGAGTGCTCCTGGATGCCTCCCTAATGATGGAGGCCCATGTAGCAGCCACTGCCAAGTCAGCCTTTTCTCACCTCTGGCTGATCAGGCAGCTGGTTCCCTTCCTTGAATGCTACGACTTGGCAACAATGATCCACGCAATGGTCACCTTGAGACTAAGCTACTGTAATGGCCTCTACAGGGGGCTGCCCTTGTCCCAAATCTGGAAGCTTCAGCTGATGCAGAACATGGCAGCCAGGCTGTTGTTGGGTCTCCCCATGTGGGAGCACATTCAGCCTGTGCTAAAAGCACCGCACTGGCTGCCTATAGCATACTGAATTTGCTTCAAGGTCCTGGTGCTTACCTTTTAAGCCCTTTATGGTCAGGGGCATACCTATCTGATGGACTGCCTTTCCCCACATGTTCCCCAGAGAGCACTATGGTCAGGGTCTCAAAATCATCTGGCCCTCCCAGGCCCCAAAGATGCTAGGCTGGCATTGACGAGGGCCAAGGCCTTCTCAGTGGCAGCTCCATGCTGGTGGAATGAGCTCCTGGAAAATATTAGGGCCCTACAGGACCTTTTTCAGTTTTGCAGGCCTGAAAGATGGAGCTCTTTCAACAAGCCTTCAGTTAAGGAGCCGCATCTAACAACCTAAGACCCTGTGCCCAATATTATCATTGACAGCCTGAGCTTTGCCGACCTTAAAATCAATTGCTGACTGCATTTTTATTATGTCTGATGCTATTAGTGCTTGACCATTGCCATATAAATTGCTTGTTAGCATTTTATGTTGTGTTTTATGCCTCTATTTATAATTGTTGTTTTTATCTGTTGAAATTTTATGTAAGCCACCCTGAGCCTACTTCAGCAGGTAGGGAGGGTACAAATCAAATAAATAAATAACTAAAAATCTATAAAAGTACTAAAAAATTGCTAAAACATTACTAAAACATTTAATGGCATTTGCTGCACAATTAAAAGTCCCAAGGGATTTTGATTGTACATGGAATGGTGCAGAGCAAATAGGTGTGTGAGAAAGTCAGCCATGATGTTATAAAGCAGGGCAGAGCAGGGGAGGCCAGTATAGATGAATTGCTGCTGTCTCAACCATAGGCCTGGTGGAATATCTCCATTTTACAGGTCCTGCAGAACAGCATTAAATCCCACAGGGTCTGGATTTCAGGTGTGAGAGTGTTCCTCCACCAGACCGGCACCAGAACTGAGACAGCTCAGGCTCTGTTTATCAGAGGAGCAAAACTGCCATTTTGCTGGGGCCCTGTTTTGCGTGCCCCTCCTTTCTGAGATTAGATGGATGGCAACCAGAGAGTGGGCCTTCTTGGTTGTGGCACCAAAAGTATGGAATGCTCTTCACAGGGATATTCATTTGTCCTTCTCCTAGAACTGCCTTCTGCCAGTAGGCAAAGACTTTCTCATTTTGTCTGTTGTTCCTCAACAATCTCTTCTTCTTGCCTTGTGTTTTAATTTGCTGGCCTCTGTACATCAGCTCCATTCTAACAGGTTTTATGATGCTTTTAAATTGCTTGTAATGATATACTTTAAGTACTCTAATTGGTTTTATGATATATTTTATTATGCTGTTTTAATTGCTAGTTGCCTTGGTGGCTCTGATTGCAGAAAGGCATGATATAAATGTTGTAAATAAATAAAATAAATAAGTGCCTCTCTGCCCTGACTGGGCTGGTCCAGGCTAGCCCGATTCACATCATATCTCAGAAGCTATGCAGGGTCAGCCCTGGTTAGTATTTGGATGGGACACCACCAAGGAAGTCCAGGGTCACTACCCAGAGGCAGGCAATGGCAAGCCACCAATATTCATCTCTTGCATTAAAAACATTATGGGGCCTCCATAAGCCAGCCTGATGGCACTTTCCGCCACTTCTCTCTGCCTTACCATTTCCCTTCAATGAGCCTCTGTGCTAATTATTACTACTGCTTCCATTAGTGCTTGCACAGCAATTTTAAATGTTGAAAGTGACTCGCAAAATGTCAATAATCCTTTGAACAACCCTGAAAAGTAGGTCAGTATTACTAGCAGTGGTGCTGGGGGTGTGTGTTATGGATACTGTGGACTGCCAAAAAGACAAATAAGTGTGGATTCAAGATCAAATCGAGCCTGAACTCTTCCTAGAAGCTAAAATGACCAGACTGAGGCTATCATACTTTGGTAATGTTATGAGAAGACAAGAGTTACTAGAAAGGACAACAATGCTAGGAAAAGTTAAAGGCCGCAGAAAAAGAGGAAGACCAAACATGAGATGGATTGACTCAATCAAGGAAGCCACGGCCCTCCGTTTGCAAGTCCTGAGCAAGACTGTTAACAATAAAACATTCTGGAGGTCATTAATTCATGGGGGTTGCCTTGTCAGAACCAACCTGATGGCACTTCACACACACACACACACACACACACATACACACACACACACACCACTAGTGGCAGACTGGGAAGGAAAAACTTCCCTAGAAAAATGCCCTAGAAAAGGAGGGAGGCAAAGGAGGAAGGGGCAGCCTGCCTACCCAGCAAGCTGAGTGCCTCTTTTCCACATCCCAAGTGCCTCTTTCTATCCACAGCATAGGGCTGGGTACCACCTCCCCAGGCTGTGCAGAGCTCGGGTGGGCTGGCTACAGTCTTCTTCCACTGGGCTAACCCAGCCCAGACTGTGGGGGAGGCCACTGGCCCATTGGGAGGAGCCCTGGGGGCTAAGAGAGGGAGAAGGAGAGAGAGCAAATCACCTAGCACCACCTAGTGAGTTCATGGGAGAAGTGAGATGTAAGCCAGGCATCGGTCTCTTAAGCATTCTGCTACACCAGCTCCGATATCAAGCTTTTGATCTCTCATCTTGATAACATCGCTGGCTTTTTCCCCAGAGATCTAATGCTGTTATGTATCAAGATGGCCACGACCATGTGCACCTGGCCATGTGGACAAGCGGACCCTCAGACCTTCAGTCCTAGAACAATAGACACTGCGGATCCTAGCACGGACCAATGGGAGCGCCCAGATCCTGAATGGAACCTATAGTTACTTGGGCCATATAAATAGAACCTATCATGGGTATTGGGGGTTTGTTGGGTGTGAGTGCAGACACGAGTATAAGCCAGCTGTGGGCTGGCTATTTTTATCTTCGTTCTGATGTAACCAAATAAACGTGAGCTGATTTCACCATCCTGAGTCTCAGACTTCAGTACTTTTTGCTGGTGACGAAGATGAGATCCTGATGAGTGAGCATGACTCTGACTCCAGCCCGGCACCCTGCACCGATCTCCAGAGGGACACCGTGACCCGCACTGCTCCTTCACAGCACTGCTCCCCAGATCATCGCCCGCCGCAACAAGTCATGGCTGCAGCTCTGGGACACATTGAAGTCTTCAACCCCACTCACCTTGAGTTCTGGGAAGCATGGGTGGACCACCTCATATTCCAAGACATTACTGATACAGGTAAGAAACAGGCCCTACTCCTCAGCATGTGCAGAGTGGCCACCATCTGCCTGGCCAAGGGACTGCTAGCTCCTGCAAAACTGGCCGACAAATCATTCAAGGACATCCTCAAGGTCCTGAACAAGTACCTTGCACCGAAACCCAACAAAATGGTGTTGCGCATGGACCTATGGGTGCGGATGCAGAAGTCCGGAGAAGGGGCCACCGTCTACATGGCCGAGTTATGCCAGCTGGCCATTGACTGTGAGTTTCTGGAGGTCGAGAAAGTCATTCTCACACAGTTCACCTGGTGAGTCCATGATCCCAAGCTACGCAGAAAACTTGTGGGGACAGCAGACCTCAAGCTGGAGAAGGCCCTACAGGTTGCCACCACTTTCAAGACATTGCATCGGGACCACCAGCCATCTTCCGCAACACACCAGATATCACTAGTAGCTGAATCGGCCTCCTCAGATGAGGATGAGGTACTACAAGTCCACCAGCCCACTTGCTGTGGCCCTCGCCTGGCTCCATCTGCAGCCATGTCCCGCACACCAACGGTCCTGGCATTTCTGAGATGTTGTCTGCTGATCCTGTGAGAAGCAAGGCCACATAGCCTGTAGCTGCCAATCCAAGTGACATCAGTGCCACACCACAGCGCATCAAGAAACAGCAGAACTCACAGCACTTCGCTGCCAGCGACATCCACCCCACTCCGGACAGGATCATGGCCATCGTCAACACACCTACACCCTTCTCCAAACCAGAGCTGCAGGCCTTCCTCAGCCTACTGAACTTTTATCATTCATTTCTGCTCCACAAAGCGGCAATGGCCGAACCCCTGCACCGCCTTTTGGACAAATATACACATTGGAAGTGGGGGCCGCCTCAGGCCGGAGCTTTCAGGGTAGTTAAAGACTTACTGACTTCCAATGCTGTCCTGGCCCATTTTGATGAATCCCTCCCCTTGGTGCTTGCCTGTGATGCATCACCCTATGGGGTGGGGGATGTCCTGGGGCACAGGCTGGCAGATGGCCATGAGGTCCCAGTAGCCTATTACTTGTGCACCTTGTCTTTGGCAGAGTGGAACTACGCTCAGATAGACAAGGAGGTACTGGTAATTGTGGCAGGGGTGTGTAAGTTCCATGACTACCTATACGGCTGGTTTTTCATCGTTCTCACTGATCACAAGCCCTGTTGGGCCTCCTAGCCCCTGACCGCCAGACACCCCAGATGTTGTCTCCCCGGGTGTTGCGGTGGTCCATCTTTCTCACAGGCTACCAATACACCTTGCTTCACCAGCCTGGCAAGGCAATGGGCCATGCCGACTCCCTCAGCCGCCTTTCGACGCCCATCTGTGACCCGGCTCCGGCACACCAGATCCTGCTGCTAGAGGACCTCCCTGACCAGCCAGAACAGGTGCCCGAAGTCTCCAAGCACACCAGTAAGGACCACGTCCTCTGCCGTGTTCGGGACTGGGTGGGGAGGGGCTGGCCCACAAGGTGTGTGGGCCCTGAGTTCACAGTGTTCTCATCCCGAAGGGAAGAACTGTCCACACATAAGGGCTGTCTCTTGTGGGGAAGCTGTGTAGTCATCCCCAACCCCCTGCGCAAATGCATACTCGCTGCCCTGCATGAGACCCATCTGGGAATCGGGCACATGAAAGCCTTAGCGTGCAGCTATGTGTCGTGGCCAGGCATGGACTGGGAGATAGAGGACCTGGTCAAATGCTGCCAGACATGCTAGGAAATGCAGCTGGCCCATCCCGGGGCCCCGGTGCAATAGTGGGAATCCTTGGACAAGCCCTGGGCTCGCCTCCACTTGGACTTTGCAGGCCCATTCCAGGGACAGACATTTTTCATTCTAGAAGATTCCTACTTGAAGTGGCTAGAGGTAGTCCCCATCTCTTCTACGTCATCAAGAGCAGCGATCAAAGCCATGTGGAAAATCTTCAGCACCCACGGCCTCCCCAACACCCTAGTGTCAGAGAACGGTACTGCATTTACGTCAACCGAATTCCCAGAATTTGTGCAGTATTATGGGATTCGGCACATCCCCTCCACTCCCTTCCACCTAGCAACCAATGGACAGGCAGAATGGATAATGTGCACAACCAAGAAAGCAGTGTGCTGGAGCGTCCAGGGTGAATGGGACTACAGACTAGCTGCCTTCTTGTTCAGCCAACGGATGACCCCGCACACATCTACAGGACACTGCCCCGCAGAACTCTTAATGGGCCGGTGCCTAATGACCAGGCTGGACTGGCTTCACCCAGACCAAGCACCAGACCACAACCTGGGCCCGGTAACCCAGAAGGCACCCCATGGGTTCTTTTCCGAGGATCCAGTTTACACCCGAACTACGCACAAGGCAAACCATGGATTCCAGCCCAGGTGGTAAGAGTGACGGGACCTCTCTCCTACAGGGTCTCAACGGAAGATGGCCAGCCCATCCGGAGACACATAGACCAACTATGCCGTCGCCTGCTGACCCTGGACGACCCAGAGGTATGAGACACATAGGACAGCTGGACCGGGAGGAACCTACACTGGGGCCAGTGGAGTCCGACACGGCTACAGCTCCTGCCCCAAGTTCTGCTTTAGCACCCAACACTGGACCCCACCAGCCCAACCACACCAAACAGCAATCTGATGGAGCCACGCCACTCCACAAGAGAACGGAGGCACCCAGAGTACTTGTGGGACTATGTGTGTTAGTACTTTGGTACTAAGGGGGGAGGAGTGTTATGTACCAAGATGACCACTACTGCATGCATGCGCCTGGCCATATGGTCAAGAGGACCCTCAGACCTTAGGTCCTAGAAAAATAGACACTGCGGATCTTAGTGTGGACCAATGGGAGTGCCTGGATCCTGAAGGGAACTTATAGTTACTTGGGCCATGTAAATAGAACCTATCATGGATATTGGGGGGGTGTTGGGTATGAGTGCAGACACGAATATAAGCCAGCTGTGGACTGGCTATTTTTATCTTCGTTCTGATGTAACCAAATAAATGTGAGCTGATTTCACCATGCTGAGTCTCAGACCTCAGTACTTTTCAAATGCATAGCTGTAACAAAGAAGTTATGCAAGCTTCGGTGTTAACTGATATTGCTATAAGATATACTGACAATACTCGGCAGTGTTCTCTTTCTTTTATCCATTGATCCTGTTTTGTATTACCTTGTTCATCAGCGAGGCTTGATTCCAGTCTGATGCTGATGAGGTAACACCATCATCCACCAATGGGGCAGCTACAAGGGCACAGCAGCTGCGCATGAGCACTAAGTGCCACAGGGAAGCTCCTGTACACCACCAGCATCACATTTAAAGGCTTGGTGGGGATATGGAGAAGGGACTGTTGCCAAGAAGAGCCTTCAATTTGACTTTTTGATTGTGGGGGGTTATGCTTATCCAAGTTATGATTTAAATCATAACAATTGTTCTGTTTTTAGGATGCAATAGTTTAAAAAGGAAAAAGAAAACACATTTTTATTCCTGCTTGAAAGGAAAGGGAAAACATTGTATCACAACACTGTTTTTAATAAATGGAATTCTATTGCTTGGCTTTGCTACCTACTTTGATCCTTTCCCATGTTCTGGCTGGGATTAGTGTCCCTATTACCACATGACAGACCATCACTTGACACAGGACACCATGAAGAAATGTTGGTGGGAACTGAATTGTGATGTGAATTGCGGATAAAATCTGAAGTGCCCAGCAGTTATTCCTGTCATTGCGATGGCTAGGAAAAAGTAACATTGCAATTGCGTAAATTGCCAGCCACAACCATGTGGATACAGACTAACCATTTCTTCACAATATTCCATATAAGAATATTTCTGGGAAAGATTCTATGCAAAAACATGGTGGCTGGGCTGCATATATGGAGCCATCCTTTCAGGGGGGGAAATTTAGGACAGAGGGGGTAATGGCTGGAATCTAGCACAGTAGTTTCCAGATTTCCTGTCCTCAGAGAACATTTTCCGTCCTCAGAGAAAATTCCCTGTCTTCAGAGAACATTTCCACATCTCTTAGTGGCTGAGAAAAGTGTATGCAGGCCAACCAACAGATTTCCACCTTGCTACGGAAGATCTGCAGGATACATACTTGGTTTGTGCTGGGCAGTATGGCAAGACTAGCAGGCCCACCTGAGAGTACAACTTAGAACGTGCCCTACACTCACCTGTGGCTGTGAATTGCAAGAGAACACTAGGAAGGGTAGAAAAGCGGCCTTTCTAGCACCATAACTTCCATTAGTGATCTTCTCGTTACAAAGCCCTGACAAGCTTCTGAGGAAACCCAGAGTTCTTAGGAACTCAGGGCCAAAACAGTGTGATTCTGGGAGTTCTGTGTATGGAACTCAAAAGTTTTAAATATCTAACATGTGGGTCCTAATCTGGATCAAGTCCAGATTAGCCCATTTCAGGTTGGGGAGTGGCATCAGGGAGGCGCCTCCAAACCACCCTTCCCAGGTGCCACTGTCCCATTCTGAGCTGGGCTCCCACAAGTAGTATTTAAACAAAAAAAATGCTTGGGAGTTCCATCCATGAGACTCTCAATGTCTCGTCTGGTATGACCCTGACTTTATCAATTTTAACACAAACATGATGTGAATAACCAGTTGTTTGAAATAATTTATCATCTACATTATTAATTCCCCTTTTATTCTTCAGCTTCCATCTCCCCTTACCTGCACCATTGTCCTTACAATTCCAATCTTCCATAAAAGTCCCTCCCCCTGTTAAAGATTTAAGACCTTATTATGAGCCTTCATGTATTACTCACCTTCATTCATTCCTCCATATTAGCAACAAAACAGAAATTCAACTGAGCAGAAAGAAAAGAAATAAAGGGAAAGGGGAAAGGAAAAAGAAAGGGAGGAAGCAATGCCAGATGGTCCTCAATATTGCTTCTTTTAAAAACTGCATAAATTTCTACATTTCCTCATTTTTAAAAAATAGTCGTCTATACTCTGACTTTCACACACCACTTTTTCTTCAGCAGCCTGGTCCCCATCTGCTAACATCCAGATACCTTCTGTTTGTTTGGTCCTCAAGGCGGACTCTTGTCATACCTGTGCCAGAAGTGTTTTGGATCTCAAACCCCAAAAAAGCCACCTTCAGGCACAATACCCTGGTACTTCCCACTTTTCCAGTCCACAGAATGTAATGCGAAGATTGTCCTTATAAATACGACTTTCCCTCATTGCCTGCATAACACTTTTATTATCTTTAATTTAATTTAATATCTTTAATTAAACACTTTAATTATCATCTTTACCATCTTTCTATCCCTGCCCAGCTCTGCTAAAACTATTACCTGAATTTCTCCATTTCCTGTACTCTTTTTTTGGCCCATCTTCACCAC
Organism: Gekko gecko; assembly: GCA_029375565.1. Classification (NCBI taxonomy): domain Eukaryota; kingdom Metazoa; phylum Chordata; class Lepidosauria; order Squamata; family Gekkonidae; genus Gekko; species Gekko gecko. Next base: position 125,149,952 of record JAPDNY010000001.1, on the reverse strand, counting down.
TGGCCTATCCTTTTTCCCACTTGCCCACCCAGGCACCAGCTCCACCCCACCCCCAGTGCCCCAGACAATTCCCTTAGCTTTCTCTTCTATGCTTTGGATTTGAGCATGGTGGATGCTGGGATTGCTGCCTCTTCTGGGCCTTAATCCTTAAAAAAAAGTACTACTGTGAGTACAGACAAATTTGTAACAACATAAGTCTATATACATATTATTAAAGACAGTTGTCTCAGCCAAGATCAAAGTCCCATTATTAACAGTGTTGAAACAACTTTCTTTTATCTACAGGTTTCATAATGGTTACAGGAATGGAAGGAATTGATGGCAATCTAGTCCAGTATTCTTTTACTGAGGAGCATTATTCTGACTGTATTGCTCATGGTGGTTTTCCACGAAGAACTCTCTGTCCAGGCTACAAAACCACAGTGTTACTTTACATAGAATTCCTTACCCTATGAACTAAGTTCTTCTCTAAAACAGGGTTCTTAAGAGATCAAAAGACATGTTAAAAATCAGATCAATTGCTTAACTATTAAATTGGGTGCTACCTTTTCTGTGGAACCTTGGCAGCATGAGATCGAGAGGGCAGTTGAGGCATCATTAGCACCAGGTACAAGAATGGCGTACAAGGGGCACCTGGAGGTCTTCCGCAGGTTCAGGACGGATGCGGGGCACCAGCACTCTGGTCAGTGCCAATTGATCACCTGCTTCAGTTTGCAGTTGCCTTGAAGGCAAAGGGCCTGGCAGTCAGCACCATTAAAGGGTACATGGCTGCAGTCGCGTTCCAGTCAAAGGCTCAGGGGTTAGTAGATCCCACACGGGATTTCAGGCTGTGGCGCATGATGGAAGGATGACTTAAGGAGACACCACCGGCGCCTGATACCAGGCAGCCGTTTACCCTAGGTATTATCAGAAGATTGGTCGGCCTCTTTCCGGGCCTATGCTCCTCACCATGGGAGGCAGTTTTGTTCCGGGTGGGAATCCTGGTGGCCTTTAGGGGGGGCATTTTGGATAAGTGAGCTGCTTGTCAGGTCCCAGTGGAATGGTAGGAACAGGGCCTTGCTCATAGTGGATGTGGGAATAGAAGTGGCTGAAATGACATTTCAAGTCCGATGGTCTAAGACGGACCAGATGGGTGTAGGGCAGCTCATTACCCTTCACAGGAACCCGGGGATGGTACAATGGATGGTGTTGGTGGGGCAATGGACTGGACTGCTTTTTCAGAATGAGAGCGGACTACCCTTGACCCAATATCAATGTTGGTCTGTGTTGCGCCGGGCCTTGGAACAGGTGGGCCTAGCTGGGGGTCACTTTGGTACCCACTCCTTTCACATTGGGGTGGCCTCAACTGCTATGGAATTGGGACTGGGCCCATCTGAGATCCAGTGCTTGGGGCGTTGGCATTCCCAAACGTACAAGGGCTATGCACGTAAGCACTGATGGCTAATGGAGTCTCATTACAGGGCATGGCACAAGGACTCAGAACATTGGCATTTTGATTTGCGGGCAGTCCATCATATATTGGGCAGGCAGGAGAGCTGGCTGCTCTCGCATGGGTTCCTAGCTGGGCATTGGGGACAGAGCCTCTGTTGAATGGATGGGAATGAGGGGGATGCAATGGGGCCAGCTGCTCCCGTTATGCATAGTCGCAGGGCGACAAAAGTGCCCCCTCGAGTCATGATTGTGCACCTGGGCAAGAATGACCTGGGTTCCAGGACAGCGGTCTCTCTGTTGGCAGAGATATTGCAAGACTTGGAGACTCTCGAACAATGGTTTCCTGACACCATCTGGGTATGGTTCAATATGTTGCCTCAGTGGGTATGGTGGGGGGGTCCTTAGTCCACCTAGGGTGGACAAGGCTCGGCGGTGGATGAACAACATTGTTGGGAGCAGCAAGGGATGGGTCAGTGATACCACACCCGTGTAGTAGGTTCCAGTGCCCACATTTCGTTAGGCCTGACAGGGTTCACCTATCCACCACTGGTATGGATATTTTCTTGGCTGATCTGCAGAAGGATCTGAAAGACCTGGTGGCTTCTGGCTGACGGGAGGGGTGTTAAGCTGAGGCTAACCCCCTCTGTGGTGGGAAAGCATGGGTTGAGCGGGTAGATTGGAGATGATAAGCACCCTGAGTGATCAGTAATGTGGGGGTCATCAAACTGGGCACCTAAGGGCTTGGCAGTCTGGGAGCCTCAGAGGGGTGCCCCTCCAGGGGGTGGGGGAGCACATGGCGAGCCTTAAGGCTTAGCAGTCATGGTGAGGATGTGCTCCTCTGTCTCCTCTTGGCACCTAGAGTGCAAGCAGGGAGAGGTTGGGGTCTGGGACGATTCCAGATGTGGCTCTGAGCTAGGGTAGGTTTGTCCTGTTAGGAAACCTGCCACGCAGGCACAATCCAACGCGTGCTTAAATTGAATAAAGATGCAGATCAGCTTGTATGTAAATAAAGTCCCAGTTGTAACCCATAAGTGTGTTGTGTTTCATTCGAGGGGTGGGTGGGCAAGACCGGTGCTTGCACACAAGCAAGCACAAGCTGTTGCCCACCCTCCACACATCCTTGAATGAATCACGGGGGAGGGTGAGCCTATGGGAGGTCAGCGCAGGAGTGCTGACCTATCAGGGAGGACTGGCCAGCCAAATCTAGTGGCGGCAGCCATTCCCTTGGCCAGTCTGGATGGAGAAGAGCTCCCCCCTTGCCCACCCTCAGCTTGGAACCATGTGAGAGTAGCTAGTTGCTGGTTCAGGGCTGAGCAGGAATTTTTTGGGTCTCCTCAGATTGGCTTTGAGGGGGCCCTTTTTCACCTGCTTCACATGGCCCTGGAGGGTTGTGGCATAATTAGACCTGGTGATCTGGTTAGGTCCTGCTGGAGCAGGAAAGCATGGGTTGAGGGGATGGATTGGAGATGGCAAGCACCCTGAATGATCAGTAATGCGGGGGGTCATCAAACTGGGCACCTAAGGGCTTGGCAGTCCAGGAGCCTCAGAGTGGTGCCCCTCTGGGGGTGGGGAAGCACATGGCGAGCCCTAAGGCTTAGCAGTCATGGTGAGGATGTGCTCCTCTGTCCCCTCTTGGCACCTAGAGTGCAAGCAGAGAGAGGTTGAGGTCCAATCCAACCCGTGCTTAAATTGATCAGCTTGTATATAAATAAAGTCCCAGTTGTAACCCATAAGTGTGTGTGTTTCATTCGAGGGGTGGGCGGGCAACTTTTCTTTTGTACTACTGAACTGAAACTCAGCTGCTGTATTTGTTCTCAGTTCCAATTTGAACTCTGTGATTTTGATACAATTTTGATCTTGATGTTTCTCTGATTATATCTATAAAATCCACTGTGATTCTCTATCAAAATGCCAAAAAAATTATTGACTTTTCCTCTGTTATTTTTATCATGATCTAGGGGATTACCTGAAAGACTACAAAGTTGTCTCTAGGTTGATCTAATGTACCCTACCATCGCTGCTAGATCTAATCTACCCTAGCATCCCTGCTCCAGATCCTCTATATTTAAACATCCTAATTGTTTTGTGTGTATAATCCTGTTTGTAGTGGACAAGCTGATGGAAGAAGTTATTTCATAACAAACAAGTCTATAAGACAATAAATTGGAATAGTAAAAAAAATCTTTGCTGATCATTTAGACTACGCTTCCTGTTTAAATCCATATAGCTAAACCACTTGGAATCATGGCATTAGATCCGTTTATGAAATGGCTTATAATGTATTCAAAAGATGGTTTAGGCACAACAGAAAAAGTCTAGCTTCCTAGACCATATGGGAAGGAGGAGGAACCGATTTGCAAAATAGTTGTGACTAGCATATGCTCATGATAGATGAGTGTTTTCCTCCCCCTACCACAGCCATATCTACACAGGAAAGCATAAAAACTGATGTGCAGCCCAGTTCAGTGCATGACACTTTAATTTATGGTTTAGCTACTATTATGGGGCTCAGGAGGCCATAAATTACAAAGAATTGCAGCACGCAAAAAACTTGCTGGGCCAGTTCAAATATGTGACTTCAGCATGCAATTTATTTGAAAGTGAATAGGCAATGAGGATACTGGCTCAGTGATGTCATATTTATACCCTGCCAAAGACATTGAACAAGGATAATTAACACTCAGAGGAGCACAAGATAATCACTATTATCACCAAAAATTAGTTAATTGTGTGTTTATTTTTCTCTCCAGTATTTATAACATGACGATGAAATAGCATTAGGAAAAGCCACATATGCTCCCAGAAACAAAGGGAAATGTAAATACAAGATACATTCTTTATGACAGTGTTATAATTAAAATGGACACATTATTTGAAATAGTGCCTAAATAAGCATTTGATAAAGCTTTTTAAAAAACGATCAACCATTGTTCAAATTGCAATTTAAATAGTCGGGGCCATCTTCCAAATGCAGTTTACCCTGAATTGATTAACAGCCTACTGGATTTTAATCATGTATACAGCTTTTTTTCCCTTTTTTCTTTTTGCTGTGCACTTAGCCTTACAATCCCACTCTCGTTTGTCATCATAATATCCTCGTACAATAAAAATGGTGTGAGTGAGTGAGACATAATGGTTGTCTGCAAACTCCAAGCACTCGAGGTCCGAAGAAGAAAAAGGGTATGAACTGAGCTCTCCCACATTCTATAGCAACGGTACTCAGGATTTATAGAGTGCTTTCAAGTATTCCAAACGCTTCACAGGAAGTGTCTCAGTCACCCTGGCATCAGCCTGCTAAGTTAGGTTAGTGTTATTCTCCACATTGTAGATCAATGAGCTAAGAGTGAGAGATGGTGACTTGCTTAGAGTCATCTAGTGAATTCATGACACAAGTCAGTTGTAAAGAACCAGGAGCTTCCCAGCTCAGAGCTTTGCTACACTCATTTTCAACATCCTACCGTTACACCAATTGCCCCACAGTCCTTTCATTTCAAAGCAGATCCTACCATTACCTTAACTGACAATGGTTCTCTGACATATTGAAATCAATCTGTTTGGTCAGGTAGGGTAAAGGGCATGCTTCCCTAAGACAACCCCCAGGGCAAGCCCCAGTTCAGTGGGATTCACAGTGCAGTGCAGAATGTTCTAAAGGTGGAGAACTGTGCACAAGTCAAGGATGTTCTTGTCATTATTTATTACATCCTTTCACAGAACTCAGATTGGCATACCCCGGGTTCTCCTTCTGGGAACCAACCAGACTCGGAACCACTTGGCATTGGCAAGACTTCTGCATTTAAAAAATGACTCTGTTGACACAAAACTGAGTCTTCAGATTGGAATAAAACCAAAGCATGTGCATACAATTCAGTAGTTGACCAGTTTGCTCAAATGAATACTTTGGAGGTCGGATTTGTTGGAACTGAAAGATTCTGATATTTATTTAAAAAAAAAATATGCTGCCCTTCCTACCCAAATAGGGTCCCCAAGGAGGCAAATATCAAGACATTAAAACATTTCAGCATTAAAACTGTATTTTAAATAAAGTATTTATCCATAATCTGATAAAAACACGAACACATGAACACACAACACCAAAACCAGGAGGAAGATCAATAATAGTTTTTGGGCATATGCCAAAAAAACAAAGTCTACAAACGAATATATATAAAACAGGTAAACATATAGACAAAGGAACATAAACAGACAAGAGGGCTAGTGAAATTTAATGAGGAAATGCCCAACAAAACAGAAAAGTCTTCACCCACTAGCAGGAGACAATGTTAGAGGGAGACAGACAAATCTGCCTTGAGAGGGAGTTTCAAAGTTTTAGCACCATGACCATAAAGGTCCTTTCTCAAGTTGCCACCCATCTAGTTTCAGAAGGTGAGGGCACCCATAGCAGGCTCTCTGAAGATGACTGGAGTGGACAGGTAAGTTAATAGAGTAGAAGGCGGTCCTTAAGGTATGCTGGTTCCAAGCCATATAGGGCTTTAAAGGTCAATACCAGAACCTTGAGTTGAGTCCAGAAGCAAATTGGAAGCCAGTGTAGATGGAACAAGACTGGAGTGATATGGTCCCTATGACCCACTCCTGCCAACACTTTGGCTGTATTCTGTACCAACTGTAGCTTCTGAACAGTCCTCAAGGGCAGCCCCATGTAGAGTGCACTGCAGTTACCTAATGTAGATGTCATTGTGCATGACAATCTTTCCTGCCCAGGAAGCGGTGCAGCTGGGTCAACAGCTGCAGCTGGTGAACCACACTCCTGTCCATCACTGCCACCTGTTTATTCAACAGGAAGCCCATGTCCAGCAGCAACCCCAAGCTATGAACCTGTTCAATTTTTGCCTGTGAGGGAAAAAAAGGAATGATACTCCAAGAAAAATGGAAGGGATGGAGGACAGACTAAGTATACAAACTGAGTAACGAAATAAGTAATAAGTATAATGAAGTGGAATTTGTATTTACTTATGTAAAATATTTATAAGTTCACCTTTCTCCCAACATGTTAGGACCCAAGGCAGATCCTTCACCCAAAGAAGGTAGGAACACCTGCCTAGTAACTGCTAGAAGTGGTATTCTTATCATACTTAACTCAAAGGATACTCACTCATCATTGGAATACCCCTATTAAACTGAGTTAGGGAATTGATTCCAAGCAGGGGTCTTTTCGTAGAAAAACAGCTGCAGGAGCTCATTAGCATATGGTATTCTAATGAGCTATTAGGCTATTAGCATATGCCACACCCTCTGACATCACTAGAAGTGATGTCAGAAGGGGAAGCAAAAGGGGGGGAGCCATCTTCAAAAGCCTCCCCTTCCCTTCCCCAGCTGGTCTGGATGGGGAGCTAAGAGAGAAGGGGTTTAAAGTTTAAACTCCTTCTCATGAGAGTTGGGCCACAGAAGGAGGAAAGAGGGAAGGAAAGAGAGAGAGTAGAGAGAAGGAAAGAAGGAAGGAAAGAGGGAAAGAAAGAGAAGGAAAGGGGAGGAAAAGAAAGAGAGGGAAGAAGGAGGGAAACAGGGAAAGGAGGAAAAAACAGAAGAGAAGAAGGTGGGAAATAAAGAAAGAGAGAAGGGAAGAAGGAGGGAAAGAGGAAAAAGAAAGAAGGAAAGGAAGGAATGAAAGAAATTCGGCGGCAATTCGGCCCCATTATATCCTATGGGCCATTGAAGTCAATGGTGAAAACATAGGGTATATTCTGGGGGCTGGAGGAGGGGTTTGAGGGAGAGGCTCTAAACTCACAGGGTAGCTGATGGAGCCTCCCCCAAGGTACCCACCAAGTTTCAAGAACATTGGACCAGGGGATCCAATTCTATGGGCCCCCAAACAGGTTGCCCCTATTCCCTCCATTGTTCTCTATGGTGGGAAGAAAAGTTACTTTTTCCCACCATAGAGAACAATGGAGGGAATAGGGGCAACCTGTTTGGGGGCCCATAGAATTGGACCCCCTGATCCAATGTTCTTGAAACTTGGTGGGTATCTTGGGGAGAGGCTCCATCAGCTACCCTGTGAGTTTGGAGCCTCTCCCTCAAACCCCTCCCCTCCAGCCCCCAGAATATACCCTACGTTTTCACCATTGACTTCAATGGCCCATAGGATATAATGGAGCTGAAATTGACATTTGGCTGCCTGAAAGACTCCCCAGGACGCCGGCTGGGAGCAGGGCTTGGCTCCTGAGCTCCCGGAGCTGCGCTCTGGTGTGCTCCCCCCCCAAAAAAAGACCTCTGATTCCAAGGGACTGCACCATTGTAGAACACACAAAACAATATGTTTCTGAATGCATGCCATATAAAATCTCCCTGTTCAAAAATTGACACATGCAGGAGGAGACTAGGCTAGGTGGTTGTTCTCAGGCATACTCATTTCACAAGTACAGGAGGATTATAGCATGTAGGTACATGCACCCTGGCAGTTCTACATGTGCATGTCTAAAAATGAAGCAATCCCCTAAGAGTTGCCCCATAGGCATTTTCAAAGTGTTTGAATCCACTCCCATTTTTAGGAGGTTTTAATTGCAATTATATGGGCTAGAGACATATTTTTGTTCAAATTCTGTACAAGCTATAGTATTCCAGACATCCCCAGATCCCTAGACATACATTACTTAGCAATGAAAAGCATTTCATCAAAGTGTAATATGAATAATCAATAAAGACTTGGTTGGCCTTGCTTCTCAGCAAGAACTTGAGTGGACTTAATTGGTTTTCAGATCAATTTAAAGATCATCACTTTCTACTTAATAATAAAGAAAATACAGGTCCGTTTAAGATAACGTATATCACTATCATATTATGACTCCATCCATTAGGTAAGCATCAGCCACACCCCTGTGATGTGAGATCAAAATAATTTATGTTCAACTTTTAAAGCCTTGACAAGTGAGGAACTGTGGGATGACTAGCAAATGGAAGCTAAAGAATCAGAAGGGAATGCAGTATGAATGGGCCAAAGCATAACATTCCCCCAAATCACCCCCATTGCTTATGACCTTGGGTAAGAAACCCACCTGTTACCCTTCAAGTTGAGCTCTTGGTTATTCACTTGCCATATAGAAGGAAATTAGTGCCCAGAAGTTCTTGGTGTGCCAGCAAAGAAGTACACATTTTTTTATGTGGATTGTTTGGGGAAAGAAATCATTGACATGCAATTAGGGGGAACTGGCAAGGTAGCATCAAAAATTCTGAATAAGCCACAATTACTTTTGGTAGCAAACTTCACCTTCAGATCCCAAAGAACCCCCAGTCATCTCACCCATGGTTGAGCTTCCTCGATTCAGGAGAACCTCTCTGCATGACTCAGATGGATCAAAGCAGCCATGGAACTGCTGACAGAAGTTTCCCAGTGGTAGAAAACATACCTTTGACAAACTTCACAGCAGGCTAGTGACAATTGCCTGGGTGGCTGGCAGTCATGTCTAACTTAATCGTATCTGTCTCTAAACAAGGTGGCCTTGAGGAAATCACTGTCTCTTAGGCTTTGTTCCAGATCTTTAACGTGAGGTTGTTGCAAGGACACACACTAAAATGAAACTGCTTTAAAGAACTGTGCAGATTTAATTCATCTTTAAAATGCAGCTGAGGCAGAACCTTACATAAGACCCCAGGACACATACTCAGGATCACTTTTATATAGGTTAGTTAAACCCCCAAACAGTCTTTAAGCACTGATACAGGATGGTCAAAATAACATCAGTAAAACAAAAAGTGCAGGGCTCAGTCTAATGGAAAAGCCACCTCCTGAGCTGCAGAGACCCTGCTCTCCATGCCTGCAGGTATGTGGGGAGGGGATGCTCACTCTACACATGCTCAGAAACATTTTAAATGACTTCTCCAGGGCCGAGGGTTGGCATCCTAACTTTGTTCTGAGACTGGAATTAAGCACTGCTAAAGAAGGGTGGAAGCATGGGAGTCCCCCCTCCCCCCCGCTCTTTTACGTGTGGCCAACCATAATTCTCGTGCACATCAATGATTGCCAAAACAATTTCCCCTAACCAGGAGAGACCGGTTGGGTTGGCCTCTTCAGGGTCTGCCGGCAGGGGGTGCCTGCGGCAGAGCGAAGTCGGGCCCTCCCTTCGGCTTACCTTGTGCTGCTTCCACATGGCCCCCAGGGCCTTCACCTCGTGCTTGGCGTGCTTGCCCTCCTCCAGGCACTGGTAGCAGACCGGGGTCCGGCAGGTCACGCAGTACATGCTGTAGTTCTCCAGCTCGTGGTCGGCGCAGGTGGGCGGTTTGCGGGCAGCTCCGGGGGCCTTGCCGGCGGCGGCCCCTCCAGCCCCGCCGCCGCCCGCCCCGCCGCCGGGGGCGCCCTGCGGGCTGGGGGGAGGCAGGAGGCGGTGCTTGGCGAAGGGCCCCCGCGAGGGGTGGCACTTGACCTGGCAAGCGGCGCAGTAGAGCACCTCGCACTGCTCGCACATGACGGCGGCGGCCTCCGGGGGGCTGCGGTCGCACAGCTGGCACTTGGCGGCGGCCGAGGCGGCGGCCCGGCTCTGCTGGTAGCGCTGCACGATGGCCTCCAGCAGCCGGTTGCGCTGGAAGCCGCGGAGGCCGCGGTGGTCCAGGGAGGCGCTGCGGTGGCACTGCGGGCAGGTTAGCGAGGAGCTGGTGCCGCCTCCCCGGGGAGCCCCCCCTGCCGCCGCCGCCGCCGCCGCCGCCGCTGCAGCCGAGGAGCCCGGGGGCGGCGGGACCAGCGGCAAGACGCGCACCCCGTTGGGGGACTTAAGGCTCGGGGTGTAGGAGCCGTAGCCGCTGTCGGTCTCGCTGTGCAGGCTCAGCTTGTCCGCGTGGTCCACCCCCCGCCGCCGCCGCCCCCGCCGCCGCTCCCCCCCCCGGCCCCGCAGTCGTAGTCGAGGGAAGCCGAGCCGGCGGCGGGGCCGGGGGCGGCGGGGGCCCGCGGGTGCAGCAGGGCCGGCAGGTGCTGCTCGCTCTCGGGCGTCTGCACGGCGATGGTGCGGGCGCACGGCAGGCAGACGTTGTGCGAGCAGGGCAGGATGATGGGCTCCCGGAAAAGCGAGCCGCACACGGGGCACTTCAGCTCCTCTTCCATGGCCGCCGCCGGCTTTGTGTCACGACGGCGGAGCCTGAGGTGGGATGAGAAGGGACAGGACGGAGCGATCAGCGCCGAGGCGGCGGAGGGCAGTCAGGCTGGTGGCTGGCCTCCCCGGCGCCCTTTCCCGTCATAGCGCAAAGCCGCCGCCGCCCGCCGCTGCTCCTGCGGCTGGGAAGATGTCGGGAGCGGCGTCAGATTTCAGCACCAGGGCAGCGGTGGACGGCTCCTGGGCGGGCTGCTGGGGCGCAGTTCAGCACCGCGGCGGGGACGGACAGCCTCTCCTCCCCCGGGGAAGCGGCGGGCGCGCTTCAGCACCGGCATGGAGGCGGAAAGCTCCCGGCGCTGGACTTCAGCAGCCCGGCTGGGGCTGGCCGGCTCTCCTCGGTGTGCGGCCGCCGCCGCCAAGTTCCGCACTCCTGCTGGGGCGGAGGAGACGGGGGGTCCTTCTCCTCCAGCCTCTGCAGCTGCTGCCGCAGCGGGACTGACCTTGCCTCGTCGCAGCCGAAGGGACGGACGGAGGGAAGACGGCTATTGTTTATTGCGAAGGAATTTCCTTGCCCTTGGGGAGCGCAGCCCGTGTCGTCCCCCCGCTCGCCTGAATTTTCGTTGCATCGAGGAAAGGAGAGCGAGGAGGAAAACCAAGCGTAAAAGGGGGCGGGAGCAGGCTTTTCCAGCAAATAGGTGCTCGCTGGCTATGTGACTGAGAGGAGAGAAAGGGCTTTATTTAAAGGGAGACGTCTTCCTTATATGTTAAAAATCCATTATTTATGGACAGGATTCAAGGTAGCGGGGGCTTCTTTATTTCTAACCGCTTTCGTATCGTCGTCCCCAGAGGAAAAAAGGGGGTGTTCAAAATGAAGACGCTTGAAAGGCGAGGCCAAACCCCAAACATGTTTTCCCTTTCCACAGCCCTCATCAAGCAGAAGCACAAATTCAAACCACAAGATGTCAGACCCCGTCATCCAGAAGAAGGAGAGGGAAAAATCGGTGGGGTTATTATTTTAGGCGGTAGGCAAGCTAAATCAGGACTTGCTGGTGGTACATAAGGAAGGAAATGAGGGAAGAAGTGGCAATGGCCTATGCACCAAATCATCGCAGGCAACCAAATTCACATTTGCTTTAAGAATAAATCAGAGCTGACAGCAGAGCGTTTTGTGAGTTGGAAATAACCACCCTTACAGGAAAGCAACTACCAGTGGGAAATCCCTCCCCCCTTTGCTCTACATATGTTGAAAATAGATTGGGAGGAGGGGAAGAACTGTTAGGAAAGAGATTATGAAGAACCATTATTTTATGACTTTGTATGGACTATAGTGATTCTATAATTCGGGTATTATAGTGCAGTGGTGTAACCATAAACTCAGGTAGAATTTTATCACTTTGTGATAGAAGCATGAAATTTTGTACACACAAAGGGTATCCTATGAAACTCAAATTACATAAGGAGGCATTTCCAGTACTCTCAAAATTTGAAATGATAGCCACTTTTGAAACTAGTTATTAATAATGCAATACCTCAGATTCTGTGAAGAGCACTAGTCAGGCAGTAAATTGGCAGAAATTATTAATCAGCTCCCATTTTCCTTGAGATAAAATAGGCAACATTACCTAACAGAATGCAAAGGAATTTTTGGAAGATTCCTATAATTATCCCTAAAATTGTTAGGTTTATAAAATCATATCTCAAATACCGTAGGATTAGCTTTAAAGTGATTGTTGAAACTGGCTGCAGAAAACCCAAGATAGTTAATTTTGAGATAAGAACATAAGAGAAGCCAATGTTGGATCAGGCCAGTGGCCCATCCAGTCCAGCACTCTGTCATACAGTGGCCAAAAATACCAGGTGCCACCAGGAGGTCCACCAGTGGAGCCATAACACTAGAAGCCCTCACACTGTTGACCCTGTTTTTGCACAGTCAATTGACTACACACACAAACACTTTCTTATGGGTTTATTAAAGGAACCTACAGCCAACTAACAACAAACCATGGCTAAATCAAGCAATGTATCTGAAGATCCTGGAAGTCAAGATCCTAGCAGAACCAGCTGAGAATTATGTGGTGTGCCAGAAAGTGGAAACTGAACATGTACAATGTCCAGTAGCAGCCTAAGGGGTAGCTGTTGGCACTGGATCTACTTATTTGTGGATAACTTACTAAAATTTGTTGCCCTTATTGTACTGCCAATGACACTATACCTTGATAGATTTTATGAAGGTGAAGAATTGAAATTATGACCAAACAACAATATGCCATTTCGCTATCTTTACAATCAATTTAGTTTACTTTCAGTAACAGTGCAATCTTAAGAACACGTTCCTGGGAGTAAACTCTATTGAGTAGACCTGAATAGGATGTCTCTTTGTCTAATGAGCTGCAACCATTAGCCACTAATGCTTCAGCTTACATTAGCTCCTTAAAACAAAATAGTGACTTTCAGCTTTGGAATGAAGTCAACATGTACCTATACCACATGGCATTCTCAATACATGGTTTTCCTTCACCTTCCTGGCACTCCAACATGGCATGGAAAGGAGGTGGGGATTCCCCATCATCTAAGATCCAAAGAGCCTTGTGATGCTAGGCAAGCATTATGCTGAGACCAGTGTTCCCTCTAAGATGAGTTAGTGTGAGCTAGCTCACAGTTTTTTAGCCTCCGGCTCATGCATTTTTGTCTCAGTTCAGGAAGGATGGCACCAGAGCAAACTAATTTATGCCATAGGCAAATCACTCACTCACAACTTTAATGCTTGCTGGTAGCTCACAAAGTAGAATTTTTGCTCACAAGACTCCACAGCACAGAGGGAGCATTGGCTGAGACCTCCTTGCTCTTTTAAATAACTAATCTTACATCCAGTGTCCCCTCTAAGCTGAATTAGTGTGAGCTAGTTCACAGTTTATTAGCCTCCGTCTGACACATTTTTGTCTTAGCTCAGGCAGGATGGCTCCAGAGCAGTAGCCAAATTGCTCACTCACAACTTAAATGCCAGTAGCTCACAAAATAGAATTTTTGCTCACAAGACTCCACAGCTTAGAGGGAGCATTGCTTACATTACTGTGCTCCAGAGTTTCAGAAGCTGCTTGTTGCATGGTGTATGGTGCAGTCACAATGGAGAACTGAACCCCCTCCCCAAGAATACACAGAACTTTGGATCCCAACCATTTCTTAGAGTTCATTCTGAGTACTGGTATGGCCAGAGCTGGCTCCCCAGAAATATTTTTAGATACCACTCTAACATTCAGACAGCAACTGCCTACACAATTAACTGAGCACTATTCGTTTAACTTAACCTCCTGTATAAGTGAGTAGAAGCTGCAGAAGACTGAGCTCTTAGCAGATTTCTATTCATTTTTATAGAAATTGCAGCTTAGTAAATCTGTAGAGCTATGCTCTAAATCAGTGTTTCCCTGCCTGTGAGCCTAACCCAAAAGTGGGTCACAAAGCTTGTGAAACTGAGATCCAGGCTTTTACAGTATGATTGATTTGTGTGTGCATTTTTTAACTGGGTCACCATATCAAGTCAATTTGGACTTGTAGGTCACCATACCAAAAAGACTGGGAACCCCTGTTCTAAATAATTAAAATTGCTTACCTTGGCTGGAGGAGGTTTTGTTCCAGCATTGATTCCACCTTTAACTGGAAGTGTAGCATTACCCAAGCCATTGGGATTACACTAGATACACAGCTGGCTCACTGGCTTGGGGTATGTGAAGTCTGGGGTTTTAAATGCTGTTTAAACCAAGGTAGTGTGCTGTGTAGTTCAACCAGAGTTGTCTCTACCCCATCCTTCTATTGACAGACTGAACCCTTCTAGTTGTTGTTATTTCATGGGAGATACCAGGGGAAACAGGATTTTTTTAGAAAAACAACCCCACCCATTTTTATTCAGTACCAGGGATAGGGGAAATGAGGATGTTGAGGAACGAAGCTTGAAACTACACAGAAATTTTGCTGGGCTCATCAAGATATACTATTTCAGTTGTCAAGTTGTCAACCCTTGGGTGCAAAGACCAGTTAACAGCCAAGGTATTATTTCTGAGGTGAATACTGGCCTTCCCTTATCCTCAAGTTTCTCACAGTGTAAATGTGAGCTCCTCCCAGAAACCACAATCTTTAGCCATTTCCCCCCAGAAACTGTGCCCAGAGACTATTGAAAACTACAGTCCTACAAGTTCAGAAAAAATATATACCACAGGTTAGGCAAGGCACAAATAGGTATAGAAAAAAGCCTGCATGGTTAACAAAGTAATGGAAGCTGTAAAAGGTAAGCAGCGGTGGAAAGCTAGTCTCAGTGAGGCTGATAAAAGGGAACACAGGCTGTGGCAAATAAAATGCAAGTCTGTGATCAGGCAGGCAAAAAGGGAATGTGAGGCGCATAGAGCAAAAAACATAGAAACCAAAAATAAAACTTTCTTCAAATACATTAGAAGCAGGAAACCAGCCAGGGAGGCAGTGGGGCCCTTGGATGATCAAAGGGTAAAAGGAGTACTGAAGGATGATAGGGAAATGGCTAAGAAGCTGAATGCATTTTTTGCCTCTGTCTTCACTGTGGAAGAGGAGAAGTACTTGCCCACACCAGAACCGCTGATTTTGGGAGGGGTGTTAAAAAGCCCTGAGTCAGACTGAGGTGACAAGAGAGGAGGTCCTTGACTGATAGACAACTTAAAAACTGATAAATCACCAGGCCAGGATGGCATACATCCAAGAGTTCTGAAAGAACTCAAATGTGAATTTGTGAATCTCCTGACAAAAATATGTAATCTTTCATGAAAATCTGCCTCCATTCCTGAGGACTGGAAGGTAGCTAATGTCACTCGCATCTTTAAAAAGGGTTCCAGAGGAGATCTGGGAAATTACAGGCCAGTCAGTCTGATGTCGATACCAGGTAAGTTGGTGGAAACTGTTATTAAGGAAAGAATTAGGAGGCACATTGATGAACAAAAACTATTGAGGCAGACTCAGCATGGGTTCTGTAAGGGAAGATCTTGTCACACTAACCTGTTAGTGTTCTTTGAGGGAGTGAACAAACATGTGGACAAGGGGGACCCAATAGATGATGTTTACCTTGACTTCCAGAAAGCTTTTGATAAAGTTCCTCATCAAAGGCTCCTAAGTAAGCTCAATAGTCACGGGATAAAAGGACAAGTCCTCTTGTGGATCAAAGACTGGTTAATTAATAGGAAACAGAGAGTGAGTATAAATGGGCAATTTTCTCAGTGGAGGGTGGTAAGAAGTGGGGTACCACAGGAATCAGTACTCGGTCCAATGCTTTTTAACTTGTTTATTAATGATTTGGAGTTGGGAGTAAGCTGTGAAGTGGCTAAATTTATAGATGACACAAAGTTGTCCAGGGTAGTAAGAACCAGGGAGGATTGTGAAGCACTCCAAAGGGATCTGTCAAGGATAGGCGAGTGGGCGTCAACGTGGCAAATGGGGTTCAGTGTGGCCAAGTACAAAGTGATGCACTTTGGATCCAAAAATCCTAATTATAAATATACATTGATGGGGTCCGAACTGGCAGAGACTGACCAAGAGAGAGATCTTGGAGTAACAACACATGGAATTCACTGCCACAGGAGGAGGTAGCAGCTACAAGCATGGACAGCTTCAACGGGGAATTAGATAAACATATGGAGCAGAGGTCCATCAGTGGTTATTAGCCACAAAGTATAAATAGGAAGGGGCAAGTGATGCACTGTATTGTTGGTGCCTGGGGGGGGGGCAGCACTGGGAGGGCTTCTAGTGTCCTGGCCCCACTTGGTGGACCTCCTGATGGCACCTGGTATTTTTGGCCACTGTGTGACAGAGTGTTGGACTGGATGGGCCTGATCCAACATTGGCTTCTCTTATGTTCTTACTATACAGTCTCTTCCTAAAGCATTCACTGTACCAGACTGCTTTCTCAAAAAAGCCTACCCCTCTGGAAACACAAACCCTGTCTCCAAACAGCCTGCTTACACTCAAAACAGACTCTGAGACAGGGTCCCTTCAGTCTCTCTCACTAAAGATTCTCCAACCATAACTGAACTGAGATGACAGCATAACATGTTTTTCTTTCCCACACCCCCACTCCCATCTGGCTTCTTCAGCCATTCATGGGCCCCGATTGGCTGATATCTGTTCTGCACACACACCAGACAGGCATACAGGGGACTGGGGATTGACAGAAATGAGCAGGACCTTTGCTCATCCCTCACAGGGGAGTGCTTTGGCTCTATATAAGTGGCAGACTTTTCTGTTTACTTGCTATTCTACTTTCTGAATCTGTTCCCTTTAGACAAAGGGGCAAACATTTTGCTTGCACACACTGGCATTACAGACAGGCAGTACTGCAGATGGGAGAAGGGAGATACAGCAAATGTTCTTTTTCTCCCAGGCAAAAGCCAGATGGGGCAAATATTTTTCTTCAATATACTTGCATACAGGAAGACATAATTGCACAACAGTAATGGATACATGCAAATGATACTTTTTCCAGCCCACAGAGAGGGGGGGAAATACCATGTACAATAAAACAGGATTCCCCAAGCTCCCTGCTTCTAACTAAGAGAAATTTCACATTTTTGCATATTTTCACAATTGATGTAATGTATGTCAATGTTGCTGATGTAAGACAGAAATCAAAAGAGAGTTATTTTCAGATCAAACATACATTATAGCAAAAGGTGATTTTATATTAAATTTGCAAACAAGGAAACTGAAAAGTGATTTAAGCTTCCAAAACTTTGCCTCTGTCCTGTGGCCTATTTGGGCATTTCTCCGTGCTTTTGTAGTTTATGATCCTGGAAACAGAACATATAGTGTAAGTAATAAATATATTTTGAAGAAACCCAATCTCTCATGCTGTTGAGATTCCCCCCCCATATTTTATGTTGCTGTTCTTCATTCAAGGCTCTTTCCAGAGATTTTAAAGGTCAGTGCTATACATTTAGGCCCTGGCAGAATGACAGTGAAGCCTCAGTGGGGCGGAGCATCTTAGCACCACTCACTTTCTTGCATGTATTACTTGCTTGCTTCACTCTCAAGAGCTTTTTGTTTTCAGCTGCATTCTCACTCAGCAAAATGGGTAAGTGACATAGGGTGCCATGGTCAATGGTGGAACAAGAATTTCCCCCCTTTTGCTGCACTGATGCACAATTAACATGCCATTAGAAATGCAGAGGTGAAGGACTGCAATCCTGCTGCCACATTTAAAACTCCAGAGGGCAGAAAAGAAACTAATGAAGCCAATGAGAAAGAATGGCCTAAGAAAATAGACTGCTTAAAAAAAAAATACTTTCTAGAATCCCCGGGAATCTCATACCCTTACTGTAATACTGAGGTACTTCAAGTAACCTCCTGGCAGCTAAATTGTTTTAACAGCCCATCTAAGAGTGCAGTCCTGAACAGAGTTACACCCTACTGAATCTTCTGAAGTCAATGGGCTTGGAAAGGTCTGCTTGGGGATTGCAGTGCTAGCGAACCAATTTGTGTATGAAGTCTGCATGAGCTAAAGTCCTCTAACAAACCAAAGCCAGAGAAAGAAACCAAAGTCCTCCCTATCTGTTCATCCCATTGATTGATGGAAGGCCATTTTTAAAATCTCTCATTAAAAGTTGATTTAATGAATCAAACCTGGTCAGCTACCTTTGACAGATGGGACAATCCAGAGAACTCAGGACTGAGGGGAGATTTAAAAGGCAGAACTCCTTGATTCCAGTTTGACTCTATCCTTTACCTCACACTGGATCTCAGACGAAATGGATCCCAGTCTCCAAAGAGCTCAACATTTGAGAGCAAAAGAGAAATTAAGATTTCTTAAAGCAATATTTTAAGATGAAAGTATTCAGTACCTTCTTGACCCTGACCCTAATCCATATAAGAAGAAGATAAGAGATTGGATTTATACCCTGCCCTTCACTACCAAAAGGTGGCTCAGAGCGGTTTACAAACTCCCTTCCCTTCCCCTCCCCACAACAGACACCCTGTGAGGTAGGTGGGGCTGAGAGAGCTCTTGACAGAAACTGCTCTTTTTCAAGAACTGCTCTTATCAGAACTACGGCTAGCCCAAGGTCACATCAGCAGGTGCAAGTGGAGGAGTGGGGAATCAAATCCAGTACTCCCAGATTAGAGTCCACGCACTTAACCACTACACCAAACTGGCTCTCACACCAAATTGGCTCTCACATCTTGCTGCCTAACATTTTCATCCATCACCTCCACATAATTCCTTACTGCTTCCTTCAACATAATAATTTGCCGCTGCTTCTTTTTTGGCTTTTTTGGTCACAGCTGACTTATAGTGACCTGGTGGGGTTTTCAAGGCAAGAGACATTTAGAAGTGGTTTGCCATTGCCTGCCTCTGCATTGCAGTTCTGGTGTTCTCCCATTCAAACACTAACTAGGGCTGACCTTGCTTAGCTTCCAAGATCTGATGGGACTAGGTTAGCCTGGGCTATCAAGGTCAGGACAATAATTTGCCTACCAGCCTTAAAAACAGCCTTGCCATCCCCTTGGTTCACCTTCCCTATATAAAATGCAAGGTATGTAAGGTTGTCCCCTTGCAGTAAGTGTATCACTCTTCTTATAAGAACCTGTATGTCTTTGTCTCCTAGTTTTGAAAGAAACTTTGATCTTTTCCATGGTTACCTATCTTCTAGCAGCCAGGGCTTTGATCCTGAAGTTCTGTGTCTTGTGCAGCGCCTCTCTATTCTTAGGCCGGTGCCACCAGACAAAATCATTTACACATACATTGCCCCCCCCCCCCAGTGAAGTTAAAGAAAGAGCAACAAGAAGGAAAGAGAGAGAGAATTGCCAGTGAAACAAAAGATCAAGCATACAGTAACGTAACATTTCTTACTCACTGTGCTGCAACAGAATGACCTCAGGAACAAAACTGTTTTGCACAAGGACCTTTGTCTTGTTTCCTTATGCCTCTTTTCTGTGCCTTTTAGCACCTCTTTTTGTACTTATCCTTTCCCGTAACAACCTTTTTCTGTCACTCCCCCCCCGACCCATTTCTGCTAATCTCGGATGGGCTTTTTACTGAGCTGGCTGAACTTTCTAAGATTTTTGTGGTCTTCCCCACACCGCTTCCTTCAACCCCAGGCTTTGTGTTACAGTACCTGTGAAAATATTTCAGTTTACAGCTTGGACTTTATTTCATACTAAAATTGATGACAAACAAATTCTTCATCACTGAAACTTGAACCATATCTGAAACTCCACATAGACCTCTTGATGGCATGGTCCCAGTTCTTTTAAGAAGACAATGAGCAAAACACCGTTATTAGCATGATTCACACAATCAGTTAATAGAATATGAATGAGCAGCTTTTAGCATGAGCAGCTATCATTAATGGGAAGCCATTATCATAGATCCATTACCAAATATTATTATTTCTTATTACATCAGTCCATCAGGGAAAGCATTAGGCTGGGCCCTTGTTTATGATAATGGCTTCTCACACAGGCAAGGAGTTAGAAGCTAGGACCAGTGACTGAGAAACAGAGAGTTGCATTCTGGACTGTATCTGGGATTCTGAGTGGTGTGGCTCTTTCTGATCACTATTTCCTGTAATGGAATACTGTAGTCCTGATATTATAATGATGTTAGAACTGCTGTTATTGGTCGAGGGTTTTTTTCTGCTCTCAATGTTAAAAAAAACATTTTCAGGCTTAGCTTCGACCTTTGGTGGTCCTCAAAAGACACCAACATTATGTGAAGACATCTCCATCAAATCTCATTTTTCCATCTGTGGATTGATATCAATAACTCTTCATTGGCTTCGGGTTTATGGCGACTCGCAAGCAGACGTGCCTCCTGGTCACTTCTGGGGCACAATCTGCATGCTAGCAGTCTGGAGAGGGGACAATTGTCCGCCACCCCCCTGGACCCTTTTGGGTAAGGCTCCTAGCCATGGGGCTTTTGAGGGGTGGCCTCTCCGCCAGTGCAATGCTGGGGAGTTGAGGCGCTCCTCTGCCCCGACGGTCCTGCTGCTATGTGACCGTATGGTACCAGAGCTGCTGACCGGGATAAGCATTTGGAGGTTTAGCAATTTTCTCTGCTTGGCATGATCCCAGGGGCCATCTTAGGACCTGTTGGATCGATTCAAGGACTGATGAGTGAGTTTTCATTGAAATGAGACACCAAAGCCTAGATGTGAAGTCCCCCTACTATAAGCGGGGGGGGATGCCCTTTCTCCTAAGGCTTAAGCGAATGCGAAAGCATGATTGGAGGGACTGATCAAATTGTGGCGATGGACTGTAGCAGAGAGTTTTTCCAAAAGAAAATTGAGTGTTTAAACAGACCTTAGAGACTTTGGCATTCTTCCTCGGCTAATGTAAACATCCCCAAAAGATGGCAACGAGAGGTGAAGAGGGAAGCAGGACCAATGCTTTCTTCAGGAAGAAGAACAGTGGAAAGCCAGGTCATGTGACCTAACCATAGACTCTGTCTTTAAAGTAAATCGTGGGCCCCCTGGTGGCTAAAGTGGAGTAGCGACCTGGATCTGTACTAAAAGCAGCTATACTTTTAAAGGGACAGTGTTCGGTGTGCATTTTTGATCATAGAGACTTATGGACGGTAAGGAGATTCTAAAGTTTAGTTTTCTTATGGTTGGACTGGCAAGCAGATCGTAAAGCGTTTTTTTTTCGGAGTAAAGGGTTCGCTACCCCAACTTCATAAGATCTGCTTGCTAAGAGAAAGGCTGGATTCTCCAATGAGCATGCTTTTAATGCAACAAAAGGAAGACCTCTTATGATTCAAGACGTTTAAGGAAGATGTCCCTGGAAAAAGGAGCTTGGTTTACATCATGAATGGACCGATCCGGATTTATAAAAGCTAAATGGAAAAAGAAGATACATCTAAGACGGAGGAAGATAAATTGTTGTAATGTTCTTGCTGAGGGAACATTGGTTTTAAATATTTTGCCTATGGGGGGGAGCAAAGTGTAAAAGCGTAAACAGAGAGGCCAATTTTTCTTAAGGGCTGTGTTTATGTGTGTTTTAGCTTTGGAATTACTTTTTGTCTAGTCTGATAAGCAGGTTTTGTCAACAGAAGTGATGATTGGCGGGCACTCTTCATGTTTTAAAGTAACTGAATAAGAGTAACAACTATTTTATAAGCATTGTACAACCCCCACATTTGGGGTTTTTGTTAGGTTCTTTTTACTTTCTCCTTTAGATTGTAGAATTTTCCCTCCCCATTTTCTGTTGTAGTTTTATAGAAATGCAAATAAAAAATTCCCCTTTGGGGGGGTCAAAAAACCCAAAACTCTTCATTGTTCTGTCGTATGCAAGCCAGGTCCATCTCTGTCACACTGAACAAAAGAGAAGGCAGAGAAGAGAATCTCAAACTTATCCCTACTTGCGCCCATGTGACAACTCCATTTTCCCCTTCTTGTGGTCCCCTCCCTTGCATGGGTGTGATTAGTTGCCGGTTACACATGGCCCCTTTTCTATGGAACAGCCTCCTAGAGAGTGTGAAGAAGGCTGCCATCCAAAAAGTTGAGTTATTCAGGAGAATGTTGTTGCTGGCTGAGTAATAGTTTGGGGGTAAGCACATGGTAAACTGCAAAGTTTTATATATAAACTGCAAAGTTATATACACACACATTACAGTTTTGTTGAAAATCATTTTAGTTGATACACTGAAGTAATGATTTTATTGGTATGTTGATTTCCATGTTGATACCCATCTTTACTCCCAACTGTACTGGGAGAAAGGCAAGCTTAGAAATATTTTATATATAAAGCTAGGATGAATGGATAAGAACATAAGAGAAGCCAATGTTGAATCAGGCCAATGGCCCATCTAGTCCAACACTCTGTCACACAGTGGCTAAAAATACCAGGGGCCATTAGGAGGTCCAGCAGTGGGGCCAGGACACTAGAAGCCCTCCCACTGCTGCCCCCCCCCCGTATCAAGAATAGAGTGCATCACCTGCCCCAGACTGAGAGTTCCTATCTATGCCTTGTGGCTAATAGCCACTGACGGACTTCTGTATAATTTATTATACTAAGTAAAAAAACATTCAATGCATTGAGACAATGTGGGTTTCCCCCCCTAAGAGCAAAAGCATTTTCTAAGAGCCAGATCTCAAACAGAGCCCAACTTTTAGACAGGACATATAGAAGTCTTGTCCTTGAAGATAAGACAAAAATATATGGAACTCTTGTCTTTCTTGAAACTTGTCAGACCTTTCTTTACACAGTTCAGTAAAGTCTCCATCCAGCATTCTCTTTTTGCTTTCCTTGCCATTTTTGGTGCTGACCTGTTTTTCTTCTTTCCTTTTGTTGTGATGAATGTGTCTGGCTTGCACAACACACGTGATGTCCCTGTGCTGCTCTAAATATAATGGCCAAACCTTGCCTTGTGTTCTCATCAATGCCTATGACATCTGCAGTGTCTGGTGCATATAAGAGTGTCTAAAGATATAGCAGCAGTGCAGGTGTCTGCCATTAAAGATGATGATGGAGAAGGAGGACACTCAATGCTGGTATTTGGAAAAATGCTTGTTTTAACCTCAGAATCTTGAACAATTGTTTGTTAATGTGTATTGTGTGTTCCCACTTTGAGAAAGCATAATTTCTGTAGTAGTACAATTTGTACATTCTATATGATGTGTATGGCATCCTGCCATAAGCCAATGGCCCATCCAGTCCAACACTCTGTGTCCCAAAGTGGCCAAAACCCAGGTGCCATCAGCAGGGCCAGACTCCAGAAGCCCTCCCACTGTTGTCTCCCACAGCACTAAGAATACAGTGTATCACTGCCCCAGACATAATCTTCCCTCTATACCAGGGGTGGCCAAACTTGCTCAGCATAAGAGCCACATAGAATAAATGTCAGACGTTTGAGAGCCGCAAAACATGAACAAAATTTTTTTATTTTAAAAAATGCAAATTTGCTTCTTTATTAACATTAAATGACTGCCAAAAATAACAGAAAAAGGGGTAAAAATATTTATTGATAATGATATTTATTTGTCCAATGATATTTATTTGTTTGCTAATGATATTTATTTGTCTAAGAGGAAGAGAGAGGTGGAAAGAGAGAGAGAGCGAAACAAAGAAAGCAAATAGACAAGAGGGAGGGAAGGAGAAAAAGTACGCCTCTCCTTCGCTTCCCCAGCTGCCCTGCCGGGAGCCGCACAATATGTGTAAAAGAGCCACATGTGGCTCCCGAGCCACCCCTGCTCTATACCCTACAGCTAATAGTCACTTATGGACCTCTGCTCCATAAGCTTATATAATTCATATGTTTATATAATCCATATTTTTATATAGGCTGTCTATGCTTCTAGTAGGGTAGCCAAGTCTCCTGGGCGCAGTTATCTTCTGGTATGCATGCTTTGCACTCACGTCATGCTGATATCACCTGGAGGTGACGTTATCATGTTGCCAACACTGGGGGCAATGCTTTAGGTTTTGGGCAACACTCTATGGGTCTTTTGCTGTCAAAACCATAGAGTTTGCCCAAAACCTAGAGCATCGCCCCCCAACATTGGCAACATGATGATGTCACTTCCAGGTGATGTCATCATTCTGGTGCCACAGAAGGGGTGCTTTTGGGGAGTAATGCTTTCTCCACCAGCCAGCTAGCCAGAAGCTTGGGCCCCCCAAAATTGGGGGAACCCCTGCTGCCACCGGGGGATGGCAACCCTAGCTTCTAGCCGCCACCATTTCCTGTGGCAGTGAATTCCACGTGTTAATTACTCCTTGGGTGAAGAAATACTTCCTTTTCTGTTCTGAGCCTACTGCTCATTAATCTCATTGAGTGTTCACAAGTTCTTATATTGTGAGAAACAGAGAAAAATACTTCTTTATCTACCTTCTCTGTCCCATGCATAATTTTGTGAACCTCTATCAATTGGGTGCAATTGACTGATATAAAGCTCCAAGAGAGGGAGTGTCAAATAAGGCCCGGGGGACAGGCCTCTTATCTGGCCCACAAGCAACTGGTGCAATGGAGGGAATAGGAGGCCACTGGGGGGCGGGAATGGGCAGAGCTACTCCGATTGCAGCTTCTGAACAGTGGAACAACCTCATCTGCAGCAGTCAAGCAGAACCCCTTTGCTTCAGTGACAGCCTCACTGGTAAGTTGGGTACTGCTATAGCTGCAGTTGTGCTGGTTCAAGGTTCCAAGGTGAGGTTGCATGCCTCTCCACTTGGCCTGCAGCTCCAGGGATTGGCATTCACATGTGGAGGGGTGCAAAGGATCCTCTGCCAGGTGTCACGGGCTGGGGTGCCAGTCAAAGGGAGTCCAGAACAGGCCACGGTCAGGAGCCAAGAAGACAGTGCAAAGTCCAAAGCCAAGCTGGGGTCAGGAGCCAGAAACACAGAGCCAAGTCCAAAATCACGAGCCAAAAGCACAGTCAAAAGCCAAGCCAGGAGCCAGAAACACAAAACTGAGTCCAAAGTCACTAACCAGAAGCATAGTCCAAGCCAGGCCAGGAGCCAGGAACACAGAGTCCAAAGCCAGCAGGTCCGAAGATCTAGGTGGAAGAACCGAGCTGAAGTGGATGCAAGCAGCACGACACTTACTTATTGCTTCCACAAAGAGTACTGCCCAGAGTGTGACGTTAAATGCTGCTACCAATTAGCCAGCTGCACTATCACCCAGGCTCCTGTTAGAACTCTGGGCTAGGTAAGGGTCTCCCCTGTAGCCTGGCCTCTCTGCACCTGGTTGCTAAGTTTTGCTGCAGTCGCTCCTTAAATTGCGCAGACTCTTATCTGGGAGAACCGGGTTTGATTCCCCACTCCTCCACTTGCACCTGCTGATGTGACCTTGGGTCAGTCACAAGCTCTGGCACAGCTGTTCTCTCAAGGACAGTTTGTGTTAGAGTTCTCTCAGCCCCACCTACCTCACAGGGTGTCTGTTGTGGGGAGGGGAAGGGAAAGGAGTTTGTAAGCCACTCTGAGACGCCTTTGGGCAGTGAAGGGCGGGGTATAAATTCAAACTCTTCTTCTTAAATGAATCGCACATGGGGTGAGGCAGGAGGACTTTCAGCTTGCAGTCATTCTTTCCTTTCTGTGCCAGGTGTGAAAACTGTTGTTACAGGCACGTGCCAGCTATCCTGCTCTGCTGCTTCAGAGGGGCCAGCTGTGGTTTCTTCAGGCTTTGTCAGCTCATCCTCATCCATGCCCATGACACTGGGGCCTGCTGGTGGCTAGCACCACTGCCATACCTCCCCCATGCAGCAGCTTTACTTTGGGCCATGGGGGACATTCTTTGGCAGTTTCTTCCAGACACTGGGGGCCTAGTCCTGCCACTAAGCATGCAAATTGGCAGTTGGGTCTCCCTTCCCCATGGAACACATGGCAGCCTTTAGCCATAGATGGCTACTGCCTTGTGGGGGGCAGTGCCGACAATCTATGGCTAAAGTGGTCACTGGATGGCCTGGGGCCTCTGCCACACAAATGGCATTGTACATGCACTGCCTTCTTCACCATCAGACGATCCAGTGGCCTGCACAGCTTCCCAAAGATCTCTGGCTTGAACCCCCAGCATTGCCCCACCATGGATCACCTGGCGGCCTTGGCCACATGCAGCCCCTGCTGCACGGGTGTTTCCAGTTTATTGGGCTTTGCTCGGCCCGGGTCTTGCCATGCACATGGCCTTGCACCTGGGCCACTGCCTCCTAGCTTCTGCCGGCATGGGGGGTTAGTTCAACTTGTATTCCCAATCCCCTTCCATAGTGGCTTGGGGGTAGAGGGGAGCTCACAACATCCAGCTGTATTGCATCTTTACCCTGGGCCCGGGCTTGCACTGCAGCATTGGCGGTGGGAGCAGGCTGGGGAAGGGGTTTGCCCCCCATCTGGGCAGTGTGGGGCATCTGCTCATTGCTGCACTGCTGGCTCTCCAATCTGCCTGTCATGAGCCTAGGCCTGTGTATTGAGGCCTAGTAGTGCTGGGGAAGCCTGTACTGGAGTGGCTACAGGGCCTACATTTCCCAGGCCCCCTTTGGACCCTATGACTGGTTAACCGGCGATTTGGAGGGGAAACTTGCAGCAGTAGAGGAGTAGGGGGCAGTGCCTTGGAAGAAGGGATAAAAGGCCTTGTACAAAGTGGGAGGTGAGGGAGCAGAGCTGAGGAGAGGCTGCTGCAGATGGAGGGATCCCTCATCCAGGAAGGGATGAGTCAGCTTGAAGCCAATCACCAAGAGACATCTAGGGACAATCTAGATAGACGTGTTAGGGTTCTTTTATTTGTTTCCTTACCTACCTTTACTGTTGTCATTATTCTACAAATTATTTGAAAACCAGTTGTTACTAGACTTCTATAATAAAATTGTTTATTATTCTGCCTGGGTCCTCACACCTCATTCAGCTGCATATAAAGTACACCCTAATGGGAAAGAGTGGATAAGGGGTCAGGTGGGTGCTCTGGGCCTTCCTGAGGAGACCTGTACCAGACTGGTGGCAGCCTATGAGAGCCTCCCTAGTCCCTGTCTGTGACACATGCAGGTTTTCCTCTGCACTCTCCCAGCCCATGGGGCACCTTGCAGTGAGGACACACCAACTTGGAGCTTACCAGCTGCTGTCCTTTATAAAGTTTGTATCTCCGGTACCTGGCATTATGTTTTATGGCACACTGGTCCAGCCCGACAAAATGACATTTATGTCAGATCCGGCCCTTCAAACAAATGAGTTCGACACCTACAGTATCTGTCGTTCCTCATTCTGAATACACTATAACAGAACATGGCTCTTTCCACTGCACAGCCTGCCTCCAGCCTCCAGTCATCCATCTGTCACTCTTGGCCTGTGATCCTGACACGAAAAGAGGCCCTAAAATCCAGGCTTTCTCAGTTGTCATCTTCTGCTGATATATTGAATTCTTCCTCTGTGCATACAGCCCCTTTAAAAACATTTCCTTTATTTATGTTTATGCTGGCCAGGAATACGAGGGAGTGAAAAACTGCTGAAGGGAACAGATAAGAGATTTAATTGCCACCAGATATCATTCTACCCCAAATTGTGTTGGCTAGAAAGCTACCCACAAATCCCTCAAACCCCCATGGATATATAATTTTACTGAATGGGAAATGTCTCCTAAGAGAGGAGAGGTGTGGTTTGCATCTAGGAAATCCTGCTTGTGCAAGAGTGGAAATTAGATTAATTCTGAAGTCTTCTCTAGTCCTGTGAGGGAACAGTATTTTTGTTTCTTATTTCAGTAGCTTCCCACAGACAGCAGTGCCTAACAGAGCAGTCCTATCCTCAGGTTATGCCTCTGATGGGCTAGAAGTGTTCCTATACCTCCTTGGATTGCAAGAAAATTTATGTCAGTGTTGTGGGTGGGAAGTCACCATGGCTTTAACTCTTACACTGGCAGAACTGGATGAATATGGAGACACAGTGAAGGAAGATTGGGCCATAACTGAAATCTTGTGCTTGCTCAGGTGTCAGTTCCACCCCTTATGATAGTGTCATGTACACCTGCAGAAGGGACCCCATAAGTAAAAACTATCAGACTTAATGGACCACCCAAAATGATCATTCCTACATCTTACCTCTTCAATAGGTGTAATAGATTAAATAGATTAAATTATTGAGAAAAATTCTGCAGCCAATCATGACATACCACTAGGATGTAGAAGCCCTGAACAGAGATGTCTTGATGCCTGACCTGGAGATTCATGACTCTAACCCTGCATCTAAAGAACTTAATATCACAATCCCTGATCCAGGCCTTTCACTTTTTAAAATATTTTTTAAACCACCCTAAAGCAAGTCCCTCAGGAGGGTTATATGAACCCACAGCTTCCTTTTCTACTAAGATGTCCACCTTCAGCTTTAGGATCATGAGGCAAATTGGATTTCTTTTCTTTTTTCTTTACACATACTCGTGTGTCCAGGCGTCTCTGCTCAGTTCTTTAGTATAGCCAGGGACTGCCTGAGGCATTTTGTAGACTAGGCCTGTGCTTTCTCAGTAACAGAGGATATGGCTAGGAACCCTCCAAAGTTTGGGCCACAAAGATGAATGCGTGTTTTGGACTGCTTCTGGGAATACACTGATTGACACCTTCTGTACATGGGTAATGCAATGCTCCAGATGGTAGAATTTCCAGGAATGCTATGAGCATGTCTCCTGGGGTTGCTACATTAGCTTTTCTTTCTCCAGCCCTTGCAGTGTTCACTCTGATTCAAGCTAAGCATAGCACTGGGACTGCATTAAGCCAGCATCAGTTTGGATATACGCTAAAGGACTAGAATTTAAGAGAGAATAATTGAATCTCCTGGCTACACGACACACATTGCAATACGATAATTAGTATTATTAGTAGTTTGGATGAAGAAGCTGCCCAGCACCATCACATCCCCTGCTGGGTTTCTACCTGCAATGTTAAGTTCTTATGCTATTTATTAAATATTGGAATGGATCTAAACCAAAAGAGCAGATTAAAGAAGAAACCTTAAGAAATATTTGACTAACTGTCTTAACACACGTAAGTACAGATTAAGATAATGTACTGCAGTAGTAGTTTTTGGACAGTAGTCTCTGGTTGTTTTGGGAGTCTTTTAGTTGAATGAGTTTAACTTCATATGATTATTAATATGTTACTATGTTAATATGATATATCAATGCATGTGTATTGTAAATATATATATATATGTATACACACACACACACATATATATACTGGTTCTGGTCACCACATCTCAAAAAGGATATTATAGCACTGGAAAAAGTGCAGAGAAGGACAACTAGAATGATAGAAGGGTTGGAACATCTTCCCTATGAAGAAAGGTTAAAATGCTTGGGGCTCTTTAGCTTGGAGAAACGACGGCTGAGGGGTGACATGATCGAGGTTTATAAGATTATGCATGGGATTGAGCAGGTTGAGAAAGAAGTACTTTTCTCCCTTTCTCACAATACAAGAACTCGTGGGCACTCCATGAAATTGCTGAGCAGTTGGGTTAGAACAGATAAAAGGAAATACTTCTTCACCCAAAGAGTGATTAACATATGGAATTCACTGCCACAGGAGGTGGTGACAGCTACAAGCATGGACAGTTTCAAGAGGGAATTAGATAAACATATGGAGCAGAAGTCCATCAGTGGCTATTAGCCACAGGGTATAGATGGGAACTCTCAGTCTGGGGCAGGTGATGCACTCTATTCTTGGTGTTGGAGGGGGCAGCAGTGGGAGGGCTTCTGGTGCCCTGGCCCCACTGCTGGACCTCCTGATGGCACCTGGTATATTTTGGCTGCTGTGTGACAGAGTGTTGGACTAGATGGGCCATCGGCCTGATTCAACATTGGCTTCCCTTATGTTCTTATGTTCTTACTAGGAATAAGGCCTGTTGTGGAAATAAATACAATGAGCTCTAGAAAGAGACTCTAGGAGGGTGCCAAGGCCTTGGGCACTCAGCGTCAATTTGCTGTGTCGACTTCCTCAAACCCCACCCTCTCCAAGCTCCTCCCCTGAAATCCCCAGGAATTTCCCAACCTGGAGTTGGCAACCTCTTCCCCTTCCCACCTAACCATCAACCTACCATTATCTGCACCTCTGACTGCAGCTGACTTCTGTCCTCCCTCCTGGAGATCAGTTGTAATTCTGAGTGATCTCCACCCCTCACCTGGAGATTGGCAACAGTGGTTCCCCAGGAGGGAATGGCTGGTTGGGAGGTTGGAGTCTATGGCATTGTACCTGTCTGAGGTCCCACCCCTCCTCAAACCTCAACCTTTCCAGGATCCATCCCTCAAATCTCCATGAATTTCCCACCTGGAGTTGGCAGCCCCATCTCCCTCCCAGCCAATCATCAACCTACCTTTATTTCCCCCTCACTCTTCAGCTTTCCATCTCCCCCACACACCTGCAACCTCTACCCAGGAGGAAAAGTTGTCTTTCTCTGCAATGGGGACCAAAGCAGCTTAAATCATTCTCCTCTCCCCGTTTTGACTTGCATAACAACCCTGTGAGGTAGGTTAGGCTGAAAGTCTGTGACTGGTCCAAAATCACCTACTCAGCTTCTACATCAAGAACCTGGATCTAGCAGACCCTGCTCTGAAGCACTGACTGTTATGCCTAGGGTAGCCAACCTCCAATTGGAGCCAACCTCCCCCCCTGGAAGAAATAACTGCTTTGGAAGGTGGGTTTTATGGTATTCTGTTCAACTGAGGCCTCTCCCCTCCCCATACCCTGGCCTCCATAGACTCCACCCAGAAAATCTCCAGGAATCTCCCTACCTGGTGCTGACAACCCTAGTCAGGATTGGCTGCAATTAGTTCCTCACAAAGGCCTGAGAAGGGTTTCCTTCCTTTGTCTGAATCAAGCTTGGTTGCCTACTGTGGCGAAACAGGCTCCAGTTTACAACTCAGCTGAATGGACTGGAGTCTATATTGATGATGCCCTGCCCCTTGGGGCAGTCCCTCTTTTCCCATACTTTTTGGCCTTTGAGCAGCTGGGAACTGTAGTCCAGCAGATGAGGAACCCCCATTCAACCCAGTGAGTGATACCCCTGCCGGCCCCTCTCTGGAACTACAGCTCAATTAAACCTTAAGGGGGAACATTTTAAACAATCAACCACTGTGTCTTACAAACACAGGTAACTGCAATTTCTGCCATACACCTACCAGCAGCCACTGAGGGAAGAGTTAGTCCCACACAGGAAGCAAGCAGGAGAAGCATCTTTGTCAAGAGAGAAAGCCATTTGCCAGTAATTCTGACAGGGCAGAGTGGTTGAAGGGGGAATGGGTGGGGAAGAGGAGCAGACCCAGCACCTGGCCAATGGCATGTGAGTACTCTTGAGTGGTGGCTGACAGGCCAATGGCTGAGGGAGTGCATTTCACAGCCAATGGGAGAGCTACAAGGTGCCACTCCAAAACAGAATTATATATATGTGTGTGTGTGTGTGTGTGTGTGTGTGTATATATATATATATATATATATATATATATATATATATACACACACACACACTAGGGAGAAGGCCCATTGCAGAGACAAATGCAACAGGCCCTAGTTGGGCTGCCACCCAGCAGCCCCCACCTTGGGAGAAGAAGGGGCGACAGCAGGCAGAGCAGAGGTGCTCCACTGGTGCGTGAGTTCCAGCTCCCTCTGCCAGGGTCAGAGAGGAGGAGGGTCTTGGCGTGGTGGCGGGCATGCATCAGGGAGGGCTGTCCGTGTGGTGGCAGTGGGGCACAGCGCGGAGCAGTGTCAGAGCCACCTCAACTGCCCCGGATGATGACAGGGTTGCCAGCGGAGGAGTAGCCTCTTGCCACGGGAGCAGTCACCACCCTGCCCCCATGTCGTGCATTTCAGGACTTGTGTGGGCTCTCGTGGCTCTTCTCTGCCTCTCCCAGTGGGCCCACTCACTCTCCATCTGCTAGAGCGCCTGTCCCCTCGGCTGGCTCAGAGCACAGTGAGGAAGAGACGCTGCCGGCCGGCTTGCTGCCTGTGTGAGCGGGACAGAGACAAGGGAGCTAGCCAATGCAGGCAGGGGATCCTTCAGAGTGGCAGGAGCGAGAGCGAAAGGCTGAGGGAGTGTGTGCAAGAGGGACATGAAAACTCAAATATAATAAGGTGATATACGCACACACACACACATTTATGCTATTTAATTCTTTTACTCAGAAGGTGGAGTGGAGAATCCACTGTTCTTTAAATAATCTTTAAATAACTGCGTAGACTCTAAATAGTTATTTAAAGATTATTTAACTCTAAATTTTAGAGTTATCCATAGTGTGCTTCCTTTCGATCAGATGTACACACACTTGTCACTTGTTGACTATAGCATTAAGTATGGACTTGCATGTGTGAATGAGCCATCACAGATCACATGCTGAAATGTTTTTCAGTTCATACATTTGCAGCTGTGACATTACTTGATCTGCCTATCTGTATTACTAGTTTAAGGTGGACATTACAAGCAATACCTTTACTGCTGTCTGCAGGAAATATGTACCTGTCATTGTTTGGGATAAGCAACTACCCTAGCACCAGAAAGGGCCATTCAGTTCCATTGGCATGTATATGGAATAAAGGTCGAGGATGGAGGAGGAGAGACATGTAAGGAAATAAATCCTCACCCTAGTCTTGCTGAAGGCAGTGATGCTGGCTGCTACTGGCCCTTTCTGCACTCTCCTTTTAATCCATGTTCACCATGGTGTCCTCCAAGCAATTCTACACTAAAACTGAATTCAACTTTCTTTTTAATCCAGGTTTTTTCCCCATTCTGTATTACATTACTTCCCTTCAGTGGTCAGCTGCGTTTCAGCCTGCTGTTGCCCCAGGTTATTTGGATGCTGTTTTGCTCTGGACTTAAATTGCCTCAGCTCGAACACTGAGAGAATCCAGAGTGGCAGGCGAATGTGGAAAGGACCACTGTAACCTCAGCTTGTGGTTTCTGTGGGGCAGAACTTGGAATAAATCTTGTAATAATTTAAAGGGAATAAAACAATTTTTACGTCTCACTTAACATCATGTAACAAAAACATAGATCTTAGAAACACAATATAACAGTGATCTTTTAGAAGAAGAAGAAGAGATTGGATTTATACCCTGCCCTTCACTACCCAAAGGAGTCTCAGAGCAGCTTACAATCCCTTTCCCTTCCCCTCCCCACAACAGACACCCTGTGAGGTAGGTGCGGCTGAGAGAGCTCTCTCAAGAACTTATGACTGAAAGAACTTATGACTGACCCAAGGTCACACCAGCAGTTGCATGTGGAGGAGTGGGGAACCAAACTTGGTTCTCCCAGATTAGAGTCTGCTCCCCTACCTACTACACCAAACTGGCTTTTGAACTCCAAATAATTAACTTTTTCCTCCTTCACAGCTTGTCACCCCCAAAGTCCATCTCTTTCCTCTTGTTGGTGGCCCAAGAAGTCTCCAGCTGAATACTCTGTGCACCAGCTTCCAAGATGAAGGCCCCAAATGACTCCTCATTAGATAACACAGCCCTGAAACAATAGTTCTAAAGCTTATAATTTAGAACAAAAGTCTCCCTTCCTTACCAGTTTCTATCCATAGATCATAGTTACCTTAAACACGGTGTTAAGAACTTATGATTAGGTTCAAACTCCCCAGCAGGGCAGTCTTGCTTCCCTCCTTTGATTTCCACACAGTCTGCACCCTTCTGCATCTAGAGGCTCCATCCCCCTTCCTGGCTCATCCCATTCCTAGCTAGGGGTTACACTACCACAGCTGGTGACAGGATGGCACGGCAGTGGTCCTGAGCCTGACCACAGTACATCCACAGCCCACTGTCATGCTTCAGCTCCCTAAAAAGACTAGTTAGCCAATGGGAGGTGGGGCTTCTTTAGGGACCACACAGCTCTTGGTTCCCCTCCTGCTTCTTGCCTCAACTGGCCGTCCTATTAATCTCCATGTCCTTGTATCCTGCCATCCAGGTAAGAGCCCATTTGGAAATATGAGCCTGCAAACAGAAATATAGTATACACTAATTTAGATGCTGCAGTGTTTTAAAAATTCTGAGTGAGGATTTGTTTATACTTCTGTATATAATCCAAGCAGGGAACTTTGTCTCTTCTCTCTGCCAGAAGTCTAAAATACAATTTTGACAAGCACCTTTCCCTTCTCCAGATGTAGCCCTAATGTGGCTGCCTTCTTAAAATTTCTTTCTCACTGTAACTTCTCATACACTTCGTTTCATAAGATGTCTTTCTTTTTTTAACTTTTTTGTTTTTTCATTATTTTTCCAAACACAAGGAACATTTACAAGTTTCATAAATTGGAAGGAAATAATTACATAAACATTTTTACTTGTGGTTGTTACAAGCAGTCCAAACCCATTGTTAGACAAACAGTCCTCTAAACATTAATTTATATTTTATTATGGGCATGGATAGATTATTACTCTATCTGCCTTCTTCTTGAGGTTTTCCCCCTCCCATAACTTTAAAGATGTCTCTTTCTTGACCCTGTAGGAGAAGAGTGACCCTTTCATTTAATTGGCACTTGATTCTCTGGTTCCTTCTCAGAATTTCTTCCTCCGACTTAACCTTTGTGGCCTGTCAAATGCTCATTTTCTCCCCATTTCCCTTCCCATCAGCCATCACATTGATCCTTCCCTATATGTTGTCCCTTTGAATCCAGCCAAAATCTTTTTTTCTTGGCAAACGCAGTTCAACACTCTTCCTGCTGCTCCTCAACTACACCACTCATGAAATTAAATTATCCTCAGCTCCTTCAGTAGCATAAAAAGAAATTTCTTACCCTATAGGAGAATGAAGGGCCTAAGGGTTGGATCTAGACCCCAGAGAGATGCCAGTAGTTGGGCAGAGTCTGCAGGAGCCATGGTCAGCAACAAGGAAAGGGCAAAGGGAGACAGGAGTTCCGGCACCAATGCAGCAAGCAGTACCACACTCGCCCCATCAGCAGAAGCCTTCCCCCCCATGGCAGAGCAAGGCAACCCTATGAGTAGATGTGGTTGCCCCACGCTTTCCCTTCTGGCACAGGCCTTGCCCTTTGCATGGGCAAAGTTTGAAACTGTGGCAGAGCAGGAGGGGAGGGAGGGGCAGCCTTGCCAGACCTGCCTGCTTCCGCAGCTGCCTTCTCAAAGTCCCTCCCCTTCTGTCCGCTGCCAACTCTTAATTAGATTGGTCTAATTAGTGGTGATCTAATTAGGCTCTCTGTTCTCGGTCTTTGCCCCCCACTAAACACTTCCTAGCTACGGAAGCATTGAAAGTATTTGAAATCTCCTTACAATTGATGCAAATAGCCACAGTCTACAGACCACTTATTCTAAGGTAAACTTTTGGCACCATGAGATAATTCTGGATCTATCCCATGTTGAAAGATCTGTGGAGTTTTAGGGAACATCTAACATTTTTAATGCTAGCATTCAAATTACTTGGATGATAAATGATCTGAAATACCAAGATGGTAAACCATCACATTTTGTCTGCAGATAAGTATAACAATCAAGAGTGAAATATTCTTGAAAATTATAGCAATACAAGTGGAGACCCACAAGAAATTTGCGGGATGGTCATCCCATTCCTCACACCTTTGCTTCCTCTCCTCTCCCCTTACCTATCTCACACTCTTTCTCCCTTCTGGGGGTGGAGCCATAGACTCAACCCTCCAAAGCAGCCATTTTATCCAGGGGAACTGATCTCTGTCACCCGGACAACAGTTGTAATTCTGGGTGATCTTCAGCCCTCACCCAGAGGCTGGCAATGGTAGTTCTCATGGAGGAAATGGCTGGTTTGGAGGGTGGAGTCTATGGCATTATACCGGTCTGAAGTTCCTCCCCTCCTCAAACCCCACCATCCCCGGGATCCACCCCTTAAATGTCCAGGAGTTTCCCAATCTAGAGTTGGCAACCCTATTTCCTTCCCACCCAACAGCCAACTTGACCTTTATCTGCTTTTATCTGTCTTCAGCTTTTCGTCTCCACTGCCCTCCCCCACAGCTTCTACCAAGGAAAATTATAGTCTTTCTCCACAGGTGGGACCAAAACAGCTTACATTAGTCTCACCTCCTTTTTATCTGCACAACAACCCTGTGAGGTTGGTTAGGCTGAAAGTATGTGACTGGTCCAAAATCACCCAGTCAGCTTCCACCGCAATATGGGGATCTGAACCTGGGTCTTGCAGACCCTACTCTGAAGCTGTAACTGCTGCACCACTGCTGGCTTTCATAGGGTGGCTGCTGAACAGCAGCAAGCAGCCAGGCCAAGTTGAGTCATGCAACTTAGGTGGTATCAAGTCACCCAGAGGGTGCTGCCTAGGGATGCCAGCCTCCACGTGGGATCTGGGGATCCCCTGGAATTACTGCTCAGCTCCAGACTACTGCGATAACTTCCCCTGAAGAAAATGGATGTTTTGGAGGGTGGACTCTAGGGCATTGTACCCCACTGAGGTCCCTGTCCTCCCCAGGCTCCATCCCCAAATCTCCAGGAGTTTCCAGACCTGGAGCTGGCAACCCCACTACCCCCATCCCCTGCCAGTGCCTGTGGGGGGACCTGGCAACCCTAGACTGCTGCCAGGCCTAGGGTTGGCAACCTCCAAGTGGGGCCTGGAGAGTGAACTCCAGAGATCTGTGAACAACAGAGATCTGTCTCCCTGGATAAAATGGCTTCTTTGGAGGGTAGATTCTGTGGCAGGATACCCAGCTGATGCCTCTCCCTTCCCCAAATCCTGCCCTCCTTGCACTCCACCACAAAACCTCTAGGAATCCCCCAGCCTGGCTCCAAGGCCCCCTCCCTCCCCCTCCCTCCAAGGCCGAAAGAGGCCTGGAAAGAAAGGGCCCTTCTCCCCCACCCTTTTACTGACAGAGCCAGTCAGAAGCCTCCCCCCTCCCCAACATTCTAATCTCTCACCGTTGATGCCTGGAGTTAGGTCCCGGCAGAGGCCATTTCAAAAGGTTTTGGGGGAAATTCAACCGTCCCTGAAGGGATTTTCTCACTTTTTGGATTTTTCTACAAACCCAGGAAGTCTACTGACTATGTAGATAAAGCTGTTGGGGGAGAGTGAGGCCCCTGTTGGTGGGATATCTGCACAAAAAAAAAAAGTCTGGGAAATAGAATAAGGACAAGAGGCGGGACCCGCAATACTCGCGGGGGGAGGGAGTATTCCGGCCGCCAAGCTTCCCCCTCCCCCCCAGCAGCGGCGGCAGCAGCAGTGAGGCCAGGCGGCCCGCCGAGATTCCCCCTCCCCAGCAGCAGCGGGGGGGGGCGGCGAGGCTGGCTGGCCCGCCAAGCTTCCCTTTCCCTCCTTCCCAAGCAGCAGCAGCGGGGGTGGCGGTGGCGAGGCCGGCCACCAAGTTTCCCCCTTCCCAGCAGCAGCGGGGGTGGCGGCGGCAGCGAGGCCGGCCAGCCCGCCAAGCCTCCCGCTCCCTCCCAAGCAGCAGTGCGGGGGTGGCGGCTGGCGGGGAGGCTGGCCGGCTGGCCCGCCAAGCTTCACTCTCCCTCTCCAGTGGCAAGGCTGGCCGGCCCTCCAAGCCTCCCCTTTCATCCCTTCCAAGCAGAAGGGCGGCGGCGGCGGCGGTGGGGAGGCCGGCTGGCTGGCCCGCCAAGCTTCACCCTCCCTCCCCAGCTGCCGAGGCCGGCTGCCCGCCAAGCCTCCCCCTTCCTCCCTCCCCAGCAGCAGGGGCAGAGGCGAGGCTGGCTGGCCCGCCAAGCCTTCTCCCGCCCTCCCATCTCTTGTCGTGATGACGGCGCAGCGGCAACGGGGAGGCAGTTTGTAGAGCGTTCCCTGCGCATGTGCAGGGAGGGCTCTTTTACTTTGGGGGGGATTTAGATATTCCCCGTACATTTTAAAAAACTTTTTAGATTTTTCTGCACAGGTGGGGACTGCCCCACGTGCGCAGGAAAATCTCCCTGCCCCCCAGGTGCCCCCGATGTGCAGATTTAGATATCTGCACACAGGGGGCCACTTGGGAATTAGATATATAGATGTACCAGAAACAGGAGGCTGGCTACCTCTGTGGCTTTTCCAGTGGACAAAGTCTTTGTCCCTTTAACAACTTGTGACAGGCAAAAAATGTAAGAGGTGCATGTTCCCTGACAGGTAAATGCTGTGACAGCAGTGAAGAAAACTGGCAGCGCAATCATAAGCAGAGTTACACCCTTGTAAATACATTGACTGCAAGGGATGTAGGACTTCACTGTAAAATATTCAGTACTCTGGGCACTATTTTGGAACTAGGGAATTTCTAGTTTATTTTCCTTCCATTTGAGGCTTCTCCCTTTCCCTCCTTTAACAATTGTATGGCAGGAATAAGTCCAGCAGGCACAGCTTTTCTTGTCAGGGTGATGCAATAATAGGTGATGGTTCCCCTTGGGCATTCCCACTCGTCACTCAGCTGTTAAAAGCAGAGCCTCCATCAAGAAAAAGGTGGCAGCTCTGCTGCAAAGGGGGAGGAAACTGTGGTGATGCTAATCATCTCGTGGATGGGGAGAGAGCCAGAGACTGAAATGAGTGCTCTCTCTGAAAATCCACTTTTGTTAGAATTAGAAAGTGAGATGTCCCATGATAAATGACAGATATGGATAGTGTCCTACGTTTACTCCTACCACCGATTCAAGTGGGAAGCACTTGGCAAGAGAGGCAACCACAACCGCCACCACTGCCTTGGTACTTCTTGGTCTTTCCTTGGCTCTTGCAGAGCAGCTTGCCCATTACACTTTGATGGTTGTTTCTGTTGAGAAATAAGAGATGAGATGTCTCTTATGGAATAATTTGCCACCAGTATACTGACATGGAAGGTAGAAAATCCTTCCTACATTTTACCAGTCAGTACAGAGCCCATTCTGTGAAGTATCAGCATCATAGTGGACAATTGGAAAGCAGCTTTTACTTGAAAATTCTGAGCAGTGTTCAGGGGAAAGATAAATCACCACCTCAATGAGGAAATGCACTTCCTGTATCAAGCGAACCAGAAGGGGCTCCTTTGATCACCAGAGTCAGTTGATAGAGATTAAAATGAACAAGCACCCCAGGAATGCATTTGACACAAACAGTAGAGTCTTGATCAAAGTAAAAATAAATTAATTATTTGCCTTCTTGAGTGGGGTCCTCTGATGTGACATTGCCTAAACAGTACATGGGAATATTTTATCATCCTTGGGCAACCTAACTTGGGAGGAGGGACCCTCACAAAGATGAGTTGTTTTCTTCTTGTGTTCTTTGTAACTCCAATAATGCAAGTTTGATTGACTATAAAACTATCTTGCAGCATCTTCAAAGCCATTACACAGCAACAGCTATCCTACTTGGCAAGACTCCAGACTGAGTCCCTTACTGGAGGGGTTGTGGCTCAGTGGAAGAGCCTCTGCTTTGCATGCAGAAGGTCCCTGTTTCAATCCCCAGCATCTCCAGTTAAAATGTAAAAGGCCTCTACATGAGACCCTGGAGAGCTGCCTTGATGGACCAGTTTCATGTGTGTATATGTGAGGGCACAAAGTCATAGAAACTAGAAAACTTAAAAATGCACACAATCATCCACAGAACTGCTATGTTTTAAAAGTGGAAGTCTTGCTCAAATAAGAACTAGGGTTGCCTGGAGGCCTGGAGTTCCCTCAGAATTACAACTGATCTCCAGACTACAGCAGTTTCTATGGAGAAAATTGTAACTTTAGTGGATGGATTCTACCAAATCACATGCCTGCTTACCTCCCAACCTTTCCCAGACTCCACCCTCCCCAGGCTCTACCCCCAAATCTCCAGAAATTTCCCAACTCAGATATGGCACACCTACCTAACCTGCATTGCCAGCTGCCTGCCACTCTTGAGTAGCAGCATGAGAAAACATTTTAAATCTATGTTGGTGGTGCATGCACAGTGACATCACTTCCAGGAAAAATCAGAGTTTCTGACAATTCCTAGAGTTACCAGTCATCATTTCTTTTTTCCCCTAGAAGTGATGTCACAGTGCATGTGATGCCATGCACCCCGCCAATGTTCCCAGTGTTACCACTGGTTGCCAGGCATGGCATGGCGACCCTAGTAAAAACTGCTATTAAAATATTTCTTGGAAGTTGCAGAGTGCATCAAACACAGCAACCAGATAGAAAGGCCACTAACTGAGACACGTTGCCAGTACATCAGAGTCTGTGATGACTTCCCATGTCAGCACTGTTCAAACATGATTTTGACTTATAAAACCTTAAATGACTTTCACCCTGATCCTATCTATGTTTACTTGGAAATAGATCTGAGTTCAGTGAGCCAAACTTCCAAATAAATATGTATAGGCCCTGTATCCCTTAGATTATCTGGGATTGTGTGTGCATATGTACGCACGTGTGCACATATGTTATGATGAGAGAGGACCAGAGAGTACATGTGCATAGCAAGAGGTCCCAATGAACAGAATAGTTCAGGCAAACAGGATCTGTTGCTACATAGAGTCAAAGCTCTTCCCAAGCCAGTGAACTAGTAAAACCCTGTGAAATGTATCACTGCAACCTTTTTCAGTGGCAAGAACTATGTAACTTTGCTATGGCTGCTCCATTTTAATATCTGAATTTGCATCCCTAATTTGTACAAGGGAATTCTTGGTTCACAGCTGAGTACTTGCTCTCATGACAATATATCAGCTTGTGTTAAAATGGCTTGGGGACAGCAGCCCTTAAGGACCTCCTATTCCCACATGAATCTACCTAATCCCTTTGGTAATAAGAATAAGAACCTTGCTGGATCAGACCAAAGGCCCATCAAGTCCAGCATCTTGTTCGCGCAGCAGCTGACCAGCTGCCTCTAAGCCCACAAGCAGGACTGCTGCAGCGGCATCCTCTTGCCTGTGCTCCCCAGCACCTGGTATAAAGTGGCATATTGCCTCTGGTACTGGAGGGAGTAGATAGATAAATAAATAAATAGATATCCATCATGATAGTCCCATCTTCCATGAATTTTTCCACTCCCCTTTTAAAGCCTTCCAAGTTGTTAGCCATCACAACATCTTGTGGCAGTGAGTTCTATAACTGAACTGTGTTCTGTATGAGTAAGTAGTTCCTTTTGACTGTCATGAATCTCCTACCCTTCAGCTTCAATGGATGACCCGGGGTTCTAGTATTATGAGAGAGGGAGAAAAGAAAGAGGGAGAGCCAGTTTGATGTAGTTGTTAAGAGTAGTGGACTCTAATCTGGGGAACCGAGTTTGATTTCCCACTCCTCCACATGCAGCCAGCTGGGTGACCTTGGGTCAGTCACAAGTTCTTTCAGAGCAGTTCTCTCAAGAGCACTTCTCTCAGAGCTCTCTCAGCTCTACCTACCTCATGGGTGTCTGTTGTGGGGAGGGGAAGGGAAGGAGATTGTAAGCTGCTCTGAGTGAAGGACAAGGTCTAAATCCAACTTTTCTTCTTCTCCCTGTCTACACTCTTCACACCATGCATAATTTTATCATCACCAAAAGCCCTGCTTCAGGCGCCCCTGCCATCTGAGGCTAGACAGTGGGCCACCCAAGAAAGGACCTTCTCAGTTATGACACCAAAATTCTGAAATCCCCTCTCTAGGGAGATTTGTCAGTCTTCCTCTATCATTGTCTCTTGCCAGTGGGTGAAGATTTTTTCTGTTTCGTTGGGCATCTCCTCACTAAAATTCAGCAGTCCCCCCCTCCCAATCTGTTTATTTGTTGGTGTTGATACGTTTATGTGGCAGAATTTTGGGTCAGATAGAGACATGAGATTTTCTGTTCTTCTCAATATACTCTCTAAGGATGCTAAGGCCTATATTTTAGTAAGAATGGACTCTGATTCGATCCCAGAAAGCATTGCAGTTTGGCTCTGCCTACTTCTCAGGAACACCCTGTAACTGCCCAAACTGTGCTCTCTATGTTGTTTACATTACTCAAGATAGAGTGTACCATCTCCCAAGTATAAATCTCCATGTACTGAGGTCAGGCCTTCCTCTGGTGCTATCTGAATGATGCTTGATCTGTTCCAATAACCCATGGTTGGTTATAGTTTACAATTATTCCATTGGGAAGGGTCTGCGTATTGTTACTTGTAAGACATTCTTCGTGACACCCACCTTGGAAACGCTTACAATGAAAGGATATAAAAGGTGTTAATTTTAGATGCTGGGGGCTACCTTTTCTGACTGCCAGTTGGGCCCTCCATTTTGGGATCCAAGAGATCTCTTTATTATTGATCAATATGTGTACACTTTTTCTTTTTTTGATGTTGAGCTTCAAGCCCACTTTTATGCTCTCCTCTTTCACTCTGAGCAAGAAGCTCTTTAGGTCCTCTTCACTTTCTGCCATCAGAATGGTATCATCTGCATATCTGAGGTTATTGATCTTTTCCCCAGCAATCTTAACTCCAGCTTGTGATTCATCCAGGCCAGCATTTCACCTGATATACTCTGCATATAAATTAAATAAGCAAGGTGACAATATACATCCTTGTCGTACTCCTTTTCCTATGCTAAACCAATCAGTTGTTCCATATCCAGTTCTAACTGTTGCTTCTTGACCCTTATACAGGTTTCTCAGGAGACATGTGAGGTGGTCTGGTACTCCCATCTCTCCACACAATCAAAGGCTTTAGCATAGTCAATGAAGCAGAAGTAGATGTTTTTCTGGTACTCTCTTGCTTTCTCCATAAT
This sequence comes from Gekko gecko, assembly GCA_029375565.1. NCBI lineage: Eukaryota > Metazoa > Chordata > Lepidosauria > Squamata > Gekkonidae > Gekko > Gekko gecko. Next base: position 125,107,471 of record JAPDNY010000001.1, on the reverse strand, counting down.
CCAGCGAATGTTGGCAATTTGATCTCTAGTTCCTCTACCTCTTCGAAACCCAGCTTGTACTTCTGGCAGTTCTCTATCCACATACTGTTGGAGCCTAGCTTGTAGGATTTTGAGCATGACCTTGCTAGCGTGTGAAATGAGTGCAATTGTGCGATAGTTTGAACACTCCTTGACATTGCCCTTCTTTGGGATTGGAATGTACACTGACCTTTTCCAATCCTGTGGCCACTGTTGTGTTTTCCAAATTTGTTGGCAAATTGAGTGCAGCACTTTAACAGCATCTTCTTTTAAGACTTTTAATAGTTCAGCTGGGATACCATCACCTCCACTAGTTTTGTTGTTAGTAATGCTTTCTAAGGCCCATTTAACTTCACATTCTAGGATGTCTGGCTCGAGGTCAGTGATTATACCATCGTGGTTGTCAAGGACATTGAGGTCCTTCTTGTATAGTTCTTCAGTGTGTTCTTGCCATCTTTTCCTAATCTCTTCTGCTTCTGTTAGGTCCCTACTGTTTTTGTCCTTTATCATGGCCAGCTTTGCATGGAACATCCCCTTGATTTCTCCAATTTTCTTGAAGAGATCTCTAGTCCTTCCCAATCTATTGTTTTCCTCTATTACTTTGCATTGTTCATTCAGGAAGGCCTCCTTATCTCTCCTTGCTGTTCTCTGGAAATCTGCATTCAGTTGGGTAAATCTTTCCTTTTCACCTTTGCCTTTTGCTTTCCTTCTTTCCTTTGCTATTTGTAAAGCCTCATCAGACAGCCACTTTGCTTTCTTGCATTTCTTTTTCTTTGGGATGTACAATGTCACGAACCTCTGTCCATAGTTCTTCAGGCACTCTGTCTATCAAATCTAGTTCCTTAAACCTATTCTTCACCTCTACTGTATATTCATCGGGGATGTGATCTAGGTCAAATCTGAATGGCCTAGTGGTTTCCCCAACTTTCTTCAGGTTAAGTCTGAATTTTGCAATGAGTAGCTCATGATCTGAGCCACAGTCAGCTCCAGGTCTTGTTTTTACTGACTGGATAGAGCTTCTCCATCTTTGACTGCAAATTATATAGTCAATCTGATTTTGGTGTTGCCCATCTGGTGAAGTCCATGTGTAGACTCGCTTCTTAGGTTGTTGGAAAAGGGTGTTCGCTATGACCAGCGTGTTCTCTTGACAAAACTCTGTTAGCCTTTGCCCTGCTTAATTTTGTTCTCCATGGCCAAACTTGTCTGTTATTCCAGGTACCTTTTGATTTCCTACTTTAGCATTCCAATCCCCCCTGATGATAAGGACATCATTTTTTGGTGTTAGTTCTAGGAGGTGCTGTAGGTCTTCATAGAACTGGTCCACTTCAGCCTCTTCTGCAGCAGTGGTTGGGGCATAGACTTGGATTACTGTGATGTTGAACGGTTTGCCTTGGATTCAGACCGAGATCATTCTGTCATTTTTGAGATTGTATCGCAATACTGCCTTTCTCATTCTCTTGTTGACTATAAAGGCCACACCATTTTTTCTATGGGATTCCTGACCACAGTAGTAGATACAATGGTCTTCTGAGTTAAATTCGCCCATTCCTGTCCACTTTAGTTCACTGATTCCCAAGATGTCGATGTTCATTCTTGTCATCTCATTTTTGACCACGTCAAGCTTACCTTGATTGTCAATGTCTTAATTACTAAGGCCCGTAGATCTTGATCTTCCTCCTCTTCTATCCCTCTCAATCTCAAGTGATTCTGAGTAGCCCTGTAATCCATCATGGTCTCCAACCTTGCATTTTCTGACAAGGTTTTTTTAACCTTTTGTTCCATATCTTCAGATTTTGTCACCAGACTTTTGACTTCCTTTTTAAGTTCTTCTGTATCTTTTTTAATCCCTGACACTTCTGCAAGTACCAGTTCTTTCAATTCTTCCATATTTTTTTCTGTACTTGGATTTGCACTTGCTCTATTTGCTCCAATTGTTGTTGCAACTGTGATTCTATTTGTTTTCCAAGATTCTCCGTCATCCGTTTCTCCATCGCTTCCATAGCTGCTTGCCACTCTTTTTTTTCCTTTGCAGTCATTCTTGGACTGGGTGATGAAGCAGCTCTAGGTCTTGTTCTCAAATCCGTCTTGGAGGCCACTTCAATGTTAATCAGACTTTATATTAGCAATCTTCAAGCCAAATCGCCACCTTTAGAACTTGTTTAAGCGCTTTTTCGGCTTGAAAATAACATTTTAAATTTTAGTCCTCCCCAAAATGTCGGGCGCAATTTCTCTATGGTTTTTCGGCTAGAGTAGGCTCCTTTCAAACTTCCTGTTCACCTGTCCGTCTCTGTAATCCAACTTCCGGTAAAGGTGGTGTCACACAATAAAATGTCCATCCGCTTCAAACACAGCAGCCTCTAAAAACCTCCACTCTAGCCCACTTCCTGTATCACAGAGTCACAGTTAGTTTCGTTTCTACTACGTAACGTTTAGACTTGGCTGACCACAGGAATGCAAAACAAAGTCTCTTTTCAGCCTTTTTCTCTAACGGAAAGCTTTCTTTTTACTTTTAATTCAAGCGAAGTAGTTCCTTAAAGGTTTCAACGCTTATCCGTACGTTTCAATATCACAGTCTCCTTTAAACAGGTAAGCGCTTAATCGTTTATTTGTTACCTTGCTTGTAGTCTCGGGGTTTCGCGGTGCTTCTTCTGTAAACGATGTTAATCAGATGATAAAGAGATCGGTAGATGGCGAATTTATGCTGAATTCTCAGCCCGGCTGGCATCTGTAGAGTTGATTTGCAACTGCCCTCTTCACGGAGGGAGATCAAAGTGTAAACAAGCTTCCTCCGAAGCTTATCCACACCGATCTCAACCCCCCTCAGGCTTCGCTGCTTGCTTGCCACTCCCCCGCCTGGAGAGTGCTGCGCTGGGCCAAATAGAGCCCAGACTGTCGTCAGATGCCGCAGTACACTCTGCACAACTCGCAAAGTGTGTCAATTCGCCATTTTCTCCGACCGGAAGATGAAGGAGATTTGGATGCAGACTTTGACTTGATTTACAGAGTAAATTCAGCTTATGCCAAAAGAAAGCAATTACCCAGAGATGTAATTGTTCAATTTGTGACAACAAAGATGAAGGAAGACGTTTTCAAGAAACAATTTACACAACCGTTGGAAATTAATGGAAAGAAAATAATAATCTTGAGAGAAATTCCGAGATCGATTCTACAAGATAGAAAGAAATTCAAGAAATTGACAGACAGGCTAAAAGAAATGAATATTAGGTTCAGATGGGAGATTCCATATGGACTTACATTCATGTACAACTCGGTGAGATCAACTCTTAAATCTGAAGGAGACTTATATAGATTTAAAGCGAACAATCTGGACGATTTTAAAGATATTTAATTTAACACCATTATGGATTACAAATTTTTATCTTGGAACGTAAATGGATTAAATTCACCAGGTAAAAGAAGACTGGTGAATCATTGGCTGGAAAAACAAAAATGTAATATAATTTGTTTACAAGAAACACACATAAGAAAACAAGACGACAAATATCTGACTAATAAAAAATTGGGAGAAGAATTTCATTCTTCAGCAGTTAACAAGAAAAAAGGAACAGTGATTTATATTTCAAAAGATTTGGATCCTAAACAAATTTTTTCCGACAAAGAAGGAAGGTATGTTGGCGTGGAAATCTGTATGGATAGAAAAAAGACATTGCTTGTTAATATATATGCACCCAATGGTGCAAAAGAGACCTTTTTCAATGATTTGACTAAAGAGTTGGAATGTTTAAATTATGACCAAATTGTTCTTGCGGGAGACTTTAATGGTACAGTGAACAACACATTGGATAGAAAGTCCAAAGCAAGTGGAGAGACAGTTGGAAAGTTACCAAAAAATTTCTTTCAATTGATGAAGCAAGAAAAATTAGAAGATGTTTGGAGGAAGTGGAATCCTAAGACTAAGGACTACACGTTTTATTCGAATAGACATAATTCCTTTTCTCGAATTGACATGATTTGGATGTCAGAGGAGATGGCGCAAAAAACTTATAAAATACAAATTCTACCGAAAACTAACTCTGATCATAATCCCCTACTTTGGATATCTAAAGCAAAACCTAAACAGCTATTTTGGAGAATTAATGAAGATTTACTGGATCAAAAACAAATTAATGAAATCTTAAAAAAGGAAACGAAAAGTTTTTTTGAACTGAATTTGAATAAAGGCACGGACATACAAGTTGTATGGGATACATACAAAGCAGTAATCAGAGGCATGCTTATCTCTCTGAACTCCAAAGATAAAAAGCAAAAGATTCAGCAACAGAAAGACCTTCATGAAAAAATTCGACAAAAAGAAAAGGAACTAAAAAAAGACCAGGAAAGAAGAAAATTATTAAAGAGATCCACTTCCTGCAAGATCAGTTGAATGTTCTTTTAAACAGAGAATTATATTGGAATTTAAAAAAATTACAGCAAAAAGCATTTGAGGGTGCAAATAAACCAGGAAAGTTTTTGGCATGGCAATTGAAAAATAGAAAAGATAGGAACTTTATATCTAAGATTGTTGAAGATGGAAAGGAGGTGATGAGCCTGAATGGTATAAAAAGAGCTTTTTTTAAATACTACGCCAAACTATTCCAAAAGAAAGGAATTGACCAACAGAGAATCAAGAAATATTTGGAGACGATTGAAGTTCCAGAGCTGGGAAAACAAATTAAAGAACTATTAAATGGTTTAGTAATGAAAGAAGAAGTGACAATGGCGATAGAAGACGCAAAGTTGGGCAAAGCTCCAGGACCAGATGGCTTTACAGCAAAATTTTATAAGAAATTTAAAGAGGAGCTAACCCCTATTTTAGTACTTCTGTCAAATGAGATAAGACAGACCAAGCGGATCCCAGATTCATGGAAGGAAGCAAATATTTCATTGATACCTAAAGAAGGTTTGGATTTGACTCAAGTAAAGAACTATAGACCAATATCGCTATTAAATAATGACTACAAATTATTCGCAAAAATAATTTCAGAGAGATTGAAAAAATATTTGAAAGATACGATAGCGGAAGAACAAGCGGGATTTTTACCAAATAGACAAATTAGAGATAATCTAAGAGTGGTGATAGATGCAATTGAATATTATGACAAGCATCCTGAAAAAGAAGTTGGATTCCTCTTCTTAGATGCGGAAAAAGCTTTTGATAATTTAAATTGGGAGTTTATGCTGCAAGTTATTGAAAAAATGAATATTGGACAGTCCTTTTTAAACATGATTGTGGCAATATATTCAGAACAAAAAGCGGCTTTGAATATAAACAAAGAAAAGACGGACTTCTTCCGAGTCCAAAAGGGAACACGTCAAGGCTGCCCGTTATCCCCGTTGTTGTTTATTTGGATATTGGAAATATTATTGACAGCGATAAGAAAAGATGACAGTATTGAAGGACTTACAGTGAAAGGTTTCGACTATAAATATAGGGCATTTGCAGATGATGTAATGTTTATGATTCAAGACCCAATTGAGAAAATACCACAATTGATGGAAAAAATTGAAGAATTTGGTTCAGTTGCGGGATTTTATGTTAATAAAAATAAAACTAAAGTGATGTGCAAAAATATGACGAAACAAAGACAAACAGAACTTCAAGAGAAAATACAATGTGAAGTAGTCACAAAGACTAAATATCTTGGAATTGATTTAACCATGAAAAATATTGACTTGTTTAAAAACAATTATGAAAAGGTGTGGCATAAGATTCAGCAGGATATGAAGAAATGGGATACTTTGAATTTATCATTGATGGGAAGAATCGCGACTGTAAAAATGAATATCTTGCCGCGTTTGATGTTTTTGTTTCAGACTATTCCAATACTAAAACAAAGGAAAATACTGGATTCGTGGCAGAAAGAATTATCCAAATTTGTATGGGCAGGAAGAAAGCCAAGGATTAAAATGAAAATTTTATGTGACGCAAGAGAGAGAGGAGGCTTACAACTACCAAACTTAAGACTGTATTATGATGCCGTCTGTTTAACATGGTTGCAACAGTGGATTAATTTGGAGAATAAGAAGTTATTGGCCCTTGAAGGACATGATAATAAATTCGGATGGCATGCATATTTATGGTATGGAAAAGTAAAAATGGATAAATTTTTTAAACACCACTTTGTAAGACAATCACTGTTCGAGACATGGACGAGATATAGAAAATTCTTCTCGGAAGAAAAACCACTTTGGATTGTACCAGCTGAAGTAATTAATCCGTATTCAAGAAATCAAGGGTTAGATTGGCTACCCTATAAAAGTCTTTTAAAATTTGAAGGGAAAAATTTTGTGTTAAAAGATAGATTTGATGTTGAATTTGAATATGATTGGTTGAAGTATAGACAGATTTATGATCTATTTAAGACCGATAAAAGAGAACATGGTTTTAGAGAAAAGAATATTGAAATTGAAACTGTATGGCTTGAGAAAGATAAAAAAATGATTTCTAAACTGTACAAGGTGTTATTGAAATGGTATACTGAGGATGAGGTTGTAAAGGAGCAAATGATAAAATGGGCAGTAAATGTTAATAATGAGATATTAATGTCATTTTGGGAATACTTGTGGAAAAAATCAATGAAAATTTCAACGTGTGTAAATGTTAAAGAGAATTGTTATAAAATGATGTATAGATGGTATATGACGCCTAAAAAAATTGCTATTATAAATGAAAGTATGTCTAACAAATGTTGGAAATGTAAGAAACATGAAGGGTCTTTTTACCATATGTGGTGGACATGTGATAAAGCAGTAAAGTATTGGACTGAGATCCACAATGAGATACAAAAAATTTTGAAATGTACTTTTAAGAAAGACCCACAGATGTTATTGTTAGGTCTTAAAATGGAAGAAATAAATGTAGCCAAGAGAACACTATTATGGTACTTGATTACAGCAGCTAGACTGACTTTTGCTCAATGTTGGAAACAAGATAAAGTACCTGAAACATGGGAATGGATTAAAAAGACGTTGTTTATGGCAGAAATGGACAAATTAACAAGAAAATTAAACAACGAAGAAGACGAAACCTTTTTCGGAGACTGGAAAGACTTTCAAGAATACTTGTTGAAGAATTGGGACGTAAAACGTGGTTTGATTTGTTTTGACAGTTATTGAGGAGAAGTGGAAAGAGACTCAGATCTTTGAATTGTTACCATTAGTAAAAGAAATATGTTTAGTAGTAAATGTAATTGTACAAGGGAAATATCAAGGGGGTTGGAGCAGTGCGGGAAGCCTTGTTTGGGGGGAGAGGGAGAAAGAAAAATGGATATGAATTGGTTTGCTTAAATTGTATGAACATGTGATATATCCAATAATAAATTGTATTTCAAAAAAAAAAGCTTACCTTGATTCATAGATCTTACATTCCAGGTTCCTATGCAATATTGTTCTTTGCAGCATCGGACTTTCCTTTCACCGTCAGACACATCCACAACTGAGTGTCCTTTCAGCTTTGGCCCAGCCGCTTCACTCTTTTTGGGGTTACTCGTACTTGCCCTCTGTTCTTCCCCAGTAGCATATTGGACATCTTCCGACCTGAGGGGCTCATCTTCCAGCGTCATATCTTTTACCCTTTTGTTACTGTCCATGGGGTTTTCTTGGCAAAGATACTGGAGTAGGTTGTCATTTCCTTCTCCAGTGGACCATACTTGGTCTGAGTTCATTGCTGTGGCCTGTCTGTCCTGGGTGGCCCTCCACGGCATAGCCCACAGCCTCATCGAACCACACAAGCCCCCTCACCATGACAAGGCAGTGATCCATGAGGCAGCTCAACATCAAAGCTCAAAATCAAAAAAACTAAGATCATGGCATCCAGCCTCATCACTCCTTGGCAAATAGAAGGGGAAGTCGTAGAAGTAGTGACAGACTTCACGTTCCTGGGATCCCAGATCACTGCAGATGGTGACTGCAGCCATGAAATTAAAAGACGCCTGCTCCTTGGGAGAAAAGCAATGGCAAACTTAAACAGCATGATAAAAAGCAGAGACATCACCCTGCCAACAAAAGTCCGCATGGTCAAAGCAATGATATTCCCAGTAGTAATGTATGGCTGTGAGAGCTGGATTATAAGGAAGGCCGAGCGCCGAAGAACAGATTCTTTTGAACTATGATGCTGGAGAAGACTCTTGAGAGTCCCTTGGACTGCAAGGAGATCAAATCATTCAATCCTAAAAGAAATCAACCCTGAGTGTTCCCTGGAAGGCCAGATCCTGAAGTTGAAACTCAAATACTTTGGCTACCAAATGAGAAGGGAGCACTCACTGGAGAAGACCCTGATGCTGGGAAAGATTGAAGGTAACAGAAGAAGGGGATGAGATGGTTGGACAGTGTCATCGATACAATGAACATGAAATTGAGCAAACTTCAGAGGACAGTGGAAGACAGGAGGGCCTGGAGTGATCTGGTCCATGGGGTCGCAAAGAGTCAGACTCGACTGTGCGACTGAACAACAACAATAAATATGTACACTGTTTTATGCTCTGAGCAACTTGGTTGTCTTGGTATTTAGCTGAATAAAGTAAGAACACAGTGCAAACTTTTGTCTTTGTTTCTTACCTCTTGGGCTGGTCTTTCATCAGTCCACATCTGACCTAGGGACTTCGGATTAATTTCCCCCCAACAGTTTACCTGTTTTATTAGACTGTTTTCAATGTTCTGTTTGTCTGTCTATCTAATATTTTTATGTTGTGATTGTTTGCTGCCTTGGGGAACTTATATTGGGCAGAAAGGTGTTATATAAATGTTTTTTTAAATAAATTTTATTAATAAACAACAACAACAACAACAAACATACAAGTCCTGAAGTGAGTAAAATTGAATGGTATGGCATATAAATGTTTTATAAAAATAAAGTACAAGACAGGAACCCAGCTGCTTATGAAACCGTGGCGTATACCCTGGACCTTGAGCCTTGGTTTTTGCTATTTGAAGGTGTGAACTTATGCACATGTGCCCAGTTCCTCTATTGTCATATGCACACATGGAACTGTTTTATACTGAGTTAGACAACTGGTCTGCCAGTGTCAGTTCTGCCTACTCCAACTGGCAGCAGCTCTCCAGGGCTTAGGTAGAGGTCTTCCATATCACCTTCTATCTTATCCTTTGACCTGGAGATGCTGGGAAGTTGATCATGGGCTCTTCAGTGTGCAGAACAGATGCTGTCTCACCCCTCCCATCTCCCATGGATGCATTCAGCACATCTTACAGCACTCAGCAAGCTACAGGTGCTTCTCAGCATGGTAGGCGTAATTTTCTGCTCACTGATCTTCCAACCGCCAACCACCAGCTGCCTGCTTTGGACAAGGGCCCCCTTGTGCTGCCTCTCTTTCTCCCCTGCTGCCACTCGCAGTGCTCGTCCCTGCTCCACTGCTTGCCAGTTCTTTTTACTGTCCATCTGTAGCTGGACTCCCCCCCACCATCTAATAAAGGTGGTGGCGGATTGGGAGGGGGACACACGTGCAAATAAAGGACAATGAAAGCCCTCTTGGGCTTGCAGATGGGCTTCTGCTGCTCAGCTATAAATCCTCTTCACGGCGAATCTTGGAGCAGCAGAACAAGAGCAAAACCTAGCTAAAAGCTGCCTCCCTGGTCTAGCTAAAAGCTGCCTCCCTGGGCTCTGAATGGTTTTGATGTTACAAAGAAGGATGACGGTTTCAGAAGCACAAATCTGTCTTTCCTCTGTGATAGGAGGGAGGAAGAATGTTTTCTTGTGTGTGTGATAGAGAGAGTGCGAGTAGACTGACTGATCCAGGAGATGGGAATTGATTTTTGTAAATTGATTTTGAGATGGGGAATTGATCTTGGATGTTGACGCTTTGTTTGGAAGGAGACAATGGAATCACTTGTACACTCACATCTAGATTTCTATAAGGGTGCTCTGTGTTGATTTTATTGGGCCAGGAGATTACTGCTGTATGAATGAGTTGGATGGGTGGCCAGGCGGAGGTTGGAGGACGGCAGCGAGCTGAACAGGGAAAACATTTCGCTCGTGTGCAATAGTTTCCATGTGATTCCTTGGGGAATTTAGTGCCAAAGAAGCCATAGCAACTTTATCGGGAAGTGTTTCAAAGAGAAAAATGTGGTGGTGGGTGGGAAGGGAGGTTTTTTAAAAAGTTTTAATTTAAAAATTTCAACAAAATGTCTAGATTTCATCACAGGAAAAGTATCAGTAGGGCAGACTGATGGCTTTGGAATTTGCCAGTTGCAGCCTCCTGTATACAAACCAGGACTTGGCCAATGTGGCCAAATGCTAAACGTGCACATACCCATCCTAAAAAAGAAGCATCTCACCATCTAAGAAACCCAGCGACTGATGTGGTTAAGTGGCATCACACTTTGCCCTCATGGACTGAGGGTTCCGGAGTAAGCAAAACAGAGAACAGAGGACATTTTCCACTGTCCCATTTAGCAGATTCACAGCACAATCCTACGCATGTAACTCAGAAATCAGTCTCCTTGAATTGAACGGATTACTCCATAGAAAGACTGTTTAGGATTGTGACCTTAAAGTGTTACAAGTTCTCAAATCCCAAGAAATTCTACTTACGAGTGTGTCCAGAGCAACTGATAAATAGTGGGTTCCATGTGTGAACAGAGTCCCAGTCTAGTGATCAGCTCTACTTTATTCAGTGATTTCAGCAAGAACAAGACTGTAGACCAGAGCCTCACCTCGGTTATATTGCATGCAGTGGCCACACCCCAACACACCCCACTCCCAACAATAAGCTATTTACAAAACTTTACATCTTAATTGGTTTCTGCCAGAATCCTGTTGGTCTATTGTTATTCGGCTCCAAGCTCTCTGTCAAGTTCTCCAGATAGTCAGTCAAACACCAGGCTTCATTAGAAGATAGTATTTATTAAAGACCAGTCTTAGAGCTGCATGAACCAGTTCTTTGTCAGTGGTGCCAGATAATACAAAGCAATAGCAGTTATAGCCCATTCAAACTAACCCCACCCCCCACCTACAAGCCAATGAATACATTTCGCGTACGCTAAGCTGTGAAAGCAAACACCCAAGACCAGTACATTCCCTATGCCAGGGCAGCATGAGACCCAAGGTCAGGCGAATTGATAAGAAACAGAACAGACACTCTTAAATCAGTGAGACTGGAGCCTCCAGTTCCTCCCGCATTCCAAAACAGTGAAAGATGTCTGATGGCTTCCCCCCTCACACCTCGCATCAATGGCAGGGTTACCTGACACTCACCCTGTCTCTGGCAGCACTGTCCTACACCTTGATTGGTTACTGCCAGAATCCTGTTGGTCTATTGGTATTCAGCTCCAAGCTCACCCTGTCTCTGGCAGCACAGTCATGCAATGTTTCAGTCCCATTACATAACACCCCTCCCACCTAAGTTCCAAAGCACCTTAACAGGCATAGTCCTCGAGGTACGCTGGCTTGCATTGCTCTCTCTGAGAACTCCGTGGTTCCTGCGGTGATGGAGATGGAGCCGTAGCTGGGCTTGGTGAGGCTGGGACATCTCTGGAGTCCTGTGGGGCTGGAACAGAGCCCGGAAGCTCTGTCGCGGTCTGTGCGGGGCTTTCTTCTTCTCAGCACTCAGGCTGCCCACTGTCATGGGGGGGGCTCACTCTCAGTCGGTGGCGATGATGTTTCTGGGCCACAATCCTCCTCCTCGGCTGAGGACAAGTCTGGCTCCTCAGGCAGCAGGCAGCAATGCAGCTTGTCTAAGTGTCTGCATAGAAGCTGGCCCCCATCTGTTGATACCTCATACGAAAGGGGTCTGGTGACTCAGGTCACCCTTGCTGGGATCCATGCAGGACCACTGGAATAGTTCCGCATGAAGACAGGGTCACCTGGAAAGAATCCATGGGGGGCCTCCTGACTCACCAGAGATTGGTGCATGTACAGGGCACAGTCCGGGTGCAAGCAGTCCAATTGCATCGTGAGGCGGCGGCCCATCAAGAGCTTGGTGGGGCTGTGGCCAGTGGATGCACTCGGGGTCACTTAGTGGCCAAACAAGACAGCAAGCTGGAGGTTCCAGTCTCTGTGGCTGAGCCGTTTTAGAGTGTCCTTGGTAGTTCACACCATCCTCTTGGCTTGTCTGTTGGTCGCCAGGTGGAAGGGAGCAGACCGCACATGCCGGATGAGGTTCTGCTCCAAGAACTCCTGGAACTCCCCTGAAGTGAAGGCTGTGCCGTTGTCTGTTTCAACCATGTTCAGTAGGCCATGGGTGCTAAAGATATGCCTCAGAGCCCAGATGGTTGCACGGGATGAGGTGGATGCAACTGGCATGACATCTAGCCACTTGGTGTATGAGTCCACTAGGAGAAAGAATAGCTACCCCTGGAACAGGCCAGCAAAGTCCAAATGTAACCATGCTCATGGCATGTGGGTGGACTCCCACAGGTGAACGGGGGGCTTCGGAGGTTTGGGGCATGTCTCCTGGCAGGCTTGGCAATGCTGCACCCAGGCCTCAATTTTGCTGTCCATTCCTGGCCACCACACGTAGCTCCTGGCCAGTGCTTTCAACTTCACGATTCCTAGGTGGGTCTCATGCAGGGCTTCCAAACTCATTTATGCAGTGGTGGGGGAATCACTACCCGGCTTCCCCATAGGAGGCACCCCTTGTGAGCTGAGAGCTCATCTTTGCAGGATGTAAATGCTATGAACTCTGGGCCCACCTAGTTGGTGGGCCATCCCCTCCCCACCCAGATCAACATGCGGGAGAGGATGAGGTCCCTGGCAGTGTGGCAAGAAACACCAGCGGCGTGCAGAGGGCGGTCTGGTAGGTCCTCCACCATCAAAATTTGGTGCATGGGGGCCAGGTCTGGGTCCACAGAGCTGAGAGGGAGGTGACTAAGGGCATCTACATGACCCGTAGCCTTCCCGGGGCAGCACTGCAAGGCATATTGGTACCCTCCCAGAAATATGGACCAGCGCAGGATCCTGGATGACAGCATCTGTGGTGTCTGGTGGTCCGAGGTGAGGAAACTGAGCAGGGGCTTGTGGTCAGTAGCGATGGTGAAGGGGTGGCTGTACAGGTAATCGTGGAACTTTTTCACTCCTCCCACGATCGCAAGGGCCTCTTTGTTGATCTGGGTGTAGTTCTGTTCAGATGACAACAGGGTCCTCAAGTAGTAGGCCACCAGCACCTCTCTACCATCAGGCAACCGATGGCCTAGGACTGCACCAATGCCATAGGGAGAGGCGTTGCATGCCAAGACAAACAGCAGCATCTCATCAAAATGGGCGAGGACATAATTTGAGATTAGCGGCTCCTTCACGGCACAGAATGCTGCAGCGTGCCGCTACCCCCACACCCACAGGGCTTTCTTATCAAGCAGGCAGCGGAGCGGCTCCGCAAGTGCAGCTTTATGGGGCAGGAAGGAGTGGTAAAAGTTCAGAAGACCCAAGAAAGCTTGCAGCTCAGGCTTCAAGGTGGGAGCAGATGTGTTTGTTATGGCACGAACCTTGTCAGGGGCTGGATGGATGTCATCTGTGTCCACAGCGAATCCCAGGAACTCGACGTAGAGGACCTCCAGGAGGCATTTCTCCTGCTTCACCTTCAGCCCAGCAGAGTGGAATCATTGCAGCACGACACAGAGGTGGGTGGCAATGTCTTCTTCCGTGGGGGTGGTGATCAATACATCATCAAGGAAGGGCTGGACTCCAGGGATGCCTTTCAAGAGAGAGTCCATCAAATTCTGGAAGATCCTCAGGGTCACGCTTACCCCAAACTGTAACTGTTTGACTCTGAATGCCCTCCGGTGTGTGACAATGGTCTGTGCCTCAGCGGTTGGCTCACCCACTGGGAGTTGTTGATATGCTTGGGCCAAGTCCAATTTACTGAAGACCTTGGCCCTTGCCAATGTCGCTAGGACATGGCTGACTACAGGCACTGGGTAAGTGTGGTCTGTCAGCACCTTGTTGATTGTACATTTATAGTCTACGCAGATGTGGATGTCCCCATTAGGCTTAATTGGGGTTACGATGAGGGTCTCCCAGGTGGCATGGGGAACTGGCTCCAACACTTCTTGTGCCACTAAGCAGTCCAGCTCCGCCTCAATTTTGGGCTTGAGTGCAAATGGGACTCTCTGGGCCTTGAGGCAGATGGGCCGCACCTCAGGGTTAAGCTGGAGCAACACTAGGGGCCCTGTGTATTGGCTGAGAGTCCCATTGAAGATGGCAGGGAATTCGTCACATACCTGGCTGAAGTCTGAGGGCTGCATGTGGTGCACCCCGTTACCTTGAACCCCAAGGCTGTGAACCAGGACAGTCCAAGCAAGCTGATGAGCCGTCCTTCTACCACCAACAAGTCAAACACTCCATCAAACTGCCTGTATTTCTTGTGGAATTTGCCCCACCCCTTGATGGCCACCTCATTCTTTTGAAAGTCCTGAAGAGTAAACCCAGTGGGTCTGAGGCTGGGGCCTCCTTGTGGACAGATCTTCCAGAGAGTCTCTTCCAAGATGATGGAGATGGAGGACTCTGTGTCCAGTTCCATCTTGCAAGGCACTCCCTCAACAAACACAGTCACTTTTTTTATCTGGGGTGTCCAGGGGCAAATTCAGTACCTGCTGTTGGTGAATGGCGGTGGTGTGCAGTTCTGCTGCCTCCTGGTGTGCGTTGGGGCATCTCCGGGTTTCCTTGGAGTGGCAGGCACAGGTAATGTGGCTGGTGTTGCTGCAGGCCCTGCAGGTGGCATCTCTGAAATGGCAGGAGTGGCATTTGTGGGCCTCTCTGCAGTTGGCACAGGGCGTGTATGCAATGGTCTCCATGGGGCGAGTGGCAGCATCAGAAGATCTCACATTGCCAGGTGCTGGGCGATGCAATTGATGGGTCTCCTCATCATCCGACACTTCAGAAGCCAAAGGGACGGAGGCCTGGTGCACAGCGGAAGTCTGACGGTCTCACCTGGATTTCTCATAGGCGGTGACCTCACATAGCGCTTTTACTAGTGTGAGGTCCTCCTGGCCGATGAGCTTTCGGCATAGTTTCTCCTCTCTGATGCCCATCACGAACTGGTCTAGGAGGGCTTCATCGAGATTTGTGAATTCACAATTGAGGGCCAGCTGGCAAAGGTCTGCCACAAAGTCGGCGGCCATCTCGTTGGACTTTTGTTCCGCATGTAAAAGTCTATGCAGCATGCCATCTTTGTGGGTTGAGGTGCAAAATGGTCAGTGAGCACCTCGATGAGGTTGTTGTACTTGGCTGCTTTCAAGGTGATTGGTGTGATGAGGCCCTGGACTGGTCTCAGCGTTGTGATCCCACAGGCACTGAGCAGAAGAGCTGGTGGCTGTGCCCTGGATGCCCTGGAGCACTATGTAGTACTTGAGCCGCTCCACCCAGGTTTCTCAAAGCTCTGAGTGAGCGGGGTCAAATTCTGGCAGATGTCCTGGAGCAGCAGTCATGATCCCAGTAGCGATGTGATGCGCTTGGCACTGGAGCCTGGTGCACGGTGTGGTGCTGGAGGGTGCTGGGCTGGCTCAACAGGATCTCACCTTCATCGCCACTGTTAAATAGTGGGTTCCATGGGTGAACAGAGTCCCAGTCTAGTGATCAGCTCTACTTTATTCAGTGATTTCAGCAAGAACAAGACTGTAGACCAGAGCCTCACCTCGGTTATCTTGCCTGCAATGGCAACACCCCAACACACCCCACTCCCAATGATAGGCTATTTACAAAACTTTACATCTTAATTGGTTACTGCCAGAATCCTGTTGGTCTGTTGTTATTTGGCTCCAAGCTCGCCCTGTCTCTGGCAGCTCAGTCCCAATTTTTCAGTCCCAATACATAACAGAAACAGATGTTCTTATATGTATAGATTAGACCATCAGCCACCTGAGACTCTGTAAAGCAACAGCCTTGGTTAATCTAATTAGAAATTAATTTGGATCTGTCTAGAGACTCTTGTAACTTGTCTTTAAACAACAGCAGAGCAAAATGCCCAGCCTTTTGCTCAGATGTATATGACTTCTGTTCTGCTTTTATTTGGGATTCCTAGGCTTGGATCCTCCAGACTAACGTTTCCATGGGCACAAGGAATTCCACCACTGGAGCATGATATCTCCCTCTCCCTTCTTCCCAAGAAACAGGTTTGGTGGTGTGTGTGTGTGTGTCAAGCTTCCTCAGGAAGGGGGAGGGGGGAATCATGCCCCTTGGCAGAACTTGAGCCCATGGAAACTTTAGTCTGAACTCTGGTGGAAACATTAGTCTGATCCAATCCATAATAAGACAAAATAATAATCTCTATCTCTCTAGTACTGCTCATACGGGTATCACCTTAAGCAGAAATCAGAACCAAAGAAAATATTTTAAAACACCTTAGTATTATTTCTCTTATATTTGATTATCACACCTTTGAATTTTGCCACTGAGAGGGTGGCACGATCATTGGTATCCAATAGTAGCCATGATACCTGGGCTTGCACATTTAGCAGTTCCATATCTTTAAGTAAAGGGGTGACTAAATTAGCCCTCAACTCATCGAATATAGGGCACTCCATAATCATATGTTCAGTGGTTTCAATTGTATGATATGAGCATCTGCATGTTCCATTAGAGTATGATATTTTATTATATCTGCCCTCCAATAATAAGACAAAACATCAAATGTTATTCCATTAAGCTTAAACTAGAAACTGGGTTTGTGATGCACGCTGCTTCTGTTTCAATGGTACGTATGCAGGAGAAGTTCACTGTGAAACTCAGCTGTACTCATGAAGTATTTTTCAGTGACACTTTAAATGGGTATAATAAAGAATAGAAATGTTGCCAGAGTATATGAGAAGGCTTTTAAGCTATATGCCAGGAAGAAGGCTAGGATATCACTTCAGCTAAGCAGTGGTCACATCATATATCTGTGGTCTGACACTCATAACAGGAGTCCCATGAACAGAAAAGTAATTTTCACCATAATCTATACCGTATGGTCGACCAATTCAAGTTATTATTTATTTTTATGCTGTTTTTCTTCCAAGGAGCTCAGGGTGGAGAGGGAAACACATTATAGGTGTCTGTATGCCAATGCGTTCCGTGCACCCTGGTGTTTAGTCATGCCGGCCACATGACCACGGAAACGTCTTCGGACAGCGCTGGCTCTTCGGCTTTGAAACGGAGATGAGCACCGCAACCCTAGAGTCGGATTCGACTGGCTTTCAAGCAAGGGAACCTTTACCTTTACCTTTTATGCCAATGCTAGAAGTCTCCAAGCCAAGATGGGGGACCTGGAGTGCTTGGTGCTCAAAGACAATTTAGATATAGTAGGTATCTCAGAAACATAGTGGAGTGAGGAAAATCTATGGGATATAGTCATTCCTGGGTATAAGCTCCGTAGCCGGGACAGTGAGGGATGGGTTGGGGGGGGTGTTGCATTGCACATCAGAGAGGGCATAGAATCAAATAAGTTAGAAAACATCAGGGGAATTAACTCCCCAACTAAAGCGATATGGGTGGAAATACTGGGCCCTAAGAGTTACTTAAAAACGGAGATGTACTATCACCCACCTGATCAAACCCTTGAGGCTGATCTTGAGATAGAGAAGGAAATAAGGGAGGTGAATAAAGCAGAATATTATACTGGGAAACTTCAACTCACATTGACTAGTTAGACATGTGCTCGAGTCATGCTGTAGAAATGAAATTTCTAGACATCATAAATGACTGTGCACTGGAACAGTTGGTCACAGAGCCAACCAGAAGGGCAGTGATTTTGAACTTGGTTTCGAGTGGCTCTCTAAGCCTGGTGAGAGATGTAGAGGTTGTTACACCAATTGGGAACAGTGGCCACAATGCTTTAGCATTCAGGTCAATGAAAAGTTATAACTTTTACATATTGATGTCACATTGTCCCTGATAAGGCAATTTTACTTGCACTCTTAGGACCTAAATTGGAAGTTACATATTGGTACTGATATTATTTCCAGTATATGCAACTACTTCTGACACAAGGCCAGATATATTTGTGGCCCCAATTAGAAATCTTTTGGTGTGTCATTCAATTCCATATTGTAACATTCCATTTTTAGTCCTATATTACTATTTATTGCCTTACATGTGTTACAGGGACTTTGTTGCTTGGTATATTTTGTACTTTGTAGTATTTTACCTCTGAAGAAGGCTCTTGTGAGCCGGAACGCGTCAAGTCATACACTGTTCTTTTTTTGTGTATTTGTTGCTTCAGACATTTTATGAGGCTTTATTTGCGCCTCTACAAGGTTTTTATATGTCTTTAAAATAAACACTGTTTTGTCTTTACTTACTTATGTTTTTAACTTTTGGCCCTCAATAAGTTTTCTAAACTTCCTTTGGAGGTTTTTGCTTGATTGGTTTAGATTTCTTCCCCTCTTTTTCTTGGGTGCAATGGAAAGTTATCCCTAAGTCCAAAACCAGAACATTTAATTTCAAAAGAGGAAACTACAAAAATGAGGGGCATAGTTAAAACGAAACTGAAAGGGAAACACAAGAGAGTGGAATCCCTAGAAGATTCTTGGAAGCTTTTTAAAACCACACCAATTAAAGCCCAAACAGAACACATTCCACAGGTTAGGAAAGACACTGCTGAGTGTAAAAGAATGCCTGCATGGTTAACAACACAAGTCAAGGAAGGCTTCTTTTAAAAAGTGGAAGGTCTGCCCCAGTGAATTGAACAAAAGGAACCACAGGCTCTAGCAAAAGATATGTAAGTCAATAATTAGGCATGGAAAAAGATATTTTGAGAAGCAGGTTGCCAAAAGCATCAAGACAAACAATAATTTTTTAAAATATATATATCCAGAGCAGGAAACCAGCCTGAGAAGTGGTGGGGGCTTTGGATAACAAAGGGATAAAGGCATTGCTAAAGGAAGATGGGGAGATGGCAGAGAAGCTCAGTAACTTTTTTGCTTCTGTGTTCACTGTGGAAAGTGTGGGGCATGTACCCATGCCACAGCCCCTATTTTCAGGAAGGATATCAGATGAACTGAGGTGAGATGAAATTGAGGTGACCAGAGATGAAGTTCTAGACCTACTGGGGAAATAAAAATAATAAGTCTCCAGGTTCTAATGACATATGCCCTACAGTTCTTACGGAACTCAAATGTGAGATAGTTGATCTACTAACCCATATATGTAAACAATCATTAAATTCAGCAGCTGTACCAGGAGACTGGAGAGTAGCATATATGACACCAATTTTAAAAAAGGGATCCAGAGGGGAACCAGGAAATTACAGACCCGTCAGCCTAACATCTATCACAGGCAAATTAGTAGAAACTGTAATCAGAGGTAGAATGATTAGGCGGCTCATAGAGGAACAAAGCCTGCTGAGGGAAAATCAGCATGGCTTCTGCAAAGGGAAGTCCTGCCTCACCAAGCTTTTGGAGTTCTTTGATAAAGTGAACAAGCATGTAGACAACGGTGACCCGGTAGACATTATATAGTCAGACCTTCAGAAGACTTTTGACAAGGTACCTCACCAAAGACCTCTTAGTAAATTTAGCAGTCATAGGATAAGAGGACAGATTCTCTTATGGATTAAAAATTGGTTAAATGTCAGGAAGCAAAGAGTATGAATAAATGAACAGTTCTCACAATGGAGGGAAGTAAACAGTGGAGATCCGTACCGGAGCTGGTACTATTTAATTTATTCATAAATGATCAGGAACTAGAGGTGAGTAGCGTAGTGGCCAAGTTTGCAGATGACACAATTCTGGTCACTGTATCTTAAAAAGGACAGAAGAGGGCAACTAAATTAATTAAGGGCTAGAGCACTTTCCCTATAAGGAAAGGCTGAAGAGTCTGGGACTTTTCAGGTTAGGAAAGAGACAACTAAGGGGAGATTATGCATGGGATGAGTTGACAAAGAGAATTTTTTCTCCCTCTCCCAAAATACTAGAACTTGATGGCATCCAATGAAACTGATGGGCAGTAGGTACAGGATGGACAAAAGGAAATACTACTTTACATGGAGAGTGATTCAAATGTGGAATTTGCTGCCAGAGGATGTAGTGATGGCCACAGGAATAAACAGCTTTAAAAGGGAATTAGATTGATTCATGGAGGATAAGTCTGTCAGTGGCTACTAGCCATGGTGACTGAGGGGAATCTCCATGTTCAGAGGCACTAATCCTCTGAATCCCACAGCTAGGAGGCAATATAGGGGAAGGTCCCAACCTCCATGCCCTGTTATTGGCCATCCAGAGGAACTGGTTGGCCACTGTGTGAGACAAGATGCTGGGCAAGATGGACCACTGGTCCGATCCAGCAGAGCTCTTCTCTTCTATTTTATCCTCACAACATCCTTGTGAGGTAGCTCAGACTGAGCAAGGGTGGCTAGCTGAAGGACACTCATTGAGTTTTATGGGACAGAGGGGCTGACACCATGGCTCTCAAACTAAATCTGAAGGCTATGGCTGGCTATCTTCCCCATGGTAAAGGATGCCTATATCTGTGTGTACCATCTCCCCAGCATCAGATACTTATCTGTGAACTCATTCATCAAAAACAAAGCAGAGGTTTTTGTTTTGCAGATAACATTAGGCTGGATCCAAATATCTATTCTCAGATCTATTCTCAGAGTTTTAAAAACCATTTCCACCCACCCCCTTTCCATCCCTGAATCTCCAAGGCAGCTTATAAAAACCAAGAACAACAAAACAAGAAAACCATCTAGACATTTTAGCCCAAGAATATCAGACAATATCTGTAGGAGATGGGTACCAACTAGATGGAAAGGTATCCTTGCATGCTTCCTGGTAGGTACTTTAAGAACTTATCTTTCCCAGATCCTTGGCATCTTGTTTGTGTAGGGTTGCCAATAGGCTTGGAGAATTTTTTTTATTCTATTTAATCTCAGATTTGGAAGGGACAACCAGGATCATCCAGTCCAACCCCCTGCCAACAGAGGAACTACGGCTATAATAACTGTGACAAGTAGGTATCCAATCAATACTTTAAAACACCTCTTTTTTAAAAATAGAGACTTAAAGAGTGGAAATGGGCAGCTGATCCTTTTCATGGCAAGGAAGTAAATGACATCACCTGTTAAATATTCCATTAAACCTTTTTTAAAAAGACAGGACATTTTTCTCTAGGCCAGCTGGCGGCCCTGCATACGTAGTATTTATCAATTTCACTTTAGAAAATGTCTCTCTCTGCTCACTCTGGGACCTTGTACGTGTGTGCATAATCGTAACTGGCAATAGTCAGGCTGTGGGCTTTTCCTGTAGTAAGTCCAGTAATTTGGAATGGCTTATCAGAGTGGGTGCAAAGGGTGCTTTTGCTTTCTGCATTCAGGCAGGCATGAAAATGGTTTTATTTCAGAGGGCACTTGGTGAAGGATAACTTGTGCCAGCAGATCTGGCTTGTTTTTATCTTGATGGAATGTCATATTGTTTTTATGTGTACGCAACTTGCTGTTGCTTTGTCAGCAGCCTTGAGTCTAGGATGGGGTCCCAACCTTTTTGAGCCCGTGGGCGCCTTTGAAATTCTGTCACAGTTTGGTGGGCGCAGCCACAAAATGGGTGTCACCAAATGGGTGCTGCAGGAGGCAGAGTCAGCCACAAAATGACTGCCACTGCTTACATTCAGGCACAGAGTGAAGATCTTCGTGCTTTTGTGGCATCTGCTGCCAAAGTAATCTTTAAAAAAAAACTGGACAGCCAATCAAATTTCCAATGGCAAATCAGAAATCTTGCAGGGTCAAAGCCCCACCAGGCCCTGCCCACTTTCTAAAAACACTTGGAGGGCCCCAGGAAAGGTGTCAGTGGACACCATGGCACCCACAAGCACCATGCTGGGGATCCCTGGCCTATGAACTAAGGTAGGGTATATATACACTTCTTGTATTTGATGACATACGCTGCTGTTTACACAGAGCAGATGCCACAGTAAATGTGTTAGTCTTTAAGGTGCTTTGAGGCTTTGTGCTGATTTGCAGAAGCTTCCTAGACAGAGACTCCTCTTCAGGGCTCTTTTTGTAGCAGGAACTCCTTTGTATATTAGGCAACACACCCCTAATGTAGCCAATCCTCCAAGAGCTTACAGAGCTCTTCTTACAGGGGCTACTGTAAGCTCTTGGAGGATTGGCTACATTAGGGGTGTGTTGCCTAATATGCAAAGGAGCCCTGCTCCTCTTGCTTTTTAATGCTACCTCTGAGTCAGCAGAAGTGTTGCCACAAACAAATCCCAGGGGAGTAGTTTTTATTGACAGATACTGTGCTCTTTCAGCCAGTGTAGGGTTTTTTCTTTTCTTTTCTGGAAGCAAAGTACAAATCCTGTCTTTTACCAAATAGATCACACTTCTGTTTTGCTCTTTCACCCCAACTTCCTCATACATTTCACACAAGTGAATTCATAGCAGCCATCCATTCCACATTTTCCCAGAGTAATTGCCCATAACCAGTGGCATAGCTGTATAGTATGCATCAGAAGATACATGGACCTAAAGAAAAAAAATCCCTTCCTTTGGTCAGGAAATTTTAGTGTTTGGCAATGGGACAGCTAAGTTTATATAAAAGAGCCTGCATAAGGAAACTATCCCATTCTGATGGCTTCCTATCAAAATCCTAGTTCTGAATACATGACAACAGAATGCTATTAGTTCACAGTTCCCTATGCCAAATAGACTCCCTCATGGATCACTGCCTTGTCGTGGCGAGGGGGCTTGCGTGGTTCGATGAGGCTGTGGGCTATGCCGTGGAGGGCCACCCAGGACGGACAGGCCACAGCAGAGAACTCAGACCAAGCGTGATCCCCTGGAGAAGGAAATGGCAACCCACTCCAGTATCTTTGCCAAGAAAACCCCATGGACAGTAACAAAAGGCTAAAAGATATGACGCCGGAAGATGAGCCCCTCAGGTCGGAAGGTGTCCAATATGCTACTGAGGAAGAGCAGAGGGCAAGTACGAGTAACCCCAGAAAGAGTGAAGCGGCTGGGCCAAAGCCGAAAGGACGCTCAGTTGTGGATGTGTCTGACGGTGAAAGGAAAGTTCGATGCTGCAAAGAACAATACTGCATAGGAACCTGGAATGTAAGATCTATGAATCAAGGTAAGCTTGACGTGGTCAAAAATGAGATGGCAAGAATGAACATCGACATCTTGGGAATCAGTGAACTAAAGTGGACAGGAATGGGCGAATTTAACTCAGAAGACCATTATATCTACTACTGTGGCCAGGAATCCCGTAGAAAAAATGGTGTGGCCTTTATAGTCAACAAGAGAGTGAGAAAGGCAGTATTGGGATACAATCTCAAAAATGACAGAATGATCTCGGTCCGAATCCAAGGCAAACCATTCAACATCACAGTAATCCAAGTCTATGCCCCAACCACTGCTGCAGAAGAGGCTGAAGTGGACCAGTTCTACAAAGACCTACAACAGCTCGTAGAACTAACACCAAAAAATGATGTCCTCATCATCATAGGGGACTGGAATGCTAAAGTAGGAAATCAAAAGGTAACCGGAATAACAGACAAGTTTGGCCTTGGAGAACAAAATGAAGCAGGGCAAAGGCTAACAGAGTTTTGTCAAGAGAACACGCTGGTCATAGCAAACACCCTTTTCCAACAACCTAAGAGGCGTCTCTACACATGGACATCACCAGATGGGCAACACCGAAATCAGATTGACTATATAATTTGCAGTCAAAGATGGAGAAGCTCTATCCAGTCAGTAAAAACAAGACCTGGAGCTGACTGTGGCTCAGATCATGAGCTACTCATTGCAAAATTCAGACTTAAATTGAAGAAAGTTGGGAAAACCACAAGGCTATTCAGATTTGACCTAGATCGCATCCCCGATGAATATACAGTAGAGGTGAAGAATAGGTTTAAGGGACTAGATTTGATAGATAGAGTGCCTGAAGAACTATGGACAGAGGTCCGTGACATTGTAAAGGAGGCAGCACTCACCGCCATCCCAAAGAAAAAGAAATACAAAAAAGCAAAGTGGCTGTCTGATGAGGCTTTACACATAGCAGAGGAAAGAAGGAAAGCTAAAGGCAATGGGGAAAAGGAAAGATTTGCCCAACTGAATGCAGATTTCCAGAGAACAGCAAGGAGAGATAAGGAGGCTTTCCTGAATGAACAATGCAAAGTAATAGAGGAAAACAATAGATTGGGGAGGACTAGAGATCTGTTCAAGAAAATTGGAGAAATCAAGGGAACGTTCCATGCAAAGCTGGCCATGATAAAGGACAAAAACGGTAGGGACCTAACAGAAGCAGAAGAGATTAGGAAAAGATGGCAAGAATACACAGAAGAACTATACAAGAAGGACCTCGATGTCCTTGACAACCACGATGGTATAATCACTGACCTTGAGCCAGACATCCTGGAAAGCGAAGTTAAATGGGCCTTAGAAAGCATTACTAACAACAAAGCTAGTGGAGGTGATGGTATCCCAGCTGAGTTATTCAAAGTCTTAAAAGAAGATGCTGTTAAAGTGCTGCACTCAATTTGCCAACAAATTTGGAAAACACAACAGTGGCCACAGGATTGGAAAAGGTCAGTTTACATTCCAATCCCAAAGAAGGGCAACGTCAAGGAATGTTCAAACTATCGCACAATTGCACTCATTTCACACGCTAGCAAGGTCATGCTCAAAATCCTACAAGCTAGGCTCCAACAGTACGTGGATAGAGAACTGCCAGAAGTACAAGCTGGGTTTCGAAGAGGTAGAGGAACTAGAGATCAAATTGCCAACATTCGCTGGATTATGGAGAAAGCAAGAGAATACCAGAAAAACATCTACTTCTGCTTCATTGACTATGCTAAAGCCTTTGATTGTGTGGATCACAATAAATTATGGCAGGTTCTTAAAGAGATGGGAGTACCAGACCACCTCATATGTCTCCTGAGAAACCTGTATAAGGGTCAAGAAGCAACAGTTAGAACCGGATATGGAACAACTGATTGGTTTAGCATAGGAAAAGGAGTACGACAAGGATGTATATTGTCACCTTGCTTATTTAATTTATATGCAGAGTACATCATGCGAAATGCTGGCCTGGATGAATCACAAGCTGGAGTTAAGATTGCTGGGGAAAAGATCAATAACCTCAGATATGCAGACGATACCACTCTGATGGCAGAAAGTGAAGAGGATCTAAAGAGCCTCTTGCTCAGGGTGAAAGAGGAGAGTGCAAAAGTGGGCTTGAAGCTCAACATCAAAAAAACTAAGATCATGGCATCTGGCCCCATCACTCCTTGGCAAATAGAAGGGGAAGTCGTAGAAGTAGTGACAGACTTCACGTTCCTAGGATCCCAGATCACTGCAGATGGTGACTGCAGCCATGAAATTAAAAGACGCCTGCTCCTTGGGAGGAAAGCGATGGCAAACCTAAACAGCATGATAAAAAGCAGAGACATCACCCTGCCAACAAAAGTCCGCATGGTCAAAGCAATGGTATTCCCCGTAGTAATGTATGGCTGTGAGAGTTGGACTATAAGGAAGGCCGAGCGCCGAAGAATAGATTCTTTTGAACTATGGTGCTGGAGAAGACTCTTGAGAGTCCCTTGGACTGCAAGGAGATCAAATCAGTCAATCCTAAAAGAAATCAACCCTGACTGTTCCCTGGAAGGCCAGATCCTGAAGCTGAAGCTCAAATACTTTGGCCACCAAATGAGAAGGGAGCATTCACTGGAGAAGACCCTGATGCTGGGAAAGATTGAAGGTCAAAGAAGAAGGGGACGGCAAAGGATGAGATGGTTAGACAGTGTCATCGATGCAACGAACATGAAATTGAGCAAACTTCAGCGGACAGCGGAAGACAGGAGGGCCTGGCGTGATCTGGTCCATGGGGTCGCGAAGAGTCGGACTCGACTGTGCGACTGAACAACAACAATGCCAAATAGAAGCAGTTCACAGGGAATTTCTACAAACTCCACATAGGCCCCTGCAGACAAAATAAGGTCTGCAACAGGACTCCTGCAGTAATTTTTGTTATGCAAATGCTTCACAACCATAATGAAATGATTCTTTCAAAGCCAATAAAATAAAAAAGTGACATGGAGTGCTTTGTTAAGAGGAATTTGACATAAGCTAATAAAATTTCTTGATTCACCCACACAAAAACAAACAAACAAACCCTGGTTGAAGGTGTGTGGATATGCTAGTCAACAAAACTCAAATGAATGCAAACTCATTTGGTGCATGGAGCCAGCCTGACACCACTAGCATTCCCAAACAATAGTTTGGGCCAACATTTTGTGAGCTGCCTTAAATCTTAGTAAGTAAGGTGGACTGGGAGTAAATATATACATAATTTTAAGGGAACCAGTAGAGGAGTGTGTAATCCAAGATGTGAATTCCAGGATCCCTTGCAATGATGCTGAAGATGCTGGGTTTTCTGTTTCTAGAACTGAGGAGTAGGACAGCAAAATGCCTTGAATTGGACTTTTTGGTGTCAGTATAATATGCTTTTTTTCAGAATTATTTTTAGCAGGATTGATTTTGTTCAGTGTGGAGTAGTGAAGGGAGTGTCAGACTAGGATCTGGGAGACCCAAGTTCAAATCCCCACTTGTGCCATGGAAGCTTGCTGGGCGACCTGGGGCCAGTCACTCCTTCTCAGCCTAGCCTGCCTCACAGATTCACTTTCGACAACTCGCAGATGAACACATCCCATCAAGCTCTGATGGTTGTGTCTCAGATTGGGGTGGCAGGGAGGGAGATCGGGTGTTTTTGACCTCCCCCTGAAGCCCTTGGAGGGGCTTCTAGCCTGGAGCACTGGAGGAGCCGCACCTGAAGCCGTGGTTTGGGGGCTGAGGCTTTCCTTAGCTCCATAAGGTCCCGCCTCCCCAAAGCCAGCAATGGCAACCAGAGACATTACCGGACCAGAGCGTGCAAGGACCTAATTTAAAGTGACTTTCCCTGTTATGAAGACATCTGCGATAAAACGTAAGTGAAGAAGTCTTCAAAAAGAAAGACAAATGGAAAGCAGGAGTGGGAATCGACAGTGAGACGGCAAAGCTACACAGGCAAAAAGGGGGGGAGGAACCTCTTGGAGGGAGAGGAGGAACTCTACCCTAGAAATCAGCGTTAAACTATCGAAACGAGACGCTAAGCCGAAACTCTACTGTTAGAAACCCACCCAATTGACTCTGAATGCAGTGGGCCTTATTATACAGTGCGTAGAAGAACCTTAGAACTTTTACCATAACGTAAACAATGATGCAGCAAGGGGGGAAAATGGCGACCAGAGTAAAAGGGACAACAGAAACTGCCAGCACATCATCACTGGGTACAAGGTCAGGAGCTACTTCCAATATTGCTGACACGGTTTCTGAAGCCCTGAGCCCCCTGCTGGATCAGCTCACGAATCTCAACAAGAAATTTGATGATTTGCAACAAGAACTGAAAGAGACTAAAGTAAGATCAGAGAAGAATGCCAAAAAGCTAAAAGAGGTTGAATGTAAGTCCAAAGAAATGGACCAAAGGATGGATTTAGCAGATAAAGAAAGAGCTTCCAGAAAACAACAACTACTATAACTACAAATGGAAAGATCTCTATATGTCTTAAGATTTCAAGGGGTCCCAGAAAAACAAGGTGAGATTTTAAGTGAAGCACTGCCCCCGCTGATTAACAGCAAACCTGAAATATTGCAAGTGGATATGGACATGATTTACAGAACACATTCAGAGTTTGTGAGGAAAAATGATCTTCCAGGGGAAATATTTGTCATATTTGCAAGTAGATCAACAAGAGATTTAATACTCAAAGCAACAACCAGGACAGTATTAAAAATCCTTGAGGAAGACATAAAATTTTGAAAGATGTTCCACTTGAAATACAGAAGAAGAGGAAGCAATATAGAAACATCACAACATTTCTTCAAGGAAGCAACATTCAATATCGTTGGATTTTACCAGAAGGGCTGATTTTCAACTATAGCAGCAAAAAGGGAAAAATTGACTCTCTCACCAAAGCAGAACTATTCTTGAAGCAGCATCAGAGTTCAACAAAGAAAAACGAGAAAGCAGGGGAAGAAAAAACTACAGAAGAAAAAAGCGAACAACAAGAGATATATAGCAACAGCTCCTCCTCTACCTCGGTGTCTTTGGGCGAAATCTTTGACTCTGATTCTGATCTGCTGTTGAAATCATAAAAGTTTACACTGTTCAAGCTCCATTATAAAACTGCAAAATACCTGACTCATCTTGAAAGATTCTTATTTGTTAATATGTCTACATTAGCTACTATCTGGCACATGTGGTCAGCCCTGTAGGGACTACTGAAACACAATTCTAGAGATCACTGGTTTGATGGGCTGAATTGGGGCTTTTGACTTTGTATTAAAATGAGTTCACAAGACATGAACAAAAAAAGCCAGATGACATATGTACAGACAGCTCTGGTGATGCTAACTGGACACAGACTTTTCAGGAGGAGCTTAAACACAGAATTGTTGATGCAGTCAATCTGGCGGTTTGAGGAGGCTTTTGCTTCAATGCAAGATAAAAGAGAGGTTATACCAGTGCAAACCACAATTAAGATGGAGAAATCTCAGAAACAAACTTGTCAAGACACAGATCAAGACTGCAAGCAAGTGGATGCACCTCACAGAAGGACCCATACACAAAAAAGAAAGCCAAAACTGATACAGAAGAGCATAATGGAGCTACTAAAAGACAGACAAAAACTGAAATCTTCAAAGCTGTAAAGAAAGAAAAATACTCCAAAGAGAAATAGAATTCATGAAATCCTCAACACTTCAAGAATGGAATACAGATGGCGAGTCCTAAGAGAAAGCTTACCTACTTATAAGGGCAAAAGACACAGAATTAAAGAAACAAGAAAAAGAAGAAGAGAATGATGCTTTATAAATAAGAATGAGTTAAGGAACCTATTTGTATATGTAATCAGTTAAGACGGGTTAGGGAATACGTAAGAATATTTTTGGTGTACTTATAAAATTGCAGGGAAAAATTATGTATGTATAATGGATTAAAATTTGTTGAATCTATTTTTCTCTAAGGGAAGATCAATTTAAAACATTTAGATATGTTTATAGTAGATGAAATTTAAAAATGTATTGCAAATGTATAAACAAAATTTATTCAGGGGATCTTTGGACATGTGTAACTGATTAAGATTGGTTAGAGAATCATTTAGAAAAAATCATAGTACACATTGAAAGTATTTAAGGGAAGAGTAATTTTAAAATTTCTAGGTAAAGGTTTACAACAGATGATAAAACATTAAGAAATGATAAGAGAGCCTGTACATCAGTCTATGTACCTTTTGAAATTCCAACCTATATCTAAATGTACTTATAGAAAAATATAGCAGAATGCCTAAACAACACTTAAACAGAAGTAAACATATATTGTGAAAACAAGGAGTTGCAAGAATTATAATTGGCTTAAAGGTAGAAAGATAGATAATTAGATATGTATGTATGAGGTATTTTAATAGACACAAAGATGATATGAATAGTCTCATGTATGTTCGTTTGTCTTAAAATAATAAAATTGTTTTTAAAAAAGAGAATGGATTTTTCTTTTTAATACTGAGAAAACATTGAACAGGATTTTGAGAGTAGTTTTGTTTGTTTTAAGGTTGTGTAGAATATAACTGGATAGCCGCCAATTATACCGCAAATATTTAGGATCAAGGGGTTAGTATGACATATGGAAAACACGGACATAAAAGCCTACTAGTGATGAAAGGTGGGAGAAAAAGTGAGAGGAAGTATTATGAGGTGGGAAATTTAAATTTAAAAAAATTAATTTTGGTGTGAAGAAGGGACACAGGAAGGGAGGAGCTGGAGGACCTAGACATGCCATCACAGGATATGACATTACAGGATGCGATATCACATCCCCACTGAGCTCCCTCCCCTCCCCCAAGCATTGCCACCAAATCTCCAGGAATTTCACAAACCAGAGTTAGAAATCCTATCCAATCTGCCAGGGCTTCTTGTAGAGCCCATAGAGGATAATGGTAGTTTCAGCACCAGGCCAACAGATTCTGGTATTTACTCCAAGGATATATGTGATAGAATCCAGGCTAAAAAAGAACCCTTCAGAATACAGACATAATTGCCTGCTAGACTTGATGCTAGTCACTGGATTATGGGTGACTTCATAGGAAGACAGCAATTAGATCAGCACTCTCTGGAAATGCACTCCTACCATGCTTCTGTACTGCCATCAAGTTATTAGGAATAGTTTGTCCTGATACTTATCTTTGTTCATGTGTTTTCAAAGAAAGTTAAATTAATAATTGGGAGCTGGTTTGGTGTAGTGGTTAAGTGCACAGAGTTAACCGGGTCTGAGAGAACCGGGTTTGATTCCTCACTCCTCCACTCGCAGCTGCTGTTGTGACCTTGGGTCAGTCATGGTTGTCTTGGAGCTTTATCTCGAAAGAGCAGTTTCTGTCAGAGCTCTCTCAGCCCCACCTTACCTCACAAGGTGTCTGTTGTGGGGAGGGGGAGGGGAAGGAATTTGTAAGTCGCGGGGTATAAATCCAATCTCTTCTTCTTCTTCTTCTAATAAGAAAAATAATTCTTTATCTGCTTGATGTGGTACATTTCATTCTACTGCTGCATTCTGCTGCACGTGTAAACCAAACTGTAGACAATCCGTGTCTTTGGGTGAACCGGAGAGTAGCACTGCCAAGCTTCTCACTATGGGGACCACCTGTGGTGGGCAAAAAAATAGACCAAAAAACCAGATAAACCAACAACAACCACTAACAGGCTGAAAGCATGATGTCACTCCTGAGGAACTGGAAGTGATGACATGCTATTGCTGATGGCACATGCACCCCCATGCCCCTGCCCCTCCAGACTCCCACCAATTGCTGGTCTGAGCCTAGCCACCCTACTGCAGAGGCCCCTTTCTGTCTTCTTGGTAACACTTGGAGTGGCACCACAAGAGGGAAGTGTTGGGCTGAAATTTCATTTCTACTGTGAATTCCTTAAGCAGAGTAAGAAATTTGCCCAAGATCCTTCAAGAAGCCATTCTCATGTTCATGAGGATATAGGGAAATGTTGACCTTTGCCCGGGGACGAAGACTATAAATTACATGAACAAATTATTTTCTCCTGTAATGGAGAGCTAAGGTTGCCAGCCATATACCTGCAAACCCATAGATTTTAGCTGGTAGAGCCTAGAGAAGGGACATGTCATTAACACATGATGATACAGCCTCCCTCATTCCACTCTAGGACTTTCCCCACTCTCAGCGTCAAAGAGCACAGTGAACACTCTGATGTCACTTCCAGATGCCAGACTACACATGGAAGTGATGTCACAACAAATATGACGTGTCCCCCCATTTGTTTTCCTGTTGCTCAGGTGAGCAACCAAGCTTGGGCAATGGAGAGCAGGACGGGAGCTTGCCTGACATGGCCAAGCAACTGGCAATCTTACGAAGGGCCATTGTCCTGAACTGAAAGAGTCCTCTGGAGTAACTAATTATCCATATGTTTGTCCAAAGGGTGTGAATATCTACTCTGTGGGGCTATTTCAAGTTGGGATAATATCACTGGGAGAAAGGAATAACCCACTTGCCTCTTCATGTTTACTCACTGGTAGGGTTGCCAATTCCATAGTTGGAAATTCCTGGAGATTTTGGGTGGATCCTGGGGAGGCAGGGTTTGTGAGGGAGCTCCCCATTTAAAATAGTCATTTTCTCCAGAGGAAGTGATCTCTGGAGATCAATTGTAATTCTGGGAGATCTCCAGGCCCCACGTGGAGGTTGGCCATGCTGTTACTCAAGAATAAGTCCCACTTATTTCATTAGGACTTACTCATAAGTAAGTGTACAGAAGATTGCAGCATTAAGACTTGGAAGTATTTTCAAGTGTAACCCTATTACTTTCCCCTTAGGTGATATATTTCCCCCCTATTTAAAAAACAACAACACAAAACCAGTTTGGAGAAATGTCTCCCTTGGGTATGCACCCAGAGAGCAAAAGGTCATAGAGCATGAGCAGTTAGCAAAGTGGATTCTGTATTATCAATTGCAAAGGCACATTCTTTAGTCAGCCTCACAAGCAACAGGAGGGAAAAAGTTTACAGCTTGATCTGAGAGTGCTGATGATGACCTCTCTGCAGGTACCTCGTCAGCCCAAGGCAGGGAGAAATTGCAGATTAGAGTGTCCCTATTATTATTAGAATGGCCCTAGTATTAGCAAATATTATAACAGAAAGGAATTTCAAGTTGTTGACAATGTTTATCTGCTTACAAGTATTTGTAATTGATATATTATTTAAAGGTAAGCACTAGACTCTGAAGAACAAAGCTTGAGTCCAGCGGCACCTTTAAAACCAACAAAGTTTTATTCAAGGTATAAGCTTTTGAGTGCAAGCACACTTCTTCAGATATTCTTCAGATACTTCAGACTCTGAAGTCAGCCTGGCCAGTAGCAGGAGGGAAGGTCTGCAGCCTGGAGCTTTGCCTGAGAATATTGTTGTATTAGCATAGTATTATCATAAGGCCAAGCAAAGTTGGATTTATGCAAAAGCTAAGTAGGGCCTCAGATTATGAGGGGCCTCTATGTAAAAAAAAAATACATATATAAAATGCTATGGAGCCTCTTAAACTTGACATTGTTTAGGGGCTAATTTGGCTCATTTGTTGTGCATTTAAGCAGCCCGCGGGCTTGCCCTGTATCTCACTTTCTGAAATCACTTAGTAAAGGTATGAGCTGAAATCACTCAACAATGCGTCAGTCTCAGTACTTTACAGGAGCCGAGTTGGTGCAGAAAGGAAACACAAAGGCTGGGAGGAGGAGGTGGTGAGCAGGCAAATGACAGGGTGGGCTCTCAGACTGGGGGTGTTGGAAGTTTGGGAGGGGGCGTTGTCACTCTGTACGCTCCTGGCTAGCTACAGCCCTGTTTGGATCCCAAGTTCTGTTTTCATGGGCAGAAGAACTTCCTCCTGAGAAGCATGACTTTTACGCGCGCTCTCTCCTTCAGCAGCCTCAACTGCCTCCTGAAGTGCTGCA
Source organism: Gekko gecko (assembly GCA_029375565.1). Lineage (NCBI taxonomy): Eukaryota > Metazoa > Chordata > Lepidosauria > Squamata > Gekkonidae > Gekko > Gekko gecko. Next base: position 125,074,553 of record JAPDNY010000001.1, on the reverse strand, counting down.
GCGGGGAGGGGGGATTTGGGATCCTTTTTTAAGGATCAGCCAAAATATACTGCAAAACAGGGAGGTTTCCCCAGGACTTTTCATCATGCTTGCTGAATGCACACAAAGGAGACATGATCATGAGATTTCAGAGCATAAATAACAGTTAAACTATGCAGTTAATTGGATGTCTCTCAGGCACTAATCCAAACACAGAGAACCTTTATAAAGCAGAATATAAACATTTGATTTGCAAATAATCACTCTAGAATAGGCTTGCAAGATGTCCAGAGTGTGGTTTCTGCTTCAACTTGGGGGGGGAGTTTTCACGTGTGTGTGTGTGTGTGTGTGTGTGTGTATGTTTTGCATTCAGAGTAGTGGAAGAGAACATGCTAATCCTTACTATGCCTCTCCCAAGCTCTTCTTTTCCACACCCCCAGCAAGTTTTCTTCCACACTCAATCATTCTCAGCTTCCCCTTCAACAATCTTAAATGGCATGCAATTGCAGGCTCTAAATGGCAGCTTCCATTTTATGCAAAGCAAAACCTTAACCAATGCCTCTTTTTGCAACACAGTGAAGAAAAAGTTCACTTTCAACTTGGACACATGGAGAAACCACAGACACAGTTGTAGTGATCAGCATAGTTTACTGGTACACAACTAGAATACAGAATACCGGTTGGGTGGCCAACTATATACAGCACCTGGGAACACCCCTAGATCCTATTAGTAAGTTTAAACCTCCGGCCACCCTATTGGTTCCCCAAAGGAAAGTTCAGGAGTCTAGTCCCTATTGTTCCTAGGGCGTTACGCTCGGTGTTTACTTGCTGGTGCCTAGTGGCGGTCAGCAGACATAACACCCCTCCCCCCATAGTTCAGACCCCCCCTAAGTTACATAGTCCTGAAGGTACAATGGTTGCATCCGCTCCCGTGTAGACCGCCTGGGGACTGGCACTGGAATCTCGGGGGCTTTTGCCGGGCTGCTCGCTGGAGGAGGCAGCAAGGCTTCTGCCGGTGTCCATGTGGTTGCGGGAGTGTCTACCTCGAGGGTGGCTGCTGTGACCAGGGCCGGCTTGCCCACTAGGCGCTCGCCTAGGGCGCCGGCCCTGCAGGGGCACCAAAATGCCCCCCGCCCCCCCCGTGAAAAGCCCCCTTCCTCCCAGCACCGGCAGCCCCAGCTTTCCTGGGCGCTTCATGGCTGCTGAAAGTCCCTGAGCGTGACAGGCGATGGGCGTAAGCGGCCCCCCCCCCTTGGGACACAATCTTTTGAGGGTGGCCTCGGATATGACCCCTCGATTTTAACCTGGACTTGGATCTTGGGGTGGGGGAGTGGCCAGGGAGTCACAGTACCTGTTCAGTCGATGCGCTGGTGAGGAACTAGAGGTCCTCGTTGGTTGTGTCCTCCTCATACTGGGCATTAGCCCTGCGGCGTTTGTGCGGGCACCTTTGAAGCAGCATACCTTGACGATGTGGCCTGTGCATCTGCAGCCGCGACATGGGGCACCCCGGAACCTGCAGGTTTTCCATTCATGCCACTCCCCACAGCTAGCACACTCCTGGGCGGCGGAGTTGCTGGTATGGTTCCCTGGCCAGTGGTGCCTGGACGGTTCTCGGGTGCGGTGGATCTCCTCATCCTCAAGGTCGCCTGGAAGGGTGGTGGCCTTGTGCACGGAGGTGGCTGCCAGGTGAGACCTTTCCCATGCGGTCGCTGTGGTGATGGCCGATGTGAGGGTAACCGTCTCACCCTCCATGATGCACCTCCTCAGCTTCTCTTCCCGGAGACCCGTGATGAAGCGGTCCTGGAGGGCTGTGTCCAAGGGCGCTTCAAACTTGCACTCGGATGCAAGGTGGCAGAGCTCTGTGAGGAACTGCTGTATAGCACTGCTGTCCTCAGTACAAAAAGCTCCTTATAGTGGTGGAAGACTTGTGCCACACAAAAAAAAATTAGCCTTTAGTGGAAAAAAATTAGGATGCAAACCTATATCTTTATAAATACTATACACTTTTATTTTAAAAATGTTCTTTTACAAACAAGAAAGAATTAGAACACAAAGGCAATAATTTTTTTTTTTAAAAAACTTAGCGTTGATGCAATATTTAATCCTCAGTATGTTTGACTTTTAAACAAGATCAAGAATTAGACACTGGATGCAAAGAAACTAATAATAATTGGATTTTTTTTATCAAAGCTTAGCTTCACAGCTGCCAGATTACTACAAAAAAGAAACATTTTTCTCTCTCCACATTGTTTCCTCTGTAAGATTAACATTAGCACTTCTTCCTCTGCTGGATCATTTATTTTTTTCCACTTACTGTTTTTGACATCAATAAGAACGAGCTCAAAAATGCTGTATTCTTGCTGTAAGAATTAACACATGGGGCCTGGTTTAAAGCAATCAGTCCATAAGGCTACTGCAAATTGAGATGAGAGAAACTGCCTAAAGGGAATTGAAATTGGTTAGGCCCTTCTGCTGTGGCCACCTATGTGAACCTGGAAAGGGAAAGAAGGGGAGGTGTATACCAATGTAAACCCATGCAGCCAGCTGAAAATCACCGCCAGAGGCCTTCTGGCGCAGGCTATACCCTTCCCCCATCTCACATTGAAGCAGCTGGCTGACAAAACACTGGGAGCTGGGAAGGGGGAGCTGGACAGGATATAAGAATAAAGACCTCTACAGATAAGCCTACTTGTCTCTTTTCCTTCTTACCTTTCAGCTAGACTGTGTTACCACTGCACTTGTGACAAGCGTCTTAATTTTAAGCATACTGTTTTTTTGTGTTTCCCCAAAAAGGAAGTTTCTTCATCAGACTACATAGGATTGCCAGCAGCAATGTTCACGTAGAACCACATCTGGGTTTCATTCAGGCCTACTAAAAGAAGTAGTCAAATTGATACTGCTGTGGGTTATGATTGATGACAATAATAATATTGCACCTTTATTGTACAGAGGGCTTTGCACTTATTCCTCCAATGAATACTGAAGTGGATTAATATTATTCCTGTGCCTCATAAGAGGTCATTACTGTAATTGCCAAATAGGTGGAGCTCAATGGCTTGTTGAAAAGACAAAAGGATGAAAGTCTACATTGCTCTAAATTTCCTTAAATACTTGTTAGAAAGGTGACTAAAATTCCTATCAATCTATCCATTTTGCCTTCCTTCCTTCAAAACAGCAGCCAAGCTTCAGATCTCTTAGCACACGTGGAAAGTATTTTTCTTGGTACTGACATTTCAAAAGGGGCACAGGACATTGTGCTTGTGGAGAGGCCAAAGCTGTTAAAATGCTTTTATTCATGTCCCTTCTCTCAGAACAGGTGCTCAAAGTGTTATGTCTGTTCAGTAATGTCTCCAAGTCAAATTCCAAAATCTGCTTCCAAATAGCAGTTAAAACACATTCCTATTCACTCCCACTTCCTACAAGCTAGATGTGCAAATTACACCCAATATAATCTTCCCTTTAGTACATTTGGTGCAAATCACCTCTGAATATCTGTTGCCTTGAAAACCCTATGGGTTGCCATAAGTTATGTGCAATTTGATGGCAAAAAAACAAATGGGTACACTACAACTGCAGATGCTAATGCCTTTGTGCAGTAAGAGCAACAAAAAGATAGAAACGCAAAATCAGTTTCAGACAAGACAAGAAAATACAAGGAACGTGAGACACATGTCAGCTGTGCTTCATGTTATCCATACTTACCACTTCCAAAATCACTGTGGTAGAATAAGGTTGCTTTTTACAATTTTACTAACCTTTATTATTGTTTTTCTATTTTTACCTTACCTTTCTTCTGCAAAGCAGAAGTAGTTCCAGGGGACCCGCAGGTCCAATCATACCAATCTGGCCTCTAGTTTTATAAATCGGTCAAGGCCTTCTGTAGTCAAGCAAGAATACGGTAATTTGGGAGGCAGATGATCAAAATCAAGATAAAAAATATTTCAGTACAGAGACTGAATCTGTGGAAACTAATTTTGGTGTAGTTTGGTGAAGTGGTTAAGAGCGGTGGATTCTAATCTGGAGAACTGGGTTTGATTCCCTATTTCTCCAGCTGGGTGACCTTGGGTCAGCCACAGATCTCTTAGAGCTGTTCTCTCAAGACCATTTCTCAATCAGAGCTCTCTCACCCTCAACTACCTTACAGGGTGTCTGTTGTGGGGAGAGGAAGGGAAGGAGATTGTAATTTTGTATACTTTACTCAACAATACTTTAATACTCAGAGTTATTCATTTGAACGCAAACTTTCTTTGTGAGATATTCTTTCTTTATCATTTTTGGAGCTTTTTGTTTATTTTTTTGAGTATTCTGTACTCAGGATTTTTAGCACATGCATGTAAGTCTTGGTTACTAGTTGAAATTAATGCTTGAAGCTACATAGTGTGTGTTATCTTCAGAGTACTCTGGGAACATTTTTCTTCTGAAAAGTTACAGAATCTCCATGACAGAAACTCAAGGATGCCTTTTACAACCTCGGGCTTTTTGTGTATAGTGCCAGGACTGCTATTAAAATAAAGCATTCTACCATTAAAGAGTTTCTACAGAAACTCAGTTTCCTCCATTTCTGAATTATTCTCACTTATGTAACTAAACAATTTTTTCCTGCCTTCAAAGGGGCTAGATTTAAAGAAAACACATTTTAATTCCACATTGGAGAGAATGTATATTTTACCTTTATGGCAGCAACAATTGTTTTGATTCCCCAGGGTGGATTCTCTCTTAAATAGATGACAGTAAACTTGCGTCTTCTGATCTTGTACCTGTGGAGCAAAATGACAGAAGAAAATTAAAGAGAACGGGAAAACAAAGCCTTCTGAAACCTTCAAAAAACTTCCATAATATTTCTGGCAAGGACTCACTGTTCTACCTTACTCCTCTCATTCTGGGGACTGAGTGCATGTTGTGAGCAAGCTCCTACTTGTAGTCCTGTCTCATGGCTTTGGAGTTAGTCCTGCACTCCGTCACTGATATATTGTGCCCCAGAGCATGTATCTGCCTAGAAATCTTCTCAAAACCATCTGTGTTTCTGTGGCAGGGGGCAAGAGTTTCCTGCACCCAAACTGAGAGAATATCTAAAGTTTCCCTCTTACACCAGGAAACACCCCTACCACCAGCTGCCTTAGAGTTGGAAGACATGACTGTTGTCAATAATGGCACCCAAGTCTTCCTCTACCCCCTACCCAACATCCTCTTCTTTGTGTTCAAACACACCTGCCCAAATGCAGCAGTGCTTGTGATTGGTTGGTGCTTGTATTGCGGCCAGCACATTGGTAAGGTTCTGTGACATTAAGATTCTCAGATCTGTCCTTAATCAACAGCAATACAAGAGAATCAGTGTGGATCACATGCTGGCCACCATTACATACTGTTGTGGTCAAATAACCTGAAAATGGCCATGGGAGAGAAATGAACATGCTTCCATGAAGCACAGACTTCCATGTAAATAATAATGCTGAATTCTCAGCCAACAGAAAGTCAGGAATGCTCGTGAATGGACAAAGTAAAATGTCTATAGGAGACACCAAACACATCAGTACCAAAACAGAGAGAATTTTTTGATGTGTAGCCACACAGAACATGTATTGATCAATCACCTTGACAGTGGGTAGAATAACAGGGGAAGGTAGAGGAACATAGATGTGACACACAACCATCAGCCCACAGCATAGCATGAATTCAGAATAGTGGGCGTGTAGTCCCATATAGAATATAAGCATGGGAATTTCCATGCTGGGGTTTTGTCAGCACTATAATGCTGCAAAAAAAATCCCAACAGATTTTAAAAAAAGTAATCTGCAGGATAAACCATGCATGTCTCTATGAAATGTAAGATGTCAAGAACAAATGTGGGCACCATACGGTTCTGAAGTTTCCTCAGTCATCTTTGGCAATTCCGGAGTAATGTCAGAGCCCCTGAAGAAATCAGTTCCCAATAACAGTCATTCAGAAGAATTAAAGTTTCTTGAGACATTGATAGGATCCAGACTCATAACATTCTTTGTTAGAACTGAGGTCAAGCGCATTAAGCAAGCGATTATACTGCAGTCAAACAGACATTAGGGGCTCTTAGCCAATCGCACTTAAGCTACAGCCCGTCAAACCAATGGCCTAATTTTCCCAGGGGAAAGAGAATACAGTGTAGGTCAGTGTAGGTCTCAAGGTTACATGGGCACAGATAATAGCAAAGAGTCCAGAAACAAAAGTAGACATTCTTGTTCGCACCCCCCCACACATCTCCATGGCAACCAAGCCTAAGAGCACTTGGTTGACAAGTAAGACCCCATGCCCAATAGGCAAGCCTGACAATGCAACTGATTTCTACAGGAATTTCATACCGCTGTCATTGCTATCATTGCATTGTAACAGAATCAATATTTCTTTTTCTAAAAAATGGCGGCTTTGTCATGGTGAGGCGTAGTGGTGGCGGGCAGATTTGTCATGGCAAGGGTTGGGGCTGGTGGGTGTGGAAAGCACAGGGCACTATGACAACACAAAACCAATGGCTGTGTAATGGGAAAGTAAGTGTGAATGCTGGAATTCCACACTTGGAAATGACAAATTCAGACTCAGGGCAAAGAAAACTTTGTGTAAAGCCAGGAAGCAGGGTGACAGGGAGGAACATGCGGATTAAATCCTGGGCATGCAAAATCCTTTGCGGAATCACTGGGTTGGTTCAGATGTTTGAGAATGCTAACACCAGGGTAAGCACTTTTGAGGAAACGGTCTGCAGACACAATATATATATTGGAAAAAATCCTATTAGATTTGAAAATGTATAGTACACATTCTAAACATTCACTGAACCAAATACAGTATTGTCTAAAGATGGGAAACTGCATTGGGGGCTTTGATTTTGCCCATACCACTACCAAAGAGAAAAGTTGCTAATCCCCTTAAAAAGCAGTTTGTTCACTAGAAGAAGAAGAAGAGATTGGATTTATACCCTGCCCTTCACTACCCAAAGGAGTCTCAGAGCGGCTTACAAACTCCTTTCCCTTCCCCTCCCCTCAACAGACACCTTATGAGGTAGGTGGGGCTGAGAGAGCTCTGACAGAAACTGCTCTTTTTCAAGAACAGCTGTGCCAGAACTATGGCTTGCCCAAGGTCATCGAGCAGGTGCAAATGGAGGAGTGGGGAGTCAAACCCAGTTATCCCAGATTAGAGTCCACACACTGAGCCACTACACCAAACTGGCACTAATGGTCTTTGTCTTAGCACTGATACACATATTAAAGGTAAAAGGTAAAGGTATCCCTTGCTCAAAAGCTAGTTCAATCCAACTCTAGGGGATGGTGCTCATCTCCATTTCCAAGCTGAAGAGCTAGCACTGTCCAAAGACGTTTCCCTGGTCATGTGGCTGGCATGACTAAATGCCAAGGCACACAAAACACTGTTACCTTCTCACCAAAGCGGTACTTGTTTATCTACTTGCAGTTTCTTGCTTTCAAACTGCTAGGTTAGCAGGAGCTTGGGCAGAGATGGGAGCTCACTCTGTCACACAACACTAGGGCCTCAACCTGCCGAACTATAGATCTTCCAGTCTGCAACTCAGTGTTTTAACCTCTGAGCTGCCATGGCCCCTGATACACATATTACTCATGTGTAAATATGCTTCTTTCCTAAATTGTGTTTGAGATTCTGTCCATACATACCTCATATTTAATGTGTGCATATAAACATTTTTTATTTATTTATTTTTATGACCATGAAGCTTTCACATGTTTAGTGTTGCTTCTTCTATGGGACCAACTAAGAAGACGATGTATAATAAGGCTGTCTGTGCAGCTGCTCTAACTAGCTTCCCCTGTGAAGGAAAATGGACAGCAGCTGTGACATGATTCCAGAGCTGGCAGATTTCCAAAAACACACGGCCCAGTAACCAGGCTTTGCACAGACAAAAGGATTGACCCTGAGTGAACAAAGATTTGTGCTCATAAAACTGTTAGAAGAGGATGCTGGGGTATCTAGTCTTTAACTGTATTTTTATTATTATTATATTTCTAAATACGTAATTTGGGAGACCCAGAAAATAGTGGCAGTCTGTGTATCAGCAGAAGTATAAAGGGCTGAGAATACATTTAACAGGTTTTTCAGAACACTGAAGTTCTTTCCCTTTATTTCCCCCCATCTTTTGATCTTTTTCGTTTGTACATCATATGTTTAGTTTTTTGGGGGGGAAATCTATCAGATTATTTCAGAAGATGGGGATTAATAGGAGGGCACAGTGTGATCACACTGGGGGGGAGTTCATGGTACTCTTGCGCATAGTATAGTAAATTATATTGACATCATGGTGCTCTTACACACAGGATAGTAAATTATGCTGATCATAATAGCAGTACAGTGTGCATTTTCCTTCCCATTAAATATCCATAATATGGACCATATTTCTGAAAGGGGAGATCTGAGGAACTTGAACCTCATCACTTCCCAGTTTACAAACAACCCGCTTAAAACTAACAATGCAATCAAGGCTTAGCACTTTTAAGTTCCATTCATTTCAATGGCAAAGCTAAGCACCTGCTGCAAGCTTACCCATAACTAGCAAGCAAAGACACAAAGGAAATTGTACAAAAAGTGCTTGTAATACATGAAATAACACATATATAAATAGGTGTAGGTATTTAAAGTCCCAGAATATTTTTTCTCCAGGTGTACAGACAAGGAAGAAGTCCGCACAGAGCCATGACAAAACTCTCCAAGCTTGACCACTTTGTAAGTACTCTGTAAGAATTGTAAGAATCATTCCATACCCATGGATTAGGATTTCCCAGCATCAATGTTAGGACAAGATTGCTTTCTACTTAAATGACACAATTGATCTTTTGATGTTCAGAAGAAGTTTTCCATGAAACAGAAGTTTACTCCAGAGAATTTCGTCACGGCTCTGTGTCCCGGCCCCGGCCGGGACCGCCCCTGCAGCTGCAGCAGCAACCCGGGGCCGCCGCTGCCTCCCCCCCCGGAGGCCGAGGGCAGCTGCAACAGGAGGCGAGCGTGGCTCCCCCCCTGAGCCCCGCAGAGGCACTTACCCGCGGCGGCGAGGCCCGATGGGGGGAGGAGGGGCCGCGGCCCACGGTGAGGGCGGCGGCAGGAAGAGCAGCGGACGGCAGGCTGAATGTAGGGAGAGCAAGGCCCAGGCTGCTGAACAAGCTGTGCCCCCCCTTGCGGCTGCCGGGCGGCAGGAGGAGCATTGGGAGGTCGTCGCCTGGCTGGCCCGCGCACCGGGGGAAGATCCAGGGACCGGAAGGGAGGGGGCTTGCCCGGCGTCCTCGGCTTTACAAGGGGGCAAGACGCAGAGGGAGAAGCCAGGAGGGAGTGCGGGGGTAATAAAAGATGGGACGGGCGAGGTGGCCGGGGAGGAGGACAACTGGGCTGGCTGGGACTGGCTAGAGAGAGTAAAAGTGTCCCAGTAGCTGTGAGCTGGAGAAGCCAGACCCAGGACAGGCAAGAGAGTGGTGGCAACCCTCTAACGAGACCTGTCTTCTGAGGCCGCTCCCCAGACCATCCGCAACCCCGGTACAGGCCCTCCTGGCCCATCCATCCAACCTGGGAGGGTCAGTGGGACCGCGGGACCTGGGGCGAACCCCAGCCGGCCACATCCTACAGGGGGCGCCTTCCCGTCACCCAGGGAGGGCGCCACACTCTGTGAAGACTTCTTCCTTGTTTGTTGTTAGCCTGCAAGGTGCATGTAATGCCATCTTGGACTTAATAGTTTTATAAGCAAGAGAAACCTGGACTGAGTAAACGGTGTGTAATAGGGACTGTATTGCATGGTGACCCAAAGTGATGCCAATCGGAGACATATCCAGCAGAAGGAAGCCTTCCTGAGATAATGTACCACAGTTCCTGAGGTTACCTGCCCACTTACCTACTGTAAGATGGACCAGTAAGACCCCGCTAAAGGCCGGAAACGGAATCCCCACCCCCGAACCACCCCGACCCAGGCACAGGACCTCCATCTTCGCCGGATTCAGCTTCAGCCAACTCAGTCTAAGCCACCCAGCCATGGCCTGCAGCGCCCGGTCAAGATCTTCTGGTCTGGAGCGTGACTGGCCGCCCAGCATCAGATAGAGCTGGGTGTCATCAGCATACTGGTGACATCCCAGCCCATACCTCTGGGCAATCTGGGCAAGGGGGCGCATATAGATGTTGAATAACATCGGGGACAGAACAGTCCCCTGAGGCACAACGCACTCAAGTGGGTGCCTCCTTGACTGCTGATCCCCTAGCGCCACCATTTGTCCCTGACCTTGGAGAAAGGAGGCAAGCCACTGCAGGGCGAGCCCCCGAATTCCCACGTCGGCAAGGCGGTGGACTAGTAGCTGGTGGTCGACCGTATCAAATGCGGCCGACAGATCTAACAACAGCAAAACCACCGACCTGCCTCGATCCAGATGCCTCCGGAGGTCATCAGTCAGAGCGACCAGCGCTGTCTCCGTCCCATGACCCGGACGAAAGCCGGACTGGAAGGGATCTAACACTGAAGCATCATCCAGAAAACCCTGCAGCTGTGTCACCACCGCCCTCTCGATTAGTTTGCCCAAATAGGGCAAATTGGAGACCGGCCTATAGTTAGCCAATTCGGCCGGGTCTAACAATGGTTTTTTCAAGAGAGGGTGGACCATCACTTCCTTGAGTGCCCCAGGGAACTGTCCCACCATGAGGGACTTGTTAATAATCTCCCTTAGGGCACCTCGCAATCCCTCATGGCCAGATTTAATAAGCCAGGAAGGGCGCGGATCGAGGCTGCATGTGGTTGGGCGCACAGCTGCGAGTAAACTGTCAACTTCCTCCAGGCTGAGAAGACTGAAGCGATCCAGAATCAATACCGAGGACGCGCAATGGGCCTCAAGCTCACTTACTGTTTCAACTGTGGTGGGGAGGTCGCGGCGGAGCATCAAGACTTTATCCGCAAAATAGCTCACAAAAGCCTCGCAGCCAATATCCAATTCCCTAGCATTTGGTCTGCCCTGCGGCAGAACTGTTAACAACCAAATTATCCTAAACAATTGGGCTGGGCGAGAGCTGGCTGATGCAATCTCAGCCGCATAGAAAACCCTCTTTGCGGTTTTGACTGCCATCTCATAGGCTTTCATGAACGTCCTATAAGATGTTCTTGTAGCTTTGTCACGAGTTCGGCGCCACCGCCTCTCTAGCCATCTGAGCTCCCGCTTCATCTGTCGTAGCTCCTGAGTATACCAGGGAGCTAGCCTCATTCAGGGGCGCAGAGGGCGCCGTGGAGCAATTTCGTCGATGGCTGTGGAGAGCCGACTATTCCAGTCCTCCACAAGCTCATCCAACGAGCCGCCAGGGGGCATCAGATCCCGCAGAGCTGTCTGGAGCCGCTCTGGGTCCATCTGGCTGCGCAGGCGAGCTAAAATACGCTCGCTGCCTAAACGGGGTTGGGGTGGCACATTCAGGCGAGCCCCTAGGGCATGGTGGTCCGACCATGGGACTGCCAAGGCAGTAACCCGGTCCACTGTCACCCCCGCCGCGAAGATCAAATCAAGCATGTGCCCCGCCTGATGGGTGGGGGTCGTTATATATTGGGAGAGTCCCAGTGCCGCCATGGACGACACCAGGTCCGCTGCCCGGTTGGAGGTCGCGTCCTCAGCATGGACATTGAAATCACCCATGACTATCAGTCTAGGGTGCTCCAATACCCAGCCTGCTACGGCCTCCAGCAGGGATGGCAGGCTATTGGCCGGTGCATTAGGCGGTCAGTACACCAGCCAAATCGCCAAACTCTCCCCGATCTCCCAGACCAGGCCAGCACACTCAATGCCTGTGATCCTCGGGGGCGGAAGCACCCTAAAGGAGTAAGCCTCCCGGATGAATAGTGCCACTCCTCCCCCCCGCCCCCTAGTCCGGGATTGGTGAAGGACCGAGAACCCAGATGGGGCCACTTGGGAGAGAGCCACTGTCTCCCCCTCTCTCACCCAGGTCTCGGTCACACACGCCAGGTCCGGATTCTGCTGCTGCAGAAAATCCCTTAGGGTCGAGGTCTTATTATTTATGGACCTGGCATTACACAACACCAATGCTGGAGAGGGAGTATAATTCCTAGCCCCACTGCCAACATCTCTCGGGATGGGACACAGGCTGGAAGAGGGCCGAGCTTCACCATTTCTCAGCCCACTTCGCATACTAGGACATGTGGCCAGCCTGGCCCAACCCCCCAATCCCCCTTCATAAAAGGGGGCACCCAGCCATGTGGTCTCTCTCTCCCCCCCCCACGACCTCTATATTCTCTTACTCTTGAACTTGTGGCTACCTTGCCCTAAGGCTCTTGGACTTAGCCAAAAATCCTAAATATAAATACACGTTGATGGGGTCTGAACTGGCAGAGACTGACCAAGAGAGAGATCTTGGAGTCGTAGTGGATAACTCAATGAAAATGTCTAGACAGTGTGTAGCTGCAATAAAGAAGGCCAACGCTATGCTGGGGATTATTAGGAAGGGAATTGAAAACAAATCAGCCAGTATCATAATGCCCCTGTATAAATCATTGGTGCGACCTCATTTGGAATACTATGTACAGTTCTGGTCACCACATCTCAAAAAGGATATTATAGCATTGGAAAAAGTGCAGAGAAGGGCAACTAGAATGATAAAAGGGTTGGAACACCTTCCCTATGAAGAAAGGTTAAAACGCTTGGGGTTCTTTAGCTTGGAGAAACGACGGCTGAGGGGTGACGTGATCAAGGTTTATAAGAGTATGAATGGGATTGAGCAGGTTGAGAAAGAAGTACTTTTCTCCCTTTCTCACAATACAAGAACTCGTGGGCACTCCATGAAATTGCTGAGCAGTCGGGTTAGAACAGATAAAAGGAAGTACTTCTTCACCCAAAGAGTGATTAACATATGGAATTCACTGCCACAGGAGATGGTGGCAGCTATAAGCATGGACAGTTTCAAGAGGGAATTAGATAAACACAAGTGGAGACCCGCAAGAAACTTGCGGGATGGTCATCCCATTCCTCACACCTTTGCTTCCTCCCCTCTACCCTTACCTATCTCACACTCTTTCTCCCTTCTGGGGGTGGAGCCATAGACTCAACCCTCCAAAGCAGCCATTTTATCCAGGGGGACTGATCTCTGTCACCCGGACAACAGTTGTAATTCTGGGTGATCTCCAGCCCTCACCCAGAGGCTGGCAATGGTAGTTCTCATGGAGGAAATGGCTGGTTTGGAGGGTGGAGTCTATGGCATTATACTGGTCTGAAGTTCCTCCCCTCCTCAAACCCCACCATCCCCAGGATCCACCCCTTAAATGTCCAGGAGTTTCCCAATCCAGAGTTGGCAACCCTATTTCCTTCCCACCCAAAACCCAACTTAACCTTTATCTGCCTTTATCTGTCTTCAGCTTTTTGTCTCCCCCCACCTCCCCCACAGCTTCTACCAAGGAAAATTATAGTCTTTCTCCACAGTGGGGACCAAAGCAGCTTACATTATTCTCACCTCCTTTTTTTATCTGCACAACAACCCTGTGAGGTTGGTTAGGCTGAAAGTATGTGACTGGTCCAAAATCACCCAGTCAGCTTCCACCGCAATATGGGGATCTGAACCTGGGTCTTGCAGACCCTACTCTGAGGCTCTAACTGCTGCATCACTGCTGGCTTTCATAGGGTGGCTGCTGAACAGCAGCAAGCAGCCAGGCCAAGTTGAGTCATGCAAATTAGGTGGTATCAAGTCACCCAGAGGGTGCTGCCTAGGGATGCCAGCCTCCAGGTGGGATCTGGGGATCCCCTGGAATTACTGCTCAGCTCCAGACTACTGAGATAACTTCCCCTCGAGAAAATGGATGCTTTGGAGGGTGGACTCTAGGGCATTGTACCCCACTGAGGTCCCTGTCCTCCCCAGGCTCCATCCCCAAATCTCCAGGAGTTTCCAGACCTGGAGCTGGCAACCCCACTACCCCATCCCCTTCCAGTGCCTGGCAACCCTATACTGCTGCCAGGCCTAGGGTTGGCAACCTCCAAGTGGGGCCTGGAGAGTGAACTCCAGAGATCTGTGAACAACAGAGATCTGTCTCCCTGGAGAAAATGGCTGCTTTGGAGGGTGGATTCTGTGGCATGATACCCAGCTGAGGCCTCTCCCTTCCCCAAATCCTGCCCTCCTTGCACTCCACCCCAAAACCTCTAGGAATCCCCCAGCCTGACCCCAAGGTGACCTCCCCCCTCCCTCCCTCCAAGGCCGAAAGAGGCCTGGAAAGAAAGGGCCCTTCCCCCCCCCTTTGACTGACAGAGCCAGTCAGAAGCCTCCTCTCCCCCTCCCCTCCAACGTTCTAATCTCTCACCATTGCTGCCTGGAGTCAGGTCCCTGCAGAGGCCATTTCAAAAGGCTTTTGGGGGGGATTCAACCGTCCCTGAAGGGATTTCCTTACTTTTCGGATTTTTCTACAAACCCAGGAAGTCTACTGACTATGTAGGAAAAGCTGTTGGGGGACAGTGAGGCCCCTGTTGGAGGGAATAGGTATCCGCACAGAAAAAAAAAAGTCTGGGATTAGAATATAAGATATGGAGCAGCGGTCCATCAATGGCTATTAGCCACAGGGTATAGATGGGAATTCTAAGTCTGGGACAGGTGATGCACTCTATTCTTGGTGCTGGAGGGGGCAGCAGTGGGAGGGCTTCTAGTGTCCTGGCCCCACTGCTGGACCTCCTGATAGCACGTGGTATTTTTGGCTGCTGTGTGACAGAGTGTTGGACTAGATGGGCCATTGGCCTGATTCAGCATTGGCTTCTCTTATGTTCTTATGTTCTTATGACTGCAGCCCGAGTCTTCCATGTGCTTTCTGCTGGTTCAGTTTGCACTCTCCATTTTCCTAGCATAATCCCCATTTTTCTATAATTCCCTTATTTTTCCATTTGGAAGCCTTCATCTCATCGGAGCAGGTAACATATAGCCCAACCAACAAATCTCCTGCTACTGAGAAAGTCTCTTGATCTCTCTAATTTTCCTAGAACCTGAATACTTGTTTGTGTGCTTGTGTATTATTTGCGTGTGAAGAAGACTACAGTAAAGACATCATTTTAAACTAACTTCAGCCTCCGTGTCTGTTACTGGTATCTCTAGAAGGGCAGGACTTCTGTATACACCGGTGTTAGCTCCCTAATTTGCCTATTGCCAATTAATAATCATAACTTCCCCCATACTGATAAGAAATTAAGGCAATTTGGCTGACACTGTACACCTGGAGAAAAAAATATTTTGGGACTTTGAATACCTATACCTATTTATATATGCATTGCTTCATATATTGCAAGCACTTTTTGTACAGTTTCCTTTGTGTCTTTGCTTGCTACTTGATTTTGGCTGTGGCCTTTTGTTATTTCTAGCAAGCTTACCCATAGCAATGAATGAGGCTTAGACTGGATTGGACCCCAGTCCTTTAATGGTAAGTAGGGCAGAGCTGCTTGGCTCTACTTCACTGTATACTGGATATTGTTTCTGCTGGAGCAGCACAAATCATTGTTTGCACTGCTCCAAGTAATCAAGCCACTAGACCTACAGTAGACACTGGGAATAAACCATTGAAAATCAAGGGCCCCTATGTAACTGGATTGTGGATAAGAGCCTGTGCATATTTGGGGCACCAATCACACAGCCATTGCTTTGTGGGTCAGCAGTTACCTTGTTCAGTAGAATTTAATTTCTGGCATGTAATTTATGTGCAGATTTAGAGATTAAGTTTTTACCTCAAACAACCCCTGTACTGCACCAGAGGCCTGACCCTCTCCACAGACCTCCCTGAAGAGAAAGGTCTGCTCAGTGTCACTAGGATAATACCTTTTTAAACCCTGCAGCTATTATCTCCTTGCTTATCTGCTTTCCCTAATAAGATTCTCTGAGGCTGCTCCTGTTGTGCTGACAGTAAAGAAGCCTGTGGTTGCTTGACTAGCAAGTGGGGCCCTGAACTGCAGCAAGGCTAAATGTCTTCTCCAGCTGTCCTTTTGAAGAGGTAAATGGCTGGTTTTCACCCAAGGACTGATCCAAAACTTAGTGAAGGGTATGGATGTCAGCCTCCAGGTGGGACCTGGGGATCATCCAGAATTACAACTCATCTCCTGATGACAGAGATCAATTCCCCTGGAGAGAATGGATGCTTTGGAAGATGGACTCAGTTTTTCTCCAGGCCAGTTTGGCTGGAGATTCTGGAAGTTTTTTTTTTGTCATTTTCTGAGCGTGGAACAGTGGCCACTGGGGGTGTGGGGGGTATTCGTGAATTTCCTGCATTGTGGAGGGGGTTGGACTAGATGACCCTGGATATCCCTTCCAAATCTATGATTCTGTTCTATGACATTGTGCCCCACTGAGGTCCCTGTCCTCCCCAGGCTCCATCCCCAAATCTCCAGGAGTTTCCCAACCTGGATCTGGAGACCCTACTCCCCCATCCCCTGCTGGTGTCCAGGGGAAATCTGGCAGCCCTAGCGAAGAGGCAAATAAGGCCAAGGCCAAGGCAATTTGAAATGAAACTTATTTTGTTACTTTTCAGGCACTGGAAAGAAGGTTCAGTGGCAGTGGCCAAAGGTCAGGGACAGGACTGTTACCTTCTTCCCTTCTTCCCAATTCTATATGTACCTTTAGGGTTACCACCCTCCAGATGGGGCCTGGAGTTCTCCCATAATTACAACTGTTTGCCAGACAACAGATATCAATTTCCCTGAAGAAAATCACTTCATTGGAGGGTGGGCTCTATGGCATTATGGCATTATACCCCGTTGAGTCCCCTCCCACTACCCTCCCCCAAATCTCCAGGGATTTTTCAACCTGGAGCTGGCAACCAGTTTTGTTACCATATTATACTACCACTCTTTTCTGTACAGTTATTACACAGTGGTATCCTTCCCTGTCTTTTGAGTTATGTATGAGTCAGGAATTAATTTATCTTAAAAAAAACCTACCCTAGATTCTTTTCTGGTTTAAAAAGATCACAAAGTATATATAAATAAGTCATTAAATAGAGCATCACTGAAATAGCATAAAATCACAACAATTTACTATAAATGTTAGACCAAATTCAGCATTAAAATGCCCTTGCTTTGAAATTCCTGTTTTACCTGATTTTGCAAGCCAGGATGCTGACCGTTTCCTTCCTCCCAGCTCAGACCCTGGCTATGCTGCATTATGAATAAAATAATAGACAATGGTAAACATCTGTCCTCTAAACATCTTGGGCTTGGGTAGAACTTTCACTAGCTGCCATTGAAACAGGAAGGAAGCCTATTAATCCACAATGTTTACTTTGGTTTGAGATTATAAACTGAGACAGTCTGACTCTAAATCACTGCAATGGGTGATAGCAGGATTTGGAAGCTATGGAATGTTTGGGGGTGACTACTGCAATGTTTCACCTCCCTTTTAAAATACAATGTCCTCTACCTTTATCATCCCACTTCTTCACTATGATATCTCATGCCTTTTGTTTGCATAGTTTTCCAGTTCTGTAATCCTAGTCCTACTTCATTGTTTATTGGAAGTCTAACTACATTGCTTTTTGTATTTTGAAATCGGCCTTGAGTCTCAGTGAAAAAGCTGGGATTTAAATGAAGTTAATAATAAAACAAGAAAACAAACTTTTATGGGAAGAGGAGAGATTTAGCTTAATACTGAGATAAATTTTAGGGCACTCAAATATATATAAATACATAGAATATATAAAAAATAAGCCTATACCAGCTGGTTTACCATTTTTTAAATGATCTCCATTAGAGAGCCAATTTGGTGTAGTGGTTAAGACTGGCAGACTCTGATCTGGAGAACAAGGTTTGATTCCCCACTTCTCCACATGAAGCCAGCTGGGTGACCCTGGGTCCGTCACAGTTCTCTCAGAGCTCTCTCAGCCCCACCTACCTCACAGGGCGTCTGTTGTGGGGAGAGGAAAGGATTGTAAGCCCCTCTCAGACTCCTTTGGGTAGTGAAAGGTGGGCTATAAAAACCAACTCCTCCTCCTCCTCCTCGTCGTCCTTCTTCTCCTTCTCTGCTTGTGAGTGTTCAGGGGCATCTGGTTTCCTACCATTAGAGAGAGAGTGCTGCACTAGGTGAGCATTGCTCTGATACAGCAAGGGATTTTTAATGTAAAGAACTAATGTTGGAACTTTATCAAAAGACCAAACAAAACTTTTGTTCATGCTAGATCGCAGAGAAATAGTTGGCCACAGTCTTCTCTTTAGTGCTCACCAAAAACCCTTAGAAAACCTTCATTCTGTTCATTTAGTGACATAACATTAGACAGATGTAACTGTTTTTTTCAGTCTAAGTAATGGAGCAGTCTATTCCCTATTCATCAAAAAAAATGCAACCTGGCTGCCTATCCTGCTCAGTTATAACAGATGGGGGCTGGATAAAATATTTCACATTCCTAGAACACATAATAATTTAAGGCATTAACCCTGCATAGTATAGAAAACAAGCCAAAATTTCTAGGCACCAGCATCAAGTTTTCAAGGAACTGGGATTTTCCTAGCATTCCTCAACCTACCTCCAGTATTATATTTCACAGATTGGAGCAACCTGCCATGAAAGCCTTCACCAGATTATGCTTATTGTTACTGAAAGGATAGACAAGGGGAAAGAGGGATAATTCTACCAACAGATTTGTATACTATTGCTGTTCTTTGCCTTAGAAGCCACACAATTGCTTGGCAAATGTGTGGTCCCAAACTCACCCCTGTGTTATCTCAGCACATCTAGGGATCATATACAGGAATAAAGGCAGTGGGAATAGAAAGTTCTAAAAAAACCCAAAGCCCCAATACACTCTGCTATACTCCCCTGCAATTTCCTAACTATTTTCCCCAGCTGTTTTCCTTGTAACATGCAGGGGTCATTTGGAGCAGGAGCGCACAGGAGCAGAGCTCCAGCAGTTAGAAGCACAGGCGACAGCAAGCCCCGCCCCCAGCTCCCAGCAGGAGCGCAAAGCAGCACATGTAGCATTCCTCCTGGACCCAGATAAGCTACTCTGGGACTGGAATGACAGCCCCCAGGGTGGAAAGACAGTCCCTAGGGGTGAATCCTGAGTGGTGGGTGTTGCCTTCTGACATACTTCCAGTGATGTCAGGGTGTGGGGCATATGCAAATAAGTTATGTTAATGAGTTATGCTAATGAGCTCCTGCACCTCTTTTTCTACGAAATGGCCCCTGGTAACATGTAGTTCCAGTTCTCTTGCTTGGTCTGAATTATGAACACTGTGAATGAGATTGGCCTAAAGTGATTCACCTGGAAGGAGTGAGGGCCAATGGCAAACAAATGCTAATATTTCACAATGGAAAATACTTGTCAGGAGAAGATTTGCTAGTTCAGGGGCTCATGAACAAAACATACCTATGTGTAAAGGAGCAGGTCTTGAGTTTAGAACCAGGGATGAGGATGGGTAAAGGATCGGAGGTTCAATTCTGGCCACTTCCTTTTTTTTAATGTAGTTTTTATATAGTTTTTGGTAAGTATTACATAGTATCTTTTATCCCGTACATTTCGTAACGGTTTATATCCCTTCTCCCTCCCTCCTCCCCCCTCTGCTTTTCCAATGCTTTAGTCCTTTATTCCCAGCCACGGGCACAAGGTCCGAATCTTGCACTGAATGTCCTTTCTTCCTTCTGTTGGTAACCACTCCAGGTAGGTCTTCCATTTCGTGCTGATTGCTGTAGTCCTGTCTGCCCATTTGGTCTTCCAGTTCAGTTTCTCAATTATGTCTGACTGTATGAAATCAAACAAATAATTATGCCAGATTTCTACTGTCAACTTACTCTTGTCCTTCCAACCCAGAGCAATCACTGCTTTTCCTGCTAGTATCATTGCTTTGAATATAGCTTGGTTCTCTTTACTTACTACTGGGTTCCCTATTATGCCCATTAACATTAAATTAAAGTTAATGGTCAGTGAAACTTTGCATGTTCTCCTTATAATTTGCAGTATTTTTGTCCAAAAGACACTGACCTCTGGGCATTCCCACCACATAGGGGGAAACCATCCTTTAGCCTGTTTACAATGCCAGCACCTGGGGCTCATTCCTGGGATCATGTTTGCTATTTGCGCTGGTGTTTTGTACCATTTTGTAAAGAATTTATGCTCCATTTTGTTAAATTTGATCACTTTAATTTCCTGTATTCCTTCCATTATTTTGCTTGCCAAGTTTCCTGATATCTGACCTTCTTTGGTCCAAGTGTTCTTTAGGTAAGATATTGTCGTGTCTATATTTGATATCATTTTCCTATAGATTTTCCCTGCTAGTCCTTGTTTTGATTTTTGCATCCCTTTGTATAGTTCTTCTATTGGTTCCTCTATCCATATTTTCTCTTTTTCCTTGATCTTATTAACCATACTATATAGGCCTGTTATTTTTAACCAATGTTGGTTACCTACCTCTTCCACTATCTCGTGTACTGGTTTTAAGTTACGTCCTCTAAACATGTCTTCCAACCTATAATAACCTTTAGCTTTAAGATATTCCCACCATTTATTCTCTTTTATTTCGCTGTATATTGATTCTAGTTGTGTCCATCTTGAGTTTCTTCTTAGCCATTTTGCTTGCCACTTGCTCCAAGATTCTAATGCTGAATGTCTGGGGCCTTTAATCAATTTGAGATCTTTTTTGTGGCTTTAGAGAAAATCCCGAATCTTCCTATATTGTTGTTTATCTCCTTTTCAAATCTAACCCATTTTTGCTCCTCCCCTTCACCTATCTCTAATAGTGACTTTATTTGGAAGGCTTCATAATATCTATTCAGCTCTGGGACTCCCTAACCCAACTCCTCTTTGAGACCGTGTATCAACCTTTTTTGAATTCTACACTTTTTACTGCCAAATATCCACTTTCTAATTGCTCTATTCCATTGTTCTAACCTTTTGTTATGGGCCTCTAATGGTATCGACTGGAATAAATATGTTAGTTTAGGTAATTCTGGCCACTTCCTTAACTATACTTGGTACCAGCCTGCATCAGCTTACCCCCCCCCCCAGTTTAGAAGAGACAGAGAGAGATGGGGCTTTTCTGCATGCTTGACTTACTCGTGATTTCCTTGGGAGTTGATCCACAAGCATTGGAATTGGTTTGAGTATAGTTCTTCCTCATGTCTGTCTGCCCTCTGAATTTTCAGTTGTGGAGTCAGTTTATTTTCCTTTCAATAATGAGGATTTTCAAGGGAGGGTGTGTCGTCATTGGTGGCATCACAGCACCACCTCCCCTTTTTAAAACAGCACGACAATAGCAATATATTGCTGGAGCACTGTAACAATAGGCATAGCAGGTTCTCAGAATTCCCAGCTTTCATTTTTTAAAAAAATAATTTTCTACCCTCTTCCCTTGCAGAGATATAAAGAAAAGGTCATATCTCCATGAGGGAAGTTGTTAGAAACTTACTTTGTTTTTTATGGGAATTCAGAGAACCAGCTAAACCTATTGTTACAGTGCTCTCGAGATATATCACTACTTTAGTGCCATTTTTAAAAAGATATCACTTGTCTTCAGCATGGGAGAAGGAGAAGGAATGGTTTGACCATGTCTATCCAGTGTGGTGTAGCAGTTAAGAGTGGCAGACTCTAATCTGGAGAACTAGGTTTAATTCCCCACTCCTCCACATGAAGCCTATTGGGTGACTTTCTCTCAAAACTCTCTCAACCCCACTTACCTCTTGTGGGGAGAGGAAAAGAAAGGTGACTGTAAGCCACTTTGAGACTCCTTAAGGTAGAGAAAAGTGGGATATAAAAACTAACTCTTCTTTTGTCATCAAAAAGTGGGCTGGAGGTTTGGTGGGAGTGGGCGGGACAAAGAAAACCAACAGAAACATTATGTGTGAGGAAAAAGTTGACTCAAAGTTTCCAGAAAAACAGTGGGGTAAGAAACAGTGGGGTAAAAGAACCAGAAAAAAACAGAAAAAACAAAAACCCTGAAGTGAAAAATTGAAAGCACAAAAATGTGTGCAGAAATCAAGGGATGAACTAAAGCAATATGGTGCCAGAACTGACAAAACAAAACAAGAAAACCATGTGGAAAAGCCTGGGGACAAAGAAAGAGCTGAAAGTTGGCTGAAGCACCATGGAGGGTGCTCTCTCTCTCTCTTTTTCTGGGGATTTGATGGGGAGCATCAGATCTGCGGTCTGGTAGGGGTTGCCTTTGCCTCCACACGTGTGCTGCTTGTCATTTTGTAAACAGAGTAGATTTTACAAGAATGTCACAAAAGTCCAGTGCTCTCTCTTCCAAAGGAAAGCCACCCCACCAATGCAGCTCCAGGAATTTCTTGCAGTTCAGAAATGTGGGGAGCACATATTGCTATGTATCCTGTAAATAAGTATCTACACACTTAAGTCTGCTTAGCTGGTGTATCTGGACTGCGTTTTAGATGTGCACAGATTCACAAGCGAGTTGCACAGTCTGAATAGCTCTGTTTGAATCTGCACCAAGTTAGTCATAGAGCCCAGTTTGATTTACGCTATGCTGAAGTGTAGCATATTCTACCTGCAACCCATTTTCTTGTGCTAGCTAGAGCCACTTCTAATGTAGTAGTTCAGCCAAATCTGTCAAAAAAAAAAAAAAAAGCACTATTGCTTCTGGCAGTTGCTGACCTAATTTGACATTGCCAAAGAAGGTGACAAGCCCTTCCATATACTACCTAGTTCATATCATACAAATCCAATTAAATTAAAAATCCCTTTGTTGTTTTTGGATAATTACTGTAACGTATTCCCTTCATTTATGAGAAAATATTGCTTCAGAGGAAGCAGGGAGCTAAAAATGTTAATAATCATTAAAACATTTTGTATCATCATTACCCATACTATAAAAATGTGTGCTTCTAAACTGCAGGGTACTACGATGTAAAGGCTGCCTGTGTGTCCTTGAGGTTAAATGCAGATCTAGGAAAGCTTGCACATCCTTCTTGTAACAAGCTTGGGCCTCATCTTAACTCCCCAGATGTTCTACAGCATAAGCCTTTAACATTTTGCCCAAAGTCGGAATGTACCTTTCTACAAGGCCATTAGTGCTCTGGTGATGAGCCACCACTGGTGAGTGCTTGATCTCTGCCAGTTCATAAACCTTCTGCATCAACATGGAAGTAAAGTTCGTTCCTTGGTCTGAAATTATCACGTCAGGCCACCCAGCAGTTGAACTAAACTCCAGCAGTGCCCTGGTGACACTGGGTGCTGAGCTGGAGCTCAAGGCAAATGCAGTGGGGTAACAACTTGAGTGGTCCATGATCTACAAGGCAAATTGCTTACCAGACTTGGATTTAGGCAGCGGGCCTAAGATGTCAATAGAAATCCACTGGAAGACTTCACTGGCAACTGGAAATGGACACAAAGAAAACTTGGGATGATCTTGTGGAATCCCACTCTCTCGCAGACTTCACAGGTGCTACTATAAGTCTGTACACTCTTAGCCACATCAGGCCGGTAGAAGGATTGAGTGATTTTAGCCAGTCTTTTTTATGCCCAGATGGCCTGCAAAAGAGATGTCATGCACAACCTTAAGAATTTCCTCTCTGTATTGTTGGGGAACCACGAGCTGATTAACTGGTTCAGTTCCTTCTGGGTGATTTTTAGGCAAGTATTCCCAATACAGGCGTCCCACACCACACAAACCGGGCAGTTATAACTCCATTCAGCTCTGGTGGCACAGCATCAACTTGCAAACAATAGTCCCTTAAGCTCTCACAATTAAGCTGTGCTTCCTTAAAAGCTGATGAAGGTCATAGGCTTACTGCTGCATCCATCTGCAAGGTCTCACAGTCAGGTTGTGCTTCCTTAAGGGCTGTTGAAGAATTTAAGCTCCCTGCAGCATCTACCAGCAAGGTCTCACCATCACGCTGTGCCTCCTTAAAGGCTGCTGTACTTGTGAGGCCTCCCTCCTTGGTTGGCTCTTCTCTCACAGCCCTTCCTGCCTGAGGGGCCATTTTCTTTGCTATGGCCAACTCATACCATGCTCAGCTGTGGGTTACGGCTTTCTATTGAGCCAGGTTCCTGGCACTGCCCATGCAGTGAGTCTGCCTGTACAGCAGGTCTCCTACAATCAAGGATTTTCCATGAACCAACACAGGCAGGTCACCTTCCCAGTCACAAAACTTTACTTGCACTAGGGCCACAGGCTGATTGGAAATTTCTGTGTTGTAGGTTTTAATGGGCATTTCTCCCATCCACTTAATCGGTTCCATTAAAGCACTTCTCAGCATGGAGCTGAAATCTAAGCCCGTGTTCATAAGAGCAGGCAGGAATGTGTCCTTTCCCACAATAGCACTGCCTCCCCTAAGCTCTTCCAGCCATAGCTTCTGAGCAGTGGGCACAAATAATTTGATGGAGACTACCTTGGTCATTCTGCCTCAAGGCGCTCCCTCCCCTGAGTTGGCATCAGATTGCACTTCCTCCTGAGCAATCAGCTCAGATTTGATCACTTTGGATTTGATCACTATATGTCACACCCAGGGCCGGTGCCAGGCTTTTTGGCGCCCTAGGCAAGGCTAACTACTTGCGCCCCCCCACACACTGCTAGCCAATTTTCAAAAACAGATGAATTCTAGAGAAAATTAAAAGCACAAAACTTGACATTGCTGTTTTTTTTTTAAAAAATGTGAGAATAAGTAAAATGACAGCCTTTGCTTTTCTTTCTCAGAAAACAGTTTTAGCACACAACTCACCAAACATTTTGAATAATCCTGTGAATTGTGATGTCAAAAATTAAGGCTCTTGAATGCTTCCATTTCAGGCACCTCAAAATCTCATTTTGTGTGCCTTTTCCTTTGCAGATTTTGTCACCGATTCCTTCAGGTCAAGTGCAGATGCTTCAGTGTGTTCAACTGATGTAACTGCCAAACCAAATAGTCTCTTTTGCAGCACTTGTTCTATAGTTCTCTCAGTTTTGTGATTCTTGATGTCAGATTTGTGTCCATTTACCCTTTGGTGTAGGGTTTGACCTGTATGTCCTATGCAGAGAACTGCAATTTACACATCCTACTGTATCATTATCCCAGTCTTGCTATTTTTATTACTCAGTTACTTATTCACCTTGACTCTAAGAATCTCTTCCTGACAACTAACTCCCTCTACCTGCATGTAATATCTGAGGAAATCTATTTCAATGTATGTGAAGAGGTGTGCATATGCTAAGAACATAAGAACATAAGAGAAGCCAATGTTGGATCAGGCCCATCCAGTCCAACACTCTGTGTCACACAGTGGTCAAAAATACCAGGTGCCATCAGGAGGTCCACTAGTGGAGCCAGGATACTAGAAGCCCTCCCACTGTTGCCCCCCAAGCACCTAGAATACAGAGCATCACTTGCCCCAGCCTGAGAGTTCCTATCGATACCTTGTGGCTAATAGCCACGGATGGGCTTCTGCTCCATATGTTTATCCAATTCCCTCTTGAAGCCATCCATGCTTGTAGCCACCACCACCTCCTGTGGCAGTGAATTCCATGTGTTAATCACTCTTGGGGTGAAGAAGGACTTCCTTTGATCTGTTCTAAGCCTTCTGCTCATTCATTTAATGGAGTGCCCATGAGTTCTTGTATTGTGAGAAAGGGAGAAAAGTACTTATTTCTCTGCCTGCTCTATCCCATGCCATGCATAATCTTGTAAACCTCTATCATGTCACCCCTTTGGGGATTTTGAACTTAGACTTCCCAGATAGTAGGCTGATACTGACCACTTAGGCAAACACATAGCCCTCATGCTGTGTCAGGATGCCTTTTCATGTTCTTGACCAGCACATGAAGCAACTTATGTACAAAAAGTTGCAATGCCCAGCCATTTCATGTTTTCCCCTGGGCCCTAGGCTCAGAACTCTGAGCATGAAATTTCTGTAGTGAATGTCAAAAAATCAAAAGTAGGTTTGCAGCTTAAAGATACACCCTTGAAGAGTCTCAAGATTGCAACAGCACAGACATTCTGATGCAATAATTCAGAGCAAGGGGTGTCAGTTAAATGAACGAAATATTACAAGAGTGCTAATGTTTTAAGCATGTTTTAAAGTTAAAACTTAACTTTTTAAGCGAGAGCCTGCAGCCAGTTGGAGGGGTGAGAAGGCCATCTGGGGAAGGCTTCTGAGGAGAGTGAGGCTGCAGCACAGGCTGGGGCCCTTCCGCCCTTCTCCCCCCCCCAGGCAAAGAGTCCTAGCTCACCTCCTGTGCGGATTAAAAAGTTTCTGCGCAGATCCGCCCCCACCTGCTCTGGTGCCCAAGGCACACTTCCCGTGCCCAGCCTAGCATGCAACTGCTGCTGGCAGGAGCCTTGTTGATGCGATTTGGCTGCCTGCCTGCCCCAAACCCAGCACCAGCACCAGGCCTGGCACCTCCTTGCCCATTCTCCCGGTGGCAGCAGCAGCAGCTCTGGCAGAGGAAGCGGCACCTGTGTGGGCTACGGGCTGCGTGGAGGGTTGGCTGGCTCCATGCTCCCCTCCCCCCCGTGCTCCGAGTCCAGCAGCTCCTCAGCTGTAAGGAGGGGGGAGGCAGGGGAAAGGTATGCTGGGAAATGTAGTTTAAGAGGGCTGCTGCCGCCGGGCCAAGCAAAGTCAGCTAAAACCTGCTGGCTCAAGTGCTTGCTGGGGGCGCCGATGGCCTCGGCAGAGTGGCATTTGCTGGGGGCACCGATGGCCTCGGTGGGGCGGCAGCCCAAGAGCCAACAGAGCTGAGGGGGAGGGGCAGCAGCAGGGCAGAGCGGTGCCCTTCTACCTTGGCACCATAAAGCGACTGCCTTACTTGCCTCTATAAACACTCTGGCCCTGGTCACACCAACATAAAAACTGGCACAATATTGTGATTTTGCAAAAACAGCCTGCTTATTCCTCCTTTTCTGTGTTGGATTTAATTGAGACCACTGGGCTGAAAGATGATTGCCCCATTTAACACCATTCTTCAAGAACTTCTTGCAGTCCCTCTTCTTCTTGGTTTTTTTGTAAAACCCTCCTAAAAAGGAGAGAATTTTATTGCTTTTTATATAGAAAGGAGGAGGGTATACAGTGGGACAAAGAAAAGAGGTGAGTGAAGACTATTAGTATATTAATCTTTTTGTTAGTATATGTAAAGTTCTTGGCTTCTACCGTGGTTGACCAATCTTCTTTTCATCTTACTGTAAGTCCAAAACAAACCTGTTAAGTAGATTAGTAAAGCCTTTGGGGGTTAATTGTTAGTATACCATCTTTGCGCTCCACAAACAAATGTTCATATTTTGGGATGTCTTCCTTTCAGATCTCTCAAGTTATATGATGGGCCCTTCTTTGCTTTTCCATCTTCTGATTCTTCCTCTCCTTCCTCTGGGCCACTGTCTTCTTCGCTGCTTAGCATTGTCCATTTGGCGAGTTCTGTATCTTCCTCTAAACTGGCATGCCTTTTCAGAAATTCTTGAGCTTTGAAGACGGAGTCAATCTTCTCTCTTTTATCCTTAAATTTAAAGACCAATCCTTTGGGGATCCACCATTTATAGCTAATTTGGTACTTTTGCAAAAACAAGGTCAATCCTTTGTATGCTTTCCTTTTCATGCGAATTTCATATGGAACATCTTTTAGGATCCTTATATTCTGCTCACCAATCTTCAAGGGCATTGCTGAAGTCGCTCTTAGAATTTGATCTCTGGTACGTTGCTTAGTAAACTTGATGACCACTTCTGCTGGCAAATTATTTTTCTTTGTAAAGTTGGAATAGGCTCT
This sequence comes from Gekko gecko, assembly GCA_029375565.1. Classification (NCBI taxonomy): domain Eukaryota; kingdom Metazoa; phylum Chordata; class Lepidosauria; order Squamata; family Gekkonidae; genus Gekko; species Gekko gecko. The sequence goes on along the minus strand of JAPDNY010000001.1, from coordinate 125,046,939 downwards.
ATAGGCCATATCCATCTCTTCACTTAATTTTTGCGCTTCTATGCCAGTTATTGGTGCCAAGGCATTCGCCAAAATACATCTGAGATCTTCTTTCTCCTCTTCCTTTATGCCCTGAAAGCGGAGAGTCAGGTTTGATTTTTCCATCTGAAGCATTAATATTTTTTTTTCTTGCATCTCTTGATGTTTTTCTATTTTGCTGACCTTTTTCTTAATTTTTTTGGTGTCTTCCGTCGAGATCAGACATTTCTTTGCGATCTCCTCCATCTTCTTAGCTGTATCTGTTAACTGTTTCTGTTGATTACTGAGCACACTTTCCATGTTACAAAGAGTTTCGCTGATTTTTTGCATTTGATCCAGCAGAGGGCGCTTTTCTGTTGATTGACAGTTGGCTCCAAGGGGAGGGTACCAGAACTGGAAGTTCCTCCCAGCTTCTTTGTCAGCTTGTCTGGGACTTTCTTCTGCCCCGACATTTTTATTGTTTACTTTTAACAAGTTCGTGCCGTGCAACTCAGGAGACAAACTATTTTCTTCTTCTTCAAGCCCCCAAAAGGTAGCTTCGCTAATCCGCTTTTTCACTCCGCCCCCTTTCTTTTCTCTTTTATAAGTTCCATCTTCTTGGGGGGGGGGATCCCACCCTCCTCCCATGCGCTTATACGATTAGGGGGGGAGTGCATTTACACTGCTTTTTGAACAGATCTTCAACTCACAGTTTGCTGCCGATTCTTTCTTTTTTAATTCATCTTCCGCTACTTCACTCCGGGAAGTCGGTGGCATTGCTGAGTCCCATCAGGGCACTACACAGCGGGGCCACTGGGGCTGGGGGAGAGCCTCAATTTCCCGACCGTCAGGCCGGCAAAGAGGCTGCTCCCCAAGAGCGCCCCTTGGTTCGGAGCCTTTAACTAAGGCTCACTAGGGTCTCCGCTTGTGTGGAGACCCCCCGACTGTGCGTGGGCCGGTTGTCTCCGGGAGCGTCCCGAGAGCACGACCGCCATTCGCTCTGCCGAAACCGAAACCCTTGCAGTCCCTCTTCAAGTGTCCCTTTTTATGGCAGAAATAACATTCAGTCCCGGGATTTAATCAAGGCTGGTCCTAGGGTTTTTTGTGCCCTAGGCGGGGCTACATTCTGGTGCTTGCCCACCAATTATGGAGTTGCCAACCTCCAGGTGGGTCCTGGAGAGAAGGAAGTCCAGCTGCCTGCTGTGCAAAGGAGCCTGCGGGAGGCGCTGGGCCAGTCCGGTTTCCTCCTGGTGCGCCCAGCGGCTGATGGGGCCCAAGATCCCCAGAAGCATGACCAACTGGCCTGGGCTGCCCCCTCCCTCTTCTCTCTCTCTCTCTCCCTCCCCACAGGTGTGGAAGGCTGCCCTGGGGGGTCCTCCTCACCCGCCTGCTCTGCAGCGGCTCCCCCATCGCCCCCCCAGGGCCTTGGCACTTGCCCCCCCAGCCTCTCCCGACAGCGAGCTGGCGTGGCTCTTGTCAGCAGGCTCCAGGAAGAAGAGGTAGCGGCTCTCCTCCATCAGGCAGCTCCTGCTCCAGCTGCCCCCCTTTCCGCAGGTGGAGCCCGGCTCAGCGCCCCCTAACAGCACCCAGAGTAGCAGCAGCAGCAGCGCATCCTTCAGCAGCCCGCCACCACTCTGCCTCAGTCACACTTGGGGCATGCACAGTCCAGCTGCCGCCACCACTGGAAAGAAGGAGGAAGGCAAGGGGGCGGGCGCCGGGCTGCCGAGGTGGGGGAGTGGGCATGGGGGGGCGGGCAGTTGGCAAGAGGCTGCTGCTCTGTGAGAAGGAGTCATCAGCAAAGGTGGTGGGCTGCTCTGGCGGCAGCGACATTGCTTCTTCCCCTCCTCCTCCTCCTTGTCCTCCACCTCCCACCGGCTCAGCTACACTGGAAGCTCGCACCTTGCCTTCGAGGTGCACCACTGAGGCATTCTGGGCTAGCCCCTCCACCTGCTCCACCAAGGAGCACAGTGGCACTGCCACCCCTGCTAGGGCCCAGGAGCCCGGCAGCAGCAGCAGGAGGCACAGCGGCGCCCAGGAGGGAGCCATGGCCAGCAGAGAGTGGGCGAGGGCGGCCCCACGCTCTTCTCTGGGTCATCCCACTGCTGCCTCTCAGCCACTGCCACTGCCGCCACCTGCGTCCCTTCTGGGGTGGGGGGAGGGGGTGCTGGTGTTGGAGCTGGGGGGCTTTGGGGTGGCGGAGCGGGTCCTGTTTGGCACCCCAGGGCCGGCCCGCGCTCTAGGCGAATGCCTAGTTCACTTAGCGGGTGAACCGGCTCTGGATTTAATACTAACCTCGCTCTGCCTTGTTTGTTAAAGATGACACTCTGCTCTAAGCCTTTCGACCATTGCTCCTCTCTTCTCTTCACTTCCAGTCTAAAGAAGTTACTTTCACTGTTCTCATGGATGGAAGTGCACAGTTAGCTGATCTGTAAAAATTGTCATATTAGTCAGAGAGGCTGAATTGCGGGTTTGTACTAAGCCTACAATGTCTGGAGGCAAGGTTTGAAAGAATTGTTATTTAATCAAAATGCCCCTCAGCTGGGCATGAGTAATAGCTTGTGGGACCTCAACCCATGAATCCAGAAGTCTTCTGAGGCAACTCAGGAAAGCCGCATGATTCTTTTGTCTTAGGGCTCACCTTCCTAATTTGCAGCTGCAACTGATCTTCTAACAGTCCAAACTTCTGTCTGACCAGCCTTTAAAGATGCCAATAGTTCTGAGCCCCCACTGGTAACTCTCCCAAAAGGTCACTCAACTCACCACCAATGTTCCCTCTAAGCTGAGTTAATGTGAGCTGGCTCACAGTTTTTTAGCCTCCGGCCCACACGTTTTTGCCTTAGCTCAGGGAGGATGGCTCCAGAGCAAACTAATGGATGCAGTAGCCAAATGGCTTGCTCACAACTTTCATGCCGGTAGCTCACAAAGTGGAATCTTTGCTCACAAGACTCCATCGCTTAGAGGGAGCATTGCTCACCACATGCATGAGCACAAAAAATCCTCATATACTCCTGTTCTGGGACTCAAAAATCCTCACATGAAGCTTCAAAGAGGTTAAAATATAGCATTGGATCCTGCCCACTCTGGAACACAGGGAATTCTGCATTTTACAGCTTTCTTCACTGTTGCGAAGTAATAAATCTATTTGCCATGTCTGTAAAATTATGAAGGCCATAAGAATACTTTGCAAATCTCCAGGCTGATTTTCTCCTGTGGCACTGTCATAAATTCCAGCTTCAGTCTGCTGCTGCATAGGGATATCACCTTTCACAGGTTGGGCTGCCTCAAACTGGCACTCATTCTATCATTTCCAGCCCCAAATGGCTGTACAGGGATGTCACCCCACATGGATTTCTGTACCAGCTTCTTCTCTCCCTTCTAGATAAAGTTCACAAGAGACTGTGGTCAGTTGTTTATCCTTTCCTTCTCCACTTCTTCCACCTGGGCCAATAAGTTTTTCCTGTTCCGCCAGGGATTCATACATTCTCCTGTATTCAGCCATCATAGGTATGATGCCCTCATCCACTTCCTTCCCTCAGAGGCAAGATTTTCCCTCCATTTTTCTTTTCCTTTTGTGATTGAAATGCCCTAGTTATCTGTTTTCTTCTTTCCTGAAGAATTCTGGCTATTCAACCCTGTCACAGTGCAACATCTTGGCTGCTTGCTCAGCCCAAGAACTTGAAGGAATAGGAGCCCCCTTTAACTTATACAACATAAATAGCTCTCAAGAATTTTTTATATTCAAAATTAACAAAATATTTTATTCAACATAGAGGGGAAAGGTCAGGTGAAATCGGGGGTAAAATTTCTGAGGTAACTCAATAGAGATAACTCTGAGATAAAATCAGTATATGCACAGACTTTAGTTCTTATGTTTCAGGCTAATGAGAGTTTCTTAAGCTTTTCACAGTGACTTCAATCTTTATGTTGAGAGGCTTTGTTTCAGTGTTTTCTCCAAACACTTCAGTACAATTTCTTTGAGTATATTCTAACTCTTTTGCTTTCCAGAAGGCTGGTACACTCTTTCCAGTACCCAACCCCCTTCTCTTGAAACACCACTACTCATCTTGAGTTTTTAACTGACAAAGTCTCTAAAGGCAGTTTCTAACCATACCAGACCAGGGATCTCTGTACTTGTCAGAGCTATCTCCCTGTTCAGATTGGGCAGGGAAATTCATTATCTCTCTAGAAGATCAATCCCCTGTCCTTGTCCCAAAAGGGAGTCTCCATCTAACTACCCACTAGTCCTTGCCAACTTTCCTCCGCTTCCTGTCTGTGTTAAACTGCTCTCAGTCAGGGCTGAATTCCAAATGAATTCTCCTCCTCAGCATTCAACTCTCAAGTCTCTCCCTGCTCAGCTGATGTTAACCAATCAGATTGCTTGGAACAGCCTGCCACTCAAGGCACTATAGTCCTGTGAAGAATTAAACCTTCACAGTCCTTTAGCTGTTTGTATAGCACTTCTAAGCTTTTAAAAGTGCAGTCCGTCACAATAGAATTGCATATCTGGATCTTGAACGAGGGTAACCTCCAGCCTCTGGTAGTTCTGCTGCTACCATCCAACTAACCAAAACAACAGCCAAGTTACTCAACCTAGAGAGTGCACTGGCCACTTGTGTGCAAAAAGCTTGATCCCATTCTGCCACCATGTCAGAGACCCATGCCTTGGTTCCCTTGGGCCACCACTCTTTTTTACCTGAGCAGCACCCAGCCCTGTGGGTCCTCGAGGTTAAAAGTAGACAAATAAAGCAGACCTTTGTATAACTAAATAAAGGTTTATTGAGCAGTTTAAAGGGGGGGATCACTATGCAGTACAGTCTCTATAACTTAGCAACATTTAGTATCTGGTATTAGATGGCACACCTTCTTGCAGCATAAGAAGCCTAAAGCATTCTATACCTTACAGTCCATCATGATGTAGCATCGCATATCAAAGCATGGCACAAGCATAAAGTTAGCATGGCTTCCTTTTGGCCTATATCCTTATTATAGGTTTTTGTTAGGGTTGCCAAGATCTTTTGTCACTCTGGCAGAGGGATTTGGGGGGTGTTCTGGGATGTTCCTGATGTGATGACATCACCTGGAAGTGATGTCATTTTGCCAGGGGCATCACACAGGGACATTCTGGTTTAAGGGCAAAACTCTATGGAAAACTGGCTTAATCCATAGAGTTTTGTCCTTAAACCAGAGTGTCCCCACACGATGTCCCTAGTGTTATGACATCACTTTCAGCTGGCATCATCACATTGGGGAAGTCACGCAGGGACATGGCTGTTTGGAGGTGAGGAGAAGCCTTGAAAACTGGGGGAATCCCCACTCCAACTGGGGTCTGGCAAGCCTACTTTTTGTCCTCTGATATCAGGTGGTCCTTGGGAGCCAATCAGGAATCCCTTTTGATGGAACTTTCCAGAGGACTTCAACATCTGCTCCTAATTCCTCTTCCATCTGATTATACAGCTGAGCACAGTTTCTTATGATTAACCAATTACTTCATTCTTAACTCTCACCTTGAAAGTGATAACAATGGTATCTACAGGAAGGCCCAAACCATGGACACCTGTGAGGTGGATCAGGCCTGGCTAATAATCATGTTAACCCTTGAGGGAAATTAGGGTGCTTTGCCTCACACTTAGTCACACCAATGTCTCTCAACTTTCAAAGAACATCATGTTCTTCCTTTGTTTTTGTAACATGAGTATCTCTAGTTGATCATTTAAATGTCCATTTCTGAAAGAATTATGCTGCTGCATACGTTTGTTCCTCAGCTCAGACAGCAGCTTCCTGTGCTTTTATCCATTTCCTGCAAGAAGACGTCCAGCTTCCACATGTGTCACTGAAGTCCATTTCCTTTGCTTCCTGTGACTGAACCACAGCTGTCTTTTAGTGACTTCATCCAAAATGAATTGTTGTAAAACAAAGGAAAACATGTAGTTTGTGAACGAGACAGACTGTTGTCTTCCACTTAATGATGAAATACCTACGTTGCACAATGAACAAATTAAAAAAAACCCTTGAAGCCGGTTTTACTTTATTCAAAAAGTCTTTCTGGTAACTGGCACATCTTGATCTGGTCATGTGTCAATTTTTATGTGTCTCCAGACCAGAGGTGAAAGTAATTTAAATTTCTTACTGGTACTCTCTCTCTCAAGAAGTTCAAAGCAGAATAACCACTTTGGCCAATTTCCTACCATTACCCTGTACCAGCTTGTACTAGCATACTTTCACCCCTGTATCAGAAAGCTGCATGAGACAAAGACCAAAGTTACAGAATTATGTATTACTAAATGGAACAGTTCTTAACAGCAGCAAGGTGCGTAATCACCATATCAATGTCTGTCTCAAACCTTCTGGACATAGGGTGCTCCAGCATGCCTAACTCTTTGTGGAATCAGACCCTGCTAGAAGAAGTCTACACCAGCAGAGTTCCATTTTTATTTGGATTTTCAGCTGTCTCAACACAGAGTAACACACGTTCTATTTTGGTTGCCACAGATGCAAGAATGAAGAAATATTAAATATACTTTTCATGACTTTTAGCAATCTGTAGAGTGTGAGCCAAATTATACCATCCTATTGTGGGACCCACATTTATTTATTCACATATCCACATATGTAAAATGTGTCTGTGTGTGTAAAGTGTGTCTGTGTGTGTTGGAGGAAACATTAAAGCTACATAAGAACATAAGAGAACATAAGAAAAGCCAGTTTTGAATCAGGCCAATGGCCCATCTAGTCCAACACTCTGTCACACAGTGGCCAAAAATACCAGGTGCCATCAGGAGGTCCAGCACTTGGGCCAGGACACTAGACACATAGCTGGGCTATAGAAAAATGTTGCATAGCAAGATAAACACAATTATGGAACAAACTCCCCGGGGGGAATGCCTGGCCCCCTCATTTTCAAAAGCAACTGAAGACAGTTTTATTTAGGACTGCATTTGACTAATTTAGTTTGTCTTTATTGGTAGTCTTAATTTATGTGTTCTATCCTTATACTAATTGCCAAAATGTGTGGATACTTATTTCCACCAACAGGGGGCTCACTCTCCCCCAACAGCTTTTCCTATATAGTTAGTAGACTTCCTGGGTTTGTAGAAAAATCCAAAAACTAAAAAAATCCCTTCAGGGACGGTTGAATTCCCCCCAAAACCTTTTGAAATTGCCTCTGCAGGGATCTGCTTCAGGCATCAACGGTGAGAGATTAGAACGTTGGGGGCGGGGGGGGCTTCTAACTGGCTTTGTCAGTAAAAGGGTGGAGGAAGGGCCCTCTTGAGGCCTATTTTGGCTTTTCAGGGAGGGAGGAAGGGAGTCCTCACAAGAGTTGCCAGTACCAGGCTGGGGGATTTCTAGAGATTTTGTGGTGGACTCTAAGGAGGGCTGGGTTTGGGGAAGCCTCAGCTGGGTATAATGCCACAGAGTGCACCCTCCAAAGCAGCCATTTTCTGCAGGGAGATAGACCTCTGCTGTCTAGAGTCCAGTTGTCATTCTAGAGGGTCTCCAGGGCCCATTTGGAGGTTGGCAGCTCTAGGCCTGGCAGCAGTCTAGGGTTGCCACGTCCCCCCTGATTTGCATGACTCACCTAGCCTCGGCTGCATGCCGGCGTTCATCAGCAGCCACCCTATGAAAGCTAGTGAGCTGCAGCAGTTAGAGCTTCAAAGTAGGGTCTGCAAGACCCAGGTTCAGATCCCCATCTTGCAGTGGAAGCTGACTGTGTGATTTTTGGACCAGTCACATATTTCAGCCTAACCAACCTCACAGGGTTGTTGTGCAGATAAAAAGGAGGAGGGAATAATGAAAGCTGCTTTGGTCCCCACTGTGGAGAAAGACTGTAATTTCCCTAGGTAAAGGCTGGGGGGTGGAGATGGAAAACAGGAGTCAGAGAGGCAGATAAAGGTAGGTTGGGTTGTTGGGTGGGAAGGAAATAGGGTTGCCAACTCCAGGTTGGGAAATCCCTGGAAATTTGAGGGCTGAAGTCTGGAGAGGGTGGCATTTGAGGAGGGGAGGAACTAAACTGTATACTGGTGTAATGCCATAGACTCCACCCTCCAGCCATTTCCTCCATGAGAACCACCATTGCCAGCCTCTGGGTGAGGACTGAAGATCACCCAGAATTACAACTGTTGTCCAGGAGACAGAGATCAGTTCCCTTGGATAAAATGGCTGTTTTGGAGGGTTGAGTCTATGGCATCAGACCCTGCTGAGGCTGTTTGCCTCCCCAAGCCTCACTGTCCCAAGGCTCCACCTCCAAATCTCCAGGAATTTCCCAGCCTGGAGCTGGCAGCCCAAGGTGAACTGATCTCTGTAGCTGGGAGATCCGTTGTGATTCCCAGAGCGCTGCCACTGCTGCTGTGGGGGGAGAGAAAGCAGGTGGGTGGCTGAGAGCACTGCCACCACTGCTACTGCTGCTCTGCGGGGAGGAAGCAGGTAGGAGGCTGGAAGAGTGATGGGGGCAGAAAGAAAGAATGATGGGGTGGGTGCAGAAAGAGAGAGAGAAAGTGATGAAGTGGAGAGGCAGAAAAACAAAGAGAAAGATGACAGGTCAGAAAGAGAGAGGAAGTAATATGCATGGAGCAGAAATAGAGTAAGAAAAGGGGGGCAGAGGGGAGAAATAGTGTGAGAGAGGTAGGGGGTGAGCAGAGGAAGCAAAGGTGTGACAAATGAGATAACCATCCCGCAAGTTTCTTGCGGGTCTCCACTTGTAACTGTTCTATTTATATTGTAAGCCTCCTTGAGTGCCACAAGGTAGAAAGGCAGCTAATACATGTCTTAAATAATAATAATAATAATAATAAACAATAAACAGGGTGATGGGAGGACATGCTTTATCTCCCTTCATCTGCCCACTGTATTTTCTGTGAAAAGTAGATCTCCTCCATGTACTGCTTTACACATGATCCCCTTCCTTTTCACATCTAACTTGGCTCTCAGATATTGAATTGGTGCATAATGGTGCTCAGTCCATATTGGCTCCTTGCTTTCTTATACAACTGAGTATAGGTAGGGAAGAAGAGAAGACAGGTCATGTAGCGGCTACAGTGGAGGTTTCTGCTGGGAGAGGGAGGGAATCCTTCCAGCAAGCAATTAAATATTTGCAGGGAGAAGGGCTGAGTGCCAAGCTTAAATATTTTGGCTCTTGGTGTGAAAAGTCAAAGCAACTCTCAGATTCTACCAACTTCTTTCAGTGATCTATACATATGGAAGCTGGAGGTAATAAAATGGTTGCCATTTTTAGAATCTGCTGTTTGAAGCAACTGCTTTCTATAGTTTCACAGCAAAGCCAGACCAGCTGATTCTGGCTTCTGCTCGAGACCCTGGACAGCTGTGGTCAGAACACTGGGCTATTCTGACTGGCAGCCACTCTCCAGAGTCTCAACAAGTAGAGGCTTTTTACATCACTTGATCCATTTAACCGGGAAATCCGGGAAATTATAGGCCAGTCAGTCTGACGTCGACACCAGGTAAGTTGGTGGAACCTGTTATTAAGGAAAGAATTAGGAGGCACATTGATGAACAAAAATTATTGAGGCAGACTCAGCATGGGTTCTGTAAGGGAAGATCTTGTCTCACTAACCTGTTAGTATTTTTTGAGGGAGTGAATAAACATGTGGACAAGGGGGACCAATAGATGTTATTTACCTTGACTTCCAGAAAGCTTTTGATACAGTTCCTCATCAAAGGCTCCTAAGTAAGCTCAATAGTCATGGGATAAAAGGACAAGTCCTCTTGTGGATCAAAAACTGGTTTATAAATAGGAAATAGAGAGTGAGTATAAATGGGAAACTTCCTCAGTGCAGGGTGGTAAGCAGTGGGGTACCACAGGGATCGGTACTCGGTCCGATGCTTTTTAACTTGTTTACTAACGATTTGGAATTGGGAGTAAGCAGTGAAGTGGCTAAATTTGCAGATGACACGAAGTTGTTCAGGGTGGTGAAAACCAGGGAGGAGTGTGAGGCACTCCAAAGGGATTTGTTGAGGATGGGTGAGTGGGCGTCAATGTGGCAAATGGGGTTCAATGTGGCCAAGTGCAAAGTGATGCACATTGGAGCCAAAAATCCTAAATATAAATACACATTGATGGGGTCTGAACTGGCAGAGACTGACCAAGAGAGGGATCTTGGAGTCGTAGTAGATAACTCAATGAAAATGTCTAGACAGTGTGTAACTGCAATAAAGAAAGCCAACGCTATGCTGGGGATTATTAGGAAGGGAACTGAAAACAAATCAGCCAGTATCATAATGCCCCTGTATAAATCATTGGTGCGACCTCATTTGGAATACTGTGTACAGTTCTGGTTGCCCCACCACAAAAAGGATATTATAGCATTGGAAAAAGTGCAGAGAAGGGCAACTAGAATGATAAAAGGGTTGGAATACCTTCCCTATGAAGAAAGGTTAAAACGCTTGGGGTTCTTTAGCTTAGAGAAACGACGGCTGAGGGGTGACGTGATCAAGGTTTATAAAATTATGCATGGGATTGAGCAGGTTGAGAAAGAAGTACTTTTCTCCCTTTCTCGCAATACAAGAACTCGTGGGCACTCCATGAAATTGCTGAGCAGTCAGGTTAGAACAGATAAAAGGAAGTACTTCTTCACCCAAAGAGTGATTAACATATGGAATTCACTGCCACAGGAGGTGGTGGCAGCTACAAGCATGGACAGTTCCAAGAGGGAATTAGATAAACATATGGAGCAGAAGTCCATCAGTGGCTATTAGCCACAAGGTATAGATAGGAACTCTCAGTCTGGGGCAGGTGATGCACTCTATTCTTGGTGCTGGGGGGGGCAGCAGTGGGAGGGCTTCTAGTGTCCCGGCCCCACTGCTGGACCTCCTGATGGCCCCTGGTATTTTTGGCCACTGTGTGACAGAGTGTTGGACTAGATGGGCCATTGGCCTGATTCAACATTGGCTTCTCTTATGTTCTTATGTAACCAAAAGATATTGGAGGCTCAACTGGGGTTCTTACACAGACGAAAAACAGATGCTTTGCCACTGACCCTTGGCCCCTCCACAGTCCACTTGATTGCAGAGAACGAGCTACTTTTTCTTTTTGCATGAAAAAGCTGTTCAGAATTTTTAAAAGCGTACACAAATGCCACTGCATTTGTCTTATGTTCCTCTCATCCTCACTACCTCACTCAGATCTGCCTAACTGAAGGAAACTATGCATCTTTCCACTTTTGCAACTGAGACAGTAAAGCTGTCTTACACTGAATCGGACCCTTGGGCCATCAAAGTCAGTACCGTCTGCTCAGACTGGCAGCAACTCTCCAGGGTCATAGGCTGAGGTGACTGTCTTTCACATTACTCACTGCCTGGTTCTTTTTAACTGGCAATGCTGGGGATTCAGGACCTTCTGCATGCCAAGCGGAGGCTCTTCCACTGAGCCATGGCTCTTTTAACTGGAGATGCCAAGAACCCTCAGAAGAGTTGAACGTGACTCAAAGACATACAGAAGAATCAGTTGGGGTCTGTCAGTTCCTGTTGTCTTATTTATAGCTGAATAAAATCGACTTATCTTTTTTTTCTCTCTTGGTAATGAAGAGCGACACTTTAAAGACTAACAGCATTTTATCCCAACAGAAGCTTTCACGTACTTGAGGCCAATTCTTCAGATGCAATGAGCAGATCTTCAGTGGCCCCACGTTTTATGTAGGTGGTGTAAAAAAACAAACAGCTCAAGGACCCACGAAATGCAGGAATGAAAGGTAACTCTGTAAAATTCAGATATTATTAAGAAAAGAAAAGCGACCACTCACTAGTTTTGCTAAGCTAGTTCACACTTCTCACGGGTGGGAAGTCCCAGTTTTGTCAAGATGAGCACCCGTGTTTAGTCGGGGTGGTGGGGGTGGTTGGAAGCATTCTGTGTAACTGCAAAGGCGTGTACGAGGGCGTCATTTTAAAAAAATGCCCCTTCTTTTCCGCATCTAGTACTCCTTTGTCTTGCCCCGCCTCCTCCCCTTTCATGCTGCGAGTGCCGCGGGGCGGGGCGAGGCTGGATTGGGGCGGCTCAAGGAGGCAGGCGGGCGGGCGCCGGATAGAGGGGCCGTCTTCGGTTCAAGCGGCGCGGGTGCCGTTTTCTCAGTGCCTGGACTGTCCGGCCAAGAAGCATGAGCGGGCCCGGGATGCCCGTGAGCGGTGGGGCGGCGGGGCTGCCTCCGCTGCCCAAGAGCCTGAGCGGGCTGCTGAATTCTTCCTCCAGCGGCGGCCCGGGCGGAACCGGAGGGCGCTGGCGGGACTTGGAGCGGCTCTACGCGCAGAAATCTCGTATCCAGGATGAGCTGAGCCGAAGCGGAGGGGGCCGAGGGTCCCCGCGGATGCCCAAGCCCCCGAACCTGGACGCGGCTTTGGCCCTCCTCCGAAAAGAGATGGTGAGTGCGCGGCGAGAGCGAGTAAGTGGTCGGCAGCCGATGAGACCCACCCAGGCGCATCGCTGGGGGTTCCACGCAGAGTTCCTAGGCCGGGAGGTCCATAGGTAGAGGGGGAACGAGCCCCTTCCCGCTATCGTCTATGTACTTTTCAGGACTTTTATATATGTTGATTTGAGTTTGGGCTTAGTTCTAAGGTCTGATTGCAAGTGCAGGGCTTACTTTTGGAAAGCAAACAACCAATGTCTCTGAGCATGTACAGAGTTCTGGCCGCTGATTTTATCCCCTCCCCCACTTCGTCACACTTTTTTTTTTGCCATAAAGTCACAGCTCACTTATAGCGACCCCATAGAGTTTTCAGGGCAAGAGACGTGTCAGAGTTGGTTTGCCATTGCCTGCCTCTGTGTGGCAACCCTGGTATTCTCTGGAGGTTTCCCATCCAAATACTTGCCAGGTTGGACCCTGCTTGGCTTCCAAGATCTAATGAGACTGGGCTATCCAGCTCAGTGTTCTTCACACTTTACCGACAGCTGTTACCAGTATGGTCTTATACGTAGCTCACTTTTCTCTCCTGTTAGCTGGGTGTGTGTGTGTGTTGTGGCTTGTCTTTAAAAGCATAAAAGTACAGTGCATGATACAAAGTCTAACACCACCACCCCCTGAAAACAGTCAGAAGTTGTAAAACTGTAGGAGCCAACCAGTTAAAGAACAATTATTAAGGCGTGTAACAAGACTAACAGCTCCATAGTCTAGCAGGAAGAGATCTCACAAACCTGCACATCTTTAGCAGCTGAGGGAAAAACACCACAGGGATGGTGCTGTATGAAATTTGATGGGAGGCCAGTCCAGAGCCATGGAAAAGATCCAAGTTGTGGCCACCCATTTTGTATTAGGTGAGAGGAGCATTCAGTAGGATGTATACAGTCAAAAAGCCTTTATTTTACGTGTATACACTTGTGTTTCTAAGGTGTACCTATAAAATATTTTATCTGGACACCTGCTAAAAAAAACAATTATGTTAGTATGTGAAATAGCGCTTAATTACCACAATGAAGTGTTTGTGATCTGACATCGTAGAGAAGGATATTCAGACCACAAGTTTTTGGTTTCCAGATAGATATGCCCTGGCATCTCTTAATAAACTCACCATTTAAAGCAAGCCCTACTTTTAAAATTAACAGATGACAGCTGCCCCTAGGGGGCCATGTAGCTTTGAATCTATTGTGGAGCTGCATGCTGAACAAAGTCTCTCTTTTCTTGATGCTGTTATGTAGCTTTGTGTGGATGTGAAATGGTGAGGGAACCTTTGGCCAGACCTAAAGATGAGAAATATTATCTCTTTTCTCACATCTGTTTGCCCTCAAGAACAGTGTTGTTGGTACTGTTAATATGCTGTCACTTCAGATCCTCGCCAAAAATGTGATCTGCCTGCTCTGAAAGTCTGTGCTTCAACTTTCATGAGCTGCAGCTAATTCCCTTTGGTTTCCAGCTGACAGTTGCATTATAAGTATAATTGTACGGTCCTACCTTTTAGGGCTATTCTAGGGCTTACAGAAACAATATGAACGCAAGAAAATGTGGACAGCGGAAAAAAATCTGGAAACAATAGTGGTATAATTTTTATTAGGATCAACTAAAATGTTGCAAATTAGTGAGTGAATTTTCACATTATCTAGAACTTTTCATCAATCATTTTGTGTGCTTAGCATGAGCAATAGGAACATTACATTGGTTTTCAGGAGAATGTCATTTCCTGCCTTTAGTGAACTAACACGGTAATAGAAAGCTACTTTGGTTAAACAGAAATATACACTGGGGCTTTTAGTTGTACCCAAGGGCTTGGACACACTCAGTGTTTCATTTGTTTTTTCCCCTTTTGAAAAACAGCAGGTCCCAAGGCCATATCACAAACAGTCCTTCAACTCTTTCACTTTCAAAGGAGGCTTGCCATGAGACAGGGGAACTCTGGTTTGAGGAACACAAGGTTCCTTGGGTGTGCTGGATGACTTGAATTTTCTTTGAATGTAGACAGGCCCATAGCCAGGATTTTGTGGCTTGTGGGGCAAAAAATTTTCTGGTGGGTTTGCCATTATTTTTATGTCAGCTCCAATCTGTCCCCAAGCCCAACCACTGGCAGCCACCCCCTCGCTCCCCTCCTGCAGGATTTAAAGGGCCCTTCAGCTGATCCGGGAGCACATGGCCTGTTGATCAGCTGGAGGGCCCTTTAAATCTTGCAGAAGGTAGAGTGGCACATGCCATCCCCCACTTCTTCTCAAAAGTATTTAAAGGAACTTCTTTAAAAAATCTTTTCAATTTTTTTTGTGTGGGGCTGGCCCTTTAAGGAAGGGAGTGGCAGATTAAAAATAATATAAGAAACATAGTTAATATATTAGAGTTCTATGACCAAAATCCGGGGAAACAGGTGGCCTTTATCTTCTTAGATGCTGAAAAGGCCTTTGATAATATAAGTTGGGAATTCCTGAAAGAAAAATTGAAGTTATGGAATTGTGGAGACAAATTTCTAAACTCAATTAATGCCATATATGAAGAACAGGATGCGAAAATTATCGTCAACGGAGAACTAACTGGCAAAATCCCCATACAAAAGGGCACCAGGCAGGGATGCCCTCTATCACCTCTGTTATTTATTTTCGGCCTGGAGTCCCTAAATGTCTTAGTGAGAAAGGATAAAAATATCCAAGGTGCCAGAATAAAGAAAGAACATGTTAAACTTCAAGCATTTGCGGATGATCTAGTCTTTATTTTGGAAGATCCTAAAAACTCACTACACCATTTGTTGCAAGATATACAGGAATACGGGCAAGTGGCGGGCTTGAAAATAAATATGGAAAAGACAAAAATCATCACTAAAAATTGTTCAAAGGTTCAATGTTCCACTATCCAAAATACCGCGCACATTAAGATAGTCGATAAAGTTAAATATTTAGGGATAATCATCACAAATAACAATAAAAACCTATATAAGAATAACTACACAAAACTTTTAGAAGAAATTAGAAAAGATTTAAATAGATGGCAAGATAAGCATATCTCCTTCCTGGGTAGGATTGCCACGGTTAAGATGAATATCCTGCCACGATTTCTCTTTTTAGCGCAATGCTTACCCATCTTAACAAATAAGATATTTTTCGAGGACTTAAATCGGTTGGTGAGAAGATTCATTTGGAATGCTAAAAAACCTAGAATTAATAGAAAATTGCTTACTGACAGAAAAGAAAACAGTGGATTGGGTTTACCGAATTGGAGTTTATACTATCAAGCGGCCGCTATGGGTTGGATCAGAGATTGGATTCTTTTAGAAGAAGAAAGGACCCTACATATAGAAGGTCATGACCTACCCATGGGTTGGCATGCTCACATTTGGTATAATCTAGATAAAAGACAACAAATATTTCAAAATCATGTATTTAGAGGTCCCTTGATCAAAATTTGGAAGGAAATTAAAAACAGGTTCTACAATAAAATTCCTAAATGGCTTTCTCCAACAGAAGCATTTATTTTGCCCCCCTGTGGGCAAAAGAGAAAAACTAACTTATGAAATGTTATTAACTAAGAATAATGATCTTAAACCTCTGGACTCCCAAGCTTTCCAAAAGGCGAATTTAACAGCCTGGGAGAAAATGCAAATAAGTTCTAGGTATTCTAAGGACAAAAAGAATAATTTTCACAACACCATTACACACCTAGATAAAATTTGGCTCTCCTCGGCAGATAAGCTAATACAGAAGTTATATACTTTTCTGCTCACTGAGGATTTATTAGACGAAGTGGTTAAACCAAGCATGATATCTTGGATGCGTGACATAGGTCATAATATCACTCTAGATCAATGGTCTGGGTTATGGAAATCTCTAAAACTCCTCAGAGCAACAAACTATAAGGAGAACATTTATAAAATGTTCTATAGATGGCACTGGACACCTGATAAGATAGCCAAATGTTTTAAAGAAGGCTCTGATATCTGTTGGAGATGTAAAAAAGAGATAGGAACCTATTTTCATGTTTGGTGGAATTGTGGGAAAATTAGGCCTTTTTGGAAAATGATTTGTAAGATTCTGGAAGAAATTATAAATGTTAATATACAACTCGCACCGGAAATATTTTTACTTAATATCCTCCCGGTGGGAGTAAGAAAAGAGGATGCAAGAATTATTCTCTATACAGTCACGGCATCAAGAATAGCAGTGGCAAAAAGTTGGAAAAAAACATTTGTCCCGTCTCGAGAAGAAATTATAACTAACTTACTGGATATAGCAGAATCTGATAAAATTAACTTAATCCTCTCAGGGAAAGATGAGTCATTATTTGTAAACAGATGGAAAAGAGTATATGAATAGCTTCCCATTGTAACCTCAAATGATCTGTATAAGCCTTTATTTTTGCTTGGTTTTTTGTTTTTTTGTTTTTGTGTTTGTTTTGTTTTTATTTTGTTGGTTTATGTATACTGGAAAACCTATAAATAAACTTCATAAAAAAAAAAAAAAAAAAGGAAGGGAGTGGAGCCCCCAGTAGCCCCACTGTAGCTACAAGCCAGAATGTTGATCTGTGGTGGTTACCCAAGCTGCTGCTCTTCTGTCTGAGACCTGGCTGGCCTTTGCGAATGAAGCACCTCTCCTGTGATAGCAAAGATAACATGTAATTCAAAGAAAGCAGCTTGGCAAGCCAGAAAATACTTTAAAGGCTACTGATAGGATCTGAAGTATGTATTCAAAAGGCACTTTTTACTAGTCTTTTCAAGATTAAATTCCCCCTCTCTTTCTTGTCCTTCTTTCTTTATTTTCTTTTAGAAATAACTTTCTCCAACTAAGGGATGTAGTTTAATGCCTTAGTTCTTCTTGAAATGCTATTCTGGCTGGAATCCATTTTTCATTCTTCCTCAGGAGTAACTGTTGATAGTTGCAGATTACAGAGGTTATAAAAGTTAACTGTTCTGCTCCAGAAATAGGAACTTGTCTGTAGTGGGCTGTTGTTTCCCACTTTTGGCTTCTCTTCATTTAGATGTGAGTTAATTGATAACTTGATGGGGGTTATTTTCCCCAGGATTGTTTTTGGATATAGATTGGCATTTGTTGTGCATTTGACACTGAAGAATGAACAGGTTTTTTCTAGAGTGAAGGGTTAAGTTAATAATGGAAATACTGACAAATATTTAATAGTGCATATACACACATATAAAATGGGATAAATGAGCTTTGAAAATCAAGGATGGCCTTTAGCAGGAACAATGTTCTGTTAACACTTGTTTCATTATCCCACAAAAGCCTCTTTAAAATTCTACAGTAATGTAAAGGACTATGAAGTAATACATGCCTCTTTAATGAGGGAAGCAAAGCTTAGAGGTAATCAAGCTATTTTGATCTCTGTGGAGCTAGGCTTAATGATTAGGTACATAACGCTTCTTTGTTTTGAATCTGTGACATTAAATTTCTAGAGGCAAGAATGATTTATGCCATGCTGGCACAACCCAAGTTAAATACTCTGAAGCTGTCTGTCTCCTTATTCTTTTGGAGGAAGTTCTAATGAGTGATAAGCAGCCTTTGAATTGGCTTCTCAGAGCTCATAAATATGCACAGCATGTGAACACTAAATCTGGCTATTTCAAAATGTGATTAAAAGCTATTTTCTCCTTGCAGTATCTGGTGGGACAGTGCTGACAACAAAGTAATATTAAAGCATCTTAGGACTGATGCAAGATGTTTTTCTGCAACTAATTAAATGCACAGTGAGAATCAGATACATTCAGTGTTCATGTGAGTGTGGGGCAGTGTTTGGTTAGTATTTGTAGATGGCTTCAGAGTGTGTCCTGCTGCTTTGTGTATTCTGGAGAGGTTCTTCAAAAGGTGTATTCCAGAGAGGTTATTCAAAAGGCCTCAAAGCATCCAAACATTCACAGGACTTAGAATGTCCTTTCCAGTATTTACCTAGTATTAATGTTGGTAGAATGTTTTGGAGAAGCAAATAAAATGAAAGTTCTGCAAGCTGCCAGTGAAGAGTACTTAATGTTCTCAGTGTTATTTATCAGGCAAATTTGTTTTAATGTGGCATTGTGGAAATTCAAATGCAATGTGAATTTGTTGTAGTTCAGTCATACAGTCGAGTCTGGCTCTTTGCGACCCCATGGACCACATCATGCCAGGCCCTCCTGTTTTCCGCTGTCCTCTGGAGTTTGCTTAATTTCATGTTTGTTGCATTGATAACACTGTCTAACCATCTCATCCTTTGCAAATCCCCTTCTTCTTTTACCTTCAGTCTTTCCCGGCATCAGGATCTTCTCCAGTGAGTGCTCCCTTCTCATTTGGTGGCCAAAGTATTTGAACTTCAGTATCTGGCCTTCCAGGGAACAGTCAGGGTTGATTTCCTTTAGGATTGACTGATCTGATTTCCTTGCAGGCCAAGGGACTCTCAGGAGTCTTCTCCAGCACCATAATTTGAAAGCATCTATTCTTCAGTGCTCAGCTTTCCTTATGGTCCAACTCTTCCAGCCATACAGTACTACTGGGAATATCATCGCTTTGACTATATGGACTTTTGTTGAAAGGATGATGTCTCTGCTTTTTATTATGCCGTCTAGGTTTGCTATAGCTTTTCTCCCAAGGAGCAGATATTTTTTAATTTCATGGCTGTGGTCACCATCTGCAGTGATCTTGGATCCCAGGAACGTGTATTCTGTTACTGCTTCCATGACTTCCCTGTGAATAGGGTGCAGTTTTTGCCCCGTATACTCCCTCCAACTGAGACATGTGTCTTTTTGTATCCCAAGACTTTCTAGCCTTCTAAAGTCAGAGGTGTGGATGAATCCATCCATTTAATATCCATTTAAAAAGACAGGGTGTCTCAATCAAGGCATATACCAAGTGCTTTCAAGAGGAAGTTACGTAACCATCAGAATTCTCCTGGTGAACATTAATCAAGGACCCTTCAAATCTCACACTTGTGGCTATGAGTAATGACCTAAGTTTGCAGGACAATAACCAGACTTCTCAGAATCTCCCTTACAATAGAAACTTCCTTGGTAATTCCATCATAAACCTAGGAAGGGCTATCAACCATTGTCCACAAGTCTGAGTCACACCTGTTACCATTCATTGTTTGTGGACATGGGGGCTGTTGAGCCACAGTGAAGCACCGTATTCTGCAGTACTATACACCAGCCCCAGAGCTGAGCATTTAAGTGTTGTAGCACATGCACCCCAAGTAGTACCACATAATTTTTAGAGAATGTTGAGTGTGTATTTTTGTTGCTACATTGGTAAGATGGTGTTTATAGTTCAAGGTGCTGTCCAGGGTAATGCCAAGGTACTTAGGTGCATGGTTTTTCCTGGATCTGGGATAAGCTGCCATTTACGGTAGTAGGCAGCCAAAACCTTGAGGTCTTTGATCAATATTCCCTCAGTCCTTTCAATTAATTTATGCCTTACTGCAGTCTCCATGTCATTGGCATAAGCAAACTTCCTGGATATCAACTCAGGAACATCAGAGATGTATAGATTGAAAAGAACAGGAGTGAGGACAGAGCCCTGGGGTACACTGTCATTCAGTTTCTTCTGCTTGCTGATTGACTGACCCATAATTACTTGGAAAGTTCTATCATTCAGTATGTTATTTAAGAATCTAATAATGTTCTGCAGGGGGAAATTTGTAAAAACTTATACAGGAGACTATTCCTCCAGACTGTTAGATCAATGAAAACTGCTGATTTCTTAAGACACTTCTGTTACCTGCCTCAGTGAAAGTTGTTAAGCTGAGAACCTGGTCTTCACAACTACGATGGGGTCTAAATCCTGCTTGCTCTATAATACCAAAATACCAGGGTCCAAATGCAATTGTGGTGCAGCCGGCCAAAGTATTTTCTATCTGTCATAGGAATGTGAGCGTCATGCTTTCCAGGGAGATGTGATGGAGCTTCTTGAACTCTCTCCAGCTGTGATTGAGTAGATTAAAAATTTAGATATTAGCATTTAGGGGGATTGTCCAATTATACCTGTTGTATCAACTTGGTTATGTGTTCTATGTTGTTATATGCTTCCTGTGTATAACTCTGCCATACTATAAATAATAGAAAACATGTTCCCACTGCTATTTCAGCTGTCTGCAACCAGACACATCTCCTGGTCTCATTATATCATCCTGGTCCTCTTTTCTGGTGTACCCATTTACAGTAAAAAGTTTGAAATGACTCTCTGGATCTTGAACCTTTCATCAATGTAGTCTCAGATCTTAAAGGTGGACTACCCACAGTGCAGCCCAGATTCTACCTGAGGGCACCCAGAGCCTGTACTTTTGGCCCAGTGCTATCATGGATCCCAATTCTGCACCAAATTTGGCCAAGAGCAGTGTTTCCCTTTAGACCAGGTAAATCCAGATGTGGAAGAAAGCCATGTCAAGTCCTCCATTTTTTGTTATTCTGGATTTTCTTCTTTTCCTTCTCCCAGTCTGCTTTCACACCTGAATTAAACCCTCCATGTCTTTCCACCCACTTCCTAGCTTCTCTATTACTTGTTTTCCATTCGTTTGTATGACCATCTCACATAACATGCCACACCCAGTGAGGGATTCCTACCTTCCTGCCTAAAAATTGTTCTCTGTTTATGCCTCTGCATCTTTGGATCCCTTTTTGAGCAGCCCATCACCCAAGTCTTCTCTTTGGGTTGGTTTCTCTTGGCTAGCTAGATGGGAAGAATGCAGTTTGGATTAAAATTGGTTATTTAGTTTAAAGTAATAAAGCTGAACACTATGCTTGTACTAAAGTGATCATTTTTTATTGGGTTGCCACATGTAACTTGCTGCATTGTTGCCACTAAATAGTTCAGGTTTGTGGTCTTGTACTACCATCTTGCTTTTTCTTTTTCTCTTCTGTATCTTCGATAGGGTAATAAAGTTACTTGGCTGGTCAAATATGTCTTCCTTTCCTGATAGATTTATTGCTGGGAACTGTCTGTACAACAAGACTCAAACAATCCCATTTTACCTGTTCCACTTTGATATGTATAGAGGACACTCTTCACATGCTCAGCCTTACGCAGCAGCTGATTGGGATAACACAGCAGCACTAGACATGGACTAAATAGAGTACTCTTCCTCATTTTGCATGCATAATTGAGTAGCAAAAAGGAAAGGGCCCTTACATGGATAGGAATGGGAGGAAAGAGGGAACAAGAAGGCAGGAGGTCGAAAGCTGGGGAAGATGTGGAGAATAGGAAGAAGAGCAAGAGCAAGGGATTTGAGAATCAGGATTAAAGCTTGGGATCCTTAGTTTGTAGGCAGGAGAAATGACAAACCATGGCTCAGCAAGAAAGCCACAGTAATTAATGCCTAAATCTGCATCTACATGCACAGACACTAGCCGATACTTAAGTATGCATATGCCTGCTTAAATGTGCAACTTTAGATAGTCTTGTTGACTTCAGCAACAGTATTTGAAGAAGTCAATGTAGCAAAGAAGTATTGATGGAACCTAGAGCCTGTTTGTGTAGCTGGTGTTGTAAAGTGTCTTAAATGGTGTTAAATGTAAAGGTAGATAACTGTGTGGATATAAGATCATGCCTCAAAGGTAAAACTAACTGGATATGAGCATACTCATAAATCTTGCTTATGTTTTCTGGGTAAAAATACTGAGGTAGGCAGTCCTGATTGTTTGGAAATTATCCTATTAGAGGGAACCTCATTGACAGCTGTCTTATCATCCTTGTCTATTCTATTGTTTGGCTTTTTCAGCATGCCACCCTCTTCGAATACCTGCAGCTGTCACTCACCTCTGATGCAATGTTCCTTTACCTGGTTTGTCTTATGTGTATTTAGTACTAAAGGTGAAACATGCAAGATAATTTTGTGCATTTGCTGGAATTATCTTCTTGAAGGGCACGCAAGAAGTTAATATCTGGTATTGTGTCAGTTTTGCAAGGCTGACTAAACAGTATACTATGATCTCAGATGCTGAAGTAAAGGATTCAAAATTTAACAGATAAGACCTATTTTCTCCCCCCCTTTCTGTTTTTTCAAGACACTTGCATTGATGAGCACTGGAAAGGCATGGCTTGGGAAGAGCTATGTGAGGCCTGACTTGAATATGATGATGGCAGGACAGAATAACTTAGTTATCTGCTCTCAGTATTGCACTCAAACTGAACTGCAATGCATGCAGCCCTGCTATATGTAGTGACTAGGGTGGATTTGATTTAAATCAAATCGATTTAGTGGCTGTGCCTAGTTCACAGGAAATGCTGGGTGCACACCACCTCCCATGGGAAGTTCTTCTGTTCTATCAGCATCATGTTTCTGTTGGGCTTCAGAGGCCAGAGAGAATGTGGTATTATTATTTCCCAGCATAATTTTATGTTTCTTCTTAGTACTTGGGGTAGGAGAATCTTGCCATATGAGATAAATCTGGTGATCCATGATTCGACAAGATCCACTGACAACTAAAGTACCATGTTTGCTGTACAGTCTGTGTGTTCACAGCAAAAAGAACATCCGTGTCATTTTCTCAAGCAACATAAAGTATACACTTCCCCTCCCCACTCCTCCCAGAAAGCACCCATGTGTAGAAACAGTGTTTTGGATCCTATAATTATGGCCTCGGAGTGAATGGAAGCAGTTTTCATTGGCCATCCCTTCCCCGGGCAGCCTCCTGCATCCCTTGAAAGACCACTACTGGAGGAAGTGGCATATGGTATGGAGGGGGAATTGTAGTACTCACATGGCAGGGAGCCACATGGAATCCTGTTCCTCAGTACTAAGTAGTGGTATTTCTGGGGGAATTGGAGGCCATTAGAAGAAGGGGAAGGTGAGAAATTGCGTCCATTACCTTGCCTTGTTCACATATAGGAGCCAACCCTGTGTAATATGGGAAGCAGCCCTGAGAAGTGCAAGTTGTACCTTCATTACTCCTGTGCAGCTCAAGAATATGTTTCCAATTTCTCTGTTTCTCTATTTAGCTAGGGGTGGCCAAACTTGGTTAATGTAAGAGCCACATAGAATAAATATCAGATGTCTGAGACCCGCAAGGCATGAACAAATATTAGACACATGTTTTTATTGAAAAATATGCAAATATGTTTTTATTAACATTAAATGAGACTGCCAAAAATATAAACAAAAGGGGTAAAAGAGATATTGGTAGTGATATTTATCCAATGATGATATTTGTTTGCTAATGGCATTTATTTGTCAGAAAGAGAGATGGAAAGAAAGAATGAAAGAGGTGGAATGAAACAGAAAGGGAGAGTGAGAAACAAAGAATGCAGATAGATGGGGGGGGGAAGGAAGAGAGAGAAAGGAAGGGAGAAGGAAAGAAAAAAAGCTGGAAATAAAGCAAATAGGGGATGGTGGAAGGAAGGAAGAGAGAAAGAGAAAGGTGTAAAGAATGAAAGAGGTGGAAAGAAAGGAGAGAGAAAAAGAGTGAGAAACTGAAACAAAGAAAGCAAATAGATAGGGAGGGAGAGAGAAAGAAAGAAAGAAACAAAGCAAATAGATGAGGGAAGGGAGGGAGAAAGAAAGAGTTGGAAAGAAAGATAGAGGGGGAGGGAGGGGGAGATGGAAAGAAAGCAACTTTAAATGTGTTCTCCAGCCCCCCCCCCCGCTGCCTTGCCTCCTTGGTTTGGAGAACGGATTTAAAGAGACAAATGCCTTCTCTGAGCAAAGCCAGCTGGCTGGTGTGGCGGTGGGGTAGGCCTTGGAGAACACATTCAACTTTAGATGGGGAGGGAGAGAGAGAGAGATGGGGAAGGGAGAGAGAAGTGGAAAGAAAGCAATCTGAACTTTAAATATGTCCTCCAAGCCCCCCACCCACCCCCACCCCCCACACACCTGCACATTGGCTGGCTTGTCTTGGAGAAAGGATTTAGAGACAAATGTCTTCTCTAAGCTGGCCCTAACCACCTGCTTAATAGGAAAACCAGTGTCAACCTAATTCTGAGACACAGGTCTGACCCGCAGTGTCTAGTTTTCCTTTGTCTTATTTGGGTTGGCCTCAGTAAAAACTATTACATCATTTTGTTTCTTTTGCCCTTAATAAAACAGTGTATCAGCCTAGGATTACAGGGATCCTTGGCTATTAAAGAGGGCATGGCACCATGACTTAAGCATCAGGAATGCTTTGCAACATTGTGTCCTGTAATGCCGCTTTCCCCACAATTCTTTCATCTTGTTAGTTCAGTAGGGTGGAATCTCCCAAGAAATTTAATTATCTTGCTGTGTTGCATAATTGTCAGATACAACACTGTTTCTTTGGGGCTAATTCCCTGTAGAGAAAAAGGAATATGCACTGGCCAGCATTTTACAAGTAAAACAAAGCCATAAATACTAATATTGTGTTTCTTTTCTACAAGGTTGGCCTCCGGCAGCTAGATATGTCATTACTGTGTCAACTGTTCTCCCTTTATGAATCAATTCAAGAATATAAAGGTGCCTGCCAAGCTGTATCAAGTGCAGACTGTGCGTATGCTCTGGAAAACGGTTTTTTTGATGAAGAGGAAGAATATTTCTAAGAATGCTGTGCCACTGCTAGGAGCGGAGCGTGGAGGGAGCTTGTAGTCCTGAAGCCATCGGTGTCTACTGGAACTTCTAAGTGCATCCCTGCCTTGTATTGGAGGAAACACACTCTGCAACCCATTTATTTCTGGCATACTGTCAACCCAGGTTACACACTGTGCTAATCCTGCTTTAGGAAAGCAACATGGGACAAGCTTTGAAGTGTCCTCAAGTGCGTCTGCCAGGCCACATCGGTCTAATTTATGCACTGGGTGTTTTCAACTTGAACATGTTGGCAAGTGTCTTTTTATAGCTACAACTTGGACTATGCAAGAAAGCAATGAACGTTTTGACATGTAAAATAGTAGTTAATGTAACTATCTAGAGTGTTTATGCATCTGTAATCATAGTAAACAGGAATCTTGGCTTTAAAAAAATCATTGAACATCCAGAACTATGGAGGCAGCTCTGGTACAGTACTAGATGGACCATCTTAACAGTGTCTCAGATATCCTGTAAAAGCTGCTTTATCATATCATCTTTCTCTTCCATCTTAAGGCTTACATGTATTAGTAAATTTAACCTTTCCTTCCAGTGATCCAGTTCATTTTCCCTTTCGTTACTGTCAGTGTACATTTAACACTTTAAACCAATATAATGGGACTTGTTTTTAACAGTTTGTATATTTTTTATTCAGATACAGTAACAAGTCCACAGTCTGCCTCATGTTGTGTGGCTTAACAAGTTTACACAAGTATTGTTTAGTTAACTTATGCAAACTACACGGGTAGCAAATGTGAAGAAATACCGCACAGGTTCATACCAGCAGCAATATTTTGTATTCATTTAGTTGCCTGGAAGGAAAGATGTGAACTTTGTTTCTTACAAATCAAAGAAACCTGTACAAAGAGTTTGTAGAATATTATATAACATTATAGCTTTTATACTACCATAACTGAAAGAATTAAAGCTTGAACAATAATTTATTAAACTTTTTAACATTAACAATGTGTATGCATTATTTTTAAAAAGCACAAAAGTAGCTGACTGCATTGTGAAAAAAAGTGAAAACATGAAGGCTAGTTCACCTTACCAGATTTCCTGCACAGAGTGCTTGTATGTATGAATCTACTTGAAGCTCACACCTTGAATGGTAACAGGTGATGAGTTTGTTTATAGATGTAGTAAGATTGCTTCTGGCTTCCCAGCATATCTAAACACAATAGATTGTGCATTACAGGCAGGAATTTGGAACCATCTGAATGATTTAAATCTCTCTTCCAGCATTAACATAAGAAGAGCCCTGATGTTTCAGACCATTGGTCCATCTAGTCCAGCATCCTTGTTCACACAGTGGCCAGCCAGTTCCTCTGGAGGGCCAACAGCAGGGCATAGGAGTCAAGGCCTCCCCCTGATGTTGCCTCCCAGAGGATTAGTGCTTCTGAATGTGGAGGTTCCCCTCAGTCACCATGGCTAGTAGCCACTGATAGACCTGTCCCCCATGAATCTATCTGATCCCCTTTTAAAGCTGTTTATTCTTGTGGCTATCACTACATCCTCTAGCAGCAAATTCCACATTTTAGTCACTCTCTGTGTAAAGTAGTATTTCCTTTTGTATTTTTTCAACTCTGTTTATGCCAAATGCAAACCCCCATCAGCAACCCTAGCCTAAAGGGAATGAACCTGATCCCTGAGAGCTGCAAGCACACAACCACAGTTTCCACCCAGTGGGTAGGCAATCATAAATGTGACACTTCCTGCAAAACACTGGATAGCTCCCACTCACCTGCTGGCTTCCTTCCTTCATAACTGCTTAGTGGTTTAAAGGTATCTAGAGTGATGCAGGGTCCCCAGTCTAAGAGCCACAGGCCAAGAACCCTTTGACACTTGCCCTTCAGCTCATACCAAAAGCTTGTGCCTCTGCCTAGGAGGAGCTTTACAGTTCCGAAGCCCGCAGCGCCCCGCCCCCCCGTCTCCCAGCAGCAACAGCAGAGGGTAGGGCCTGCAATTGGCCCCAGGGAAAGAGATCTTGCTCAATGAGTAACAGACCTGACAAAAGACCCAAACAGAGCCAGACAAAAAACACTACTCTCCAACAGGCTACAATCATGCACTCGCCCTCAAACTCTGTCCTCTGATAAAACAACCTCAGTTAATGCTCTCCAGTAATTTAGCAGTTTAGGAAAGGCAAAAAAACCCCACACCTTCCTCCTGGGTTCTTTCTCCCAGCCCAGCTGGCTCAGTTAATTAAGCACAGGGTTATATCCTAAGTGCGTCTGCACAGGACAGGGTGCTTAATTCCTTTCTTTCTGGCTGCAGGCCCTTCCAAGTCATTTGATTACTATTCTGGAAGTCCGTCGAACACCAGGAGCAGCTTTTTAGAGAGTGTATGGGGTACAAAGCCTTGTTGTAGGCAGTCCTTTGCATCCCGGCCTATCTGTTTCTCCAGTGATTCTATACGTGGGACATTCCTCACATCTGGGATAAGCTCCTCTTTCCTTAGGGTCGGCTCCAAGCTTTGATCCAGGCGGGGAGGGGCTTATCCCCTTGAAGGCTATCCAGTTCTCTTGCCGACCCTGCTTCAGCAGGACATGCTCCAGCGGCGCTGTATAGCGCAGACTGAGAAGGAAAAGTTAGAAGAAGGAAAGCCGTGGTGAGGTTTAGTGGCTCAGCATGGGGCTATTTTTGGTCGGTGTCGGGGTTTTTCTCGGAGGCGCCGATGCTTCGACAGCCCTTGGAGCATTTGTCCCCTGGCCTGACCCGTCTCTGGGATGGAGGGCCTGCTCTTGGAGCCAGGGAGTGTGGAGAAAATGAGACGCGTCGGCAGGGTGGTGCCGTTAGTTCGGCCTTCCCCTAGCCGGCTTGTGGCAGGCGTTTAGCAGAGTGGGACACGGAGTGGAAGAGCACAGACTCCTAACATCCCGTCTGAAACGTGGTAAGTCAGACACTGGCAGACAGTCTCTACCCTCCCCGGAAGTACCTGTGGGAGGCTGAATGTATGTCTAGGGTCTGTGGAAATCTCCTTCAGACCCAGAAGAGGGGGGGGGGAGTATTTTCCTCCAATCCTTCTGTTCCCATCCTTCCCAGGTCCCTCACAAGTGTGTGTGGAGGGAAGCTTTCCCGGCCTAGCGATGTCCTTTCGGGTGGGAGATTTAGGTGGGAAAATTCCGGTGGTGGCCATTTTGGATATCTCCGGGTCCATTGGGCCTATAGGCCTTGTTTATCTTTCAGAGATAATGGCCTTCCCTATAGATAGTTGAAGATCTCGGTGGTGGGGGGGAGAACCCACCATATTCTAAGTGGCTGGTGGGGCGATCTCCAGGTCTACTATGGACCTGATGACAGACTCATTACACACACACACCCCGCAGGTACTGAATATGGCTGAGAAGGCATCTCAAGACAAAGGCTGTTCCTCTGGGGACAACATACAGATAAGGCCATCCACCTCTCAGGTTTGCCAAGAACATTTGGATGCCCCAGGACTGGAATCCAGGGAGCCCATTACAACTGATATGTTGAACTGGTTCAGAGGGGAAATGAGACGAGAGTTTAAGGAGATGATAAAGGAGACATCCTCCAAGGCTCTACACTACATGATTCTTCTGTGGAAAGGGGCAGGACTCTCAAGAGAAATCTAGACAGGGTAGCCAGTGTTTCTAGGTCCACTGTTAGACCAAAACATACAAAACACAAGTCAGCCTCTCAAGAACAGAGTCCTCTGTTGGGACACAGAGATTCAGAAACAGATATTTCCACTCCTTCTTCAGAAAAAGAAGGGGAACTTTCTGTGGAAGAAGAGGTGGTGGTGCCTACGGTACAATCCAGGCTTTCCCCACAGGAATTATATTCACGTCTCTTGCCTTATTAAGGACTCTAGAGCTTTCATCTAGACCTAAGGAGGAGACTGAACAGGAGCTGGAATTTCAAAAAGGGGTGGGAAAACTGATGCTGATGGTCTCAGTCACACAGCCAGGGCTGCCTCTTCCAGCCTCCTTTTATAATATCATGAAGGCGGAGTGGGAACAACTGGCAAAATCCAAGGCTAATTGTCACCTTTTCCCCAAATTCTACTCTCTGATGCCAGAAGCCACAAAGAAGTTGAAACTACATGTGGTGGACGATCCTGTGACCAGCTTGTATTCCAACTTGGTGCTTCCAATGGACACTGATGGGATGCCTAAAGATCACACAGATAGAAGGGTAGAACAGGCTCTGCGTAAAAATTTTGAAGTCTCCTCTTCGGCTATTAAGGCTTCTACAGCGGGTTCTCTTTTCGCCAGGGTGGCGTATGATTGGGCAGACAAATTGGCTTCGGCTGACAGCGAGGTGCCTAAGGAGTTTAAAGATGAGCTGAAGAAAATAGCTCTGGCGATTGCTTTACGGCAGATGTCACACTAGATGCACTCCAGCTCTCAGCTAGGGCATTAGTGTGCAGTGTGACAGTGAGGCAGAACAATTGGCTTCGCCACTGGGATGTGGACTCATCTGCACAGGCGAAAGTAGCAGCAGTCCCTTTCAGAGGAGTGAACCTGTTTAGAGATGGACTGGATGGGTACTTAATTGAGATAAGGACAAGAAGAAGGTTCTTCCCTCTAAGAAAAGAGACAGCAAACCAAGAAAACATTTTCAGCCCTTTCGAGATCAAAAAAGAGGGCAGAAACTGTCATATACTAGACCTTTCAAAGGAAAATGGCAAGCTAGATGACACAGTGGGAAGTCCTTTCCCTCTTCCAAAGGTGAACAATCTTCTACTAAGGTGCCCAAGAAAGGAACTTCAGCATGACTAATACATCCGGAACGTTGGAAGATAGGAGACAGACTTCAGGCCTTTTCAAAACTGTGGTATATGATGATTTCGGATCGATGGGTATTAGAGACGATATCCTACGGATACAAACTAGAGTTTTACTCCATTCCCCATCAACGCTTTATCAGAATGCCGAAATACAGAAACTGGATGAACACCTCCAGATCAAGGAGGTGATACTTCACCTTCTGGACATAGGGGCAATAGAGAGAGTACCTTCGTCCCAACAGGGACAGAGCGTTTACTCAATATTCTTTGTGGTTCCGAAGAAAAATGAGACCACGAGAGCCATTTTAGATCTAAAATGGCTAAACAGACACATCCAGAACAGAAAGTTCAGGATGGAGACATTGAAGTCCATCCTCATATCTATTCAGGAGGGGGATTTTCTGACGTCGCTGGACTTGTCAGAAGCATATCTCCCTATACCCATACACAGTATGCATCGGAGGTTTCTCTGATTCAATTATGCAAACCTTCACTTCCAGTACAAAGCTCTCCCATTTGGCTTCAAATCTTTGCCCAGGGTATTTATGAAGCTTCTAGTGACTCTGGTAGTACATCTAAGGCTGAAAGGGGTGGCTCTTTTTCCCTACCTGGACAACATCTTAATCAAAGCCCCTTCTGCAACAGACTGCACACAGGCCCTGAATCTGACAATCCAGACCTTGAATGATCATGGGTTCATGATGAATCTGGAAAAAGTCACCTACAACCTACACAGAGATTGCTCCACCTGGGGGTGGAAATAGACACGACACAGGACTGAGTTTTCCTGTCTCAGGAACAGGAACTCAAAATCAGGCTGCTGATGGATCAGGTACTGAGAAGACCCAAGACAGAGTTAATGACCTTGGTCATACTTTTAGGAATGCTTGTCTCCTGTCAAGAAGTAGTGCAGTGGGCTCAATTCCATGCCAGACCACTGCAAAGATTCTTACTTCCCCACCAAGGAGCTATAATGCACAAAAGATTCAAAATGATCCAACTTCCTACTTCTGTACAGAACCAACTGACTTGGTGGCTAGCCCCAATGCGATTCAAATTAGGGACTCCTCTCTGAGATCCCCCAAGGTCAGTAATGACAACAGACACGAGTCTGTCAGGTTGGGGAGTTCATTCGGGAGGCAGCATGGTCCAGGGAGAATGGTCAGTCACAGAGGCAACAGAAAGCATCAACCTGTTGGAATTGAGGGCGAGTTGCCTGGGCCTTCTGAATCTTGTAGATCTCCTGTCGGGACATCATGTCCTTGTCCAGACGGACACCATTATGGTGAAGGCCTACGTGAACCGACAAGGGGGGACCAAGGTTCGATCTCTTCATGTGGAAGCATCCATGCTGATCTCTTGGGCAGAACGTCACTTGTTGTCATTAAAAGCCACTCACGTGGCAGGAAAGGACAACGAACTGGCGGAGTGGTTAAGTAAAAAACTATTAGATCAGTCAGAGCGGATGCTGAACCCAGAAGTGTTCGAGCAGATTTGCAGCAAGTTCGGAAAGATGAATCTGGATTTATTTGCCACGGAGCTGAACTGTCAAGTTCTAGAGTTTTTGTCTTGGCAATGAAATGCACTATCAAAGGGGACAGACATACAGAACTGTGTATGGCCGCCAGGCCTTCTTTATGCTTTCCCACCACTGCCAATCATCCACAAGGTCCTGCAAAAGATTCGCCAACAGAAGTGGAAGTAGTGCTAATTGCACCCTTCTGGCCACGTCAAGCATGGTTTCAGGACTTGCAGACCCCATAAATAACAAAGCCTTGGCATTTGCCTCCACGGGAGGACCTACTGACACAGGGCCCAACAAAGCATCTGTGGCCGGAGTTGCTCTGGCTAGCAGCATGGAGACTGAGCGGGAAATGCTAGTGGGGGTGGGTTATCAAGATAAGGTGGTTGATACCATCCTAGCGGCTAGAAAGGCCTCCACTAACAAATCATACGATCACACTTGGTGAGTTCTTCATGATTGGAACGTAGCTCAGGGGACTGATCCTATTAAGGCTTCACTGAAGGTAGTTCTTAACATAAGAACATAAGAGAAGCCAATGCTGAATCAGGCCAATGGCCCATCTGGTCCAACACTCTTTCACACAGTGGCCAAAATATACCAGTTGCCATCAGGAGGTCCAGCAGTGGGGCCAGGGCACCAGAAGCCCTCCCACTGCTTCCCCCTCCAGCACCAAGAATAGAGTGAATCACCTGCCCCAGACTGAGAGTTCCCATCTATACCCTGTGGCTAATAGCCACTGATGGACTTCTGCTCCATATGTTTATCTAATTCCCTCTTGAAACTGTCCATGCTTGCAGCTGCCACCACCTCCTGTGGCAGTGAATTCCATATGTTAATCACTCTTTGGGTGAAGAAGTATCTCCTTTTATCTGTTCTAACCCGACCGCTCAGCAATTTCATAGAGTGCCCACGAGTTCTTGTATTGTGAGAAAGGGAGAAAAGTACTTCTTTCTCAACCTGCTCAATCCCATTCATAATTTTATAAACCTCGATCATGTCACCTCTCAGCCGTCGTTTCTCCAAGCTAAAGAGCCCCAAGCATTTTAACCTTTCTTCATAGGGAAGGTGTTCCAACCCTTTTATCATTCTAGTTGCCCTTCTCTGCACTTTTTCCAATGCTATAATATCCTTTTTGAGATGTGGTGACCAGAACTGTACACAGTATTCCAAATGAGGTCGCACCAATGATTTATACAGGGGCATGATGATACTGGCTGATTTGCTATCAATTCCCTTCCTAATAATCCCCAGCATAGCGTTGGCCTTCTTTATTGCAGCTACACACTGTCTAGACATTTTCATTGAGTTATCCACTACGACTCCAGGATCTCTCTCTTGGTCCGTCTCTGCCAGTTCAGACCCCATCAACGTGTATTTATATTTAGGATTTTTGGCTCCAATGTGCATCACTTTGCACTTGGCCACATTGAACCCCATTTGCCACGTTGACGCCCACTCACCCATCCTCGACAGATCCCTTTGGAGTGCCTCACAATCCTCCCTGGTTTTCACCACCCTGAACAACTTCGTGTCATCTGCAAATTTAGCCACTTCACTGCTTACTCCCAATTCCAAATCATTAATAAACAAGTTAAAAAGCATCAGACCGAGTACTGATCCCTGTGGTACCCCACTGCTTACCACCCTCCACTGAGAAAGTTTCCCATTTATACTCACTCTCTGTTTCCTATTTATAAGCCAGTTTTTGATCCACAAGAGGACTTGTCCTTTTATCCCATGACTATTGAGCTTACTTAGGAGCCTTTGATGAGGAACTGTATCAAAAGCTTTCCGGAAGTCAAGGTAAATAATATCTATTGGGTCCCCCTTGTCCACATGTTTGTTCACTCCCTCAAAAAACACTAACAGGTTAGTGAGACAAGATCTTCCCTTACAGAACCCATGCTGAGTCTGCCTCAATAGTTTTTGTTCATCAATGTGCCTACTAACTCTTTCCTTAATAACAGTTTCCACCAACTTACCCGGTATCGATGTCAGACTGATTGGCCTGTAATTTCCCGGATCTCCCCTGGAGCCCTTTTTAAAGATGGGAGTGACATTAGCTACCTTCCAGTCCTCAGGAATGGAGGCAGATTTTAAAGAAAGATTACATATTTTTGTCAGGAGATCCACAAGTTCACATTTGAGTTCTTTCAGAACTCTCAGATGAATGCCATCCGGGCCTGGGGATTTATTAGTTTTTAAATTGTCCATCAGTCGGAGGACTTCCTCTCTTGTCACCACAATCTGATTCAGGTCTTTCAAACCCCCTCCCGAAATCGGTGCTTCTGGAGTGGGCAAACACTTCTCCTCTTCCACAGTGAAGACAGAGGCAAAAAATGCATTCAGCTTCTCAGCCATTTCCCTATCATCCTTCACTACTCCTTTCACCCCTTGGTCATCCAAGGGCCCCACTGCCTCCTTGACTGGCTTCCTACTTCTAATGTATTTGAAGAAATTTTTATTGTTGGCCTTTATGTTTTTTGCAATATGCTCCTCATATTCCCTTTTTGCTTGCCTGATCACAGACTTGCATTTTATTTGCCATAGTCTGTGTTCCCTTTTATCAACCTCACTAAGACTAGCTTTCCACCGCTTAAAGGAATCCTTCTTACCTTTTACAGCTTCCATCACTTTATTTGTTAACCATGCAGGCTTTTTTCTATACCTATTTGTACCTTTCCTAACCTGCGGTATATATTTTTTCTGAGCTTCTAGGATTGTCTTTTTAAATAGTCTCCAAGCTTCCCCAATGGTTTTGACCTTCTCCACTCTTCCTTTCAATTTCTTCCTCACATGTCCCCTCATACCAGAGAAGTTACCCCTTTTAAAGTTAAAAGTGGTTGCGTCAGTCTTTTTGGGCAACTCCCTATCTGTACAAATGTTAAACTCAATGACATTATGGTCACTGTTCCCAAGTGGTGCAATCACTTTTATATCTCTTGCTTTCTTGTAGGCTGGGCTCGATAAGGGCCTCAGCACAAGTACTCTTAGAAGGCAAGTGTCTGCTATTTCAGCCATTCAAGGAGCTAGACATGGGAGGTCCCTTCTTAGACATCATCACATTAAGAGGTTTTTAAAGGGGGCTTCATTCCTTAATCCTCCACAAATACACAGGTTCCTCACCTGGAACCTTAACACAGTTCTGAAGGCTCTTTGTAAACACCCATTCGAGCCCATGGCCTCCTGTCGTCTTAAGGAGTTAACCTTTAAGACTCTCTTTTTAGTGGGTATTACCTCCACTAGGGGGGTTTCAGAACTGAGAGCCTTATCTGTCAATAGGGAGCTTTGTATCTTCTACCGGGACAAGGTGGTCCTTCGCATGGATCTGGCCTTTGTCCCAAAGGTAAATTTGGTCATCCATAGGGCCAACAAGCTTGTTCTGCCATCATTCTGTACCAGTCCAAAAGATGAGAAAGAACCTGAATGGCATTCTTTAGATGTTAAGAGGGCCCTCAGCTTCTACACTGAAAGAACGAAGGGGGTGGAGAAAATCTGAGACACTTTTTGTGTCATTTAGAAAATCTTCTTTCGGGATGCAGGTTTCCACTTCCACGCTTAGTAGGTGGATTAAAGGTTGCATTATCCTGGCGTATAAGGCAAAGGGGCTAGAACCCTTAGAAGGGGTTGTGGCACATTCTCTTAGGGGGGCAGCTACATCAGTGGCATATAGGTCATTCCCCTCTCTGGAAACCATATGTTGGGCAGCCACCTGGAAATCAGTTCATTCCTTTACTAAGCACTACGGAGTAGACAAATTAGCATCAGCCAAGGCGGACTTTGGTTATAGGGTGCTTCAACTCTGTAAATGTGGGTGCAGTTCCCACCCTGTAGCGTTAGCTCTTGTACGTCCCAGACGTGAGGAATGTCCCACGTATAGAACCACTGGAGAATGGAAGGTTTCTTTCACTTACTGTGAATTTTCCTTTCTCGTTGGTTCTGAAGTGGGACATTCCTGCCCACCCGTTTTTGGGTGCGCCTCCCCTCTTTACAGAGTTGTGAGGAGTGAATGAGTTACCAGGGAAAGTATGGTTCTTGTTAAGAAATTCAGTTTCATACTCTATGCCCTCTTGTTAGTCTCTCTAATTTTGGGGGAGATGCTGTCTCCCTTCTAGTTCCTTTCCAGCGGGGTGTTCTACCAGGCTTGAAGATGACTGGATAGCCTTCAAGGGGATAAGCCCCTCCCCGCCTGGATCAAAGCTTGGAGCTGACCCTGAGGCAGGAGGAGGAGCTTATCCCAGATGTGAGGAATGTCCCACTTCAGAACCACCGAGAAAGGAAGATTTACGGTAAGTGAAAGAAACCTTCCGTTCTAGTCTACATGTTATCTTGTAAAGCAGTTATGTTGAATATAGACAGCTGCTCCTTGGGGCCGATTCCCCCCTCCCACTTTCTTGTAGTTCAATATACACACACAAGACATGCATTTCCCTTCAAGGGTGAAGTGTAGAATGTCTCTCGGGGTTTAGGAAACAACCCAAATTGTGTCTAAAAGTTGCTAATGTTAAGTTTTAGAGGCATCATATACAGCTGTATTTAGGAAACAATATGGGAGGGGGTAAGACAAAGCCCTGTATTGGATTAAAACACAGAGAAACTGCAGCTACCTGTCTTAGAAATGGAAATTTGAATGGTTAAATATAAAATACTTGCCAAAGTTCACGCTGAACTTTTGAGAAAGTTTAAAGATCTAATTCTAGATTTAGCTGCCTTGTTTTGGCTTCTTGCATCAATAACAAGTGTTCAGAAATGGCATTTTCTCCCAGGTCTACTAGACAAAATCTTGTATGGGTTTTAAGACTGTTGCAGCTTGTGGAGTTTGGCTTATGTTTCTCTCCCCACCCCATTTATTTGGATACAGGGCCAGATAGTCTCTAGAGTTCAGAGGATTTATGCTGTAATCCATGCCATACTGCAGTTAGAGAAACTTTTGGACTGAATGGCAGTACTGAGCAACAAGGTTACAACATGTGTTTTGTGACTGCATTAAGAACATTAGCTAGTGACCTTTAATATGGTGTGTATAACATATTCATCTCCACCCCTTTAGCTGCTCTGGAGCCATTATAGCAGTGGATAACTGAAGGTTTGGAATTTGTTCATGACAGAACAAGCTGTTACTATAACTATTGCTACATTGCCACTTCCAGACCATGCAGTTTAAAAATTTTCTGGTCTTCTCTGAAACTTCAATTGTGTAATGCTTGTTAAGGGCATGGTTGAGCAACTCCCAAATTGTCTAGTGTCCTCTGTGTTGCTAGCTTTTTATGAATGAACTCATCCCTAGCATTCTTTCCACACCTAGATGAATGTAATTACATAGTTTGTGGCTTGTCCACTGCTTTACAAATTAAGGGCATTAAGTATGGCCCATATTAATGTCTTATCATGAGAAAATTCTGAAGTCAGCAGTGGCACTATCAGGCTGTTAACTTGAGCACAGGGATTTTAATCATTGGACTCAGTGAACATCCCTTGCTATATCAGACCAAATATCCATCTAGTCCATATCTTGGAAACAGTGATTAGCCAGGTAATAGTCATGTAATGTTCAACATAAATTGGGGAGACAATCCGCACAAGCAAGACCTAATAGCCCCTACTGCTTGTACAAAGCTCTTGCTAACCACACACATAATGCTGGATCCAAATGTGCTGTAGGGCAAGTGGGACAAGCCCCCCTGTGATGCACCCCACAATGTTCTTGAGGGATGCCTAACCAGCTAGAGAAGTTTTTTCAGTGGTTGTGTAAGATATGGAGGCAAGAAAGGTCCATCCCATAAACAGAACACTGCTTATCATTCCTTGGCTGCAACCCTATTTGGGCTCTCATGACAATGATTAAATAGTTGAATCTGCTGTAGCTTATGTACTGAAAACACTCTGAAATCAAACATTTTTCATAGCAAGAGCCATACCAAGGCCACATATAAGACAAGAACAGTGCAAACTGATCCCATCTTTTCTATGAAGACAAAGGGGAAAAATACCTCCCATAGAGGGCTAAAAATGCTGATACATTATGCAGAAAGTCTTAAATAACAATAAACCTAGTTTCCTCCGATGAACTATTTGAATGTTAAGACAATAAACAGCAATACGCAGTGCCCAATTTCCTGTTTTTATTCCTGTGCCTGCATGTATCTGACAATGTAAATATAATTCTATAGCATACAGACCTATAAAATCTCCCTCATAATATTCAGGCCCTTTCCAGCCTTCTAGATATACTATAGTCTTACTGTTGAGACTAAATCATTTTTTTCCATGTGTTAAGTCATATAGTTTATCCAGATGATGCTATAGCAGCCACTAAGAGTGATTGAAACTCTTTGCAATACAGTCTTCTGTGATTCAAGGAACAAGTTTATAAACTAATGCAGTTATCTCAGGCAAATGAACTGAACCTTGTGTGACTGGGAAACATTAAGTTGGGGATAAATCTCCCCTAACTGCAAATATGGCATGGATGAATATGACCTGATCATAACAGAAAATAGTCTTGGCCCTTCCAGGCAATCCTCCCAAAACAGACTGCTGTACTGATAGGCTAAGATCTACTGCCTCCACGTTAATGGTATTTAGTTCGTAATGTGGTCTTTAAACTAAGGCTGTCTGTGAAGTGCATCCAGTCCGGCATTTTTCTTGGATTTGGGGAACTGACATTCTGCAGATCCATCTGAGATTGAAAACTTAGAAACTTCCAGACTCTGTTGCCTGGCGATAGCAATACAAAATGAAGTGGGAGTGATCCCGTATTTTTTGCATGAAAACTACAGTAATGGAAGTAGATTGGTGCTTATGTTATTGTGCGATAGGGCCTGGAGACCAGACTGTATCTGGAATCCAGATAAATTTTCTGGATGTCTAGAAAATTAATTGCTTTAATTTCCATCCTTTCCAGAGTGAAGTGTGAGATTAGGTGTCCACACAAACCTACTTTACATGTGTAGGTTCAACAAATCTACAGGGATATATATACCCAGTAGTCTCTTTAAACAATCTAAATGTTTTAGCACTGAAGTTTTCTATTTATTTATTTGACAAAGGCTTTAACTATCCCATTGGTTTCTGCATTTCCAAAGAAAGCAAAAAGAATTACTCTCTCTCCTTCAAAGACTTACAAAGGTATCTGAAAAATACATTCAACAACATATCTATGAAATGTTAATTCTACTGCTGGGAACACGTTCCGGTGAAACTACACAAAGTTCAGTTTGCTCAACTTGGTTTGGACTGATTCCACATCCATCTGGTATTCTTTGCAGACTCACAAGGACAGCAGGATGTCAGGAAAGCAAAGGAAATGGCTTCCTGCTGTGGATTTCCCTCTGTTGTCCAAAAATGTCAATATATCTTATGTAAATGTTTTAAAAGGCAGTAGTTCCTTTTTGAACTGACTATAGAGAATTCATGGGATTTGGTCATTTAACTGTTGTCATAATCAGCAAATATAGACTGTTTTCAGGATTATAAAGGTGTGCTCCATTTAAAAGTAAGACATGTTTAAGATTCAGTTATCATTGACAAAATATTGCAGGGTGAAGGGTATCAACCCATTGTCAGTTTTGTTCTGCATGAAGGACTGGGAGCCTTTCCTTCTCACCCAAGAATAATGCTCTAGACCAGTAACAGGGTAGCAAAAACTGATGGGTGCCAAGTGTCAAAGCCCAGATGCCTGTGGAGGGCCCCTGAGCAGAGTGCTTTTTAAATTTTTCACAGGGCTCCCAGCAAAGTCAAAGGGTACACAAGTTACACTCCTCTTACTCTTGCTTCAGCCTAATGGCAAGACAGCACGCAAAAGAGCAAGTGAGTGAGCAAGAAAGAGACTGGCCCCTTTCTTCTTCGAAAGAACTAGGAGCATCAATATATTGAAGGTGAAAAGCATGACAGCAAGATGTTGCTCCTATCCTTCTGTGCGGCCAGGCTAGAAATGGCAACACTGCCTCAAGAAGGCCTGCTTTGTAAGTCTGAGAGGTTTTATTTTAGTAAGCATCTACACATTTCCATTTTTTTCACCTCAGAAATATTTACTTTATCCTGTCAGCCAAATGTCTGGCCCCTCATGGGTCAAAGAAACCATTTTGTGGAGATGGGTAGGTTGGCATATGTGTGATATTCCAAGATTTCATTTCAGATTCTCAGCACTAGGCTCTGTCACAAATAATAATTATGCCTGTCTGAATTGTGCCAGCTGTTGCTTAAACTGTTTTGACTGGGTCAGCAGAAAAGCCTTTTGAATCACTTGGAGCAAACAAAGTCAAAGCATCCTATACAGGCATGTCTAAGGGGGTACCAAGAAAACAAAACAAAAAAATGTAATAAAACTCTACCGCCCCTTTTTTGCACTCGTGTTTAGTTTCTCTTGCTTACTTATTGGAGTAGTGGTAGCTTAAAGGGAATTTAGCAAAAGATTTAAAATTAATCCTCCAATTTAGTTAGACTGGTAATTGGAATTTAGCAGCATTTTTCAGGGTCTGTAAAAAAACCCTGAGCTTAGTACATTGGAAATCCTAGAAACATATTAAAACAAAAGCTATCCTTGTAACACAATGAAATATCAAGCAAGGGATACAATACTTTTAATTGGCTCAGGTAGTCCATAAAGGAATTGGAAATAAGTTCTTGCTTTAGCTTTGTTATTTAGTCGCACAGTCGAGTCCGACTCTTCGCGACCCCATGGACCAGATTACGCCAGGCCCTCCTGTCTTCCGCTGTCCGCTGAAGTTTGCTCAATTTCATGTTCGTTGCATCGATGACACTGTCTAACCATCTCATCCTTTGCCGTCCCCTTCTTCTTTGACCTTCAATCTTTCCCAGCATCAAGGTCTTCTCCAGTGAATGCTCCCTTCTCATTTGGTGGCCAAAGTATTTGAGCTTCAACTTCAGGATCTGGCCTTCCAGGGAACAGTCAGGGTTGATTTCTTTTAGGATTGAATGATTTGATCTCCTTGCAGTCCAAGGGACTCTCAAGAGTCTTCTCCAGCACCATAGTTCAAAAGAATCTATTCTTCGGCGCTCGGCCTTCCTTATAGTCCAACCCTCGCAGCCATAATTACTATGGGGAATACAATTGCTTTGACCATGCGGACTTTTGTTGGCAGGGTGATGTCTCTGCTTTTTATCATGCTGTTTAGGTTTGCCATCGCTTTCCTCCCAAGGAGCAGGCTCTTTTAATTTCATGGCTGCAGTCACTATCTGCAGTGATCTGGGATCCCAGGAACATGAAGTCTGTCACTACTTCTATGACTTCCCCTTCTATTTGCCAAGGAGTGATGGGGCCAGATGCCATGATCTTAGTTTTTTTGATGTTGAGCTTCAAGCCCACTTTTGCGCTCTCGAGGTCCTCTTCACTTTCTGCCATCAGAGTGGTATCGTCTGCATATCTGAGGTTATTGATCTTTTCCCCAGCAATCTTAACTCCAGCTTGTGATTCATCCAGGCCAGGATTTCGCATGATGTACTCTGCATATAAATTAAATAAGCAAGGTGACAATATACATCCTTGTCGTACTCCTTTTCCTATGCTAAACCAATCAGTTGTTCCATATTCGGTTCTAACTGTTGCTTCCTGACCCTTATACAGGTTTCTCAGGAGACATGTGAGGTGGTCTGGTACTCCCATCTCTTTAAGAACTTGCCATAGTTTATTGTGATCCACACAATCAAAGGCTTTAGCATAGTCAATGAAGCAGAAGTAGATGTTTTTCTGGTACTCTCTTGCTTTCTCCATAATTCAGCGAATGTTGGCAATCTGATCTCTAGTTCTCTACCTCTTCGAAACCCAGCTTGTACTTCTGGCAGTTCTCTATCCACGTACTGTTGGAGCCTAGCTTGTAGGATCTTGAGCATGACCTTGCTAGCATGTGAAATGAGTGCAATTGTGCAATAGTTTGAACATTCCTTGACATTGCCCTTCTTTGGGATTGGAATGTAAACTGACCTTTTCCAATCCTGTGGCCACTGTTGTGTTTTCCAAATTTGTTGCCAAATTGAGTGCAGCACTTTAACAGCATCTTCTTTTAAGACTTTGAATAACTCAGCTGGGATACCATCACCTCCATTAGCTTTGTTGTTAGTAATGTTCTCTAAGGCCCATTTAACTTCGCTTTCCAGGATGTCTGGCTCGAGGTCAGTGATTATACCGTCGTTGTTGTCAAGGACATCGAGGTCCTTCTTGTATAGTTCTTTTGTGTATTCTTGCCATCTTTCCCTAATCTCTTCTGCTTCTGTTAGGTCCCTACCGTTTTTGTCCTTTATCATGGCCAGCTTTGCATGGAACTTTCCCTTGATTTCTCCAATTTTCTTGAAGAGATCTCTAGTCTTTCCCAATCTATTGTTTTCCTCTATTACTTTGCATTCTTCATTCAGGAAAGCCTCCTTATCTCTTCTTGCTTTAGCTTAGCAAAAAACAAAAAAAAGAATTTGTAAAATGGTCACAGTGTCTTAAATACAGCAGTTTCCCACTTCTGAGCAGCAGAATCTCCTTCATGCTGGTCCTGAGAGTCTCCTGTCTCTGAGGAGTCACAGTTAAGGGGGCAATTTGGTAGGCAGCAGGAAGGGGGAAGAAATCTCATTATGATGGCAGAGATTTATCATGGGTTCCAAACTACTGTTCCTAGCTGTCCCAAAAGATATAGAAGGACTGCTTTGCTTTACATGGAAGTATGTCAAAATTGTCAAAGCAGAGCAGGACTATGCGGTGTCTTGAGTGTAAATATAAGCAATATATGCAACCGTGTAGTGCCTTTTCTTCCTGCCCTCTGGTAGCTTAATCCTATTTTATCATTTTAAACAACCATGCCACTTTTCAATCTATAAATTATGTAGGTTATTATTCCCATTCTGCAGATGGGGAGCTAGACAGCCAGTCCCAGACTAGGATCTGGGGGACCCAGTTTCAAATCCCCACTCTGCCATAGAAGCTCACTGGGTGACCTCGGGCCAGTCACACACTCTCAGCCTCTCCTGCCTCACAGAGTTGGTGTGAAGATAAAATGGAGGAGAGAATGCTGTAAGCATCTTTGGGTCCCCATTGGGAAGAAAAAAGTAGGGTATAAATTAAGTAAATAAAGGTAAAAATTAATGACCAAAAGCTGTACATCTATCACTAACAACAACAAAAAGATCATCTCTTGTAGGCTTTCCCCTAGAATTTAGTTTAAAAACTGCTCTGCCACCTTTTCTATTTTAAGTGCCAGCACTCTGGTTCCTTCTTGGGACAAGAGGAGGCCATGTCTTTTGTACAGGTCCTGCTTGTTCCAAAAAGCATTGCAGTGCCTAACAGACTTAAACTCTTCCTCCCTACACCATCGTCTCATCCACACATTGAGACGCCTAATTTGTGCCTGTCTAGCTGGCCCTGCGTGTGGAACAGGCAGCACTTCTGAGAAGGCTACCTTGGAGGTCCTGGCCTTGAGTTTCCTGCCTAGCAGCCTAAATTTTTCCTCCATGACCACATGAATACATTTTCTCACATTGTTGGTGCTAACATGTTCCACTGCCACTGGCTCCTCCCCAGCACTGTCTACCAACCTATCTAGACCACCTGTAATGTCCGCTACCTTCACACTAGGCAGGCAAATCACCATGTGGTCAGTATGCAGGTTCACAGCCCATCTATCTACCTGCCTAAGGATTGGA
The DNA here is from genome assembly GCA_029375565.1 of Gekko gecko. Taxonomy (NCBI): domain Eukaryota; kingdom Metazoa; phylum Chordata; class Lepidosauria; order Squamata; family Gekkonidae; genus Gekko; species Gekko gecko. Next base: position 125,004,125 of record JAPDNY010000001.1, on the reverse strand, counting down.
CCACCAGCTACCAAGAGCCCCCCTCTCTTCCTGTCCAGGGATGGTTTCCTGGTGTGAAAGGATACCTGTTCACCAATTATAGAAGGAGTTCCTTCTGAGGGAACATTCCTCCTTTCTTCAGCATGACGCCATTTCCCCTTGACCATCATGCTTGCTGACAGTGGTCAGGCTGCCATTCTTGGAGTGGGACACATCTAACAAGTCCCTGAGAGTCTTGCCTATGTGACTCTCCCACCCCCCCATTCAAGGCCCCTGCGGCCCAGCCAGGCAGGCCTTGGCTCTCCCACCCAGATGGGAAACCTCCAAGAAATACCAGGGTCATGACCAGTGTTCCCTCTAATCTGAGTTAGTGTGAGCTGGCTCACAGTTTTTTAGCCTCCGGCTCACACTTTTTTGTCTTCACTCAGGAAGGAGGGCTCCAGAGCAAACTGATTGATGCAGTAGCCAAATCCCGGGCTCACAACTTTAATGCCAGTAAGCTCACAAAGTAGAATTTTTGCTCACAAGACTCCATAGCTTACAGGGAACATTGGTCACGACACAGAGCCAGGCAATGGCAAACCGCTTCTGAATGTCCCTTGCCTTGAAAATCCTATGGAGTCGTCTTAAGTCAGCTGTGACTTGACAGCAAAAAGGAGGCGGCAGCAATGGAGGAAAGGGCAAGTGTCAATTCTAGGAGCTTGAGTTTTCAGCATTTGAAAGCCATCAGTAGAACCTAAAAGGACTATGAATCTAGTTCTGTACAATCAAGTGTCTTAGTGTGCTGAAAGGCTGCCATACAAATTGTAGCGATAAAAAACTAGCTTTTATTTAGTAACATATCTTATGCCATTGAAAAATATCTTTTGAAACTGAAGGATATTTCAAAAGCAAGGTTTCAGGTTGGTTTTTTTTTTACTATGGTATGGGGTGAGCTGTTATAAGTCAAACCTCTTGTGTGGAACCTAGGCAGCTCTTGCACCCAATCAGTATTTTGTGTTTACGTAAGCTGTTATTCGTTATTGCAGAAAATTGTACAATTCTGCTTTTATACTGATTTTATACTGATTATACTGATCAGTTTATACAATGTAATTTTAAAGTTTAGTGTTCTGAATCAGGTTGTACGAAAAAACCAGTGTTTCCAAACGCTGCCAAAGGGTAGCCTTGATTACACTGTTAATATAAAAGCTCACTAAAATATGTATGGTAACAGCTAAGTCCTGATCTTCCAGCAGAGGGTGCATCTGGAAATCAGCAGAGGCTGAAAAGTGCACTTTGGGCCATTGCTGATATCTGGAAACCAGGAGTAAGCCCCCTGACAGAAGACTTCTATTGTTTGGAGAAACACCGCCCCCCCCCCCACATCCAGATCAGGCATTTCCAGCCATGCCCACCCACCCCCACTTCTATTTTGCCTAGACTATTTTGTGAATGTTCACCATCACTCAATAATACATTCTGTGAAAACATTCTCACGGAACCAAATTGTACCACCACAAACAAGGGAGGGGAATTATTGCAGATCATCTTGGCAGCTGCACATCATCTCGGCTGTTTTTGCTTGCTTCTTTACTGCAGCTATAAGGGCTGGGCACGCTCAGAGGCTCAAGCCAAAGGCTTGCACCCTGGGGGTCTACAGGAGCCATCCTTTGGATCAGGACCCACCCAGAATGCATTTGTTTTTAATATTTTGTTAATTTAGGCCTCGGAGAAGAAAAATCCTAAATATAAATACATGTTGATGGGGTCTGAACTGGCAGAGACGGACCAAGAGAGAGATCCTGGAGTCGTAGTGGATAACTCAATGAAAATGTCTAGACAGTGTGTAGCTGCAATAAAGAAGGCCAACGCTATGCTGGGGATTATTAGGAAGGGAATTGAAAACAAATCAGCCAGTATCATAATGCCCCTGTATAAATCATTGGTGCGACCTCATTTGGAATATTGTGTACAGTTCTGGTCACCACATCTCAAAAAGGATATTATAGCATTGGAAAAAGTGCAGAGAAGGGCAACTAGAATGATAAAAGGGTTGGAACACCTTCCCTATGAAGAAAGGTTAAAACGCTTGGGGCTCTTTAGCTTGGAGAAACGATGGCTGAGGGGTGACATGATCGAGGTTTATAAGATTATGAATGGGATTGAGCAGGTTGAGAAAGAAGCACTTTTCTCCCTTTCTCACAATACAAGAACTCGTGGGCACTCCATGAAATTGCTGAGCAGTCGGATTAGAACAGATAAAAGGAAATACTTCATCACCCAAAGAGTGATTAACATATGGAATTTACTGCCACAGGAGGTGGTGGCAGCTACAAGCATGGACAGTTTCAAGAGGGAATTAGATAAACATATGGAGCAGAAGTCCACCAGTGGCTATTAGCCACAGGGTAAGGTAAAGGTAAAGGTTCCCTTGCTTGAAAGCCAGTCGAATCCGACTCTAAGGTTGTGGTGCTCATCTCTGTTTCAAAGCCGAAGAGCCAGCGCTGTCCAAAGACATTTCCGTGGTCATGTGGCCAGCATGACTAAACACCAAGGTGCACAGAATGCTGTTACCTTCCCACCGAAGTGGTACCCATTTATCTACTTGCAATTTCTTGCTTTCAAACTGCTAGGTTGGCAGGAGCTGGAACTAGAGACGGGAGCTCACTCCGTCATGCGGCACTCTTGGGTCTTGAACTGCTGAACTACTGACCTTCCACAGCCTGCAGTTCAGCGTCTTAACCACCTGAGCCACCGCAGCTCCTTAGCCACAGGGTATAGATGGGAATTCTCAGTCTGGGGCAGGTGATGCACTCTATTCTTGGTGCTGGAGGGGGCAGCAGTGGGAGGGCTTCTAGTGTCCTGGCCCCACTGCTGGACCTCCTGATGGCCCCTGGTATATTTTGGCCGCTGTGTGACAGAGTGTTGGACTAGATGGGCCATTGGCCTGATTCAACATTGGCTTCTCTTATGTTTTTAAAAGCAGCACAGCAATGCAGCACACACTTAGGTTTATTGTGTTTTGCTTTGGGGTATGGGTAGCATCCCAGTGAATGTATTTTGTTAAGAGAGAAAACATGAGTAGCACATAGCTTTCTAATCACAAACTATCGCTTCTCCTCTGGACATAGCAGCAGTCAATTCCCCAGTAAAGATTAATTGGAATGTTTGTTCACTTACTATTGCCCTGAGAAGTGTGATGGTAAATATAGTATTGGCCAAAAGGCCCTGGTAATATTCCTGCAGCAAAATCTTATTGCCATATGTTAATCAGACAGCCCATGGTCTTTCCATTTTATAACCATATATCCATTTTTACATATATGGGAGCATTTTAACCTTTGGTTCTTGGTTGGAATTTTTAATGTTAATATTTAGTACTAAAGCTGTAGATGTAGTTCAGATTTATACAAACTACAGCTACCTTGTCACTTATGTAATCTGCTGTTTACCAGAACTATCAGGTTTAATAGGATCAGATAACCATCAATCCCAAACTTGTGCCCAAGTAAGCAATAGCATCAGTCATTACTGAGTGTAATTCATACCTTCCAGATTGCAATTTTATATAGTGAAAGGGCATATTAACAAGGCTTTTTCTCACCAGGGAAGCTCTTGAAGTGACATTTCTTTGATATTTGACTCTTATATTCCTAGCTTAGAATCAGAAATAATAGAAAATAGTTGGGTTTAAACTACATTTTTTCAATATTTAAAGCTCTATAAATAATCTTCATTCTATAGACACAGGTCTAACTGAATAAAACTCTTTGCTTGTCTTCACTAGATTAAGGATTAGATGGCAATAAAAGATTAGAAACCAAGCAGAAGACTTCATGAAGTTATACCAACTCATCTTAAATTATTATTATTTATTCAATTTATACCCTGCCCTGTCCCACAAGTGAGATAATCCCACAAATATGAGATAATACAAACTATTTTGAATTTTAAAAAGAATGTTAAAATTTACTTTTATATCGGAGGTAATGCTTTGTAACCACTATATAATTTGAGTCTTTTAACATCTCCCTTGCTTTATTATTTAGCGTTTCTGTAAACATCAAAAGTGTGATTACCACCCAAATGATTTCCGAAGCACAACTACCAAAGTGATGACCCTCTACAGCAAGCTGAATCTTATGGTGTGTAATAATCCAGTCTGCATACCCTATTCTTAAGAAATGTGCTGCCACAAAATGTCTTAGAACAACACTGTTTGGACTGTGTTTTTTAATTGCTACAGGAAAACAATATGTCACTCTTCATTTCATAAACTCAAGATATTTAAGTACTGCATGGTTTCTTCTTCTGCATGAGTAAATGTCTTTTTCCTCATAAGAGAACCACCAATCTAGGTTTTTTCTTTTCCAAGTGCCCCAAAACAAAATGATATAGTCCATTTTCTTAGTACTGCTCTTCTAGATACTTATGAATCCAGTTATAAAAGCAGTCAAAGACCTTTTTTGGCAAGACCAAAATACCAAAGGATGCTATAAAGTAAACTACCAGTACATGAAAACTGAAGTCCTTGGCTTGGTTTCAGCATATCATCTGTTCAGCCGGGAACGACAGGTACGTTTCCTTACCATTGCATTTATAACTAAAGGGCAAGAACACTGTGGCAAAGTAACAATTGAGACTGACTCTAAAGGTTTCCTTTCTTTACATCTTCAAAAAATAAATAAATCCATCATTAGCAAAAAGACAGACTACTGCTTCAAACATTCCATCCGATCCTCTGGAACAAATAGATGATACCATTTTCCAAAATTAGTCCACTCACAATGGCCAGCAGACAAAGCTTTCGGCTTGTATTCAAGGTAACTGCAAAAGAAAAGAGAAATGGGATAGGCAACATTCCAGAAGGTTTGCTACAGTGGGTATAAATGAGTTAGTTTGGACAGAATCCTATTTCCCGTTAATACTTGAGGCCTATGAATAATGGCTTGGATCCAGTGGAATGTGTCCACATATGGAAGGATTTCTACCCACGGAGCATAACTTTCTCACTTCCCCCCTCCCACTGCAGTCCAAAATGCCCCCAATGCTCCAGTGGATCCAAACCAAAGCATACATGATTTGAAACAGTGTGTAACATCAAAAACAGTTACTAGAGTTTCAAATCTTAACTGATTACTTATGATATTTCTAACGTTCCTTTCTCCAAAAAGTAATCAAGGCTAATTCATTACTGATACCAGAAATCAAGCTCCATTCTTAACCTATATGACCTATAATCTGAATAACCCCATTTTACAAAAATATGTTTGAAAAGTTAAGTTTCATAGTCTCTGAAAAGTAAACGATAATCCAGCACGTAGAGCCATCACAGAAAACATTCCAGTATAAGTGAACACATTTTAATAATTTTTTTAAAAAAATACTTTGTTCTGCTGAGCAAAGCTGTTACAGGAGACCATATCAGGTGGAGCGGTCCTGCAGGTATGTCAGGCTAAAGCTATGAAGAACTTAACAGCACCTTGATTCAGACTTGGAAACTAACAGACAAGCAGTGAAACACAGTGTGATGTGTATGTGCATGTTGCACCAAGTTCCAGATATCACAGCAGACAAGCTGTTGCATTTTTTGTACCAGCTGAAGTTTCCCAATTGTCAAGGGCAGTCCCATGTATAACACATTACATTAGTCTAGCCTTGAAGCAATTGTTGTGTGGATCAGAATGTCCAGGTCGAGTGGGTCAACGTAGGGAGGCAGCTTCTGCACTGAATCAAGATGGGGGGATTTAGCTATTGAGCCAAACTGCTTCTTCAGCACCCATATAGATTCAAATATAAATACTTCATTGAATCAGATAGGGCCAATTGAACCCCATCACATAAGGATGGTGCACCCCCCCCCAAAAAAAAAACACCTTTAGTCTTACTGACCAGCATTCATATTTGTTGTCAGGATTCTTATTCAATTGGTTCGCCTTAGCCACTTATTCACTGCTACTAGGAGCTGGCCTGGGAGAGCAACAGCTGCCACTGGTGTCTTAGATTAAGTTACACTGGCATACTGATGATCCCCAACCCCAAAACTATAGATGGTCTCCCTTAAATGTTTCACATGAAGATTAAATCGCATCAGAGATAACACAGAGCCCTGGTGGAATCTCACAGGACAGATCCAATCCTGATGATTCATGATCTCCAACAATAACCTTTAAAATGATTATTAAGCTCAAAATTCAGTAGACAGCCCTAGTTGTAAAGGTAACAAAAGCAATTATTGTTTTCCTTGTTGAACACAACTGAGATTTTTCACAGCTATCCAGTATATTAATTTTATTATTTGTTTTTATATAACTTTTAAAGTAGTGAGATTAGAAAATCTATTACATTTAAACCAATCTTAAATTGTGCCAATTTGATGGAAAATGGATCCGAACAGGACACCTTATAATGAAAAATAGCTGCATATTTGAAAGCCAGACTATAACTCTTCCATTCACAAAGCCCAGTCTCATCAGATCTTGGAAGTTAAGTAGGGGCAGCTCTGGGTAGTACTTGGATGGGAAATCACTAAGGAATTATAGGGTTGCTTTGTAGAGAGGCAGGCAATGCCAAACAACCTCTGAATGTCTCTTGTCTTGAAAACAGGGTTGCTTGCCACAGGTCAACTGCAACCTGATAGCCAAAAAACCCCCACATGAACACTAGAGAGACTGAACAAAGTTTGAGTCCAGTGGCACCTTTAAGACCAAGAAATTTTATTCAAGGTATAAGCTTTCGTGTGCAGGGACACTTATACCTTGAATAAGATGTTGTTGGTCTTAAAGGTGCCACTAGACTCAAACTTTGTTCTGCTGCTTCAGTCCATCACAACTACCCCATCTGAAGCAAGAGAGGCTGACTTTCGTTAGGAAATTTACAATTGTGTTGAATGATAACAACCTACACATTGGGTTGGATCCAGTGAAAAACACTGTAGGAGTTGGTAGATCATTTTCCAGCCTTCCCCACAAAGCCTACTGTTTGCTCTAAAATCCTCTTGGAAGACCAAGAGAGCCTTGTAAACAAAATGTACCATGGTAGGGGCGATTGCAGTGATGGGGGGCAGGATTCTTGGAACAAGAATCAATGATCCTGCATTGAGCAGGGGGTTGGACTAGATAGCCTGTATGACACCTTCCAACTCTGTGATTCTGTGAAACAACAGACTGCCTGGGGAAGGGGGGGTGTTGCTCCACAGCTCCTCCTGCAAGCTTTGTGCTGGATCCAACTTATTGTGGGAACCTTGAACATCTGAAGGTATATTAGGAAAAAGAAACTGAAAACAGACAGTCAGTGCAACAGGAGAATCAAAGCTAGCCAGGCAGGGGGTGGGTGGGGTTGGCATCTGCCCCTATCCACTGCCAAACCCACCCACCTACTCGTGCATCCCAGCCACTCAAAGCTTGGGGAGAGATTCATAGAATGAGCACACAGGGAAAGTGTGCAGTTGGCTGGGTGCAGTTGCGGGAAGACCTGCGGGTGGAGGAGGTGCCAGTCCAGGAAGCACGAGACCTGATACCAGGGCGGAGGGAAAAACTCACTGCTCTTCTCCAGGCAAGCACTGCATGGCTGTTGTGCAGTCTGTCCAGCAGAGAGAGCAAGGGTAGTGACAGCAGCTCCTGTCCCCCCTCCCCAGCTCATGTGGTGACAGGGGGCAGCAGTGTCACATGAATACACAAGGACAGATAAAGCTGCCTTATACTGAATCAGACCATTGGTCCATTGAAGTCAGTATTGTCTACTCAGATTGGCAGCAGCTCTCCAGGGTCTCAGGCAGAGATCTTTCACATCACCTACTGCCAGATCTTTTAACTGGAGATGCTGGGCACTGAACCTGAGACCTTCTGCTTACGAAGCAGAAGCTCTACCACCTCCCCCAGCCTCCTCTTCCTCACCCTCCTGCACTGCCATCAGCAGAAAGGGAGGCAGCAGTGGCTCCCAGTCCTCCTCACCAGCCTGTCTGCTCAGGTGGCAGGTGAGGGGGCACTGAGGGACTGCTGCAGCACTCTTCCCTATTCCCCTCATCTGTCAGATCCAGCAGCTGCTCCCCACTCCTCCTTCCCTGCCTGCCTAATGCAGAGGTGGGCAGCTGTTCCTGGCTTCAAAAATAGCAGATAAGATCTTGGTCTCTAAAGTTAGTTTGGCATTTTAAAAAAATGTTCTGGATTTTTCTGCAAACCTGGGGTACTCCCCCCCGTTGGCCTATACTCTGCATCTATCACTCCGCATGGGAGCCAGGTTCAGAATTAGATATAGGAGAGAATCCTTCTTGAAACAGCAGCCGTTTTGGTTGGGCTTCCTAAAGACTTGGTAAATAGAGAACACCAAGAACAGATCTGGAATTTATTAACATTCCATTGGCAAAGGACTGAAGAAACAGATTCCAGGGCACACAGAGTGGCTCAGAGCAGTATCTAATATAATACATGTGAATAAAACCCACCTATTATAAATACGTCTCAGGCAAAACCAGTAACAAATTTTATAACCTATCCACCCCTGGTATTCCTGTTGATCAAAGTTCAGCCATTCATAATATCGGATTATGTTTTCAGCCAGAAATTACATATAAAATATAATGTACAGATTCAGGTCAACTGTTACACACTTCAGTCTCTTTCCACTGGAATTTACGACTCAGAGAATAAAATTTAGCTTCTCTGGAGTTTTATAGCTTGATGCTCAACATGTCAACAGGGGGATGAACCTGGATTAGCTATATACTAGGACTGAAAGATCCTGCCAACCTAGCAGTTCGAAAGCAAGAAATTGCAAGTAGATAAATAGGTACCACTTCGGTGGGAAGGTAACAGCGTTCCGTGCACCCTGGTGTTTAGTCATGCCGGCCACATGACCACGGAAACGTCTTCGGGCAGCGCTGGCTCTTCGGCTTTGAAACGGAGATGAGCACCGCAACCCTAGAGTCGGATTCGACTGGCTTTCGAGCAAGGGAACCTTTACCTTTACCTTTAGGACTGAAAGAATGTGTCAGACCTTGACCTCTTTCAAAGCATAATTATACTAGTAGTAGAAAATGAGAAAAATACCTCTAATTGCTTGAGAATTTGATATCAAGACAAATACTTTAATGAGCTTGAGACACAAATGAGTATAGTCATGTTCCCAAATAACAGCTGGAATCAGCAGAAGTTTTCCGTAACTAGACAGCAGCAGCGCTTTCAGAAGTAAGATGAAATCTGCCTTGGTTTTTAGGACTCTCCATCTTGCTAACCACAGAGCAGTGAAGATGCCAATCAAAAAAGCAGTTTGTTCTGAATGGAAGAGGAATGAAACAAGCTATTTTAAGAACTAAGATTTTAAAGTGCTCCTTACATGATCAATCATAAATAAGAAATCTGTATAATAGTTTAGTATGTATATTCACAAGGTGCTTTTAAAGTAGTTTTGATTAGAAATATGTATCTTTTGGAGTTGGACCATGTACTTGACAACAGGTATTTGAACAGGATCATCCAAAAGTTATGCAAAGACAAACAATAATATTTCTAATCTCAATGATATCTCTAATCTCTAGGATTCAGAGAACTACAAAGTAGTATTTGCACGGGCACCGAGATCTTTCAGGCTCCTTTGCTCCACAGTAGCCTTCCATGCTCCCCCAAAAGCCACTTATTGTTCTCTCAGGGCCCTCAAGCACAATAACTGATAACATGCAAAGGGTTGTGGTTTGGACTTATACACCGCACTTCCAAAACAGCTCAAAGCAATTTACAATTAAAACAAAGCACAATAACCAAGCAAAATTAGTGGAAGATGAGAGAGAAATAATGAAATTCTGCATTCGTTACTTAAAGGCATTTCAGACAAGTCTCAAATGCATCAAATTACACTCTTAAAATGCAACAACAACAAATAAACTTTGATCTTACCTAGGGATGCTATTCCAAACATTCGATAAAAATCCCATTCTTTGGCATATCTAATTAAATCATCAGGGTCAGGACTTTGACTTGAATCCTGTAGTTGTAACCACCTGAGATAAGCTTCACAAAGCAAACAAAATATGCAGAGCTTCCCTTGGATCTTGGGTATAAAAGAAGGTCGTCAGAAGCAGTCACTTCAATTCAAATAGTCTCTTGGCTTTTACAACCTTATCACCCACAGCCCACAGCCTTATCACCCTCACTTGCAACTGCAAAGCACGCTGTTTTCCTAGGGTCTATAAGATTAGCTGTGAATATCCTCTTTTAAAGCCAGTTTTGCACTTTTCTCATGTTGGGAAGATGAGGAATGACGGAAGCAGAACAGGTGACCTGTGCATTTCACGCACAGATCAACTTTTCTTCTCTTCCCCCAGAATAATCTTGGAACATACTAGGCCTAATGCTAAGAAAACAACAGAGAAGAAGAAGAGATTGGATTTATACCCCACCCTTCACTACCTGAAGGATTCTTGGAGCGCCTTGCAATCTCTTTTCCCTTCCTCTCCCCACAACAGACACCCTGTGAGGTAGGTGAGGCTGAGAGAGCTCTTTCGAGAACTGCTTGCACCAGCATGCTCCCCTCCCAACCCAATGAACAAACAGCTCTGAGAGAACTTGTGACTGACCCAAGGTCACACCAGCAGCTGCATGTGAAGGAGTGGGGAATCAAACCTGGTTTTCCCAGATTAGAGTCCGCACTCCTATCCACTACACCAGACAGAGGCAGCATAAGAAGTCTTGGGAGCACCTACTTAAAGTTGCTCTTTCTTCCCCACCTAGGCAAAAAAATCTAATAAATGTGGGGAATGAAGGAAAAGCAAGTGGCTTGTGGACTTAACTGGCTTGCATTAGTTCCTCTTTTTGCTGACCCTACTGTACCTGAAATGAGAGATGAGACAGCCTGGAATGAAGGGCAGATCACTAAGCAGGTATAGATGTGGGAAGGGTCTCCAACCCCCAAAGCACACTCTACCACCCACTAAACTGGCAGGTCCTCACTTAGCTGTAGGGCTGGCCCATCACTAACAAATTTTAGACCGTCACCTAGGGTGGTGGCTCGATGAGGGCGCTGCTCTGGCCTGCCTGCCACCCCGCCTTCCCCTCCCTTCCCTTCCCTCGCCTTGCACCCTGAGTCGCCTTCACTGTGGAACGCTGAAGTGTACCTTACACGAGGCAAGAACACACAGACCGACGTCAGCAACTGTGCATGCCCTCGCACCAGCATGCTCCCCTCCCAACCCAATGAACCTGTGAGCACGCTTCCTTAACTGTCAAAGGGGGTGGGAAAGTGGAAATAAAAGCCGTTGTGTGGACACATGACCACCTGGGGAGGTTGCTCACCTTCTGACGTCTCGCACGTGCCTCTCCAGTGTGAGGGGCAGGGCGAGATGGAGTGTGTGGCAAAGGCTGCATTCCAGTCGGTGGAGGACGCAGGTGGGTGCTGTGAGGCTGCTCCCTCTCAGACCCACTTCTTTCCTCAGGGGGCGCTCCCCCACCCAATGACAGAACATGCATGCATGCATTGAGAGAACTGGCAAGTGGTCTTCCGCCACCATGGAGCCCAGGCGGGTGAGTGAGTCAGCTGGGATTGGCCAGAAGCAGGAGCCACCTGCTCTGTCATTAGGTGGTGGCAGTGGATCTCAGCAGAAAGCGGCCACCCTCGCTGCCCAGCCCTGCCTGCGATTTCTTTTGCAGTACTGCACACAGGGCCGGCACCGGGGGGGCGCACCACAAGATAGCCTTGCCGGGGGGGGGGCACAAGGTAGCCTCGCCTAGTGTATAAAAAACCCTGGGGCCAGCCCTGCTTAGCTGACAGTCATAAATGACCTGCCTTAAAACAGTTAAAGAGTTTTGCTCTGCTAAGCAGCAACAGGCCACAAAGAAAAAATACTCACACAAAGAGTTTAGACTATTCAAAGGATATCATCAACTTAAGAGAGGCCAGGCTATGATGGCCTTTTTTATGACTATACTTTCAAGCGGCTATCCTTTTTCAGTTCAGCACTGAAGAGCACTAACAGCAAAGTACCCCATGTCCGTTTAACCCTGAATTTCTGTTCAGCCACTGTTAGGAGGTGCAGGATCTTTTCCCACTCAAAGCAGAACAGAACTATCCTATCATGGTATGTGCTTTAAAAAAAACACCCCAAAACCCAAAACCCAAAACCAACCAAAACACACCCCCCCGCTTCAGTGTTTAGGTTTCAACATGTTAAAGGAATAAGGCTACAACTCAAGCCTCTCATGATGATTTTTCACAGATGGAATGGTCTCCTATGATCACATATATGATCACCATATCTCTGTATATACACTGCAGAAGTATCCCATGTTACTAGCCTCCAGACAGACGCAAACCATGGGACTACTTCCATTACTTAGCCTTCAGTGTGTTAGTTAGGGGTGCACACACACACACACAAAAAATCGATATTTTTCGGGTTCGGTTGTACCAAACCCGAAAAATATCGGTATATACCAGTATGGTATCAGTATGATATTGGGAAATAATCAGTATTGCCAAATTTATTTGGCTCCATACCTTCCCTTCTCTCCCTCTTTAAATACCTTCCATTCCCTTGCTGAGGCGTGCTACTGCAGCAGCACACCTCAACTAGGGAAGGGAAGGCTTTAAATGCCTTCCTTTCCCTTCACTTTCATGCAAGGAACCCAGAAGCGGCATGACTTCACCCGTAAGGTAGGTGAATTCGCACCCATTCAGCTGAGCCTGAATAAAAGGTGAATAATATTGGCTTTTATTCAGGCTCAGCTGTAACTGAATCAGATTAGAACATCTGATTTGGCTGAATACATAACCCAAAAATACCGATAAGGTATTTTTCTGGTATTTATTTGGCTTGGTACATACTGAGTGCACATCCCTAGTGTCTGCTCAACAATTATACATTAAGTTAATATGTTTATGTATGCTATGTGGACATGAGAGTAACTTTCAGAAGACTTTCCATTCTCAAAAAACACCACCCACAAGAAGCAACTTTTAGGAGGCCTCTAGTACACTTATAGGAAGTGGGGGAGGGATCAGTTCCTGGCAATGAGGACTAAATTATTATTTATTACACATTATCACTTTCACTGACTCATAATAACATCTATGCGTCTTATGATACATTAAGATGAGAAAAAAGTTCCAGGAACTTACATTTATCTTTGTATTGAACAGAATATGCCTGTAGGCCTGTGCTTTGCATAAGATAGCATTAATTAAGATTATAACAGGATCATATTCAATGTATTTGTCCACTGGTTTCTGACAGGATTTCTGAAAATAAAAAAGGAGAAGCAAGTTAAAATGTTTATTAAGTTTCCTGTAAATCATACCAGCAATCCCTATTTTGGGTAACAAAGATGTTCTGTGCTCTTATCTTCCCATTACGGTTTTCATCTGAAGTATTCACAAAAGCAAAGACAAACATGAGGAACAGATTCAAGTTTCACCCAGCATTAAACTCAGCCATTAAATTCATATACATCACAAGGCAGAGAAAGCGAGCTATTCACCAACTGCCAGACTCTGAGGAAATGTACTAGCAGTTCATAAAGTGTTCTTACCAAAATCTATATTTTGGCTATGTGAAGATGTTTTGATATGATGTGCAAAATAGGCATTTAGAATTAACTACAACACATAGAGCTGCGGTGGCTCAAGTGGTTAAGACGCTGAACTGCAGGCTCTGGAAGGTCAGTAGTTCAGCAGTTCGAGACCCGGGTGCCGCATGACAGGGTGAGCTCCTGTCTCTAGTTCCAGCTCCTGCCAACCTAGCAGTTCGAAAGCAAGAAATTGCAAGTAGATAAATAGGTACCACTTCGGTGGGAAGGTAACAGCGTTCCGTGCACCTTGGTGTTTAGTCATGCCGGCCACATGACCACGGAAACGTCTTCGGACAGCGCTGGCTCTTCGGCTTTGAAACGGAGATGAGCACCGCAACCCTAGAGTCGGATTCGACTGGCTTTCGAGCAAGGGAACCTTTACCTTTACCTTACACACACATATATTAAACAGTGAGATGAGGGAGGCAAGGAAGTGCCACTCTAATGATGGGAATTCTTTGCACTGGATCCAGTGTACTGTTTGGAATTATTCGGAGAGGGACTGTAGTACTATACCTCTATTATATAAACCTACAATGTCCACACATTTAGAATACTGTGCACAGTTCCTGATGCACGGTCTCAGAAAGGCTTAAAAAGAGATGGAGAAGATATAGCAAAGGGCGAATGACGTGATCAGGGGATTGGAGCATCTTCCTTACAAAGAAAAATGTCAGAAAGAATATTCAATGTAGAAATTGGACTAGTAAGGGTAGGCTTATAAAGGTGCATGTAGGCTACAGGAACTGGAAGAAGATTCCTTAAAACAAAACAAAACAAAACTTAGGATTGTCCAGCAAACTGATTTGCCAGCATTCAGAAACAGCTGGCAGACTGCTAGTACGGATCGGAAATTTAATTTTGGTGACCAGCAGGCAAATTTCAAGAATACTCAATTTTTTAAAAGTAACCAATGAAATAAAGAGGTAGAGTGCTTCTATAAGTACAGTAATGGTTCTTGTAAAAATCTGCATACTAGACATTCTGAGTGAATAAAAACTTATCTTTAAAAGTATTTCATTCATTCCAAGAGAGAAAATATGTCATAGTAACTTTAGACAACATTCTCCAAAATTTCCAAATTTTACATGGGAAAATGTTTTTAAAAGCTCTTGGGTGTTTTTGAATTTTTCCATTTCCCCCCAGGTATTCACCTCACCTGGAAACCTCTCCTTGCCAGGCAACAGGTACAAAATACAGACAGTTATGGTGCTTCGATATCTGGTAAAAGCAGAAAGCCACTAGAACTCATGGCTACTAAAACCCAGCCAAAACTTCTGGACCATTGCCATTAGGCTTAGAACAAAGAAAAGAGTATCTTCCTTCCTATAAGGTTATACATTTACCATAATACACAATGAAAACCACTAACTTAGACAAGCATAAACAAACAGTCATCTCATTATTTTGAGCAATCTGTACTCATAGACAGGGTCTTGCTCACTCAGTGTTCACAGCTGAAGCTGTATCGCTGGACAAATTCAAACCCATGACTACACTGCAGTGAACATTAACTGGAGTAATACCTCTTTTTTGATCCTACAAAAATATTTCATTTGCTTATATATTAATATCAGATCCAAAAATAAATTCCAAGTCTCACAAAGAAAATGGCATGAATCAGCATCAAGGAAAACACCAACTGGATCAACAGCAATAACCATGTTCCTACAAAATGTAAGCAGATTGTCAACCATTTTTATGCATGTAAATACCCTTGCTGCCACTTTCAAGGGCAGTCTTGCTGAGGAAACATAGTGAGGGCTATAAAAGATGACCTCCCTTTTAGTTTTTATAACAGCAACAGAAGTTTTACTGGATGGAGGATAATAAACTCCATTTGAAGCACAATTTGTCATTGGAGAGAAAGGGCTGCGGTTAAAATTTGTTTTCTTCCCACTGCAGCCGCTTCTCTCCTCCTCTCTCAGCAACCATCCCAGCTGCTTATTATCATTCATAAAAATATAATTCTCCTCCTGTTTTCAGGATGCCTGATATAGAAATTCCGAAGCAGCCCAACAAAAGCACATTGCAGTAATATGCTTGTTTTGACTAGAATATGAATGACTGTAGCCAGCTCTAGTTTTTATATGAAGGGGTGTAGCTCGTGAACCAAATGAAGCTGATTAATGCGATAAATTAAACTTGAACATCCATCTGGAGATGTGGATCCAATAGCAGCTCTACTTACTCCTTTCATGGTAAGCAACCCTACTGGCTCAATTCAGACATCATGAGAAATCCATAGTTGGTGGGTTGGTATGAATGTAGTTTGGCAGTTTGAGACCCAAGTGTCGCGTGACGGAGTGAGCTTTCATCTCTGGTTCCAGCTCCCGCCAACCTAGCATTTTGAAAGCAAGAAACTGCAAGTAAATAAATAGGTACCTCTTCTGTGGGAAGGTAACAGCGTTCCGTGCGCCTCGGCATTTAGTCATGCTGGCCACATGACCATGGAAATGTCTTTGGACAGTGATGGCTCTTCAGCTTGGAAATGGAGATGAGCACCACATCCCTAGAGTCAGATTAAACTAGCTTTCGAGTAAGGAAAATCTTTATCTTTTTACCTATGACTGCCTGAACACAGACCACTTCACTAACTATGGATAGTTAGCCTTATTGATAGTAGGCCGTTAGACAGAATTCCTCAGATTTGTTTATTAAGGTCATAGCACAGAGCACTAGTGTGTCATGTTAAAAATGGAGTTTTGTGGCACCTTCAAGACTAACATAACACTTTATTCCAGCATCAACATATATGGACTAGAGCCCACTTTCATAGATACACAGAGAAATCTCTCTCTATGCAACAGCCAGCAAGGTGTAAAAGTATCAGACTAGGATTCGAGAGACCCACGTTCAAACATGCAAGCTCACTTGGGTGACCTTGGGCCAGTCACACACACTCACACAGCCTAACCTACTTCACAGGATTGTTGTGAGGATGAAATGGAGGAGAGGAGATGTATTCGCATCCCCATTCAGGAGAAATCTAATCAAGAAAAATGGAGACCATTCTTAGTTACACTAAGATACCTAGTATCAGTTCTGAATAAGCACACAAGGTTTTGATAAGGTAAGCATGGCATTTAATATTTCTCACTCTTACCAGGTGTTAACTGTACTTCCACCCAAACAAGTGTTTGAAAACAGCACAGAAGGGAGATGGAGAAAAACAGGTGAAGATGAAGTCAAATGGAAAGTCATGTGAGAAGACTCAAAGAAAAGAAATTAAATATGTGATGATGACACCTTGGAAGCAAAGATTCAAGTGCAACATCACATTTCATCCAAGATGGCCTTGTTGCTTTCAGTGTTAATGTCACCTCTGTTCTGGAGGCCTGGAGTCCAAAGAACACAACTGAGGAACAACTGAATCTGTAGGATTGACACCACAGAATCCCACAACAAAAATGGTGTGGGAGGGAATAGAACAGGCCTTAAAAATTCCTTTGGACCTAGGATCAATGTTCCCTTTAAGCTGTGGAGTCCTATGAGCAAAAATTCTATTTTGTGAGCTACTGGCATTAGAGTTGTGAGTGAACGATTTGGCTACTGCACAAATTAGTTTGCTCTGGAGCCATCCTTTCTGAGCTGAGACAAAAATGTGTGAGCTGGAGGCTAAAAAATTGTGAGCTAGCTCACACTAACTCAGCTTAGAGGGAACATTGCCTAGGACCCAGCCCAAAAAAATTTAAGGAGCCCAAATTCATTCAATTTATTCTTTGCCATATTAAGGAAGTTTAATGTTCCCTCTAAGTTACAAATGTGGTTGCCAACTAGCTTGGACTAAAATGTCTTATCCCCTTACTAGAGGATTAACAGGACATTATTTATCAGAACATGTTATTCACCTCCATGCCACAAAAAGCTTCAACGGTCCATTTTCACATACTTAACCTTTATTAAAGGGACAGGATATTTTTTCTCCACACCAGTTGGCAACCCTAAATTCTGCAAGTCAGGCTCTACTCTAAGAGGTAATATCATCAGTTACTTGCAAAGAGCAGGGTCTTCACCGCAGTTGGCCCAAGGCTGGAATGCCTTCCTGAATAACGTAAAAGTTGCTTCTTCCTCCTCTTCTTTCAGATAAGGTGCAAAATGTTTTGTGGATGTGAAGATGCCTTTCTGAAGAGACACAACCCCCAAAAAACTTAAATTTTAGACTGTAAGCTCCTTGGCACAGGGACTTCCCTTCCTGTGCCCTCTAAGGCATTACACACACTGACTGTTCGGTGTAATAAATAAACCACCACTTGATTCAGCTGGGCCTAAACTCATGGGTTTCAGTGGGATAGCCATATAAAGTTAAAAATAGGAACCCTATGACACCTCAAAGAAATGTATTTCAATGTAAGCTTTTGCAGACTCAGGCCTCTTATGTTTAAACCTGTGTTGTAAGGCAGGCCAACTGCTATCACTGGACTGCTATATAACTCAAATGGACGTAAAGGAAGAAAAATAACCAAGAATTATTTTCTTTTCAACTCAGACATGGAGTCCTTGGCATGGGGGGTTTCAAGCAGGAGCTCCAACTTCAGTAAGTCTAGATCATAATCCTGTGTATACAATTAGTACACAAAGGCTCAATATAAAGACATTCAATCTATACCAGGGGTCTTCAACATTTCTGAGTCTGTGGGTGCCTTTGGAATTCTGACAGGATTGTGAATACAACCACAAAATGGCTGCTGCAGGAGGCAGATCCAATCACAAAAATGTCAGGGAGTTAGGTTACGCATAACTCTTCAACAAAGTGGCAGATCTGTTTAAAGAGGCTGCCTTTTTAAATTAAAATATTTTCTTTAATATACACAGTTGACTTTCAGTCACACAGTAAAGATCCTTGAGCTGTTGTGGCGGCTGCTGCCAAAGCAAAATTTTTAAAGATCTGCACAATCGATCAGATGTCCAGTGGCCAGTAGGAAGCCTAGATGAACTAAAGCCCCATCAGGCTCTGTCCACTTTTTAATTCACATCTTGATATGAGTGATTCCCACCAATTGCTCAGGGAGGCAGAACTAAACTTTTCAACTTCCTGACTCCCAGGTGGGTTTCACCCCAGTTCAGTTTGGTTATTTTACCAGCTAATGAACCCAGGAACAGGAAGGAACAGAACACAGATAAAAAAACAACCGGAACAGGTAAGCAAGCTAGTGTGGAAACAAAACAACTGATAACCAGAGGAACAGTATAAACAGGATTAAGGAAGGATTACAGCAAACAAGCTTCTTCCCCCATGTTGCTTGAGCACGTAGGACTGATTAAACTCAAGGCTCCTTTTTTTGTGGTGGGGCAAAATGCCCTCCTAACCTCAGAGCTGAAACAACCCTCATGGTGAGTATCCAAGGTTCTGTTCTCACTCTGAGGGAGGAGGGCATCTTGATATGGGAATTCCAATAGCAGTGACCCAGTGATGGGTGGGAATTAACTATCATCCACTACATGCTGCAGCACTCTATGTCCAAAGGTGGCATTGGCCAAGGAGCAGTTAAGTTTGTAAAGGTAAAGGTAAAGGTAAAGGTTCCCTTGCTCGAAAGCCAGTCGAATCCGACTCTAGGGTTGCGGTGCTCATTTCCGTTTCAAAGCCGAAGAGCCAGCGCTGTCCGAAGACATTTCCGTGGTCATGTGGCCGGCATGACTAAACACCAAGGTGCACGGAACGCTGTTACCTTCCCACTGAAATGGTACCTATTTATCTACTTGCAATTTCTTGCTTTCGAACTGCTAGGTTGGCAGGAGCTGGAACTAGAGACGGGAGCTCACCCCGTCATGCGGCACTCACGGGTCTTGAACTGCTGAACTACTGACCTTCCACAGCCTGCAGTTCAGCGTCTTAACCACTTGAGCCACCACAGCTTGAGCCACACCAGTTTGTAGTGTCTAATAAATGTTGAAACTGAAGACCATGTGGCTGCATTGCCTCTTTCCTTCACTGAGGCTTGATGATCAAAGGCTGCATGAGTGGCTGCACTTCTCACAGAGTCTGCTGTGATGTCTGCTGGAACTGGAATGTTGCTTGCCTTGCAAGCATGGGAGATGCACTGGTGAATGGCATAGCCAAATGCCAATCTGGACATCTTTTTCCCCTTATTCAGGCCTGTTAATGAAATTAAAAGAGAGTCTGTCTTTCTGATTAACTCTGTACAATGGAGGCAAATTCTGAAGGCCCACCAGAGGTCTAATGAGTGCCAATCTTTCTCCTTGGGGTGTCTAGGATGTAGGTAGAAGGATGGGAGATGAACTTCTTGACTCCTGTGGAAGGTTGAGTTCACCTTTGGAATAAAGGCGGGGACTGGCTGGAAGACACATAGGCCGTTCCTGGCTGACAGGGCTCCCAGTCCCAACACTCTCCTAGCAGAAGTCACCACTGTGAGGAAGTGGGTCTTCATGTGAAGCCATTGAAGGGGAACCTCCCTTAAGGGTTCAAATGGAGGTTTTGTAAGGATAAAAAGAACAGTGTACAGTCTTCCTTGAGGGGGATAAAGTAGCATGAGCATCATTCCAGAGAACAGGGTTTAGATTGGTTATCAAAATTCTCTCTTTGCTCCTGTGCAGCTACATGTGAACAGAACTTCCATTACCCAACTGTTTTAAAGCATATGATGGCCATCTCTCCTATATTATAGAAGCAATTTAGAATGGCAAGATTCCATGCGCTCCCTCAGCCATTGGCCCCGTCAGCTGCCACGCAAGACTACTCACGTGCCATTGGCTAGGTGCTGGGTCTGCTCCTTTTCCCGCCCTCCCTGTGGGAAGCTGAGCGAGCCAAGGGAAGGAGAGGTGGTTTAAACTGCCTCCCCTTCCCTGTCAGCCAGCTTGCTCAGCCTCCCTGCGGCCACGAGGAAGCCGAGCAAGCCAGTGGAAAGAGAGGCGGTTTAAACCGCCTCCCCTTCCCCGTCAGAGCCCACTTGCTTGCCCTCCCCATGCAATGGGTGGGAGGGGAATAACCCCAGCTGTCTTGGCCGGCAGGGGACTCGAGCAGCTGGGGGTGGGGGGGGAGACGGGGCTCGCAGCCGCCTGGCCAAGCTAGCGCCCATTGCATTTATAGCTGCAATGGGCCTTCTTCCTAGTTTTTAAAATAAAGCTGAAATGAATAAAAGTGTGTTTAATATGTTTTTTAACTGAAGCAAAAAAGTGCTAGCCTCTGAATACAATGGGACACTGAAGCTCCCAAACTGAGAGTGCAAGTACACCCCACATGTTATCCTAATACAGTAACATGCACATGGGATTCCGTTCAGATGTGTGAAATCAAAGCAAAACACATGCTGTGAACCTAGCAGAGACATACTGTTAGCAAGGCAACTGATCTTCAACAGCTGTTTCTTGAATAATTGTGCAAATACTTTCAAAGGAACTAAAGGAGTACAATGTCCCTTGCTAGATTGGGGTGGCTGTACATGGAGGAGGCACAGGCATGCAAAAATGCACTTAACAGCTGGAAGGAGTCCATAGGCAGGAAGGATGCTCAAAAGTACACAAATTCCCTCCTCACAGCTGCAATCTGTAACAACTAAAACATGGATCTCTTCTGAGCAGAGGCGGCATTCCTGCCGCTTCTCATCTCCACCACATCCCTTTGTGTACCAGAAGGCTTGGGAGATGTAGTGGGGTTGTGACAACCCTAAATAATGATTGCTTAGTAAGCCAAGTCAATATATGGAAACTCCAGAAAGATGTGCTGTAAAAGTCTTATCATAAACATTCACCAAAATAGACATTTTTACAGTGTCACCATCTCACTGCTTTTATGCAGGTATTAAGGATCCAGAAAATCCAGTTTCTTACAAACTTCTATATTATTGTTGCCACTTTCCTCTGAACCTACTAAAGACAAACAACAAACACCTATAGTTGGCTGTTCAGTGACCTAATGACGGCAGAGTCAGGGGATGATAATGAGGACTTCTCTCATATTGCAACAAGAATGCAACAGGAAATCAGTACTACACTCCTGAGACTGAGCTCTGCTCCTAAGCCCACTCTGCCAACGTTTTTAACAGGCACCACTGGCAGGTGACGTAGCTCTGAAAAGAACTGCTGCTCTAGGAGCCAAGAGTGATCATCCGCCTATTTCCTCTGCAGACCACCAGAGGCACCGTCACCATCACACCTGGGACTGAGCCCTGCTCCCCGCCTCAGCAGCATCTTGCCAAAAAAATTCTCACTTGGCAGGTGGATGGCTGTAGAAAACACTGCCCTTCTGATGCCGATCTGGAATCGATATAGATGGTTGTGATGTAAACATTTATTGTTTGTTATTTTAAATATATTTTATGTGTATGAAATGTAGTTTAAATGTCATTTAGCGTCTTTCACGTCACAAACTATTTAACTGCTATGCAACAAGGGTTGGAGTATTTTGATTTGGGGAAACTGTTGTAAGCTGGTCTAAGGTCAATACATAACAAATAGCCTAATTATTAGGAAAGCAAAGGATTCCAAAGAAGAATTGCTCAAAGATAAGTGGAACTCTATGGAGCAATTCATTAATTCACCAGACAGATAAGGCCTATCAAATTATGAAACTGAAAGTCAAAGCACAACTATTACAAGTGAACACTGCTGAGCTGACAGAAGGGGGGGGGAGCAGAAAGACGAAGAGAATATTTGGCAGCTATATCCAAGGGAAGAGCTTTCAGACAATGTAGTAAAAAGAGAAGAAGCAGAAACCAACAGAAGACTGTGCATTCTTAGGCTGGAATTTGACAGCATAAAAGAAACCAACAAGAAATACATTTGTAGAAATGGAGGATCTCAGTTTCACCTATGAAACCAGCAGGAAATAACTTAAACACAGATCTATTTAATCTAAAGATGTATTAGTGGTTATAGGCCACTGAGATTTAGGTACAGTACAACAGTACCCATCCTTCAAAACAAAATAATGTAACCACCACAGAACTACAAACTTACAAGTAGATGACCCATGTGGATCTCATTTCCCCACTACCACCCTCTCTCATTTCCCCCTGAAGCCTACCTCCTCCTTTCCTTCTCTCTCACTCACTCACCTACATGTTTCTGTCCCACCAGCATCTTCAGTTCCCCCCTTCAACACAGTCCTTCCTCCCTTTTCCTTAATTGTGGGAAAATGTCAATCAACAGATTTTCCAATTCCAATTTAAATAATTTAAATAATGCTAGTAAAACTTAAATAATGTTAGCAAAAGGTGGCAAACACACCATGTACAAGCCTGCACCATATACAAGCAATGGGGTAGGTCCATATTCCACACATAACCCATTTAACATGATTGATTTTCAGCACAACAGTCTTGATAATTATAAACGAACAGGTTATATTTACATGTGTGGGGTGTAAATTATTACATGGAACAAGATAGTATTAGAAAATTTTCTGCCCCGCATCACTGCCTATCTCCATTATTCCTGTTTTCCAGCTGGCATCTGGGTCTCCCTCCAGGCTGGTAGAAAAATACCAACTGTACATTTTATTTACAGTCCACTTTTCTCACTGTGACTCAAGATAGATTACAATTTTTTCAAAAAATCACTTAACAGCAAGGACCTCCAATGAACACTGCAGTAGAATTATGACTACAAAACTGGAAAACAGTGCAAACAACAAAAATGACAAAAAGAAAAAACCAGTCTAGGCATGCCATGTCATAATTCTCAAAGTGGGGTATAAAGGAAGAATACAATGCAGTAAAAGGAAGATGATACACAGAACAAATATTTATAATCCTCTAAACAACTTCCTAAACTTTTCCATTATACTACAGATAATTTTTATAAAAATACCCTCATGGGCAATTCTGTTTTACACATTCTGCAAAATGGGGGAGGGGGCATTTCTGACCTCCTCAGGCAGACCTTACTAAAAGGTGGGAGCCATCACAGAGAATGCAGGTGAACAGGTAATTGCTGATTTCCCCCATTTGCAGAGTGGCTTGACCCTACTTGGCCCTATTGTATGAATTTTTTGATCCACACACTGAGGCTATTGTTCAGGATTAGATATAACAAATGGGGACACCCCAAAAAATTATTGGAAGGTTGCATCCCTTTCCCCCTTTGATTCCTTTTCAAAGGTTGCATCCTTTCCTCCCTTTGCTTCGTTCTTTTTTCCCCCTTCTCTCTAATAATCTTCTCCTTTTTTATTACCCCCTCCCTTCCTGTCAATCTTCCCCCTCTACTTCTCTGACAATCTGCCCTTTCATCCCCACCCCTTCTCCATCAATCTACCCTCTCTTTCTCCCTTCCCCTTTTATGCCCCCCACTTCTCCATCAATTTACCCTTCCCCTTCAGTCAACCTACCCCCTCCCTTTTGTCCCCCCCATCAATCTACCCCTACCCTTCTCTGCCAACTCACTATGTCTCTATTTCTTCTGCCCCCCTTCTTGTCAATATCCCTCCATCTCTCTTCCCTCTCCTTAATTTACCAGCTGCAGTGACAGGAGGTTGCTCCATGCCTGAGGTGGCTCTCCTGTAGCCAAGCCATATGTGGCTTCAGGCCCAGCTGCAGCATCATCTGAGAGCTGCTCTGAGCCCACAGAGGTTCCTGGGCACCACCACTGGGCCTGGAGAGCTCCTGGATGCTGGTGCTGATGCAGGTGGGCCCACAAAGGCTTCCAGGCAGTGCTACCAATGCAGTGAGGCCTGCAGAGGCTCCTAGGCGCAAACTGGCTTCTACTGCCACAAGCTAGGGGAAGAAAGGTAAGTGTGCAGACAATGCTTTTGTATTGGGGGGGATTTAGACCCCTCAATGTATTTTTAAGGATGTCAGATTTTTCTGCAAACCTGGGGTATCTTCCAAGTTTACAGAAACATCTGTTTAGAGTTAGTGTGACCCTGATCTGCAGTTTAGATATCTGTAGATGGGGGCTACACTTGAGAAACAGTATATAGATGATTAAGGCACGCTTCAAAAATACTAACAAATATAATTCCAAAGAAAGACTGGAATACAACTGAGAACAATTAAATGAAGATAAATTTGGATTTAGGAAACTTGCAGTACAATCCAATGTAGAGTTATTCCAGCCTTCAACAAATTCATTTGGCCTCTTCCATGTCCCAAAGCACTAATTTCAGTTTGCTTAAATTGCATGGTATTGCACTTTAAGAGGAACACAGAGACCATCCTTGCACTTTTGGTAATGATTAAGACAAGAAATTGGGAAGGATAATTATATACCATGCATTGGCCTAGAAAAATCCTTTGGATACCTGTGTTGGAATAAAGCATTCACTATGTTTCAGAGGACCAGAATATACTGTATTTATTTAATATACTGTATTTATCCTACTGTTTCTGATGGTCACAGCTATGATAACAGCAGAATAATAAGTTAACAAGGCATGATCCTTCTCCATGTGGGCACAACACCTATGTATGAGGGAATCCCTATAAGCTGTAACAGAACATACCTTCTGGGCAATCTATTCACTTGGCCATGACAGGGAATGGGAAGACTCTCCAACTCAAATACATTTCTAACTAGTACTCATCCCTCTGTTTAGCCTTTAAAAAATAAAAACTAGAAATCAAGATCATAGGTGAATGCTAGTTTCAGCAACTAGAAGAATCAGTGTAGCACAGAGGCCAGAGTAGCCCCCTACCTGAATTGTGGTGCCCACAGCACCTGCTAATACCTTTTCTGGCACACACCAAGTATTTTTAGATGGTGGGTGGGGTCAGATGGTGTACTTGTTAAGCAAGGCTTCTGATTGGCTGTGCAGATTTTAAAAAACATTGCTATAGGAGCAGCTGCTACCACAGCAGGAGGATCTTCACTCTGAGAATGAAAGTAATCTGTGGCAGCCAATTTATGCCTGTGTCCACAGTTCTATGCCAGAATTCCAAAGATGCCTATGAGCTCAAAAAGGTTGGGGACCCCTAGGTACTTCTCGGACAAGAGACCACTTTGGATTGTACCGGCAGAGGTTATAAAACCGTTTTTGACATATAAAGGAGAAGACTGGGTGCAATATAGAGACATGTTGAAATTAGTGGGAAAAAGTTTGAAATGAAAATGGAAGAAGAGTTGGCTTTTAAGTATGGTTGGTTACAATATAGACAGATTTATGATTTGTTTAAAAAAGATAAAGTTTTTGGATTTAGGGAAAAATATAATGATATTGAAATGTATGGTTTGAGGGAGGTAAAAATTGATTTCTAAAATGTATAAAATACTGTTAAAATGGTATACAGAAGATGAGACAGTTAAAGGGCAAATGATAAAATGGGCAATTAACATGAACAAAGAAATATCTAAGTAATCTTGGGAATTTTTATGGAAAAATGCAATGAAAATATCAACATGTAATAATTTAAAAGAAAATTGCTATAAGATGATGCATAGATGGTATATGACACCAAAAAAGATTGCAAATGTGAATAGTATTATGTCTAACAAATGTTGGAAGTGTAAAAATGCAGAGGGCTCGTTTTATCATATGTGGTGGACATGTGACAAAGCAAAAATGTTTTGGGCTGAGATACATGCAGAAATGGAAAAAATTGTGAAATGTAAGTTTAAGAAAGAACCAGAAATATTACTTTTGGGGCTTAAACTGTAAGAAATCGATATGGCAAAAAGAACATTGATGTGGTATATGATCACAACTGCCAGAATGACATATGCTCAATACTGGAAACAAGACAAGGTCCCTGAAATTGGGGAATGGATAAAGAAACTACTTTTTATGGCTGAAAAGAACAAAATGACAAGGAAACTTAAAAACTTGGAGGCAGAAGAATTTTTTGCAGACTGGAAAGACTTTAAAGAATATTTAGAGAAATACTGGGATGTAAAGGACAATTTGCTTTGCTTTGATAATTATTAAAAATTAGAAATAGTAGAAAAGAGAGATAAATGTATAAGAATAACAGCTGGAAGAAAAGTTACCTGTAGATGAGAAAAGGAGGGAGGAAGAGAATATAAGTTTTGGGCTGGAGGTTGGAGCACTGTGGGAAGCCATAAGAGAAGGCGTGAAAGGAAGAAAGGATGTATAACAATTTAAGTTTTGATATATGTTTGAACTTTTACTACATCCTAATAAATTGTTTTTTTTTAAAAAAAAGGTTGGGGATCCCTTTATTACACCCAAAGAGACCCTGATCCAGATCCTCATTCACTCTGCAACTCACTGTGACCTTGAATCAATCATACTTACAGCCTAACCTACCTCACAAAGTTGCCAGGACAAACTGGAAGAAGAAAGAATCATATACACCACTCTGAGCTCCTTAGAGAGCACTAGATAAAAGTGTGTTCAGATAATTAAAAGAAAACAATCTTCAGACAGTCAAGAATACTACAAGAAAAAGTCTGAGGAAAACCCCATAGCTTGCAGAGCCCATTCGGTGAACTCGAAGTCACTTTGTTTTGGTAGCAAGTTACAGCACCACAACTTTGACTCAAATGGGCTTTCTCAGATTTCAGTATCATCTGGTGTTTCTGGATTAAGGGAAAACTTAAATTCAACGTCAGCTGTAAATATGCCAGGAACCATCTTGTTTTATTTAGTTGAGTTCTAAGGTGTCTTTCCCTCCAAAAATTCTCAAGACAACTTAAAACAGAGAAACCATAGCCATGTGAAATCTGACCTCACAGGGTTGGTATGAAAAAAATGAAGGGGAAAATGTATGTTGTAAGACTTTGGTTCCCCATTGGCGAGAAAAACGGGTATAAATAGCCAATTAAAATGCCAATATACCGATAACCGCAGGAGGAGGGGCTGAAAGCATACTTATTTCCATATCTTTGTTCTGTAGCTCTTTATTCTACAGTTTGGGGGTGATATTTACAACCTGGTATACCATTTACAAGTTCTCTTACATTCTTCTACCTTGACGATTCCCTTTCTCATTGTTTCTCCTCGACCATCCTTTGCCCTCCTGTAACTTACACAGATGGAGATACGCAACACGCCGCGCTGATAGTCTCTATAAAGCTCCGTCGCCTTCCCATTGCACTCGATGCACCTGTAGGCGTCAGGCGCTTCCATCTCCACCCTTAGAACAGAGCCCCACTGTCCCGTTACCACAGAAACGTTACCGGTCCCTTCTTGCAATTTGCCTCATTCTCTTCCGGGTTCCACTAAAACAGGCGGGAAGAAGCCGCAAAGCAGTTTGGGATTTGTAGTTTAGCAGCCGCGAACTGAGTAGCAAATACCCCAGACCTTGGTACTACAACTCCCAGAATGCAGCCCTTTTCCGCAAGCCCCGCCCTAAGTGTTATCAAAGAAAAGGGAGGGACGTAGACGAGGCAATAGCTTTGCGCAGGCGCGCTAAGAAGATGGCACTTGCCACCGCCTCTTGGTACTTTTGGCCAAGTCTCGCTTTGCTGCTGCTGGTGTCGGTAGTTCGCCCGGCGTTTGCCCTGACTGAGCATTACCCGACGTTGTCCTTGCTCTGGGAGGAGCGGTACCGCCCTCAGGGTCAGGGGGTCAGAGGCTGCCCGGAGCCCTTGGTGGCTGGCTGGGGTGGGGAACAGTATGCGGCAGCTGCCGGCGACTGTGGTGAGTGACGGAAGGGGGAAGAAACAAAGGAAGGAGCCTATCCAGCTTCGTCCTTACAGTTCTGGCTAGGGGGCAGTGCAATGCACCCAATGGAATCTCTTTCCTGGGGTGCTACTGTCCAGTTGCGCGCTCGAATACTCCCGCATGGGATAAGGGGAAAGCCCCAGTCCCGACCCAACATGTAGGATCACGGGGATGTACTATTCCCATTGTTTCCAATGGGCAATCCTGTCCTTCCTTTTAGTACATCCCAGGATCACGTCAAGGGGGGAAACTGGGCCGCGCTGAGCTATTCTCCTTGATATGCTAGCTTTCTGCATGCAGGTCGTTTTAAATACGGGTCAACAGATGTGGAATAGCGCCCCCTCCTACAGCTTCGTTCCAGGAGAAAGTCTTGATACTGCCAAATGACCAACTGACCCTGATTGCTTATGGCTGAAGGGCACTGAATAGGGCTTGTCGTGGCGTCCTCTTGCTGTCTTCTAACTTCGAGAGATTCCTGTTGAGTTTATAGGTTCTGTTTGCACAGCAATTAAGAGATTAAATGTTTCCTGGGTTATAGCACTTATGGCTTCTTTTGGGGGGTACTGTGCTCTCCCCCTCCCTTTTTCCTGCACATAGCAGTTCTTCCTGCGCTGCCTGAATCTCTTGCCTTGCTGGTCCTCAGAAGAAACTGCTGGCTGGGGAAAGAATAATTGTTTTCATCAAATTGCAGCTGCTAAGTCCCATGCCCTCTCATCAGAGGTCATCAGTAAGAAATGCTGCCTGGAGGGCGGTTTCCAAATGGTAACTCAAGGGGTGGCAAATTGAGGGAAGATAAACACTTCCTTTTGGTCTTCTTGTTAAAGCTTAAAAGATCACTGCTGCAGCACATAAAACTACCCTCAATTTCATCATCAAAATGTCTTTATCCAAACACCTTATGTATTTTAAAGCTATAATTTAGTGTGTAAAAAATAAAAAGCATCCACGTTTTTCATATACTTCAGGGCTTTTGCAGCTAAATATTACTCTGCCTCATTTTGGATAACGACTGCCTTTTAAACTTGATCTTTAGGATTTAAAACATCTAGCCTGAATGAAACAGCTTCCCAGTGATACTGAATCTTTTTGTACTTGCCCACTTAAAAGCAGCTCACAGTTGTGTGAGAGACTATTGTCTTAAAAATGTACAGGTGCCCACAAATGTGATCTAGAGCAAGCTGTGTGGTAGGTGCTAACTGTACAAAGTACAAAAGCAATGCACTCTTTTCCCAGAAGGCTAGACTATCAAAATTGAACATCTTGAGTGCTAGTTTCCATTTAGAGCCAATCCATTGTTTTAAGTTTAAAGAGACAGAGTTTGGACAATTAATCTGGGAATGCTTCTATGTCATGCATTCTATATTTAATACTCTTGTCTACATTTTAAATTCTGCTTAGGTGTAATTGTTTTAAGATTGAGTATATGGATTAATAATGAAAATGTTTCCATTTTAGACGCTTCTTTTTTGAACTTTCATGACTCGGACTGTGAGCTACAAGGGTCTCCAGCTTGTGAATCCCTGCTCTCACTCAATACTGAAAAACTTTTGGTATGTTTACCTAAAACATTGTGACCAAGTCTTGAAACTATCCTTGCTGATCTAATCTTGCTAGTGGCCTTATTAATATTTTACTTTCAAAATGTATTAGTTCCATCCTTTTATGATATAAATTTTTGAATCTGAAATGTGTGCATATACTTACTGTATTTTACCTAATGTCTACATTAGGCCTAGCCTGAGTAACTCCAACAAGCTTTTGTTCGTTATGGACTGTTTTATTGAAAATAAACTGGCATTGGAATCAATTTTGGTTCTGATGAGAGCAAAGATGCAAGGATATCTCAGTTTCAGAGTGCAAGACACTAGTGAATGCTAGTGAATCAGTATTGGGCTACTGGGCTGTTAGTATAGTAGCAATTTTGCTGTGTTACTTAGGATATCATTTTGTTTGATGATGAGATTTGCCTGTCTTTCATGTCCAAATATTGATACAAATATAAGGAGGAAGTTGTACCTTTTATTTGATTGATTGCAGTTCTTTAAAGACTGCATACATTGAGTTAGAAAAATACATATAGAACTTTGAATGAGTCAGCATGCCATAGTCTCAGACAAGGACTGCGGAAACCTCGTTTAAATCCTTGTTCTACTGTGATATTCGCTGGGTGCCCATAGGCTAGTCATTATCTCTCAGCCTAACCTACCTCATAGGGCTGTTCTGAGAATAAACAGGAGAATGTGTGCCACCCTGAGCCAAAGAGTAGGATAAAAATGTGTGCCATAATGATACTAATGACTGCCTTGTTTTTTTAAATAACATGCTGCCTTACTTTTAATTCAGATACTTTTACCAGCACTAATGGGGGGGGAATTTTTGCGTGTCTGTGCATGCGCCCATGTCTGGAAGTCATGGTGACCTCTGGCAACTCCTACTGGGGCACAGAGGAAGTTCAGAGAAATGCCTTGATAGACTGCCTCTGGCCTCCTAGTCGTGGTGTTTTCAGGAGGTCTCCCATCCAAATCTTTGCCAGGGTCAGCCCTGCTTAGCTTCCGAGATATGACAAGATCGGGTTTGCTTGGGCTATCCAGGTCAGGGCACCAGTACTAAATTTTTGGTAGAATTTTGAACATTTGTCAGTGAAATCCTAGACAGTTATTTGTTTCAAAGCCCATTTGACTTCAGTGGACTTAGAGGAGTATAACTCTGCTTAGGAAGTACCATGAATCTCAGTGGTCTGGATCTTATGAGTTTGTCTCACTAGCAGAGGACTCTTCTTCTGGTACAATGATTCTTCCTCTGGCGCAAGCGAAAAAGGCGTGTTCTGTCAGAGGAAGACTAATATTAATGGAATGTATTCAGTAGGAGAATTACACTGAAATACTTAACAGAGTCCATTGATGCCAGTGGCTTTAAAAAGGTGTAACTCTGTTTCGGATTACACTGTTAAATTTAGATCTCTCCTGCTGAAGTCACAGAAATAAGTTTTGGCTAGATCATGCACTTATTGTTATTTTGGCATTATCAGGTTAACTTCTTAAATGTTTTACAGAGTCAAGCAAAATTGCTTGCTGAACAAAAAAGAGTTCCCTTTGCCACGAATGATGACAATATAAATGAAGAGTTAGGTAAGATACACTACATGTGATCCGTGCCTTTAAGTAGGTTACAGTGCCCGAGAAGCACTGCAAGTTCTTCTGAAAAGGGTGTATTATGACATTAATGATAAGTGACTTTTAATTACTGCAACAACTGTCTGCAGAACAGAGTTAGATTGTGGGATCTTGACATTTACAAATTATTTCTTTTTTGGCTTCTGTACTTTTAGCTCTCCATCTATATATATATGTGTATATATATATATATATATATATATATCACATTATTATTCAGAAATGTGTTAGGGTAGATTCCTCTGTGCCACTTCATATGTTTTAACAAAAAATAGACACATTTACCCACTTGATGAAAAACAAACTGAAACCTGCACAGGTGAATCTACCTATATTTCTAGTCTCCCCCCGCCCCCGTGTTCATTACACCTCATTGAAGGGTGCACTCCCGATTCATTTCTCTTTCCACATTATCCCCCTGAGCAGTTTCCTTTTCACAAACTCTAGATTACTGCAAATGTGTACTGATTTCAGCAGTACATTTTAAAAACCTCTGCTTTAAGATGGATGTAAATAGATTGTAGGAGAGGTTATATTTGTGCATATTTAGAAATGGCTTCTAGAATTTTGTGGGATAAACACATAATCTCTAGAACTATGCTGGTGTGTTTCTCTTCCTGTATGGCTCTCACATTCCTCCAAAGGTATGGGTTTGTGTTGAGGCTCTGTCTTAGCATTAGGGTAACTTATCTTGGGGAAGCAGGAGGAGGCTTGCTATTAGATCCCATCAAGGGATCAAGCACCACACATATTTCATTATTAGATTCTGGAAGAACAAGTTGTGACAGTGCCAAAATTTATTACACCCATGATCTTTTGCAACTGAGCTATATGTGAAGAGTTTAAAGGAGGAAATAGCAAATAGAAGTTTCCCTTCATGTTGGTTAGAGTACCATAGTACTAACTTCTGGCTGCCTAGTAACCTCTAGTTCTCTTTGAGGGGAGGGCACTCTATGCCATTTTCTCAGTCTGTACTGCAAGTTTAATTTTAAAACCAGTATTGCTTGCTTGCTGGCTAAATTGACAAAGACCTTTGTGGCAGCTTAGATAAACAAATTGAGTCTGAGGAGATAAGGTGGAACAGAAATATTATAATTAGATAAATGTATTTTACCATAAGTTTTTGTGGGTCAGAGCCCTCTAGATAGGTATTTTGTCTCATGAGTAGAAAATGGAATGTGTGCTGTAGAACAGTACTCAATACTGGACTGGAAGCTGGGAGACCCAGAATCGAATCTCCATTCTGTGTATAAGCTCTATGGGTAACATTGGGCCAGTCATTCTCTCTCAGCTTCACCTATTTCGGAGGGTTGTTGTGAGAATAAAGTGGGCCATGAAAAACCATGAATGCTACTCCAAGTTGTTTTGAGGAAGGCAGGGGTAAAAATATACTAGATAGATACTAAATCTGTAGGCCAGTGCACATTAAAAATTGTTTTTTAAAATGTACATTGATGCAGACTACTCTTTACATATGCTGAATATTGATACCCCACTGAAACCTTTTGTTGATTATTATCATTCAGTACTACTGTATGACAGGCTAGACAGGTTAGGCCTCTGGAAAGCAGACTTTAAAAATTTACTGCTTTCAGCTCTTCAGAGTGGCTCAGCAACTCTTCTATGTTTGGCAAATGTGGAGTTCAAGGAAGCTTGAAATTCAGATTTATTAATTCATAGTGTTGTTTTGGCAGCGGTCGCTTATGTATTGATTGGTAGTGGCCTCTATGATGAAGCTATACATCACTTCTCAACAATGCTTCAGGTAACTTTATATTCCTTTTTATATAAACTTCCATATTGGAATTTCCCAGTGTAGGGTACCTTTCTTCCTGGGGAACAGAAACAGAAGGGAAAAGCTGCTTCATGATCATCCATGGCACAAAACAAAAACTGAATGGGTATGGCTGGTACACAAATTTCACATGTATAAAAGAGGCAGGAGTCTATGGCAGATGTCATTAGAAGTATTTCTGCATCCTGAGCCTAAGAAGTTGTGTGGTAGAAGGAGAGAGATTCATATGTGGTCAGTCTCTGGAATCAAGGGTGGGGAGAGCAGGTCATGGAATTTTGTCAAGTCTTCTCAGACTTATGGCCAGGCTGCTGGAATTGGGGGTGGGGGGGTGTTTGAGGAAGGCTATGTGCAACATCTTGCCTGGGTTGGTCATGAAGGGACTAGGAGGTACCTAAGTTTGAAAACTTTCTTTATAGCTGAACACTGGCTACTTCTCATCCTACATGGTAGACTGCTGTGTGTTAATGATTTAAGTATTAATGCATTAGAATATATTTTTGCATATGTGAATATCCTAGATGAAGTATGCAGACACAGCACAACAAACCCATGGTCTGAAACTAGCAATAACTTTTATGGTAGTAAATACGAGGGTGTAGCTCCAATGGCGCAGAAAGCTACTCATGGATCTTTCCTGCCCCCACCAAACCCCTGAGACCTCTGAAAAGCTCATGCTGGAGGTGGCAGGATCCTTATGTACATCCCATTATGAAGCCCAGGGAGCTGCAGGAAGATGGAGGCAATTTCAACTATTTCTCCCATCTTCTTGTTTCCATACCAAATCCCCCAAAATGCTTTTTAACTGTGTGTGAAAGCTGAAGATATGCATCCCCCTCCCTAGATCTTGGCTTGTGTTGGGAATGAAGGCATTCTACAATGTAGCATTTGCTATTAATGGCCTGTGTGCACTGGAACCTTCTAATTGTATTGTGCTCTGAACAGGAACAGCCGGAGCTCATTAGTGCAATTTATGGAAGGGGGATAGCATACGGAAAGAAAGGATTGCATGTGAGTATTTTTTTTTGAAACAGCACACTATAATAGTTATATTGATAGTCTGAGCTGCTTTTTATAGAGTACACATTGGCTCTACTAAATATTGATGCAGTAATGAAACTACACTTTAGCATAATGCATGCATTAGCAGATTAAATACGTAACAAGAATTGGAACATTTAGCCTTTTTGTTCTGGTGCATCACATAAATGGCTGAGACTGGTATTGAAATTAAGATAGGTAGTTCGGTGTCGATGGGAAATAATTGTTTGGAACTCTAAACTGACAACGCCACTGTTTATCTGTTTGCGATGATTTAAACATTCAAGGAAGAAATAATGACTCTTTTATGACCTTACCTTCGTGAAGGACTGGAGCTACTGTTTCATAACTCCATCTCTTAGCAATCACATTACTTTGGTCAGTGCTACTTATCTGAATTATAGCTGTGAATATTAAACAGAAGATAATGCAGCATGCTTTATTCTAGAGCCATATGTTAGTAAAAATGAACATGCTTGCTGATTAATTCAGCTCTTCTTGTACTTCATTGCTATGACTTCTGGAGCAGGTAATTTTAAATACTTGAGTAGACTTGTGGATTAACAGGTATTCCCTACTGGGTTTATAGAGCTGAACTGGCATAGTGTTGTGAATTAAGGATACCTGCTAAATACATGGGGCTGGATCTAAACAAATGTGAGTGGCACTCCACTAATGGATTAGATCTTTCCTGCTTCCTCTGTCTACTACAGCCCCTTGCGCCACCAAAAAAACCTGTTCCTGAAGGTCAGAGGACCATTGGGAATAATAGGATGCAGTTCAGGAGGCTGCATGTTGAATCCAAAATCTGTGGAATGAAAGTGCCTTCCATTTGCATAAGGGCTCCTTTGAATCCAGCCCATGGTAATGATTGAATAAACTCAGTCGTATGCCTGGGCAATTGCACAAGGCTTTTCTGAGCTCCATATATCCATAGTTTCACTATTCAGAGATATGATATAGAATTTGGCATATTGTGACTCTTGTTCTTACTTCTTAAAGATCCTTTTAACTTGATTTTTTTCAGACAAACTGGGAAACGTGAGCTGTTTTGATTGAATTATGGGCAATCCAGACATGGGTTCAATCTCATTAGGAAGGAAAACTAATGCTCTGAATCAGTGCTCTTTAGTTTCAAATTTTCTTTTTTATATAAAAAAAATGTTGCATCTTAATACCTTTAAACTAGCAGGATGGCATCTCTGCCAGTGGAAAGTTGGAGATTTTTTGCTGAGCCCCCTTTGCACTCCAGAGCCCCAGTGCTGTTCTGAGGTGGGAGGGAGTCATTTGAGCCTTGGAGGTATCATTTTGGAGGGACGCCAAAGGTTTATTGGGAACATAATCTGGCATATGAATTTAATTTGACATGTTAAATATGGCAAATTATTTACAACTGCAAAAATGTCTAGAGATTGCTAGACTGCTAAAATGTAATCATTTCTCCCCTTCAAGCTATATCAGATTCAAATATGTGCACAGCTTGTGAACATAGATATACTGAGTCAGTCAATTCACAGTGTTCATATCTCCCGATCTTTGTCTTAGTGTTAGTTCAAAACCATCAGTGTATTAAAATGCGGACTGCATAAAGAAAGAGCAGACAAGGGGGAGGATAGTTGGCCAGTCTCTTGAGAATGTTTTCATAGCTGACTGACAGGCTGGTATGATAGGAGTCTGAAGGGAAATGCAAAATGCTGTTGGAATACATCTCAGATTTGTATGAAAACCATACTCTTCGCATTCCTGAGTAATACCTTATAATCAAAGTAAGAACACTATTGCTAGGAAAAAAACAAGCATATTTCAATATGTCTTTTACACAAATTTCTTCCTGTCAGTAAAAAAAATCTCCTTCTCAATCCTGTGTTGAGGCTGTTCTCTGGAATTCTGTCAGACACTGCATAATAAGAGAAATGCTCAGTCAACTATGTTCTTGTATCTAGTTGATGCTAAGGGCTTAAGCAGATGCTAGTTGGAACTGCATGTCTCTTTGTCCCTCTTCCTCATAACATTTACATCAACACAATGCCTAGTGGCAATGCACAGTGTCCAGTGGCTGGTGATCAATGATGTGAGGCGACACAGAACAGTACACAGCATGTCATGTCACAAATAATGCATATGATACTATGAGGAAGATGAGAAAAGAGGCATGGAGCAACATTAGCTTTGTACCTCTTGCATAATTTAAGTTGTGAGTGGTGTGTGTTGATCACATGAAGCTGCCTTATACTGAATTGAACCCTTGGTCTGTTGGTCTTAGTGCAGTCTACTTGGACTGGCAACTGCTTTCTATGATTTCAGATTGTAGTCTTTCCTGTCTCCTCCTCTTTGGTCCTTTTAACTGGAGGTGGTGGGGATTGAGTTTAGCACCTTCTGCATACAAAGCAGATTCTCTGCCACTGACTTTCATGTAACATGGACAAATAAGTTCAACATTACACCTCTGTTTATGTAGCTTGTTGGCTAGGAATCAGCTTTATGCAGCACCTGGCTAGACTCAATACATGCCTGGTGTGCTGCGTACAAAGATGGTCATAGCCTTCACACAGCTTATAATGCTGATAATATTTATAGAGCCATGGCAGCACTGCATTTTGAAATTAACACAAGTGTCAGATGAAGGAACCACACTGGAGACCTCAGACCTCCAAATATTATGGATGAATGTTGAAAAAAGGAATTAATTTGGTTTCCCCGTATTTATGCGAATGGTTTATTTTGATAATATTTGTGATATAAAGCAATTAATTCTCTTTGGACATGTCATAATATGATGTAAATGATTGGTTTGAACTACTTTATACCCTGTACAATCTGAAATGGTTGGCCTAACAATATACATATTTATAGGCTTGGTTCAGACTTAAAACCAGGTCTTTTCTTGTGCCAGTATGCACTAGTATGGCAAACCAGTGCCTCTTTCTGGCGGGCCTCTTTGCAAAAGAGGCTGGTGGAAAAGGCAGCAGGTGAAACAATGGAGAAGGAAGGTGGTAGGGCATATGATATACTCTGTTACACAGAATGATTTTGTCATCACCAAGTGCAATGTAATATATTAGCAGTCCTGTCACTTTCTCTGTAGGCCTCCATAGTGAGTATTGGCATATATTTTTTACAAAAACACTGCTTAAAACAAAACAATCATTTATTTTAAC
Source organism: Gekko gecko (assembly GCA_029375565.1). Classification (NCBI taxonomy): domain Eukaryota; kingdom Metazoa; phylum Chordata; class Lepidosauria; order Squamata; family Gekkonidae; genus Gekko; species Gekko gecko. The sequence goes on along the minus strand of JAPDNY010000001.1, from coordinate 124,966,926 downwards.
TGTGGTTAGTTTGTGAAAGCAAGATTCCGCTCACAGGCATTTGTCAAATCCTGGTTTGCCTTCACAAATGCTGGTTTAATTGTAGCCTGGGTGGACATTGCCAGAGAACAAGCCAGGATTAAACCAAGGTTAACGCAAATTGTCTAAGTTCAGAAATCATGCAAAGCCATTGTTAAGACTAACTGTGGTTAATAAAACAACTTTGCATCCTGGCTTTATGAACCTTAATCATATTTAGTGGAATGACTTGCATTCAGACAATCTTGCTATAGTTTGCTGTAAGGACTGAAATGAGCTTAAATTTACAGCTGCTTATATTTGCCATTTTTAAGGATATAAAAAATGCAGAGCGTGCTTTGTTTGAGCTGAGCAGAGTAATTAGCCTGGCACCAGATCACCCAGAAGTATTTGAACAGCGAGCAGAGGTAACTGTGTTCTTTTTCTTTTAAAAGGATTCTGGATTTCAGTACTTTAGATGGTTCTTTTCCCCTCTTACTAGAGTTCTTCTAAATACTTACTGCATTTTTATTATTGCATTTTTATTATTAAAAGTTCATGTTAAAACAACATTTTTGAAAAGGCTGCATAATTGAAGAAGGAACATATATTTGGCAATATTTGTAAAAAAAAACTTGATATGATGTACACAGATATATAGCCACTGATAGATTAAGGAATAATATTTTGCATTCCTGAAACCTGTTTAATTATAAGTATTGTGTAGTTGAAGGTATAATATAAACTTGTTAAGGGTCTCAGCTTCTAAAGTGTGAGCCTGTATGTGTATGATGTTTTATTTAAGGGTACTTGTAATAATTGGCACAGTTAGAACTTTTATAAATTTTGCAGATGGATTGCCAACTCTTTGACAAGAAAGAAATATACTGTTTCAATATAGTCCCAAACATAGCTTTGTTTTGTGTGTTTACTTCAGCTGTAACCTGCCTTTTGGTTCAAAAAGTTTCTAGGGCAGTTTGCAAAGTAAATTTAGTTAGACTACATGTTGAAGTACACTAAACATTGCCACAAAGTCCTAAAATCAACAGTAAACATAATCTGATACCTGGCACTCACATTCCTTCACTGGCTTATGTAATGTATATGGGAGCACATGCCCAATGAGTTTTAGTGTACAATTTCTTCTCTACATAACAATGCCTTTGTTCAGTGTAAATATTGCACACAAATTCCCAGGTGTTTGCTTATTAGTATTTCATATTGAAGTTTAAAATGTTGAGAAATAAAGGATTACTTGCATGTTCTTGCTAGGCTAAAGTGTTCCCTTGGATTAACAGATATTGTCACCTTTGGGTCAAATTAGTGAAGCACTGGCTGATCTCACTAAAGCTATTGAGCTAAAACCTTCAGCACGACTCTACCGGCATAGAGGTACTCTTTACTTCATGTCTGAGGTTAGTTGTTAACTAGACACCTTTAGGGAGTTCCTTGATAGGTGTTTATTCTCAAAGACAACCTCTGAAAGTGAACTGGAAGCTAAGCTTCATGCTAATATGTATATCTTTTGGGGCTTGCAAGGCATATACTTCTGTTGAAATTCCCCATCTCGCACACTGAGGCTAGCTCACAAAAAGTTGCTGGGAGGCTGCCTGATAAATGAGTTGGATATCTTTGGGAGAATACTGGCTGCTAAATATTTATAAAGTAAGGGTGTGAGGAAGTAGTGCATGTTATGTAAGCAATGGTGTATTTGAAAGAAATATAATTTCAGCATTTTCATAGGGCACCATCTCAGTTAATTTCGAGGTATTGCTATTGCTGAGAGCCAGTTTGGTGTAGTGGTTAAATGCACAGACTCAAATCTGGGAGAACCAGGTTTGATTCCCCACTCCTCTAGATGCAGCTGCTGGTGTGACCTTGGGTTAGTTACAAGTTCTTTCAGAGCTGTTCTCTTAAGGGCAGTTCTCAAGAGAGCTCTCTCAGCCCCAGCTACCTCACAGGGTGTCTGTTGTGGGGAGGCAAGGGGAAGGGAAAGGAGTTTGTAAGCCGCTCTGAGACTCCAAGTGAAGGGTGGGGTATAAATCCTATCTCCTCTTCTTCTCTTCTATTTAAGAAGTACACTGAATAACTGATACCCTTAACAATTAAAACAGTTTATTTCCAGACACAAGTTTTATGTAATTGCAAGGTAATTTATGTAAATTTTATAATCTAGACCAAGCAGATTTCTCTGTCTGATGGAAGTTGTGTTTGTCCAATAGGATTATGTAACAGCCTATGAAGACTTCCAGAATTCCCTTGAGCTGAACAAAAACCAACCTGTAACTGTGCTTTACAAAGGGCTGACATTTTTTCACAGAGGGCTTCTAAAGGTAATTTTGAAGGACAACAAAATTCTAAATCACTATAAAATGTCTCAAGGTTTTCTACCCCATGCATTTGCTAGAATACATAATGGGCTGGATCCAGTAGTAGATTTCCACTGGAAGTTTTTTGGCAAATCTTTCCATCCCCTGCAGACTCACCCCTCAAGCTTTTCTTCAGGGATCTCTGTTCCCCAGGAGCAGCATTTGAGAGAACCTTTTGGGCTGCAGCAAGATGGGAAAGATGAGAAACTCTCATTCTGCCAATGGAAGTCTTCCACTGGAGCCAACCCAGTGTTTCCATGAGTGAAGTCTTCTGCAGAGTTATGTACATATGGAGTTCTTTAGTATTTAGTCCGTTGGTCTGTTGTTGAGCCTAGCCATGTCTGTTCTGACTGGCAGCCTCTGTAGGGTCTCAAGGGAAAATTGTTCCCTGCCTTGTTTCAGTTTTAGCACTTTGCCTGACTGAGGTGTCATCATCTTTCTTTTCCTTTGTAAATTTCGGTGGGGGGGGAGCCAGACTTGCTTAACTTCTTTGCATTAAAACCAGTGACTCTTAAAAGTGACTTCACTTGGCAAAATTGTGCCAAGAATTTTTAATCCTGTTAATTATAACATAGTTGGACAATGAGGGTTCTAAAATGTTTGCAGCCTCAATAGTTTAAAGTAACTCAGCAGTGATGGCTTAATTTGTGTCTGAAATATATCATGGTAACTTCTGATAGTTCAAATAATGGAATTTCTGTAATTTTTCAGTTTGCATTATTTGAGTGTCTAGAATCCTTGATTAATATCTCATAGATATGCTTAGATAACACTAAAGAGATACATAGATATTTTTGTAAGCACTCCTGTCCTCAAATTTTAAATTTGTTGTTAAGCTTATATATGATAATGCAGAAAATGTGTATTACTTAAAGTACCTTGTATATTTGCATGGTATTGTGTGTTGTAAGCTCCAAGAGAAGGCAAACATTTTGGGCATCTCATTCTTGTTTATAAAGGAAATATTTGAACTGATTCATAGCTGTTACCAGAAGTTTTTCCCTGGTAGTGTTTGGATACAAATAGTGGTGTTTGCCTGTACGAGCCATAGGTCACAACTTCCATTAAACTATTTACATGGGGTTGGATCCAGTGACTCCTTCCACAGAGCTTGGAGTAACAGTGGAAAACTACTTAGAATAATGGAGTCTTTGGCTCTAAACATAATCATTCTAAAATCCTAGCAAGAGTAATAAGCATAAATAGAAATTATTATGATTTATTAAATTTCTATACTGCCTGTAGCCAAAGCTCTCTGGACGGTTTACAACAATATGAAACAATGAAATATAATTAATAAAAACATTAAGAATTATGGTATACCACGGAGTTGTTACAACAGAGAGGGCACTTAGGAGCAATCGTGTCAACCACCTGGGTCATTTCCATATTCCACAGAGCAGCCAGGGCTTCTACGGGAGTGCCAGCCGTGTTATTCGGAAAATTAATGTTAACTATTTGTGTTTTTTAAACAGGAAGCTATTGAATCATTCAAAGAAGCCCTGAAACAGAAAGCAGATTTCATAGATGCATATAAAAGTCTGGGGCAAGCCTATCGGTAAGCAACTTGAAAATAGCTTTTTAAATTATCTCTGTTCAGCCCTTATTTTGCAAAGCACATAAAGCTCCCATGCCTTTTTTGAGCCTGTGGGCACCTTTGAAATTCTGACACAGAGTGGTGGGCACAGCCACAAAATGGTTACCATAAAATGGCTGCTGCAGGAGGTAGTGTTAGCTACAAAATAGTTACCCCGCTTACCTTCAGTCATTCAGTGAAGATCCTTGTGCTGTGGTGGCAGTTGCTGCTGAAACAACATTTAAAAAAAATCTTCACAGTCCATCAAATCTCCAGTGACCACTCAGAAGCCTTTTTGAGCAACAGCCCCACCTGCCTGGACTCATTTTTAAAAAACACTTGGGTACCAGAAAAGACACCCTGTTTTGAGTATGTTTCCTCAAACCTAAAAGACTTATATAAATTACCTGAGAAATACATGGACTTTGTATTTTATTAGTTTGGATGTTGCTTTGTTTGATCCAATATTAACCTTGATAATAGGTGGGCTATAGTATGAAAACCCGCTGTTTAAATACTTATCATTTTGTTATTATTGTTATTACTGTTCTGACTGTTATAGTGTTATAAATGAGCTTTTTTTGTCTGTTTAATAATAAAATAAAAAAGTTTAAGTAAAAAGAGTGAGAGGGAAGATTCCCATGGGCACCACATAGGGGCCCCCTGACATAAAAGTGTTCCTAAAGCTGGAGCTTGTTGAGAAGAGTTTTTTAATCAAGACATTATGCTGACCAGTGTTCCCTCTAAGCTGAGTTAGTGTGAGCTATCTCACAGTTTTTAGCCTCCAGCTCACACATTTTTGTCTGAGCTCAGGAAGGATGGCTCCAGAGCAAACTAGTAGCCAGATTGCTCACTCACAACTTTAATGCCAGTAGCTCACAAAGTAGAATTCTTCCTTTCAAGGCTTCACAGTTTAGAGGGAGCATTGATACTGACCTACTAAAAAGATTGGACGTCACAGCAATTTTTGCCTTATACCTTAATGGGAAGAAAAGTTATCCGAAGAAGAATTTGGAATAAAATTACTGTTAGATCCTATGTGTTTATTTTGTTTACAGAAGGCACTTTCTCAAGCAGAAGGTGGGTGGTAATAAGTTTTGCCAGTTCCTCTCTCAATGCAGTCTGTCAGGCCCCATGAAGTCCAGTCCCTGGTAGTCAGTGGCCCTCTAGGAAATGTATGTGTGTGGGGGAGTGAAATATGGGGACTTCAGTGGGAAGTAAAAAATCTCTTCCCTTTCACAAGTAGAAAAGTTAAGGTCTATCCCTGTGCATTTGGCTAAAATAACTTGTATTGTTTTCCTGTGTCCTAATTTTTAAGGTTCTGAGCAACAGATGTGTGAATGAGTCACACATACTGTGTTGACATGTTCAGTGAAGACACTAATTTTTACAGATTGTTGATTGTTATTAATATTGTAAATTGCTTTGTTGAATTAAAATATTATTGCTTTTTGGTATTTATGTAATGAATACATCAGAGAACTTGGTAATTTTGAAGCTGCTACAGAAAACTTTCAAAAGGCATTGATGCTAAACCCAAATCATGTTCAGACGATACAACTTGGGGGAATGATGCTTTATCATCATGGTAGCCTAGAGGAGGCTCTGAAGAACTTTAAGGTAAACACTGGTAAAGCTATAGTACACTGCAGTTGTGATGTGGATGCTAATAGCGGTTATAGTGCATGCATGCACATGCGCATATATATATATATGTATATATATATATATATATATATATATATATATATATATATATATGCAGGCCTCAGTTCAAGCAGGAGTGCACTGGAGTACCGTTCTGCCAGTAAGGAGCCCAGGGGGTGGGCACGTAAGCCCCGCCTCCTGCTCCCAGTCGGGCCACGAGGAGAAAGCAGCAGGCAGGTAAGTTCCCTGCGGAGCCCTCCCATCGCCTGCCCTCCACCTTCTACAGGCCCTGTGCTGGAGCGCAGGGCATGTAGGAAGGCCATTGAAGCCCCCCCCCACTGCCCCCACTGCCTTCTACCGGCCTTGCTGGAGTGCAGGGTAGAGAAAGACATCCGGAGCCCCCCCGCCTTTCTCTGCCCCTGCGCCTTGGTGCGCGGGCAGAGAAAGACCCCCACAGTGCTCCCCCCGCCGCCTTTCTCTGCGTCTTGGGGCACCTGGAGGAGACCGAGCAGGCAAGGCAGGCATGAATCCCCATCTCCTCTTCCTTCTCCAGCGAGCCCCACCTGGAGTACTGTGTCCAGTTTTGGGCACCACATTTTCGGAAGGATGTTGACAAACTCGAACGGGTCCAGAGGAGGGCGACCAGGATGGTGAGAGGGTTGGAGTCCAAGTCTTATGAGGAAAGGCTGAGGGAGTTGGGTATGTTTAGCCTGGGAAAGAGAAGGCTTAGGGGGGACATGATTGCAGTCTTCAAGTATTTGAAGGGCTGTCATGTAGAAGATGGAGCGGATCTATTCTCTCTTGCTCCGGATTGCAAGACTAGATCTAATGGGTGGAAATTACAAGGGAGTCGTTACCGGCTTAATATCAGGAGAAACTTCCTGACTGTAAGAGTGGTTGAGCAGTGGAATAGACTGCCTCGGGAGGTGGTGGATGCTCCTTCGCTGGACGTTTTCAAGAGGAGACTGGACAACCATCTTTTGGGTATGTTGTAGGTATGTAGGGGTTTCGGCTGTGTTCCTGCAGAGCGCAAGGCGTTGGACTAGATGGCCTGCAAGGTCCCTTCCAACTCTAACGTTCTATGATTCTCCCCACCTCCTCTTCAGTCCATGATCCAAGCCCCTTTCAGGCTTGTCTCTCTCCCCCCCCCAGCCCACGGGAGCCCAGCACAAGGCTGAAGGGGGCTTGAATCTAAGAGATCCAAGTCCCTTTCAGCCTTCTCTCTTCCCCCCGCCAAGCCTATGGGAGCCCAGGGCAAGGCTGAATCTAAGGCTCTGTTCACACAGCAAATGACATGCGCTTTGTTTTATTTAAATCGGGAACATTTTTATTCGCATCGGGCTGTCTACATGCAGCCAGCCCCTCTTTCCCAGCACCCACTTGCCTGCTGCCGCGCCATCCTTCCAGGCGATCCTGCCGGCCATGGGGAGGCTCGGGCGGCTGCAGCTCCTGCCGACACTTTGGGGGGGGGGTGCTGCCGCCGCCATTGCCCCACGAAAATAGGCTCCGCTGTCTCCGCCATCCTCCTTGCCGGCCCCATCCAGGCTGCCGGAGCCCCCGGCTCCAGGGCCGTCTTTGTGCGTTTCTTTTTTTGAAAGCTGGTTTGAGCACTTGACTAAACATGCGCTTAATAAATCCATTATTAAACGTTAAATGGATTTATTAAGCGCATGTTTGCTCAAGCGCTCAAACTGGAAGCTTTAAAAAAAAAAAAAGCACAAAGAGCGTTCAGACAGCCCTAATTGCAATCCTTGCAAGAGATGGGCTGTCCACATAGGCGAAATCGCGCAATCAAAGCGGAAGTGCCAGGAAAACACTAGATTTTCCAGGGGTCAGGAAAACCCGGAAGCATTGTGCGAGTAAGCCTGCTTCGGGGCAGGAGGCAGATTGGCGCGTATGAACGTGAAACTGACATGCGCAAGGAAACAGCAGCAAATCCCGATCAAAACGGCAGTGTGACTGGACTCTAAGAGATCCAAGCCCCTTTCAGCCTTGCCCCCACCCCCAAGCCTGTGGGAGCCGATGGCAAAGCTATGTGTAATGGAACAGTCTGCTCTTCCCTTAATATCTGTGTGATTTGGTTTGGTCCTTTTGGAGCTCTTGTCTCACTTTTGTTTTTATATTCTGAATGGACCTGAGAACTGGTGGCTGAGTGAGTACTCTAGCCTGAGGATTCACAGCCGAAGGGAGATGTTTCAAATGTAAGCCTTCAAGCTCCTTTTTAACTGCTGGTGGGAGAATTTAGAACCTGGGGAAAGCAAGCATACACAGAGGCTTTCATTTTCTTTCTCTTTCCCCCATTTCTTTCCCTTTCCTTCCTTCTCTTTCTTTCTGTTCCTTTCTTTCCTTTTCCCTTCCTTCCTTCCCTCTCTCTTTCAGCTAATGAGTTAGGCTATAACCAGCTGAAATAAAGGTTAACAGTCAATAAACACAAAATGTGCCGAACGAAGCTTGAGTCCAGTGGCACCTTTAAGACCAACAGAGTTTAATTCTGGGTCTAAGCTTTCATGTGAATAAACTTTGTTGGTCTTAAAGGTGCCACTGGACTCAAACTTCATTCTGTTGCACTGGAACAGATATTCTTAAGTGCCACTGCTAATGAAACATTGAGCTGCTATCCTACCTTAAGCATGTGTGGGCAAGTAACTTTGTGAAGTCTTTTGTACAGTGTAACCCTATTGCCTGTGTAGAAGAGCCCTCTTGAATAATTCTGGTTTGCATAGATTCAGGTGGGTAGCCGTGTTGGTCTGAAGCAATAGAACAAAGTTTGTGTCCAGTGGCACCCTTAAGACCAACCAAGTTTAATTCTGGGTATAAGCTTTCGTGTTCATGCCCTCATTTTCAGATACATTGAAACAGAGCCATCAACCATTGCATGTAGGTAGCAAGTGAGGAGGATGCTGCCCATATCTGTAGGCTTCTGCAAATGCGGGAACTGTAGCCTCTGTTCATAACTGGGTCACTGGTCACTTCTTCAGCTATGAAGTATCTGTAGGAGAGAGCAGTGGCTCACAAAAGCTGATCCCCTGCTACAAATTTTCTTTGTGCTTTTGTGCTTTTGAAGCAGTTTTTCTCCAGGTAGGCTGGCCAGCTCTGAGTTGGGAAATACCTGGAGATTTTTGGGGTGGAGCCTGAGCAGTGGGTGTTGCCTTCTGACACACTTCTGGTGATATCAGGGGATGTGGCATATGCAAATAATTTATGCTAATGAACTCCTGTACCTCTTTTTCTGCAGAATGACCCGTGTGTGTGTGTGTGTGTATATATATATGATACAACATTTAGATGTCTGTTATGTTCTTATAAGCACAGCTATTTATATGACTAAATTGATCAGATAAACCATTCAATGTGATTTAGAATGATTTTCTTTATGCTGTTGTAACTGGTGCTGAAAATACCTACCAGTGTTTGATTGTAGAAAGCATAATTAATAATTATTTGAAGGTTACATTGTAGACATTAATGGGAGTTCATTGAAATAATATTCTGAAAAAAGAATTCCTTTTATTCATGCGTATATTTTCAGATAGCCCATAAAGTCCTTTGGTCTGTTATCTAAACATTTATGACTGTGTTAGATGTATTTCTTTTTCCTCCAATGTTTTAGAGATGCCTGCAACTAGAACCATATAATGAAGTGTGCCAGTATATGAAAGGTCTCAGTCATGTCACTTTGGGGCAGTTTTATGAAGGAATTAAAGCTCAAACTAAAGTTATGTTAAATGATCCTCTCCCTGGTCAGAAAGCTAGTACAGAATACCTAAAAGTGAAATACCTCAGAGGTAAGTTGAAGCTAACAAAACACTGGTTTTGGTCTTAAATCTGTATAAATGTAGTAAATCATTCTAGTGAATATTTTAAAAGAAACATCAACCATCTCTGTGTCGGGCAATGTGCAGCTTTAATAGGTATCCGGATTATACCGCAATAAATGCTTGCACATAAATACAAAATATATATATGCTTGTTTCAGAATATATAGATATATAAGAAATCTCATTACTAGAATTAGAATCACAGAGTTGGAGGGGGTCATACAGGCCATCTAGCCCAACCCTGTGCTCAATGCAGGATCAGCCTAAACTGTCCCTGATGTTTGTCCAGCAGCTGATGGAAGACCACCAATGAGGGGAGCTCACCAGCTTCCTAGGCAGCCAATTCTGCTGTTGGACTATTCTTACTGTAAAAAAAATGCGAACATCCAGCTGATACCTTTCCACCTGTAATTTAAACCCATTATTGCAAGTCCTATCCTCTGCTGCCAACAGGAACAGCTTCTTGCCCTCCTCTAAGTGACAGCCTTTCCAATACTTAGAGTATGTTCCCCCTCAACCTCCTCTTCTCCAGACCAAACTTTCCCAAGTCCCTCAGCCTTTCCTCAAAGGGCTTGGTCTCCAGGCCACCAATCATCCTCATCGCTCTCCTCTGCACCCGTTCCATTCTGTCCACATCCTTTTTGTAGTGAGGCCTCCAGAACTGCACACAATGCTCCAGGTGTGGTCTGACCAATATGGGGTACAGCAGGACTATGGCATCTTGTAATTTGGTTGTTATGCCTCTGTTGATACACCGCAAGACTGCATTAGCCTTTTTTTGCCATTGCATCACATTGACTACTCATACTTAGCTTATTGTTCACTTTTACCCCAAGATCTTGTTCACAACACTGCTACCCAGAAATGTGTCCCCCATCCAGTATTTGTGCTTCTCAATTTCTGTTACCAAGATGTGGAACTCTGCATTTATCGTTGTTGAACTGCATCTCATTCACATCCACCCACTTTTCCAGTGTGTTCAGATCTGGTTGACTTCTGTATCTTCTGTTGTGTTTGCTGCTCCTCCCAATTTGGTGTCATCTGCAAATTTAATGAGTAGTCCCTCCACCCCTTCATCCAGATCACTGCAGAGCACTGGGCTCACAACTGAGTCCTGTGGCACCCCCTTGATACCTCCCTTCAATCTGATGAAATGCCATTGACAACTACTCTTAGGGTCCTGTTCTCCAACCAGTTCCTTATGAACCTAACTATCCTAGAACATCATGCGGAACCCTGTCAAAAGCTTTACTGAAATTCAGGTAAACAACATCAACGGTGTTCCCTTGATCCAGGAAGATTGTCACTCAATCAAAAAAGGAAACGAGGCAGGACCTGTTGGGGACAAATCCATGCTGACTTTCCCAGATCACCAGGTTGTCTTTCAGATGCTCGCAGATTGACCCTTTTAAGATATACTCCAGTACCTTCCCTGGGACCGAGGTAGTACTGATTGGTCTGTAGTTTCCTGTGTCATCTTTCCTCCCTTTTTTGAAGATTAGGATAACATTTGCCTTCCTTAAGTCCTGTGTCCCATCTCCCATCCTTCAAGAGGTCTTGAAGGTGATGGACCAAGGCTCTGTAAGCTCTATAGAACATTCTTAGAGCAATCTTGGGTGCCTATCATCTGGCCCAGGGGGTTTGTACTCATCCACAGCAGCCAGGTGCCTCTCAACAACCCCTCTGTCTATGTCAACCAGAAGCCATGCCCTGCTTACTACCATCTCTAGATAAATCTCTTCTTCAGGGGAAAAACTGAGACAAAATAGGCACTGAGCCTTTCTGCTTGTTCATTTGTTCTCTCTCTCTCTCTCTCTCTCTCTCTCTCTCTCTCTCTCTCTCTCTCTCTCTCTCTCTCTCTCTCTCTCTCTCTCTCCCCCCCCCCCCCATCCTCTGTCAGAGTTTCTCCATTTTCATGCAACAGTGGGCCTATCAACTCTTTTACCTTATAGAAGCAGACAATAAAACATCAATATTACAGAATTTTGGGATAGATTCTTTCTTTAAAGAATAAACAAGAATTTTCTTAAAGTTAGTGATAATCTATTAACGATAAAAGAGATTATATCTTTAACAGCTGAACGAACTTCTGTGCTAAAATTAAATCCTTGTAATAACCTTAATATTGTCTTACTTATTTATCTAAATCTACATTTTATTCTTACTAATCATTTAAATACTAGTGGAATACAGAATAAAATATTGAAGCTATAATTGATATTTCATCATCTTTAATATGATATTCAGATAATTCTATTTTTTTTAAAAAAAATAATTATTCCCATAGTATGAGTAATAAGCTTGCCATTTCTGCTGAAATTCTTTCAATGGTCTTTTGTTTATATAATTGGTTAGTTTTGCCAATGTTGCATACTCAGCTAGTTTTTCTTCCCAGGTCTCTATTGTAGGGGCAATCTTCTGTCTTCCATTTCATTGCAAATATTACTCTGGCAGCTGTCAACATATATCTAAGTAGGTCTTGTGAGGTTCTGTCTATATTATCTGGTAGGATTCCCAGTAACATAATCTCTGGTTTCATCGGAAGTTTGGTTTTTAAAATATATTGAATTTTTCCAGTATCTTTTCGTCTTGATGCAAGTCCACCACTTATGATAAAATGGGCCGTCTTTTAAAAATTTCCAGCAAGCCCCTTTGTAATTCTTGACCATCTTTGCAATATCTTTTGGGATGATGTACCATTGGTAAAACATTTTGTACCAATTTCTTCTTAAAGTATGGCTGAGCCCCTTGTAGCTTCCTCTGCTATTTGAAAAAGGAAGTTGTCAGCCAGGCAGGTGAAAAAGTTGTGTGCCTCTGCTTGAATCTCCTTGAATTTGATTCAGTCCCCTGTACTTTTAAACAATTTACATACAATGGATTGGATTCAAACTCTCCCTCTTCTGCAAGTGGAAGGGCACTTCCTCTCACACAAAGTTTCTGATAATTCTCTACTCTATGCTCAGGAGTGGCTTTTGAGGGGCTGTAGTGGGAAGGAAGAGGTAGGAAAGAGCTGTCCTGTGAGCAGAGCTCTACTTGCAGTTCTTTGGCTCTAACACAATGTAAAAGTCACACAAGACTGCTTGTGTTTTTGCTTGGCAGAAGTCTCTGTACTAGCTACCACAGTGAACAGTGAGATCCTAATCTGGTTTTTAAGAAACTACGTTACTATATTTTCCTTCTGTTTCATTTCATAGCATCACTATCTGTGTGTGCTATACAACATACTTCTCCCTTTTTGTACAGGTTAGCTTATTTTTTTCTGATTAAAGAGCAAATTTCTACAGATGTATCCATATACACCATGATAAATTTGATGCGGTACACACGAGAGAGGACTTAGGAAATAGCCAGGTGTAATGGCAGTAGTGGGAAATCTTCATTGAAAAGGCTACACTAATGGGCAGTAACCCCACCAGGACAATATCATGAGATTTGTACTTGTAATTGCAAAAAAATGTGTGTTGCATTCATGACTTAATAGTCTTCTTGCATGAAGGAGAAATAACCAAAAATGGCACACAGTGCTGACAAAAAGTATGGATTGCACATTTTGGATATGATTCTCTGTAGATACTTTGGTTACTGTTTAAGGAGAACAGCAGAATGATAAAGGTTTACAAAGTAAATCAAAGTAGTAAATCATATGAAGAATGTTCGGTCTGCAGGTCCTTTAACTTGCCTAATGGTAAAAAAACACCTTCAGTGATGTTTACTTCTTTCACAGAATATTCTCGCTATCTGCATGCACATCTGGATACCCCACTTTCAGAATACAATGTGGATATGGATCTTCCTGGAAAGTTTAAAGAGCATTGGGCCAAAAATCTTCCTTTTCTCATAGAAGACTATGAAGAACAGCCAGGGTTACAACCACATATAAAGTGAGTCATTTAATTGCCCCTTTTAAGACTTGAGAATTTTGGTGGAAAAGTTTAATGATGCATTAAGGCACTTAGTCTTCAGCAAGTTGCAGGTGGCTCTTTGTATGGGATATCTCTGAATTGTTCATTTTAAGTAGCTGCAGATTTGGGATGAGGGGCTGTCACCTAAAATGTGAGACATTTTCCAAATATTTTTAAACTTGCCTAGTGTTTGACGGATGTCAATAAACCAATAAAAAGTCTACCATTATGAAAATCACACCATATTTGGAGTATACCATTTAATCTCATTGGTAACATTCAGCTGTGTTCCAGACAGCTGTGTGGACACTCTGTTGCCACTGCAAAGGCATTCGCAGCAACAAGAGCTACTCAGGGAAGCATCTCCATGAGGAAGCAGCCTCCTTGGGAATCATGTGGGTGTTTAACATTTTGCTTATGATTTTAAGGGATGTGCTGCATCAGAAATTTGAAAACTATAAACCTGAAATACAAGAGATGATATGTGTAGCTGATCATTTGGGTTCACTGATGCAATACGAGACACCAGGATTTCTTCCAAACAGGAGAATACATAGAGGTATGCTGGAAAAAACATTATCTGGATATGGAAATAAAAATAGGATAACAGTTCCTTGATCACAACTGAATACAGAACTTTAAGTAGTACTGATGGGTAGCTTCAAACAATTCCTTGAAAATTCTAGGTCATTCATTCATTAAACAAAAATGCTCACATTTTCCAAGCTATTACATACTATAATAAAGATCTTGCCCCTGTGGTGCATGTCCTGGTAACATCTAGATTAGATTATTGCAATGCACTCTACATGGGGCTGCCCTTAAAAACTATCCAAAGCTACCATTGGTATGGAATGCTGTAGCCGGAGTGCTGTCTGGAGTGGGTCATGGGGATCATATTGCCCCAGGCTTGTTCTACCTACACTGGCTTCCAGTTTGCCTCCAGGCTCATTTCATGGTGCTGGCACTGGCTTTTAAAACCTTGGCACCAACATATCTTAAGGACTGCATCGTCCTATATGAATCTCCCCATGCACCCTAGTCATTTATGGAGGCCTTATTTTGGTCCCCCCTGCCATTTGAAGCTAAAAAGGTGGTAATCCAAGAAAGTGCCTTCTCAGTCATGGTCCCAAAACTTTGGAACTCCCTCCTCAGCAAGATTTGTCTGCCTTCCTCTATCAGTGTCTTTCACCAGGGGGTGAAAGACTGGCATACCCCCAATAATGGTTATTGGCTTTCCTTCTAGTGTTGTTTGTTTAAGTGTTTAAAATCAAATTATTTTATAATTTTAGTTTTATTTTTAATTGTTTAAATTTTTCATATTCACTGCCTTGTGGACCCTGATCAGGTGGAAAGTCAACATAAAATATTTTAATGATAATCTGTAAATAGTTAAAATAAGCCTTTCATCTCATATGCTGTCCTTGCCTTAGTTGTAGTTATTGCTGCCCCAAATGCAAGTGGGCATAACTAGTAACATGCTTTGTTTGTTGTTCAGCAATGGGTCTAGCTGTGCTAGAAGTAATGCAAGCAGTACAGCGAACATGGGTGAACTCAAAAGTCCGAATAAATGGAAAATCCAGGCTGATGCAGTGGAGAGATATGTTTGACATTGCTGTGAAATGGAGAAGGTAATAAAGAAGAATAGTCTTTGCATTATGGATTTGATTACATTAGCAGGCATACAGAGTTGAACTTTAGGTAGGTCGCATAAATACAGGCAACAAGTACTGAGGAAATTGCATACATAATTTTTTTTAGAGTTCTGTCTCCTCACTTTTGCTGTGGATTTTATCTTGGATATGTGTGATGAAGTGGATTCTGGTCCAGAAAACTGTTTAAGCTGCCAGGCTATTTGCTAGAGAAAAAACAAACAATATACTAATTGGGTTATCCCTCTAGGATTTGTCCTCTGCAAAATAATTTTTATGTTAAGGCCTATGTGAACTGCTCTCCAGTTAACCTCTGCCAGGCACACCAGGAGAAAAAATATGGAGAAACAAGAAAAGGACCTGTGCTGTCCTCCCACTGGCCCCAGTTCCTCCATTCTTGTTCTGTTTCCTTCTCAACCTTTTCAACACTCCCTAGCCAATCCTTCTAAAAACTCCCATTTTTTTATGGTTGGTATGGTGCATGTGTGCACTGAATGTTGTAAATCACCATGCATGTGTGTATTTGTTTAGTGTGTGTGCACATACAGATATGTCTACATGCCGGGGATTCCCCCAGATTTGTAATAATGTATCCCCTACGTGGCATGGCCCTATTGGTTCCAATGGTGGGGTCATTCTGGGAATCAAACATACGGTTGTTGAACCCTTAATCATGCTAATGCAGTGTCTCTTTTAGGATTGCTGACCCGGACCAGCCAGTACTATGGTTAGACCAAATGCCATCTCAGAGTCTTAGCAGAGGTTTTAATAATCATATCAATTTAATCAGGTATGGTGAAATCTCTTTGCAGTGAAAGTTTGCCAGAATCTTAGGATTGTGCATGGTATAATATGTCTTGATGTTTCTGTACATGTCTTGCTGGGCTGTAAAAAAATGTATTGCATCATGCTTCTTCCAGTGAAATCTTCATGCTGTATGTGTTTTCAAGAACAAAATATAATCCTTATTTTCCATTTTTTCCTTTGTTAGCTGAACTTGTACATCTGTTTTGCTTTGTGAGCAAAATAAATATTCTCCATAGTTTTGGGTTGTCTGATTTCACTGTTGCCCTTCTTTCCTTATCTGAAGTGGTTCCTCTCTAAAATGTTAGCAGATGTCTCTTAGAAGGTAACAATATATCCAATGGGAGATAATTCTGCATTCCGGTGTGCTTCACCACAAGAAAGCTCAGCTGTCAGCAAAAAGTATTTCAACCCTTATTGTACATACTCTCTTCTCCTTTATTACAAAACAAGATTGTGTGCATTGGAGGGCTCACAAAGACTTGAAGGGAAAAATGGCAAAAATCCTGTCAATCACAGGGATTTACATTCAGATGTACATGTAATCTTCCAAAGGTGTGCAGTTCTTTTCCAATATTAAGAGCCATTGAATCCTAGTTATGATATTGCTGTTACTTCTGAAATGTGTGACTAGAATAACTATTGCAGGTTGTGGGTATAATCCAAGTATAAAACTTGCATGACGCCTTATTAGCTTTAGTAGAACTTCCATGCAAGTATTGCTTATCGCTGGTGGTGATACTCCAGTGTACGTAGATGTGTATACTCTGCAGAAGAGCACAAATCTTTCCATATTGACAATCCAAGTGCCCCTGTGGGCAGGAAGGTAACATAGAATTTTAATCTACATGCCAGTAAAGGTAATTGTATTGGATTGGAATTTTAATAAAATGTATGTATAGTGTAATGTATCGCTTTTGCAAGCAGTCTACTCAATTGCCTATACTTTACAAAAAGTACCTTTTTGGAGTCTTTTTGAGTTCAGTCTCTACCAAATGTGCCAGTTTTTCATGCAGGTGAAGTTTCTGCTCAATTGTCTTTGTTCCACATCCAAACCCATTTTTAAAAAATGTATATAAATTATTTGTATGTTTTGGAGGACATAAATTCATAGGGACACCATCAATTGGAAGTCATTTGATGGCAGTTAACACATACAAATGGAAAATCTGAAGTTGCTGGGCACACACTGATAGAGGCTGTCAGTATTCTTACATTATTGTGTATTTGCAGAGTCTTAGAGGCTCTGGCCCTCATGACACTGCGGTAGCTTCAGCTATAAAGAGAGGCACCACATTCATTTTAAATGTAGTGAAATTCACTTTACATTTGTGCAGAGTTACCCAGCATTTGTGGCTTGAACCATGTCATCAGCATGTGCGACTGCAGGATGTACCATGAGAGATAAACACATATAATTATCACCTTCCTTTCTTCTCTTAAAAAATCCTTGGTTTTAAAAATTCCTTGTTTTTTGGCAAACTGCATCAGTCAGTCTCCCTTAGGAGCCCTATTTTCAGACTTCCTTCAGTAGCAATTATTTTGTGATTCTTGTTTGGGCACAATAGTTTTTTTTAACCAGTAGAGGAGTGAAATGTAACTAAACATAAAGTTAGATAAAAGGGACCTCTAGATGGATTACGTAATTAACCCCTGTGATTGACAAGTAGTTTTGTCTTCTGATATTTGCTGCTGCATTGCTTGCTTCATAAAATCTTGTTTTGTCGATTGGGAGATGAGAGAGGAATTCAACAAACATGGGTGATACTCAGGAGGGCCACAGTAGGCAAGTTGGTGTCAAAATTGTTCTTGAGAAAATTTGAACCTCATTATCTTACTATGTAGATTTTTATTAACATACATTTTTATTAATATATAGATGCCAATTAAGTGCTGTATGTCCTGTGTCTAAACATTTTCTTATCTACAGGGGACAGGTTATTAATATGAGATACCTCGACTATTTTGAAAAGATACTCGATTTTATAAAAGACAGAATCCTTGTTTATCATAGGTAAATATATTCTTCCTTCTCTTACATTAATAGCAGTATTTTTTTAAAAAAAAAGCATGTCAAGCTGGGCACTGCATATGCTTACATATTTTAAGATGTTGGAGGCCATAAGGAAACAAGGAAGGGACACTAGATAAAGGAGAAGAAAAGCCGAGGTCAGGGCTTGGGAGAAGACAGATGTGTTCAAACGTTTTAAGCAGGTGTGTGAGCAAAGAGCATGGAGATGCTGGGAGTTGGTGAGTTCCAGAGACAGGAGGCTCAGGCAGCCTGAGGGCATGAAATAAGAGTGATCTAAAGCTTGAACCAAGAAGAACCTGTCAGCAGAATAAAGTCAACAAAGGTAAATGGAGCAGAGTGAAGAGATTCACAATTTAAAAGAGCAACTCTAACTGAGATGGTAGTGAAGGGAAGCAAAACAAAAGAGAAAAATGTCCAAAGTGAAATGCAGGAAAAAAACAAATGTGTGGCACTTTCAAGAAGGAAAGGGACAAGGTGAAGCAGAGTGAAGAAAACCAGGAAGAAGGTTATTGCAGCAGGAGGAAGTAATAAACCAATGGTTTTGCAGAAGCAGGAGACACAAAAAGGAATGTGTTTTAGTTATTTTAAAAGTTGGAAATGGCAAGTGGCTTGAATAAAAGAAGAACAGAAAAGGAGAATCTGAAGATTCCTAGGGTGAGAAGAAAACAGAAGCATTACCCAGAGAGAGAGTGATAAGGTGATCATACACTGAAGGAGGTGGACAGGCCAATGTTTCAGTTCTGGATAAGATGGTGAGAATAATCTAGTCAGAAATAGCAACCAGAGAAGCAGAAACATTAGGAAAAGGAGCTAAAGATCCAGTAAAGTGTAATAGCAAGCCATCAGGATAGAAGTGATAAAAAAGAAGGAAATGAAAAGACGTAACAGAGCTTAGAACAACTCCAGCTAGAAATTTCTGGGCATAATTGTTTATCATTAAAGTGTGTGTAAAAGTATCAGTAGGACAGGTGAAAATTAAACCAGGAAAGCCATGGCTCCAGAAGAGCACAGTGATATCAAAGGCTGAAGGTAAGGAAAAGAACAGAAAATAGATTATGTGGCTCAGCAAGCAAAACATAATTGGAAATGGGAGAGGACATTCAGTCAAATGGCAAGAAAGACGCATTTAAAGGGAGTGAACAGTAAATTAGTAGAAGGGAAAACGAAACAGTAAGACATTCAAGAGCTTTCTAGGGAAATGATGAAAGAGAAATAGGAGAATTTAAAATAATGTCAAGACAGTTCCTTCGAAGTGAGAGAAATGGCAGATTTCTAGCAAGAAGACTAAGGGAGCAATCTTAAAATCTACTTGTTATTCAGTGGGGCTTGGTCCCAAGGAATTCTTGCAGCCTTAGTGATAGAAGAAAGTAGTAAAAAGACAGAGACCAACACAAATAGAAGAACTCGATAAAGAATTGTCCTAAAGCCCAAGAGTAAAGGAAAGTATAAAATGTGCAAGAAGATGGCAGAGAAGTTCATGAAAACAAAAAAAGATCTTAAAGGAAGAAATTAGGAAATGAATAAGCTTAGAGAAATTTTCATGCTCAGCAGGAGCTCAAGAATGCAAAATGTAAATCTAAACGGAATAATATCAAGAAGGGATGGGATGTTTGCCATGCATGGTCAGAAACATGAGTACAGGTCAAGGATAGTGGTGAAAAGGAATTAACCTAGGTTTAGGAGGCCAAAGTTTACAAGAATTTAGAACAGGTGGATCAAAACTATTGAGTGTTTCATTAGCCATATAGAAGAGAGCAGAGCAACAGTGGAACTGTGAGAAGAACATGGCAGAACAGGAGGTAAGAAAGAAGGGATGCAGGAAGGGCAAGAATTCATATTAAATGACATGAAAAAACAAAAAGGAAGAAACAAAGGCCAGCAGCGAGAGTTGAGTACAGTCTTTGCTACGGATCACACTCCAGTACTTCAGAGGAACAAAAACATTATACTTTTTTTTAAAGTGAGAGCTGCTGTGATCCATTAGATTTGAGCTTTCCCTCACTTTTGGATTGGCTGGAGTTGAAATTAGTTTGCAGCTATGGACAACCTTAAGCAAGTCTGTAAAATCTTAGCTGCTGTTTATCATCTGCAAATTCTTAGGAATGTTGTGAGTACAAATGTGGATGATAACTGCTCTCATAAAAGGGGGACCAAATCCCTGTTTCTAAGCACTGCATCCCCAAGGGTCTTCCAACCCTCAGGAAGTGGCTGTTTGCGGGATGCAGATTGCCTAGGCAAAAAATAGCATTTGGTGAGCAAAAATTTGAGTGTTTGATTTGAACAAAGATTTGAACAAAGTTCTCTAAATCCGTACTGGTGTTGTATTGTCTATTCTGTGGCTGCGCCCACCATGCTGTCAGAATTCCAAAGGTGCCCAAAGGCTCAAAAAGGTTGGGGAACCCTGGTACAACCCATACGCACTTCTGATTCAAGAGGATCCTCTGAAAAGCAGTTCGGAATTGATGGAGTGAAGGACCTGATTTCCCTCCTGTAACTTTTCAACCAATTTTTGGAAGGCTTTTATAGTAGATGCTGTGGATATGAAGGGCTTTAAATTACTGTTAAGGTTGGCAAATAGAACTAATGAATAACCTTAATATTCATGACTTTGAATATTACTGCTGTACTTTCAGGTATCACCACTCTTCCTTAACTCTATGCAAATTAAGTTTGGACTTGACCTTTAGCCTATTAATTTTAAAACTGTTTATAGTTTTCAAAGGCATGGAGGGTGACAATGACATCCAGTGACAGGCTGAATGTGAGGAAACCCAGGTTTAAATCCATTTTTGAAGTTCCAAAGCAATATTCAAAGATCTTTTCCTCTTCCTAATGTAGCCTCTTCTGCCCCCCTTACCTACTCTTGAGAGCTGAATGGGACCCCTCACAAATGGCATGGAATATGGCATGGGCAGCTGCAGTTGAGAACAAGACACTGAGCAAAAATTGTACTACTTTGCATTTTTCTGTGAGCTTTTGCATAATTTAGATAAAAGTTTGTGTGAAAGTAGGGAGACCCTGTCTCCTGCATCCCATGTTGTTTTCAAGGCTCTTATGGTGGAAAAGGAAAATCAACAACATTCCCTTCAGCAGATTCACTCCATTCATGATGTACTGGATCCAGAGTGTATCAGCCCAGGAACCCTCCAGCGGGGTGATGGGCAGCTCTGTACTAAGTTCTTCCATCAAAGAGCAAGACAGGAATATAATAAAATATAAATGATGCATTCAGACTGGTTAACAAATATACTAACAAATGCATGTTTAAACAGGAAGATTTGATCAGGAAAGGCTAGGTGTAGCAATAGCAGTACTTTGCAGTTCTGTAGCATATTACAGTATTCAGAATATCTCTTAGAAATAATCTCAGTTACATAGACTGGGATGGTCAAATATGTATAAATAATAAAATGCATTAAACCTATTATCTAACTTCCAGTACTAATAATCACAGAGAACTTGTAGAAGTTCAAGAAGCACTGGACCAGGCACATAAAGTAGAAGACCTTCTCCCAATAATGAAGGTAATCTCCCCCCTCCGATGAATTTTGGCAATAAGGGGAAGTCATGCAAGTACAGTATTTGGTGAAGAACTGAGGAATTAAAAACTCTTCAATCAAAAGACTAATAAACTCATTGCCATATTATAGATGTGTTAAGGAAACTGCTACAAGGGGGCTACAAGAGCCTCTGTTGCCGGTGTTTCAGACATTATGTTGGTTTGTGAGAGCTGGAGAGGAGGAACATGTGCTGCCACCCCTCCTCTGTAATGTCTGAAGTGGGAAGCATCTCATCACCTTGTAGAGAAAGTACAAAGGGTAGAAAGAACTGAACTGAGACTCTACATCTCCGTATGGAGAGCTTGTGTCCCACTCTGCTTCTGATGTTTTTCAGCAAATAAAAATGGGGATGCTCAAACTTTGTTTCCCATGCCCACTTAAGCATATTCTAATGGGGGTGGGGGAGAAAAGTGGGGGAACTTTCCACGCATAATAACCTGCTGGTGATTCCTATTTACCTTATGACAGCTTAATTAAGAATTAAATAAGGCAATTAAAATACAGAATGCTGTTTCTATTTCTAGCATTTCTGTAGTATGATAAGTTTAAAACCAATTCCATTGTTTTGCAATTAAGTAAACATATTATAGTTAAAGTTTAGGGCCATTTGGGGTGTCTGTAACCTGAAAAGGGCAAATCTTCTGTCCCCTTAAGAGCCCAGAGGGTGTCAGGTGAAATTCTCCTAGTTGTGAAAACACCTGACATCAGAGCTCTTAACAGAAAACATGTCCCTTTTGGATTCAATCTCTGTAGCATGAGGAAGGCTTAAAGTGGTCTTAAATATTTTTAGTATGTCACAAAGGACAAAATATATCTTGTTTTCCATTTTCCCTGTGTTTGAAAACAGTTAAGCAGTAAAACAAGAGATGGGTTTACCATCAACTCTAAAGTCCCTAGCCTCAAAGATTCAGAGAAGGAATATGATGGATTTACTGTTACCATAACAGGAGATAAGTATGTTTATTTTTTAATCTTTGTCCTATACCTTCAAACCCTCAAAACCTTACCATCCTTTGTTATAATTAACATTTCAGTAAATTAAAGCCATTTACAAAGGTTCGGGTTTTTTTCTTTTGTTTGGAAAGTATGTTCTATGCTGGGGTGGCCAAACTGTGGCTCGGGAGCCACATGCGGCTCTTTCACACATATTGTGCGGCTCCTGGCAGGGCGGCTGGGGAAGTGAAGGCGAGGCATGCCCTTTCCACCCCTTTATTTCTCCCCCTCCCAACAAATAGATATAATTGGACAAATAAATACTAGTTATCAATATCTGGTTTTAACCCATTGATTTTTATTTTTGGCAGTCTCATTTAATGTTAGTAAAAAGCAAATTTGCATATTTTTCAATAAAAATGTGTATGTAATATTTGTTCATGTCTTGCGGCTCTCAAACATATGATGTTTATTTTATGTGGCTCTTACGTTAAGCAAGTTTGGCCACACCTGTTCTGTGCTTTAGCTAGTACTTTATTAATCACTCTGTAATCATACAACCTCCAAAATCCTAGAGTGACTTCACTAATTGTGTATAGATTGTATATATTGCTGCTGTTTATGCTATCCTTATAGGAGTCTTTAGTACACACAAAAATAAAATTCTGATGCCTGACATTGCCTGCCAAACCTCTTAATCTCCTTGTTCAGCATAATCCTTCTGTAAATATAACAACATTGTAGTAATTACACAGTAATGGAATTGGGTTATAGTGAGTTGGTTCCAAGTCATGCAAGAGCAGGTGATTTCTATTCATTCCCTCTTCCCACTGTGTTTACTTGTTACATCCTGTGCTATTGCAGTTGGTTCCCTGCCTGACCTTCTGGAGCATCTTTTCAGATGGGGAGGGAGGGGGTGAAGTGGGAAGAGAGATTCAGGGAACAGATGTTTTACAAACAGAAATTTGCTCATGGTTCTTTGGATTCAACCCAGTATTCTTGTTCAGCAGCTCCACTGTGGCCTAGTACTGTAGAAATAATTCTTAAATTACACTGTTATACTTTTCCTTTTTTGAATTATCTCTACTCAGTGTACATGGAAACCTGTAACAGCAAGGAGTACAATCCATGCAAACACTGCTTCTACCCAGGATTTATGGTCTATATAAACATAAGCATTTTTGGAAAGACTTAGTATTGTAAAGTGGGGGGTGGTCTGCAAAAAGAGTTGTCTTGATACTGCTTTTTTAATTTTAGCGTTTGAAGGAAAAGGATCATTTTATATTGCTTTCATTTCTGCATTTAACTGACAGTTGGAATGAATTTTAGAGAGACCAGTCATTGTTTCTATACATATTTCATGCACGTTTTGATATGAGCATTCATATACATGTTTTTAGGACTGGAAATATATTATTTTCACTGGAAACACAGGCAACGGAGGAAAGAACACAACTGTATCATGCAGAAATAGATGCTCTTTATAAAGAGCTTACTGCCAAAGGAAAAATACTTGTTTTATCTCCTGAACCTGGGGTAAGGTCTTCCATTTTTTATTTTTATTGTCAAAGATCCATGAGCTCAAGTGGGCTGTAGATTGGTTTTTCTCTAACTGTTCTTGGCAGACTCCCTTTGATTTGTGGCAAGGGCTCAGTTGATCAAAGGAAATGAAGTAAAAAATTCCAGTGGGCTAGCACAGGCCTCTTGTGTGAGCCAAAGTAGCTCCTGGATTCCCATCATAATCTCTGTATCCTTTAAGCACATTCCTTATTTGTCAAGCCAGTTTCCATCTCTAGAATGTGCTTTAATACAGTGTTCAAATGTGGCCAGTAGTAGACCATATATTGTGAGCTGCTGTGCTGGGCTTTTTTGGTTCTGTAGAATTTTTTTTAACTTGACAGGTTCAATACATGAAACCTTTTACTAAGTTAAACCACTGGTCTATCAAGATCAGTATTGTCCGCTCTGATTAGCTGTGGCTTTCCAGGGTCTCAAGCAGAGGTCTTTCACATCACCTACTTGCCTGGTCCTTTTAACTAGAAATGCTGGCAATTGAACCTTGGGTCCTTGTTCAGCTAGCAAAGCAGATGCCTTCCTCTTAACCACTGCCCCCTTTAATTATGTTTCAGCTGTGTCGATTTACATTTATGATTCCATGTTTTCTGTTTTATTGGCTAAGCTGTGTGCCTGATACTGCATTTTAGCATATCTTTCTAAAAATCATACTATTTGTTTCCACAAAGTATGCGATAAGGTTCTTGTCATATTGCAGTGATGTCCTTTTAATAAGGAATTATACCGACTCTAGAATACATTATAATGAAAATGCCATAAGTGGTTTTAATAAACTCCATCCATCAGATTTTATTTTCTTGATGTTCACAGTTTTATAGGAATCAAGGATTGATAGCTGTTTATAAAAAAAGAATTGACAAATAAATAATATTTATGTTTGCCATTTTTGGGTTCTAGAAGGTAGTAAATTGGGTTTGGGCATAAGAAGTAAAACTTAATATTACCATATAAAAGCTGTATTGTTCAAATAGTGTTTAATCACTATGATATATTTCATTGTTTCGGAATTAAGTAAACATACTACAGTTAAGTTTAGAAATATCTAAAATTAGAAATATCTCCAACTGAAGCACAAATATGTATTGCTGAATGTGTGCATGCTTTGAATTTTTTGCTTAACACAGTATATGTGTGCATTGTATTCTCACACTAAAGATATGGTGTTTTATTTAGGAGGCAGATGCTGTGTGCAATCTGATCCTGTCTCTTGTATACTATTTCTATAACTTAATGCCTCTGTCCAGAGGCTCCAGGTTAGTATCTTTTTTCCCATAACATTCTACAGGTCTCTTAAGAGCATTACCCAATCTGAAAACTTTGTCACTAATCAAAGGTTCAGAATGGACATAGGACAAATGTACATCACTCCAATAATCGTGTTGTTAGCACTATGCAGAACAAGCAACACTTGATTGTGAATTGGATCCAACCAGTTTTTCCAACGGTGAAAAAGGAAGGAAAGGATCACTTTCGACCATCAAAAAAGCTATGTTTGTAATCATAGGATCTGCATGGAAAAAAGCCATGTGGAACAGGGGTTGTAACAAGGAGCAGAACTGGAAGAGGTTGAGCTCTGTTGTCTGACTGATGTGAATGAAAGTTGGTTGGGGAAACCCAGAACTGACTTGGGGGAGAAAAGATCAGGTCTAATTTGGCCTATAGCTGTCTCTCAATGAAAAGATCTTTTAAATAACAATAACCTGATTATCTGTATATCAGCATTTATCTTCCCTGGGTTGTTGAATTTTCCATTGAATGTCAGTCTGAAATAGTTGGTTTAGTAAATGTCCAAGAATAAACATAATACAAATTATGAATTTTCCAGCAGAACTATGAAACATACAGACTATGCATGTGTTACTTCACTACACCTAGGATATAGACTCTCTTTAAAGATATCTGTTTAATCTTATCTGTCTAACCTATAAGTAGTTTTCTCAAAAGCATCCAAATGTTCCAGTACTTGATATGGGGTTGTTGTTTTTTCATTTCAGTGTAGTGGCTTATTCAGTGATAATGGGAGCAGTGATGGCAAGTGGAAAAGAAGTATCTGGGAAAATTCCTAAAGGAAAGGTATGATGTATGAACTATGCCACAATAAATAAGGTAGCCTGTTATATGTAAATGTGACGCAAGAGGGTTACTTCTCACTGTTGTGTCCAGTGTCTTCTGTAAAGTATATTGTGGGAGTGGTTTTGATGCATATATTGCAAAGATTCTGTCACCCACAGTTTCCTAAATTCAGGTGGGCAGCTGTGTTGGTGTGAAGCAGTAGAACAAGGTTTGATTCTAGTGGCACCTTTAAGACCAACAAAGTTTCTTTCATGCGGACTCTCTGTTCTCGCATGTACATAGGGTTGAGCTTGGTTCATCTTGGGGGTATCACTGCACTCTAGCTTCATGATCACATCTCTTTGCTAACTCTTGCACTTACGTGCTAATTTGCTGCCATTCATTGATCTTGCTGGCCACCTGATCCAATTTCAGCTCTGCATATGCATCTTGGCTCTGAGTAGCCCCTCCTAACGGCTGCCCCCCATCCTCTTTTCCCCCCCCCTGTAAGTAGCCCTTGAGGAGATTTTATACCAATTTGTCTGAAGAAGTGTGCTTTGCACACAAAAGCTTACACTTTGAATAAAAACTTGTTGGACTTAAAGGTGGCACTGGACTCCAACTTGGTTCTACAGTTTTTAAATGGAAACATCTTTCTAATACCAAGACGATGCCAACCTGACAACTGTGTTTTGAATCTGTCATATTTTCTGGGCATTTGTTGCAGAATCATATCATCAGTCCTCTGTGATTATGGTTCTCAGATATAAACATATTTTCTTCTGAAATTATGCTGTTAACCTTGAGCGTATCACAGCTGCAGTGCTCTACAGCAGCGCCATGTGTGACGAAGTCAGAAGTGTTCAGGTCTTCCCCACATGTGGATATACATTCACAACCTTGAGGGCATAAGTTAAAATCTTTTTTTAATGAATTGTTGTATGTGTTCCAGTTGATTGATTTTGAAGCCATGACAGCACCTGATTCTGAGACCTTCAGTAGAACTGCAAAAGATTGGCTGAATCTGAAAAGGTAATACTATTAATGTTGGCTCAATCAGTTGTGCATCCTCTAAAAATCTATACATCTAATTCCCAAGTGACCCCCTGTGTGCAGATATCTAAATCCACACATCGGGAGCACCTGGGGGGCAGGGAGATTTTCCTGCGCACGTGGGAAGTCCCCACGTGTGCAGAAAAATCTAAAAAGTTTTTTTAAATGTATGGGGAATATTTAAATCCCCCCAAAAGTATGAGCATTCCCTGCACAAGCGCAGAGAACACTCTGGGAACTCTGTGACAGGCCAGCAGCTGAGAGGTGCTCAGGCCTCCGCTGGTGCCGGGGGAGGGGAAATCAGCGGGGGGGAGATCATCGGGCCTGGCAGTTGGGAGGCACTCAGGCCTCGCCGCTGGTGCCCACGGGGGGAGGGAAAATCGGCGGTGGGGGGATCGTCGGGCCGGAGGCGGAGAGAGAAGGCTTACCTGCGAAGTTGCCTCGCTGCCGCCGCCGCCACCACCACAGGGGATGGGGAGGGCGGGAGAAGGCTTGGCGGGCCAGTTGGCCTCGCCACCACCGCTGCGGAGGGAAGAGGGAAGCTTGGCGGGCTGGCTGGCCTCGCCTTCGCTGCTGCTGCTGGGGGGGAGGCTTGGCAGGCCAGCCAGCCTTGCCACTGCTGCTGGGGAGGGAGGGTGAAGCTTGGCAGCCGGCCAGCCTCCCCGCCGCCATGCTGCTGCTGCTCGGGAGGGAGGGGGAAGCTTGGTGGGCCGGCCGGCCTCACCGCCACCACCCCCGCAGCTGGGGAGGGGGAAACTTGGCAGTCGGCCGGCCTCGCCACTGCTGCCGCCGCTGCTGGGGGGAGAGGGGAAGCTTGGTGAGCCGGAATACTTCCCCCCCCTGCGAGTATCGCGGGTCCCGCCTCTTGTTTTTACTATCTGCTGAGCAATCATTACTACTTTAAATATTTCAAGCTCATAAAACTATCTTGCACATTTGCATTTATTGCATCATCAAGCAGCGGTCCTAGTCAGTTAAGAAAGATGGGAAGATAAGTTGGGGTACACATTAAAGGAAGCAAGCATGGAAGCTTACTCTGAGAGATAGTAATCTACATTAGAGTTGGATCCGATAGTTCCCTTTTTGCAAACTGGAAAACCTTCCATTGGATCATGACCTTATTTCACTGTAAAAAGGAGTTCCTTCCTCTAATCGAAGCTTCCTCACTTAGCAGAAGGAACCTTTCAGTCTCTCCATGGTGTTCTGGAGTAGAACCATTTCTATAACTGGCTGCCTTCACTGATTATCATGATGGCCGTGTAGCACTTAACACCATGTATTGTGCAAAAAGCTTAAAAGTATGAAATAATGAATTAACTCTCTAGGAGTCTAAGAATAGAAGTTGCCATCGTATCATTCTCTAAACAAAACCTTAAATAAGTTCTGAATGAATATTAGGGCCTTTGGGGTGCTCATCCAAAATATTTGAAGCAAATGTACACATTTTATTTCTATTTTTATCTTTGTTTCTGCTAATCTTTCTATTTTTTTCTTTTTTCAGCATTTCACCTTCTTACAAAAGTCTTCCATCGGTATCAGAATCTTTTCCAACATTACGAACCATGATTGAAGCCTTGAGTACAGATTCATCACATTGCCTTAAAAGGCTTTAGCTGCTGTATAATATCCCATTAAAGAGCAATGATGTCTTCTCTTGTATGTTGTGCTTAAAAGGAAAGATTGGGTGGCAACCAAGGGTTTTTTCTTGATACTTTGTAGAAATTACATACATGAATTACTTTTCTTTTGGGGCTGTGTACAAAAGGAAGCCTTTTCAATAACTGATGATTGTTGGAGAAAACTTGGTGACTTGTTATGTTCAATGCCACCACTTCCTGATAGGCAGCGATTAGCAGCCCAATTCTATGCAAGGTGTGATTTCTTTCTGCCAACTGAAGTCAGTGGTAAGTGCATTGGACTTGGAGGCAGCAATCCTGTGCACTTCAATATTTTACAAAATTTATACCAGGCCTTTCTGCCCTCAGAAGGGTCCACCAAGGCATCTAACAAATTAAAACATCATAAAATCACATTTTAAGACCATTAAAACCCACCATCTCTAAAAATACCTAATTAAAACTATTAAAACTAGAACTAAAATATGAAAGACATAAAAATGATAATGAAAACCTTGGGCAAGGGAGGGAAGGAATGCCGTATAGAACAAAAAAGTCTTTACTTTCTGGCAGAAAATAGCAACAGAATTAAATTAGACATTATGGCATCCCCAGGTCTGACCCATGGATACTGCCCTCATTTTAAAGTGGGCCTTGGGCCATTTTAAAATGCTATACAGTGCAGTGGGGGTAGGCATTCTTCTCTTCCCTCCCCACCTGTCTTTTCAAGTAATAAAACAGCCCCCTGTGGAGTAGGGACAAAGATCTCCTGGCCCTAGAGACCTGCAGGCGCATTGGGGAGGTACATTGAAGCAGCTGAATGGAAAGAGGGAAGACTGTAAAGGATGAGTTTGGTTTCAGGAATTAGTGATATAGGCAGAGCAGGGCCAAGAACAATGAGGAGGAGGAAATTTGACTTGCCTGGATTTCCCCCACACACACTTTATCAATAGCTAGCAGGCATTGCTATACATAGGTAACGCCAACAGCCTGGCAACGCAGAGAGTTTGGGACAGCACCTGAGGATTCTGCTTGGCAGTGGGACATACATAATTTACAATAAAATGTGACTAATTTGAATTAAAACAATACTAAAATCATTTAACTATACAACTCAATAAAGTGCTAATAAAAATAATTCCTGATGGCTGTGATGACACAATCCACTCTTATAGTTGGTTCCTCGATCTTCTTGTAGATATCCTTCTGGCGACTGACACCAACTGTCATTAAAAGTTACGGGAGACAAGGGCTCTCTAACTTTCAGCTATCAGTTGTTAGTTGTTAATAGTGATGGTTAGTGGTGGCAGCTCCAAAAGCCTGGTGGAGGAGCTCTGTTTTACAGGCCCTGTGGAACTGCACAAGGTCCTGCAGGGCCCTGATTTCCTCCACTCATTCCACCAGAGTGGAGTCGCCACCAAGAAAGCCCTGGCCCTGGTTGTTGCCAACCTGGCCTCCTTAAAACTTGGGAAGGCCAGTCGGATCTGGGCCCCCGATCGCAGTGCTCTCTGGGGAACGTGGGGAAAGGCAGTCTCTCAGGTATGCAGGTCCCTGGCCATAAAGGGCTTTAAAGGTAAGAACCAGCACATTGAAACAGATCTGGTATGCTATTGGCAGCCAGTGCAATGCCTTTAGCACAGGCTGTATGTGCTCCCATCTAGGGAGCCCCATCAAAAACCTGGTTGTGGCATTTTGCACCAGCTGTAGCTTCTGGATTTGAGACAAGGGCAGCCCCATGTAGAGAGCATTACAGTAGTCCAATCTCGAGGTGACCATTACGTGGGTCACTGCTGCCAAGTCGTATTCGAGGAAGGGAACCAACTGCCTGATCAGCTGAAGGTGATAAAAGGCTGATTTGGCAGTGGCTGCTACCTGGGCCTCCATCGTTAAGGAGGCATCTAGGATCACTCCCAAACTCCTAACCTCCGGCGCTGGCACCAAAGGAGCCCCATCAAAGACTGGGAGCGGGATCCTTCTCATCAGTCCGCCCGGACTCAGACACAGGACCTCCGTCTTCATCAGATTCAGCCAGCTCAGTCTAAGCCAACCAGCCACAGCTTGTAACGCCTGGTCCAGGTCTTCCAGTTTGGAGTCAGACCAGCCACCCAACAACAGATAGAGCTGGGTGTCATCTGCATACTGGTGACATCCCAGCCCATGTCTCCATACCTAATACAGGTATTATGGCTTGTAGCCAACCAACAGTGCACAAAAGGCACACAAATTATTCCCACGTTAGTCTGCTTCCAGCCCCTGAAAAGACCATTCCTAAAGTGGTAGAACCCATGCAGCTATTCTGCAGCAACAGAGAGGAATATGGGAAAACTCATCCCATGAATAATGTTTGGCTACAGGTCTGTTAGTGTCATCAATGCAACGAACATGAAATTGAGCAAACTTCAGAGGACAGCGGAAGACAGGAGGGCCTGGCGTGATCTGGTCCATGGGGTTGTGAAGAGTCGGACTCAACTGTGCAACTGAACAACAACAACACAGATCTGTGCTCTGTTATGTACCTCGGGAATAGCAATCAGGGTTTGTGCAACAAACGGATTTAAACAACTATAGTTTGTTGTGATGTGTGAATGCAGTCACTGAGAAACAGGGAAAGTCAAAGCAGTAACTAACGAAACTGGATGCATTTTGGTTGTTGAGACTGTGTCAATGCCTTGAGCAGCCCTCCTCATTTGATGAAGAGGACTCTGTTTCTGCTCCCGTATCAGCAGCAGGGCCCTGAGTAGCAATTTCACATCTCCATTAACTAAGGAGAGGAAAGCAGATACAGGAAGAAGCACAAACATGCTTATTGAACGTTAGGTTTTCTCCATGATTATTTTTCACTTGATAAATGTTCTGATGCTCCACAAGATCTTTTTCCGTATGTTTCACTGAAATGTTATTTCTCAGGAAAAAGCACAATGCCTTCTATGATGGCAAATTTGGTTCTTCCTGCAGTTGAGCCATTTCAATTTCAATGAAGAATGTAGTTGTATATCATATTTGCTTATCTAAGATATTTTAATGCCATCTTTCCACACAGTCTGGGTCCCCAAGTTGGCAAATATAAAAACACAGACCATATCAGTCTTTGTTTCTAAAGTATATACCATAGCAAGGATGGAGACTTAATGAATGATAGTAAACATAGATCAGTAACACAGCATCACTGTTGAAAGACTGTTTATTTACAGGATTGTCATAGACTGCAGGGGAAGGGGTGATACCAGAAGATTATTTTGGTGTACACCAGTTTGGTGTAGTGGTTAAGTGTGCGGACACTAATCTGGGACAACCGAGATTGATTCCCCACTCCTCCACTTGCAGCTGCTGGATGACCTTGGGCAAGCCATAGTTCTTTCAAAGCTGTTCTCTCAAGAGCAGTTCTTGAAAGAGCTTTCTCAGCCCCGCCTACCTCACAGGGTGTCTGTTGTGGGGAGGGGGAAGGGAAAGGAGATTGTAAGCCGCTCTGAGATTCCAAGTGAAAAGCGGGGTATAAATCTAATCTCTTCTCCTCCTCCTCCTCCTCCTCCACCACCACCACCTGTACCCTGGCATGAGGTAACTTACATATTAAAACTGGATAAAATAAACTTCCAAAATATGCCCCTCAAAAGTTACCTGCTGTCATACCTCATTGAAAATCCTGGCAAACAAGACTTCCTGGCTGCCACTGCAGAGATAGCCACTCTATATGTTAAATGGGTTCAATCCCATATATATAAAAACATTTTATGTCTCTCCCATTGGCTGTGCTGTGTGCTCCATCAGCCATTGGCCCATCAACCACCACTCGAGTACTCGCATGCCATTGGCTGGGTGCTGGGTCTGCTTCTCTCTCCCATGCACTGCTGGCCTGGCCACTCTTTCTTGACAGAATAAACTGCCAAAATGGCTGTCTCTCCTGACACTTCTGCTTGGCTCCTCTGCAGCTGGCTGGCTACTAAGGTGGACTACCGGCCATCAAACTATTCTCTTCTCATCCTGCTGTGGGTTTAACTTTTCCCCCAGTGGCTGTTGCTAGGCAGCCAAGCTTGGTTCTGTCAGTAAAAAGGCAAAGGCAGAAGGGCCTTTCTAGGCCTGCTTTGGCCTTTATGGGGAACTCATTGGGGCCAGTCCTGACTAGAGTTGCCAACTCCAGGTTGGGAAATTCCTGGAGATCTTGTGGTGGAGTCTACAGAAGCCAGAGTTTGCAGAGGAGAGAGGCCTCAGCTGAATAGAATGCCATGTTGTATATAGAATAGCTATTGTTGATGGCTTGTTCTAGCTGCTAACATTGCAACCCTAAGCAAAGTTGCACCCTTCTAAGACTGTAGTCTGTTTGGGATAGCACTGTCAGTCAGATAAAGCATATTCCTAGAACAGGAATAGAATGGGTAATACAGGAATAGAATGGATAATCTGCTATATTGGCATGCCACATAATCTGTGCCCATCTGAGATGCTGATATATTTGGAAGTAGTGCTATAAATGCTCTCCATAATTTACAGCTGCTTTGATCATAAAAGTAACTTAGGCTCTTATGTTTTGATTTGGAAATGCAACTTAGGGCAAAATAAAGCTGCCTGAAAAAACTGCCATATCCTGTTGCCTAACCACCTCTTCCAGTCTAGTTGTAATTATTGGCTTGTGGATTGACTGTCCTTTAGAACCTGTCTTCTTATAGTAGCTTTGAAAATTTTGTATGCTGCATAGGTCTAAAAGGAAGGACTCAGCAGACTATACTTTTTGGCTACTTAGAATCACCTCTCATTGTTTTGAACAGTTTGGCTCTATCAGAGCATGTAATTTCTTGTCTCCCCTCTCCTGCTACAGCCCCCAATACCCCCTAAAATGCTGCTTTTGGGGAGCACAGGACTCCCAGCAACAGAAGGGGAACATTTTGGGCTGCAGTGGAGAAAAGTTTTGCTCTGTCAGTAGAAAGTGTTCCATCCATGGAAATGCTGTGCTAGATCCAAGCTTTACTAGCGTATGACATCACCAAGCTAAATTGTTTTAAACAGTTCTGATTGAATAAATCCTTTCCATGGATCTTATTACTGCCTAAACTCTGGTGCAAGAAGACACCAGAGCTCCATTTCAGGCAGAAATAAGCAGATTCAACTGCATAACAGGAAGTGGGATGCCTTAAAACATTTCTCAAAATATCATTGTAACCTTTTTAAAATTTGGCATCAGTTTAACAAAGTAGGTAGCCATCTTAATGCACAACAATCTCCAAAAACAGAATTTATGTAATGCCTTTTATTAAAGACAAACTGAAATAACACACTGTGTAAGTTTTCAAGGTCTCGAGAGGAATGAGGGGATATTTAGGCCATCAGTGTGAGGCCTCTGTCTGCATCTTATCCAATAAGATACTTGCAAAAGCTCATTTTAAAGTGTACTCCATGACGATCATGGTGGCAAAAAAAAATGCTTTTCCACCACTGTTGTGTCTGCACAGTGTAAACCAGCAGAGCTCTCAGGGGCCTTGTGGGATCCAGTCTGCAGGTGGGGGTAAATGGCTCAGTGGTCCACTGTGACCATTTTGCTCAGCACCTTGAAGAGAAAATGTATTTATTTATTTTATTGGATTTGTATCCTGCCCTCCGCACATAGCAGGGTCAGGGCGGGATCCAAACACACAGATCTACAAATAATGCACATTTAAAATTAAAACATATTAATCAGTACAGCATTAAACTCACTAAAATCACTAAAACTTTAAAAACATACAGTGTGCCTCAACAGATGATATTAATTCCGGCAATGTTGTAGTTCCAGTCAGCTTCTAGGATTCTGGAGAGGATCTGGAGAGGAGGCCAGATCGAAATGGATGCCCACAGCCTCAGCTAAAGACCCGATGGAAGAGCTCCATCTTACAGGACCTATGGAACTGTAACAGGCTCTTTACCTTCAGCATCAGCACCAATGGGGCCCTGTCAAAGGCTGGGAGCCCAATACCTAATTCCATTCCCCCATGACCCAGGTGCAGGACCTCCATCTTCAATGGATTCAATTTCAGTCGCCTCTGCTGTAACCTTCCAGCCACAGCTTGCAACGTCCTGTCCAGATGTTCAGGGGCAGAATTTGAGTTGCCATCCATCAGTAGATAGAGCTGGGTGTCCTCTGCATACTGATGACAACACAGCCCATACCCTTGGATAATCTGGGTAAGAGGGCACATATAGATGTTAAATGATATTGGGGAGAGAATCACTCCCTGTGGCACACCACATTCAAGTGAATACCGCTGAGACAACTCCTCCCCAAGCACCACCCTCTGTCCCTGACCTTGGAAATTTCTTCCATATGTTCCAACTTGGACTCTGCATTAGCAGTGACAGTCAGATGATGTTGAATTGGCCAGCTATTTGCGATACTTTCCAGTTTATTCAACCTGAGGATGTGAATGGAATACTTGGAGTTATGAGGCCTACCATCGGCTTGTATGATCCTAGCCCTTCTTGACTACTTAACTCTCCCAGGGGAGAGATTGGCTGACTAGGTCTCAGAGGTAGTTAATGAAAGAGGGGCGGTCGCCCCATCATTGAACAGGCTGTGGTTCATTCACTTCTAAAGAAGCCTATCCTGGACCCAGGAGATACCAATAACTAGTTGACCAGTCTCAAATGTTCCTCTTTTGAGTAAAGTGATTGAACAGATGGTGGCTGTACAACTTCAAGCTTTCCTTGATGAAGGAAATGGTTTGGATCCTTTCCAAACTGGTTTTAGGCCTGATCATGGAACTGAAATAGCCTTGGTCACCCTAGTGGACAGAGATGGACAGAGGAGGTGTGACTGTTGATTTTCTTGGACCTCTCAGCAGTGTTCAGTATCATTGTTCTCCTGGACTGCCTTTCTCATCTGGGATTGGGAGGCACCATTTCACAGTGGTTTCAATTCTACCTGGTAGGTAAGTTTCAGGAGATGTTGCTGGGAGACTGTTCTTCAGCCCTTCAGCTTATGAGATCCCACAGGGCACCATTTTGCCCCCCTGTGCCATTTAACACACACATGAAACCACTGGATGAGATCATCTGAAGATTTGGGTGGGGTTGTCACCAATATGCAAATGATACTCAGCTCTGTCATGCACTTCTGGCTGATCCCAGAAAGGCTGTAGAAACCCGGTCCCTGGAGACAGATTTGGAGTGGATGCAGTGCTAATAAATTGAAACTTAACGCTTACAAGGGAGAAATGCTGCTGGTAGGTGAAAAGTCTGACCTGGCATTTAAGACATCATCCATTCTGCACTCCCTTTGAAAGAGTCCGCAAGTGCTCTTGGGCTCAGGCAGGCCTACTCCTGGATAAGCAGGTGGCAGCTGTGGCCCAGGGGCACCTTTTACCAGCTTTAGACATTTGTAACTTTTCTCAGGCAGAAAAGTTCTGGTCATTATAGTACATGCCTTGTTTACATCTACATTACAACATACTCTAAATAAGGCTGCCCTTGGAAAGCATTTGGAAACTTTGATGCAGAATCCTGCAACCAGGATTTTGACTGGAGTGGGTCATAGGTGTTAATCTGGTACTTTTTTGGCCCTGGATGGCCCAGTTACAGCCTCCATCTTTGAGCAAAATGGATTTAATACCCTGACTGTAGTTTGCCAACATAAATCGTGACCTCTGCTGCAACTGCAATGATACAGCACCGAGTGACTGCTGTGCATTCCATGAGGAACATCTAACTGCAGGTAGCTGTAAACTTTGGGAAAAGACTTCTTAATACTGAAATTATTCATTAAGGGGGCAATTTGGCTAACGCCTATCCAGATGACTTCTCCACCAGACCTCAACAACAGAAGACCCCCCCACCAGATGACCTCAATTGTGTTTGACCCTAACTGATTCCATGGGGTAAGGGAAGCACCGATTACTGGGTTTTTAATTTTATGTTGTGTGATTGTTCCTATGGCTTTGAGAACATTTCTGGATTCAGCTGAAGGTCCCCAGAAACTGATGCATCAGCTGGAATATGAACTTCGCCAACTGAGTTAAGATAAGCAGCTGCCGAGATGCCCTAAGAACCAGATTCCACAGGGCTGGGTTCCACATATAAGGGGGGAAGTACACATACACAAACCAGACTGTTAGCATGCACAATCAAGTTATTCAGAAATACTTTTCCTTGAATGGCAGACTGAAATTCATCATTAGAAGGCCCGAATGCACCACTGAGAAAACAAAAAGTCTATGGGACACAGCTGCACACCTGCAATAAGACAAGCTGAAACCCAGCATATTGATTTGGGATACTGGGAAGATGTTATGTATATGGGGTTTTGCAGTCCCTTGGGTGTCAAAATAAACAATGAATGAGGGGGAAATTAAGTCATGCCTCTGACTCCTTCCAGAGGAGTGGAGTGCCGCCATGGTACTGTCCCTATCCAAAGGAAACAGAAAAGTCCAAGAGGAAGGCAGGTTTAGAAGCAGCCTTTCTTTTGGCAATAGCAGCTTTCCTTTTTAGGACGTGTAACAGAACATGCTCGCTCTCTGGCCTGCAGGGCCCATTCTGCCTTGCCCTCCATGTGGTTGCCAACTGCCTGGAGAGGCTTTTCCTTTTACTCTTCAGTAGCCACCACCACCATCTAATCAATATAGGGGTTTCCCATTGAAGGGATCAGGACCCTCAGCTCCTCTTCCAAGTTCAGAGGCCTTGCCACAGTGTCTCCTGCTAGCCTAGCACCTGGCTACCATGGGAATGGATTAATGCCTTGTGGGGCCCTGGGGGACTAGCCAATTGCCAACTGCTTGCCTTCCCCTCTCCTGAGGGTCCCCTTTGAAATACCATATCTAAAACAGTGGGGGTCTTTATGGTACAGAAAACCCAGAATAAAAATTTAAAGTATTTCATTAAAAAGAAAATGTTTGCAAGAATATTTTATGTATGCATTTTATGTAAGCCACCCTGAGCCTGCCTTGGCAGAGAGGGCGGAGAATAAATCAAATCAATCAATAAAATATTTTTAGCACCATGCCAGATTGAAGCAAGGAAGAACAAAATAAATTGGTAGAATGCAAACCCTCTGTCCCTCTCTCTAAAACATGCCCTAACTAGAAGTTAAAATTAGGACAGGCTCCTTATCTTAGGTGGTCCTAGTTCTCTAAAGATCTGCCATTACCTTAACGATTGTTCCCAGGTCTTCCAGGCTGACCACATGTTCAATGGTTGTCTGCTTGCAGACCAGAGCACAGTGTCCTCCTCGGCAAAGCATCCCAAGGTAAAGAAAGACTGTTTTCCCCTTGCAAGGTGGTTTTAACAAATCTGTGTCTGCTTCCCCTTGACCCTGGTCAGCCCAGGTCAAGGCTTCTTCTCTGGTTGTCTCCAGGAAACCTCTTCCTCAGCCTCTGAGAGCCAGTTTGGCATAGTGGTTAAGTGCACAGACTCTAATCTGACAGAACCGGGTTTGATTCCCCACTCCTCCACATGCAGCTGCTGGATGACCTTGGGCAAGCCATAGTTCTGTCAGAGCTGTTCTTGAAAAAGCAGGTCTTTCTCAGAGCTCTCTCAACCCACCTACCTCACAGGGTGTCTGTTGTGGAGAGGGGAAGGGAATGTAAGCCACTCTCTCTGAGTGAAGGGCAGGGTATAAATCCAATCTCTTCTTCTCTCTAGAATTTGACATTCCCAGTTCTCTGTTCCTCACTAGGAGGAGAGAGAAGGGAGAAAGAAGGGAGAAGTTTGGCCCTCCTATTGTCTCTGTTGTTATTGTTGTTGTTCAGTTGCACTGTTGAGTCTGGCTGTTTGTGACCCCATGGACCACATCATGCCAGGCCCTCCTGTCCTTCGCCATCCTCCAGAGCTTGCTCAATTTCATGTTTGTTGCATCGGTAACACTGTCTAAACATCTCATCCTTTGCCGTCCCCTTCTTCTGTTACCTTCAATGTTTCCCAGCATCAGGGTCTTCTCCAGTGAGTGCTCCCTTCTCATTTGGTGGCCAAAGTATTTGAGCTTCAGCTTCAGTATCAGGCCTTCCAGGGAACAGTCAGCTTTGATTTCCTTTAGGATTGACTGATTTGATCTCCTTGCAATCCAAGGGACTCTCAAGAATCTTCTCCAGCACCATAATTCAAAAGCATCTATTCTTCAGTGCTCGGCCTTCCTTATAGTCCAACTCTTGCAGCCATAATTGCTACTAGGAATACCATTGCTTTGACCATATGAACTTTTGTTGGCAGGGCGATGTCTCTACTTTTTATTATGCTGTGTAGGTTTGCCATCGCTTTCCTCCCAAGGAGCAGGCTTCTTAATTTCATGGCTGCAAGTCACCATCTGCAGTGATCTTGGATCCCAGGAACGTGAATTCTGTCACTGCTTCCATGACTTCCCCTTCTATTTGCCAAGGAGTGATGGGGCTGGATGCCGTGATCTTAGTTTTTTTCATGTTGAGTTTCAAGCCAACTTTTGCACTCTCCTCTTTGACCATCAGCAAGAGGCTCTTTAGGTCCTCTTCAGTTTCTGCCATTAAAGTGGTATCGTCTGCATATCTGAGGCTGTTGATGTTTTTCCCAGCAATCTTAATTTTGGCTCGTGATTCATCTAGGCCGGCATTTCGCATGATGTACTCTGCATATAAATTAAATAAGCAGGGTGACAATATATATCCTTGCTGTACTCCTTTTCCTATGCTAAACCAATCAGTTGTTCCATGTCCAGTTATAACTGTTGCTTCTTGACCCTTATACAGGTTTCTCAGGAAACATGTGAGGTGGTCTGGTACTCCCATCTCTTTAAGGACTTGCCACAGTTTGTTGTGGTTGACACAATCAAAGGCTTTACCATAGTCAATGAAGCAAAAGTAGATGTTTTTCTGGTACTCCCTTGCTTTTTCCATAATCCAGTGAATGTTGGCAATTTGATCTCTAGTTTCTCTACCCTTTCGAAACCCAGCTTGTACTTTTGGCAGTTCTCTATCCATGTACTGCTGAACCCTAGCTTGTTGGATCTTGAGCATGACCTTGCTAGCGTGTGAAATGAGTGCAATTATGCAATAGCTTGAACATTCCTTGGCATTGCCCTTCTTTGGGATTGGAATGTAAATTGACCTTTTTCAGTCCTATGGCCACTGCTTCATTTTCCAAATTTGCTGGCATATGGAGTGCAGCACTTTAACAGCATCATCTTTTAGGACTTTGAACAGCTCAGCTGGGATACCATCATCTCCACTAGCTTTGTTGTTAGTAATGCTTTCTAAGGCCCATTTGACTTTGCACTCCAGGATGTCTGGCTCAAGGTCAGCGATCACACTGTCGTGGTTGTCAAGGACATTTAGATCCTTCTTGTATAGTTCTTCATTGTATTTTTGCCACCTCTTCCTGATCTCTTCTGTTAGGTCCCTACTGTTTTTGTCCTTTATCATGGCCAGCTTTGCACAAAACGTTCCCTGGATTTCTCCAATTTTCTTGAAGAGATCTCTAGTCCTTCCTATTCTATTGTTTTCCTCTGTTACTTTGCCTTGTTTATTCAGGAAAGCCTCCTTATCTCTCCTTGCTGTTCTCTGGAAATCTGCATTCAGTTGGGTAAATCTTTCTTTTTTCCCCTTTGCCTTTTGCTTTCCTTCTTTTCTCTGCTATTTGTAAAGCCTCATCAGACAGCCACTT
The DNA here is from genome assembly GCA_029375565.1 of Gekko gecko. Lineage (NCBI taxonomy): Eukaryota > Metazoa > Chordata > Lepidosauria > Squamata > Gekkonidae > Gekko > Gekko gecko. The sequence continues at coordinate 124,926,754 of JAPDNY010000001.1, read as the reverse complement.
TGCTTTCTTGCTTTTCTTTTCCTTTGGGATGGTGGTGATTGCTGCCTCCTGTACAATGTCACAAACCTCTGTCCGTAGTTCTTCAGGCACTCTATCACATCTAGTCCCTTAAACCTATTCTTCACCTCCACTGTATATTCATCAGGGATGTGATCTAGGTCAGACATGAATGGCCTAGTGGTTTTCCCAACTTTCTTCATTTTAAGCCTGACTTTTGTAATGAGTAGCTCATGACCTGGGCCACAGTTATCATCAGGTCTTGTTTTTACTGACTGTATGGGGTTTCTCCGTCTTTGACTGCAAATTATATAATCAATCTGATTTCAGTGTTGTCCATCTGGTGATGTCCATGTGTAGAGTTGCCTCTTAGGTTGTTGGAAGAGGGTGTTTGCTATGACCAGTGTGTTCTCTTGACAAAACTCTGTTAGCCTTTGCCCAGCTTCACTTTGTTCTCCCAGGCCAAACCTATCTGTTATTCTGGTTACCTTTTGACCTCCAATCCCCTATGATGATAAGGACATCTTATGTTGGTGTTAATTCTAGGAGGTGTTGTAGGTCTTCATAGAATCGTTCCTATTGTCCCTAACCAGTACCAATTAGCATTTCTTAAGAGTTGTGCCTGGAAAGCCATTGACAGATATCCTCCCACCCTACTCATAGGAAAAAAAGGAAAAAGGGGGGGGGAATTTAAAAGGAGGCTGGCTGTTTGCCAGCTTCCCTCCAGGAGAAAATGCATTTCTCCACATGCCAGAAGCAACCTTTTCTGTTTAAGGTCTTCCTGATTTGAGGATGTCTTGAGGCCTCCAAAAGCCTATCCTGTTTGCAATTTGCTTCTGTAGTATATTGTGCAATAATGCCTTCCAATAAACTGTTAAATTCATATCAGTAGCACTTTGGAGTCTTGTGTCTTCCTATTGACACTTAGGTACCCACTGGGATGATAAGAACAGGGGTTTGCTTCTGGATCAAGAAGAAGAAGAGGAGGAGAAGGAGGAAGAGATTGGATTTATACCCCACCCTTCACTCAGAGTCTCAGAGTGGCTTATAAACTCCTTTCCCTTCCCCTCCCCACAACAGATACCCTGTGAGGTAGGTGGGGCTGAGAGAGCTCTGACAGAACTATATTTTATTTATAAAAATAAAAATAATTATTGTTGCATTTCAAACCCCTGCATTCCCTAAAATGTTTAAAGGGGTTTCTGGCATGATCCGCACAATCTATAATATTTTGGTTTTCATAGTCAAGTGCTAACATTTTTCCAGTGAACAACTGCAACCTCTGATAAAGAATCTCCGATAGATGAACATTTAAATTTTGTCTAATTTCAAGTACCTTTTGGTGATATTTATATTAAACGATGTATGTTCTGTGCCTCAGCATAAGGAGAGCCATGCATTTCATATAGCTGAACAATTTTCACTACAATCCTGTGCAAAAGTTACTCCTGTCTAATCTCATTGATTGCAATGGATTTAAACTGGAATAACCCCACATGGGATTGTAATTTTCAAGGGCTGCTAAAGCAAACAGTTCCCTCTAACTTTCCCCCCCAGTAAGAATACAAAACACATAAAAATTAATTTCTTCTTGGACTCCTGAAAAAAAGGCTCAGCTGGTAATAGTTTAAAATATATATTAAATTGTGTTATCAACCAATAATGCTCCATATTTTTTTTTAAGATTTGATATTACTGCAGGATTGAGATTAATCAGATAATTGATCGGTCTGGGGCAAGTGATGCCCTGTATTCTTGGTGCTTGGGGGGGGGGCAACAGTGGGAGGGCTTCTAGTGTCCTGGCCCCACTGGTGGACCTCCTGATGGCACCTGGTATTTTTGGCCACTGTGTGACGGAGTGTTGGATTGGATGGGCCATTGGCCTGATCCAATATTGGCTTCCCTTATGTTCTTACTATGACAACACTATCAATTTATTGGAAAGAAGCAGCTGCTCCTTTGTTGTGATGTGTGTGATTTATTTTTTGCACATGAAATATGACTTTTTGAAAGATATTTCTGCTGTACTCTTCTGCCCTCTTCTGTTGCCATCTTCCGTTGGGGCGGAGATTTTTTTTGTTTCAGTTGGTGTTCCCTCAGTAATCCCTCCTTTTGTTGTTGTTTATGATTTTGTGTGTTTAAGCTCTGGTATTATTTTAATGATGTGTTTTGTTGGTTTTAATGGTTTTTAATATGTGAATTTATTATATATGTCATAATTTGTCAGTCACCTTGATGACCTTTATGACAGCAGAAAGGTGGGATATAAATTTTGGAAAACTTGTAAAGTAGAATACATGGTGTCAGTCAATGCAATTAAATCATTGCCAGAGGAAGTGGTGGTGGCTACAAGCATAGCCAGCTTCAAGAGAGGATTAGATAAACATATGGAGCAGAGGTCCATAAGTGGAACACTATGTCTGGGGCAGTGATGATCTGTATTCTTGTGCTTGGGGGGCAACAATGGGAGGGCTTCTGGAGTTCTGTCCCCACTGGTGGACCTCCTGATGGCACCTGGTTTTTGATCACTGTGTGACACAGAGTGTTGGACAGGATGGGCATTGGCCTGATCCAACATGGTTGCTATTATGTTCTTAAATAGCAGGAAACATCTAGCTGAGCTTTGCACTATCCCTCCCTACTATAAAGTAGAAATGAAAAAGATCCATTTCCACCAGTATGTTACTCCTTTGAAAAAATGTCTCAAAGGCCATATTAGTGTTCCACTACACTTAGTACTGTAAGGCTGCCTATTCTAGATGAATGAAACTGGAAAGATTCCAGGAAATCTATTGAATATATGCAGTGTCCAATATAGCATCCATCTTAATAGAAAATGAGAGAGTTCACTGAGTCAGAAGGATAACTATGATATTCAGGAAAGGAGTCTTAGATAAGAACTGACTTGAAAAATAAATTTCTATGCTAAATCCTGAACACAGCCCCTGTTCAGACTCTCTTTGCCCCAAAATAGGAACTGATACTGTCTCTTGCATTTAAACTCCTTAAAGGCTTCTTCCATTATAATTTATATACTAATTTCCAAAGTCTGTTCTCCATGCAGATACTTATTTCTGCCAACAGAGGGCTCACTCTCCCCAGTAGCTTTTTCTACGGACTCAGGGGACTCTCTGAGTCTCCAGAAAAATCCAAAAAGTTTTTTTTAAAAACCCTCAGGGAGGGTTGAATCCCCCCAAATGCCTTTTGAAAGCGCCTCCGCAGGGATCTACTTCAGGCATCAACGGTGAGAGATTAGAACATTCTAAGAGGAGGAGGCTTCTAACTGGCTCTGTCAGTAAAAGGCAGGGGGAGAGGGAGGCCTCCAGGCCTATTTTGGCCTTTGGGGGAGGGAGACTTAGGGCCTGGGCTGACAAGGATTGCCAGTGTCAGGCTAGGGAATTCCCAGAGATTTTGTGGTGGACTCTAAGGAGGGCTGGGTTTGGGGAAGGGAGAGGCCTCAGCTGGAAATGATGGCACAGAGTCCACCCTCCAAAGCAGCCATTTTCTCTGGGGAGACAGATCTCTGTTGTCTAGAGTTCTGTTGTAATTCTGAGGGGGTCTCCAGGTCCCATTTGGAGGTTGGCAACCCTAGGCCTGGCAGCAGTCTAGGGTTGCCAGGTCCCCCCTGGCCACCAGCAGGGGATGGGGGGGTAAGGTTGTCAGATCCAGGCTGGGAAAGTCCAGGAGATTTGGGGAGGGACCCTGGGGAGGACAGGGACCTCAGAGAGGTGCCATAGAGTCCACCCTCCAAAGCATCTATTTTCTCCATGGGAAGTTATCTCTGTAGCCTGGAGATAAGCAGTAATTTCAGGGGTTCCCAGTCCCACCTGGAGGCTAGCATCCCTAGGCGCACTCTCTGGGTGGTTTCATGCCACCTGATTTGCATGACTCAACTATGCCAGGCTGCTTGCTACTTTTCAACAGCAGCCACCCTATGAAAGTCAGTGTGGTGCAGCCGTTAGAGTTTCAAAGTTGGGTCTGCATGACCCAGATTCATATCCCCATCTTGTGGGGGAAGCTGACTGGGTAATTTTGAACCAGTCACATATTTTCAGCATAATCAACCTCACATGGTTGTTGTGCAGATCAAAAGGAGGAGAGAATAATATAAGCTGCTTTAGTCCTCACTGTGGAGAAAGACTGTAAGACCGATTCTGCAAAAGCAGTTGTTCTGCTCAGTTTGTACTGCTCAGTTTCCCACTATTTGCTGCATGTTCACATTTTGACCCGCATCTCCCCCTGGTTTTCCCCCGTGTCTTCTTGATTCTAATAAATAAGGATCAAGAAGACACATGGGAAATGGGGAGAAGATTCAGGTCAAAATGTGGCCGCACAGCAAATAGTGGGAAATTGAGCAGTACAGCCAGGGGAAACAGGAGACTGAGGGCAGAACAACTGTTTTTGTGGAATTGGTCTAATTTTCCTAGGGAGAGGCTGTGGGGGAGGGGGGGAGATGGAAAGCTGAAGACAGAGAGGCAGATAAAGGTTTGTTGGCTGTTGGGTGGGAAGGTTGCTAACTCCAGGTTGGGGAATTCCTGAACATTTGAGGGGTGGAGCTTGGGGAGGATAGGGTCTGAAGAGGGGGAGGAACTTCAGACTGATATAATGCCATAGACTCCACCCTCCAAACCAGCCATTTCCTCCATGAGAATAACCATTGCCAGCCTCCAGGTGAGGACTGGAGATCACCCAGAATTACAACTGTTGTCCAGGTGACAGAGATCAGTTATCCTGGATAAAATAGCTGCTTTGGAGGGTTGAGTCTGTAGCATTATACCCTGCTGAGGCTGCTTCCCTCCCCAAGCCTCACTATCCCAAGGCTCCACCCCCAAATCTCCAGAAATTTCCCAACCTGGAGCTGGCAGCCCTAAGGTGAATTGATCTCTGAAGCTGGGAGATCCATTGTGATTCCCAGAGCACTGCCACTGTGGGGTAGAGGAAGCAGTTGGGTGGGGGAGCACTGCCACCACCACCGCTGCTGCTGCTGTGTGGGGTGAGGGAGGAAGTAGGCAGGATACTGGGAAAGTGATGTGGGCAGAAATAGAGAGTGATGGGGTGGGAGGCAGAAAGAGAAAGAAAGATTGATAAGGTGGGGAGGCCAAAAAACAAAGAGAGTGATGATGGGTCAGAAAGAGTGAGGAAGTAACATGCATGGAGGAGAGATAAAGAGTAAAAAAAGGGGGAGCAAAAGGGAGAAAGAGTGTGAGAGAAGTAGGGGGATAGGGGAGGAAGCAAAGGTGTGAGGAATTGGATAATGATCCCACAAGTTTCTTGCGGGTCTCCACTTGTATAAATATATTTTTCATACATTATATTACTAAGAATAATTAAATAGAACTTCATCTAATAGCAATAGGGGATCTCATATGGCAGCAGAAAGAGCCTAACTACCAACAAGATCATGGTTTCTGGATACTCAGGGGATTTTCCCGGCATACAGAAAAACAATGCTTTGTAAATTAGAAAAAGATGACAACAAAAACAGCCTGATGAAGACAGAATGCTGAGAGCTAAAGGTGTGGGGGGGAGGAAAACAAGAAGGGTGCAATTGGTCTGCTCATGTCTTAAGTGTTTCTAATATCCCAGGCTGAGGCTTGAATCAGGGTGAATTTTTCCAAGCATTTCCCCCCCCTCCCAACTTCTCAGGCAGACAACCCTGTATTCTTCCATCCCCTTTACCAGTCAATTCCTCTCTTACAAAAGCAGTCCCATCACATACACTCTCTACCCTCACCTTCCATTCCGTTCAGTAAGAAGCATATACAACAAATCAAGATGGACTGGGTCAAAATCTATTAGAAAAGTAATTAGTATGGTAACATGGCATTTGGTTTAGTACCAAGTAGCAAGAGTTTAATTATGAAGTTCAAAGTACAACAGCATAACCCAGTGTAGTGTAGTGGTTAGAGTGTTGAACTAAGCCTCAGGAGATCCAATATACAGGTCCCACTTGCCACGAAAGATATTCACTGACACTGTCTGTAATCCTAAACAAGATTTAGGTCCTTCTAAACTCATGGGATTTAGGTTGTAACACTGCTTATGACTGTACTGTGAGTTAGACTGGCTGATCACTCTTTTTCTCAGGGTATTTGTTGTGAGGATAAAATGGAAGGAAGAAGAACCATGTTTACTGCCCTGGGCAACCTGGGCGAAGGGTGTAGTTAACAGTACTAAATAAATAAATCTAAATTGAGCCCTTTTCCTTAAAACTACTTTAAAGCAAATTGCACCCATTATAGAAGAATAAGAGTAATCATTGCCCAAACACATACTTATGGGTATTTGAAGAAGTAAGCAGTGAGTCACAAAAGCTCATACCCTGCCACAAATTTTGTTAGTTTTAAGGTGCTACTGGACACTTGCTCTTTTCTACAGCATACTGTGTCAAATTCAGTTTTGGGTCTGAGATCACCTTGGAAATGATATTAAAGATATGCATTGACAATTCTTGCGGAAACATGCCTTTGTACAGCATGTTTGATATATTCATATGATCACTGCCATTATAACTTTCTTTACACTGATGACTTAGAAGCAGAATGATGTGCGTGTGTTAAGTGCTGTCAAGTTGCTTACAAATTATGGAGACCATATTAATTAATGACGTCCAAAATATCTTATAGTTAATAGCAGAATGATAGGAATAAATTATTAATGTCATGTGACTCACCACCTTAATGGGATGTTAATAGATTGTGGATTCCACTGCCTTAATGACTGTTCCTATTTGGGGATGAGCAGGTGGATCCCACTGACTCCTGGGTAACCCAACGCACTATTAAATAGTTATATAGACGATGAAATGGAATTAATACTCAGCTGTATAGCATTTTAGCAGAACAAACTGCACCCACTGAAATTTCTTCTGTATTGTTAATGGCTATTAACAGTACAAAAACCAGATTCTTGACTGCATCCACTCATCTCATTCCTGGGTGATGGCCAGTTTTCAAGGACTCACAGAGGGCTTATTTCAAAAGTTGTTGGCATTTTCGTTGGTCATTGTGACCTGCTGAGTATTTTACAGCATTTATTTTAAGCAACACTCTTATATAGCTAATGCTAATAAATCTCTCTCTTCTTAGGTAAAAAAAGAAAATGTCAAAGAATAATACAAGCAGCAGTGAAAGAGTTTCATTACTGGCTTCAGATTTTGTTAGTTTTGATTTTAGCATTGTGATCATTTTATGTACCTTGCAGTTTTTGGAAGGAAGGAAGTAAGGAAGTCAAATAAGAGAATAAAAGTGATTACAGGAAGGGTGCTAATGAAGCCTAGAGATACCTTTGAAGAGAAAAATCCTAGAAGACTAGTGAGCACTAAAGGGTGGAGGCTGCAATGCAATCCTATTCACCTTACCTGGGAGCAGGTCCCATTATATTTGAGTAGATTTGCATATGCTTGCACTGTATGGCTCCCTGAACTATTACACCACACTGGCTAGTACCACAATATAGGTCATTTCAGACACACACCCCTTTCATGATTCATGAGGTTGCAAATCAAATCTAGTATGTATGGGGCATGATATAATTTTGAATTGGGGCCCTGAATAAATATCAAGTTGTCAGTCACTCCACATAACTACTTGATTGGGGGTGGGAGAGGAGCAGTTTGAAATAGAAGGCCTGGCCTCATCTTTGTGAGAGTAAATACTCCTCGGTTTCTGTTGAAGTTTGGTACAGCCATCAATCTCTGTTAAAGCCTTACCTGAGCCCTCTGATCTGATGCTGCTTTCTGTTATGAATCATCCAAAGCATTCTTCTGATTCAGAGCAACAAGTTCAGATATGAAGGAGATGACAGAGAGACAGCCTTAGTAGTTGCATTGAACTGATATAGAGTTCCTTCCCTGAGCACCTTGGGATCCCTTTAACGCCATAGGCATTACACTAGCCTTGTTCTCAAGTTACAGAGAACACACATATGATCTGTATACTTTGTATGTGTGCAGAGTAATTCTCATGTAACAGTCAACATATGTATTATTTATTAACTTTGACTTTTAAGCTGCCTCCCCTGAAAACAGGGCTCAGCTGAATGTGATACAAACCCCACATTTGTCCAAGTTCTAGTCCCCTGTTTCATTTGTAAACTGAACATGTGTTGGCTCTTTCATACAAACAGATGTACACATGTACAGGCAGGATGCATGTGTGCTTGCTGTGATCCATGAAGAGGGCTACTGTGACCCAGGAGACCATCTGTGCTATTTCATTGCATCTGATCCCCACAGAACCCACACAGTGCGCTTTAGCTCACCTTAACTGGAGCCACCGCTGGAGAGGTACAGACTAGGCAGTTGGGGTAACTGGCTTGTTGCCTTTGGCACTGGGAAGATCCCAGTGGCTGGTAGCAGAGCAGCTGTGATAGTAGATCAGCTGGGAAACTAGCAAGTGAATGAAACCACAAGGAATAGAGTTGGGGGGCTGGCTGTAATCATATCCTGCACATGGTTATTATCCAACCAAAGGGACTAGATACAACATAGGCTCCGGGGGACGACGACAAATACTCAGCTTTAAAGACGTCTCTCTTTGCGATCGCTGGCTCATATGGGGCAAACGCCAGTGCGCCAATATTTTTAAAATAAAGTGTGCTGCTGTCTGGCAAGCGTTGGTTTGGTCTCCTTTCAAAGGCGCATATGCTTGATATGGGACAGACAGCAAAGCAGAGGAATGAGGGAGAGAGGAGCAAGGGTAGGCCTCTTGGGCAGCTTACCGGAGGTGAACCACCCAAGTGGCATCGCATTCTCTTTACATTTAAAAGTTGTGGGTCTCCCCTTATTCACAGCCAGCTTGCCGAAGTGTGTGTGGATATGATTTTAAGTCAAGTTTAGCGTAATTTTTTCATGTCTAGTTGTAAGCTTCCCTGCGTTGAATCGGGTTTTACTCTTAAGCAATATGTACGGGTGCGCGGCTGCTTCATTGATGCTGCTCAGCTTTTAAAAAACGACATCCTTTGGAAATGTGGCCCAAACCTATTTGGTTTCCTACCGACGATGTTTCTCACCAGGGATCCGTAGAATGTGGCGTGTTTGGGAAAGAATGGCTGTCCACGCTTCCACTGAGGCCTGTAACCACCATTTATTTGAACGCTGGTTAGTAAAAGTTGTTATCTGGCTGCGCGCGTCGCCTGTCAGTATATTAGATTCATGTACTGTGGACTAATGTCGAGGTGGATTCAGACGAAGCGGTGGTGGAGCAAAGGTTTAAAAGGGGTGTGTGTGTGTGTAGGACAGAATGTGGCACAATCGCGTGTGCGGTTTAAATTTCCAGTATAAACGAGTCCATTCTAGCGGTAAAGCCTTGTTTTCCATCCTACACGCCAACAGGGCACGCGTAAACGTCACCCACCACTTTCTTTCGCTGGGCTCAGTCCTTTGAAGGGGGCGGAGAGCGAAGCCGGCAGAAAGAAAGGGAGGCGGATCCCCGGCCGGAGGAGGAGCGAAAGGCTGAAGGGAGGCGGGGAGCGGGGCTGCGTTTCCAGCACCAGAGCGAGAGGAAGGCGCGGCGGGCTGTGCCGTGTGCCCATGTTCCCTCTCCCGTGAAGCCCGCCTCTGCTCTGCCCCCAGACCCTGCCAGGGCCCGGGCGGCCATGGCTTCCATGGCGGCGGCGATCGCTGCCTCCCGCACAGCCGTCATGAACGGCAACCGGCCGCTGGACGAGCGGGAGCGCAAGCGCTTCAGCTACTTCTCGTCGCTGAACCCCATGGCTCGCAAGATCATGGCGGAGAAGGAGCGCATCCGCGAGCGGTACGGGCCCGAGTGGGAGCGGCTGCCGCCCAGCCAGCAAGACGAGATCATCGACAAGACCCTGGTGGAGCCGCAAGTCCAGGCCCGGTACGCGGCGCACCGAGGAGCCGCCCGGAGCTCCCCGCCTCCGGTCTGCTACCCGAACCTGCGCCTCAACACCGGCCAGAAGGTGGTGCACTTCGGCGACGAGGTAAAGCCACTCGGCTGTGTCGCTTGCCAGGGTCGAATAGCTCTTTGCACATGCTCAGGGGCGTCTTTTCCCGCGCATCTAGACTTCCAAGGCTGAGGCGGCTCGGTTCTGTTAAGGCGTACTAGGACGGGGTGAGAGAGGGCAGGGAAAACAAACGTAGCTGGAAGATCAGGCCGTATAGAAAGAGGTCTTTGTTTGCTTTGAAGCAGGATTCGTGAGAAGGGCTTATCATTCTCCCTGCCAGCGCTTTCCCTGGAATCTTTAGTAAAAAGAGATTAGGGTATAAGCAGATACAATGCTCAGTGTTCTCTAACCATTAAATTTATAAGTGGCTCCCTCACTGTGTGGGGTATTAATAAGGACTAATAAACGGCTTTCAGAATAGAGAAGAAGGGGGACGTCTTAGCAGGCTTCACTCTTAGTATTCCTGGCTGTTGAAATTCAGATGCCTAGCCCGGAGCTGGCTCCTGCTGGTAAACCTCATACTGATTCTTGAACTTAGAGCTTTGGCTTCTACAAGTACTGAAACTACTGGGACTTTCAGTAGTCTATAGTTGAAGAGTATTAGCTGCATAAATGAAAACTGGTCCTGCTAATTGTTGACAAAGTAAATTGTTGATGCCACTTTTAGCTGTGACATCTTTCTTGCATGCATTCCAGCTGTAGCTACCACTGTTAATAAGCACTGTCAAGACTCATGAAAGAAACTATTGCTCCACTGTAAAAGAGAGGCTTTGAATGAGATCACAATAGGCATAGTGGAAGCAGCCAGCACTGCCTCATGTTCTTTTGTGGGTGCTTGCTACCAAATTCGGTACTTCTTTAGGTTCTCCTGAAGAACACAGGGTAGATTTCGAGAAAGATGCCATGATAGAGTGGTGCATCCTAAAGTAATAACATTTAAGAGGAGAAAAGCATGTATGCTCCCTGAGCTCCTCGGTGTGCGGGTGGGATAAAAATGTGGGCAGATAAATAGAGGCTGGTGGTGGACTTACTATGGCATAAGGATCAATCCCAGCAATGAGATACATGAAAGTAGGTGGAGAATGTGGCCAGCATATTTAAATAATATTTAAAACAGTCTTTTGCCAAAGGATGGGTGGGGGACAAAAGAAGAATGTGAGGTGGTTTAGTCAGAATTTTTAGAAAGCGGATTGCATGAGTTCAGCTCACTAAATTCACAACTGCAACTTTCATGAAGTCCCCTTAAAGTCCTTCACATGCCTGGGGTGCATGAAGGTATGACGAGGAAATGCACATATACACCAGTATGATACTGATGTCATAACTTAGGGGCACGTTGGTTCTGCCAGCTCAAATAGTCATGTGTATGTCACAGTGTTGTTTTGTATGACAGCTGTGTGTGGCCTAGGACAAGCATGTATGAGGTGAAACTGACTGCAGGGCAATTGTGGCTGTAGTGAGTTGGTCCTAAATATTTTTCAGTTCTGTTATCTTTACTGCTTGAATTCATTGGGATTCCACTTCCTTCAGTTGCTGTTCTTTCCTTCCACCGTATCTTCATCCATATGCATGGTACATGCCTTGTACATAAGCTGTTACCTTAGTTGCATAATTCACACAGTTTTTAGAGGGCCACAGGACTCTACCTCATTTGCTGCAATAAGCCAGCATGGCTGAATAAATTCAGAAGCATTAGAATGAGACATGTGGAGTCTAACCTCAGATTCGCTTCAGGTGCTAACTTCATATGATACTGAGAACTTTCCATCTGTGCTGGAGGTTGGGGATGCGTAGTAGAGATTTGTTGCAGTGCTGGGCATTGCCACAATGTTGGATAGCCAGTGACTTACTAACTTGAGGAGTCATGGATGGCTGAAAATGTTTCAAATACAGAATGTAGGAGAATATGACTTTTTCTTCGCTGTGAGATCTTTATCCTGCTTCCTTACCCTTTTAAAAAATGGATGTGTGTGTATGTTTGTGTAAAAAAGGACACTTCTATCCATGCCTGGTTTCTCAGAACAGATTCTGAAATGTTCAGTTCTCTAGCACAGTGGCTTTCATGCTTTTTCCCTTCACTAAATCCTTTCTACTAACTGACTTGTTAAGTGAAGAATTTCTGGCTAACTTTCACAGAACCCTAGCACATTGCAGAGGATTCTGGGGGAAATATTAGGACAAACAAAATTAATGTGGGGTGTTGACCTGCCTGCTGGGCCTCTACAAACGTCAGTGTTCTTCTGCAGTTGCTTTTTGCAGGGGAAAATTGTATGTGGTGTGCAAGTTGTTATTCAGGGAACCTTTTCTGTTACTACTAGTTTCACATTGAGGAATCTCATGGCTCCCTCAATCATAGTTTGAAAAATTTATGGTTACTCATGTTGTATCTCTCTCACCTTCTACCCCATCATAGCTTGAGGGGGATTTCTGTTGAGGAGGGGGAGGGTGCTAAATGCTCCCCCTCCTTTAGTACCGGGCCCCATCACAATTCAGGCCCTAATCAATTCATACTATCAAACAGTTTCTTTTAAAAGGTAAGTAACACAATTTATAAAAAAAAGTATGATGAGTATTCATTTGTTGAGCAACAGATGGTAGGAAGTTATTGCTAAAGTTAGATTTGAGGAAACATTTGCATTTGACTCTAGGAATCTGGCAGCCTTTTCCATGTTCCTTCAGGGAAGCCTGGCTGCATAATATTATGGATATTTCAACTTCTGGTGTTTTTAAGAGACCTCCTCAAAAAGTTGGTTGAGTTTTCTGCTTCTGCTCTTGAGCCAGGAAAAAACAAGAGTGTGGAAAAAGCAATTTATTGGGGTGACACAGAAGTGTGCTCTGGACTTTCAACTGATGATGGCTATTTGCTGCAAAGCTGTTGGGGAAAAACATCTGGATTTATACATCAATTTTAAAAAACACCAGTGTTCTTTCCAATATGTAACACAGCTGGAAGAGTGCCAAAGTACATTCTGAACACTAATTGATGTTGCAGCAGGTCTTGTGATTGGGCTTCATTTCCCTTCAGCAGATTGAAATAATGGATGTAAATCAGGCACTGTTCTGTTGAGCCCTGGCCTCAGTGACAGCATACCAGTCAACCTTGGGAATAAGCACAGAGATATAAACACATCATCAGCGTTATTGCTTGAAAAGGGGGTGGGTGGGTTAGGCTCTATTTGAAGAACAGCCTGTGGGCTTGAGCATGCCAATTTTCTTTGAACTGTAGCACACACCCCTCACACACACAAACACACAAGATATATGACAGAAGGTTTAGGGAAGTCTTTTCAATCTCAAAAATTGTCTGTTGTGTAGCCGTTGTTTAAGACGCACCAGCTAAAAGCCCTACTGGGCACACAGAACAAATTCTTGAAACAGCATCACATCTTAAAAATTGGAATAAAAGCTACGATACCTAACACAGCAGCAGCCACTGCAGCAAGCACACAATAGACTGTAATCATTTTTTGTGGTTCAGATATAATTTAAGTGCCTTGGAAAATATCTGCCAGTTTTGTGTAGTGGTTAAGTATGCGGACTCTAATCTGGGAGAACCAGGTTTGATTCCCCACTCCTCCACATACAGCTGCTGGATGACCTTGGGCAAGCCATAGTTCTGTCAGAGCTGTTCTTGAAAGAGAAGTTTCTGTCAGAGCTCTCTCAGCCCCACCTACCTCACAGGGTGTCTGTTGTGGGGAGGGGAAGGGAAAGGAGTTTGTAAGGCACTCTGAGACTCCAAGTGAAGGGCGGGGTATAAATCCAATCTCTTCTTCTTCTCTTCTTAAAGAATAAAGCTTTAGAGTAATTTTAAAGTATTGGATTGTATAAGGCACAGCATCATTTTCGTAAAGTGCAATATTGTAAACTAGGAATAAGGCCCGTTGTGGAAATAAATATAACGGGCTCTAGAAAGAGGCTCTGGGAGAGTGCCCCGGCTTTGGGCACTCAGTGACAATTTGCTGTGGCAATCTCAGCAGGGTATAATAACAGAGTCCACCATTTTCTCCAGAGGAATTGATCTTTGCTACCTGAAGAGCAGTAGTAATTTTGAGTGATCTCCAGCCCACCCCCAAGATTGGTAACAGTGGTTCCCCAGGAGGGAGTGGCTGGTTTGGAGGGTGGAGTCTATGGCATTGTACCTGTCTGAGGTCCCACCCCTCCTCAACACTCACCCTCTCCAGGTTTGACCCCTCAAATCTCCAGGAATTTCCCAACCTGGAGTTGACAACCCTATCTCCCTCCCAGCTAAACCCCAACCTACCTTTAGTTTTCCATCTCCTCCCCCATCCCTCCTAGAGAGCAGTTGTAATTTTGAGTGATCTCCAGCCCCCACCTGGAGATTGGCAACAATGGTTCCCCATCAGGGAATGGCTGGATTGGAGGGTGGAGTCTATGGCATTGTAGCTGTCTGAGGTGCCACCCCTCCTCAAACCTCACCCTCTCCAGGCTCCATCCCTCAAATCTCCAGGAATTGCCCACCTGGAGTTGGCAACCTGATCAGGACTGGGCCCAATGAGTTTTCTCCCAAAGGCCAACATAGGTGTGGAAAGGGCCTTTTACTGACAGAGGAGAAAGTACAGGTGCCAACTCTGATTAGGGAAATACCTGGAGATTTGGGGGGTGGATCCTGTGGAGGGCAGCATTTGGGGTGTGTGTGGAAGGACTCAGCAGGGTATAATGCCATAGAGTCTACCCTCCACAGCAACCATTTTCTCCCGGGGAACTGATCTCTGTCATCTGGAGGTCAATTGTAACAGTGGGAGATCTCCAGGTCCCACCTGGAGATTGGCAGCCCTAGGGGAAAGTCAGCCACACAGCGGGGAGTTGAAGAAAATGGTCTGATGGTCGCTGGCCCACCTCGTTAGCCAGCCAGCCATGCTGAAGCTAAGCCTTTTCCCATTTATTCTGACAGGAAAGTGGCCGTTGGGGAGGGGGTTATGCTGAAAGTCCTTGTTTTTTTACTCACAGAACCAAGCTTGGCTGCCTACCAACAGCCACTGAGGGGACAGTCGCTCACAGGAGTCAAGAGAACTGTCTTCCTCAGGAGAGAGAGCTGTTTGCCAGGGGGAGTGGGTGGGGAAGAGGAGCAGACCCAGCACCCGGCCAATGGCACGCAAGTACTCTTGAGTGGCGGCTGATGGGCCAATGGCTGAGGGAGGGCATTTTACAGCCAATGGGAGCGCATGGAATCTTGCGAAACCAAAAGATAATTATTTATAAGGAGAGATATGGTACTGCCACTTATGTAAAGCTCTTTCTGAGTCTGTAGTCATGTAGCAAGTGAATGTGCTTTTGAATTTGTAACAACAGATAATTTGAAGTTTAAGATAATTAGAATTTGAATTAACTCCAAACTCTCATTGATACAACAGATGTTTTAAATTTTTATATGATATATTTTGATCATAAGTAAAATTGATACACTTTCTCTAGATCCAGTGTAAAACATGGGTTGACGGTACCCTTAGATCACCACACCAGCTATGCTGGGAACCATGAGACCTACATACCCAGAAATCATGTGAGATAGTATTTGGGAAGTATTTTGAGCTGTTGCAGGATGGGAAAGGGAGGAAGTCCTGCAGTTGTGCTGACTTATGTGGGTGAAAATCCCTTTCACCCACATAAGTCAGCAGTGAATCCAATTCAGTTCTTTAACATAAGTAAGAACATACAAGTTCAGCCATTGCAGAAAGATTGCATTTAGAACTATTATCACTGCTGATGGTACTGTAACTGCTCCATTGCACTGCCACTAGATGTGGTAGATGTCTCTTCTCATCACCTGGCAGAACCAAGTTACTATTCCTGCTTTTATTAGTTCCATGATACTATAGGGAATTTCACATTACGGAGACTCTGTCGGTTTGAAGCCGTTTCTGATTCGTCTTGAAGTAAACCGGTACAGGGCTGCCATTTCACACATGGCTTTCCCTGACCGGAAAAGAGCCGAATCAGAAGCGGTTTGGCAATTCAGATTGCACCGCTTTGTTTTCCTGCCGGTTCCCGCCACGCCTTTTTTAAAAAAATGTTCGCTTTAGAGCGCTATAGCGCTATAGTGCTATAAAAACAACACTGCAGGCATTCCAATGGGGTTGCTATGATGCTATAGCGCTATAGCGTTATAACGCTCTAAAGCGAACGTTCAAAAAAAAAAAAAGCCGGAGATCGCCCGCGCGGGCGAAAAAGGCGGGAAAAAGCATATTGGATTCGGGAGAAGAAACTGACGACTACTTGGAAGCGGATGACAGGTAAACGCTTCAGCCCCGTTTCCTGAACGGGACAGAAGCGATTCTGTGTGAAATTACAAATATATTCCGGTAGGGAACCGGTTCTAAAACGGTTCTGTCTGAAATGCCAGACCAGAAACCGTTTGGGAACCGTTCCTCTTCCGGATTATATCATCTGTCTGAAATTCCCCTATATCTTTGCATAGCATTTTATAATTTACCTAACACTTAATGCAATTGTGAATTTTGAGCTTACTGAGAATTACAGAATCCACGTTTCATTAGGAACATAAACATAAGAACATAAGGGAAGCCAATGTTGGATCAGGCCAATGGCCCATCTAGTCCAGCACTCTGTCACACAGTGGCCAAAAATACCAGGTGCCATCAGAAGTGGGGCCAGGACACTAGAAGCCCTCCCACTGCTGCCCTCTCAGCACCAAGAATAGAGTGCATCACCTGCCCCAGACTGAGAGTTCCTATCTATACCTTGTGGCTAATAGCCACTGATGGACTTCTGCTCCATATGCTTATCTAATTCTCTCTTGAAGCTGTCCATGCTTGTAGCTGCCACCTCCTCCTGTGGTAGTGAATTCCATGTGTTAATCACTCTTTGGGTGAAGAAATACTTTCTTTTATCTGTTCTAACCCAACTGCTCAGCAATTTCATTGAGTGCCCACAAGTTCTTGTATTGTGAGAAAGGGAGAAAGGTACTTCTTTCTCAACCTGCTCAATCCCATTCATAATCTTATAAACCTCGATCATGTCACCCCTCAGCCGTCGTTTCTCCAAGCTAAAGAGCCCCAAGCGTTTTAACCTTTCTTCATAGGGAAAGTGTTCCAACCCTTTTATCATTCTAGTTGCCCTTTTCTGCGCCTTTTCCAATGCTATAATATCCTTTTTGAGGTGTGGTGACCAGAACCATTAGTCAGTTGTACTTAGTCTGGTCATATAACTTTTATACAGCTGTGGTTGTTTAATACCTTATATAGTATGGAATTTTGGGCTATAATTTTAACCACCCATAAGTGCCACCTCCCTGGTCTTTTGGCTAGGGCTAGCTTTTTAAGATTTATCCACTCATAAAACTTCAAAGTGTGACTTTGTTGTATGACTGAAACAGAATCAGCAATGTGTACAATGTGTTTTTATTTGAGTTCTCTGGCTGTTGAATTAATTTCATTTGAGTTCTGTGTGTGTGTGTCAGCAGCACAGGCTCTCCAACAGTACAATCTTGAGCTTCAGTCTAAGCCTTTTCATTTCAATGAACTTAAAGTGGAGTAACTTTGCACAGGATTGTACTGCACCTTGCTTACAGTTAGGCTATTGTAACATAAAAATACAGACATGTTAAAGTAATGTAAAAACATTGCAGTTGACCACCCAAAGTAAACTCCAAAAGAGCAGTGACAATTAAAACAGAAACATCTTGCCTATGAAAGTTAGCAAGTGAGCGAACTGGGTGGGCTGCCTTAGGCAGGTTACTTCACAGCCAGCAACTGGGTTGTTTTTACAGTATATACAGGCAAAAATCCAATCCTTATATCAAAACAATCAAAACTGGGCACCCAATCAGCAATAGAACATTTTCTTATATAGTCGACAAGCCGACTATATATACTGTTTTGAAGGCTTCTGTACACTATGAGTGCTTTATGAAGTATGATGAAGTTTTTGAAGAAGAACTATCGAAACAAAGATTGAAATCCGGAGTCTTCATACTGTGTCTTCTGTTTCCTCTGTACTACTTATGTACTTGTGTATTACATGATGTAATTTTGCTATTAGTGATACATGTGGTTCCTTGTTCTGTATTATCCTGTTACATAAACTGTTTCACTTTTGTGTGTGTTACTTGGGCACACTTTGGTCTGTGTTATTTACAGTGCTTGCTTGATTACAGTGTACTGTGTTATTTCAAGGCGGTCTGCTTGCCAGAGTCCAAGTACTTGCCAGAGTCGACTCTGCTTAGCTTCCAAGATGTGGTGAGATCAGGTTTGCCTGAGCTATCCAGGTCAGGGCGCAACCAGCAACTGTTAATTGCTTCTGTTGATAAGATCCTTTCAGCTACCTTCCTCACCTTGAAAGCAGGTAGGGCCATTCAGAGAAGGTTGCAGTGGGGTGGCCATTAGTCTGTTTCTAGCAAAATAAAAGTCCCATGGCCTCTTAAAGACATCTTAGGCACCTATAACAATATAAGATCTCATTTCTTTAGCTATGTATGGGAATCAAACTGAGAGTCCTTCTTAGGAGCAGGTTATAAGGAGGGGGGAGAATATAGAGGGTTAATTCTGTCATGAGACTTTCAAGTGCAGATCTACTGGGATCGTGGAAAAAGGAGATAAAGACGTATAAATCCAGTCATAAAACTTCAAAGTGTGACTTTGTTGTATGTCTGAAACAGAATCAGCAATTTGTACTTCGTTGTACAAAATAGTTTGAGTTCTCTGTCTGTTGAATTAATTAAGAAGAATGCCATTTCAGGGAGGTGGGGGTACTGTGGAAATTAGGTGGAAGTCATCCTTTGAAAAGTGAGAGGTAACACACCTGTACACGATGATCAGCTTATTAATTGTAATAGATTATATAGCTGGGAAGTGGAGTGGGTAAGAAATCATTGTGGTGAATTTACCATTTATTTAAAATATTTCTAGGATGCTTTTCATTGCAGCGTGGGCTTGGAACTGTTTGCAAGAATAAACCCTCAAACCACCTGTATCCTTCCAACAACTCATAATACCTTAAAGCGGTCACAAACAAATGTACAAAACCAGCAAAAAGCCCTTCAGAATAAAACACTTTACAAGCTCTCCTGAACACAAACCAGGCTACAGCAGTTCTTGTAGGAGTGACCACTGAAAAAGCTATGAAGCAGCACCACCAACTGAGCCTCTTTAAGGGAAGGGACAGTATGGAGGAATTGGGGAAATGAATAAAGCAGGCAGGCTTTTAAAGGGAGAGTTAATCTTCTGGTGTGTGGGTCTCAAACCATGAAGGGCTGTAAAGATTAAAAACAGCACCTTTAAATTGAGCATGAAAACATATCAGTAATTAATAAAATATTCTAAGTACAGGCATAATGACAGAGATATTGTGCATTAGTTGGAAGGTGAACCATTGTATTTTGAAGGGTCTAGGTTTTCTAGGGCAGCCCCGTCTTGAGGACCCTATTTAGGTAGAAAGGTGGCATGTAAATGTCTTAAATATTGCAATAATCCAGTTTTGAGATTGTAGTGACATGGATCAGTGTGGCTAGATTACCCAGGTCCAAGACTTATGTGCCAATGTTGTGAGCAAGATTTTTGGTTTATGTGCTTGACTGTTGGTGAAAACTCAGCGGGAGTATGGTATCAAACTTGTTTGTGTACATTCCTTCATCTTATACATAGCTCATCCATAATAAATCAGACTATACCGTGTGTGTGTGTGTGTGTCCCCCAATGTCACATTGAACTTTCAAATTTCTGGCCACCAGCTTCACAAAGGTAACAGGTATAGCTGTCTCTAAAACTTGTTCAGCCTTAATATTGAGTTAGGTGCTGTGCAGAGAAAAAGAGATGCCTGGTCACATGGGTGGATGGATGGAAGGCAAAGTTTGCCCAAGAAGTAGTAAGGGCTGATTAAAAGAGGGCTAATGTGATAGTCATGCACAGTTCACTTATACATGCGTGTGCCAGTGTGTTGGAAAGAACCCACGTACACTGTTGAATGTAAAGATCACAAACGCTGTCTGAGAGGTGCATGTGCTCTGGTTGGGAAGTTATGATAACTCAGTACAAATTCAGTTTCCCAATGAGTAACACTGAATATTTGCGTAATTGCCAGGCATGATGATGTCTACTGGTTTTTCCAACCTCTTTGTAGTGGCATCTGTGTAGGCATGATTATGCATGTATGTTACAGCCTCATAGCCAGCAATAAAACAGGCTGGTGTACAGAGTTTCAAAATTTTCCTCTCCTGCTCATCCAAACTCTTTCTTCTTTTCCTAAAGTGCCTGTTATGTAACAGAACAGCTATGTAAGAAGTCTTCAGTTGCCAACAGAGAGATCTTTTGTGTGGATTTCAGTAACAGAGCAGTTATTTGGTGCTGATAGTCAGATCTCGGCTATGTCATTCACTGTCAAGAAAGAAAGATGCCACTGTCTCTGCTGTTCTAAAATTCTGATGCCTTTTTCTAATATACATCCTTAATGTTTGTTGGATGCATCCTTTTATGTATTTGATGCTTTACAGCTGGCTGCTGACGTCAGCTCTGTGACTGGATTCGTGTTTGCGGATGGCATGTTTGTCATGAGTTCAAATGTTCAGAAACTTGCAGAGTGAGAGACTTAAATATGCAGCAGGCCAAAGTCCTGGCATCCAGTTAGGAGAAGTGCTCTATTTCTTACATATTGGAAGCAGTGTTCCCTCTAAGCTGAGTTAGTGTGAGCTAGCTCACAGTTTTTTAGCCTCCAGCTTATACATTTTTATTTTAGCTCAGGAAGGATGGCTCCAGAGCAGACTAATTTATGCAGTAGCCAAATCGCTTGCTCACAACTTTAATGCCAGGAACTCACAAAGTAGAATTTTTGCCCACAAGACTCCACAGCTTAGAGGGAGCATTGGTTGGAAGCAAAAACTCTATTTTGATTACTTGAACAACCCAAAGCATATATTCTGAACTGTTCTTAAATGTTTGTTGGAATATTTAAAGCATGGCTATTTCTATTTTCCTGATCCCTGAAGGGATGCATAAGACTACTGGACATCTCTGTGTGCCTCTGGTTTTACCAGTAAATATACTGAAAAGACTGCATCTGTGTTCCTGCATGGCCTCTGACATAATCAGGAACATTCTTGTGAGGAATTCATTCACACATTGCTGGATATTGTGTTACTGTTACACTATAGCAGTCATTTGCAACTGGATTGTGTTGTCCTCCAGAAAAATCCAGTTGCAAATAATTGCTATAGTGAAGTGATACGACAGTATCCAACAACATGTGGATGTAGCCATGCTTCAGGTATGAACTAAGTGAAGCTGGAATGCATCAACTTTTGACATTGATATGCAGAGAGAAATCCTGTACAATGTTAAGTGTATGAAGTGTTATCAAGCAATACGGAAAACTGTTATGTCTTATTTTATTCTAAAGATGAATAGAAAAAACTCTGGTTTGATTCAGGGACTTCAGTGTACATCAGTTGCGGATCCATTTGTTGAAGTGGTGTGAGCACTCCTCTTTTCCAGATGTTGCATCTTAGTCACATCTCGGAATGTTTCTGTGCGTTCAGAAGTGTGCAGTGCCTGCTGACTTGTGCATAATTTCTATTTCGTTTCAGGATATAACTTGGCAGGATGAACACTCGGCTCCTTTCTCCTGGGAAACCAAGGTAATTTTGCAAATCAATTTTATTTCTCCTTACTGTTGTTTCACCTGGGGATTTTGAATCAGTCTCATTGACAGAAATAGATTTCCACTTCATTTATTCTGAAACCAGATTGTGCCGCTATTGAGGTTTAGAAAGGACTCACAGTAGAGGGCAATTCTTTCCTGCCAGTTCCAGGATGGGAATATTGTGTGGGGTCACAAAGCACGGCTTCTCACAATGCTGTACCAAATGGATATTGACTTCTCAAAAGTGAAACTTAAGAGGCTCCAGCTCTTAGTTCTGGGCAACAGCACCTTGTGCCATTGTGTGTGATATGACCAGGATAGACTCCGTCAGAAGGACAGCTAGCTGACCAGGTTTTAGAAAAATGCATGGTATACCTCTTGCAGTTTCAACTGGGGTAGCATAGAGGCTAAGAGTATAAGATTTCACCTCAGCCATGAACTCACTTGCCAGCTAGCCTAGGCAAGCCTCAGTCCTGTCAAAATCAGAGGCAAGTTGCATATTAAAAGACATGTTCTGGAGTTCTATGCCTCCCTGGCGCATGTGGGATTTATTTATTTACTTATTAACTTATTATTTACTTTACTTTATTATTTATTTAACTTATTTTTTACTTTATCATTCTCCTCTCCTCCACATTTGCTGCATTGGTTGTCAAGCTCTTTAGTTTCGTTTCTTTACTATTCACTTCACTGCTTGCCATAATATTGGGGGGAGGGAATTCCTGAGGGGAGTGCATGGGGTGTTGAGAGTCGATGTTTGTAGCAGCCATAACCATTTCTTCAAGCTGTGCCCCAATGCCAGTTCCCATGAGAGCTGACCTTGGAGACTCTTCTGCCATGCTAGAATAGATAAGGCACTGTATATCTGTCAGGGTTGCCATAGTGACCTAGGGGCTGGATGATGACATATGTATGAGATGTGGGGTGTTAATTGCCTTACCTATAACTGGGGATTTTTCAAGGATTTTCTCAGTTCTGACAGAGCAAGTTTCTAAAAGTAAGCATATATCAATAAACTACCACTGCTTAAGTGTGTTGTGGAGAGTGTCTTAACTGGGAGACCTGACGCTGGGTAAAGTTATGCATATCCATCTATGCATATAATTCCCCGCTGGGGCAAAGAGTGGGTATTTTAAGTGCCACTGTCCTGAACCTAATCAGGCCATGCACACCTGGAAGTTACAGAATTCCTAAGTACATCCTTGGTTATGTACAAATTGGCCCGCATTTGCAGTATTGCTGTATCTTACTGGGCTTTTCTCGGAACTAGAATTAACTAACATAAAGTGTTTTGAACAAATAGTGATGATTCTTCCTTTTAAAGGCTGACTTGTGGTAACTACCCAAAGCTGAGTGTCTTTCCCTCTGTTTATGGGAGGAGAAAATTTTCTGAATCAGCTCCTTCTGTAATGTAGTTAGGACAACTTCCTTTTGAGCAATGTGTATAAACATCTGATGGTTGGTTTATAATGGAAAGAAAAATTATACAGAGAGCTGAATGAAGGATTCTTTTTTGCTGTCATTCCTACGAAGTTTTCTTTCCATTTGGAAAGAAACCTGTGGCTGGTGTATAAATAGTGTTGACAGGAGGCCCGGGTTTGCCAGCAAATAAAGACAAGCTTATTTCTATGGGTTTACTTCTGGCAGAAGTCAGTGCCTGGATGGAAAAGATGTTCTGTTTGCATTCCCATGTGCGTCTGCTAGGTAGATTGCCAGCCTGGATGAGTGTGTGTTTGAATTTCAAATTTCCTTTGAATTTCCTGAATCAGTGGGGTAAGAGGCAGGTGTAGCTCCTCTTCCTCTCCCAGTCCTGTTGTCTGGTCTCCTCCTCTGTCTGCTCTAAGGCAGGACTTCAGGAGGGCGGTTGGGGAGGACTGGAATGATTGAGAGACGCTATGGCTGTCTGCTCCCCCTGTCAGTTTTAAGTCCAAGGGTTCATTTTCCAGGCTGCGCATTACCAGCCACATTTGTTTGGATGCTTCCATATAACATGGCTGTGGTTAAACACCCGGCAAGTATGTATGGCAAAGAGAGCCTGACTAATAAAGCGCTGGGTTGGATCCAGACTAAATTTTCCACTATTTCTGCCCATTTCCTGTCCTGCTGCAAACGCACACACACACACGATTCTCAAGGTCCCCTATTCTTCAGGAGCAGCATTCTATGCAGATCAGTGTGCTGCAATAGGAATAACTAACAGAAAATTTCCATTCTGCAAATGGAAAATTTAGTTTGGATTCAGCCCAACATTGTTCTTTTGGATTTCTGCAAATGCCCATTACCATCTTGACCCACTACCATCAAGTGACCACTGGTAAGGCCCTGCAGTTGAAGAAGGTGGTTTGCTAATGTAGGGAAATATGTGGACAGGTGGCCTAGAAAGTTTTGTAGATTTTTTTAAAAAGGTTGATCTCTCTGCAAAAAACAACTATGCAACATTGTGTTCAACACATCCATTGTCATTGTAGGGAGAAGCTAGGGATACGTAGGTTTTTGTTGTTGTTGTTGAACAGAAGTTGCCTGCTACCAGCTGTTTGTTCATACCCTAACCCAGTTCCTCTAAGTCACAGCAGTCTCTTTATCTCCAGTATTATGCTGCATAACAGTAAGCATATGCTTGACTACTGCTTATATGCTTACTAGGAGCTTGTTTTAAATGTAGATAGATGTGCATAATAAGTGTGAAGATGATTTCATTAACACTCAAAGCAGCACAAGTGCACTAGACATCTTTTGGTCAGGTTATTTTCTAGTAGTAATGGGGAATATTGCAGGTTGTCTTAAGGTTTGAATCGGGGGCCCCAGTGTAGTGCCTGTGGGTGCCAGGATACTGTGTAATACTTTTCTGTTGCCCACCAGGTATTTTTAGAAAGTGGGCAGGGCCAGGTGGCTTGTGCCCACCAGGGCTTCTGATTGGCCACTGGAGATATGATCAGCTATGCAGATTAAGGATTGTTTTACACAAAGCTTCTGTCTCAAATGTCAGAGAGTTATTGTGAGAGTTACGCATAACCTTGCTCCCTGACACTTTGTGGTTGGCTCTGCCTCCTGTGGCAGCCTTTCCCCCCCCCTTTTACTGTACCCATCACCCTGTGTCAGAATTCAGGCAATGTCCTTATTGGGCACTCCAGAAGCTTTTGACTACTAGCCATATAATTCAAAAACAGGAACAAATCATAATGGCAAAGCCAAAATGTGATTTAAACATGATGCTGGTGAGGCAAAAGAACTTGGCTGTGGGCCTCTGCCACCACATAGCACCTTGTTTAAACTGGACTGCAGGCCCCTGTAACTACACCTACAAGCCATACTCCAGAAGCCGGGTCTGATCTATACATGCAGCAGAATGAGGTGGTAAATTGTGATGTACTGCTGCAGACTAAAGGGCTTCTGCGTATGTTCCCCATGTAATAGTTCTCTATTGATTAACAAATTAGCACACCTAGGAACGAGGTTCTAGCTGACCCTTCACGTGCTGTGCTAGTCTTGTACTTACAAGGAATTAGTAATGATGAGGACCCTTGGAAAACGGTACTACCCTGTCAGCAGTCCGAATTGGTACAGTCTGTTCTACTGCCTCATTCTGTTGCACCTGAAGACAAGGCGTTGCTTGAATGTGGCACTGGCTAAGACTGCTTCCACACAGTGGTAGGGCCCCTGTTGCTGCTGTGAATGCAGAGGCATTTGACGTGGCCATGGAACTGCCACCTGCTATGAGAGGACTTGGGTGGGAGGTCCTGAACTGGTAAAAACCCTCTGGCAGTATGGGAGGTGGGGGACTGGAGCAGGGGAAATGACACCAGTATGGGGAAGATCAAAAAAGGTCTGTACTTTTTTATTTGCATGGCATTCCCCCTGCTTCGACTGCAATCTTTCCAAAATATCATAATAAAGTAGGTTCAGGAAAGGTTACAGAAAAACCAGGAGAAACCTGGAAAGTGCATGAACGGGACATGTTGTTGTGTGGAGGTTGGCAAAAACCTGCTGCACCCAGGCTGGATCAAAACACTAATGTGGAAGTGACCAAAGTCAGAAGCAGTTTCATGTTTATTTTCCTCTCAGTTTTGTCTGAAGAGGCAGCATCTTGATTTGTTTTCAGAAAGATGTATTTTTATTTTAGGGATCTTTTTAGAAACAAATGAAGGGTTCTCTGCTGACTTAGTGTTTTCTTAACTTTGCTCATACCTCAATGGTTGTGTAATAGTCTGGAACGTAATGTTCTCAGTCAGTTCAGATTCAGTCAGCCAAAGGTTCTTATTTTCTGTCACTGAAGTGAGCCAGTCTTTGGCTTCTTGATATATTAGCTTACGCCTGTATATATATATGGCATAATAAACATTAAGCATAATATATTTGTTTGACTAATTGTCATTCTACGGGTTTTGTTTCAGTATCTTACAGGTTTGTCCATTTCTGTTTTGTTTAGGAGTTGCCAAGACAAATAGCTTGTTTTGGCTGTGCATGCTATGCATTTAATGAAATACCACACATTCTCCATGAGTGAATAAGATATAAAAATAACTGCAGTTCTTGCGGTCTTCTCCATTTTTAGTACAGGCTTGGTGAGTTTAATGCATTGTGATGAGGACAGCCTTGAGATTTTTACATTCTTCTGGTTCCCTTTGCCACCACTGGAGCCTTGGGCAACATGGATTGAGCCCATTGCAAAGCCTGCAAAGGGCCCCTCTGGGCGAGCTTCATTCTAGCCTTAGTGCAAATGGCCATTTCTCAGGCTAGAAGAGAGATGAAGAGTGATGCCCCTGCCAGGAGGACAAGACAGAGAACTGGGGCAGTATACAAGAAGAATATAACTGGCACTGGCAGCATACAAGAGGGCCGAAAGGAAGTCACCAACTACCAGCGTTGCCAGTACACAGTTTAGAAACAATTTTATACCTCTGAAATGCCTTTTTAGCCAATGCAGCATTTTAGTCTAGAGTGTTCTTTCTTCTAGAATGTTCTGTGACTATACTGAAATTTGGGGTGTGTCTCTCATTCACCCCCCCCCAAAAAAAAGCCTGTTGCAAATGTTGCCTTTTTTCATGTTGAGGCCTTGAAATGAAAATGTGGAAGGCACAACCCCACCGAAAATTAACTGCTCGTAAATCCCATTTGGCGCTGTTCTTTTCTACCCCATTCCCTTCTTCAGGATTAAATTAGGGGATGTTTACAGCATCGTGACTAAGAGATAGAGTCCAGTTTGACTTGTACCTCTGTCATGAACTCACTCAGTAGTCTTAGGAAAGCCGTCTCTTCACAGTCAGCCCTCTCCCCTCTCTACTCTATCTGCAATATGCTGTTGATGGGACTGACCTTGGCTGTGGCATGCAGCAGTATCTTTCGGGAAGGAATGTGGGAAAGATAAAGGCTGTTTACACCACAGTGATTAGGCTAAAATTATTCTGGCAGCTGCTACTGTGTATTGTCTGTACAATGTTCAGAGAATATTACAAAAATGTGTAAAATCTGAGAGGAAGGGATTGTATTATTAATAGAAACAAATATTTTGATGAAGAGCAGAACATTTTAATTATAATTCAGGACTAAGGAACATAACATTTGTGGCATACCTCTGCTCTGGTTATCTGGCTAAAGTTTTTCCTGCCTTGCAGAAACCCACTGCATGGACTAGGTGTTCTATAGGCTAGGTATTCCAACACAAGAAACTTCGCAAGCCAGATTTATCCTGCATCACCTCCCTTGCCAAAATGCATAGCGAGAAACTGGATATGCAGTTTGTGTCAGACACAATGACTTTCAGACATCCTAGACTGAATATATTCTGCAGGAGCAATCCTCCATTTGTTTCAGTAAGCATTGCACTAGAATCATAGAGCTGGAAGGGACCTCCAGAGTCATCTAGTCCAACCCCCTGTACAATGCAGGAAATTCACAAATAACTTCCCCTGCACACCTGCAGTGACTGCTGTTCCATGCCCAGAAGATGACAAAAAATCTCCAGGATCCCTGGCCAAACTGGCCTGGAGAAAATTTGCTTCCCGATCCCAAAGTGGCAATCAGCATTTCCCTGGGTGTGTAAGAAAGGGCCACAAGAACTAAGCACTGAGACAACGCTTCCTGCCATCCCTCTCATGATCTGCCTAAGTGCACACAATCAGCATTGCTGTCAGATGGCCATCTAATCTCTGTCTGAAAACCTCCAAAGGAGAGCTCACCACCTCCCGAGGAAGCCTGTTCCTCTGAGGAACTGCTCTGTCAGGAAGTTCTTCCTAATGTTTAGCCGAAAACTCTTCTGATTTAATTTCAACCCATTGGTTCTGGTCCAACCTTCTGGGGCAATAGAAAACAATTCCATACCATCCTCTATATGACAGCCCTTCAAGTACTTGAAGATGGTTATCATATCAGCTCTCATTCATCTTCTTTCCAGGCTAAACATACCCAGCTCCTTCAACCTTTCCTCATACGATGGTCTTCAGACCCCTAACCATCTTCGTTGCCCTCCTCTGGACACATTCCAGCTTGTCTACATCCTCCTTAAATTGTGGTGCCCAAAACTGAACACAATACTCTAGGTGAGGTCTAACCAGAGCAGAGTAACGTGGTACCATCACTTCATGTGATCTGGACACTATATTTCTGTAGATACATCCCAAAATCACATTTGCCTTTTTAGCAACCATATCACACTGCTGACTCATGTTCATTGTATGGTCTACTAACACCCCTAGATCCTTTTCGCACAAACTACTGCCAAGACAAGTCTCCCCCAATCTATAATTACGCATTTGATTTTTCCTACCTCAATGTAGAACTTTACGTTTATCCCCATTGAAATTCATTTTATTTGTTTTAGCCCAGTTTTCCAGCCTGTCAAGATCATCCACTGTTCCATGACCAGAAGACGACAAAAAACCTCCAGGATCCCTTGCATGCTAAATTAACTCTATTATCTTGCTGAAGGATTTACCCCCTTCTCTAAAGCCATAGCTAATTCAGTTCAGATGGCCCACAGAGTGTTGTCTGAATGCTAGAGCATTGCTAGGGACATGCTGATGTTGTTTCCAGTTGAGCTGGAAGTGACATCAGTGCATTATTCCCCACCTGCTCAGCTGAGCAGCAGCAGTGGAAAGGTTGATGGGGGGGCTTCTGTAACCAGCGCGAACTGTGGATGGAATTTTGGATCTCCCATTAAAAAGCATGCACATCACCTCCTTGCATCTGACATACAGAGTACTTTATCTCTGAAGGGGGGAAACAAAACACCACCACCCCGAAGAAGTTCAAGTGGGCGGAAAGGGGGAATAAAACACAAATAAAGAAGCTGCCCTCTTCCCTGCATTTATTTTATTTATTTATTTTCTTTTTCTTCATTGCTTGCTCCCTCTTTCTCTCACCAGGGCAGGACATAAAACAGAGACGCAAATGCTGCACCTCTGTTGGGAGAAGAGATGTCTGGACAGGAAATACAGTATTTTACATCCTGCCCCAGCATCCCTCCCTCTCTCTCCAGTAGCCATCTGGTTGCGGAACAAGCAAGTCAAGCATTTCTCTGCTCTACTGCTTAAGAACATAGAAGAGCCCTCCTGGATCAGACCATTGGTTCTTCTAGTCCAGCATCCTGGCTCACACAGTGACTAACCAGTTCCTCTGGATGGCCAGCAACAGGGTATAGGGGCCAAAGCTTTCCTCTGATGTTGCCTCCTAGCCCTGATACTCAGAATTTTAATTGTTACAGTTAAGGATTTTAGGGATAACTTTCCATTGACCTGAATGCTGAACTTAATAGCATTGTGGTCACTGTTCCCAATTGGTGTAACAGTTGGGATCTCTCTCACCAGGTTTAGAGAGCCACTCAGAACCAAGTTCAAGATCAGTGCCCTTCTGTATGGTTCTGGGACCAGCTGTTCCAATGCACAGTCATTTATGATGTCTAGGAATCTTGTTTCTACAGCATGACTGCAGCATATGTTTACCCAGTCAATATGAGGGTAGTTGAATAACATCTGCTTTAGTCATCTCCCTTATTTCCTTCTCCATCTCTTAGGTCAGCGTCAAGGATTTGGTCAGGTGGGCAACAGTATACCCTAACTTTTAAATAACCCTTATGGCCTAATATTGCCACTTATCACAATTCTGCCGGGGTGTTCATTCATTCTAGTTTATTTTACTCTTTGCCCTCTTTAATATACAGCACAACGCCTCCCCCAGCACATCCTTCTCTGTCCAATCTAAAGCATTTATACTGAGGATGACTGTACCTCACTGATTTTCTCCATTCTCCCATATTTCTGAAACACCCACTGTATCCAAATTGTCATTTATCACCAAGCACTGCAGCTCTCCCATCTTGGCTTGGAGGCTTCTAGCATTACCATACAGACACTTAGAATGTGTTTCCCTCTCCAGAGACCCTTATCTCCCTTGGCTCCTTTGTTTCCACACATGACAAGATGAAGAGTTGGGTTTTATACCCCACTTTTCTCTATCCTAAAGCGGCCTACCATTGCCTTTCCTTCCTCTCCCCACAACAGACACCCTGTAAGGTAGGTGGGGCTAAGAGAGCTGGCTCTCATGGCCCTCCTTCTCCATCCTACTTCCCCCCAAATTCTATTGTAGTCCTACCAGTCCCCCAGCCTCTGGGATTACCTTGTCTTTGAGAAGGTGTACTTGGCTTCTTACTGCTGAACCTTTGCTGCTGCTGGGTGATGGGTCCTGGGAAAGGAGTAAAATGCTGCCTCAGCTGCACATCTAATTGTGATGCACTAGCCCTGCCCGCTCTGGCGTCTTCTTCTCTTACCGCACAGTTGATTGGGGCAAAGTATCCTCCATGTCCTAATCTCCCTTCCTGGCAAGTTCCACAGCTATTGTTGCCACACACTGCGGGGCCTGGTGGGCAACTCATCGAGGATCCTTGGGTTAGAGTCTCAGACCTGGATTTGGATTCCTGCAGCTCAATGGGTGAGCTTAGGCTTCACTAAGAGAGTGACAAGCCTACCATGCATGTTGCTGTGAGCTCTTTAGACGAATGGTGTGGGATAAAAAATCCCTATGTCAGTTCAACCTGTAAACCCATGGGACAGCAAGTGCTCTATCCCAGTGGCCAACCATTACCTGGGTCCCTGGACTGCGAAGGGAGATGTTTATGTCATTATGGACCAAAGCCACCTTGCCCCCCCCCCACATCCATACAGATCAGCTGCAGAAACATCAAACAAAGAGTGATTTGGCTTTCTCAGGGCCTGAAACGGCACCATTCCTACCTCAAAAACCCTTAGACCAAGTATAAATTGTGACATGGAATGGCAATTAAACTGAAAGAACAAAGTTTCATCAGAATTAAGTAAATTTATGGGTTTTGCCAGTTTGAAACTGGATAAACAAGACTTCCTGCATTCTCTGGGCTGATTCACACATCTACACACCAGCCTGCTCTTGGTAACAACGACAGTAGCACAACATTTTCCAAGGAGCAGTCTTTTTTAAAAACAAAAACTGGCAGTAGTCATCTTTGTCTGGTGTCATCGTAAGGCAGGTTCTGCCCCTTTAAGCAAGTTGGCTTCTGTTGAGGATGGGCTGAGGATGGGCTGATATGCTAGCAGCTCTTCCTCCTGCTCTCTGGGAAAGGGGGGGAGTGGGGGGATTCAATCCTGCAAGCCTTTCTACCATCACCCCTTCCCTGACCACCCCCATTATATTGGCAAATGTGATGCTGATTCTAAATGTTTACCAAGATAATGCCTTTGGGCTTAAGACTTTACATATCAGTGATATGAATACTCTCAAGCTCTTTTAAGTTAAATTAATTTTTCTTGCAAGTTTAGGAAGGACAGAATTGCAATACCTCTTTGATAGCTCCCTTATTAGGAAGATGCTGGAATGTAGGTTGATATTCAGATTTTCTTAAGCCCTGAATTGCACAGTATGCTCTCAAGACTAGCAGAATGAGTGATACCCCACAAAAGCAATTGCATTGCAAATCTACGTACATTGCACAACTTAGGTTGTAAAATTCCCTTTTTCTAGGCACAGATGTTGTTTATACTAAAACATCAAAATTGTATGCCAACTAGACAACCCTGCCCCCAGTTGTTATGCCACAAGCCTTGGTCACCAATGGTCTTGGCCATAATCCATGAAGTGTTCCTCCTCATCAGCAGCTATATCTGGAAATCCTACAGAGCTCCCTGCTTTGATATGTTCTAATTACTTTGCCCATATGAAGAGATTTGAAGTTACTTTGCTTTTAATCCCCCACAGAGTCAAATGGAGTTCAGTATTGCTTCTCTGTCGATACAAGAACCGAGCGGAGTCTCATCACAGAATGAACAGAAACAACCTGTCAAAACAGCTCCAGGCCCCCAGATCCCCAAACCTTCACAAGGTGGTAAAACAGTAATCTCAGATGGGTTTATACCAGCTAGGAAAGATGATGAGGCCTCTTTCTGGAAGATAAATGCTGAACGCTCCAAGTTTGAAGGAAAACAGTCCGAATTCTGTTCCCTGACCCCTAGCCAGATCAAATCCATGGAGAAAGGAGAGAAGACCCTCCAGCCTTATTACAGGCAAGAATCTGGTCCAAAAGAGGCATCTAAAGCAGAGAAGCCTAACATTATGAAACCTGAAAAATTGATCACTCCCTTTCTCACGCCTACGTCTGTGGAATGGGAGAAACCTCAGCCTGCTTTGAGCACCACTCAGGCCCTTCCTGAACCGGTGGAAAAACTGTCATCTCCTGGGACAAGAAGTGAAGATACTGATAGCGGTTTCCTTTCAGACTTGCAGACACATGGTCAGGTAAAGGCCAGTGTTTTATCCCTTGCCTAATATATGAGTGCTGTGCAATTCCTCTACCCCTCCCCCTGTTTAATGAAGTTATGCAAGAAGATTAGGTGCTCTGTGGAATGCTAAATCCTGAGTTTCTTTGCCCTTATTTCAGAGATTTAAGAAATAACTTTGTCTAATGCACCATCATTTTCTATATGGGATATTTTTAATATTGTAACCTGTTGCTTAAATTGCCTAGAATCCTGCACCCTCTTACCTAAACAGAATTTTAATTAATTTCAATTGAAGCTGCCTGTGTGTTATCTACAAAAAGCCTGAAAGCAGAGGCTCTGATCTGGTGTTCTGCATATTCAGGGACAGAACTCTTTGCCTGTCTGTGGCTGTGATCACACACACTAAAGAATCTACTTTCAATCCACTTTCAGTGCACTTTCCAAATGGATTTTGCCAGTTCACACAGTAAAATCTAGTTGGAAAGTGCATTGAAAGTGAATTATTTAGTGTGTGTGATTGCAACCTGTCTGTGTATCTGATATATAAAGGGGTGAGGATTCACGCAATATGGGATTACATTGCATGGATAAATGACATTTCACTAGATGCCTGTTGCAAGAAAGAATTTCCAGTAGGCAATTGGGCAGAGAAGCTTTTTTCAAAAATCAGAAGTGTGTCCTTCCTGGCCTCATTGTGTCACCAACTGGGCCACGATGTGAGAAAATGGCTGCTATTCACTCTTCTTGGGATGCCAGAGTGCTGCAGTTGGTGGCAACATGGCAGTGTGTGGTATGGTCCACATATGGTAACCAGTGGGAATGTGGAAGACGGTATAGCTGGAAAGCATCTCTTACAGCCACCTTGCTGAAGCTAAGCAGGCCTGGGGGCCAAACAAGAGGTGTTTGTTTTTAAAGAGGTGAGTCTGGATTCCCTACAACCATACAGCAGCTAAGGGAGAAGGTTTTGAAAAAATAAAAGAAGATCTAGTTTGGGCTCATTAGACTGGAGGGGGGAAGCAGCAAAAATGCGGAAATACTCCCCTCGTTGTGTTGTTTCAGTGCAGGAAAATGGCTCAGAGGGAAGGCAGGAGCCCTTCCTCCCCCCTGTGGTGGTATTGTGAGCACAAATGGGTGCTCCTTTATTTTGTCTAAAAGCCCTCTCCTACTGCTCCTGTGTGGCTGCAGGGAACCCAGACTGGATACAGGGAACCTAAACCCGGCTCTTTAAGCATGTCTAATTTGGCCCTGAGTCTGGTCACTGCCTGGATGGGACGCCTGCTTGGAATCCTTTGTAAGCCATCCTAAAGGTCCTTGGGATATAAGTGTAATAAACAAATGTGTTAGGAACCCAAAGAGTAAATATCAGTTCCTCCTTG
The DNA here is from genome assembly GCA_029375565.1 of Gekko gecko. Taxonomy (NCBI): domain Eukaryota; kingdom Metazoa; phylum Chordata; class Lepidosauria; order Squamata; family Gekkonidae; genus Gekko; species Gekko gecko. The sequence goes on along the minus strand of JAPDNY010000001.1, from coordinate 124,893,120 downwards.
TTGGACATGGTATGCTAATTTTTAACATCAGAGTTGAATTCTTGGTTGTCCCACTGATTATATGCGTAGATTCCTTACTGAGAAGAGCTGCAGCTGGTGCTCAGTGTGTTTGTGTACCCAGGAATACATTGTGCCCTCCCAAGGATCCCTGCAGTTAATAAACCCTCTTGACAGGTACATGGCTAGGAAGAATTTCTTAATCTGGTTTTATTCTCAAGGTAGGAATGAATGAGCATGGCTATTCATATTAAAAACTAAGTTCAGAAGGAAGATGGGAAAGAAAGGAAGACTGCATGGGAATAAGTGACCTGGGAAAGTCTCCCAGACATCTTGTACAAGAGCATGGTCATGCTGCCATTAGTTCTTCTGGACAGGTTTGCCCAGTGGAAAAAATGTCTTGCAGTAATTCTGTTGGATTATATAGATTTATAGTTTTGTTGTATTCTGATATCCCTCTCTCTCTGTGTCTGTAACAATTTACATTGTCTAAATCTTGTCTCTTCCCAGAACAATACAAGTACTGTTATCTTGAAGACGGGATTTGATTTTCTAGACAACTGGTAAAGAAGAATGGAATAACTTCAGTGCATTTTTGGAGAGAGATAAAAGGAGCATCTCTCTCCTTCTATCCTTTGTTTTGTTACTGGCTTTTATGTGTTCCTTAAAAACAAATTATAATTTTTCAGATCTTTTAAATGTCACCTTTGTATTAATACTTTTTGTAAACTCAAGATGGATATTTGTATTTTGAAATGGTCCAGTGTTAGTGTGGGGTGTTTTTTTTTTAATTTTTGCAATCCTCCTGCAAGATGATTAGCCATGATGGGATGGACAGGAGTAATTTCCTAATCATTGCTTATATATTAAGGACAAGGAGGGGAATCTGGCTTGGGAGAGACATTACAGCCTCCTGACCGAGGCACCCATTTTCATGCTGATGCTAGTGAAAATGACTACCTGGCTACACCAGGAATTACAAAATAGAGAAAAAGTGTTAAGGATAATAAATGATCGAAGCACAAAATACCAAAAGTCATCATGCCTCCTTGAAATAAATCATAAAGATAATAAGGCTGCAGTTTTTAAAAGAAAATATTTTTGTATTGGTATGTTTAGTTTGGCTTATTTCCATTGCAGCTGATTCGTCTGTGGGATGTTTGGCAGTGGGAATATTTTTGAAATGGGAAGACTTTGCCAAAGGGGGATATTCAAAGCAGTTCTGTAGCTGTACTTGAATAATTCACTGAAACTAAAGTCAGGGTTGGGGTCAAGGGAGAAAATGAAGACATATGGGATGCAGCCAGTCATTTATAGGTTAAAATTGCTTGATAAAAATAACTTTTGTGGAGAAGAGTACCTCAAGTGATGATTGTACCAATCTATAGGGGTGTAGATCACCCTCTGTTATTATATCAATATACTTTATTTACATTGAAGCATTATGGGAACACTTTCTAAAAACTTCTTTAATAAAAATTATTTCTTTTCAAGACAGGATTATATAACTTCTGGTGCTACTTCCCTTCATGGGAATAGAACTTCCAGGTGTTTCATAGCCTACCTGTTGTGGTGGGTTTATATTTTCAGGGGGGCTTACTGCTTTTTAAAAATAGTGTTGCCCGCTTGCAGCTTGAGTTAATCCAGTTCATCATACCACTTTGGGATTCTACCACCTAAGTTTGCCTTCTCTGTAGACCAGGCCTCATTCTTGTCTAATGCTGAAACACATGAATAGAAGAGTTATGTTGGTTGCATTGCCATTTCAGATGTGCATTGTGGTTTCTATCTTGCCTCTGCTCTGCCCCCTTTACCTTTAAGCCTTAATTCCCAGTAGCGCACAAATGGTGATCTGTCCAATCCAGTAGCTGACTGACCTTCTCCTTAACCTCAAGAACTGGATTTTCAGAATACTGGTCCTTTGAATCCTTAAGGAGGACCCAGCAACCTCAGATTGGTTTGCATACCTTTAGGTTAACCCCCCCCACACACAAATGTTCACTTTTTCTCTGCATTTTAATAGTTCCACACAGTTACTACCAGCTTTCTCCAGATAGTCCATAACAACTGTAAGTTTTTCATTGTGTGACAGCATAAGGCCTCTGTCAACTGCGATCTGAAAATCTAAAGAATGAGGATGTTTCTGTATAAGTAACTTCTTACTCTACTCTTTTCTTATCTGTTTTCTGTTTATTCAGTCAGTTACTGTCTTATATAATCTGCAGGCAAATAATAGTGTTGGTAAAGTTAGCTCATATATCAGAGTCTAGCTCTAAATCTTAACTTTTCTTCTAAACAAGGGTGGGTATGTTGTAATAGAAAGTTATAGGATGTGGGGAAAACAGTAAAGAGAACTCAAAGAAAATGTGGCTTCTGGGAGCTGCCATAACATGCATATGGGCATTTGCTCTGGCATTTGCTCTGATGTTGTATTTGTAACAATGTTGATGATCAGATCCCTCAGTGTGTAACACAGCTGCAAAAAAAAAAAAATGTGCCCCCTATTAGTAACTTGAGCTGCGGTGCTGGGAAAGGGTATGTGTGATTGATTCATTCAAAAATGGCCATCCTGGGCTTCTTTAAAGCCACTGTATGGAGAAAAGATCAGTAAGCATATTGTGCCTGTGTTCTTGCTCTTGTGCTGTCTTGTGTTTTCTCTCCCTCTTGCTCCCCCCTTCTTAGGGATCAAAGCAATGAGGGGATTTTCTATCAGGAAGCTGGTGTGTGGGGACAGACCGTTACTGAAAACATCTTCCCAGCATCTCAGCCCAATCTGTACTGGCAGTTCCCTCCAGCTGCTTTTCAGCTGCATTCCATGTCCAAAGATCCAGTTGTACATTCCCAATGTCAAATGTATTGTGTCCCTCAGATAAGTTTGATGCTCTGCTGTGGGGCCACTGTATGTTGTACATCTCCTCTCCATATGTTACATGTTTGCCATAGCAAACAGCTGTGATCTCTTGCAGCACTGGTGCCATTGCAAGTATGAATTGGCTCCTGGGTACTGAGTAGCTACCGTTTTGTTTAAAAATTGATAGCATCGTAACATTTCTGGAATCATTTGAGTTAAATTACTGATAGTTCAAAACAGAAACAAATGAAAGCAATGCCTGCTATAATTCAAGAACATCTCCAAAGTTCTGATGGCCATTGATGAATGTCTTGTTGACCACTAAGGTTAGTTTTTGCAGGTCACTTTAATATAAAAGACATTCATACTGTTTAAACTATTTGGAATTTAAAAAGCAACAAATCTAAGAAACAAAAGCTTGAGCACAGGTTTTACAAGCATAATGATATTTCTAATTTGCACTTTTGTGGGCATTTGAAAGAGAGTCTTTGCAATCTTGCTAAAGCTGAATGATGTAAAGTGTGAATTTTCCAGCTCAGGTTCCAGCTGAAAAATTAAACTAATAGCTTCAGTTTTTATAAATGGTGTAACTTCCCATCTTGTTTAGCTCATAAAGAGGACCTTTGGCTTCATTGTAGGTATTTGCTTTTCCATGCAGGAGGTCCCAGGTTCAATTCCTGGCATCTCCTGTTAAAGCAACTTGGGTAGAAGATGCCGGGAAAGGCTTGTCCTCTGCTTGACACCTTGGAGGTGTGCTGCCATTCAGAACAGACAATACTAAGCTAGGTGAACTATTAGTCTGACTTGGTATAGGGCAGCTTTTTATGCTGTCATACGGGTGACTGCCCTCAGGCCTTTCTGTGCTATAGAAATTAAAACTTCTAAGTTTTATATCCCTGGGTTTGTCCTCCGGAGTCATCATTTTACTCACTTAGGGTACAATCTTGCTGCTCTGCTTTTGCACAGCTCCCTTTAATTTCTGTGAGGCTTGTGCAGCAGAACGTGTTGGTGGGGGTTGTACTCAGTGAAATTAGCCAACATATGTATGCTGCAGAATCAATATTCATCCCATTTGGACTTCATTTATTGGGCTTTGAAGCCTAAATCTGATGCTTCTCCTTTTGTTAGGTATGTTTTTATTGAAATTCATACTCAAAATTGTACTTGGTCACATTTTATATCAAATAATTACTTCTTAATAAAGTCACCTGATGTAGACCAGTTTTGCCTTCTTTTTCTTAGGTCTGATTGTCGTGTTGACACTTCATTGTATCAGTTGCTCCTTGTAAAGATTGGCTTTCAGTGGGCTCTTGAGTGGAGCTTAGACACACGCACGTTTTCTTAGGTTTGCGACAAAAGTGCAACTTGGCATACGTGGCTAAGTCTGGTGGAATTGTAGGATAGAGAAAGTGGGAAAGTAGATGTTTCCCACTAGACTATCTTTTCACTCTTTACAAAATGTCAAGAACAATTTTTCTCACACTCCAAAAGATAGCATAGAATGTTGCTACCAACTGTGTTTGAAGTGGCAGATGTAAACTTTTTTCTGGCTCTACTCAAGTGGATGGAAATGTATATGGTGTGGGATCTAAATGAAAAGTGATGGACCTCTAGAGTGGGCTTAGAAAGGAAAATGGAAGCTATAATAAGCTGGAATGATCAAAGACAGGGAATCATTTGGGATGGCTTAGTTCCATTTACCCTCAAACATGCACATCAGTTAAGGCTTGTAGGTCTGAGGGAGGGTGCTTGGCAGAGAAGGGAAGAGGGAACGCCAAGTGGATAATCCAGGAACAATTTCAGACAACAAATCCAGAGAAGGAAATGTGGAATGAGGATGAGTCTGATCAGCATGCCAGAACTCTGGGGATAAGCGAGGATGTTGGTGCATGTGCAAGTTGACTCTGAATCCCACAGTTTAATCACTTCTTGAATGCAGAGCTATTCTTCTTCTTTATTCTGAATTTATTGCCCCTCAACTTCATTGGGAGCCCCCAAATTGTAGTTGTTTGGGAGAAGAAGAAAAAATCCTCTTTCTGCCCTCGTGTCATTTTATATACTTCTATTGTGACCTTCCCCCCCTTTTCTGAACTGAAAAGTCCCAAACTTTTCAAACTTTCCTTCTAAGGAAGGTGCTCTAACTACTTAAATCATCTTCAGTGTCCCCTTTTGCACTCTTTCCAACTCTATTTTTTGTAGATACACCCAGCTGACCTGGAATCTGGCCATGGCTGAAATGAAGACAGCCGTTGCTGAGACTACAGCTCTCAGTACTTCATTGCATCAAAATATGCAGTGTAATAGCTGTACTTTTTGTATATAACTGCACTTTTTTATATGAAGCTATATATTAAGGAAAAGCATTCTTAGAGGCCTCTGGGGATAGAATTGGGATGCAATAAGAATGGAATGTGTATTCAAGAAGCTGCAAGGACATCAAGAGTGAAGTTGAATGTGAATCACAACCCTTATCACCCAGCTCCCCAAAACCAATGGAAAGAGGGACTAGCTTCACTAAGGTCAGAAAGGATCTCAGTGTTCCCTAATGTTCCCATTGTCCTGGAGAACAGATAAACAAATGCAATCACTGACAATACATGGCCAGTATAAGGAGAGACCAATAGCAAGGTTTAAAGTCAAATGATGCTTGTATGATGTTAACTGCCTGGTACCAAGTAGAGACCCTTTAATGAGTAAACTATATGTGATGTCATTTGGGGTGTAAGACCTGCCCTTCCTGGTTGTGGCAGAATACAGCTCTGGAATTGCTGAAGTGCAAAGGCACTCAGCCCTGTATTCCCTGTTTCAATGCATTAAACAGATATTAATCTAACTCGTTGGACTCCTACTGTGTGTTTCCAATTCAGCAACAGGAGCACGCAGGCAGATTTGTGTATCAGTCATGCTGGCTAGGTTTGCTCCATGGGCTCTTCCAAGCATTTGTGTACCTTAGCACACCTTCCTTGATGAACCAGCCCTTGTTACAGAAGGCTCAGATTAGATCATGCAGAGTGTCTACTCCCACTAGTCCACCTACGTTCTTGCCTTGTGATTTCTGTAAAATCTGGCAGATCGTTTTGGATCTGGCAAAGGTAGTTGGGCCAACAAAATCAAGGCATGTTGGTCTTGGCAACCATTACAAGTTGACTCTGGTGGGGGGTGGTCAGCACTGGCATGTGCTTATTCTCCAGCTTTAACAGCTCTTGCAAAGCAGCCTCAAAAGGAGACTTAAACTAATACTTCTTCATATCTGTGTGCATCACACTAATGGGCTTTGTTTGTGCACAGACCAAGGAGAGGGGTAGTTCTAGAGCTAAATTTTATATGCTTAAATTTCTTATCACTGCAAAAGGGATCGGTTTTTCATCCTATTTTTACATCATCCCAGTCTCATGCAGTGTGCATCTCCTTTCTTGATGAGACTCAAGATGCTTTACAAAATTTTAAAACAATGCAGTACAAACAGTGTAATAAATGCAATAAAACTGGTTTACAAAAATTAGAAACTAATATTAATGTAATGTAATAAAATAATGTAATTAAAAATAGAATGATATAGTGCAATAAAAATGCCTATTTCTTTCATAGACTACAACCCTTGCAAAAATGCCCCTTGAACAATTTGGTTTTATGCATTCTGCAGAATGATAGAAGTATGGGAGCCTTTCTGGTCTTATTAGGCAGGCCATTCTACCACATGGAGGGGCCAACAGAGAAAGCCGGAGTTATGGGAAAGTGGGTGGCACCTCCAGTAAGTTTCTCAATAATACTCTTTCATTGTTTTCTAATTCACAAGGGAATGAGGTCACATATTCACACACCTTCTTGCACATCTCTACAAAAGAGCATGCGACAATACTCCCTCTCTAGCCCTGCATCTCCACAGTTGCTCTGTACAGTACAACCATGTATGTTTGCAGTGAAATCTCTTAACTAACTTGGCTAATTGAATAACTTTTCCAGGTGGTTATCTTCAGTGAATCTCCATTCTATTCTAATAAGTTATTAAGGCAGTTAATTCAGATTACAATGCTCGGTCACTCTGTAGTTCAGTCTGCAAGCTATCTGAAAATTGCACAAACTAATTACATTCACAGCTGAGACATGTTCTTGGTGGTTCTAAAAAAAGCCAGTAAAATGTGTGTTCTCATACTACTCCCCCCTCCCGGCCAAAACTTTCCTTCCACATCAGTTTTGGCCACTTTCTCTAAATACATAAAACATTTAAATGTCACAGTGAGCAATATACAGATGTGAGGTACCTTCTTGTGTTCAGTGTGTTAATAGGAAAGGTAGACAAACTTTCCAAATAGGGAATACTTGGGCATGTGTGTTCTCACAATTCTTTACCATGGCTCTCCCTTCCCAAAATCTTTTTGTGTTGGCCAGAAAGTAACCTACAAAACAAGTTGTCTTGCTTAATTTGATCTTGAGTATACTGGGTGAGTATTCTGAGTGTATTAATTTATTTTTTCTCATTTTTATGCCACTTTTCTCCCTAGTGGGGACCCAAGGTGACTTACATGACTATCTTCTATTTTATCCTCACAACTCTGTGAGGTGGAGTAGGCTGAGAATGTGTGAGTGCTCCAGGGTTACCCAGCAAGCTTCCGTGCCACGAGTGGGGATTCCAACTTGGTTCTCTCGGATCTTAGTCCAACACGCTAACCACTCTACTACACTGGGTCTTACAGAGGAGCATAGCTCTACTGCCCTAAGACTAGGCACCTGAAATGAAATTGACCAAGGCTTTCTTATCCGTACAAGTGGACACCTTTAAGAAATAGCTAGAAAATATAGAGTCCTGGCTGCAAAGAGTAAGAGAAGAGCAGAGGGGGAAATGCCGCCAACTGCACAGGCACCAAAGCAGCACACACAGCCTAACTTAACTGTTTCCCAGGATGATGTAAAGCATAGTGTTTTTGTTATTGTTGTTTGCAGTCAAGTCACAGCTGGCTTATGGCAACTCAGTAGGGTTTTCAAGGCAAGAGACATTCAGAGGTGGTTTGCCATTGCCTGCCTCCATGTCATGACCCTGGTAGTCCTTGGAGGACTCCCATCCAAATACTAGCAAGGGCCAACCGTGCTTAGCTTCCAAGATTTGATGAGATTGGGCTAGCCTGGACTATCTAGGTTGGGGCATCGTAAGCATGTTTAATTACTAGTTGCCTGGCCACTATGCCAAATGCTGCTACTTCTTGCAAGCAAGTCTTCAAGGCAATCAAAGTTTTCAGGGCTTCAGCAAAAGCTGGGCATTTCAAACAAGGTAAGTTTGAATGTTGATCATAATTGGTGTGAAGTCCCCAGCATCCCTGGTTACAATGGCAAAATGTCTTTTACCAATAAATCCCACCAATTTTTAGCTTGTATGTTGATATTTTTATTTACAGTTTATTTTGATCTAGTTCTACTGGTTGATCTCGATATTAATTTGCCCTTATTCGTGTGTCCAACTTTCAAGTTGAGAGCCAAGATCTGTATCTTTGAGCATTTTCTTTTATAACTGCAGAATGATCCCTCATGACTTTCATACACCTGAACAGATTCTCACACAAAACACCAATGATCTTTTCCAGAGGAATGTGTTGAAACACATCAGACACTTCTGAGATTACTAGGCAGCTTCTTTGGCCTTTCTACCCTGCTTTCTTATGTGCTGTTATCATTTAATGGAGTGTGATTGTATGATCATAATGCTTGCACACACAGGGATGCAGAGAGAGATCTCGGTGTCCCTGTACATAGGATGCCTATTTGCATCTTCCATAAACCCCCATCTAACTCTCCTCACTGGCCAAGTGGTGGAGGTGAACTTGATAGGCTATGGGAGGTATGCTCAGATCTCACATTCTCTCTGAAAACCTAGAGCAGTTTTGTTGTTGATTTTTTTAAGGAGGGGACAGGCCTTTGGTATCTTTTTAGGGATTGTAGCCTCAGCCTTATAAAAACATCATCATGCCGTGCTGCTCGCTTGGTCTAATGAGACCTCAGGAGAATTCCATAGTGGGAAAGCCACTGACAATGGTACTCAATTATTTTTTTGTACTGTGTCCTGCTGTTCCTCCAAAAAGCAGTGAAGGGTATGTAAGGATTTCCCAGGGAAATAAATATATGGAGGTTTCAGTGACAGGCCCTTTCACTAAACCAAAGGGACTCACATTGCCTCTCTAATTAGTTTTGGTGACCTGCTTGTTTTTGCGATATAAGCCTTCCCCTCAGTTACACAATGTCCTCAGGGTAGCAAGTGTAAGGGTTGCTGCTGCAAGGTAAGTTTTGTATTGTGCATGAAGAGTTCAGAGATCCCTGAAGCAGGAAGTTTAACAAAAGGTTTATTTATGTACAGATTATGTAGTGAATTCTCTTTAAAGCTTCTTGTTACCAGGTCTGTTCATTGGCAGGGATAGGCTTCACATCTCTGTCCTCTCCCAGAAGTAGAGTTAAACCACCCTGCCACATGACCAGGCAGAGCTACACACTTCCTGGCTAAGACAATTTCTTTCTCTCCTGTCTGCCCTCTCTCCCAGGCAGCCCTCAGCCCCCTTCTGGAAGTAGACTGGATGCTGGCACAGCACTCCTATAGGCTCAGGTGTGAAAAGAGCAGAGTGGCTGTTGTCCCTGTGTGGGGTAGGACAGCCTCCTGTCTATCACAATTTTCATTTCAGTTTCTATTACTAGTCAATGGCCAGATCTACTGAAATTTAGAGATGGAAGATCATCATGTACTTTCAGACTCTTAACTTACAGTTTATACTTGATGTTTGGCTGATAAATTCAAGAGGGTACTCTTAGTATATCTCAGTTGATCATCTTGATTATGAGGCAACATCTGGGAAAAAGCAGTCACTGCATACTAAGCCATGTAGGACCACGAGTCAAATGTTTTAGTTATCACACATTGTTAAGACAGATGCTGAAGCACTGATGTAATGTACTCATGCATCCAAATCCCATTAGGAGATGAACTGCAGGTTCTGAATCAGGTTCTAAGATGTGTCTCTTCCGTTTCTGCTAAAGCCCACTATCTTCAGGATCCTGTGAATTACAAGAAAATACAGACATAGGGTGCTGGAGTTTAGCCAGCAAGCCCCAGCCTTGGATAAAATTTGGTTGTAAATTTGCTGTTCAAGAATCCAGGCCTATAAAGTTCACAAACACAAATGCAAAGTTTGCCTAACTTTAAAACAAGCTCAATCTCCCTCAGCTTCTATAAATAGAATTGGCTCATTCTTTTCTTAACACTATTAATACAAACTCCTAACCACGAATCCACCTCTTTGTAATCCAACAAAAATAACTTTTCTAGTCAAACTGATAAAATCGCTAAAAACTTTATCCAAGAAAAACCAGACAGCACACAGCTTACATCAGGAGGAGACAGCATAGAGTTTTATTTGTCAGTTCGAATTTGTTGGCATCTTGTTCTGTAGTGATTATAAAGACAGACTCTCTCAAATCCTTGGAGCAAATTGCATTATGTAACTACAGGGTAATTCCAGTTTAAACGTATATATGGAGTTTGGCAGGGAATTAGAAGACCCTTGGCATATCTTGATGAAAATTCAGCAAGTCCTAGATCTCCCTATCTCCGTACCCTCCAGCATTTTACAGCTAAAAGACAGGAAAGACAGACTTTGTTAAGGGTTAGTGCCTGAACCCCTTCCCCCATCCACCCAATTAGAGTGCTCTGGTGGTGAAAAGTGCCATTAAGTCACAGCTGATTTATGGCGACCCTGTATGGTTTTCAAGGCAAGAGATGTTCAGAGGTGGGTTGCCATTGCCTGCTTCCATGTCACGTCCTTGGTATTCCTTGGAGGTCTCCCATCCAAATACTAGCCAGGGCAAACCCTGCTTAGCTTCTGAGATCTGAGGTGCTCAGACTAGCCTGGGCTATCTAAGTAAGGGCTAGACTGCTTTAGGCTCCACTCATTTAGTCTGTAATAGTTTTTAAAGCCCAGAAGGTGTTTTTGTTTGTGTGAAATGTGCTAGAAAATTGTATTGGTCATGCAATCTGTTATCAGCTATTTAGAATGAACAACACCAGTATGTTAAATGGCAAGCAAGCAGTGCAAATGGCTCCTTGTTTCATGTTATTTTGCAGATGTGAAGCACCCACCCCATACTCAGAACTGAGTTTTAGACTTTCTTGGCAGAGCTTTGAATTCTGAAGACTCCTCCTTGCACAGTTTTCTCCTCTCTTGCTCCACAGAACTCAGGATGGCACACATGGTTTGCTCTTCCCCATTTTATCCTTGCAGCAATTGGGATCCCATGGTTGAGGTCATTTGCAACTTGATGGCACTGTCAAAGGTTCCCAACCCAGACCAGGCTAAGGACCTTTGGGTAGATGGGCAGCAGCGCCACACAATTACAACCCCTCCCCCCAATGTGTGGCTATCCGCACACTGATTTAATAGGCTCCCACCATCTATCCCAACAGTTTAGGAGCAAAAGGGCAAGTCTCCTAGCCTTTCAGGGAAATTAACAAGAAAGTCAGCCCTGCAGGGTGGGTCTGCAGAAATAGTTTCCTAAAAAAGAGAGAAGTTACCTAGTGGGTGGTCACTGGATAAGAACATAAGAACATAAGAGAAGCCAATGTTGAATCAGGCCAGTGGCCCATCTAGTCCAACACTCTGTCACACAGCGGCCAAAAATGCCAGGTGCCATCAGGAGGTCCAGCAGTGGGGCCAGGACACCAGAAGCCCTCCCACTGCTGCCCCCTCCAGCACCAAGAATAGAGTACATCAACACTGGAATTAGTCTGAGGTCAGTTGAAGGCAAAAACCACAAGCAAGGATAATTTAATTATTTTATTAAGGTGCAAAAATATTATTTAAAAGACACAATTGTGAGGGGAAACAAGAAATCTAAGAATAAAAATGCTAGCTAACACAGCAATACAATACTTCCAAGTCACCAGATGTCATTCCATCTCAGGCTAAAGGTTCTCAGCATCAAGTAGCGCTCTCCACCCCCAGCCCCCGGAGTTAGCCAGGGCCAGCAAGCTGTTTGGCCCTCTCCAGCAAGCAATCAAGATGGCTACTAGGAGCATAATAGCAACTGCATGGTGTATCACACACAGTCACCAACAACAGCCACAGCTAACTGAAAACTAATGCTCTTATGGGTAAGGGTCTAAGATGGTACCATGATAGAAGAACCAATGAAAACCCTTCGGGGTGATATAACTCCCTGTTGCTGGGCAAATGACCTATAGGGTGACTTAACCAGGAGGAGAGGAATCGAAAAGTACTACAGATTTGTCTTGGCCCCTTTCCCTCAGGTGAAAACCATAGACCTCAATTGGTTGGAATATGTTAATTGAAGTTGGTTGGTGCTAGGCACCTCCTCGGCACAGCTGCCTGTTATCTAAACAGAACAAGGTCATCTTCTCTGTGTCTCTTTCTGTCTTTGGGAACTCTTTCCAGGCTACATATTGAGGCCTAAACCAAAGATTTTAACATAGCCAAAGTTTTTAGAGAGAACCATTCTCTTCACAGGCACTTTCTTCATTCTTCTCAGAGGAATGTCTTCCAGTTGGGAGGAGAGTATGGCAGAAGTGTTCCTGATGTGAGAGAATTTCTAAATAAGGGGGAAACAGCAGGCATAGTGTGGGAGGTGGTGTGTTGGAGGAAATTCCTGAGACATAATTAGTTAAGAGAAAAGGAAAAGGTGGAGGTGAGAAGGAAAAAAGGATTTCATTATCCCTTCAGGATGTGGAGGGTCATGTGAGAGGCTGAGGTCACTGGGACCTTTTTTGTTAGAAAGGGATGCAGCACGACAGCAAAACTTTGAAAGACCCTGAAACTGAAATACCTTATACAATACTTTTGGTGCATGATCAGATCAGTTTTGTCTCTTTCATTGTGTCAGCATACAACTCTCTGGGCTTATCATACACCTTGCAAGCTGGCCACTTGGCTGCCTCCTCTTTAATACATTCAGACTAGTGTCTCTGTTTCTACCTATTCTTCTGTTGTATCATCTCAATTAGTTGTTCTACAACTAGTCCCAAACCACAGTTTGTACGTCTTTGAGTTTAACATAAGACTGGCTGGTCATGAAGCCTGAAATGGAGGAAGGGTCAGAAGTGAACAAAGCTACGGCTAAAGGGGCATGTCAACACTCTGCTACTCTTGAGAGGCTTACAGCAGTTCAGGGCTTACATACAAAAAAGGAGACTCTTGGGTGTTGCAAAAGGTACAGAAGAGACCCTGCTGGCTCTGAATGGTTTGGCATGTTGCAGTATGCCAGGAACAGCTATGGTGCTCACCCCACTGGGGCAGCATAAGGATGATTTTACAGGACTAACTGAAGATCCTCGGCATTTTGTTCTTTGTACAGAGATGGGAAAGGATTGTGCCCATAGTGATTACCTCTTCTCTATTTTGCTTGTCTTAGTCGTCTTCTCAAAATGTAGGAATGAACAGCTACCGCTACAAAAAATCACATTTCTTAAACATTATACATTTCTGCTTTCCAATGGGTTGCAGGACATGTCATCCTATACACACACACATATATATACACATATACATACATACATACATATGTTGGCATGCTGGCAATGACTCACCTACTCTCCAATTGGCCACTGGGGAAGCTGCCTTGGCGTCCTATTGGCCCATCCTGTTGGAAGCTGCCTTGGCATCCTACTTGCTCCTCCATTCTTACACCCCCACTTTTGATGCATTGCACCTTGGGAGTTGTAGTTCTCAGCTGGCCTTAGTGCAACCATAGTAAAGGGAATTATAACTACCATTCCCAAATTGGGAGTCCAAAGAGGCTGTGGGGCATTAGCAGTCAGTCAGTTAAACCGTTAATCAGTTAAAGTGTTAAACACCAAGCAGCTTTGGAACTGAAAGGGGCTGGAGGGAAAGGGAAGGCCAAGACATCTCTCTGAGTTACAGTTGATCTCCAGACTACAGAGATCAGTCCCCATGGAGAAAATGGTTGCTTTGGAGGGTGAGCTCTATGGCATTACACCTCACTAAAGTCCTTCAACAAAGCCCTCCCCTTAGTATTGCTAACCTCCAGGTGGCACCTGGAGATCTCCAAGATCAGTTCTTCTGGAGAAAATGGCTGCTTTGGCCAGTGGACTCTATGGCATTATACCCTGCTAAGGTCCCTCCTCACCCCAAACCCTGCCCTCCCCACACTCCACCTCTCAAATCTACAGGTATTTCCCAACCCAGAGTTGACAACCCTGTAACTAGCTACGGAACTGCTTTCCAGATCCTTGAAATTCAGAAAACATGGCATAGGAAAAGGTGCTTTTCTACCTTGGCTGCCACTGCATAGCCCCAAATCAACGTAAGTCAGGGGTGGAGGGAACCATACCTGTTACCATGCGGCTGTCCTCCCACACTACCCACTTGGGACAGCAAAACGACTCGAGACAGCCCTGCCTTATAAAATCATCAGGTTTGCCAAATATATGAATTGTTATGTACAACAAGTAAGATCAAATATATTACCAAATATTTTATATATTTCAAATATAGAAGCAGAGATTAAAACATCAATATTACAAAATTTTGGGATAGATTCTCTCTTTAAAGAATAAACAAGAACTTTACTAAGGTTAGCGATGATCTATTGACAATAAAAAATTCTTTCACTGGTCTTTTGTTTATATAATTGGTTAGTTTTGCCAATGTTGCATACTCAGCTAGTTTTTCTTTCCAGGTGTCTATTGTAGAACAGTCTTCTGTCTTCTATTTCATTGCGAATATTACTCTGGCTGCTGTCAACGTAAATCGGTCTTGTGAGGTTCTGTCTATGTTGTCTATATTTTCCCCACCCCCTTTTCCCTTCTGTAGTATTTTCTGAGAAAATAATTTTAAAAAATTTAAAAAAGAGACAGCCCTGCCTTATAGCTAAGCAGAAGGAAATAAACATGGCTTGCCTTCCTCTGTTTTCCCCTTCCCTGCACTGCCCCACCAGCCACAGCCAGGACACTCATCTGGAGGACTTTCTAGAGCTCATTGTATTTCTTCCTTCAACAGGCCTTACTCCTAGTACAAATAATAATTAAATATGGTAAGGGTTGGAATAATCTTAGTACAGACAAATAGCCAACAGCATCCAAAACTGTATTTCTGCCAAGCAATTAAACGTCCATGATTGAAATGCGTTTTGTGGGTTTTATATTTCTTTTTTGCTGCTCACCAGTTTTAGAAAGCTTTTTCAGATTTTAAGATCTTTTTGCAACTCTAACAAGAGCACATTTGCATCACCCTTCAGGGAAACTAAGTATCAGCCAGAAGTGAATTAAATCAATGAACATTTTTAAAAGGAGGGACTAAAATCTGAGAAAGCTGGTTTTAGAACAGGAAAACCAATACTGTTTTAGTCCTTTAATGCAATAAAATCTGTCCTTGCTTCTACTTTTAATTAGACTTTGATAGATGTCTATCTGTTCGTCTGTCTTTCACTGATCAAAGAAGACTATAGAATAACTGTGCATTTTATTTTGGGCTCTGTGTGGGGGCGGGGGTGCAAGACATTTTAGCCTTTCTCCATAGAGGACCAAATGTAGTTGTTATAAGCATGGAGTTTTCCACAGCATTGAAAGAAGAAGAGAATTGTTTCCAGGAACAATCACTGGTTGCTGCAAAATTAGGTTAGCTAAGGAGCATTCATTATATATGGTGGTTCAGAGCAGCAAAACCAGCACCAAGAAATCTCATGTTTTAGCAACAAAGAGAATTAACAAAATGCCTACAACTTTGCTAGCTTTGCATATACTTCCTATGTTATTTTGTGACCTTGATAGCTGAATTATTTGTTGTTGCCAAATTCAGATTGATTTTCAATGAACAAAGGAGCTAAAGAGGAGATGCAGAAGATGTATATGGCAAATTAACTACAGGAAAATCTTTTTTCTTCTTTTTTTACTCCAGTGGAACCTTTTAAGACCAACAAAGTTTTATTCTGGGTATAAGCTTTTGTGTGTATGCACAAGTGTGTGTGCACACAAAAACTTTTACCCAGGATAAAACTTTGCTGGTCTTAAAGGTGCCACTGGACTTAAACTTTGTTCTATAAGAAAATCTATGACGGGAGCTAAGGCTTCTTTCTCCCCTGCAAAATGGGAGCCCTTTTGAAACCTAGCACCTTTATGTGAATGGTAATTGAGAGTTTCATGTCAGGATTTGGGTTTGTGAACCTTTAGTTATAGTCTTTGAATAGAAAAAATACCATGTGAATATCAGATTACATTGTGAATGTGAGATGTGCATTTAAATTGCCAGGTCCCCCACAATATGCACCAATGTGTCCCCTGGAAGAGGATCAGCCTCCAGATCTTGTGTTTCTTATAGTGAACATGTCCATTCAAACACATGTGAACCATCCACATACACACAGCATAATCTGTCAAAGGTGTTTTCTAAATAATAAAGTTTTCAGCACAGAAAGGTATTTGCAAAGCAAATGAGCATTCAGGCCAACGTTGATTCTGTATTCCCATCACAAAGCCAACTGAAGTAGGAGCTACTTTAAGCCTCTTGCATTAAAATACACTACAGCTCTGGGAGAACACCCCTATAGGTGGTGGTAGCAAGACATTTTCAAGGTGTATTATATTAATTGTTCCTCAGTCTCTTTCCTTGTACTTCTCTCTCTCTTTTTTTTTTTGGTTTGCCTCCTTATTTCACATACTTTCTCCCACAAGAAACCAAGATCCCACCATCATTGCAATGATAACAGAAGTTTAGGGAACCCTTGGAATGTAGTTTGACATAACACAGTAAAAGAGAAGATGCTTGACAATTGCATTATATTAGGATAAACAAAAACAAAAAGACAACAAAAGTTCACAGTGTATCGGAATCAACAGAGCAGCTGTGCACACAGCCTGAAAATACCCTGTGTGAGCCAAAGAGATAGGAAGAATACACTGTTATTACAAATAAGATACAAATCAACATTTTTGCATGGAATCTGATGTTTCAAAGTGTGTGTGTGAGTGAGAGAGAGAGCGAACACACAGACTATCTCTCCAAAAGACCCTCCTACACTCTCGTACAGTGATGTTTTTATATCTTCCAGATACCGGAAATTTCAAGCATATAAAGGATTATTTCTCAGCCAAGGGGAGCTGTGCTTGATCAAAAACAGGTGCAAGCCTGCTTGTCGAACAAAAGAGTTACAGATTTTTTTGAAAAATCTTTGGTGGAGAAGGGGAGAGATTGTATATTCCATTGGGGGAAAATAATGAGTGCAGTTTTAGATTAGAGAATTCAGAATTATTGTCCCTGTAGTAAGTTTTAGCTATGACTTAGAAATGTTTTCAAAATACCTGAATTTATCATCAGAGCAAAGTGTACAAAGTCAATGTGTCTGCCTCATGCATAGAAGCTGTCTTGATCACCTGAAAACAGATAGCACACTGTCTTAATGGAAGGTACTTTTGTAACCATCTTGCTTTGCGTAGCTGCTTGTGATATTTGGGGGGTGGGGGTGGTCTGGCAGATGCTCTTTTACTGCAATGAATGGAACAGATGACTAAATTCACTGTAAGTAGAACCAGTTTTCAAACTCCATCTTTAACTTAGTATACTTCCTGCCATAATGCACCTTTGTTGGGATGACTGGCATAAGACATGAACTAACAGTGTGCCCCAGAATCCTTTATAATAATGTGGAGGGTGGGTGGAGTGCACAGCCATCCGCAGAAATTGGTGATATCCCAAGGCAGGAGCCTCATATTTGGTACCACAGTAAATTATGATATAGGTAAATCCAGAATGAGTTTGGCTTGCTTAAACTTAAAATAGTGTTTTGCTAAGGACAACCATCATAAATGTTTCAAGGCTGATTTGTTTACTCTGTCCTTGAAATTTTCCCAGTAGAACTTTCAGTTCATTTTTACCCTAGGATAAGTGTGTGATCCATCTATCCAGCCACATCAACATATGGAAGCTATGATTCTGCCATGACCTGTTAATCTGACCTCCTTTCTATTTCAGACACACTTCTTGTCCTCTGGGAAATGAATCAGATCAGCATTTCAAATCCACTCCTTTGTGGCACCAGGCAATCTGTTTTCAAACTAAAAATTGACTCAGGAAGGACAATTATCTATTTGTAATCTGTCTTTCAAAGGTCACTGAATCAAAGCACAAGGTTGTTATGAGGTATTCCAAGGTTTCCAGTTTCATCTCTGAGTGCCTCATTTATGCAATATAGAGGAAAAGGCCACAAATTGTGAAGTCACTGCAAAGAGGACAATGTCACTGCAATGCTGATTATGGAGTTCATATTCCATTCAGTTGTGACACCCAGAATAAAGGTGCAGCTTTTAATAATCCTTTAAATTAATTTTGATGAATGCTGCATTTTCTATTTTCTAGTGAGCAAGCTGTCATAAAAAATTCTTTCACCATACATTTTTTCACATTTGGATAACAAAAGATATGGGAAAAGGGAGACAAGGGAACTGGGGAATTATTTTTTAAACAGGGGCTTAGAACGCAAATTCTTATTTCCCATCTAAATGAATTCCATGGGAATCTATGCTCAGTGGCTGTGGTCAGGCCCAGTCTTCCCAGATGATAGACATGGAATTTAAAAGTGTTGCATTTTACGGCATTATTATGCTGTGCTGTAAAGAAGCATAATGCAACTTTGGTGGTTAGATCGCAGGGGTCATTTCATAGAAAAAGAGGTGCAGGAGCTCATTAGCATAACTCATTAGCATAACTTATTTGCATATGCCACACCCCCTGACATCACCAGAAGTGTGTCAGAAGGCAACACCCACCACTCAGGCTTCACTGGACTGTTTTGGATTGCTAGCTATGGGGGGGGGGGGAAGCGTGCAGATCTGCCCTCACAGAGGAGGGAGAGCTTGTACCTGAATAAACCTTGGTCTTAAAGGTGCCACTGAACTCTTTTGGATGGCCAGCAAGTGCAGGAAAGTGAGTGGCTGCTCGTGGGTTGAGGAGGGTGGCACGGAGGACATGCATGGCCTCGAGCAGGTAGGGGGGCAGGGTGGTGGCTGGGCAGAGGTGCAGGAGGAGGCCAAGTAGGCACAGGAGGCTGGGGCAGAGCTCCTCACAGGCCTCATGGGAGTCGCTGGGGCCCACCTTGCAGAGGTGCCATGCCAGGGCCCAGGCAGTGGCGGAGCAGCTCGAGGGCCAGCTCACGGCAGCACTCCACTGGGTCAGCCAGCAGGCCAGGAAAGGTGAGGGGGGCTGCTGGGAGCAGGGGGCGGGGCTTGCTGCATGTGCCCGCCCCCTGGGCTCTTTACTGCCGAAGCTTCGCTCCTGTGCACTCCTGCAGGCAATGAGCCCTGGTCAGATGGAAGCCCCAACACACAACATATGCTAGGCTGAAGGAAAAAACAGACCCTACAATGGCAAGTAGCTGAGGTAACAAACACAAGCCAGGTACAACAAGATGTCTATATATCTGATGGATCAAGAATTAAAAATCCCTTTCTACCTTCATGTGAGAAGGCAGACCTACAGGAAATGGAGAATTTCTGATGGAGTGGTCAGAGCAATTTCACTTGCTCAAGGAACCCCAAAATATCATTGCTTTGAACAAGAAATGAGTGTGTGGTCTCTTTTTCCATTCCACCACCATCAGTCCATGGGCCGCCAATAACTGGACCACTGTCAGATTATTTCCAGTCTGATCTTCCCATTTATTGAGCTGGATTATGAAAACCTCTGCACAAATGGACAAACAAAATGAGGATGCAATAGGAAAGGTTCTAGTGTGAGGCAAGTTTATTGGGAATTAAAGTAATGTTTCATAAAAATGGCAGTGATTGTTTACATCTCCTCATTTAATGTGATGTAAGTGGTAGATTAGACTTTATTCCCATACAAATTCATATTTGTAGTGTGGTATATATACATAAGTTACATACATATCAGTATTAGTTTTTTCCCCTAAAACTTTATTGTAATGTGATCAGGGTGAAAAGAAGAAAGGATGGCAGATAAAAGTCCTCATTTTCAATGACCTGTTAAAAGATCCAAGCTTTAGAAATTGATTTGAGAGACATCTTCAGAGCAAGCCAGGCTGGACTTTGTCAGATGTTCATAGTCAAGTTGATAAACTTGAGAAAGAGAGAGAAAGAGAAAGACCAGATGTTACCACTGATAAGCCCAATTCATCACTGTATTAGGGAGAAGACTCTTCATATTCTGACAGTGTGTTGTAATCACACAATCTATGCTCTTTTTGGTTCTGCACAAAAGTTCAAAAATGAAGGATAAGCAGAAGTGCTGGTGATCAAGGCTGGCTCGCTCACTAGGCATTCGCCTAGAGCGTGCCGGCCCTTAGGGGTGCCAAAAGCCCTCTCCCTGACTCGGTGACTGCTGCCGTCGCCGCCTCTTTGGCCAGCTAACTTCTCCCTGCCTACCCTTCTCCTCTTCCTCCTTGCAGCCAGGGGCTGGTGGCTGCAGCAGGAGCAGCAGCAGCAGTGCCAGGGAAGCGATGGCTTGTGAGCGCCCCACCAGTCAGCCTCTACTCTGGGCGCCCTGACGAGGGGTGCCAAACTGCACCCCCTGCCAAAAGCCCCCCTTGTAAGATGACTCTGTCCTGAGGCAGGCCCATTGTCTGTCCCTCAGACCAGCCCGGCTGCCTGGGGAGGGGGGGCTGCATCACGTGATGGCCAGGGGAGCTGCATGTGAGGAAGCACAAAGGGGGCATTCAGGGGCGGCCATTGAGGCATGGCCAGGGGAGCTAAGCTGCTTGCCCGCCTGCCAACCCGGGCCCTTCACCACCACTGCGTGCACAAAGGCCTTTATTGGGGCCTCCCTCGCCATCACCCCCCCCAGGGCCAGTGGCCAGCCTGCGGCCCTGCTCCAGCAGCCCCGCCGGTGTGCTCCACTCGCATGCTGCCACAGGCCCTCTCTGTGCCACCTCGCGTGCAGTAACAGCGGCCCCCCGATGGGTGGGCTGAGGCAAGAGCCAGCAGCCAGGAAGGAGCCGCACAGGGTGGCTGGCGCACCCAAAGGGGCCCCCTGTCTCCAGGCTGCTGTGCAAGCGGCCCTTTGCCAGCACCTGCGGGGAGGCTTTGTGTTCCTCTGGCTCTCTCCCCTGGCTCCCACGTCGCCAGCTGGTCTAGGGGGTATGATCCTGTATATAGGCTTACTGGACTTCCTTCTCTCCAGGCCCTGCCCGGAGGTTGGCAACCCGATAATTTATGGCCATGTGCGGCTGGGGGTGTCAGAAGGTAGCCCTGCCTAGGGTGCAAAAAAACCTCAGGCCAGCCCTGCTGATGATACTAGTTATTACCAGAAGGGGCTCCAGTTATATTAGATAGAGCTGTAATGTTGTGAAGTACAACTCACTTCCCTGTGTCAGTAAACAAGAAAATTCCAGTTGATCATAATGGCATTGTATTATACTTTCGGATTATTGATGGTACAACCAGGAGCAAAGGTCTCTCATGAAAAGTTACTGCCTGCATCAATGGTGTCACAGGAGGTTGCCAAAGATGGGCTTGCAGTTCTAAACTAACAACCCAACTTCCAGGTTTAAGTTTCATACTTATAAGACTTTGATCTCAGTTAGCTTTTTTGTTATTGTTGCAGAATACACATGACCCTGAACAAATAATGCAAATAAAATAAAATAAAATCTGAAATGAGAGGAAATCTTCCCAAATAAGGGGCAGTTGGTGAACCCTGAGGGAGAAAAGTTTTTATTTATAGTGAAGATAAATAAGTCCAAAGTCTCCCTTCACCCATAGTTCCTTCTAAGCTGTGCTAGGGGGCACTGGTGCACAGAATTTTAGCTGCCAGCTCAAGGGTTTCTGCTTCTGTACACAAAGCTTTCCCCCCTGCATTGGAAACAATGGAGGATGTGGGCACATCCTTCTGGGGCCCATAGAATTGGATCCTCTGGTCCAATCTTTTTGAAACTTGGGTTTGTTTGTTTGAGGATGGACACCAGCAGCTATGCTGCAAATTTGGTGCCTCTGCCTTAAAAAACCAGCCCCCACAGAGCCCCAGATCAATTCTACATTATAGCCTATGGGACCTAGTGACTATATGGTCCCCAAAGGCTACAATGGAGCCAGAAAAAAATGATTCCCCCCCACAACCCTATTGTGCTTTTCAGTATGATTTGTAAGCTGCCTTGAGTCACAGTGAAAAGTGGGATATAAATATTTGAATAGATAAGTAGTTTGGACAGGTTGATAACATTCAAGCAATTTCCATTATGTCAGGCAGGGTTCTGACAGTGATTGTTCCTCCTCTGTTATACTTGACCTGTAATGCTGGTTGTCATATTTCACTCCCCAACAAAGTAGACTGCAAGAGCTGGTATGTTTTCTATGGCTTAGTACAAGTTGACAGTCCAAGGCCAGGTCTACCAATATGGTGGACTGTGGTGGGTAGACCTGTTATCCGGAGGACAGGTCTACCAATATAGTGGAAAGGGATGGGTGAAATTTGACTTGATCTGTTCTCTGTTATAATGTTTAAATTATTCTTAAAATATAGTTTAAATATAATTTAAAATAATTTATTCTGAGTTTTTTTACAAGGCTATGGACGTAATTTTCTAAAAAACTAATTTACTCAGTAATCTAATGTAGACTCGCTCACAGCTTTAATGCTATTAGCTTTTTTTGCTCACGAGGTAGAATTTCTGCTCAGAACACTGTGAAGCTTAGAGAGAACATTGCACCTATTCAGAAGTATATTTGAATTGGCCCAGATTTCTTCACACTGAGTTATAACAACTGTGTAAATTAAGGTGATTTCAAACAATTTAAATGATTATGTGAGGCTTACAGGAGACAATCCATTGGAGGTACTCAAGACTCTTTTCATAGAAAAAGACCTGCAGGAGCTCATTAGCATATGGTATGCTAATGAGCTACTAGCCTATTAGCATATGTCACTCCCCTTGACATCACCGGAAGTTATGTCAGAAGGGGAAGCAAAAGGGAGGGCATCTTCAAAAGACTCCTCTTCCTTTCCCCAGCTGGCCTGGGTGGGGGGAAGTAAAGTTTAAACCCCTTCTCACTAGAGTTGGGCCACAGAAGGAGGAAAGAGGGAAGGAAAGAGAGAGAGTAGAGAGAAGAAAAGAAGGAAGGAAAAAGGGAAAGAAAGAGAAGGAAAGAAGGAGGGAAAGAAAGAGAGGGAAGAACAAGGGAAACAGGAAAGGAGAAAAAAGAGAATAGAAGAAGGCAGAAAAGAAAGAAAGAAGGAAAGGAGGAAAAGAGAGGAAGGAAGGAAGAGAAGGGAAAGAGAGAAAGAAAGAAAAGGAGGGAAAGAAAAGGAAAGGAGGAAAAGATGGCAAAGAGATTAAGGGAGGGAGGCTCTCCCACCCCTCCCAATCAAGACCCCGCCACCCCCACGGATCCCTTACATACCACTTCGGCGGGGGCCAGGGAAGCCGGTGGTGGGGCTCTCCTGGCCTAGCCCCAGCCACAGCACTCCTGCATGGGCCTGGGGGATGCCACGGCGGGTCTCTCCAGCCTCCCCCCCAACTGCAGTGCTCCTGCACGGCCTGGGGATGTGGTGGGGGGGCTGTTCCACGTCCCCCGGGCCCAGCGCTCCTGCACTGCCCAGGGACACTGTGGGGGCCTCTTCTGCGTCCTCCAGGCCCAGCGCTTCTACCCAGTGCTCCTGCGTGGCCAGGGGATGCTGCAGGGGCAGCTCTTTGGTGTCCCCCGAGCCCAGCACTCCTGCAGGGCTCGGGGATGCTGCGGGGGCAGCTTTTCGACATCCCCCGGGCTCAGCACTCCTGCGCGGCCCAGGGATGCTGCGAGGGCCTCTTCCATTTCCCCTGGGCCCAGTGCTCCCGCGTCATCCAGGGACGCTGCGGGGGGCCTCTTCCACGTTCCCTGGGCCCAGCGCTTCTGCAGGGCCCAGGGACACTGCGAGGGCAGCTTTTTGGCATCCCCCGGGATCAGCACTCCTGCAGGTCCCAGGGATGCTGCGGGGGCAGCTCTTCTGCATCCCCCAGGCCCAGCACTCCTGCGCGGCCCGGGGATGCTGCAGGGGCAGCTTTTTGGCATCCCCTGGGCTCAGCACTCCTGTGGGTCTCAGGGACACTGCGGGGGCGGCTCTTCTGTGTCCCCCAGGCCCAGCACTCCTGCGTGGCCCGGGGATGCTGCAGGGGCAGCTTTTCAGCATCTCCCGGGCTCAGCACTCCTGCGGGTCCCAGGGATGCTGTGGGGGTGGCTCTTCCATGTCCCCCAGCACTCCTGTGCAGCCCGGGGATGCTGCAGGGGCCTCTTCCGTGTCCCCTGGGCCCAGCACTCCTGCGCCGCCCAGGGATGCTGCAGGGGCCTCTTCCGCTTCCCCTGGGCCCAGTGCTCCTGCGGGTCCCAGGGACGCTGTGGGGGCAGCTCTTCCGCATCCCCCAGGCCCAGCACTCTTGCACGGCCCGGGGATGCTCCAGGGGCAGCTTTTCAGCATCCCCTGGGCCCAGCACTCCTGCGGGTCCCAGGGACGCTGCAGGGGTGGCTTTTCCACGTCCCCCAGGCCCAGCACTCCTGCACGGCCCTGGGATTTTGCGGGGGCCTCTTCTATGTCCCCTGGGCCCAGCACTTCCGCGCCACCCAGGGACGCTGCAGGGGGCCTCTTCCGCATCCTCTGGGCCCAGCGCTCCTGCGGGGCCTGGGGACACTTCGGGGGCAGCTTTTCGACATCCCCCGGGCTCAGCACTCCTGCATGGCCGGGGGATGCTGAGGGGGCAGCTCTTCCACATCCCCCGGGCCCAGCGCTCCTGCGTGGCCCGGGGACACTGTGGGGGTGGCTCTTCCATGTCCCCTGGGCCCGGTGCTCCTGTGCAGCCCAGGGACACTGCGGGGGCAGCTTTTCAGTGTCCCCCGGGTCCAGCGCTCCTGCACTGCCCAGGGACGCCAGCGGGGGGCGGGGCTTGCCACCACTGCCATTGTTGAGCTCCCGGAGTGATGCTCCGGGGCGCTCCCCCCCAAAAGACCCCTGGAGGTACTATTGCAACGACATTAGCTGGTGGTCACATTTGTTTGCCTTTCCAGACAGCAGACTTCACTATCTGCCATGGTATGATCAATCTACAGCCTCTGCTTCCTGTTCACTTCTACTAAGATTCTTGTTTTGACCTAAGAAAGTGCTGAAGGGCCAGAAGTATTGTGTCTGTCCAAAACTTCTGTAAAAATCAGGGCCACGACAAAAGCCTCTTTACCCCTAATTAAACAGTGAGAGAGGATTTGGCAGAAGGCCAGAGGAAAGCAAGTTAGTTATTTCAAGCCTGAGGGAAATGTTGGTTCCCCTACACTCTATCACTTTTTTGGCATTACGCTGTTGAACCCATAAAGGCCAAAGGCCTCTGGGCAGAATTTGTCAGGCCAGTTTATTACACCGGAGAACCTTGTATCAGTGGTAATATGCACCCATAAAAAGTGAACTGAGGGAAGTATAAAAGAGAAGTGAGGAATCAAACTGAGAGTGCTACACTCAAGTATGTATGCTTTACAGACTGTCTGCTTAAGTACATTTTGAATTTATGCTTTTTTATACTCACATCACTGATATTCAGATTAATGAAGTCTCTGCTTTTTGTGCTTAAGGCTTGAAATACCCCTGCAAGGAAAACCAGAGTGTGACAAATGGCTTCTACCCTAATTTCATTTATGCCCAGGTGCCCTGGATCTATACACATACAGAATGGTGACTTTTACTAGCAATTCTTGCAACTTGAGCAGTGTCAATGGGAAACAACAAAGATGTTTGAGTCAGCTTGTTTTTGACATCACCACCCACAACTTAAATAAATGATAGAAATAAGGGTGTCATTTGCACATTCACTGAAAGAATTTGATTTGCGGGGTTTGCTGGTGATTCTTTTGATATTTACTTCCAGGCTTCTTCAGATCTTAAGAACTACAAATAATTTAGGTAAACTGCTGAAACTGACTGCAAAAACTCCATGCATTAGTATGCAATTGAAACTTGAGTCATATGGCCAGACTGCCAAAAATAAACATACTTTGTTTCAAATGAGTGGTTTGATTATTACACATGACAGTAACTGTGCAATCCTAAACAGAGTTAGGGGAACTCTGTTTAGGATTGCACTATAAGTCTCACAACTGCAGAACAATTAGCAACAGAGTGAACACTTATGGACAAAACCAAGGCAATAAGAAGC
This sequence comes from Gekko gecko, assembly GCA_029375565.1. Lineage (NCBI taxonomy): Eukaryota > Metazoa > Chordata > Lepidosauria > Squamata > Gekkonidae > Gekko > Gekko gecko. The sequence continues at coordinate 124,867,154 of JAPDNY010000001.1, read as the reverse complement.
GTAGAAATAACATGCAATATCCATCATTTGCTAATGGGAGCTGTGTGAAAAAAAAATCAAAGACAATTCATGAAGGCTCTATGATACTCACGGCATGCATTTTCTAGACGAATTAGACAGTTTAAGAAGTCATCAAATTCAATCTGGTATTGGTCATCAGAGTATCTAAGAACCATCAGCTGAAGCAGGTAATTATTGAGCTGAAAACCTTAACAAAGTAGAAATATGAGCTTCCTCAGCAACTTTCTGCTGCTGCTATTCTTCTAGCCAGTGTCTTTATGCTTCATGAAGTCCACAGAAGTGAAGTATGCCATGAAAAATGTGGATTCTGAGACTAATACAGAACCTGGCAATCAGGAAACCATGGTTTTTATTTTAAAAATAAATATCTAGCCCTTATGGATTACAGAAACTAGATTGTCTCAATGTCTTTTGGAAAAAGGTCATGCCCAGCCATACCCCATATATGTTGTACCTTCCCCAGTTATGGCTTCCTCCATTCCCTTTGATCCTTAACCTTGGCCAGGAAGTCCCAGCCAAAGAACTTCACTGAAATCCTAATTCTTGGAAGTAGAAAATCTTATATGAAATAGGTCTATACCAATTACTTGATTTATTCTGAGTAAAGACTACGTAAAGGAAAAATATTGTCACTCTGAAGTGGCAAGGATACTAGAACCGTGTGTCAAAATTGGGAAGAGGGGGAAACAAGGTCTGGCACCTTAGGCATTGTTGTGACCTAGATGAAATGTTATATGAAAAAATGCTGTTGTAGTTTCTTGGCCCTGAACAGCAAACTTTTCATTACAGGTAGGCGCTGAGGCTCAGTGGGAAAGCATCTGCTTGGCATGCAGAAGGTCCCAGGTTCAATTCCCAGCATCTCTAGCTCAGGTGGTAGGCGATGGGAAAGCTCTGGACAGGCACTGCCAGTCTGAGTAGACAGTACTGACTTTGCTGGACCAAGGGTCTGATTCAGTATAAAACAACTTAATGAGTTCACCCTGGTGATGCTTGACACATGCTATTGCTGTTTGTTCTGTGTCTGATAGAACTGATTCATGTGGCTGATGGCATCGTGATAGGTCTACTGACTCTTGAAATAGAAATTTGAGGTGGGGAGGGTAGATCCGGCAGAGGATTTCCATGGACAGAAGAGATTTCTATCCACTGAGCACAATTCCCCCCCCCATTATTCCATAGCCAAATGCTGCTTCTGGGGGAAAGAGGGCCCCAGGACTGACAGGGGTGTCAGAGATCTGCCAAAGGAGGGAAGATCTGGAAAAAAAATATCCCCCTCCATCCACAAAATCCTCTATGGGTTCCAATCCTCTGGTTAAGTTAAGTTAAGAGTGGGTCAAACCAGCCCCATGGTTTTTAGTAATCTGGAGGTGTGGCCCAGAAGTTTCTTGCAGGCCAGAGTGTAGACTCAGTAGTTTTTTATAGGTTTACTAGACCAGCAGCATCTGACAACTGCAGGGAGGAGTTCAGCAAGTTTTGGTAGAGTCAGAGGCAGAGCAAAAGCTTTCTGTTCCAATACAGTGTCCTGCTTTGAAAAATAGCTCAGTGGAAAGGAACTGGCCCTGCCTGTTGCTTGCTTGGCAGCTGATCCTAATGCAAAAAGATGGTTTTCTTCCTGGTTGGCTGGCAACCCTTGCTCAGGGGGAATAAATTTTTAAAATCATCATGCTTGCAGTAAGCAGACCATGTCACTGAATAGCCATTAGCAGAAATTGCCAGTTGGCGTGTCACCACCAACCCACGTCAATGTGGTGTGTAGAACTGGCAGCATCCACTCATTTCACATGAGCCAGATGACCTACTTACCCCAAGTCAGAAACCACCATAGCCTGGCAAAAGAAGCAGCCAGATGCCTCCAGCCCAGCTGTCGTGCGGACTGGATTTTATTATGGCAACCCTGGAAGGCCAACACAGCTCACTCATCACTGGTGCCCCCCAGACTCTTTCTGAAGGCACCCCTGTCTCAGCATCTTTTCTGGCCTGAGGCAACCATCTTGGATCACCAGGCCTTCAGGGGAAAAAGGGAACAACATTATCTAAATCTGTACCTGCTGCTTTTAAAGCAAGACGGAGTTCGTAGGAAGACATGGTGCCAGAATGATCAGAATCAAAATGAAGGAAGATACCCTGAGTGGAAAAAAGTTAGACTGTTCAGCAATATATATATATATGTACACACTATGAAGCATTAACATAATAGAAATATGAGCTTCCTCAGCAACTTACTGCTGCTCTTCTAGCCAGTATCTTTATGCTTTATGCAGTCCACAGAAGTGAAGTGTGCCAGGAAAAATGTGGATTCTGAGACTAATACAGAATCTGGCAATCAGGAGACCTTGATTTTTATTTAAAAAATAAATATCTAGGTCTTGTGGATTATGGAAATTAGATTGCATCAATGTTTTTTTGGGGGGGAAAGATTCTTTATATGATGCCCAGTCACACACACCCCATGTATGTTCTACCTTCCCAGTTATGGCTTCCTCCATTCCTTTTGATCCTGACCTTGGACAGGAAGTCCCAGCCAAAACTCTCCACTGAAAACTTAATTTTTGAAAGCAGAAAATCTTATATGAAATAGGTCTATACTATTTACTTAATTTATTCTGAACAAAGACTATATAAAGGAAAAATATCACTCTGAAGCAGCAAGGATATTAGAACCATGTGTCAAAATGGTCTGCTTTTGGGAAGAGGGGAAAACAAGGAATGGTGCCTTAGGCATTGTTGTGATCTAGATGAAATATTATATGCAAAACTGCCCTGGTGGCCTCCTGGCCCTGAACAGCAAACTTTTCATTACAGGTACGGGCTGAGGCTCAGTGGGAAAGCATTTGCTTGGCATGCAGAAGATCCCAGGTTCAATCCCCAGCAACTCTAGCTAAGAAGATCCAGTGGTTGGTGATATGAAAAACCATGCCTGAGGCTCTGGACAGCCACTGCCAGTCTGAATAGACAGTACTGACTTTGATGGACCAAGTGTCTGATTCAGTATAAAACACTTTAATGAATTCACCCTGGTGATGCTTGATACATGCTGTTGCTGTTTGTTCTGTGTCTGATAGAACTGATTCATGTGGCTGATGGCATCGTGGTAAGTCTGCTGGCTCTTGAAACAGAAATTTGGGGTGAGGAAGTGGGTTTCTAGGTGTTACTTTTCTAGCTGTCTTTTTCAGAAATTATCATTTTATAAAAAATGGATTAAGAACCCTGATCTGCTTTGTATTGGGCTTGTTCTGGATAGGAGTATATGAAGTCCTTAATTTTATTAGTTTTAGAGGTGCAGTTCTCACTCGAGCAAACAGGATTTCCACCTCTGCAAAGGATAGCAGAGTAAGGAACATGTTTGGTTTGGTTTTGGTACCAATAGGACATTTCCAGCCCAGTTTATGGTTTGCTACTCAAAATTAATTGACAGGGAGCCACATTCAATCCTCTCCTGAAAAGTGGACTCCATGCACAAATAAGGTTTATCATAAGGAAAAGGATCCTTAGAAATCCTTGGGCTTGACCATTCTCTCCTCTTTTTCCTCCCCTCACATGAACCTCTAAATCAAATTACTTCTTGATTTGTGGGGGTAGAAAGTGCCATCAAGACACAGTCAACTTATGGCAACCCCATAGCAATTTTAAGGCATGAGACAAACAGAGATGGCTCATTGACTGCCTCTGTGTAGCAAGCAACCCTGGACTTTCTTGGTTGTCTCCCATCCAAGGACTAGCCAGGGTCAACTCTGCTTAGCTTCCAAGATCTGACCAGATCAGACTTGCTTGGGCCATCCAGGTCTGGGCAGGTCAAGCCAGGTTCTGGTTTGTAAGAAACCATAATTTATCATTGTCTGAATCATGGTTTCTTTGTTGCCTGCAGATTCAGAATCTAAACTAGGTTTAAATCTTGGTTTGGAGGCAAGGGGAACTGCAGTGATCTCATTGGTTCTGGGGCAGGAGAAGTGGCAGTAATTGTAGTTAGTAGTCAGCCCTTCCACCCCTGAAATGAAGAGAACAAAAACATGGTTCTGTATTTGCCAAAGAAAAGCAGTATTGAGATCAAGAGAAAAAGTTAGTGACCCATCAATGGAAACCTATTTGTGACCCCTAATGAGGAAGCAGATGCCTTCAAGGGTCACTCAACTCTTGCAAAAATTCTGAGAAGATAGCCAAGTGCTCTTTGACACATAGCCTCAGATGCTTGTGCATTGTTAAGTGGCTATGCTATTTCAGATCCCAATTGCTGCTTGAAGCACCAGAGACAAGCAAAAGAAACACTTAGCGAGAGTGTTTTCTCTGCATCATGAGCCAGCAGTTTCTATTTGTACTAAAAGAAATATTTTCTGTTCAAGATTTATTTTGCTTGGCCTCCTTCTAAGGAACATTTCTGATGGTTCTTATCTCAGCCATAGTTTCTTACCCTAAGAAAAATGTTAATGTTCTCTGTAAAGTATTGTGGTTTGGGGTTATAGAAAACAAAGAATGCTTCCTAGAAAGAACTAATTTCTTTAGACCATACATATGAAATTACTGTGTTATGCTTCTTTTAAAACATTACTGCTCTACAGCTGCTTCTGAAATAGCCTAAGAAAACAACTGATAAAACAAAGATGAGAGTACATTAACTTACAATCCACTTCTTCAGTTTGTCCCAGAAAACTTTGAACTCGTTGAATTCCAGTTTTCCATTGCCACTTGACTGATGCAGTCCCCATTAAGGAAAAATGCTAGTTATGTAAAATACTATATACAGCCTAAATGCATCATTTTATGACCCAATGCCACTCAAGTTGCTGTGGTAGAGTGGCATTGCTCTCTCTGCAATGGCTAATTCAAATCCATGGGGCCAGCCTGTGAGGTCTACTTAATAACATACATGAAGTGAGGTGGAGGCTTCCTGTTGAGCTCCCCTTGCAATGTGCCTTGATCCTTTTATTACGGGAGAACAGTGGCACAGAATTAAGGTTATATTCCCAAATACAGGAATATTAGTTCTGGGGCCAATAAAACATGGGTTGGGACACTCAGGTGGATTGTGGAGTCCGACTTGCAGGGTCGGCAACTCCCACATTTTTTTGCCGCTACTTTTCAGAAGGACTTGCTGCAAGCACATGAGTAGAGGGCAAGAATGCCATGCCTCCTACTTCTCTTCATATGTGCTGAGAAGAGCAGGAGAGTGAGTCAAGGTCACTCAATAGTGATGGGGATTCTTCTGTGGCTCTGACCATCATTACAGTTTCTTCCTGGCACTTAGCTGGTGCTTCCTGGTTTCTGGCTGACTTCAGTAGGTTCCATGTGATCTTCATCTTGACACCAGTGAAGTCAGAACTCTGGCTCTTTCTTCCTGTCATGTAACCATGCTGTCACATACTGTCTGGGGATTAAAAGTGGATGCCAGTTCTGGGAAGACTGACGATCACAGGGCTAGAGCACACTAGGATCACTTTGTAGCTGGTTCCATCTTGGTCTGTGCTGCAAAGGGAACAGTGCTGATGAAAGAATCCTACGCAGGAAAGACATCACTGAGTCACCAAAAGCAGCAATCCTGCATCTCCATCTCATTTAGGGTTGCCAATCTCCAGGTAGGTCCTGGAGATCTCCCACTATCACAATTGATCTCCAGATGACCAAGATCAGTTCCCCCTGGAGAAAATGGCTGCTTTGGAGGGTGGGCTCTATGGCATTGCACCCTGCTGAGGTCCCTCCAGGTGTTTCCCACCCAGAGCTGGCAACCCTAACCTCCTGTGTCCCTTAATAATGCCTGTTAAAACTATGTGATACAACATTGTTGTTAGTGAGTTCTCTTACTCCAAGTCTTCAAAAGCAATGCACTGAGTGCAAATAAACAGTAAATCTCTGACTTCCATTATTATGAACAATTTAAATCTTCAGTTGTTGCTTGTAAACACAGTTATAGCAGAATAGATATTTGATAATGGGACTGCCAGAAACATAAGCTAGACATGATTCCATAAAGCTCCCAGTCTCCTTGAAGATACTTTTGCATGTGGTTTGTGACTGTGATCTATTCTTTATTCATTTCTTTACATTCTTATAATAAAAGCTGCAAAGACATTAAGATGTCAGCAGCACCCATTCAGTCTTCTTCCAACACATCTATACTTGCTGTTGATTGCATATTTAGGTTGGGAAAGCATAGACGTTGTATCAGCTTGCCCTGCAGAAGTTCTCAGTCACTACTTGAAAGGATACATCCATTAGGGAAATGATATTTCTACATGAAAGGAGAGCTATTTTCTTGAATTTGATATTCTTGGCTGCAAAGGAATCATCATTACCATAATAAATACAAGCCAATTCATGTGCATTCTCCCTCTCTTTCAAGCTAACCAGAAGCAAGTTAGCTTTACCTGTTCACTTTTGTAATATCTCTGTAGAGCCTCTCCCCCCAGCCGCCAAATTGTAAATATCTGGAATTTCCCTGGGCATGGCAGATTTTTGGGGGGGGGTGCCACAAAAGAAATGTGATGGCTACAGAGGACATATGGCTGCTCTTTGCATATTCTCGAAACAAGCAAGCACTACATAAATAATGCAGACCAAAGAGTGCCCAAGTAATATAGACAACAGAGAAAACATTTATATAACAAAATAACACTATACTAACAAGAAATAACAAGGAACCATATGTTATCAGTGATAGCAAAATTACATCATGTAATGCACAAGTACATAAGTGGTACAGAGGAAACAGAAGACACAGGATGAAGACTCCGGATTTCAATCTTCGTTTTGATGGCTGTTCTTCAAAAACGTCATCAAACTTCATGAAGCACTCATAATGTACAGAAGCCTTCAAAACAGTATATACAGGCAAAAACCCAATCATTGTATTAAATCAGTCTCAACTGGGTACCCGATCACCAATATAAGAAAATGTTCTATTGGTGATCAGGTGTCCAGTTTCTCTGTTGTCTATATTACTTGGGCACTCTTTGGTCTGCATTATTTATGCAGTGCTTGCTTGTTTCGTGATTCAGTGTACTGTGTTATCACACTTGTTTTGCTTTGCATATTCTCCCCAGCTAGTGGGATCATCACACAGAGGCCAAATTGGTATTACAGATCATCACCTAAGCTGCACTGAGCCCCCAGGTTGATATTCACACAATCAGGACATTTTACTGATTAGACAATGAAGCTTTGGGTTTTTTCCTGCTCTGATGCTACCTTACTATGTTAATTGTATGAACTGCAACCCTGGTGGCACTTACTTTTTTCTAACACAGCGTTGAGAACATATTCAAGTTCTTCAGCACTTATCTCCATATCCTACAGGTGAAGAAATGAATGCAGCTTTCATATTTATATGTTCCACATAAGATCTACTTTTCATTATTTATGTTTTTTATAGATTTCTCTTCCTTCACCTTTCCCAGTTCTTTCTAGGTGACTAACAATCATTAAAAGTTAATAATATTTATCATTGAAAATATGAAGTCAGTCTGATATACACCATTCTTGTTCTTTTTCATCTACTAATGAAACATCATGGTAAAATGACAGGCCTTACAGCATTTCCTAAACTGAAGGAAAGAGGAGCATAAGTGGACCTCCTGAGGGAGGCTATTCCACAGAACCCAAGAAGTGACCAAAAATGCTCTGTTCTGTATTCTCACTTTGCAAAGACAGGAACCTTTGTGGGGATCCTGACAGGTGGGGAGAGGTATTTCCTGTGATATGTGAGTTCCAGGCCAGCAAAGGCTTTAATGTCAGCAAATTGGACCTGACAACTTCCTGGCAGTCAATGCAGTTGAAGCAGAACTATACAGTCAGTATTGGTGCCTTCCCTGAATGCCACACATTTTTAGCTTTTGAGGATGTTCCTTCAAGGCGGGAAAGACCATATCAACTCACAGAATTATTTCCAGGATGTCACTGTCTAGTCACTCTAGCAACTTGCTATATATATGTGTCAACAAACCTTATATATGACACTATAGTTTTAAAAAGTAGGATCTGTGATCTCTTCTCAGCCACTAGCTGAGCTGGTGTGATGCTATGAAACTGTCAACAACAAAATGTGAAATTTTTATAAGGGAAGTAGAAGGTCCTTTTGGGTCAGAGAGAAGCTTTTCACAAGGTGTAGAAGCAGGTGAGGCAGGCTGTTGTGGGCATCTGGATAAAGAGGCAGGATGTCCAGTAATTCTCACAGGCACACACACAACAGCCAAATGACACAATATATTTTTTACTTGACTACTGCACATGCAGCTCCAAAAGTGTGCCAAATAATCCCCCTCACTCATTTTGGCTCAGGAAAATGGCATGGGGGAAGCAGGAGCCCTTCATGGCCCAAGCTGAATTGGGCCCCAGTCGACTTTTAAAATTATCCTCCCTCGTATAGTCTGGTCTTCAGCGTAGCTTTAAATGTCATCCCCCCCCCCCCGAGTGAACTGGAAGAACTACTTGTTGCTGCACAACACGTAAAATATATCTTTGGTATCTCCCTTGCATTCAGCAGGATCATGTCAGAAGCCCATTATGTAGGATACAACCAGTTTTTCTATTGCTGAAAAGGCTGAGCCGGTGGTCCCTTTTGATCACCAAAAAGGCTATGCTAGGGATTTAGGGATCATGGCCAATGTTCCCTCTAAGCTGTGGAGTCCTGTGAGCAGAAATTCTACTTTGTGAGCTACTGGCATTAAAGTTGTGAGCGAGTGATTTAGCATAAATTAGTTTGCTTTGGAGCCATCCTTCCTGAGCTAAGACAAAAATGGGTGAGCCGGAGGCTAAAAGACTGTGAGCTAGCTCACACTAACTCAGCTTAGAGGGAACACTGATCATGGCACATGAACTGACAACCTCCCCTAATTCTCCGTGTGACAGAGGGGCTGTAGTAAAGAGTGGAATTAGGGGAGATTGACTAGAAAAGCTGGGTAGGTTCATCTCACTATCTCCAGCTGAGCTCCAGATAACAAAAATAGGATGCAGCCAGGAATGGCCATGCCTGTAAAAATAGGGATCTCATGACATCTAGGGTTTCAATAATATACTGCAGGTAACTAAGATGATCCCCGCATTTCCATTTTCATCTATACTTGAGAGCCAGCGCGCTGTAGTGGTTAAGAGTGGTGAACTCTAATCTGGAGAACTGGACTTGATTCCCTACCCTTCCACATAAAGCCAGCTGGGTGACTTTGGGTCAGACACAGCTCTTTCAGGGCTCTCTCAGCCCCACCTACCTCACAAGGTATCTGTTGTGGGGAGAGGAAGGGAAGGTGATGGTAAGCTGCTCTGAGACTTCTTCAGGTAGTCAAAGGTGGGGTATAAAACCAACTCTTCTTCTTATGATTCAGAAATATTTTTTCCAAACACATAAGCCTCAATCTTCAGATTGCCATATGGAGCAATAATTTGTAAGCATGCTACTGAAAGAGGCTTTGTGCCCTGAACAGATGGTTGGCACAGTCAACTTCAGCAGTGCTAATCCCTGGAGGGGGGAGGGATAGGGTACATGGGTTCAGTGGCATGAGGAGTGGATGTGCAGACAATCCCGTTCCAGCAAGAGGCACCACATATTGAGCTATGGGGATTGGTTATGAGTTTGTTGTGATTTATGTACTGTGTCTATCATGTTTGTGTACATGTGGACTGCATCTACCAAGTGATGTCAGTATCAGAGCACCAGGATAGCACTTACTAGTCACCTGGAGTTCCACTTAGGTTGTGATTTTGCTTCTAGTTTATTTGTAGGTAAATTACCTGTCCTGCAATCTGTTCAAACAATGCACGGAACTGTTTCTCTTCTTCAGTTTCTTCTGGTGTTGGTGTTGGTTTAGGAAGCTGAAATGACCCAAAAATAATTAACGGAGAGAGAAGAAACCCAACACTGTAAGATTTGTATGTCCAGACTGAGTTGTGATTGTTTGACAGCCATTCTTTCTCATTGGTATTTTTATAAACATAAGCCTCTTTCAAATCTTACTGGGTATGATGAAATACACTGGAAAGGGATGGCAGGGGCAGGCCACATCCTACACACATTAAATGTAATATCAGAGCAGAGGCTGTCTTTGACCAACAACCATAAAAAAACTGGGGTCTAAGTGCATGCCTACATGCCTAAATTTGAACATATGTAGCCTTCATTCTCACCTTCCATAATAGGCTTTCCAACCTCCAGGTAGGGCCTGGAGATATCCCAGAATTACAACTCATCTCCAGATTACACAGATTGTTTCTGCTGGAAGAAATGGCTGCTTTGGAGGGTGGATTCTAGGGCATTATACCAAGCCCCTTTAACTCCATGGCCTCCACCTTCAAAATCTCCATAATGTTATAATGAGATAAAAGTACACCATTACCCTTTTTTAAAAGAACATGGAGAAGACCTGGGGCAAGGCATGGCTGCTGCCAGGGGACTGGGGCAAGGAAACTGTGGGGAAACGTGCCATGTGGAAGCCCCCTTGATACTGTACTGTACCGTATTGGTAGCTGCAGCAGCATTTGGGAACCACACAAGCCTATTCCCGTGTGGAAAACATCATAGTCTTATTTAATCTTAGTGAAATATATTAGATGATTATGCTAATTTGTCCACTCATAACTTAACTTTGGCAACATACCTCTGGTAAATCGATGTCAACATTTCCATCCATTTCTCTATGAGAAACAGAATAAAAGCAAAGCAAAAAAAAAAAAAGTATCCTGGTGAGACGAATACCTTTAGAATCTTGTAAGACAAATCAGATACACAAAACAGAATCCAGACCTAGTTAAGTGTGCCCAATTTTTAGATTACACAAGGCGTGGTTACAGCTTCATGGAACCCTGCTACAACATAGGAAATAATGTATCAATTAAGTGGGAACACTTAAGAAAAGCCATGGTAAAGTTCAGATGGTAGAGGAGAGTGGTGACGTTAACCTGGTTATTCTTATAAAATTTCTAAACTCTCACGTCGTTTCCATGTTCTTACATTACTAGGGAAGTGGAGAATGGAAGAACAATGTTGAGCCTAAGTCATATTGAACTAATTGGGGCTGAAGAGAGTAATCATGGCCTGAAGTTAATAGTAGGTAAGTAGACCCAACTCTGTCTGGAAGGAGCTCAGCTTCAATTCTATACCCATTCACAAAGTTAAATGTCACTGAAAACAATCTGAATTAAGTAAATGAATTTGGGCAGAAAACTTGTTTTAGTAATCAAACTACTCATTTGGGGAGAAATGCTGAGTCAAAAGTTGGAAGCGGGTTCTACCAAAAACATGTCCAATTGTTCTTAACAGTGCATAATTGCTGTATGAGCCTAGTGATTTTAAAAAACAATGAAATGTTAATACAGATGATTTTTTCCTCCTTGAGCTGTATCATACATACAGATTACAGATTTAGGTTGTGGTTGTAGAACAGGATACCTTTAGACTTAACAAGCAAACCTGTGGTCATCAAGTATTTGAACAGAAGGGCATTTTAAATAGGCAAGTAGAAGACTGGAGCTCAAATCCTTGTGATAGAACAAGAACACAGAAGCAAACAGCAGATTTTGCCTCTTATTGGCACGACTCAGTCCAAGCTCACTTCATGGCATGCCTATTGATATTATGTGGTTGATCCCATCATTCTTCTATCAGTCTACAACTTCCATCCTCTGGGAGAAATTACATGCTTATGTACAATATTAATGGTGGGTACCATTAGAGATGTTCATAGCCATGCAATCCACTCATGTCATGTGGGTGGAAGCTCTGCAGATGATAATGGGAGCTATGTGCCAGAAGCCCTAGGACAGTAGTAACTGTGATCACTCCAGGAGTGATAACAGGCTTCAGTCTTTCATAATGTTCATCTCTCCCAGAAGGCAAACAAAAAGAGGGCACAGGAAGAGAAGTAAACTGGAATGTATCAGTGAGAGGAAGAACATTCTTCTCACATGCTTTAATCTCAGTCTCTCTTTCCGTCCAAGCTGTTAAAGAAGTTCAAAAGGGAAGAGGAAAGACAATGGAAGGTAATAAACCAGAAAGCACTTGTCAAAGGGCCTCAATTCAGCTATGAGGCTCCAGAGGCTAACTTCTACCACAGATATTTAGTGAAAGATGGTTACACATGCATACTTGTATTTTGAAAATGTCCCTCCAGTCCAGATATTCCACATGGTAATACTTACTTAGTAACAGCTTTCTTCTCAGAAAATATTCTCAGGCAGAAATCAGCCTCCTGATGTGGTTCAAATGTAGTTGGAATGACAATGTAATCCCCAGGTGGCAGCTTGAATCGGTCAGAGACTTCCCGTAAGTTTATATAAGTTTTGCTCCTGGCTTTGGATGAGTGGTAGCGGAAAAAATCTTTTGTCAGGTGTTCATCATTACTAGGGCTCTGTAACAGGATTTTAAATGAGCCCATTCATCATTTGTTAGAGACTCAAATTCTATGCAATCCTGATTCACTTCTCATTTCAACCATTACCACTGTTTGCCAATTTCCATACATTTAACTAGTGCTTTTTTGCGCAAAAAAATTACTGGTACTCATATATAAGTCTACACCCCTCAGGACTTAACCCCCCAAAGATGCTGATACTCAGTACCAATGAGTACCATGACAAAAAAGCCTTGTGTGTACCTTGTGTAGCAAAATGAATACCAGACACAAAGGCCCTTCTGGCTCCTGCCTTTTTCCTCGCTGTCTCTGCATTTCTCCATCACCTCTTTAATGTTGTTCTGCATTTCCTCCTGCTTTTATCTCTACTGTCCTCCAGTTTTCTTTTTTCTTCTGCATATATTTTTGGGTATTCAACTGTCAGCTCGCTTTCCCTATGCCGTGACCCCAGGTTTCCCAAAAGTCTTTTTGCTGCAGACTTAAAAATTGTTCTGCTTCTGAGTTGGATGTAATGCTGAAGAAGACATATTGCCTCAGACTTTGCAACACCACCCATGTCTCTGCCCCTGTCTCCGCCCCTCCTTTCTTTTGTCATGACTCTCCCAGGTTTGATGTTTTCTTTCCTCCCACTCTGCACTTTCCTCCTCTCCACTTCCACATTTCCCCTCCTGTATGGCGAGGTTACCCCATCATTGGAGTTATTTTTAAATAACCCATTGAGGTCAAATGACAATGTAAATGGATCGCTAATCTTGATGTGTGTTTGCCCCTCCTCGAGGAGGGGAAGGGCTCGGATCTCACTTTGCACAGGTTGCCTGGCAACAGGGAAGGGATACCAATATTTACAAGATCTTTGAATTACCCGCACACCCTCCGCCTGGCATCCATGGCTACTGTTGGTTCACTGGGGTCCATGGAAGTTAAAAGATGTTTATGAGTTGAGCCTTTGCTCTCACCTTGCTAGCACACATCCAATGGGAATTTCAGCCTGTGTCATTTATTACTTAAGATGCTGAGTCAGCCCCGTAATTTTCTAGGGGGGGTGCCAATTTTATACATTCTTGCTTGAGCATATGCTTCCCTGACCAAAGCGGGAATGACTTCTAACAGAAACGTATCTGGATCGGGTTACAACCCTATGCAAGCTTCCATAGGGATGCAGCCAATGTTTCATAAAGTAGGGGTAGTTGATCAGTTAACAAGGCTAGGAGAAGACTGCAGCGCTGCAGTCCTAAACAACTCTTACTCATGAGGAGGCCAATTTAAACAAAGTGGACATTCCTACTGATAATCAGGTTACAAAAGGCATTCCTTTAGCCACCCACTTTGATATTTCTCTCCCTTTAATTCCTGAGGAAACACTTCTTTGTTTCTAGAGCAACGCTAAGAGGTCCTGGCGGACAACAGAAGGCAGAGGTTGTGAATGCTGTCAAAAACATGAGAGAGGGGAAGAGTTTACATTTCCCTTCATCTACAATTAAGATGCTGAGTTAAAAAACCCTTTTGTCCACACCCCCATTTATAGAACTATTTTAAAATTTGCATTCAGAACAGCAGGACCACACGAAAACATCGGGGGTATTGGTGAGATCACCAAGTAATCCAGAGAGTGTAACCTCCATCATAATCAGACGCATGGCCCAGCTACATGGCCCAGTACTCAAACATCTTTGTCAGACAATGGCACAAACTTTGAAAGTTGGCAGCAATTTCAGAGGCATGGCTAAATGAAGTTTTTTTTCAAATGGAATGCAGAAAGCATAATCCGCATAGTCTTAGGCACCCAGGAGAAAGAGACAGAGCAAAAATAATAGTGCAGAATGCAAGAACATCATCTGAAGTAATGGCAAAACAACTCAAGATCTGGTAGTCAGGAGTAAAGAGTGCATGCAGAAAGGGTCAAAGTCCAAAGGTATATAAAGAAAGATTCAATACCTATAGTGCATCTGTTTTCGGTTGGTCTTTTTTTTTTTTTTACTTAAGCATTGTTGTTGATATTCTTTTTGGTGCTCTTGAAGTAGGGTCCTTTGTGGATAATGTAGTGGTGAAAATGATATGAACCTGAAAAGTGTTAATACCAGCACTTACCCAGTCACTTTCTTCTAAATGACCATTAGAGAAGACATGCCATTGTTTGAAAACTGAATTGATCCAATTATATTCACCTGTGGCCATTTGGCAGTTTGTTTCAGATAGATAGATAGATAGATAGATAGATAGATAGATAGATAGATAGATAGATAGATAGACAGACAGACAGACAGACAGACAGACAGACAGACAGACAGACAGAGATATTGTTTCTTTCTATAATATATATATATCTTCACTATATTGTTGTTAATTCTTATGATCAATGAAAGCCTTTGATATAACTATCTAGAGAATCCTCATTTTTCTTGATTGTCTGTCTGTTTTTTCCCTTTCTCCTTCTACTTTTCATCACCCACATTGCCCTGAACTGGATAGCCCATGTTGGTCCGATCCCATTAGATCTCAGAAGCTATGCAGGATCGGCCATGGCTAGTGTTAGGCTGACTAAGTCAGGAGCTCCTGCAGCTGTCATTTATTTTAAAAATGCACTGAAAATTTGGTCACAGATTTTGCAGTGCTGGATCTGATTTGGAGACTGCACTTAGTCCCTGGTTCAACTCTCCCCTTACCGTACACTCACAGGATTGCCAAGTAAGCCATTGACATCTAAGCGTCCCGCAGTATGAGAGCAATAATGCTGACCTACATTAAAGGTTGTTCTAAGGAGCATTAAGATAATGTATGTGATGTACACTGAACACTCAGGGTAAGTGCATTGCTGAGTACATTGCTCAGCCCTATTGAGAATCACAGTGACAGGAACGGCACCGCTAGTCTCAAGGCCAGAACTGATCTCAAAGTAATATGGTGCCACCGATGTCCCAGACATTTAAAGATTTAAATGTTTTCCTTGTGTCAGCCTGAAAAGCAGCTAGAGATAGGAACCACAGCCTGATCAGTGTAGAAGTTGACTACCATTCCTCAGGGACTGCCTTTTTAAGCAGGATCTTGGTTCAGCAAGCTCAGGGACAGAGTCAGTGTTTGAAATAATAAAGTATCCAGGAGCAAGTAGCTGATGATGAGGTGAGCCACGTGGTAACAATGAAGGAAGGGCAATGTGCCCAGCAGGACTGTTGTCAGCATACTTCGAGATGCAGCAGCTGCTGGCCAGGGACCAGTATGGGTGGTGCACAGTGGTGGCATTCCTGGTGGCAATAACAACAGTACTCCCAACTGGCCAGTGCTGTTGAGGAAGGGATGTGCAGGCAACTAAGCATGGACATTAATAGTGTGTGCAAGCTGGAGAAGGACGTACAAACAGATATGTGCATGCAGGTGTGGGGGTGGAAAGTGTTGGAATAAGCAAGGTCTATTGTGCATAGATAGAGAAGAGGACAAGAATATCATGCAGGGGACATGCTGTTAGCATGCTGAGATTAGGGACTTCCTGCTATTTTCAAATAGTTTCCTTCCTGTCTCCTATTTGGCTCAATTAAATCTCCTTCCTGCTCCTGCTGAGAACTGTTAGTCTGATTAGTTCCTCGTAGCCAATTAGACAGTTAAGATTTCTCTTTCTAGCTTCTCTTTCTTACAAAGTTTGTTCTCTTCTTAATAAACTGATTTAATTCTTTAAACAGCTTGTGCTCCCTTTTACTGCATATCTACACTCAGCCAATGGATAGGAGGGCATGAGTGGAGCCCCGTTGGTGGGCAGATGGGGGCTCTGGGCTCTGTCTTCCCAGGGCCTCCCAAAACCTGGAACCAGCCCTGGTGCCCAGTAGCTATTACCAGTCCAGCATTATTCCCTTTGAAGAGCCTAGCACAGCTTTGCCAGGGCTAATACTCAGAGAATGGTGGAGCGAAATACCTCGTAGATAGCATATCCAATTGTTAACATTTCAGCTCCCAGTTTCTTGAGTTTACGGCGGTCTTTTTGCATCAGAGCTGCTATAAATGTGCATCCATCTTGATCATCATCCTTTTCTGTCAGCTGGAGCTTGATCTGAGGATTTGTCCAAAAGGTTTCTGAAAAGCAGACAGCAGAAAATAAGGAAGTCGTGCCTCCTATACACTGGACTACTTTCATGAAAGGATTCACACCACCACAGTATCTTTCCAGTGCTAGCTGGAAACTCCCGTATTCCCTCAGACTCTTACATTCTCTGGGGTCAGTTGAATGAGGACATTCTGAGACTTCATCTACGCATTACAAAGTCTTTGCTGGGGCATGACACAAGGATCCACACGAGTGATGAGAGTTTTATGCTTCCAGACGCACACTGTCTCTTTTCTATTTGCGACCACAGCACACAGGAGAAGCGGCTTTAGCCCCCACTCCCACCCCCAGTACTTGTGCATCCCCAGACTGCCCCATGGAACTGCTATTGGCTCTGTTGTAAAAGTCACTTTACTTACATGGCTACACATAAGTTTCACAAGCCTCCTATTGCACGTGTGATACAAAGTCCTGGTGTTGTTCCCCAGCAAACATGAGGACTTTGTAGCGTGCAGATGGACCCTAATCACTATGAAGTTAGTCCCTGAAGGGAATTCCATGGGACTTAATATCCATGAAGTTCTGTTTGGACTTCATTAACAAATCTCATACTTTCATTTGATTGATGTGAACCTAGTTGTGATTGTGTACTCCCTCCTTTCTCCCCTCATGTGGCACCCTCAGACTGAAGGCAAGAGGTCTTCAATTAATTGTGACTTCAAAACACAGGCATTTCTGGTGTTGTTCTTGTCAGTAACTGGGAATCTTAAGTAGGAAACAAACAGTAAACACACTGAGAAATACTTATGTAGTGTGAATTGAGGCTGGTTATCTCAGTATACTTACAGTAATAATTATATATGGAAGTTTTTGGCACAAAATAGAAATGGGATAGCAGAACCATCCTTAGGATTTGATTTCCATTTGAGGACATAAGGATTTGCCTTACCGAATACATGTCTTGCATATGTGAACAGATCTGACAGTCTGCAGTATCACAGCCCTAGGGACAATTGCAGCATTTGATCCAGGTAATAATGGATTCAGCTGGCCACAACTTCTGCAGTCGCCCTTATGATTTTTCCAGCTGCTGTGATCATGGCAGTTACTGGCCAAATGTGTGATACTTTCACTTAGCTTTGCATGAGTGTGTACCAGAGGAAATCCTGGACTGCTCAGAGCAATCAATGTAGTGTAAGAGCTGGCCCTAAATGAGAGGTCATCCCAGCCCCAAGAAATGGGCATAAATTTTAGGCTATATAAGCTTCTTCCAGTGCCATTCTAAGCAGAGCTATACCTTCTAAGCCCACTGAGTTGGGCTTGATGACACTGTCGCTGTGCTAAGCTAGCTGAGTGATGGGGCAAGAGTGAAGACGTACAGGTATCGCTTGTTCCCCAAGAGTACAAAAATACAATAAAAGACATGTGCACACCTATAAAGTTTCTGCACCCTCCAGCAGTGGCACCCCTGACCCAGCTGCCTTGATGCACTGTCACTTCCCATTTATGGGTAGCATTGTCCTCCAGGGCATCAGGTGTGAGGTTGCAGATCTCAACTTTGTCAAAGTGGGATAGGAACTCCTCAAACTTCATCCTGTGTAAGATGGAAAGAGTAATCACGTTAGGGACTTTTGATCCTTAAGCAAATATTCTAAGCTCACAATCATAGTAACTGGTCTGAATCCTCAATTTTGAGATCAATTGCAACACAGTAGAGAATGGGCTGTGACCCATGAAATTCCCACTTGAAATCTTGCCTCCACCAAGACCTCATTAGGAAGCCTTTAGGAAAGCCCCTCTCACTGGTATCAGCTCCCTATAACATGGGGATAATAACAACATTTCATGGGGAGGGAAGGTGGCATGGTATAGCCTAATCTTTCAGATGCTGGAAGCGAAGCAGGGTCAGTGCTCAGAAGGGAGACCTCCAAGGAAGACTCTACAGAGGAAGGCAATGGCAAATCACCTCTGCTTCTCACTTGCCTTGAAAGCCCTTTGCTGTGGTCACAGTAAGTCAGTGGAGACCCGCCCACCAACCCACAGAGCATGGCTATTGTGAAGCTTATATCAAGATAATTTGTATGGAGCACTTTCTATTCTGAAGTTGCTATATAAATTGTAATTACAATGTTATTAGTGTAGTGTCCAGATCACTGCAGTGGTGAAATTCACTATCATTTTAGCTTAGGACTCAGCAGCTAAAATGGAAGCAATTTACAGCATAGTATAATCTATAGGTACCTCAATGAGAATGACTCAAAGTGTGTTTTCCCCTTCCAGGATTATTTATCTGAAATCAAATCCATCATTTGGTTCTTGCTAGTTATTAGGATGAATTAGAACCATTACTCAACACTGTTAGAAAATTGATTAATGTGAGTAACTCATAATATACTCAGCTTATCATCCTTCAGTTCATCCAGTATAGATAGCTAAATCGTTCTAAAAGAGTACACTCTGTATTTGTGGGAATTATCTCAAGACGCAGGGTCTCCATTTTCTGAATTAAAATTGGAATGTTTTCACAATCACTAACACTTTTGCATCAACAATTTTCTTTAAAATAACTCTGAAAGGATTTAAAACACACTCTTTCATTATGTTCTTTCACTAAAGCAAGTGAAATGGCTTAGCAAGTTGCACCAAGTGTTCTCAACAAGGTTTCTTTATAAGACACAAATCCCTGTCAAGCCTGCATCTACACAGCTGATGGGAGAGCACATCCCTACCATGGCAGGAGCAACAAACAACTTGGGAATGGGCATGAATAACATCCACATGTCCCACTCCTGTGCCACTTGCTGCTGTCACTACTTTCCCCACCCCATCACATCTGTAAAAAAGAGCAGCTGCAATAGCAATCATGTTAGACTCACCCCCAGCCCTGAACCCACCTTTCCCTATTGAGCTTAAAAGGAGAAGGGGGAATAGCATGTGGCAGGGAGTTGCTCCACACTATTTTGAACACAGATCTTAGCTCCGCCTCCTTCACCATGATGGTAACTGGTACAGCATTCAATTGGACTTCACCCACCCCACCCCTTAGTTTTAATTTGAACCAGATAAAAGGAAAGTTGTTGTTGTTTTTATCCTGTTTATGTTTTTATCCTGTTTAAAGGGGAAAGCCCCATGAAGCCCATGAGCTGTGTTCAGAATGAGCACAATGCGATTTGGACATTCCCACTAAAGTGAATAACCTACAGTGGCCAAAATGTATATTTAATTTTAAAATGCTCTCTTATGGTTCCAATGTCACATTATCAACATAAAGTAGTGGTGAAGAACTCTGTAAAAACCTCTGATGCCAGTGGGGCCTCAGTAACTTCCCCCTTTCCCCATTGGTTAAAGGTGTGAAACAAGAGAAATAAACTCTGTACACATAAGCCCTGTACACACAATGTATCAGAATACAGGCTTCAGAGTCAAGCAGGACTAAGGGCACTGCCCCCATGTCTCTCCTACACAACTCTACCTGAACACAAACACAGCATTGTATGTGTGTGATCCCCTGTCCTCAAGGCTGGAAAAGTTGGAAAAGCAGTATTTCTGATCATGGTGATGGTGATGCCTCTGTGCTAACATCTAGTATGTTCAGAGAATGTTATGCCCACATGTGGCAAATGTACATAGGTGGGGGAAAGGAGAGCCAGCATACTCAGATGCAAGGGCGGTTCATTTGATGTTGCTCTCCCTGCCATTGTGTTGAATATGAAGCCCACTGGGGGCATGGGAGGTGATTTCCCCCAGGCCCTCCCAAACCTACAGCTGGCTCTTCTTAACATATTCACTGTTAACTTGACATCTGTCAGCAGATACCAAGCGTTCCGTTCAACAAATCTGATAATTTCAAAATAAAATGAAAATATTCCTCAAAGAAAGAGAATATTGGCAGGGCAATCCTAAACAGAGTTATACCCTTCCATGTACATTGACTTCAGTGGATATAGGAGTGTGTTAACTGCATTTAAGATTGCACTGTAAGTGTGTTAAAAATGATCCACTATAGAGAATATAAAATTAAGTATGTAAATCTTCTGATTGTATTATGCCTGCCTTCTGCTTCAGCTAAAACAATAATCAGCTAATCATTAACTCGGGTTTGTTCTCACTAATGCATGTTAAGACTTTAATCAGTATGTTCATTTACCAGAATTCTCCATCATCTAGCACTGTCTGATGTAAACGCTTTTGCTCAGATGGGCTGATGGAACGCCATTCAGGGGAACTTGGAAGAGAAGGAGGCAATCCTCATTAATGTTTTTAGAACTTCATTTTGAAAACAGATTCCAGCATCTCACATTAGAGTCTGCCACTACATTTTTCATAGATCAATCTCACTGGCAAACTTTCACAAGAGTAGCAAGACTAATAGTAGACTTAAGCACTTGCATTTTGGCAAAATTGAAAAGATATAAAATCAATTAATGATTGTACTTAAGAGCTTTGGACAGATAAATCCTCTATCAAGCTAAACTTGAGCAATGCTATTTGGGGTACTTTTAAAAAATCACTACTGCTTGTAAAAACCAACAGGTCATGTAAAAATCATACAGTTCTCTTACTAATCTGTTTAGTTCAAATTTGTAAACTATTGATGCAAATTAGCCATAGGCCTATAAGAAATATAATTGCTGGTAGGCTTAAAATACTGCATTCATTTACAATTTACTTATCCTGTATTGCATTGATGGTACTTTCTATATATAACACAAGAAAAACTATTTCCGGTTGTATTGCCTTCTGTACTTAAAAAGAAAAGCTCTCAAAGTTCTCTGATTAGACTCTTACACAAATCTTCATAAATGTATTTACTCTTGCCTCCTGCAGCAGCCCAAAATGCACCTTGAAATCCTGCTGCAGGGGGACAATGTATCTCATTTCCCTGGTTTCCGTTTCAAAAATCTGTATAACGTTTCAATTTCCCCCACAATCATTCTTTTAAAAAATGCCCCTTCATTTCAGATAGTGAACTAGCTATAAGTTTGGATATTTCCCCAGCTTTCTCACCCATCGTGGATATTTTATCACAGTGCCAACATTTAATAGTTATAACTTGTGTTTTTTAGTGTATGTGCATTCTTGGAACATAAGATACTGACTTGTCACTCCATGCACCGTTCCATTCTACTTGACCCCATGGATTTCTAACTCGAATGAGCTTAATTGTACGGCCTTGATAGTTTACCTACACACAGAAGCAAGCAAGAAAAAAAGGAATCAAATTTACATATAAGAAACTGTTTCTTTATTTTAAGCAGGTCTCTAAGCTTTGTGACTGAACATCCTGGCTACTGAATCTCATTTGGATACCACAAGATGAGCTCCCCAATAAACACACTCTGGGTTGCCTACTTTTTGTATCACTGGCCTGACTGTAACCATGGAGGGGGGGATAAGCAAGCTTGACACTCCACAGCACGCTTTGCTTTTCCCTTCTCTTCTGCCAATCTTTACTTTAACAATGGAAATCATAGTTTTAAAAAAGGCCTCTTACCTCATTAAGACCAGTTACTGAATATGCATGGCCCTTTATAAGACCATACGGGGTTCGAGCTTCTGACTCAGCTGCACTGCGGGTCTAAAACATGGAAATACATGATTTTAGATTTGTGCCTTATTGAAATGATATTATACATAATAGGTTGGATTCTGTGACTACATATCCAGAAGGAGATTACAGTGGCAGATCTTTTGTGCCCACTGTCATGCCACAGAAACCCTCTACAACCCCTAAAAAGCATTACCCCTTCCTTTTGCTCTGCAGTGGTTTGAGAGCCAACATGGTATAGTGCAGGGGTGGCCAAACTGTGGCTCTTTCACACATATTATGCAGCTCTTGATAGGGCAGGCTAAGGAAGCGAATGTGAGGCATGCTTCCCTGATCAGTCTTTACTTCCCCAGCCAGTGTTTCCCTCCCTGAGTAGGCATGAGGTGGGGGGAAGCAGAGAAAGAAAGCAACTTTAACTTTAAATGCTTTCTCAAAGCTCCCCCCCCCCTCACCGGCCTGGAGAAGGCATTTGTCTCTTTAAATCCCTTCTCCAAGCCAGCCAGCAAGCGTGGGGGGGCTTGGAGGACATGTTTAAATTTAGTTTTCTTTCTACATCTCCCTCCCTCTCTCCCTCCCCCCATGTATTTGCTTGCTTGTTATTCTTTCCGCCTTTCTTTCTGTCTTTCTCCTCTCCCTCCCCATCTAAAGTTAAATGTGTTCTCCAAGCACCACCATATCAGCAGACTGGCTTGGAGAAGGCATTTGTCTCTTTAATTTAATATGCAAATTGTATATTTTTCAATAAAAATGTGTATATTCATGTTTTGTGGCTCTCAAACATCTGACTTTTTCCTCTGTGGCTCTTACGTTAAACAAGTTTGGCCACCCCTACTGTAGTGGTTATGAGCAACAGGATCTAATCTGGAGAATCAGGTTTGATTCCCCACTCCTCCACATAAGGCCCGAGGTCCAGTCACAGTTCTTTTAGAACTCTCTCAGCCCCACCTACCTCACAAGGTACCTATTGTGGGGAGAGGAAGGGAAGGCGATTGTAAACCCTTTTAAGGCACCTTAGGGTAGAGAAAATCAGGGTATGAAAACCAACTTTTCTTCTTCCTTTAGCTAGCCTTCCCTTGGTGGAATGGAGTGGGGAGGGTTTTCCCCAGTTCCCATTCCTCAGTGCAATTTGTTCCCCATGCTAGATGGTTTTTTTTATCCACAGGGATCCCTGGTCCCCAGAATGGTTGAAGGGGTGTGTGCAGAGAGCAGCTGTGAGAAGGGAAGTTTAGTGAAAGAGCCACAACCTAGTGTGCCTTCCACTTGTGTAAGCATAGGATCCAGGAATGGCCAACAGCATTAGAAACAGGTTAGAAATGTGAAACCTAAAACCTCATTGAGTTAACATATAGAATGCAATGAGTGGGAACCCACAAGGACTTGTGGGAGGCATCTCATTCTCCCTGCCACAATTTCCTCTTTCCCTTTCCTGAAAGCCCCCATAGCCTCTCCCCCCTTTCCTGCTTCCTGTCCTTCTAGGTCTCCTGAGATCACAACAGATCTCCCAATCGCAATGCTTAGTTCCCTCTAAGGGTAGCCAGATCCAGGTTTGGAGGTAGAGGTGGAGCCTTAGGAAGGTGGGGTTAGGGGAGGAAAGTGACCTCAGCAGGGTTTAATGCCATAAAACCCACCATCTAAAGCAGCCATTTTCTCCAGGGGAACTGATCTGTCATCTGGAGAGCAGTTATAATTTTGTAATTCCCAGGAGAAAATGGCTGCCTTGGACAGTGGAGACTATGGCATTATACCCTTCTGGTCCCCCCCTCCTCCAGCCTCACCCTCCTCAGGCCCCACCCCCAAATCTCCAGGAATTTCCTAACCTGGAGTTGGCAACTATCTCCTTCCCACCCAACAGGCAACCTACCTTTATCTGCCCTTCTGTCTTAAACTTCCTCACACTGTCAGCCTCTACTTGGAAAACTGTGGCTCAGTTGTGCAATGCCACAGTTCCCTGTCCCATTTTCTCCTTCTCAGCCATTCTGTCTCCCATCTTCAACTATATTATTTTTATTTCATTTATACCCCACTTTCTCCACAGTGGGGACCAAAGCAGCATACATTATTCTACTCTGCTCCACACAACAACCCTGTGAGGTAGATTATGCTGAAAGTACGTGACTGATCGAAAATCACACAGTGAGCTTCTGCACGTTGCTAATAGTAAACAGATGATATTCAAATATTTCTTCATTCCTTGGCAACAAAAAGCATTACATTTTTTTTTTTTTTAAATCTTGCATCATTTTTAGAAGATTTGGGGGCTTTGATCAAATTCCTGGAGAGGTGCCCTGATGTGGCATAATGCTGAAGCAGGGGTGTGTATGTTAGAGAGAGAGAGAAATCCTGCTCTAAATCCTAAACTCAAAAGCTTATCAGGAACTAATCAGTTTACAATTTAACCAGCCTCTCCAGATTTCTATGATGCCCAAATCAGTAGGATACAAATGTGGGGCGATTACTAGGGGTAGCTTTAAATACTGATGGTAATGCCAAGGTGACTTTAGAAATTGCAATGGGCTCTTGCAGAGGAAGCAGCTGTTTAGCTATAAAAGCCCTGACAGGATTTGAATTTCAATCACATGCAGAGTTACTTCAGCCTACGCTCCTTGACGGGGTCACATGTCTCAGTTTTGCTACCCTTTCAGATACAAGATGCCCTAAGCAGCTATAATCTTCTATACCCTTACAACAAAGTAAATGTGTACTTTAGCTACTGTAGCAATCTGGAACCTGACAAATAGATATAAAATTCTTAGAACAGTTCTGTGGATGGCACCATTAGGAGAAATGTTGGTAGGAAATAAGTGTTGTTATATACGAATAAAGTAGATAACCTCCTTAGTTCCACAAATGGCCCTTTAAAATTTGAAGTGGACAACCTATGATTGCCTCTGGACACACATGTACCTATTGGTGACTCCAGTCCCAGCCAAGTGGAAGCACCAGAGACAACAGCTGTATAAAATAGCCCTCATACATGAGCTGGATTGAATGAAGGTGAACCAGTCCCCTATCCTTAGAGAGGAGTGAAGATGCTCATCTTGACCTCCATATATCCATGTTGCTTCCATATATCATTGTGGGTGCTCAGTGTTTGGGTCAGGCATACGTGTGTGTTACTGATTCCCAAATTTTATCCAAGAAATCAGTTTTACAATTGGTACACGATACATGCATCCAGTTTGAACTTTAAGTTCCCACAAGGATGTTGAGAAGTGGGACAGGTGCACCAGGTTGGGAGGACTGGTCAGACATGACTGCACTTCCCACCGAATGCAGAGGAATGTGTTGCCTTCCTTTGTATCCCAGCATCAATCAGTATACACAATGAGCATACCATCTCCCTCCAATCTTGTATTTTTTGAGGACGCTATGGGGTTTGGTAATTTAGGAGACCTGTGCACTGCAATACCTCTTGGCTGCATTTCTGCACACAAAACCAAAGCAAAACTCAAGCTTTTACTTACCTCAATAGAACAGGCCACCATTGAACCCCTTTTAAGGGCTTTTTCTAAGATTTCAGGGAAGTTTTCTGGTGCCTTTTTAACTTCGTACATTTCTCCAACTCCTCCTGTAAAATCTTCCATGGCTTCTATTGTACTTCCACCTTTCAGGGCTTCATAACTTCCATTCAACCTGATTAACATTGACGAAAACTCACACCATAAAACAAGATTCTTTGGCTAAGGGCTCATTTGCAGAATATGGACAGTAGTAGTGGTAGAAGCTACCCACCCGCCTACTACTAGTGCTAGAAGGTACCCACCTACTGACCCACCTCCTGAGAAATTCTATGACTGCTTCCCTTGACTTTATTCCTTCTCCAATACTGGATCCTCCAAATATGCTTTCAAATCCTACTTTAGGCTAAACTCTGTGACAAAGGCACAGTAGAAGACTGTTACTCCCACCTTTTGGAAACTTGCTACGCTTAGTTAATAAACGTCAGACCAAGCAAGAATTGGCCAGTGCACACTACCCTCAATATAAAGGTCATCCATTGCCTCAGGTATGTGGTAGGAGTTACCGGCATTTTTCCATATTCTTCAGTCTACCATACTTTACCTTTTTTGTATTTATCCATACCAATTTTTAACCAAAAAACTTTGACCATCCAGGATCTATTTTAGCCTCATTATGTTTTTCCCACTTAAGGCATCTCTTGATGTTCCATTACCCCTCTTCACTAATACCTGATCTCCTCCTATAAGCCTTTGGGTGTGGAATTGTGTCACTACTATGTTCTAACCAGGGCTTGGAGCCCTGTTGGTGATAAACGAGAATGTATTTATTTATTATGAGATTTATACCCCGCTCTCCCCGCGAAGTGGGCTCAGGGTAGCTTCCAATCAACATAAAATACATAAGTAAAACATAATTAAAATACAGCAATTAAGCAATATATTATAAATACCAAATATAAAATACGAATTACAAATACAAAATGCAAGAAACTGGCAACGGTTAAAACCATTAAAACCAATGTTTCAGTAGTATCTGGGGAAGCTTATCAACTCAGATGGCCGCTGCTCGGTAATGATCACTAGATGTTCAAGGTCTGTGGCCACTTATCGGCATTGAGGCAGCTTATCGGCATTCAGGCAGCTAGATGTTACAGGCTGGGCACTCCAGTGGCGGCAGCCCCTAATTGAAGGCCTGGTGGAAGAGCTCCATCTTACAGGCCCTGCGGAACTGAGAAAGGTCCCGCAGGGCCCTGATCTCCTCCAGGAGCTTGTTCCACCAGGTAGGGGCTGCCACTGAAAATGCTCCAGCTCTAGTGGCAGCTAGCCTGGCCTCCCTTGGGCCAGGGAGGGTCAAACAATTTTGCGACCCAGACCGTAGTGCTCTCTGGGGTATGTATGGGGAAAGGCGGTCCAGTAGATATGTTGGACCATGACCATATAGGGCTTTAAAGGTAAGAACCAGCACTTTGAAGCGGACTCAGTATGCTATTGGCAGCCAGTGCAGCGACCTCAGCACAGGCCAGATGTGCTCCCATCTGGGGAGGCCCATCAGCAGCCTGGCTGTGGCATTCTGCACCAGCTGCAGCTTCCGGATCCACGGCAGAGGCAGCCCCATGTAGAGAGCATTACAGTAGTCTAGTCTCGAGGTGACCATCGCATGGATCATTGTAGCCAGGTCAGCACGGTTGAGGAAGGGAACCAACTGCCTAACCAGCCTAAGATGATAAAAGGCCAACTTGGCAGTGGCTGCTACCTGGGCCTCCATGGTAAGGGAGGAATCCAGGAGGACTCCCAAGCTCTGAACCTCCAACACCAGGACCAAAGAGGCCCCGCCGAAGGCCAGGAGCGGGATCCCCAACCCTGACCCACCCCGATCCAGGCACAGGACCTCCGTCTTTGCTGGATTCAGCTTCAGCCAACTCAGTCTGAGCCACCCAGCCACAGCCTGCAATGCCCGGTCAAGGCCTTCTGGTCCAGAGTCCAACTGGCCGCCCAACATCAGATAGAGCTGGGTGTCATCAGCATACTGGTGACACCCCAGCCCATACCTCCGGGCAATCTGGGCAAGGGGGTGCATATAGATGTTAAATAACATCGGGGACAGTACAGCCCCCTGAGGCACACCACACTCAAGTGGGTACCTCCTGGACTGCTGATCCCCTAGCGCCACCCTTTGTCCCCGACCTCGAAGAAAGGAGGCAAGCCCCAAATTTCCACGTCGGTGAGGCGGTGGCCTAGCAGCTGGTGGTCGACCGTGTCAAATGCGGCCGACAGATCTAACAACAGCAAAACCGCCAATCTGCCTCAATCCAGATGCCTCCGGAGGTTGTCAGTCAGAGTGACAAGCGCCGTCTCCGTCCCATGACCTGGACGAAAGCTGGACTGGAAGGGATCTAACATGGAAGCGTCATCCAGAAAACCCTGTAGCTGTATCGCCACTGCCCTCTCAATTAATTTGTCCAAATAGGGCAAAGTAGAGACTGGCCTATAGTTGGCCAATTTGGCCGGGTCTAAAGATGGTTTTTTGAGGAGAGGGAGGACCAACGCTTCCTTGAGTGCCCCAGGGAACTGTCCCTCAATGAGGGACTTGTTGATAATCTCCCTTAGGGCTCCTAGGAACCCCTCATGGCCAGATCTAATAAGCCAGGAAGGGCACGGGTCAAGGCTGCAAGAGGTTGGGTGCACAGCTGCAAGTAAACTGTCAGCTTCCTCCAGGCTGAGGTGAGGGCTGAAGTGATCCAGAATCAAAGTCAAAGATGTGCAATGGGCCTCAAGCTCACTCACTGTTTCAACTGTGGCGGGGAGGTTGCGGCGGAGTGCCAGGACTTTATCTGCAAAATAGCTTGCAAAGGCCTCACAGCCAATATTCAATCCCCTAGCATTTGGTCTGCCCTGAGGCAGAAATGTTAATGACCGAATCATCCTAAACAATTGGGCTGGGCGAGAGCTAGCGGATGCAATGTTAAGTCACAGCAGTAGAAATGAGTTGATTTATTTGAAAACTTACCTTATATGGAGGAACTATACTGACCAAGGGAAAGGGTCATAAAACATCAATAAAGCAAAATGAAAGCAGTGTCTCCTAAAAGATCACAGAGGGTGCATTCAGACAGCGTGCTGGGAGCGGTGTAAATTGCTCCAGAGAATCGCGATCACATTGATCTCCTTGTTCTGGATTCCTGCGCAGCCACATCACTCCCCACCGGGAGTGAACATTGGTGGTTTTTTTCCCCCTCTCAGCTTGAACATGCACACAGGCAGCCATCTTTAGAACTAAAATTTTCATGCGTGCGCAGAACAGCAATTTCCACACTTCCCTTTAAACTTAACAGAAACACTTTAAATGAAACTTTTACCCCTGAAACTGTCCTCCGTGAGATCCCGAACTCGTCTAAATGCTTAAACTAGGCACCATTCAAACTTTGCTTTTACTAACTTAGGAATGTAGCTCCGCCCATGTGCATACCGCTGAGGCTTAAAGAAATGGCTGACGAAAAGCGAAAGCCTGAGGCTTCCATGGCAGCTTTCCAGAGGGGAGGGGGTTGAAGCACCCGGAAGTGGCTCAACACTGGAGCGATCAGACGACAGAAAAGTGCAGCTCGAAACGGAGAATCGGGAAAATACCACTTGAGTAAGTGGTATCAAAATACTCCGTTTTAAAAGGGGGTTGATCTGGAAAGCAACGGCCGGGGATGGTGCACAGATGTTGGGTGTGTGAATGCACACATAAAATCCGTTCCTGAAGCGTGCTGAAAGCCCATCTGAATGCACCCAACATGGTAGCTGCAGAGCTAAAATGACACACATTGAGATCTGATCCAGCTCCTTGAAGAAACTTTTCACTGAAAGCACACATCACTCTGTCACAGAAGAGTTTAGATTGCAATAAAATATAAGCAGAAACTGAAAGCAATATCCAGCTCACACCTTCTACATGGCTTACTTGGCATAGGCTTTTTCCAGTAGCGCACTCCAGAATTCATTGTGGTCAGCTGAGTGTAGAAAAACCAAACGATCTTTGAAGGTAGGCAATCGGTCATCAATAACAATATCCAGCCACTCACTGTGCTGCCAAAACTGTTTAGTAAAGGTAAATGGGGAATAACTGGATAGCTTTTCATTCTGGGTTTACTATCAGATAGTACCTTACTATCACAGAGTTACTTGGCACACTTTTACTTAGTACAGAACACGGCCAGATTAGAGGCAGTCTGTGCAGCTTCCCTCTAGGATGGAGCTTGCCAAGAAAGAACCACCGTGGTTACTCTTGCTCTTTGGGCCATCAAGAAAAGCTGAGTTTTATGCCTTGAGTAAATTAAGTACAAACGTTATTTTTTTAAAAAATGACTTAACTTCAGTGGAATTGTTCCCACCTATAGAGCAAGCACATAGCTATTTATAGAGTCAGCTGTGCTACTATGATGCCATAAAACATAATTTTACAGTGCAGGCTGTTACTCTTAAACAAATGCCAAGTATTGAGGTGCCGGTTTGTGGGCTGGAGCCAGTCAACTTTTTCACTCAGTCTTATGCAGTTCCTCTCATTGCTACAGTCCATGAACAACATCGCTTTTTACATGCGGGTCCCGTGGTCCTCTTCATTGCCTTTTGGGGTAGTCAGAGGGGAACCCTGTTAAGCTTACCATTGTTTAAAGACTCAAAGAGTATCTAACAGGAAACTCACAACAATCCAAAAACTGTAAATTATGATAAGAGTGTATCCTAACACTCTGCCCAGCTAAAGGCAGTGCACTAAATACTCACTCATGAAGAATATGGGCTGTCTTTAGGCCAGTCACGCTCTGCCAGCCTAACTTTCTTTACAAGATTCAGGTGGGCAGCCATGTTGGTCTGAAGCAATAGAACAAAGTTTGAGTCCAGCGGCACCTTTAAGAACAACACAATTAAACTTTGTTGGTCTTAATGGTGCCACTGGATTCAAACTTTGTTCTATTACTTTACAATGTTGAAGGTATAATGGTGGAGAGGAGACCTATGGACACCGCCCTGAGCTCACTGACGGAAGGGTGGGATTAAAATGTATCATCATTCTCTCCTCTTCTGGCAGGATGCACCTTGTGCTGTCAGAATGTGCAGTCCTCAGTTGAGTGTAATGGTAGGATACCTCCCAATATATTCATGTATTGTTTGGTTTTGCAAGATGATAGCAGCTTCTCCCAAAGCACTGATCTATGCTTTTTTTCTATATAGCATTTGGTTATTATTATTTGCAAGAGCTATCTCACCTGAAAATGAAATATTCCAGCATAACTTGGTCCAAAATCCTGATCCTGTGGCACAACTCTGGCTAGTGTGTTTTCATTAAGAGTAAGAGATGCTATGGCAGCTAATAGCCAACAATCACCTGAAAATCAAGAAGAACAAGGCCATAAGAACTTAAGAACATCAGACCAGTGGTCCATCCAGTCCAGCAGCCTGTCTCATACAATGGCAAGCTAGTTATGGAGGGCCAACAGATAGGGCATAGAGGCCAGGGCCTTCCCCTGATGTTGCCTCCTGGCACTGGTATTCAGAGGTTTACTGCCTCTGAATGTGGAGGTTCCCTTTAGTAACTATGGCTAGTAGCCACTGATAAACAAGCCATTTTTTACTCTTGCCACCCTATCCAAATACTCAGAATGATTTCTAATTCATACTTTAAGAACGGAGATTAATTCCCATATTATCCCATAATGGACCGTTCCTTCCTTGTCTGAACCTCCTGATTATTCAGTTTAATTTATTTAATACCACCTCCTTCCTAAAGTGGGTTACAATAGCAGCAAAAACATGTAGTCAACGAAGTTTAAAATATGCAAACCAGACTCAAAAACAGATGAAATATATGTTATTGTTTAATTCAGAACATTATATGCCACCTCTCTCTTAAAATGCTGAAGGTAGTTCATACAATAATGATAAAACACAGAAACATAGTAATCACAATTTTTTAAAAAGTAAAATGTTAAGATGGTAAGAAAGGGTTGTGTTAAGGTAATCTTATTTAAGAACATCCTAATTTATCCAGACAGCACAGGCTATAATCTTGCCAATGGAAAAATACTCACCAAGATCCCCTTGACAAATATCAGTTCTTGTGGCACCTCCAAGAATAAACTGTGGATCTTTGACTATTTCCTGGAACAATATTATAGGGAAAAAGTATAGGAAAAAGGTCAAGTGCTTTGAACAGAATATATTGCACTATGAAACTGTTGCGACATTGTGTCTGCTCTTTCCAGAGGGAAGGCTGAGCAATTAACAGATGTTAACATCTGACATGCCCTGGCCTTTTTAATTTTAATTCACTAATGACTTTCTACTATGAAAACATGACATTGCCTGGCCTTTTAAATTTTAATTCACTATTTTTTATATTTAATTTTAATTCACTAGTATGATATTGTCAAGAGATAAAGATAAGTCCTTTGTGTAGTATCTGCTACAGATAACATTTTCTGCTGCAGTAGTAAATAATGACTGCCCACTTACCAAATTGCCAAAGTATCAGAAAACACATTTGACAAGTTATTAAAGAATGCTTATATGATTAATTTCTGCTTTCTGTCCAGTTAGTCAATTAAGTGACTACATTTATATATTATCCCATATAACAGAACTTCTATAATGATACCTTTCTGAGGATTCTGAAGAAAGCATAAGAAACAGTTTAATAATTTTTTTTAAAAAAACATTGCTTTGTTGTAATAAAAAATAAGAGGTGGTGGGGTTCATTTCAACCCAGGTTAATGTGATTTTTTGCTTAATTACAGGTGCTGTGCTATGTAGTATGGAAAAGAAAGAATATGCTTTAACTATTTCCATGATCATTTCTCTATCAGAGTGGATTATCAATTTCTTCTCACATGAAATACCTGACCATGCATGTGATGCCATCTCTCTCCCACCACTGCAAAGGTGAGTTCCAGCATTGCATGTTCTTGCACCTTAAAAACTCAATACTAACAAAAAACTCAATGCCAACTGAACAGATAGAAAGATCCAGTCCTTTTTCTTGGCTTGCTCTTCCAACTGTATATTTGCAGAGAGTTTTAACATGAGGAAAATAAACAGGAGTCTTGTAGCATCTTAACATGGGGGAGCATTCCAAAAGTGATCCTCCACCATCAGTCTTCAAGCAGTGTCTACCACCTCATCATGCCACTCTCATACAAGTGTAACCAGGTCTACATTTGTAACTGCAGCCCCTATATCCATTCCTTGCTACCTTTATCTCACTCCCACCCCTCTCTTGTTTTCTCCGTTTAAGACTGTAAGGTCTTTGGGAGTGGACATAGGTTGCCAGTTACAACTGGCCTATGTGGCTACTGAGGAGGAAGGGCAAAAGTTATAATCAGATGGTGTCTTGATCAGAGACTGAGGGAGATGGGCCTGTGTCTCTCCTGATGGGCAGCAAGGGAGGCTACTAGGGTTGCCAACTCTGGTTTCAGTCCCTGAAGATTTGAGGGCAGTGCCTGGGGAGAGAGGCATTTGGGGAGGAATCTCAGCAGGGATGTGATGCCGTAGGCCCATCCCCTGATGCTATTTGTTGACATTTTTTACAAATCCATAGAGTTTTTCCAGTAAAACTACAGAGTTTCTGGTGATTCATAGAGCTACCCTATGTCACTTCCAGGTTTTTACTCAAAATGATTTTGCTGCGTGTGATGTTGCATTTTATTTTCTTCCGCCGCTGTTTGGACTAGGGTGGGCAATGGGAACTGAGGCAGGAGATCCCCCGCATAGGGTTGCCAGCTCTGGGTTGGGAAATACCTGGAGATCTTTGGCAGTGGGGCCCGAGGAGGGTGGGGTTTGGGGAGGGGAGGGACTTCAATGTGATATAAATGGCCTTTTTCTCCAGGTGAACTGATCTCTGCTGCCTGGAGATAAGTTGTAAGAGTGGGAGATCTCTGGCCACCACCTGGAGGTTGGCAACCCTACCTATCAGGGCCCTGTCCAGGCCCCATTTGGAGGTTAGCAACTCTAGGCTAGAGGCACTGTGCTGCTCCCAGTCAGTGTTAACTATAAGTATTAGTAGTTTAGTAAGACTGCTGTGTATCTTTAAGAGCAGTTGCACTTGGGAATTGTAGTCCTTAGCCTAGGTAACCCAAAAAGTTCCCTCTGACTGGCTCATTAGGGTAATTTCCTGAGCTCAGAGGTGCAAAGATAGGAATTTTATTGTTCTTTTCCATTTCTTTGTCTATCCTAATTGCAAGGAGAAGGGGAGACTCATCTCTTCTCACCACGGCCATAGAATTGACCTAGATCACAAGATGTAACTTTTCCACCCAGCTATCAGCTAGATTCTGAGTAAATGATCTTCTGTATGCATGTGAAGTTCAATAAAGATGATTTGAGTCTATTCAGTGGCTGTGCATTGGTCACATCCCAGAAAGCGCGGCCTGAATTAGTGCCAGACAGGAACAAGCACACTTATCATATGTGTGCCAGGAGAAACTGGGGGGAGGCAGGGCCTGGCACACTGGTGTTGTGTAGGGTTTCCAGGTCTGGGTTGAGAAATGCCTGGAGATTTTGGGGGTGGAGGAGCCTTGGTAGGATATAATGCCATAGAATCCACCCTCCAAAGCACCCATTTTCTCCAGGGGAACTGATCTTGGTTGTCTGGAGATCAAATGTAATAGCGGGAGATCTCCAGGTGCCACTTGGAGGTTGGCAACCCCAGCTGTGCCACCATACTTAAATCACTTCTGATTTAAAGAAGTGATGCCTTTAGATGCTCTAACATTTAGAGTTTTTGTAAAATGCTAGGGTACCCACTACTTCCAGTTTTTACAGGAAGTTACAAAAGCAGGCCAGCATGATGCTGCTGCATACACTTCGCCCATTTCCTGAGGGCCATGAGCTGGGACACCAGGAGGCCTCCTGCTATAGCTGGAGGTCTGACATCCCTCTCATGTCCCTTCCTCTCACTCGGTTGCTGGTCAGCAGAAGCAGACATGCCCTGCTCCTGTCCTACCTCTCCACCCTCCTGTCAATTTAAACCTTTTCAGTAGATTGCTGTGTCAAAACCTTATGCAGATCCCTGTCTATTTTGTGCCTCTTAACATCTGTTAAGTGTCTGATGGATCTGGTAATAAGTGGTAAGAACTGAGGTTTGACAGGCCTTAAACATAACTAGATTTATCGTTCTATTTACACACAATAAATCTTGTGGTCTGACACATGATTTATTGTGTCAGACCACAGCCAACACCAGCACTGAACTCTACCCTCTTCAGCTAATCCCGAAAACTACAAGGGGGCGAACTTAACAACCCCCAACTGAAAGGCCCACCAATACCCTCAGACATTCACAACAGTGTCATATATACCAAGGATGCTGTATAAATAAGAACAAATGAAACCATTTTGCATGTCACAATGGTTAAGTTCCAGCTATGAGAGGAGATAAGTCTGTCTGATTCTGGGGCTCAGCCCTGGGTAAGCATAAGCAAAGAGGGAGGAACAGGAAAAGCTCCTGGGTTTAAAGGCCAAGCTATGTTCCTCCAGCAGGAAACCACAAGCCAGCAGAGCAAAACTTTCCTCCTGGTAGGTGATAAGAAGGCCAATCACATCTACCCAGCAGGTGATACTGAGAAAAACCTGCCAGGAGTCGAGGCAATTAACAGACTTGAGCTGTGTATCATGAATGTAGGGGCACACTCCCGGCCTTCTCACCTGCACCACGCACCCCTAGCACTTCACTGCTTCAAAGGAAACGACAGGCAGAGCAGGTGACTCAGCCACATTCCTGCTGCTCAGTGCCCTTTCAGCGGGAGAACATTGCTTTGGTCGGTGTGTCACTATGAGGGAGGAACAAAGGCGAGGCAAGCCAACAGAACAAAGGCAAATTCATCATGGGCACCACCTGCTTGTTCAACACACCACAGTCATGTCTAGCTTGTAAACGGAACTAAATGGCATAAAAGTGTTCATTCAGAGAAAGAAAAATGTTCTTCTGGGAATACAACATATTCTTGTAGTCTAACATGTATACCCAAAGTTTGCAATATGCTGCCTATAGAATGGAGCGTGCATATATTACACTGCGCAAAAAGTAAAGAAAAATATAATTGTGTAAAATCTGTCCCACTAAAACTTGAATTCTTTAACCTTTCTAAATCTTGCAAATGAGGCACATTCTATGCCCCCTTGTAGAATACAAGTCTCCAGGGTATAGGGGTGTATGATTCAGAAGAATCCAAAGCTTGTTCTGAGAGTCTGTGACTGACTAAGGCCACCCAGCAAGCTTCCATGGCATGAGTGTGGATCTGAACCTGGATTTCCCACATCCTAGTTCAACACTAACCATTACACCATGCTGGCTTTTCTCCTGAGGGCACCATATCTTGGAGCAATTAGCACTAAAATCAGGTTTTCAATTAGGGAACAACCAGGATTGCCAGGTCTGATTGTGAAATACCTGGAGATTTGGGGGGGGCGGAGCCTGAGAAAGGTGGGGTTTGGGGAGAGGAGGGACTTCAATGGGGTATAGTGCCATAAAGTCCACCTTCCAAAACAGCCATTTTCTCCAGGTCAACTGATCTCTGGTGCCTGGAGATCAGTTGTAATCCCAGTATATCTCCAACCACCACCCGAAGGTTGGCAAGTGTAAAGTACTGGGCCCAGATGTGTTGATGGTGAAATCAGCTCATAGTTTATTAAGGCAGAAGAAACTGGAATACAGAAGCCGACCCAGAGGTCTGCTTAAATGTCCCTGCTCTGCCACACCCCACACACCTGTACACACCCGTGACTGGTTTATTTACACAGTGCCCATTCCCATAGGGTTACCTTAAGACCCGAGGTGACCAGTTGGCCCGTACTCGGATCCTCTCTAGCTATGGTTTGTAGAGAGCAAAGCTCTCTGGTTCACATGGCTGTGTACACCCTCGACCATGTGCACAGCCGTAGTTAGTACACAACACCACTCCCCCCATGGTTCAGATCCCCCAAACATACAAAGTCTTTGAGGTGGGTGGGTCTGCGCCATTCCTGGGTCGAACAGCAGAGCACTGGTCCCAGAGCCGGCTGCTCTGGAGACCCACTGGTATGAGCCAGAGGCACCTCAGGTCTGTCAGCTAGGGTTCATGGGCTACTGTTCTCTGTGTCCTGGCCCGGCTTGGGGTTGGCGCCACCGGTTCCTTCCAGTGTTGCGCTTGGCTGCAGCTATGCTTGTGGGGTAGTCTCGGTCTCATCTGGGTCTTTGGAGCCAGGCACTAATCCTCACTTTCCTCTTGCACTTCCAGCTCTGGTAGGATGAGGTGCCGCCGGAGCTGGTCAATGTGGCATCTCAGCACTTGGCCATCCTCTGTAGAGACCTCGTAGGATCTGGGGCCCCATCACCCTAACCACCCTTGCCAGGATCCATGCAGGGCCCCGAGCATATTTCCAGGCATACTTCTGGAAAGAACCCTTGGGCAGCTTCCTGAGTCACCAGCTCCGTGCTGTGTTCCGGTGCCCGATCGAGGTGGAGGCAGTCGAGTCTCGTTATGAGGCGCTGGCCCATGAGTAGCTCGGCTGGGCTGTGGCCTGTGGTGGTGTGCGGTGTCATTTGCTGGCCAAATAGGAAGGCAGCCAGCCGGTAGTCCCCATCTCCCAGGCCCAAATGTTGCAGGGACTCCTTGATCGTTCCAACCATGTGCTTGGCCTGGCCATTGGTTGCAGACTGGAATGGGGCAGAGCGGATGTGCCTAATCCTGTAATAGCACACAAACTTCTGGAACTCTGCCGAGGTAAATGCTGTCCCATTGTCAGTCATGAGAGAGTCCAGGATGCAATGTCTGCTGAAGATCTGCCACATTGCCCGGATGGCGGATCTTGATGAGGTGGATGGTACTGGCACCACCTCCAGCCACTTGGTATATGTGTCTCCCAGTATAAAGAACATTTGTCCCTGGAAGGGGCTCACAAAGTCCAAGTGGAGCCTGGCCCACAGCTTGTGGGATGACTCCCATGGCCACACCAGGGCCCTAGGTGGCTCCGGTCTAGACTCCTGGCAAGTCTGGCATCTCTTTACCTGGTCCTCGATGTCCCCATCCATCCCAGGCCACCACACATAACTCCGGGCCAGTGCTTTCGTGCACATGATCCCGGGGTGCATTTTGTGTAGCGCCATGAGCACCCGCTTGTGGAGTGGGGCGGACACCACCACCCGGCTTCCCCATAGTAAGCAGCCCTTGTGGGATGAGAGCATGTCTCTCTGTGCTGAGAAGGCTGCAAACACTGGGCCCACCGGGCCGGTGGGCCATCGCCTCCCCATCCAGTCTAGAAGAGGGTGAGATCCCAGATGGTGTGGTGAGACATTTCTGCTACCTGTACAGGGCAGTTGGGAAGGTCTTCCAGCAGAGCGACATGGTGAGCCGGGGTTGGCTCACAGGATGGTAACAGGAGGCGGCTGAGGGCATCCACCTGGCCCATTGCTTTACTGGGGCGGTAGACAAGCGAATATTGGTACCCAGCCAGGAAGATGGACCAGTGCCTGGGGAGAGAGCATCTGCAGTGTCTGGTGGTCTGAGGCAAGCAGACCCAGGAGAGGTTTGTGGTCAGTTACCATGGTGAAGGGCTGACTGTAGAGGTAATTGTGGAACTTCTTTACCCCAGCCACAATTGCCAGGCCCTCCTTGTCTATTTGAGCATAGTTACGCTCGGCTGGGGAGAGAGTCTGGGAATAATATGCAATAGGAACCTCCTGGCCATCAGCAAGCCGGTGGCCCAGTACCGCCCCCCACCCCATACCGCGAGGCATCACATGCCAGCACTAGGGGAAGGGACTCATCAAAATGGGCGAGAACCGCATTGGAGGTCAGAATATCCTTTACTGCACAGAAAGCTGCAGCATGCTTGGGACCCCAGACCCACAGAGTGTTTTTGTCCAACAGGCGGTGCAGGGGCTCTGCGACAGCTGCTTTGTGGGGCAAGAATGAATGGTAAAAGTTTAAAAGTCTGAGAAAAGCCTGTAGTTCAGCCTTTGAGGAGGGGACGGGCACTTGTACAATGGTGCGGATCTTGTCCTCCGTGGGGTGGATGCCTTGAACGTCTACAGCAAACTCCAAAAACTCCACTCTTGGCACTCCCAGCAGGCATTTTTTGTGCTTTACCTTGAGACCAGCGTCATTGAAGTGTTGCAGGACATCCCTCAGTCGGGCCGCAAAGGTTACAGTGTTGGGAGCCGCTCTTAAAACATCATCGAAAAATGGCTGGACCCCAGGGATACCTTTGAGCAAACAGTCCATTAAATTCTGGAATATCCCTGGGGCTACACTTACCCCAAATTGCAACCTCTGGACTCAGAACGCCCCCCTGTGGGTAACTATAGTTCATGCCTTGGCAGTGGCTTCGTCCACCAGCAGCTGGTGATACGCCTGAGCCACATCTAATTTTCCAAAGACCTTTGCACCGACCAGGAATGCTAGGACATGGCTAACAATGGGGACTGGATATGCGTGATCCTGTAGCACTTTATTAACTGTACATTTGTAGTCTGCGCATATCCAGACATCCCTGTTGGGCTTAACTGACAATCGGCATTTCCCACTGGGCGTGTGGTACCAGTTTGAGGACCCCCTGAGCCACCAGGCCGTCGAGTTCCATGTCTATTTTAGGCTGTAGGGCAAAGGGGGCCCATCTGGCCTTCATTCAGATGGGCCATACTGTGGGGTCAAGGTCGAGGGAAATTGGAGGGCCCGTGTAGCGCCCAAGTGCCCCATTGAATACAGCCGGAAACTCCTCGCACACTACATCAAACTCCTGGGGCCATACGTGATTAACCCCAGTCACCCCGAACCCCAAGGGCCCAAACCATGACAGGCCAAGCAGGCTGGTGAGTCAGCCTTCCATGACCAGCAAGTCTAGTAGTCCGTTAAACTCCTTATACTAGACTATGAATTTGCACCACCCCTTGATGGCTACCGGGTTTTTTTTGGAAGTCCCTTAAGGTGAGGCCGGCCAGTTTCTCTAGGAGGGGGTCCCCCTGTGGGGCAGATCCTCCTAAGAGTCTCTGCCAAGATGATGGAAAAGGAAGAGCCCATGTCCAACTCCATTTTACATGGGAACCCCTCGATCATGACCTGGACTTTAATTTTGTTAGAGACATCCCAGGGCAAATTCATTACCTGGTGCTGTTGGGTTGAGGTCATTGTGTGGAGCTCCACCGTGTCCTGGTGGTGAGTTGTCATCCATTGTTGGGACCCTCGGGAGTGGCATACCCGTGCTAGGTGTCTGGCCTTGCCACAGGTTCTGTAGATTGCATCTCAGAAATGGCATGAGCAGCATTCATGCACTTCCTCGCAGCTGGCACACGACAGTTGGCCACTGGGCTTCACAGCCTATGAAATGTCTGTTGGTGGCTGGCGGTTCTCCCGGTGCACTGGACAGCGTACCTGGAGAACAGCCTCTTGGTCAGATGCGTTGGATGCCTGGGATTCCATGGTTTGGTGTGCAGAGGGTACCTGGCGATCCCGCTGGGCTTTTTCAAAAGCCATGGCTGCACGGAGTGCCTTGTCCAAGGTGATGTTGTTGAGGCCAATGAGCTTTCTATGGAGCTTCTGTTCCCAGATGCCCCAGACGAACTG
The DNA here is from genome assembly GCA_029375565.1 of Gekko gecko. Lineage (NCBI taxonomy): Eukaryota > Metazoa > Chordata > Lepidosauria > Squamata > Gekkonidae > Gekko > Gekko gecko. The sequence continues at coordinate 124,827,195 of JAPDNY010000001.1, read as the reverse complement.
GTTCAGCAGGGCATCCTCGATGGCGGGAAACTCGCAATTAATTGCCTGCCTGTGCATGTTGGCCATGAAGTCCGCAGCCGCTTCTCACGACCTCTGATTCCACGCAAAGAAGTCCATGCGCATCGCCATCTTGGATGGTTTCGGTGCAAAATGTTTGGTTAAAGCCTTCACCAGCTTGTCGTATGTGGCTGCTTCCAGAATCTTTGGCGTGATTAGACTCTGGATCAAGTGGATTGTGCTGACCCCACACGTGCTTAGCAGCCATGCTTTCTTCTTATCCGCAATGGTTGTTCCGTGGACCTCGAAGAAGTACTTCAGTTGCTCTACCCCTGCTTCCCACAGCTGGAGGTGGGATGGATTGAAGATGGTGATTTGTCCCGGAGCAGCAGCCATGATGACCAGAGGACCAATGCGGGGTGCGGAGAGCAGTTCTCGGGGCATGGGGCATTGCTCGGAGTGGACTCGGGAATCCCAGATTCTGATGCTTGGTCAGGCATGCTCAATGGGATCCCACCTTCATCGCCAGTGTAAAGTACTGAGTCCAGATGTGTTGACGGTGAAATCAGCTCATAGTTTATTAAGACAGAAGAAACTGGAATACAGAAGCCGGCCCAGAGGCCTGCTTAAATGTCCCTGCTCTGCCACACCCCACACACCCATACACACCTGTGATTGGTTTATTTACACAGTGCCCATTCCCATAGGGTTACCTTAGGATCCGAGGTGACCAATTGGCCTGTTCTTGGATCCTCTCTAGCTATTGTTTGTAGAGAGCAAAGCTCGGCTGGTTCGCATGGCCATGTGCACCCTTGACCACGTGTGCGGCCATAGTTAGTACACAACAGCAAGCCTAGGAACAACTTACGTTTTCTTGCATGGCAGAGCTCCCCAACTCTGGGGATGTATAACAGGGCAATCCAAAGCTTATTCTGGGATGTAAAATGTCATCAATATTTGTGGTTGAATTCATGAATAAGGAACTGGGAACCCACTTCAGACACATGTCTAGGTTGGTGATTAACAAACTTTGTAAAGTGAGATCCACTTCTAAACTAACTCTGTTTTTCAAATCCACTTGTAAAACAGCTCCATGCTACTTCCCCCTCTCCAGCATAAAATACGAGATATCAGTAAACTCTGAACAAGTTTCTATCTTATGTTTCATATTTAGCATACACATATATATTGAGCCTCAAGGTGTATTTAGTGGTCATTTCACAGAGACAAACTCAAATTTGTCATTGAGCCTCCCAGAGCCGCCTCTCCCAGCTCACCCTGTTCTTCTTCCTCCATCCTAGCTTTATAATTCACCTGCAAGAGATCCTGACCTGCAGTCTAAGAATCACTAGTCTAGGCAGTTTCATATGTTCAGTCCTAGCGTGAAGCACCCCCCCAAAACCTTCAGGATATCTTCTTTCATGTCACGTTTATTGCACCCTTGTGTGGTTATCCTTTTTGTTTCTATATAACAATCCTTTAAAAATGGCCTTGTGAACTGGCCCTAAATCTGAAAAGAAAAACTAGGCAAATATTTCACAAATTGTGCTGACATCTGCCCTCCATTTTGGATGCAAGTCAAAGAAACAGAAAGGAACCACACATACACTAATTTTAAGAAACACTGAACTACTGTGATGCCACAGCACAAGCTACATAATTCAACTATGGATTGTATGCTGTGGTATTTGGGAGTTTTGTTTCTTACAGTTTCATATTTGACACTTGCAGGACATCCACATCCCAGAATTAGAATGGATCAGTGCAGGTATTTTGTAGCTGAAAGGAAAAGATTCACATAGAGAGACAGGAACATTTAAAATAGATAAACATTTAGGATGGCTAAAGTGAGTGCTCTGATTAGCTGCATTATGTGACATCACAACAGTTCAATGAAATATCCTTTCTGTAGAATCATATGTCTACTGTGTAGTCCTAAATGGTCACTCTCCATTCAGCTGAAGTAAAGCAAAAGATAGAGTATCTGTCTGTTGTCTTCTAGAATCAATGCATAGAGTGAGCTTTAAAATGTAAAATAAACAATGTTGAAGGCTTTTCTTATAACTTGTTAGTTGCTAGAGGGGTGCATGCTGGTCTCAGACATATATCCATACATACATAATAAACCAAAATATATCTCCCGTCATGCACTCTTGTGGTTCTTTGGGTGTCCCTCTTGGGGTTATTGATTTTTCCTCCAAAGGGAAGTAAAAATAATAGGCTATAGATAATGACTGTTTCTAGTATAATTAATCATTGTGCCAACTTAGACTTTCCTGTGGGGAATTATGTGGAAAGGGAAATGTTCAGAACATTAGTTTGACAGAGAATTCATATTTTGGGGGCAAAGTTGCAGTTCAGCTGAGACTATTCTGTTCTACAGCATGAAAATAAGGCATGCTTTGTGGCATATTGAAAGCTTCCGTGGCACAAATATATTCTGTACTTAACATGCATAGTAATCTATTTCAATATTAAATCATCCTCCAGTTCTTCCTGAACTAATATCACCACCAAGAAACATCCATATCACATTATCTCAGAGAAGAATGAAAAAATCCTAATTTACTTCCAGCACAGTCCTGGAAGGATCCGTACAAACTTGTTTCTCGCTCCCCCAAAACTCCCACAGATCAGACTCTAGAAAAACCCAGATCCTGCAAAAGTTACTGGGGCCTCTCCAAAGCCCAACGCAAGAGAATTTAGCAAAACATTCTAGACATTATCCATTTCCTACAAAGAAAAGTTGTAGGCATGAAGAAAAGTCCACAAAACTTTATGAGGTATGCATGAAAGATCTTTATCTTCTGTTTATGTCTTATCTTCCTTTCCCACAGCAGCTTTCTATGATCCCTGAAAATCCATTGCTGGAGTACATGGGACTCTCATGAACAGAAAGCCACTGGGCATATGGAGCAGCAGTGAGGGTGGGAAATATACCAGCTTCATCCCCCCATTAATCTTGTGCTGATGGACAGTTTAGTGGAGGAAGCATAGCAGACCTAGAGAACCATTTGGCACAACGGCAAAGTGCAGGCAATATCTCCTCCTTCTTTAAATACAAATAAATAAAAAGCCAGATACCTGATTCTCCACAGCATTGTACATGATGGAACGAATAGAAAAATACATTAATGCTCACCCGAGGCCTTTTCCATACAAAGGGAACAGGAGGCTTCTCACTGAAGAAAAGTGATGAGTCCTTGGCTGGGAAGTCACAGTCCTCAAAAAGTATCCCTTTCTGCTGGCATTCAAGCTTTAGCTCCTTGTACGACTGGCCAGTGGAGTGTGTGGAGCGTGCACTTTGGGGCACAGCGGGGACTTGTGGACGTGAGTCTTGGTAGGTGTAAGGCATTGCTGTTCTCTTACTTGTGGCAGGTAACTAAGATGGGAGAAGCAAAAAGCTGGGGAGAGAAATTTTAAAACTCCAGCCCATAAAATGAGGGAGGTACAATCAAATTGGTCCTTGCAGTAAGCAAGAAATCGGGGAAGTGGGAGGGGGGACCTCTGAGCAGAAAGCCCTTCCTCTTTTGCACCTTTTTGACTGGCGAGTTGACAGTACCATTCAGCACAAACAATAAAAGAAAGGAACACCCTGAGAACAAACAGAAAATAAAACTTGTTTGGCCTCTTCAGGTGCTCCAGCTGTTCAATATCTGCCCTCTGGTATGTAAACTCAGAAACTACAGTGCTGAGCAGAGAGAGAATTCTGTGCTGACCATGAACTTCTGTGCACCCAGAAATAGACACTGGGCACTCCCAAACCAGTTCTTTTGTGTTCCCGTGATAAGCAGCGGGCGTGAAAGCTGTGTCATTCCCTTTGCTAGATAGCTGGCTTTGAGAAATATTATTGGCCATGGTATCTGGAATATAAGAAAGAAATGCGAAATGAAGGGCTGTGAGGAGAGCTGAGGAGACTTTTACAACCCGAATACAAATAGGGTTGCCAACCTCCAGGTGGCATCTAGAGATCTTCTATTACAGTGTATGGATCTCCGGACAACCAAGAGCAGTTCCCCTGGAGAAAATGGGTGCTTTGGAGGGTGGACTCTATGGCTTCGTATCCTACAGAAGTCCCTCCCCTCCCCAACCCTGCCCTTCTCTGGCTCCACCCCTGAAATCTCCAGGTACTTCCCAACCCACAGCTGGAAACCCTAAATATAAATCAAAGGTCATCTTCAGGTCATTTAATGTGTTAGAATGTCCTTGTGTCCCACAGGTGTCCACCATTGGTCCTATTGACCAAACATACTCCGAAGTGTTGTGCTGATAACTTAATTCCCAAATGCGAGCAGGACCAATTCAAACTGGGGCTGTGGCATGTGAGAAGATGGGCCTTAAACCTATGCTTTTTGGGAAAACAGATTGGGGGGGAGGCTTAAAATCCCTCTCCGTACAGCTGCAGTTCCAATCTGAATTAAAACTATACACACTTAGCTCTGAGCACAGAATTCCCACAACATGTCTTGTTGATTGGTTTTGTGGCAGACATAGGGGAAGCCCTACACTCACATAACAGAATACGTAGATCTTTTTCACAAGCTCTTCCCAAGAAAAGTTGGGATGATGGAAAATATTGAAGAATGATTGTTCTAACACTAACTGACACTAACAGTTTACATTTTACGTCTCCTCCTGGATCTCTAGACTAATGTTGACATATCATACCAGGGAAAGGTAAATTAGAAAGAACCTAATGGTACTCAATTCTGAACAACAGCTGCCAGGTATTTCTGGTATATTTGAGCTCAGGTTGAAACTGGACATGTGGGTGGGGAAAAGGAAATTCTCAGTAGGCATGTTATAATGGTCAGGCACTAAGACCAGTTGAGAAGTAGAAGTAAACCTTTGCTTGTTCTTTGGAAATACCCTGCTGTAGCCAGTTCTTGCAAAACCCCTTACCAATAGAAAACAAAGAGGTAACTGTTACATACAGCCTTCCCTATATCTAGCAAAACAACTAATTAATACAAACAACTAGTAATAACTATGTATTTTCCTTAAACTAAGAAATGAGACAAGTGGTTACTTTACAATTCTATTCTATAAAACATTATTCATAATAATTCTACAGCCTTGGACATTTTCATGCCTGAATTCATAAAGATAGGCTTTAGAATCAGGAAAATGGTACCACTCAGGAGTCTGCCACTCAAAACTGCTGCTTTCTGTAGCTTCATAGTAAGGCTGGCCCAGTAAATGAGCCCTCCTGGTTTTTCTTGACATAGCCATTCCTTCACATTTCTTGTGTTCTCAAGTAGTGACCCTTATGTTTCCATTAGAATGAATGATTTATCCATCTTGTTAATTAATATGCTGAAGTGAACAACATTTAGAACACAGAACATGAAATAAAGGAAATGGTGATAATGAAAAATTTATTTATTTATTTGTTGTCGAAGGCTTTCATGGCCGGAGTTCATTAGTTGCTGTAGATTTTCTGGGTTGTGTGGCCGTGGTCTTGGCATTGTAGGACCTGACGTTTTGCCAGTAGCTGTGACTGGCATCCTCAGAGATATAACAAAGAAAAATGGAGTAACCTTGACACAGAAGTACTCCATCTTTCTGTGTTATACCTCTGAGGATGCCAGTCACAGCTACTGGCGAAATGTCAGGTCGTACAATGCCAAGACCATGGCCACACACCCCGGAAAATCTACAGCAACTATTTATTTATTTACTTATTTGACTTCTATCCCGCCCTCCCACTGAAGCAGCTCAGGGCAGCTTACATATAACTATAAAACCAATGTAAATACATACATAAAATAACTGGACTCAGTTCCAAATGAATACGGTGAGATGACAGTGAGCATTAGGAACGTGGTAGAGGAAACACTTGCGCCTCCAGAGAATTTGCAAGGTTCCTCTGTAGCAGTTCCCTTTACAACAGAAGTTTCCTGGTTAAACATATCCAGTGGCTTTTTCCTTTTCTTTTTGGTGGTTTCAGTTAAACACTACTTATCAGTTATCTATCCATTCTTCTGTCCGTGATATCAATCACGTGTTTATCCTGTCTTTTTTCCCCAGTGAGCTGATAGGCTACTTCCATCTGGAGCTTTACCCCTGTATGGCTAGTTGGATGCCCCCCACTTTCGGAAGGAGCTCTCACATAATGTTATAATCATTCTGACCATGACTTGTGGGATTCTATAACTTTTTGCTTTGAGCTAAAGCAAAAAGCAAGTAAATGAACAAAAACCTTTGACTCAGCTCAAAGGGGAACCTGCAGGGTGAAGCAGGAGGAGTGTCTATTTGGACACTGTTCCTACACCCATTGTTTAATGGGTGTGACACCTTCTTCCACAGCTTCACTCACTCAGGAGTCCCTACTGTTACCCAAACTGGACCCATAGAAGAAGAAATTAGTTATAAAAGTGTTCCAGAAAGGAATAATACAGGACCTTGTCAGTCTGTGTATACACAGGTAAATCTTGGTAAAGATACCCCCCCCCCCCAAAAAAAAAAAAATATGAAGAGAGTGAGTGATTTTAAACAAATAAAATATATATAAAAATTAAAAGAGTAAAAATTTAAAGTACCAACATTAGGCACCTGGGAAAAAAATTCCCTAAGTAATCACACTTGCTCACACCCCCCACAGTTATAAAAAGTAAAAGGGAGGAAATTGGGAAGTCTTAGAGAAGGTACATATGACCTTAAATCTGGGGTTGGAGGTCTGGAAAGGTCCAAGGGCAGATGCAGCTGAGGTCCAAGGAGTAGAGCGAGGAGGAAAAAGGGTGCAAAAGCCTACAGAGTGTAGCAGGAGTTCTTAGAAGGAAACCAGTTTTGACCAGCAGAGATCTGGACCTGGGATCTGAGGAACAATTTTCTAGTGCCTGGGGTCCTTCTTTTAATGACAAAAGATCTCCAAGATAGGTGCAATTTGATCGTCCTGGCTTTGGATTGGGTCAAGATAAAAAGTCTGAATCTCATTGGCTGGTTTAAAGTTAATTGGTGTCAAACTTTGGTAGGAAAAAGTGGGGAAGATACTTGGTTAAGCTATTGTGAGTCAAATCTGCAAGGGCACAAAGAGCCTGGGTGAGGCAACATTAAACTTACTTTAATTAGGGTGAAGTGAGCCAGATATGCACTGACACAAAAGTCTGGGTGAGTCAAGATAGCTCCTGAAACAGGATAAATTAATGACTTGAGTGCCCTTCTTGATTGAATAAAAAAAAGGTGTTGGTTAATAAAATAGCAACTTCCTTGGGCTGAGCAGACACTTCTGGAGTATGTCACAATATTGGGTGATATCTCCAGTGTTGAAAAGTATTTTATTATTAATAATGATAATGAGAGCCAATTTGGTGTAGTCGTTAGGAGCGCAGACTCTAATCTGGGAGAACCGGGTTTGATCCCCCCATCCTCCACATATAGCTGCTTGTGTGACCTTGGGTCAGTCACAAGTTCTTTCAGAGCTGTTCTCTCAAGAGCAGTTCTCAAAAGAGCTCTGTCAGCCCCACCTACCTCACAGGGTGCCCGTTGCGGGTAGGGGAAGGGAAAGGAGATTGTAATCCAATCTCTTCTCTTCTCTTCTCTTCTCTTCTCTTCTCTTCTCTTCTCTTCTCTTCTCTTCTCTTCTCTTCTCTTCTCTTCTCTTCTCTTCTCTTCTCTTCTCTTCTCTTCTCTTCTACTGAGCTGGGGGAGATTGCACTTAATCAGTTTCTAATTCAGCACAGTTTTCCTCTTCTTTCTTGGGATTTTCCAATGTCATGGCTGTAGCCAGGGGCCTTTATGAGACTCCTCAAATTGCAGATCCCCTTGGCACTTAGGATGTAAAAGGGAGTGCCTATTAAAACAATTAAGTCCAAAAATAAGAGGGGGGTGCCCGACTATCCAAGGCGGTCTCAACTGGAGGAGGTGGCAGGGTCCTCACACTACCACCCTCATATTCACACAGGTTCAGGATTCTAGGTAGGTCAGGCAGTTACAGTTTGTCATATGTCCTATCTGTTTTTAAATATAGAGAGAGCCATGACCATTCCACATACCAGATCCTCTCTCTTACAGAGACATCACCAGAAAAGATAGCCCAGCACCCCGTAATAAAAATCCCTCAATCAGACACTGTACCAATATATTTATTCTGCTGATTCTAAGCCAGGATGACTTTTCCTGCCCCTGTGTGGAAAGGTAGTGTGGCAGAGTGGGAAAAGGGCTGGAATACAGCCAGGGAGGTTTGTCTTCAAATTCTCATACAGATGTGAAACTCACTTTGTGGCATTTTCTCTTTGACTTGTCTTTCAGGATGGTTGTAAGGATAAAATGCAGGAGGACTGATGGGATACAGAAGTGGTAACCTTTAAACTCAAATTAGCAGCAAGCTTTTGGGGGGAAATCACACCTATATTAAATTTTATATAAAAATTCAAACAAGAAACACTGTGAACATCAGTGTAACAGCCACACTTCCCTATTTTATGGAGGACAGAATACAAGCAAAACAATCTACAACATTTACAGTTCATACTCACAAGGGGGCAGACTGATCTCAGAAGAAGGAATCTAATCCATTACGGATCCACAACAGAGCAAACCTAATTTCTTCATCTATGAATGTGTTAGTGCATGCACATATATGAATTCATGTATGGCTGTGAGTGTGCTTGTATATGTGTGTGCAAACTAATCTCATTCCTCATATTATCACTTATTTTAACTTTCTACAGTATTCAAACTCAATTCTAATTTTATTTTTTGCTTATTAAACCCAACTTTCTTGCTGGGTTTAATGCAATTTTTCTTATTCCCTTTGTTATTTACTTCTTATTCCCTTTGTTATTTACTCTGAGTGACTGTGGTTGATATTACTATTACTATTAAATTAAATTACTATGCCCCCAACATATGGGAACTTCTATGGACTGCAGGATTCTGTTTCCTCTGAATGAGGGAAGACTGGAGATCTGTGGCATCTTCATAACATTTCCTTCATTGCAAGCAGAGCATATCCAAGTGCAAATATGTGGTTCTTTAAAATAGCAGATCTGTTAGAGAGCAACTTGGGCAACTAACTTTAGCTGGAATTTTTCAGCACTCTCTTTCTTCATGGCTGCCATTTTTTCTTCATGCTAAACTTGCCCACCTCTGTTCCCTCCCCTCAGGTGGACAGTTGTCACCTTCTCCAGGCTGTGATCCCCCACTTATAGACAGCTATCTCCCTAAAAATTGCTCCCAGTAAGGAAACATCCAATCATTTCCCTCAGCCAGCAATCTATCTAAAAACAGCTGGCAGACCAGCAGTCATAACCATACACAAATAGACCCCATAGGGCTAATATTACAGGAATCCACTAGTGCTGCCAAGAGCCATTATGTGTCACTAAAAGATTCCACAGCCCCCCCCCCCCATGACCCTTATCAAAACCAAATATCATAACACAACAAATCACTTGGCTTGCTGTTAGCATGAATCTATAGTAATAACAGAACTGGACTGTTCGTCCATCTCTCCATTTGTGGCAGGCATAACTCATCAGAGATCAGAATTAGGAGACTCAGAATTAATCACTACCTTCAGGATGATTGTGAGAATTCAGGTCCACAGGAAAATCCTAGACCAGGTTACCTTAAGACCCATACTATTTGCAATGGAAGCTAAGGGTCTCTGTCTGTACCAGGCATAACTCAACAGAAAATAACACTGGCCACCAACCCCAGACAGATTACGGAAGTTGCAGTGCCAGAAGTGAAGGGAACCAGAAAAACCTGAACCAGGTTGTCTTCATGATAGGCAACATGTAATAGGAGAGCTCAGATCCCCAATCCGCCATGGAAGGTTGCTTCCAGCCAGATCTAAAATAGAGGATAGGAGAACAATGCAGCTTTGGGCCCCCATTGGAGAGAAAGACTGGGTATGACATTTGTTATAATCTTATTTTGCCTACAGTTAACCAGAAGAAGGCTATTGCTGTTGCTTCATCAAATATTGCTGCAATCCTTTTGGCAGGTGGAAGAACTGATCATTCAGTATTCAAACTAGCGTTAAATATTGTGAACACAGCAATCAGGATCAAGCCCCTTGTATCTACAGAAGCCAACATAATTGTGTAAAGTAGCAGGAACTCTTCCTCCTTCCTAGATAATCTGTGCCTGCCAAAAATGCCTTCCACCTCTACTCTATTTGCATAGCCTGTACTTCTCACTATTACTCTCTATAGCCATGTGTCTAATTTTATACTTGTACACTTATACAGGTCTACCAATATAGGATACACTTCTCACATATGATGAAGTGGCCTCTAGTTCATCAAAACTTCATGCAACAATAATTTTTTAGTCAGTAAATCAGTAAGAAATGTACTTCAGTAAATCAGTAAGAACCTACCCTTCTAACTTTACCTAGCACTAAAATGCGGCAAACTGGATTATGTAATGGTGCTGGATAAGAAGTACTGTGATCATCGGATTTGATTTTGCTGACATTTTAAAAATTACATCATTTGTCCCATAGCAAAGGACCTTTACAAAGGGCTATTAGATCTCCCATCAACACAATAATAATGATGATAATCCAGTGCCTGAACTGGGAGTTTTAACTTCTGCTCCACATGTATAACCACTAAAACAGGTTAATGTTCCATTACTATGTATGTAACAGGTAGCAGAGGAGGAAAGCATTCTTTTATTACTTTGTTACATCATGGGGAAATATCGCTCATTTCTGTTCATAATACTAACAAAGGTTTGCTACTAAACTACTATTAAGTACATTCTAAATTGCCAAGCCAGAAAGGGATGAGAAGGAGTTGAGACCAAGACTTGAAAATAGGGAGGGGGATTAGGTGGAGGGAGAGAGATGAATAAGAAAAGTGTGGAAAAGAGGGAGAGAGATTAAGGAAAAGAAAGGGAAAGATTGTTTTATCTTGGTGCAACACACTAACTACCAATCTGCAAGATCTGACTGGGCAGGCAAAACTATGAAGCTGGGTTCAAGAAAAGGAAGAGAAAAAGGATAGACTACTGACAATGACCTTATTAACTGGCTGCAGGATAGCAATTACTCCAGTAGCCATCAGCTGGGTTGTCTTGTCTTGCTCTAGCGCTGGCTTAGTTGATGGGTTCAGCATGATCTGTTTGACAAGTTTGCTTCAGTCTTTCAGAAAGGGGAGTCTAGCCAATATCAGAGTGCCTTTTATTGTGCTCAGACTTCCCTGTGCCCCTAGTGGCTGCAGCCAAAACTTCATAAGTAAAATAAATGGAAAGGCATCTATCTAGCTGCAGCATCCAGCTGTAGCTTCAGGGGCCCTACTGATGACTTGGGCCCTGGGAATTTTGTCCCCCCCTTGGCAGCCCTGGAATTCACTAGCACCTTAAAGATTAACTAAATTTATTCCAACATAACCTTCTCTAAGTCAGAATGCATGTGATGAAGAGAGCTCTGACTTACCAAAGCTTATGCTGAAATACATTTTGTCACTCTTTAAGGTGCTACTGGACTCCTGTTTAATTTGGATAAAACAGACTAACAAGGCTACCCCTCTAGAATTATAGGTCTGATGTGTTACTGAAGGGATGCTCTTTTTTAAGGTTATTGGAAATTAACCTGAATCTTTTGGAAAGCTTTTGCTGTACAATTTGCAACATACACCAGATCTAGTCATTTACCTGGTAGCCTCTGACTAGGAAGAAATATTTCCAGATAGGTTTTGTAAATTGTAAGAGAAAAGAGTTCTTTCTCCCCTTGCTGTTAGACCATTACTGTGCTACAAAAGCTTAGCATAGGACAGGTGTAGACTAGAAAATTTACAGAGCAAACCTAAGAAGGTTTGCTTAGAAGGAAGTCCCATTTTATTACATGGGGTTTACTCCCAGGAAAGTGTTCTTAGGATAGGGATGTGTACAATACTGATGCATAGTTATGTTTATAAGCACCATAGTCCATTCTCCATAAATCAGCCATCTATGACTTAATTGTTCTTAACCTTGAGACAATATTACATATTGAAATAAGTAATTTAAGGAGCTGTTGAGAAATCATTATTTACCTGGATTTGTACAGTAACATCTCTACGAAATCAAATGGGATTCTGAGATGGACTTGTACGATCTATTGCTTGGGTAAATTTATTTGTAGCAATAGGTGATTGTGTGAGCTCTACAGATACAATTTCGTCACCATGCAGACGTTCTCCAAGTAGAATACATCTTTACAAGCTTTCTGCCCTCAGGGTTATGTTTATTTAAGAACATAAGAACTGCCCTGCTGGATCTGACCAAAGGTCCAGTTTTTATTCCAGCACTCTGTTTCTTTCCAACAGAAGCTGGACAGATGCTTCTGGAAAGCTTCCAAACAGGGTATAAAGACAGCTATTTTATGTGGCTTTCCCCCCGTATCTGGTACTCACTGATCAAGAAGATTCTATTAGCTACTTGTTGATAGACTTACCCTTCATGAATCTGTTAAAAGAACATGAGAAACATACTTATTAGAACATATATTCAGCCTGTCCTAGAGGTTTGGGTCATTAACAAAAAAGTAATTAAAATATCTAGCAAATATAAGAATCTTCCCTTCCAGAGACAATAGCTGGCTGGGAACTGAGTAAGAGATGTTTTCTTTATCAGATCGATAAGTACTATTGGGCATCATGACCCAAATAAGGTATCATATTATTTTAAACAAAATAATACTTCGATATTTTCTTTTATAAATTAATGTTTGTGTTCGGCTGTGCATCTGAATGCAAGAAAAATCAGCACTGTACAAATAGTATGTTCTCTTCATGTGCGAAATATGTCCATTTTTGTACACTTATGAGAATTCATTGCCACTCACAGTTTCTTCTTCAAATCTTTAATAGACACTTGGCATGATCTTCACACATGGATTGGTCTACACTTATGCTGGGAAAATGTTAACTGGTCAAGTATATACTTAGCTTCACACTGCACTGCAGCCAACTGTGACTTTCTGGTGAAATTATATGATACAACTTTTGAGACACAAGTTTGTCATTTTCCTACATTACATTTTCAGGGGGTAAACTAATGAGGAACTGAGCATTGTTTCATGCTTGTAGAGTACTAAGCTATTTGATGTATTTTGAGAGGTTTCTCTGGGGAACCCTCTTAGGTATCAGATAGCAAGTCCCTTTTGATGTCTGTGCTTTTTAAATTTAGAAATTATTTTACATCTTTCAGATTTGTTTTGAAATTCCTTTGTAAAATACAAGTATTAATTAGGGTTGCCAGGTCTTACCTTTCCCATGGCAGGGGGCTCCCGACTTCTCCTCAGGATGTTTCTGCCATCATCACACTGGGGCCGTCGCACCACAGTGCTCTAGCATTTGGGGCAAAAATTCTGTGGTAACCATGGAATCCCCCCAAATGCTAGAGCACTGCCGCACAACAGCCCTGGCGTGATGACATCACTACCGGTGATGTCATTGCATCAGCAGCATCCCTGCGGGGGATCCCTTGCCCTGCCTGACTGGGAGGATGGCAACCCTAATCTCTGTTTACTTCCAATTAATCTTTTGAGTGTCAAATGTTTTTCTCTTCTGCAGCGTATTTTGAGTCCCCTGAGTGTATATTCATGTTGGAGTAGGATTGGTGACAGTCCCTTCAATGGCATTTTGTGGATTGCTCACTGGCCTATGAACCAGTCACACTACTATAACCCTGTACTGTGTTGGGGTGACTCAGCATGCCTGGACACTGAGAGGTGCTCCATCCTTCTAAGTGTGTATAAGTGTTATCTTCTTGAATGGAATGCCTCTCTCTTTGTCTTAACCTGGGAACTGCCCTCTGACCCCTCCGCCCTCTTTATGCCGTTTGCTCACCCCCATTCTCCTGTAGGAACAATGCTCATGTTTCCATGCACAGGATGCTAGATTTAGCTGGCCACTTGTGATAGGGAAAGTACTCTTTAGATTAGGCTTCTTTCTCTCCTTTTGACCGCAACCTGAATGTGAGCTGAATCTACTTGAATCAATGTGAGTTTTAATTTTTTCAGTATATTTCTTGGGAGGCTTTATTTACTGCATTTACTTTATTTGGCTGACCCAGCTGAGCTCTGAGAAGGAGCAAGGTGTTTGAGCTGCCAGAGGGGTGAGTGGTATTTTTATTTATTTACTTTCAGCTGAGGTGCTTTAGCTGAGAAGGTACTGTGTCAGGGACTGTATTTGGGAGTGTGTGGGTGAGTTGTAACAGACTCCTGACTGCTGGAGTTAGGGTGTGAAAAGGTCATTGTTTGCCTGTAATTAAGTGCTTGGGTGAAATTGAATAGCAGACTCCTGGCTGCTGGAGTTGGGGTGTGAAAGGGTCATTGTTTGACTGTCATTAAGTGCCTTGGGTGAATTTGAGTAGCTGCTGGCCACACCCTCTCCTGGGAGACAATTCTATTTAAGGCAGGAAGTTTGCAAGAGGCACGAGCCTCTGGCACGAGCCGAAGGGCGAGGCTCTTTGCCTGTGGCTCTTGGCCTGGGGGCTCTGTAAGAAGCCCAGGAAGAGCCAGGAAGCCAGGGACCTTGGCTCCTTGGTAAGGTAAGGTAAGTAGACTCTTACAACAGGAGCCATATAAATACAAAGTGTTTTACAAGGGGGGTTATAGAAAAGTATTTGTTTAAAAACAATTATGAAGCCAGAATGCCAGCAGGGGGTTGGGGGCTATCCAGTGTTTTGCATGGAGTGTCACATGTATGACTATCTGCCCACTGGTCAGAAGTCTTGGGTGTGTGCTCGGTGCAAGGAGCTCCTGGTTCTCAGGGAGCGAGTTTGCTCCCTTGAGGCCAAGGTGGCTGACCTGGAGAAGCAGGGACAGTCAGTTAGGTGCACGGGGAAGACTCTCGGGGACTTGTTAGATATGTCCCACTCTGGATCTGGCAGCCCGGCTGCTGCCAGGGAGCATGAGGGTCAAGAGGAAAAGGGGCACCATGCTGAGGATAAGGAGAATGTGCCCTCAGAAGGGACCTCTTCTTCAGCTGGTGAATGGGTATCCTTTCGTACCAAGGAACCGTCCCTGGGAAGGGTGGGAGGGGGCTCTTGGTAGTTGGTGATTCGATCCTTAGGCAGGTAGACAGCTGGGTGGTGAACCCGCGTACTGACCGTATGGTGACTTGCCTGCCTGGTGCGAAGGTAGCGGACATTACGCGTGTTTTAGATAGGCTGGTAGATAGTGCTGGGGAGGAGCCAGTGGTCGTGGTGCACGTTGGCACCAACGATGTGGGGAAATGCAGTCGTGAGGTCCTGGAGGAGAAATTTAGGCTGCTGGGCAGGAAACTCAAGGCCAGGACCTCCAAGGTAGCCTTCTCGGAAGTGCTACCTGTTCCACGCGCAGGGCCGGAGAGACAGGCACAGATCAGGAGTCTCAATGTGTGGATGAGACGGTGGTGTAGGGGGAAGGGTTCAAGTTTGTTAGGCACTGGGATGCTTTTTGGGACAAGAGGGAGCTGTACAAAAGGGACGGTCTCCACTTGTCCCGAGAAGGAACCAGGCTGCTGGCGCTCAAAATCAAAAAGGTGGCAGAGCAGTTTTTAAACTGAATAATGGGGGAAAGCTGACAGGAGATGAAAAATCTCTGGTTCGGGATGGCTCATCTCAAAGAGATGAAGGGGTAGCTATTACTTTTGTACAAGGAAATGGATTACAATTGTCCACTGAGACTGTGGCTAATGATAGGAACTGCCTGGCAAGGTCTCGAGGCAGCAAGAGGATGGTTGTGGGCTTAACAAACCTGGGAAACTATAAGTGTTTAAACACAAATGCTAGAAGTCTCCGAGGTAAAATCGGGGAGTTGGAATGCTTGGTGTTGGGGGGGAAATAGACATTGTGGGTATTTCAGAAACTTGGTGGGATGAGGAAAATCAGTGGGATACGGTGATTCCTGGTTATAAATTATATCGGAAGGATAGGGGGGAAGGGTTGGAGGTGGGGTGGCTCTGTATGTCAGAGAGGGTATACTGTCCAGTAAGACTGAGAGGGTAAGAGAATTGGATTCGCTTCTGGAAATGCTATGGGTTGAAATAGTGGGTCCAAAAGGAGGCTTAACAGTGGGAGTTTGTTATCGCCCACCAGATCAAAAGATAGAGGAGGATTATAAAATGATGAATGAATTAAAGATAGTGGCTAGACGAAATAACTGTGTTGTAATAGGCGACTTTAACTACCCACACATTGATTGGGTCAATATGAGTTCTAGTCGGGAAAAAGAGATTGCGTTCTTAGACACTCTCAATGACTGTGCTGTGGAACAGATGGTCACAGATCCTACCAGGGGAGAGGCGATCCTGGATTTGGTCCTAAGTAACACCCAAGACCTGGTGAGAGATGTAAAAGTGATTGCACCGCTTGGGAACAGTGACCATAATGTCATTGAGTTTAACATTAGTACAGATAAGGAGTTGCCCAAAAAGACTGACGCAACCACTTTTAACTTTAAAAGGGGTAACTTCTCTGGTATGAGGGGACATGTGAGGAAGAAATTGAAAAGAAGAGTGGAGAAGGTCAAAACCATTGGGGAAGCTTGGAGACTATTTAAAAAGACAATCCTAGAAGCTCAGAAAAAATATATACCGCAGGTTAGGAAAGGTACAAATAGGTATAGAAAAAAGCCTGCATGGTTAACAAATACAGTAATGGAAGCTGTAAAAGGCAAGAAGGATTCCTTTAAGCGGTGGAAAGCTAGTCTTAGTGAGGCTGATAAAAGGGAACACAGACTATGGCAAATAAAATGCAAGTCTGTGATCAGGCAAGCAAAAAGGGAATATGAGGAGCATATCGCAAAAAACATAAAGACCAACAATAAAACTTTCTTCAAATACATTAGAAGTAGGAAGCCAGCCAGGGAGGCAGTGGGGCCCTTGGATGACCAAGGGGTAAAAGGATTAGTGAAGGATGATAGGGAAATGGCTGAGAAGCTGAATACATTTTTTGCCTCTGTCTTCACTGTGGAAGAGGAGAAGTGTTTGCCCACTCCAGAAGCACCGATTTCGGGAGGGGGTTTGAAAGACCTGAATCAGATTGCGGTGACAAGAGAGGAAGTCCTCCGACTGATGGACAATTTAAAAACTAATAAATCACCAGGCCCGGATGGCATTCATCCGAGAGTTCTGAAAGAACTCAAATGTGAACTTGTGGATCTCCTGACAAAAATATGTAATCTTTCTTTAAAATCTGCCTCCATTCCTGAGGACTGGAAGGTAGCTAATGTCACTCCCATCTTTAAAAAGGGCTCCAGGGGAGATCCGGGAAATTACAGGCCAGTCAGTCTGACATCGATACCGGGTAAGTTGGTGGAAACTGTTATTAAGGAAAGAATTAGTAGGCACATTGATGAACAAAAACTATTGAGGCAGACTCAGCATGGGTTCTGTAAGGGAAGATCTTATCTCACTAACCTGTTAGTGTTTTTTGAGGGAGTGAACAAACATGTGGACAAGGGGGATCCAATAGATATTATTTACCTTGACTTCCGGAAAGCTTTTGATACAGTTCCTCATCAAAGGCTTCTAAGTAAGCTCAATAGTCATGGGATAAAAGGACAAGTCCTCTTGTGGATCAAAAACTGGCTTATAAATAGGAAACAGAGAGTGAGTATAAATGGGAAACTTTCTCAGTGGAGGGTGGTAAGCAGTGGGGTACCACAGGGATCAGTACTCGGTCCAATGCTTTTTAACTTGTTTATTAACGATTTGGAATTGGGAGTAAGCAGTGATGTGGCTAAATTTGCAGATGACACGAAGTTGTTCAGGGTGGTGAAAACCAGGGAGGATTGTGAGGCACTCCAAAGGGATATGTTGAGGATGGGTGAGTGGGCGTCAACGTGGCAAATGGGGTTCAATGTGGCCAAGTGCAAAGTGATGCACATTGGAGCCAAAAATCCTAAATATAAATACACGTTGATGGGGTCTGAACTGGCAGAGACGGACCAAGAGAGAGATCTTGGAGTCCTAGTGGATAACTCGCTGAAAATGTCTAGACAATGTGTAGCTGCAGTAAAGAAGGCCAACGCTATGCTGGGGATTATTACGAAGGGAATTGATAACAAATCAGCCAGTATCATCATGCCCCTGTATAAAGCATTGGTGCGACCTCATTTGGAATACTGTGTACAGTTCTGGTCACCACATCTCAAAAAGGATATTATAGCATTGGAAAAAGTGCAGAGAAGGGCAACTAGAATGATAAAAGGGTTGGAACACCTTCCCTATGAAGAAAGGTTAAAATGCTTGGGGCTCTTTAGCTTGGAGAAACGATGGCTGAGAGGTGACATGATCGAGGTTTATAAGATTATGAATGGGATTGAGCAGGTTGAGAAAGAAGTACTTTTCTCCCTTTCTCACAGTACAAGAACTCGTGGGCACTCTATGAAATTGCTGAGCAGTCGGGTTAGAACAGATAAAAGGAAATACTTCATCACCCAAAGAGTGATTAACATATGGAATTCACTGCCACAGGAGGTGGTGGCAGCTACAGGCATGGACAGTTTCAAGAGGGAATTAGATAAACATATGGAGCAGAAGTCCACCAGTGGCTATTAGCCACAGGGTATAGATGGGAACTCTCAGTCTGGGGCAGGTGATGCACTCTATTCTTGTTGCTGGAGGGGCAGCAGTGGGAGGGCTTCTAGTGTCCTGGCCCCACTGCTGGACCTCCTGATGGCACCTGGTATATTTTGGCCGCTGTGTGACAGAGTGTTGGACTAGATGGGCCATTGGCCTGATTCAACATTGGCTTCTCTTATGTTCTTATGTTCTTACTGCAGTCAGTATCATGCTTCTATGCCTGGACTAACTCTGCTCTATTAACCAAATATACCAATATACTGTTTGCATCTTAAGTAAGTTAATGTATTGGTTCTGCTTGCCATGAAAAGGATACTAGTTTAGTGATCTGCAGCACAGATTATTGTTGGTGTTGATCTAATAAAGTTGATCAGTAAGACCAAGCTATCTTACTGAATGATAGTTCATTGGGAATGATGGAGTCCCAGCCACCCAACATAAGACTGAAGATGATTACACATAATACTGTATCTAAAATGGGTGGAGACCTACTGTCAGGTATCCCTGCCATAAGGGCGATGGGGGGGGAGATGAGACGGTAATTGATGTATCTGTGTTTGTCGTTTGGAATGTGGGGAAGTGACGAGGTTGCCTGGGAGACCGGGCCATATCTCACCTCACACAGGCCGAAATGGCCTTGGAACCAGGCTGTTCGTCTCCTTTCACTTTCTAAAGACAACAGCTAGGCTTGAGAACTTTTAGGTGGTGGGAACGTAGTAATTTAGTGCCTCATAGCTTTCCCGCGCGTGGGCTGGCCATCTATTGGTAGAGGTGTGGGGGCTCCTTTCCCCCCTTAGAGTATAACCCCAATGCTTCATGTATTCAAGCTATTCTTAACAATGCTTCTGTTCTAGTGACCTAGTATTGCAGTCTAATAAATACTATCCTTGCTTCAATGAATAAGGCCTGGTGTTTGACTGACTAACTGAGGACTCTGACAGTTCGTTAAGAATAGACCTTCTAGCTGCGGTTGCTGGGGGGAAGATTTTTTCTAAGTTGGATCTTAGGGATGCCTACTTTCGGGTACGCATCAGAGAAGGGGATGAATTCAAAACTGCATTTAACACTCCCCTGGGGCAGTTTGAATACTTAGTTATGCCTTTCGGGCTATAGGGGGCGCCTGGAGTGTTCATGAACCTGATTAATGAAGTGTTGCACAAGTATTTGTTCAAGGGGGTCCTTGTTTACCTTGATGACATACTTCTGTATTCCCCCGACCACCGTTCACACGTGAAACTGGTGAGGGAGGTACTTCAAATGTTGCACAAGCACAAACTCTTCGCCAAACTGTCCAAATGTGAATTTCATAAGTCGGAAATCGCCTTTTTAGGCTACCGCATCTCACAGAAGGGGATTGAGATGGACCCTGACAAAGTTAAAGATGTGGTGGGGTGGGAACCCCCCAAGACGAGGAGACAGCTCCAAGCATTCCTCGGATTCGCCAATTTTTACAGATCATTCCTTTCGAACTTTGCTCAGTTAGCCCTTCCCCTCACTGACCTACTCAAAACTAAGGGGAAAGCCCCTGACTGCACCCGGCTGGGTGCGCGCCTAAACTGGACCTCAGAGTGCCAGCTTGCATTCGAACGCCTGAAGGCTCTCTTCACCTCGGAGCCCGTGCTGGCTCATCCCAATGAACTAAAAAAATTCATTGTCCAAGTCGACGCCTCGGACATCGCCATGGGAGGGGCAATCCTCCAAGAGGGGGATGATGGCAAACTCCACCCCCTTGCATATGTCTCTAAAAAGTTCAATGACACTGAGCGGAATTGGTCGGTGTGGGAAAAAGAAGCAGGGTCGATCCGGTTGGCACTGGCAACATGGTGACATTGGCTGGAGGGGGCTCGAGTACCATTCGAGGTGTGGACTGATCACAAAAATTTAGAACTCCTCCGCTCGCCCCGCGCACTGAATGCCAAACAATTACGATGGGCTGATTTCTTCTCTAAGTTTAATTTCACCCTACACCATTTCCCAGGGAAGGCTAACTCGCTGGCTGATGCTCTGTACTGCCTCCCGCAACACGATAGCAAATGGGAGGAGGTTCGGGACTCAGTCTTCACCCCCTCCCAACTGGGAGGGGCGGTTACCACACGCAAGCAAGCGCTGAACCCCCCCCCCACGTCACCCCCTTCCCACTGGGAGTCAAAATTCGCATCTGCTATGTCTCAAGCAGATAAAGAAACGCTTGAAGGGGAGGAGGGGGTAGTGAAAGATACAAAAGACTGTTGGCGAAAGAATGGAAAACTGTTTGTGCCGCTGTCACTCTGGGGGGAGGTGATGGGTTGGGCTCACGGCTCCAAACTTGCGGGGCACACGGGCTTTGTAAAATCGCTGCAGCTCCTACAACGGCAATTTTGGTGGCCGGGACTGAGGAAAGATTTGTCGTTGTTTACAAATGCCAGCCAGGTGTGTCTGATGAGCAAGCCCCGGCCAGGGAAACCCCCTGGCTCACTGCAGCCTCTCCCTACTCCGACTCGCCCTTGGGAGGTGATCTCCATGGACTTTATTACTGATTTGCCACCGAGTGGTGGAAAGACTGTTATTTGGGTTGTGGTCGATATATTTTCTAAACAGGCTCATTTCATCCCGTTTGCTTCCATCCCCTCTGCAAAGAAACTGGCTGCAGCATTTCTGCAACACGTGGTGAGACTCCACACTTTGCCAAATAAGGTGGTCTCAGACAGGGGGGTGCAGTTTGTCTCCCAATTCTGGGGGGAGTTGATGTCACTGCTAGGGGTGGAGAGGGGGGTCAGCAGTGCATACCACCCAGAGACCGATGGTCAAACCGAAAGGGTCAACCAAACACTTGAACAATACCTCAGGTGTTTCACAAACTTTCAACAAGACGATTGGCATTCCTTGTTGCCGCTGGCTGAGTTTTGCTACAACAATACTCATCACTCCTCCACGGGGATGTCTCCTTTCATGGCGGTGCACGGATATGAGGCCCCACCCCTTCCTTTTTTGAGCTCTCCCGACCTCCCGCCGGGAGATGCAGGTGACTGGTGTAAACGCTTGCAATCTGCGTGGCCCTTGCTGGTAAAAACACTTGAGGGGGCTAAAGCTGCGTATAAGGTCCAGGCTGACAAGAAACGTGACCTTTCTTGGACTCCAAAGTGTGGAGACTTTGTTTATCTCTCCACACAGAACCTGAGGGGCTTGCAGCCAAGCCGCAAACTCAGTTGGAAATATGTGGGACCTTTTAGAATTGTACGTGTAGTGAACAATGTTACTGTTGAGCTTGACCTGCCTAAATCTCTGAAATCTGTTCATCCTGTATTTCATGTAAGGCTGCTACGGCGTGCGCCTGCGGAGAATGTCTGGAGACCCCAGCGCCCCGCCCCACCTCCGCTGATGGTGGGGGGAGAGCCGCATTATGAAGTTTCACAAATCCTGGACTCGAAGATTTCACGCAACCGGCTGTATTATCTCATCAATTGGGCGGACTTTGGGCTGGAACAGAGGGATTGGGTTAGGGTGGAACATGTTCTTGCCCCGAAATTGGTCCGCGCGTTCCATAAATTGTATCCTCTGAAGCCGGGGGGGGGGTAGATCTGTTATCAGGAGGGCAGAATGCCAGGTATCCCTGTCATAAGGGTGATGGGGGGGAGATGAGACGGTAATTGATGTATCTGTGTTTGTCGTTTGGAATGTGGGGAGGTGACGAGGTTGCCTGGGAGACCGGGCCATATCTCACCTCACACAGGCCGAAATGGCCTTGGAACCAGGCTGTTCGTCTCCTTTCGCTTTCTAAAGACAACAGCTAGGCTTGAGAACTTTTAGGTGGTGGGAACGTAGTAATTTAGTGCCTCATAGCTTTCCCGCGCGCGGGCTGGCCATCTATTGGTAGAGGTGTGGGGGCTCCTTTCCCCCCTTAGAGTATAACCCCAATGCTTCATGTATTCAAGCTATTCTTAACAATGCTTCTGTTCTAGTGACCTAGTATTGCAGTCTAATAAATACTATCCTTGCTTCAGTGAATAAGGCCTGGTGTTTGACTGACTAACTGAGGACTCTGACACCTACATTTGTAGGACTTTGTTCTAAAATCCTTTATCATACTGGCTAACTAGAAAAATAGGTATTGGATTCTACCAGTTGACATTCTGACATGTATGATAACTTGAGAAAAATAACCTGTGTGACTGCTAGAGATCAGTTCTCATTGGATCCAGTAATGGCAGTATGGTTGAAGGAAACCATGGGAAAAGCATGATTCTTCCACATCAAATGTTCTACCTTGAGCAAGGATATTTGGATCCCACACAAGTACCAACTGTGGATTTATTGCATAAGGGAAATCACTTAGAAAGTCCCTTTTGGGTTTGTACCTTTACAGGATCTAGTCATCAAACCAAGGGCAGGAGATACTAGATGGAGGACACATATGGATGATTAATTAGAAAGATAATGCTGGTGATCTAAGCAGACATAAGGAACATTCAGAAATTTTCCAGCACTCATACAGCTGTATTGTGTCACTGAGAATGCAATGTTTGCCAGTCTGCAAGTGCATCAGTTTGAGAGGTAAGTATGAGGTTGGTTGTGAAATGTGCTTGCATGAGTGCCATAATCTTGTTCTAGATGGTGTCTGTGATATCACTAGTAGTTAGCAATACTACTCCTGTGTCATTTTTGAATTTTTAAAAAGTTCGCATTTAATATAGTTTTATTTTACTATTTTTTCCAAAGAGTTTTAGAGGCTTACTGCTTCTGTGCTGCACTGGTGAAATTTAGGACTGTTTAAGCAAATTACTGGAAAGAAATTCTCATCACTTTTTAATGTGGACCCTGATAGTGAATAAATGGTGCCTAATTCCATTGGAAATCACTGATGAAGATAAGAAGTTAACTTCTCCTGAATCAGCTAGATGTGACAGTGTCCATAGGCCTGACTTGTAGATGCCACTGCCATTTTAAAGGGATCAAGCCCACAGTGCAGCAAGCTGAGGGGCTCTTGTTCCCTTTCAGGCTTTTCCCTGCAGCTGTTTCGGCACTTGAAAAAGTACAGGGAGAGGGGGAGAGACAAGAGCAACTCAGCCCACTGTGGGCCAAGCAGGATTGGACCCTTGTGTCATTTTAGAATCCCTTTAAAATTCAGGGATTGCACTTGCTGCATGCAAAATATATTTCCTTCCAGTAACCTACATTATCTGTTAATGTCATGTAGTGAATTCCTTTGAACATTTGGATACTGCTGTACACATGCAAATAATTATGCACCATACCAATCATGCCACCTTATTCAAATGTCATACCTTGTTCAAATATAATGTCACTTTGGTCCAATATAATATCTTGTTCAAATATAATGTTGTAACTAACAACTTCCCTTTTTTGCAGATAGTTTCAGAGGGTAGCAGTGTCGGTGTGCAGTAGAGGGACTAGATTTGAGTCCAGCATCAAGATTTTCAGGCTATAAGCTTTTGAGGGTCAAAGGTCCCTTACTCAAATACGGAATTAATTTTTCAGAATTTTCCAGAAAGACTTTAACTCTCAGATGGGCACTGCCTCTAAGGGCTTGAAGGAACAACAGTGTAAACTCCAGTGGACCTGGAAGGCAATGTGGGAAGCAAAATGCTATAATAGTTTGAAAAACACAGTCTATAGATCCTAAGTCTGACATTTAAGTCATCTTAGCTTCCCCTTCATATCATTATCCCTGGTTACAGTATAAAAAACTATACAAGTGACTGTTTACATAACATGCAGAGGACATGATCTAGTCTGCTTCAATTTCAGAGGAGCAAGTACATCCAAGGAACTAGGCCTCAAGGAAGATAACAAACATCAGCACTGATGAAATGGTCTTCTGGGCCAGTATTTGCTTTTCTCACTGGGAATGGAGAGAGTAATGATTGCGAATACATGGAAAAGCACATATCCCAGAACACTGTGCTCAGAAGAGCAGGCAGGGGGAAGGGGACAGCTAATGTGTAACTTAGGTTAGGCAATCAGAGGAATAAAAGAGGAAGCCAAACTGTCAGCTGGAATCAGACACTGAGTGCACCAAAGAGCTTGAGATTCTCTTCCTGAGAAAGTAAATCTAAGAGAGGTATGTGCTCATTTTCTACCCTTATAATTGTTGAGGGCAAATGATCCAAACCAGAGAATAAATACATAAGTTTCTTATTTTGTACTCAATGGAATCAAAGAGAAGATTCCAAGGTCTTCATTTTCACTATTTGTGACTTGCATCACATATAGTGGCAATAACTCATTAAACATCCACTTTTTTTCTTAAGCAGGCATTGTTAAAACTGCAGGGAAACATGAACCCAGGAGTGAGTTTGCTGTGCATCCTTTTGTGCATTATCCATGTCGGCTGTGATCGGGTCTATGTTCACCCTTTCTATCTTTTCGCGTACAACAATGAGAGCTGCAAGGGACTGGAAGAAAAGGAACGGCTGGTGAAAACTTTTGTTCCTATCTCAATTGAATCTCCCATCACCCCGGCATATGAAGAGAGGGTCAGGAACACAAGTGAGAAGGAACGACAGATTTTAGGAGTGGACTATTTAAAAGACTCAGCCTATGTGCTTGGGGCACGTATCTACGGAATGTTGGTGGAAATGCACAAGGGAGAAAATATTCTTCTGTCTCCCACAAGCATATACCAGTCCCTTCTAATCTTCTACCTAGGGGCTTCTGGACAAACAGCAAGTGATTTGCAGAGTTTGTTAGGATTTGACCGCCCATCCATTAGCCAAAACTGCACCTCCAAAATAGATGGGCACAAAATCCTTCCTGTCCTGAAGACCATCAGCAGTCCCAATGAGGCTGATGAGCTGCTCTTCTCCAAGCTCTTCTGCCTTTTTTCAGCCCCTAATGTCCATTTATCTGAATCCTTTGTCCATGAATTGACCTTTGCTGACATTAATTTCTATGTACGAGCTGTTGACTTTACAAGCCCCACTCGGGCAGGAGAACAAATCGATGCTTTTGTCAAAAGCAAAAACACCCACACAACCAAGTCTTTGCTGACAGACGTCGATCCAGCAAGCAACTTGCTGTTTGCAACCTATACTCAGTTCAAAGGTAAGAGAGGAAATCCTCATCTCTTAATACAAATGGCAGTCCCCGGGGCAGGCAAAAAATCATTTCCCTTTCCATTGTTCTATTCCATTTTGAGTGCATAAATTAACTGCATGTTAGGGCTTCCAATAATTTCTAATACAGAAAAAGCTCCGACATGTATTCAGAAATATGTAATTTTTATTGGACAGCTGCCACATGATCCTCTAATGTGGTGACAATCTCTGTCTAAGAATAAGCCAAATACGTGAATTGCTAGGCTGTTTCACATCAGATGTCTGTCTAGTTCAGCATCCTGTCTTAAGAGGAGCCAGAAGCTTCTAGGAAGCTCAAAAACATAGTAAAATAGGAAAACCCATCCTGCCACTGTTTGTGCCCAGTGTCTCAAACCTAGAGGTGTACTGCCTTTAAAGATAGAAGTTCCACTCCTAGCTACATATGCACAAAATATTGATAGCGCTATTCTCTGTACATTGATTGAAACTTTTTTAAAAGGTCCTTTTATGCTAGTGGCCATGCCAAAGTCTTGTTCAGTGGTGACAACATTCAGTGGTGTGCAAAAAGACAGGTAGGGACTACCTTCTTCAGAGTTTCATGAGGAGTGTTCGGTGGCACAGGGTGCATGAAAAATTACTTTAACAGTACAGGCCATGTCTTATCTCTCAATCAGAGAATATTGCTAAATCAGCAGAAGGAAAGTTGTAAGAGATCACTGAGATGTGAATCCTAAAACGATGTTTGAAATTGTACTTTCTCCTTGTAGCACGTTATTATATTGTTCATTGTGGAATAATGATATCATTCTCAATGTCACTCAAGAGACATTATTAGAAATGAAATGAAACAAGCTCATAGAATGTAGCAACTCCACATGGGAAATCTTCTGAGAAATGACAGTTGCAAAGACAGCTCCAAGGTTTCCTGTATTTTTAAAAGGTAGAGAAAAGGGGCATGGGAACAAAGGAAAAGGGTAGGAGGGTGAAGGAAAGGAATTAGAGGGATAAGAGGATATTATTTCCAGAGAGAAGTGAGCCAGCCCCTTTTCCCCTACAAATTAAGCTTCGCACTTCAGTTTCCCTGAAGGGCATCTTCCTCCAAAAGAAAGGAGAGTCCTAATGCCTGAAGAGCAGCTATTGTTTTGTTTCAGCACAACTAATGGCTACCAGAAAATTGTCCTCCCCTTCCTCTTCTGTCAGAGGCACTTTCACTGGCACAAGTAGTTCTGTTGGCACAAGAGTGGTACCTGCCCAGATCCCACTCTTCAGTGTAACCCACAAAGCTCATTACCCAGATGGGTCCCACAAATTAATATCAGTGTTTTGGATGTCTCAGGAGTTTTCTGGGAAAAGGGAAGGGCAGGCATGAACTGCATCCAGGAGCACTATTGCATTCATGCTTCATAAAGGCAAAGGTTCCCTTGCTCGAAAGCCAGTCGAATCCGACTCTAGGGTTGCGGTGCTCATCTACGTTTCAAAGCCAAAGAGCCAGCACTGTTTGAAGACATTTCCGTGGTCATGTGGCTGGCATGACTAAACACCAAGACGCACGGAACACTGTTACCTTCCCACCGAAGTGGTACCTATTTATCTACTTGCAATTTCTTGCTTTCGAACTGCTAGGTTGGCAGGAGCTGGAACTAGAGATGGGAGCTCACTCCGTCATGCGGCACACTCGGGTCTCGAACTGCTGAATTACTGACCTTTCACAGCCTGCAGTTCAGCATCTTAACCACTTGAGCCACCACAGCTCCTCATGCTTCATAGGATCCAAGTAATATCTTCTGACTTCTACATTTAATTCCTAGCAGCAACATTCTGAAAAAAGTTTTCTTCTTTTAAGAGAGCCTTACAAATTCTGTTCTCCCTTTTGTACATATGGAGAACTTTGAAAAATATTGGTAGAATGAGACATGTTCCCATCCTGTCTTATAACCAACATATGAAATTACAGTGTTATTAGAGATTTCTAATAGCAATGTGACGCAGCATACATCTCCCCCATAAATAAGTGATTCTTAAGAATTCTACTGCAAGTCATGAAGATTAGGTAGCAGAAGAATGTTGCTTCCACACAGTCAAAGCATGCATCCAACATATCTTTCGCAGGATACTTCAATCTAGATTTAAATTTATGAACCATTGTGGTGGAAGGGAGAATTGCCATACTATTGCTTATCCCTTTAAACTATATGGCATGGTTAGAAGTGTGCGGAATCCAGTTGAAAGGAGAGGAGG
This sequence comes from Gekko gecko, assembly GCA_029375565.1. Lineage (NCBI taxonomy): Eukaryota > Metazoa > Chordata > Lepidosauria > Squamata > Gekkonidae > Gekko > Gekko gecko. The sequence continues at coordinate 124,799,417 of JAPDNY010000001.1, read as the reverse complement.
ATACACAATTTTCAAAATCCCTGGGGAAAAAAGAACACAAGTTACACCAGGGACTTCCTAGAAAGGGCTAATCACAAGAGATAGGTGCCATTAATGGGAGAGATGTCTGGAGAAAATTCTTGCTATAATCTTTTCCATGGTACGCTTCGAGAACCACACCCAATCCTGTAAATAAACAGTCAGATTGAAACTATGACATTGAACGGAAAGGCATTCTCTAGCTGCAGACATAAAGACATCTTGCATAAGTGGAAGGACACCTTTGGATTCAACCCCCGTTTCCCTACCTCTGTTTTTTCTTTCCTCAACACCAAATTCCATTGCACAAATTTGTTGTTGGGAAGCTCATCAGTGAGACAGACAAATGGGCTCAATCCGTCTTCTCTTTTCTTTCCAGCCATTGTGAACGGAGCCTCACTTCTGAATGACCCTCAGGAATTCTGGACCAATTCAGAAACAAAGATCTTGGTGCCTATGATGAGTGTCACTGGAAACTTTGAGCATAAATTTGACAACAAGCTGAATCTTTCAGTCATCAAAATTGCTGTCAGTGAGAGTGCATTTCTGCTGCTATTACAGCCCATCAACAATAAAGACCTGACTGGTGCAGAGGAACAATATTCTTTGCAGCCTTCTTATCTGTGGCTGCAACAATTATCACAGAGGTATGTTTTTATAGGAAACATAGAGGTTTATTGGAATGTAAGAATTACTTTTGCTGGGTAGTGAGCATCTTGGGGAGTGCCTCAAACTTCTTTCACTTGGGTCAGTTGCTGAATGGAGGTAGGCCCACCAAGTTAAACACTGGAATTTCAATCCAAGTATTAAATGGTGCACTCCATCTGTAGTTCATCCAGATTAGTTAGTAGCTATAAACGCAAACAATGAGTATGTGAGGACTGGAGAATGGTCTTTTTGCACCTACGCTGTTTCTCTGAGCATAGCAATCTGATTTTCTCCTTTACACACATTTAAAAATTGTAATAATCCAGTAAAACCAAATGGGAGAGCTTGTGAAAGTTTTCAGACTAGTTTATTTTCTTAGCATAGAGCTTTTCAGTAATAATAGTTATCAAAGTAGTTAAGAAATGTAGGGCAGAATTTAGTGAACAAAGTTAGATATGTGGGGGCAGTTCCAGTTCTGGTTTGACCCTGCAGGATGTCTGTGGTAATAATATATGTATATAAGGGAAATTAGGAAAAAAATACCGAAATAAAAATTTTAGTTAAGATTTTGAACGTGTAAATGGTAGCACAAGATATGAGTTTCCGTTATCTTCACAGAAAGGATATGACCCATCAATGTAGTTGGTGAACTGAGCTACCACCATGACCCCATCAGTCTGTCAGTCAGTCAAGTTCAATATGGTGTCCCTCAGTTGTACAAAACCGAGGACAATCAAATTGTATTTCAAACATCTTGTTTGCAAGAAGAAGTCACAGAACATTAACCTCATCTGGGTCATATGACTTTAGGGCAATCATACCATTGTCCCTTGGAAATCATTCGGGAGTCCAAATTTAATTTGCCTATACATGTCGGAAAAATAATGGTTGAAGACTGTTGGGCAAGGATTAAATATTATTCTGTGTTGGAGCAGTTTAACAACACTCTGAAAGTGGCAACATTTGATTATGCTTAATGGCATTTTGTTAGCCCAAGAAAGAAGATGAATGGTAGGTAGCAAATTCATTGACCTGAAAGTTTAAACATGGCTGCAAGTTGTGTTCAAAAGAAATGCAAAATCATAACACAGAACATGGCATCTAATGCAGCATATAGCACATCCTAGCTTTATACCACATCCTCTCTCCTTATTCTTGAGGGTGTGCCTCCGTCACTGGCACAGAGCCTGGGCGTGACTTTGGATTCCTCTCTGTCCATGGTTGCGAAGGTTGCCAAGCTGCCGTTTTTCCAATTGCACCAGGTTAGGCAGCTGGCTCCCTACCTGTATCATCCCAACCTAGCCATGGTAATCCATGCCATGGTAATCCATGCAATGGTCACCTCCAGGTTAGACTGTTGTAATTTGCTCTACGTGCTCCTGCCCTTGTGCCTGACCCGGAAGCTCCAACTGGTCCCAAATGCAGCCACACGGGTCCTCACCAGGACCCCCCAGACAGCACACATTCAACCAGTGCTGTGTGAGCTGCACTGGCTTCCAGTGGAGCACTGAATCAGGTTCAAGGTTCTGGTTCTGACCTTCAGGGCCCTTAGCGGTCATGAACCTACATACTTTTGGGACCGCCTCTCCTATTATGCCCCTGGAAGAGCATTACACTCAGGGAATAACAACTTCCTGGTGGTCCCCGGCCCAAGAGAAGTCTGGCTGTCCTCGACAGGGCAAGGGCTTTTTCGGCCTTTGGCCCCACCTGGTGCAACTCTCTGCCAGAAGACATCCGTGCCCTGTGGGAGTTATTACCTTTCCTCAGGGCATGTAAGGCAGAGATGTTCTACCAGGCATTTGGTTGAGGACAACGATGGGGGGATAGTATGACATCTGGCACTCTCATACACTTCCCCGTCCCTCACGACCTCTCCCCCCCAGGGAGGCTGGGGAGCTGGATTTTTTTTCTGTTGCCATCCTGTATATTGTACATGTATATTGTTTCAATCTATTGAAATTTATTGGCTTGTTTTAACTAGTTTTTAAATTGAGATTTGTATATTAGTTTGTTGTAAGCTGCCCTGAGCCCTACTAGTAGGGAAGGGCAGCCTAGCAAATTCAATTTAATAAATAAATAATAAAATAAATATTCTGAAAAGCTATCTAAACATGCGGTAAAAAGTACTGCAGCATCTGAAAGATTTTTTTAAAAGACATTGAAATATAAAAGCTTTTATGAGAGCCCATTTTGTTAGGTGCTTGAAGTGGAATCTTAAGTTGGCAAGTATATATAAATACATACATGGGTTCTGGATACCAGCTGCCTGGAGGAAAAACTTCTCACCCTTCAATAGAAGTTTAATTGAAAGTTATTTATCTGGTAATGTTATTTACCTCCTTGCCATGAAAATCTTCCTCTGCTTATTTCTATACAGTAAGCCTCTATAAAAGGGAAAGGACACTTTTCTCCAGGGATGATGGGGGGAGGAAAAAAGTTTGTACACAGTATGGCTGAAAATCCAAGGGTTGGATCAAACGAGAGGATCAGAATTTTTTTTGTCCTCCCCCACTTTTGCAGGAACCCCTTCCGAAAAGATGATACGCGAGGTTTCAGGACCTGCATGGAATAAAAGCAGTGTGGCTGGGGTGGGGTGGTGGTGGACTGAATTTAGAAGAGGCTGGTGTGCAAAATTGCTAGGGGAAGGGTAGGAAAGAAGGCAGCAATGGTGGTGGGGGGATTACTGAAAGAAAAAGGTAAAATGTTGCAAAATAATTCCTCTCTTTTTGTATTTTCTGCAGACGAATCAATGTAACTTTGCCAACGTTATCCTTTGAAAGTGTTTATAACCTTCAGGACCCCCTTAATAAAATGGACCTATCTGAATTGCTGGGAAAGAGTGCCAACTTCAGCAAGATGAGTGACGTTAATCTGACTGCTGGAAAGGTATAATCTATATTTTGCACACGTTACACATATAAAATTCCATGTAAACTACAGGATAACGAACCCACTAAAACATACTGTGGAAAACAATGACAGCAGTCCTAGATGAAAAATAAACAGACAATATAAAAATGGTGCACTTTAGCAGTGCAAGCAACTAAAGTGAACACTATGGGATAATGAAAGCTGGATGAAGGTATTTAACAGAATATAAACATTTCAAGCAGGGGACTCGTGAGGACTTGCAGGGGACTCTCATTCACCCCCCCCTACTATTTCCTCTTTCCCTTCCCTGAAAGTCCCCATAGTCCCTCCCCTCTTTTAATGCTTCCCACACACCAGCAAATTTGCCTTTACCTACCTCCCTGTCTTCAGCTTTCCCTCCTTTCCTCCCACTGACAGCCTCTATTAAGGAAATAGTGCCAGTGCCCCATTTTTTAAAAAAGGTTTCAGATTTATCTGCAAAGTGGGGGGGGGGGCTTTTTCAGGTTTATAGAAGGACCTGGGTAGCCCTGACCTGGATAGCCCAGGCTACCCCAATCTTGTCTAGATCTTGAAAACTAAGCAGGGTCAGGCCTGGTCAGAATTTGGATGGGAGACCACCAAGGAATAGTAGGGTCATAAATGAAGTCAGGCAATGGCAAACCACTTCTAAACTTGAAAATCCCATGAGGGCACCATAAGTCAGCTGTGACCTGATAGCAAAAAATAAAATAAAGAATAGACCTCTCTTGTTCGTTCATGGCTCCAGTCTCTAGATCTAAAAATCTGCAGATTTGGTCATGTTGAGAATTAGATATATTGCCAAATGGGCCACCCCATCCCCCCTGCTTTTGCTTCCTCACCTCTCCCTTCTCTCCCTTTCTCCCTCCCCCATGCCAACTGTCACTCTTTCTTTCTCTCTTTCTCCCTCTTCCCATAACTACTGTCTCTTCTACTCTCTTCTTCTCTCTCCCTTCTAATATGGGAGCCCACTGCTGTATTCTGCTTTACTACTTTGAGAATCATAGTTGCAGAACAGAACAGATGTGGATACTATGTGAGGCATGCCAACAGAAAATATAAGAGGTCCAGTCTAAAGAGAAGGGAGCAGACTCTATGGAAATTCTAACTAAGATGAAGTCAGTTTGACTAATGTTATTCAATTCAATAATCTTTTAAAATACAAACTTTTTAATATTATTGCCATGGCCTTTGGGCTGTGCTGGTACAAATTCCATTAAGTCTTCTATAAATATTACCAATCACATCATAGAGAATTCTTATTTATGATGATCTAAAGGCCCTTTTGATTTGCACTTTTAAAAAAATACTTTTTTGTTTACTTGGACTTTTATTTGCCATCCCCCTGTCATGCTCTGTTGCCTCAAACTAGCAGGCTCACTGCGATCCTTTGCACTTGCAGATTATAAACCAGCAACTGTTTGAACTCCGTCCTGGTGAAGCAGATCAAGCAGAAAACCCTACAGAACAAAACGAGGGCACTGAGACGCTCAGCATAACACTGAACCAGCCTTTCCTGCTAGCGGTGCATGAAAAAAAGTCAAGCACTTTGCTGTATTTTGGCAGAGTGATAAACCCACTGCAATGAACATAAATTTCACATTAATATGATTTCCCTGATTTCCTTCAGTATTTTCCCTTTCTTTGTAACTGTTCCCCCCCCCCCTTTTGTTACTATGTTAAACTGCTTGAGATTTTGGAATAAAGGTGATGTCTTTCACATCTGTATCTGATGTAAGGTCTAGTAGTTCCTTTTTAAAATCCCCTTCACTTAAGAGTGGGTATGGGCCTCTTATTACACCACTGTGGATGTCTAAGGATGGCTTGTGCACTCTCTCACACCTCCCTTTACCTTATTGGCTTGGAGAGTCTTCAAACTCCAGTTTGCAGAGACATCCAACTGAAGGTGCCTGGGCAAATTGGAAGTTGCTTTCCCCCCTGTAAACTGAGATTCTAAATCTCATTTTAATCTCCATTGAGAATGCCAGCGTGTGTGCGTGTTGGGGACAAACTTCCATTTTGCCCAGGTGCTTACGCTGGACAACAAAGCAGGAAAGTTCCAGTTGCTTTTTGCATAGGAGGAAGGAGGTGCTGGGGAGCAGCTTACAGACACAGCCAACAAGCCATGCTTGGTACCAACAAACTCATGAGAATTACCTTGCTGGGTTTGATAGCAGATTGTCTTCTACCTGTGAACAGCCAGTGAGCTTCCAGAAGCCAACAAAGTTACCCCCTGCTTGCCCCCATAGTCCAGGAATCAGAAGTGTAATGCCTCTGAACACAGAATTCCATTTAGATGCTACAGCTAATGGCCACCGATAGGATTCTCCTCCATGAACTTTTTTTGTTGTTCAGTTGCACAGTCAAGTCCGACTCTTTGCGACCCCATGGACCACATCATGCCAGGCCCTACCGTCTTCCGCCATCCTTTGGAGTTTGTTCAACCTCATATTCATTGCATCAATAACACTGTCTAACCATCTCATCCTTTGCCATCCCCTTCTTCTGTTACCTTCCCAGCAGCAGGGTCTTCTCCAGTGAGTGCTCCCTTCTCATTTGGTGGCCAAAGTATTTGAGCTTCAGCTTCAATATCTGTCCTTCCAGGGAACAGTCAACTTTGATTTCCTTTATTTATTTATTTATTTATTTATTTATTTATTTATTTATTTATTTATTTATTTATTTCTTCGACTTCTATCCTGCCTCCTGCCAAAGCAGCTTTAGGAAATCTCCTTACAGTCCAGGGGACTTTCAAGAGTCATCTCCAGCACCATAATTTGAAAGCATCTGTTCTTCAGTGATCAGCCTTCGTTATGGTCCAACACTCGCAGCCATACATTACTACTGGGAATACCATTGCTTTGACCATACAGACTTTTGTAGGCAGGGTGATGTCTCTACTTTTTATTACGCTGTCTAGGTTTGCCATCACTTTCCTCTGAAGGAGCAGACGTCTTTTAATTTCATGGCTGCAGTCACCATCTACATGGATCCCAGGAACATGAATTCTGTCACTGCTTCTATGACTTCCCCTTCTATTTGCCAAGGAGTGATGGGGCCAGATGCTATGATCTTAGCTTTTTTGATGTTGAGTTTCAAGCCAACTTTTGCAGTCTCTTCTTTGGCTCTCAGCAATAGGCTCTTGAGGTCCCCTTCATTTTCTGCCATTAAAGTGGTATCGTCTGCATATCTGAGGTTGTTGATGTTTTTCCCGGCAATCTTAATTCTGGCTTGTGATTCATCCAGGCTGGCATTTCACATGATGTACTCTGCATATAAATTAAATAAGCAAGGTGACACTACTCCTTTTCTGACGCTAAACCAATCAGTTGTTGCATACCCGGTTCCGACTGTCGCTTCTTGAACCTTATACAGATTTCTCAGGAGACATGTGAGGTGGTCTGGTACTCCCATCTCCTTAAGGACTTGCCACAGTTTGTTTTGATCCACACAATCAAAGGCTTTAGCATAGTCAATGAAGCTGAAGTCAATGTTTTTCTGTTACTCCATTGCTTTCTCCATAATCCAGCGAATGTTGGCAGTTTGATCTTTTGTTCCTCTACCTCTTTGAAACTCAGCTTGTACTTCTGGCAGTTCTCTATCCATGTACTGCTGAAGCCTAGCTTGTAGGATCTTGAGCATGACCTTGCTAGCATGTGAAATGAGTGCAATTCTGCAATAGTTTGAACATTCCTTAGCATTGCCCTTCTTTGGGAATGGAATGTAAACTGACCTTTTCCAATCCTGTGGCCACTGTTGCGTTTTCCAAATTTGTTGGCATATGGAGTGCAGCACTTTAACAGCATCATCTTTGAGGACTTTGAACAGCTCAGCTTGGATACCGTCATTTCCACTAGCTTTGTTGTTAGTAATGCTTGCTAAGGTTCATTTGACTTCGCATTCCAGGATGTTTGGCTTGAGGTCAGTGATCACACCATCGTGATTGTCAAGGACATTGAGATCCTTCTTGTATAGTTCTTCTGTGTATTCTTGCCATCTCTTCCTAATCTCTTCTGCTTCTGTTAGATCCCTACCATTTTTGTCCTTTATCATGGCCAGCTTTGCATGGAATCCATGAACTTACTATTTGTGTGGCCTGAAAAAGCAATAGGTAAGCCCATGGACTTACCTATTTGCTTTTTCAGGCCACACAAATGAGTGGTTTTCCCTGTATTTTGCAGTAATGGATTCTGTAAGTACTAATTCAGCTACATGGATGGGCAGCATGTGTGTGGGGGGATAGGAACAGTTTAGACCTTTCCCTTTGCAGTTTAAAAGTAGAGCCCTTCAACCAGTTTAAAGTTAATTCTCTCATTGAAACCAGTGGAAGACATTAATGATGACTATTGTTCACTACATTGTTAACTACATTGGGGGTCAAGTAAAGGCTGAGGAATGTTTATTCTGGAGAAGAAGTTGAGGGAGTACATGATTGCTCTCTTTAGAGGAGGGCAGGGAGCTGTTCTTGTTGGCAGCAGAGGATAGGACTCACAATAATTAAGAGCGGGAAGGTACTGGTTGAATATTAGGCAAAACTTTTTGACAGTAAGAGTTGTGCAACAGTGGAATCAGTTGCCTAGGGAGATGGTGAGCTCTGCCTCATTGACAGTCTTTAAGCGGTGCCTGGACAAACACTTGTTAGGGATGCTCTAGGCTGATCCTGCATTGAGCAGGGGGTTGGACTAGATGGCCTGTATGGCCCCTTCCAACTCTGTTATTATATGAGTTGTTACCTAACCACCATTCACTTTGGTAGGCCTTGAACAGAGATTGCACAAAACAATTATATAGTGGATTATAAAATTAAGGTGCTCTCTTATAATGAATGAGACATATGTTCTATTTAGCTCAGTATGGTCTATCCTGATCAACAGTGACTCTCCAGGGTTTTGCAGAGGCCTTTTGAAGTGCAATTTCTGAAATCCTTCAACCATAAAATATCAGAAGTTGAAGCTGAGACTTTCTCCATGAAAAGCATGTATTCTGCACAGGATGATATAATCAAGGCAGATACAAATCCAATGCACATCCATCCCTCCATCTGTGTGCAATGGCATCTCCAACTTCACACTGAAGTTTACCAGTCCCCACATCCACATTTTTCTGACATTTCCATTCATAATTGCATGTCAAGCAAAAGAGTATGCATTCCATTGTATTTTACAAACATCCATACTTTTTATGAGACAATGGTGTGATACTAAAAAAAAAACAAAAATAAATTTGCTTCTGAGTGTTAAAGTGATGCTGTTGAAGAATATAGGTGCTGATTTTTAATATGTTCATGTTGATTCTCTTTAAAGCTACTTTCCTTGGCCATTATTTGCAACTGTTTGATTTCTCATTATGTCAGCTTTACATGCGCTTATCAAGTCAATGCATTTACTTGATATATTACTAAACATTCAGTTATGCAAACCCCAAACAAAAATATGCCAATTTCTTCTAAACATGAATGTTTTTATAAATATGGAACATATAGCACAGTTTCATCTATTCTTCCACACACTGTCTCTTATAATTTCCTGTTCACTTATCAAGATTCAGTTCCTATTCCAGATGCTGTTTAATCTTAACATTTAATAACTATGTATATTATTTCTTATTATGTTTTCCCCCAATCTCTTTGATTCATGCAATATTTGCATGGTGGTTTCTCACCTGGTGTGCTGATGAGAGTTCTGGGCAGGGGAGGGAATATTCTGAATATCTATCAGCACTGACCTTGAAGGATGGAGAAGCAGCTTTTGCAAGAGCTTACCATTATAAAAGTAGTGAAAAGAAAATATTGGACTTTCTGCACCAGCATCAGAAAGGTAGATAGTAATTCCTGTCATCCTGTGTCAGAAGGTGGAGTTTCAAAGACTTGTGACACATGCAGTAGAATGGAGTGGTAGAATCCTGACACAAAAGTGGACTGTTGCCCCTTCAGATCAGCTGCAGAAATTAAACTGTAATAGGCCACTTTTGGGGGCAGTTTTTCTCTGACTGACACCGTGCACATTAGAACTCTGGCTGCTAGGAATAAGTTAGGGATGCCTAAAATTCTGTGGGGTCAGATTGCCCTGTAGCATCTAGATGTGATTATGGGATTGTATTTTAAGGTCTCTCAGAAAGAAGGCAGCCAACGGATACAGACTTGAAGGGGAAGCATCCTTCTATTAGAAAAACACGTTTCTTATGGTATGTTAATGCAACAGCAAATCTTTGCGGTTTCCTTTTTTAATTTTCCTTGGGAGAATTCCTAGGATTTAAATATTGTCATAAGACTGGAATTAATGGGAAATAGTTTCGCAGACAATACAAAGAGATTAAAGTGACCTCCTTATGAGTAATGTGGATTTTCAAAACCATGCACATGTTTCTCCTTTAGATTTTTCATGTGTTAAGCAACAAGATGCAGATATTTAGCTTTCAGAGTTTATATGCCTGAAATGCAGGGAAATGGTATGCTGCTTTGATGTCAGTACACAAGACAATTTAAAAATTTCATCTCAACACTCTCTATATCTAGTAATAACAAAACTAGACACATGAGTTCATGACTTTAATAATCTAACCCTGTCATAACAGGTTACAAAGGAAGACAATGCCTTTAATATAATCATATTAAATCAGCTTTCATTCACAACAAGATTTACAACAAAAATAAAAAGACTTCCATAGCTCTGTGGTAGAATGTTTAGAAATCTATAAAGTCTTCCATATAATGGAAAACTAGAGTATATACTCTTGAAAGGTCCCCCTTTTTGGTGAAACAAGCCTTTGTGAATCTTGAGATCAGATGTATCTGACTTGTTGCTCAAGCTGCATTAGGAAGCTCTTCATCGCTACATAGTATTTGGCGAGAGGAATAAAAATAAACCCTCTCCTGTTTCAGGCCAGACTGGATCTCATCACACTTCTGGAAACTGTTATGTTTGTTCTGCTGATATCTGATCCTTGGCAGCTTGAACAAGCTCTGAAAGAGCTGAAAAGCTTTTGATGTTGCTCAACTGCAATCCCATCTTCTGCATCTAAAAACAAAATATTAAATTACTATTTTTGTAGTTGAAATATGGTGTATCACATGATCAGGTCTAAAAACAGGCACAAGGAGCTCTTAAAATATCAAATCTTTCATTTCAAATGCATTTTCATTTCATATGCATTTTGACAAGCCATTTGTTAGCTGCAGAATGAGTTGTTCCCCAATAATCAAAATGTGATCCATTTATTTATTTATTTCAAGATCATAGGGACTTATATGCTGATGTTTGCCAAATATTAAATAATAGTTTGGATCCAGCACAAGGACCATGAATCTTCCCTACTGTAGTGGTTAAGCGAGCGGACTCTAATCTGGGAGATCTGGGTTTGATTCCCCACTCCTCCACTTGCAGCTGCTGGATGACCTTGGGCAAGCCATAGTTCTGTCAGAGCTGTTCTCTCAAGGACAGCTCTGGAAAGAACTCTCTCAGCCCCGCCTAACTTACAGGGTTTCTGTTGTGGGGAGGGGAAGGGAAAGGAGTTTGTAAGCCACTCTGAGACTCCAAGTGAAGGGCGGGGAATAAATCCAATCTCCTCTTCTCTCCCCAGCAGCCATTTCCATCCTAGGGAATGTTTATCCCCAAGGTCATAGGATCTATATGAAGTATTAGCCATGAGGGTTTGAAAAGCTGCAGTGGGGAGGGGAAGGGGATACATTCACTCCCTCTTCTGTGAGCAGAATTCGGCTCATGGAAGATGTTTTGCCATCTTCTCCCTCCCCACTGCAGCCTCTTGACCTGCATGGCTATTTCTCCACGTGGGTCCTATGAGCCCAAGGAATAAACAACTGGGGAAAGAGGAAAGGTGGGAAGATTGGCAACAGACTGTGCTTTATGCTGATGGATTGTGGGATTCATCCTATTGTTTAACATTAATGGTGCCTTACACAGTGTTGTGTAAGTTGAATATCTGGAGGCAAGAGAAAAAGAGTAGAGGCTGTGTGCACTATTCTTCCTTGTAAATGAAATACAATAGCTTTCAAGTCAGAAGCAAAGGTGAAAGAGCTATATATGCAATCAACAAAGTACAGCCCCGTGTTACATATGGCAGCACTATGATAGTTATATCTTCAGTTTTATCCCTGCTGTATTGGTAGAAACACCTGCATTGCTGAGGACAAACAATTTTCCCTTTCATATGAATTTTTGTAAGTAAAAAATTAAAAAGAATTTATGTGGTACTAAGAGTGATATTATGCTCCTGTAATCTGCTTTTTTCTGACAAACTTTATACACCAAGACAACAAATACATGAACACACTGACAAAAATATGAAACAAACAGTAGTTATCAATTTGTTGATGAATTTAGAATAGTCCTAACCAAAGCAGCCACTGCCATTAATATTAGTTTCTACTTTTTTGCAACAAAAGGTTCCATCTCAGTACAAAAATACTACAGGGCTTGATCATATTAACAGGAGACGGTTAAAGATGTTCAAGTGCATAGAAATCAGGCTACAATTATAATTATATGATTATAGGGGTTGCAAAGCCCTTGGGAGTTTGCTGTTCTTTCACAACCAAACCTACTAATTTGAAAATACAGAAGCAGCTATAGTAAAGAAGGTGCTAAAGAATTAGTTACAAGACAGCAATTTCATCATTTTGTTATTATATAAGGGTGGATTCATCAAGCCTAGCACTGCCAAGTTTTTTACTAGTACAAATTACAGAATAAATACACTGTCTTCCTGACTGTTCAATTATATAAGAGGGCTTTTTCAATCTATATAATTAGACTTCAAAAACAGCAGCAGCAGCAGCCTTGCCATCATTAGCTTTCAATTTTGGATGTGCCACCTTCTCTGATCCTGAAAAAGTAGTTGAAGTTAAAATGTTTTCTCCATTTTTTTTTTTTTGCAAAACATGGCAGTCAAAGCCATGAAGAGAGAGTTCTACAACTGCGTCTGCTAGCTCATGCCCAGCACAATTGTTTAGAACTATTCGGTCTTTGACAGTCCTGCCACAGGGCAGACCAAATGCTAGGGAATTGGATATTGGCTGTGAGGCTTTTGCAAGCTATTTTGCAGATAAGGTCTTGTCACTCTGCCGCGATCTTCCCGCCACAGTTGAGACAGTGAGTGAACTCAAGGCTCCATGCACATCTTCTAGTCCAATTTTGGATTATTTCAGTCCACTCAGCCTGGAGGAAGTTGGCAGATTGCTCTCAACAGTACACCCAACCACGTGCAGCCTTGATCCGTGCCCTTCATGGCTAATTAAAGCTGGCCATGAAGGGTTTCGAGGTGCCCTCAGGGAAATTATTAACAAGTCCCTCTTTGAGGGACTGTTCCCAGGGGCATTCAAGGAAGCGATGGTCCACCCTCTCTTAAAAAACTATCCTTGGATTCAGCCAAATTCACTATCGGCCGGCTTCCAATTTGCCCTATTTGGGCAAATTAATTGAGAGTGTGGTGGTGATACAGTTGGAGGGCTTTATGGACGACACTTCCATGTTAGATCCCTTCCAGTCTGGCTTTCACCTGGGACAAGGGGCAGAGACGGCACTGGTCGCCCTCACAAATGACCTCTGGAGGTATCTGGATTGGGGCGGGACGGCAGTGTTGTTGCTGTTAGACCTGTAGACAGCGTTCAACACAGTGAACCATCAGCTACTGATCCAACCCCTTGCCAATATGGGGATTCAGGGGCTTGCCTTGCAATGGCTCGTCTCCTTTCTCCAAGGTCGGGGACAAAGGGTGTCATTTGGGGATCAGCTGTCCCAAAGGCACCCGCTGATTTGCAGAGCGCCCCAAGGGGCGGTGCTCTCCCTGATGCTATTCAACATCTATATGTGCCTCCTTGGCCAGATTGCTCGGAGGCACGGGCTGGGGTATCACCGATGTGCAGATGACACCCAGCAATATCTGATGTTGGGCAGCCAGTCTGACTCAACCCTGGAAGATCTGGACCGGGCGTTACAAGCCGTGGCAGGTTGACTTAGATTGAGCTGATTGAAATTGAATCCGAAGAAGATGAAGGTCCTATGCCTGAGCCAGAGGGGACTGGGGGTAGAGATCCCACTTCCAGCCTTCGATGGGGCACTGTTGGTGCCAGCTGAAGGTCAGGAGCTTGGATGGAGGCCCAGGTAGCAGCCACTGCAAGACAGCCTTCTACCATCTTCGGCTGATCAGGCAGTTGGTTCCCTTCCTTGAACGCAATGATCTGGCAACAGTGATCCACGCAATGGTCACCTCGAGACTGGACTACTCTAATGCTCTCTACATGGGGCTGCCCTTGCCGCAAATCTGGAAACTGCAGCTGGTGCAAAATGCAGCAGCCAGACTGCTGATGGGTCTCCCTGTGTGGGAGCACATCCAGCCTGTGCTAAAGTCAATGTACTGGCTGCCAATAGCATTCTGGATTCGTTTCAATGTGCTGTTTTTGACCTTTAAAGCCCTATATGGGTTGGGGCCTGTCTACTTGAGGGACCGCCTTTCCCCGCATGTTCCCCAGAGAGCACTGAGGTCAGGGTCACAAAACCGCTTGACCCTCCCTGGGCTGAAATATGCCAGATTGGCCTCTACTAGGGCCAGGGCCAGGGCCTTCTCAGTAGCAGCTCCATACTGGTGGAATGAGCTCCCGGAAAACATCAGGGCCTTGTGGGACCTTTTACAGTTCCGCAGGGCCTGCAAAACAGAGCTCTTCCACCAGGCCTTCAGTTAGGAGCCGCTACCAACAACATTGAATTAGGATAAAGCCCTTCATGACAACAGCAACTGCCTGCAATGTCAGCAGTAACATCCTCTGGCCATACTCTGTTATATCTGCTACATCATGGCCTATAGGTATCACCACTAGCACTTTAAATTCTATCTATCTGTGACTTGTTATATATATGGATTTTATGAGACGTTTGTATGTAATGAATCTGTGTTTTATTACATTTTAACTTTTATTGTAAGCCGCCCATAGCCCGCCTTGACAGGAATGGGCGGGATACAAATTGAATTAAATAAATAAATAAATGTTTATGTGCCTTATCCAGACTTTCCTGGTTCCACTTTATAGCTTAGAGGTTCCAACTGAAAGTAGTAACTGTTAACAGTTGTACTACTATGCATTTATTCCCTTGCTCAAGAGGGAATAGGAAGGCAGCATAGAAAGGAATTCTGACTGAAAATAACTGCATTTAAGTACTGAAATCCTTTTAAAGTACCACTTATTTTAGGCCAAAGGTCCTCCACGGTCTTTTATCCAACATCAACAAAAGCTACTGTGTGCAGCCAAGTTACCTGAACTCCATAGTACTCTACATCCAAGGCCAACTGCAAACGGATTTTGTTATCGTCACTCATGCCTCCATTTGGAGAGGTACTGTTTGTGGTCACAGTTTTCCTAGCCTGCTTCAGCCTTTTCAAACTTTCTTCCATTTTCTTTACAGAATTCAGAATATCTGATATAGTCTCAAAGTACCTGAATTATGAAATTGAGAGAGGATTCAGTTTTTATATGAAGTATATACAATTCAGTTTAGCAGGGGTGGAAGTTTTTCTAAGTGTTCTAAAGAGCAAGATATTCAATACACAAATTTCTATGACAGCTGGGCATTAAAACATTTCTTTTCTCCCCTTCCATCTCATATGGGATCCCCAAATGATTCCAAGAGGAAGTTATATATTCACTTACCTGTCTCCTACTGTCTCCTAGGCTGATCAGTGGGTTCGACTAGATGGCTTGTATGACCCCTTCCAGCTCTATGATTCTACGAAAGGGAGCTATCTTGTGAAATTCTGAAAGGTCTTAGAAGCATGTGACATCTGCCTATCAAGGTCCAAGAAGCAATGAGCCAGGAATGATTTGCTCTGGTGTTCCCCCGATAAGTCGTGTCCAGGGAGGAGGCAAACAAGCCAAGGTAATTTTTTTTTCCAAATATTTTTTTATTTTCAAGACAAACATAGAATAGGTACATTAACACATATCATTTTTCCCTATTAATCTACCTCATACATAATCTAAAGCTATGTTAATTTTTCACCTTATGTATATAATATTTTGCCAGGATATAGATATATAAATCTTATTTTCTACTACTTTAACCTTTGTTTAAGTATTTTAGTATAATCTTCCATTAGCTATATATGGTTATATGGTTCTTATTTTCTTCTGGTTGGATTATCTAAATGTCTCTCTCAGCTCATTTTTAGTCCATCTTTAGGATCTTACTCCATTATAAGTCTCTAAATTTCTCTCAGAAGCTGTAGCTTTCCAATCCTTCCTCCTCCTCCTTTTTCTGGTTTCTCTTTTTAAGTTTTAGAGTCTTAATTCTTTGTCTTTTTTTTCATAGGTACAGAAGTTGTTTTCTGGGACTAGCCATCTGTAGTCAGTTCTTGAAGTGGTTTGAAATTCCATAGATTGCTTTTTTCTCTCTCTCTGAGTTGGTGTATAAATCAATATTTTGAGGGCTTCATTAGTATTGGTATTTTTATAGAGTCTCAGATGTACTTCTACAAAAGTTTTATTTCTCTTTGGAAGTGCTGGTTTCATTTTGTAGACCATATCAGTTAGATTATAGAAGTGTCCTTCTTTCTCCTCCTTCTGTTATGGCTAGCCTTCCTCTGTCTTGCTTGATGTTTGTTGTGGTAGATCCATTTTGTCTTGCTTAGGAGCAAAAAGTTCTTTCACTGCTGTTTTTACAGCATCAATAATCAAGTTTTGGATTAAAAAGTTAAGGTCCTGAAACAAAGATGTACAGCCTCTGACACCATAAGTTGTGATCTATCCGTGTCATCCATTTTTAAAACCATATGTTAAAACCAAAGAATCTCAGAGTTCTTTTTCTGCACGATTTTACAGTTCACACCCACTAATATTTACAGAACACAGCTGCTTTAGTCATATTAAAGACAGTTCAAGAATCTTATCAATTGACTACATTATAAAAGAAGACAACCAGAACAAAATGTACTTTACAGTTCAACAAACATAAACATAAAATGTTGTGAGAATATAATGTATAAAAAGTTCAGGGTAAGATCCAGTTCTCATTTCTTCTGTTGAAAAGTACTCCAATGATAAAAGTATAATTGCTTATATTCTTTATTGAGATGAAGATAAATCTTTATAAAGACTTGCTATTGTTCCAGATTCTTTGCTTATAGCTCCAAACAAAAGGAAAAGAAGGGACTATATATTTCTAAATCCCTGCAATCCAAAAGCAGCTAAAGCCAATCCTTCTCCAATTTTTTATTCCACAGGGAAAATGATCACAGTCTCAGACAAAAGCCTTCTCTTTACCTTTTTGCCCAGGAAGCCATTTAAAAATCACTTGAAGTTTTGTCCGTAGCCGCTAGAGAAGGAAGGGGGGGTGGGACCGGAAAGAGTTCTTCACCCCTTTGATCCTTTCTTTTTCTATTTAAACTTTAAAGGAACTTTATCGTTAAGCAGGTAGATTTTCTGTTGTTGCTGCTTTTACGCGTACTCACAGTTGTGTTCTTCATCGATGTTATGGATGAGGTTCCAATTTCTTCCCCTCCGGGGGTAGTCACAACTCGCACCCACGTCTCACATGGGCACGCTTGGTCAGCTCCTGCATTGGGGCACACTCAGTTTCCCACCCGCTTGCTGCCATGAGCAAGGGATCCAAGTCAAGCCCCTTGCAATCCCCCAACCCCCTCTAAAAGAGCCGCTGATCCGTCCATCACACAGGAGCTCTCCCCAATGCAACTGTTCTCATTGTACCAAAGCCCCACCTCCTCAAGCCAAGGTAATTTCAATACTCTTCCCCCTTCCTGCCAGAAGAGGCCTTCCCATATACAGTGGTGGAAATGGGGCTTAATCAGTCAATAACATCCCCCTTCCCAGCGGTTTCCAGGTCTGACATCAGTAGCAAGCATTGGCAGATGCTTAATGATGCCAAATGTTGACACTAGGCCCAGTTTTATAGATAGATACAGCTTAGGCAGCAACTGGAGGACTAAAGGGAAAACAAAAGTGGTTACAGAAAGGTGATTCTTTTTCTTGTGCTATACAGACAATTGACTCTGTATAAGCAAACTAAAGAGATTTAATTTGCCTTTAAATATTACTGCAGGGAATTTGTAGGTATCTATACATAAAATATGTAATTGGATGTTGGCAAGTACTGCAACTAACAGCAACTAACAACAAGTAATGCAACTAACAGATCTTAAGATCAGTCACACCTAACTCAACAGGCTTAGAATGGTGTAATGCTGTTTAAGATTGCACTGTAAATCTGCAACTTAGGCTGAAGCAAATTTATTATTTATTTGATACAATTATACACTGCTTTTCTGCCATTTTATTCAAGACAATTTTCAGTTCAGAATGTTACCTACAATACCATGAAAGAAAAAGGGGACAGAAAGAGGAAAGAAAAAAAGCAAATACATGCACCATGTCTTAGATGACTAATGGTATATACAACTTTAAGGAATGGAGGTTGTTTAGACTTATATTTTGTTTGGCTCTGCTGGTGGGAAAGTGTTGTAAGTTTAGTAGGACCCAGCCTTGCAAGTCACTGGAAGTAATCTGCTCGCAGCATAACTACATTCAGCTGCAAGATTTTGTTACTGTGGAGAGTTGTCCTTGGAAACCTCCCTAATATTTTTAGAAGCCAGGAGGATTAATTAGTAAGTTGAATTCTTATCAGTTGGCTGCATTATAGCGGGGGAATGGAGGTAAGAAAATGAAGCCGCTGTTGTTACTCACTCACTCATTAGGCTTCGCAGGGTGGGGTCAGCTACACTCCGCATTGATATGATGAACTGTGATTGAGATGGAATTAACCCCCATTCTCTTTAACCTGACAATGGATTTATTTTAAGAACTTGTCCAGTGACCTGGCCTTTTACTGTTTTTTTTTTTTGCTGCTGCTTGTTGTTACTGGAAGTCTTCTGCTTTCAATACATTCTGTGAAGTTCAGCTGATTTTATTGAATTAAATGTGACAGTCCTCTTTTCAATTGTGTCCAGAATCTATTTTGCTGCTTGACTATGTTTATCCATAATAAATGAACCCCAAGATCCTCCAGACCAGACAATATTTTAAACATTAGTAACTATTCAATTAATTTTCTTACCTAAGGATCTAATGCAATAATAAAATAATACCCTGACCTATATTGGCAATTGCTACCCTACATTTTCAAGGGGGTGGCAGAAGAGCTAAGGCATGTGAAGCCTGTGTGTCTCACCTAAGGTCCCCATTAGGAATCAGCACAAAACCAACTTATGAACCAAACTGCATGACGAACCGGGCCAGTTCGTTGGTTCACAAACCACAATTCATGCAATTGCATTGTTCGTGAACTGCACACGAACTGCCATGTTTTTTGCAGTGGTTCATTCGGTTCACAAGAGTGTTCTCTTTAAATGCTTTCCCTTCACTCTTTAAATGTCTTCCCTTCACTTGCTGAGAAGGCTGAGTTGACTTGGCGAGTCAGCTCAGCTGGCATTTAAACTTAAAATCCCTCTTAAATTGACTCCGGCACGACCCCTGCAACCACTCTAAAATCTCCTGCACCCCTTTCTCCTTGTGGCTCACTTTCCTTCCCCTGGATCCACCCCACCTTCCCAGGGTGCTGCAGTCCCAACTGAGTATCCAAAAGGTGCCCCTGGGCACCCACTCTGGTATCCAGGGGTCCACTTCCCAAGCCCTCCTTCACTGCCACTGTGAGCATCTCCCCCTTTCACCTTATCCCCCCACACAAAAACACCTTCCTGGGGTACTGGAGACCCCATTCTTTCACTGCTTGCACCTCCTGGCCGTCCTCTAACACTACCAAGGGTCAGCCAACCAGCATGACCCCCGCAACCACTATCAAATCCTCCATACACCTTTTTCCTTGTGGATCATTTCCTTCCCTGTGTCAAATCCTGCCTTCTTGTGGTGCTGCAGTCCCAACTGAATATCCAAAAGGTGCCCCTGGGCACCCTCCATAACATCCAGGGGTCCACTTCCCAACCCCCCTTCACTGTCATTGCAAGCAAGCCCCCTCTTGCCTCAGCAAGTGAAGGGAAGGCATTTAAAAACGCCACCCTCCATGGAAGCTCCCCCCAGCTCACGAACTTAATGAACCACAAACTAGTTCGGCAAACTGAAAAGCCACAGACCTCAATTTTCCCAGTTGGTGCCCACCACTTGTCCCCATCTTCCATGTGCTTTCCTGCTAATACTTCCTAGGGGATATGCACAAGGATACCCAAAGTAGCCTTGCCAGCAAAGCATGTCCACTTTACTTTAACAGTATAACAACGATAATAAAAGTAGTTTTATGCTAAACACAGGGAACATCAAATGTGTCCAAGAGCTATAATTAGTTATCATGTATATCAGTTATCACACTGTTCGTATTCTTTGGCAATGGAATCCAAGGGATAACAAGAGAAGACAGGATGGCTGTTACTGAACATGGGAAATTCTCTTTAGCTGGACATGGAAAGAATTGCATTTAATGCTGAAGTAACCCTGTATAATTGCATTAAAGTTCCACTTACTTCTGAGTGTTATTACTGAGGGCGCCTTCAAACCAGTGCTCAATTACAGCTGGTTTCAAAGTATCTTTGTGCTCATTCTTCAGCTGGTAGAAGGGTTTAAGGGCACTGTCAACATAAGGCAACGCCTTAGTTGGTACCTCCTGGTTAATGACACATGAGGCAAAGGGAGAAATGAGAGAGTAAACAGCTTGTTATTTTAGCATCTAGAGCAGGCTAGCCCTCCCCAACAGAGAAATGCAAAGCATGCTCACACATCTACAGTGCATGAAGGTTTATTTGCTCATGTACAACAGAGCTTTGGAATTATTCAGCATCAGTCAAAAAACTAAGCAGATGGAAGAAGAAGAAGAAGAAGAGAAGAGTTTGGATTTATACCCCGCCCTTCACTGCCCAAAGGCGTCTCAGAGCGGCTTACAAACTCCTTTCCCTTCCCCTCCCCACAACAGACACCCTGTGAGGTAGGTGGGGCTGAGAGAACTCTAACACAAACTGTCCTTGAGAGAACAGCTGTGCCAGAGTTTGTGACTGACCCAAGGTCACATCAGCAGGTGCAAGTGGAGGAGTGGGGAATCAAACCCGGTTCTCCCAGATAAGAGTCCGCACACTTAACCACTACACCAAACTTGGGGTAAGATTTAAGGCAGCCCTAGGAAAATGTGGCTCAGTATGCTCAACCCACTCTGCCCCCAAAGTAAACTGAAATTATAGCTGTCTTCCTCCTCCCTTCCCCAGCAGAATCAGTGCAACATTATCACAACATGTAAAAACAAAAACAGACTTAAAAAATATGATTGTCAACCACATAAACATCTTGGATGGCAAATTATCTGGTTTTCATTCAGCAAATCTATTAAAATGGAACACATCTGCATACCACCCAAACCTCAGCTTAGGTCCCTTATGGATTCTGCATATTTGATCCTAATCTGTGCTTGCTGGATCTCTAGCATATCAGACATAAACATGTCTGGAAAAGACTGCTATCCCTATTTGCACTGATCATGCTAAAGCAGATTAACTGGTAATTAATGGTGCATTTCATGAACAGACAGAAAGCATACAATTTGAGCAGAATACTTCTAGATAGGCAAAATTCATTTCCTGAGATGTGCCAGCTTTCTTGGTTAGAAGTGGTAGAAATGGAGAACACCCAGCTTTAAGCAAAAACATAAAATTAGGGGTTCCCCAGCCTTTAAAGCAAAAAAGAATTTGTAGGTAAGGGTGCTAAATCCTCCTCCATCCAATGCACCTCCCCACAGCACAGTGTCCTATGTATCAGAATTGAGCTCTGCTGGAACAAAATGGCCTTGGGAGAAAGGCTAAGAAGCAGGATATATTCAGCTCTCATCACCTGCACACTGGTTTTGCTCAAACTCCATTTTACATGATTGGGGAAGACCAGAGTTAAGCAAATGGGTCTGCTGCCATCATATATCGCTTGAGCCACAATTTGCAGCATCAGGATTCAATCCTGCACTAAGCTCACCCCTTCAGATTCTACCAAATTTAAAATTGCAAAGGCAATGACAGACAGACGAAACAGAGCACACAAGCTGTAAATGGAGTTAGGAGACATTGCAGTGACTGAGTTTTGCTGCAGAAGTGCTATAACACCATTATCTGAAGAGGCAGTGATGTGAAGAGTTAATGTCTCACCATTTCATGAAATTACTTTGCAATGTCTTGAGCAAGAGAAATGATATACAATTATAAAGTCACTTTAACCAAAAGTAATCCTTAGACAAAAAAAATTAATGAATTGTCAGGAGGTTGCAAGGACATGTTCAGCTGTAAGGCTTGCTTTCCATAATTTACCAAAATAGCTGAAACAAGCCTCTGAAAACAGTCTTGCTCTTCGGCACCATAATGAAGAGCAATATTTTTTTCCCATCCATCAATCAGTAGCTTCCTTTTCTAGCTCATGGATATGGAATTCTTAATGCTTTAAAATAAAAGTGCTTGACATTTGTGAGAAGATCTTCATTTATATGAAAAACAAACATGGTACTGGCAGAAGCAGTCGATAGTTTCGTCTGTTGCTCTGCTGATATGCCTTCTGACATGTTAGAGGGGAGGGCAGGGTCAAAGAGAAGCAAGTTCTGGGACAGAATGGATTACCAGTTTATTCTTGTGTTCTGAGCAGGGAAGGTGATGTGTTTTAGGGTGAATCAACATCTGTGAATGTATGATGATTTACAAGTATCACCATTTTTTTTAGGTAGAGTGGGAAGAATTATGAAACTTCAGAACTTACTTGCTAATGCTTGCCTACATAAACTGGTCGATTAAAAAGAAGAAGAGTAAGTAGGTTGTTTGGATGGACAAGACAGGGCCCACTCTGAGTGGGGGAGGACTGGCTGGGATGTATCAATCTGCTTGGTTGGGGAAGTGGAAATACAAGAGAAGAAACCATGTATCAGTAGTGGGGGGTGGCTTTTCCTAATCTTTAGAAAGTGAATTAAAACATGTGTAAAGGGATTCAAACAGATTTTGGGGGCTGCTAAGGGACCAATACAGCCTACATCAGTCTCATAAGTCTTTATTTTTATCATGCAAAACACACTAACCTTATTAGTTCTTCTATAAATTCTTGGGACTTCTAGGGCACTTTTCAGGCAACTGAAGCAAGAGTCACTTAAATCCTGTATAATCTTACTGTTTAAGATCGGCCAGCAACCCAGTAATGACTCTTTTGAATCTTCCAGTGCTCCTGTTAAGAAAGCGAAACCTCAGTGTAAAAACTAAGTTGCCCAGATCTGGCCTCGATGTTCACAGAGGCTTGGTGCAGAAGTAATAATTCCTGATCTTCAGAAAAAGACGTATTGAATTAATCCATGCACTATTTCCCCATTCCTTTCTTATTTGAAACTAGGAATAAAGCCCATTGTGGAAATAAATACAATGAGCTCTAGAAAGAGGCTCTGGGCAGGTGGCTCCGGCCTTGGGCACTCAGCATCAATTTGCTGTGGCAACCTCAGCAGGGTATAATGACACAGAGTCCACCGTTTTCTCCAGGGGAACTGATCTCTGCCATCTGAAGAGCAGTTGTAAGTCTGAGTGATCTCCAGCACTCACCTGGAGATTGGCAACAATGGTTCCCCAGGAGGAAATGGCTGGTTTGGAGGGTGGACTCTATGGCATTGTACCTGTCTGAGGTCCCACCCCTCCTCAAACCGCACCCTCTCCAGGCTCCACCCTTCAAATCACCAGGAATTTTTCAACCTGGAGGTGGCCACCCTATCTCCTTCCCAGCCAACCATCAATCTACCTTTATCTTCCCCTCTGACTTCAGCTTTCCATCTCCTTCTCCCTCCCTGCAGCCTCTACCTAGGAAGAGTACAGTCTTTCTTTGCAGTGGGGATCAAAGCAACTCTCCCCTTTTCAATTTGCGCAACTACCCTGTGAGGAAGGTTAGGCTGAAAGTCTGTGAGTGGTCTGAAATCACCCAAACAGCTTTCACAGGAAGAGCCTGGGTCTGGCAGACACTGCTCTGAAGTGCTAACTGATACGTCACACTGGCTGCCATAGGGGGGCCACCTCAGCAGAGCATAATGACACAGAATCCACCATTTTCTTCAGGCTCATAGATCCAGAGGAGTTAGCTGTGTTTGTCTGTTGCTGCAAAATAGTAAAAAGCCCAGTAGTACCTTTAAGACTAACAAACTTTACTGTAGTATAAGCTTTTAAGAAACATAGCTCCATGCATCTGACAAAGAGAGCTGTGTTTCTTGAAAGCTTATGCTATAATAAAGTTTGTTAGTCTTAAGGGTGCTACTGGGCTTTTTACCATTTTCTCCAGGGGAACTGATCTCTGCCATCTGGAAAGCAGTTGTAATTCCCCCTTTTGACCTGCACAACAACCCTGTGAGGTTGGTTAGGCTGAAAGTCTGTGACTGGACCAAAATCACCCACTCTGCTTCCACAGCAAGAGCCTGGGTCTGGCAGACCCTGCTCTGAAGTGTTGAATTGGTAGCAGGCTGTGCCGCAGGGATTGTGGGGTATTTGTTCCTTTCTGATTACAGTGAATCGTCCTGGATGGGAGACCAGGAGGTCCACATCAAGGTCACTCCTGAGGGAGATTGTAAAAGCCCTTGCATTTGTGCATTCAATACAGAATTTTTAAGGTTTACAGCAACTGAGGAAGAGAACTTAAGAAACAAGGGAACTATACCGGGAGCTTGTTTTGCTGTAATGGGCATTATTGCTGTTACTGGCTATTATGAATCTTTGTTTCCACATTGTTATTGTTCCTTATTATGATTACTCTGTTTGTATGTACTTCTTGGTCTTTTGACTACTTGTATGTTATCTGTCTTGTATCACACTATATTATAATTGATCACTATGTTATAACAGTCATTATATGATTACTGGTGTTATTTTGATTGCATATTTGAAAATTTTGTGGGAGTCCTGGGCAGGCAGCCCTTCTTCGGAGTTTCATCTTGTTGATTCTAGCAGCTCTTTTACTCCGTGGGCCTTTGTTGTTTGTCCTGCCTTTTTACTGACAGAAACAAGCTTGATTGCCTAGCAACAGCCACTGAGGGAAAAGTTAGCCCCACAGCAGGAGAAGAGAATGGTTTGACAGCCGCTGGCCCACCTCAGTAGCCAGCCAGCCACGGAGGAACCAAGCAGGTGAAGCGTCTTTGTCAGGAGACAAAACCGTTTTGGCTGTTTATTCAGAGAGGGAACAGTGGCCTGGCTGGCAGTGGATGTGAGAGCACCCAGCCAATGGCACATGAGTACTCTTGAGTGGCGATTGATGGGCCAATGGCTGATGGAGCGCACAAGCACAGCCAATGGGAGAGCTGGGAAGTGCGAATACACCAGGGTGTTTATATATATATATATATGTCAGATGCAAGAGTACCCAACTGCTTTATTTTCACAGCAACCCACATTACAGCATTATGCCCTCATCAACTTTTTCACAACCCCCTTCAAAATCACTGTTTGCAGCTATGGTCAAAACTAGATTTTCATGCAGAACTAACCATAGTTAGCAAAGATGCCAGCACAGATGCTAATGTTACAACTTGGTTAGCTCTGACATTGAAAGAGATGGAGGAAATTCCCACATGAGAAGGTGGGAAAAGAAGGGGAAGAGAATGCAAGTCTTCAAGCACTTCCACTCTCCTAACATAGTCTGACAAAGAGTAAAGGGTGCACACATGACATTCAGTGGCATGATGAAAAAAAAAACTCTATGAACATGCACTCTCCTGCAACTGATGTTTCCTCCATTCAACGATTTTTTAATCCCTATTACAGATTTGTACAACGTTGCCCAGTAAAATAAGCTCAGCAGAAGACACAGCTAACAAGTACATAAGCAGATAATTCAACCTGCTTTTACCTGAGATGCAGGCTATGTTCTTAAAGCCAACTGTTTCAAGTTTTGGTTTGATAATTTGCAGCAATTCAGGAAGCTAAATTTTAAAAAAGATACATTAGAATACATTTTCTCAAGATCTACATTAAAGAGAGAATTGTTTGTGTTGAATTGCAGAGTTTAATTTACTGCTAAACAAATGAAAAAAATGTAGATTCAAGCAAGCACAAGTTCTACATAAGAATGAAGGATTCTGCATTCAGTGACCCTACGCTATCGCAGCCCTCCAAGCAAAATGTCTAGAATTAATGACAATTTTATCCAGATGGCACATATGCTCCTTGAAGCATTTAATTAATTTTGAACAGAAGTTACTCTCAAACAAAACTGTAGCTTAACAGGTACTTATCATGTTCAAGTCTTGAAATGAAATGTTAATAGTTAAATCCTGTGGTAGTCCAAAAGGCTAGGTAACTTATGTTTGCCAAATGAACTTCTCACATTCCCCCACCCCAAAAAAAACACAGCAGCCATTTACTGTTAAGGAAGAAATACAGAGTCTAATGCAAGAGTGAAAAGTACATCCTTTCCATGGCATCTTGCTTTCACTGCCTCTTTGCGCCTAATTCTCTTCAGCTTCTCTTCAGTGAAGACAGAAGACAGCCTCCCTAAATGTATTTTGCCACTAACAGCAAAGGCTCAAGGATTATGCTGCTTTCAGCATTAGCAACCAATATTCATATAAGCATTCATGTATTTACAGCCTTTATATTGGATCTGCACAGTACCCATTGTAATATTTAGACTGTCCCCAAGACTGGAAACTGCTGTAACTGTACTACAGCTATGGCTTTATTTTTTTAAATTGCAATTCATCTTCTTAGGGTCAGAGGCACAATATTGGGCTCAAAGGTCCTTAATCCTGTGACATTTAATCCTTGACATTAAATCAATATCATGTACTAACCCATTCCTGAAGTTTATCCAGATCTGCAGCAACAAGAACTAGTTGAGCAGTGGATATGGAAGGCAAAGGCTGTGCTTCTGGAGAAGAGTCCGGTCCTTGGTCCTCAACAGGGCTTGGGTTCAGAGGGGGTTCCCTGCTAATGCTTGCCAAGGATTTTTTGTTGTCCTTTGTTGTTTCATTGGAGACAGGCCTGAGAAGAAGCTAGACAAATAGCCCAGAATAACATTACACTTGGGCTTGTTACATCAGAATTAGATAAATTTCACAAAAAGTAGAAAGCCTGAGAGAAGCAGAAAGGTGAGACAAAAAGAGTAACTTGTGGCTTTCCTCACCTCATTGATAAAAAAAGAGTAGCGTGCTATGACCTGCAGGGAAAGCTTCCATAGGCGATGTGTTAGCAATGGTAGGAACATTTGATCTGACCAACATTTCTGCAAGCTTGACCAGGCCATGTGTGTAGCCAGGAGGCAATATGGACTTCCAGCTGAAAGTAAGGAAGAGGGGTGGATAAGCCATGAACTCTGATTGTACTTCAATACACAATTCCATATTAGTTATTTCAAAGTTATCCTGCTAAGAACATAAGAGAAGCCTATGCTGGATCAGGCCAATGGCCCATCCAGTCCAATACCAGGTGTCAACAGGAGGTCCAGCAGTGGGGCGAGGACACTAGAAGCCCTCCCACTGTTTACTCCCCCCCAGCACCAAGAATACAGAGCATCACTTGTCCCAGACTGAGAGTTCCTATCTATACCTTGTGGCTAATAGCCACTGATGGACCTCTGCTCCATATGTCTATTCAATTCCCTCCTGAAGCTGTCCATGCTTGTAGCCGCCAGCCCCACCTTCTGTGGTAGTGAATTCTATGTGTTAATCACTCTTTGTATAAAGAAGTACTTCCTTTTATCTGTTTTAACACGACTGCTCAGTAATTTGTGTGCCCACGAGTTCTTGTATTGTGAAAAAGGGAGAAAAGTATTTTTTCTCTACTTGCTCTACCCCATGCATAATCTTGCAAACCTTGATCATGTCACCCCTCAGTTGTTATTTCTCCAAGCTAAAGAAGCTCAAGTGCTTTAACCTTTCTTAATAGGGAAAGTGTTCCAACCCTTTTATCATTCTAGTTGCCCTTTTCTGCACTTTTTCCAGTGCTATAATATCCTTTCGGAGGTGTGATGACCAGAATTGCACACAGTATTCCAAATGAGGTCGCACCATTGATTTATACAGGGGCATTATGATACTGGTTGATTTGTTTTCAATTCCTTTCCTAATAATCCCCAGCATAGCATTGGCCTTTTTTATTGCAGTCGCACACTGTCTCGACATTTTCAGTGAGTTATCTACTACGACTCCAAGGTCTGATCCTTGCGGTACCCCACTGCTTACCACCCTCCACTGAGAAAATTGCCCATTTATACTCACTCTCTGTTTCCTATTAATTAACCAGTCTTTGATCCACAAAAGGACTTGTCCTTTTATCCCATGACTACTGAGCTTACTTAGGAGCCTTTGATGAGGAACTTTATTAAAAACTTTCTGGAAGTCAAGGTAAACAACATCTATTGGGTCCCCCTTGTCCACATGTTTGTTCGCCCTCTCAAAGAATACTAACAGGTTAGTGAGACAAGATCTTCCCTTACAGAACCCATGCTGAGTCTGCCTCAATAGTATTTGTTCATCAATGTGCCTTCTAATTCTCTCCTTAATAACGGTCTCCACCAACTTACCCGGTAATGATGTCAGACTGACTGTCCTGTAATTTCTCGGATCTCCTCTGGAACCCTTTTTAAAGATTGGGGTGACATTAGCTACCTTCTAGTCCTCAGGAGTGGAGGCAGATTTTAATGAAAGATTACATATTTTTGTCAGGAGTTTCACAAGTTCACATTTGAGTTCTTTCAGAACTGCTGGATGTATGCCATCCAGGCCTGGTGATTTATCAGTTTTTAAGTTGTCTATCAGTTGTAGGACCTCCTCTCTCATCACCTCAATCTGACTCAGATCTTTCAACACCCCTCCCCAAATCAGCTAGGAATGATGCATTACCAACATATGAATGAACACTTTTTAGCTTTTCTTTCCAATCCACAAGTGCTATGCAGACTCTGTACATTTCAACAGGGTTTAAACAAAAGCATTCTGCAAACCTCAGTAAAATGAAACCTAGTCATTTAGTCGCAATGTTTGATGGACTGTGTGCCCAACAGATCCTAGTGAACCTCGTGTGCTGCTGTCAGACAAATTCACCAGCTACTACTAAAGTTTACATTCTGAGGAAAAGGATCTAGTGGCCACCTTCTGTCCAAGTTAAGAACTGCACATAAGAATCAGGCACAGCCTATATAACTTCTGGACAGCAGAGCCCTGACTGCTGAGGGAGGGAAGAAAAAAGGAGGTAGATGTTTCCTTCCTAACTTATTAGTATCCTTAAGGAGGATTGCCTCTCACTGTAAAAAAATCAACAGGGACACAAAGGATATTTTCTCACATTTCATCCATATAGTACTTTGTATGCAAACAATGATCCCTCCATTAACTGAAAATAGTACCTCAATAGTTAAGTTTCTGTATGAAAGCAACAATCTCTTCTCTTTGAGACAACATGTTTGATCTTCTCATTTTTATTCATGTGTTTATTTGTATCCCATGGTCTCCATGGCCCAGATCATCTAGAGATCTTCATGGAGAGTGGGGATTTGAACTCAAGACTCTCCAGCGCTAGCTTGATAGTCTAACCACTTCACCACACTAGGTCCTACACCACTTTGTCTTAATGAATCTCCATACACATGAATTTTTCACTGTGCCCCAATTTCTAGCCTTCAGAGGTAACAGAGGCAAAGGCACTTACTCAGAGGCACCAAACCTCTGAATACCAATGTTTGGAGGCAGTAGCAGTGGAGGACCTTGGCCTCTATACTCTGATGGCCCTCCAAGGTAACTGGTCGGCTGCTGTGTGAAAAAGATTGCTGGACCAGATGGACCACTGGTTTGATCCAGCTCTTCTTATGATCTCACTGCATAATCAAGAGGCCGAGCAGCACCTGGCCAATCCCTGCTTTGCCCTCATTGCATAAAAGACTTCTCATCCTGGGAGAAGGGACTAAGACAGTCATTCAGCAACAGGGACAAATATACTGAGAAGAGTTGCAAGAGAGGGAAAATACACTGCCTTGAGGACTTTATAGTCAAAAAGCAGGATATAAATAAATTCTTCTTATAGCATACCTGAAGCAAGCAAAGTCCCACTACTAATGCTAGATTATTGTGCAGACCTTTAATTGTATGTAAATGGAAACTGAATATTTGACATTCATTATGAAAAAAATTAAAGTACTGAACCTAATTACAACAAAAGGAAAATTTACCTGGAGCATCTTCTAACCCATTGGAGAGGGCTGCTTCTAAGGTTCCCCCTATTTCTCTAAACCTGGGGGAGAAAAAACAAATCTCTTTAAGAGCCAAGGAAAAAGTACTAATTAAAGTTTGCGTTTGGCAGCTCAGTGCTACAAGCTGTGGAACATATCCCGCAAACACTGTTTAAACTGAAGAACCACAGCAGTCTCTATAGTAGAAAAACATACATATGTTACAAGCAAAGTCCTTTACACTTCTGATCACAGCATGCTGTGACTGGACTGTATTTTTAAAGCTTAGAAGTGCTGTGTAAACAGATAAAGGACTGTGAAGGTTTAATCTGTCACAGAGCTAGGCAGCCTTGTGACAGGCTACTCCAAGAGATCTGATCAGTTAGCATCAGCTGAGCAGAGAAAAACTTCTGAACTGGATGTTGAGGAGAATTTAATCTGATTTCTGCCCTAGCTGAGAAGAGTTGAGTACTGACAGTTTCAGAATTCAGCCCTAGCTGAGAGCAGTTTAACACCGACAGGAGAACTGTAGAAAGCTGGCAAGGACAAGTGGGTAGTTAGACAGAGACTCCCATTCAAGCCAAGGAAAGGGATAGATCTTCTAGAGAGAGAAGAAAATTCTCTACCCAGTCAAACAGGGAGTTAGCTCTGAAGAGTGCAGAGATCCCTGGTCTGGTGTGGTTAGAAACTGCCTGTAGACATCTTAAGAGTCAGTTAAAAACTCAAGACGAGTACTGGTGTTTCAAGAGAAGGGGTTTGGGTACTGGAAAGTGTATACCAGCCTTCTGGAAACCAAAAGTCAGAGAATACTCAAAGAAAGTGTGCTGGAGTGTTTGAAAAACACTGGAACAAAAGCTTCTCAACATTTAGATTTTAAGTAACTCTAATAGCTTAAGAAACTCTCATTAGCCCGAAACATAAGAACTAAAGTCTGTGCATGTACTGATTTTATCTCAGAATTATCTTATATTGAGTTACCACAGAAATTTCAACTCCTGATTTCACTTGACCTTTCCCCTCTATGTTAAATAAAATATTTTGTTCTTTTTGAATTTCAAAACTCCTTGAGTGCCATTTAAGTTAATTAAGTTAAAGTGGTTCCCAATCCTTCCCTCAGGTTCCTGGGGTGAGCCAACAGCCAAAATATTGTACTGTGACAGAGTGGGACAGGCAGAGCTCTTCAGCAAAGAATAAAACACATTTATTTATTTATTTATTTATTCTTTTGGCTTATATACCGCCCTAACCCCAGAGGGTCTCTGGGCGGTTTACATAGCGGTTCTAACCAACCAATTTTAACCTAACTAGGGCCACATAATCTACAGGGTGGTGACTGTCTACCAGCACCCTGGGCTAGTTGTCCTCCGGCTTCCTTCCGCAGCTTCAGATATTGGCATCCTGATGCCCTTCTGGAGCTGATCTTCCGGGCAGCTTCCTCCAGCAGGTCTCGTCCCGGTGCGTGGCTCTGTGTTGGCTGCAGTTCCGGCTACTGTCCACAGGTGGCTCCGCCGCGCTGCGCCGCACGTCACCACGCTCTCCAGGCCTCCACTTCTCCAGACTCCGCCTCCAACGTTGCTCCACCGGGTCGCCAGGAACTACTCACCGCCATCACCACTGCTGCTGCTGCCGCCGAAACCTCTGCATCACAAGGAGGAGGGGGTGCCCCCTGCCACCTAGGGCAGGTACCCACTTTTATCTACTTGCATTTATGATGCTTTCGAATTGCTAGGTGGACGGGAGCTGGGACATGGGCCGGGAGCTCACCCTGGCCGTGGTGGGTTTCGAACAGCCGTAATGGACGTTCGTTGATGTTATTTTTGCAGGCGTTCTTACTGCCTGCGCCACCGCTCCCTCTGTGATTTATTTAATTTATATCCTTATCCTCCCTGCCGAGGCAGGCTCAGGGCAGCTTACAAGCAATTCAAAATACAGTTAGATACAGTAAAATAAAATAAAACCTAGTATAAACTTATAATTTACATTAAGATAAGTCAATTAAAAACAGATACATAAAATGCTGGAACACACCCAAGCAACAAGCAGAGCAGTTCTTATAAACATGGTTTAGGTGACTTTTAGATGTTCCATATATCGCACCCGTACAGTTTTCATTTATTATGCGGTGAGTACAGGTCAGGATTTCGATGGTAGGACCCAGGTTACAGGCTGGAAAGCCAGGGCATGTGTACTGCAGCTCCTTAATCGAATGCCTAGTGGAAGAGCTCCGTCTTGCAGGCTCTGCGGAACTGTAAAAGGTCCCGCTTGCCCTGATCTCTACCGAGAGCTCGTTCCACCAGGATGGAACCATCACCGAGAAAGCCCTGGCCCTGGTTGCTGCCAGTCTGACACCCCTAGGGCCTGGGAGAGCTAACCAATTTTGTGCCCTGAATACAGTGCTCTCTGGAAAACGTGGGGAAAGGTGGTCCCTCAGGTATGCCGGATCCTGACCATATAGGGCTTTAAAGGTTACAACCAGCACCTTGAAACGAATCCGGTATGCTATTGGCAGCCAGTGTAGTGCTTTCAGTACCAGCTGGATGTGCTCCCACATGGGGATACCCATTAGCAGCCTGGCCACCACATTCTGCACTAACTGCAGCTTCCGGATTTGAGACAAGGGCAGCCCCGTGCAGTAGTCCAATCTCGAGGTGACCATCACATGGATCACTGTTGCCAAGTCATCATGTTCGAGGAAGGGAACCAACTGCCTAATCAGCCGAAGATGGTAAAAAGCTGATCTGGCAGGGGCTGCTACTTGGGCCTCCATTATTAACAAGGCATCCAAGAGCACTCCCAAGCTCCTAACCTCTAGCGCTGGCACCAATGGAGCCCCATCGAAGGTTGAGAGTGGAATCCCTACCTCCGACCCATTTCGACTTAGGCACAGGACCTCTGTCTTCGGAAAAGGGAGGGAAAACCTTGCCTCTGAGGGAGGGAAGTGGATGGAGCCATCATAGATGCCAAGTCCATTTTGTGGGCAGGTGGGTTTGGAACACAAAAATGACAGTCACATTACATGAGGCTATTGGGTTGAAAATCCTAATGGAGTTGGAACCAGGGTACTTGAAGGACTGCTTCATTCTGTATTATCCAGCCTGCCAGTCAAGATCTGTCTAGCAAGACTTGCTCTCTGTGCCCACACCTTCGGAGATGAGATGGGTGGCAATCAGAGTGGCATTTCTAGTAGTGGCACTTCATTTGTGGAATAGGAATATAAGAGAATCCATGTTGGATCAGGCCAATAGCCTATTCAGTCCAACACTCAGTGTCACACAGTGGCCAAAAAGCAGCTGCCATCAGAAGGTCCACCAGTGGGGCCAGAACTCCAGAAGCCCTCCCCCTGTTGCTCCCCAGACATAGTGTTCCATCTATACCTTGTGGCTAAAGCCACTCGTGGATCTCTGCTCTATATATTTATCCAATCACCTCTTGAAGCTGTCTATGCTTGTAGCCACCACCACTTCCTGTGGCAATGAGTTCCATGTGTTAACTATGCCCTTCCCCAGAAGGCTTACCTCGTGCCTACCTTGCTTTCATTTAGGCACCAAGTCAAAATGTTTCTGTTCAGCTGGGCTTTTAATAAAATGTTTTTTTAAACTCCTTGTAAACCTGAATGTTGTTTTAAGCTGCCAGTTTTTATGATCTATGTTTTTATGCTGGGCTGGGGCTTTTTAAATACTGGATTTTAATTAATATCTTTTAATTTATTTATTCAATTTATTTTATTCAATTTATTTTGTTTTACTGTTTGTTTTACTGTTTTTATTTTGTAAGCTCCTTTTGACAGGTTCCTGGAGAGGCAGCATAAATATGTTCTAAATAAATAAACAAAAAATGTTACAGAACCAGGAGAGGCTGACGGGCTATGTCTCAACCAAACGGCAGTGAGGCAACTTACAGGAGCACCCCCAAAAGACTGTAGCATCACTCCACCTACAAGGCCAATAACCAATGGCCACACATCCAATGAAACTCCTGGTACAGCATGCTGGTTACCATACCATCAAGACTAAAATGGTAGACTGCAGCACATGGAAAATAAAAGACATTCAATGTGGCAGGACGGGGCTGGTAGACAGCAAGCAGTGTGTATGGGGGGGGGGTCTGACCTTTGACACTACCACTAAGGTCCTGGCAAAGGTCTAACACGTGGAAAATGAATTGTAAGTATTCCTGGCCTCTCTAGTCTGCATCAGAACGCTGTATATCTACTTAAAAGTATTCAGACTTTGCAAATCGTAAACAAATTTATGTTGCAAAGGGGGAAATGCAGTGTGGCAAGTCATAATTCTTACAGATACTCTCAGTATCTTAATCCCCTTTAAAATGAGTTTTTGTTGCACACTAAAGAAAAAGAGATGTGGAAACAAAAGTCAGAGGTGGACTCTAGTTCTCAGATTTGCTTTACATGACCTACGGCTAGGTCTTCTGACCGTGGCACCAACTCTTTCCTACATGTTTGCTAATGGACACCAGCACAAGGTTCTGCAAACAGTTCTAGGGGATAAAAATCAATAGTTCTTTCTGATACCTTGAACATTTCTATTTTAAAAGATAAACTCCATATGCTACTATCACAACCTGCCAAGATTTTAGAGATAGATTTCATCAACATAAGCACCTTATAAGTTACTACCACTTTCTCTGGAAGAACGCCACAGAAGGCAAAAGTGTCTACACGTAACATCTGTTTCAAACTTTGCACTTTGGTATAATAAAAGTAGGAAAACTTGGTTACCAAAATATAAATTTTGTTATTCGCCTATTCTTCTGCAAGTACTGCTTCATCATGTTTATTTAAGCTCTTTGAAGCCTGATAATGTTGTACGTAGAAACAGCAACATAAATGATAGGCATGATATCCTTTTCAATGGAAGATCCAGATGTCAGATAAGACAGGTCATTCATTATATTAGTAGCCTATCACTACATCTGATTATAGATGTAACGTTTCCAGAAATTTTGAAGACAGCAGCAAAAAACAGAAACTTATAACTTAGGTAACATATACAATTGTACAATTTTGCATATTTACAAAATTTAAGAGTCTAAACCAGAGGTGTCATAACTCATTTGTTATGAGGGCCGGATCTGACATAAATATCACTTTGTCAGGCTGAGCCGTGTGTGCCATAAAATGTAACACAAGGTACTGGAGATATAAACTTTATAAAGATGATTTCAGATGCCGAATGGCATGATTGGATTAGGTGTGATATGCAGATATCAGCATTGGTGTGATATACAGAAGTGTGGAGTTATCAGCGATGGTAATGGAACAGGAAACCTAGGTCTCCATTTGGTACAGGAGGATTCAGTCCAGGAGGATGCAAAGAATAAATGGAAAGTCTGAAAAAGTGAGCAGTGACTCACAGCATCTCTCGCAATGGCAAGAAGCCATGCCAGGTGCCCAGCAGCCAACAACACAGACGCTGCCAGCCCCTCCATCCATTGCTGGTCCCTGGCAAAGGCTTCTCACCATTTGTGACGACTCTCCACCTGTTCCCACTCGATTGCAGCCCACATGGAGGAAAGGGTGGGTGGGAAGGGCTGTGGAGGTGTGATCCTTGCAGTGAGGTTGTGGGGGTGTTGTGGGAACACTCTGGCTTTGGAGATAGGGACATGGTGATGGTGGAGTTGCCCTCCCCCATGGGGACAGGGGTTGTTGCCTGGCTGCTCTGGCTGCTACTGTATCCTCAGCCCTCCTCACTGCCCTCGGAGGACAGCCCCGCAGCAGCATCCCCATGTATGGCAAAACTTCACCCCCTTAGCTGGAGGTCTGAGACCATGACACTCACCACACAGAACCTCGATGCCACAGCCACCCACCATGGGGGTACTACTGGCTGCATGATGGCCTCTAGTCCCCACAGACCCTCCTCCACTGCCCATTCATAAGGTACACCTTTGGCCATGAAGGCTTGGACGTGCCACCTTCATGATCACACCACCTTCTTGATCACTATTCCATTTTTTCACAGGGCTAGGTCAGGCACAACCAGGATGGTGCCCCCTCCTGTCCTTACCACCCATGCTTGGAGTGGGGCCAAAGGAATCGTTTCAGCACTTCAGAGTCAACATCCATCTGGGCAGTATGCCCCAGGGCTAACAACCATTCCACGGCCATGCACGAGAAGGCATAGCAGTAGGAGGTGGTGGAGCTGCTCCCGGCAGTGGCAAGGGCAATGCTCACATGCTCCACCACCATCCCATACAGCACAGCCTTCTTGGCTTTGATCCAGTTCAGCTAGCAATGGCTGTCCCCACCACCAGATGTTCCAACAGCCATGCCACCGACACACAGTGGGATGTGGAGGTGGGCTGTCTCACTGTGGGAAGGCACCGATCCCCCTGCCCTATCCCACCCCCAATGCTCACACCATGGCTATCACCCAGCAGGCGGTGACTGCAGCTTTGGCTGGCCACCACCTTCATGATCACTGTTCCATTTTTTCACAGGGCTAGGCCAAGCGCAACCAGGATGTTGCCCCTCCTGTCCTTACCTCCCATACTCGGAGTGTGGCACATTCACTTACTGCCTGTACTCAACATCTGGGTGACACAGTGATAGTGGAGGAGGCACTGTGCCCACTGGTGCCAGGATTGTATCAGCACCCTCCATCTTTTGGAAAGCACTGGCCTTCGTCGAGGAGCTCAGGACAGCTCTCCAAGACCAAGCTCCCACTCCTCATGCCATCCCCACCTTGTAGAAAAACTTGCTCTCCCTAAGGTTCCTGGCCACCAGATCCTTTCAGGGAGTTGCTGCTGAGGTGCTCGAGGTGTTGCAATCCTCTGCCACTGCCTATATGGCTTTCTGGATGCCATGCTGCCCACCCTCCAGAAGCACGTGTGCTTCCCCACTGAGCAGGTGGACCATGTGCCCATCAGGACAGGGTTTGTATCATTTGGTGGCTTCCCCAATGTGGTGGGGGCGGTGCACATACTTCTTGCATCTGTTAAAGCATCCTCATTATGTTATATGCTAATTCAACCTCTACTTTTAAGAATGAACAGTTACCTTCCATTTCAATGTATCTGTGGAAGTGTGCGTGCACACGAAAGCTCATACCTTGGATAAAACTTTGTTGATCTTAAAGGTGCCACCGAACTCAAACTTTGTTCTGAAGATTGTAAGCAGCCCTGGTGTTTTATACCATTTTAAAAAAAATTGCTTTAACCTGCTGTTTTATTTATACAAAGATATCCTGCATATCTTCTGCTTTTAATTCCAATTTTATAGACTAGTTTACTGTTTTCAAAGCAATGATTTTATCTGTTTTACCGTAAACTGCTCTGGGCACTTCTTTTGGAATAGAGGGGTGGGATAACAAATTTACAAGGCAAACAAATAAAATCTTTCCTTATTGCTTGAAGGCTCATATGTGGTACAAAAACTTTGGTAAAATAAGTGAAGCAACTAAATTGGAAAAATACAAGTCCTGCTGCCCTCATCACCAGACCCTTAGGACAGCATGCAATCTATTTAAAACAGAACTATGCAAGTAAAATACATGGCTTTTCACAATTTAACAATTATCAGTTACTCCCTCAAATTATAAGGGGTAGAGAATAGCAATAAAATGTACTGTAATTATTAAACCACCAACTAACCCATACCAGGAAAGTATTTCTGTTCAGTTGACATTTTCTTTCATGTTAAGAAACTGACAAAGTAAACAATTGCACAGGGGCAGAAGATGTAGGAGATTTGAAAACTGGTCTATGCCAGTCCTAGGCAATCTTATCAACAGTTAGATAGTGAGGGACAAGTTCAGTGCACCTAAAAAAGGATTATCTTTGGCTACTTTATGGATTGTTTGGATGCAAAGCAAGCTGCATGAACATGTCACATGCCAATGATACTACAGCCACATTTCATTTCATTTCATTTCTTTGCTAGACTTTCACAAGGCAGTTAGCAAGTGCTTTTGTCTGAATACCTCTATCTATTCTACATGAAGTTTTATAATTCTGGTGAACTGAGCCCTCTTTACATAACACTGACCTGATTTGGAAATAAACAGGAAGGTTCCATTTATCATTAAAGCTGTGGTAGGACGGATGCAACCTCAGTCTTTTCACGCTGGCTTGTGAGCCACACTGCCGTTCAAATTTCCTTACAAAATCCATGCTTTTAGTGTATTTCTGTAGATAGAAAGGACATATTAAGGTGGAATTTCATTCTCTTTCAACGAAATAACATTGCCATCCCTCACTGTCACCCTCAAAAATACATAATAGCAGAGATCCAGTTAATGATTGATGTAGAAGATTCATTCAGTTCACTGTTCATCTTAAAAGAAAAAATATCACTAACTTCAGAAGCATTCCAGTTCTACTCCTATGATGTCTTCCACCTAACAATCCAACATGATGTATATTAAAAGAAAGTTCCATCCACTGAGTTAAAAGTAAAATGGAAGTAAGGAAGATGAATCTAGAGGGCAGCAGAGCAATTTGACTAGGAAAGGAGGCCTGCATTGTTAGCAATCAGAACCCTCCTCTTGCAGAAGCAGCAGTTTGGTGATCAGAGAGAGACACACACACACAAACACCCTTCATACAATATCACTCCAAATATCATAAATATGACACACTGTCTGGCCCAGAAGTGACACAAAATGGATGACAGTCAGATGACCAGGCTGGGAAAATATATTTGGAAGTGAGTAAGGTGGCTGGCTAACTAACAACCCTTTCTCACATCCTGAGGAGATGCATAACTAAGGACAAAAAAATCTCCCCAAGAACACCTGGCCTCACCTTGAACTAATCTATCACATGTCCAGCCTTACCTCCCCCTCAATCATTTACCTTAATAGAACAATGCTTAACACTTACCCAAACCTGGTAGCTTCTTCTGTCTGGCAATCAAGGGTCATCAAGTCAACATTAACATCTATAGTTACACCCTGGTAAAACCATCTAGCCTCTCCCAAG
Organism: Gekko gecko; assembly: GCA_029375565.1. Lineage (NCBI taxonomy): Eukaryota > Metazoa > Chordata > Lepidosauria > Squamata > Gekkonidae > Gekko > Gekko gecko. The sequence continues at coordinate 124,760,761 of JAPDNY010000001.1, read as the reverse complement.
GCATTGTCTGAACCCCGGTAAACTCATCAAAATTATTATTCAATCTCCGGAATAGCCATTAAACATTGTTTGGGGGGCAAGCACTCCAGCATAGTCCCAGGGAGCATTTTCCCCATATCAAGCACATCCAGACCCCAGTCTGTGTGTGTGTGTTCTGGATCTGGACTTCACACCCCACTTGCATGTGGCCTCACTTCCTTCCTTCACCATGAAACGCTGGCCATCTTGCTGCCTTCTATGGACCTCAATCTTCTAGCCTGGTAAATATCGCCTTTCTGAATCTCTTTCTCCCCACTCCTCCCTGTTTTTCTCAGTTAGCCTTGTATGTGTTTAAGTGTTTTTGTGTGTGCATGCTTTTGCTCCTTTATTGTTTTTTAATAAAAACCTTGCCAGGTGAACATCTGCCTGGTTTATTTTGAGTTTTCTAAGGAAATAATCCCCATAAACATTGGTGGGAATCCCCTAGTTACCCCTTCTCACTCTGTCTCCTTAACTCTAATTCCCCTAATCAAATCCCCTAATGACCCCTTTGGGTAAACAGCATGTGCTTGTCTATAATTACTTTGTGGAGTCTGTTTCTCTCATCTGAATTTATTTTTTCTGCTGTATTGTTTTCCATTCTTGCACACTTTGGTGTGGATATCTTTGCAAGAATCTGACAGAGGTGTATTTTTTTAATTAATCAGATTAGAATTTTAAAAATCATTATAGTAAGGGGTTCATAAGGCCTCATATTGCAGCTAACCAAATGCTGCTTACTTAGGGCTGCTTCACATGCTGCCATATAACACTTTAATTTCCATCAATATTAATCTCTGCATAGGAAATTGCAAGCCATGATGCAGCCCTCAGCTGTTGAATTTAAGAACTCTTTATTAAAGTTACATTTTCCAACATGATTATCTAAAGGTCTAGATCTCCCTAGCTATGGTTCATCATGCAAAAGCTATAGCTAATGTACATATTTAATTACCTCATGAAACACATCTGGGTTGCCAGGATTAAACAATGATGGCAGCTTTTCTTCTAAGCCACGAACTATTTCAGGCCACACAGAATTGACCAAAAAATCATAACCAGGAACCGTATTTCCCTTTTCACTGCAAGATAAAAATTGAAACTTCTACTAGAAATGCTTATTAAAAATAAATAAGGATTTCTTGTAAATGTTTATGGACTGACAGTAAAGATACTAAAATGTTTCACAGTATGTAAAGCTGTCAATTTTATAGCACAGCATCTTAAAACTAGGAATACATCTAACAGTTGCACAATACTATTTTACCATTTTGATCATTTTAATATTTGTGACACTTGGCTGTTATCACTATAATCATACCAATTAGCATGTATTTCTATAAAAGTATATAAGCATTTCAAGTGTGTGTGTGTGTGTGTGAAGTGCCATCAAGTCACTTCAGATCTATGGCAACCCTATGAATTAATGGTCTCCAAAATGTCCTATCATTAGCAGCCATTCTCAGGCCTTGCAAACTGAGGGCTGTGGCTTCTTTTACTGAGTCAAACCATCTCATGTTGAGTCTTCCTTTTTTCCTCTCACCTTCAACTTTTCCTAGCACTGTTGTCTTTTTCAGTGACTCTTATCTTCCCATAACATGACCAAAGTATGATAGCCTCAGTTTAGTCATTTTGGTTCCAAGAGAGAGTTCAGGCTTGATATTTTCAGATACTTTTTTAAAACCCAGAACTATAGATACAGAAAATAACTTTTAATAGAAAATAATTTCCTTTAGCTCCAGACAAAAACTCAATCCTGAGCAGAAACCTGGAGCCAAACTAGATGTGCAATGGAGCACCCATATTTCATGTATCTCGTCCGTAGATGGGTAGATGGATTTCTAATTTTAATACCAAAAGGCAAGCATGGCTGAATTTGTCCCTTCTCATATTCCACTATTCCTACAGCATAGCTCTGAAGTGAGCTGGGCAAAAAGTGCCTGTAGTAACAGGCCACAACAAGGTACAAAGATTCATTTCCCCTCAACTGCAAGATCCTTTTAACCTGTGCCCCGCTCTGCTTTACATGTGGCAGATTTGTGAAAACTACACATGGTTACCTCATCAATCTCAGTTGGTCCTAAAATGGTTGTAATTTCTAAATGTAATTGGTATCAAACATATGGAAATTTTTCTTGTATGTGCCAATTCAGAAATCTGAGGGGTGAGAAAAAGAAATCTCTAATCGTTCTTATTTACCACACATCAACAAATATTAACAGTTTTCATTTATTAAAGAACAGGACTAAAACCTGTTGAGGGATTAAGAGAACTGAAATACTAGCAAAATATAAGGTCACATCAAAAGTACTGCAGTGCCTTGCTAATTAGAAAAGTATTTCTGCAGCCTCTAAAGCTAAATCCCAGGCACCAGTAATTGCAGTAGGGTACGGTGTTAACTGTTCTGTTAAGAAACAAATGGATTCAATTTAGATAGCCTAAATTCAAATCAAGCAATTTAATTGCAATATGAATCATCTGCTTAGTTGAGAAGATAATACAAAGTAGAATGCAAATCAAATGTGTAGTTCAACTAAACAGATTTATAATCTGTTAGGAAAACCTAAGGCTGAGTTCAGACTGGCAGTTTGCAGTAGGAGCCAGTCATGGCAAAAAAGCCCCGGAATAAACTGTTCTGCGTTTTCCCGGTCACACGGGGCCGACAGAGGCGGGAGCATACCGGGAGGAGATGAGCAGGAGCATTCAGACTGCTGGCCTGGAGGTGCAGCTGTAAATGGCTTTTCCCTGGTAAATTGGGTGAATGCTTATGTGTGTATGGGCGCATGAGCGCTCATGCGCTCATACACATATAAGCATCCAGCCGATTTGGGGAGGATCCCATTGCACATTGGCAAAGCACAGCCAATCATATGTGCCTTATGCAGCAGAGCAGAGCACAGCCAATCATATGCGCCGGGAGCAACACAGGTTGCTCCCAGCTTTTCGGCTGAGCGTTCACACTTCCGGGAAGCGGACTGACACGGGATAAAGGCACTCTCCAGGATTTGCTACCACTTGTAACAGGTATTTTTTAAACGCGGGAGCAAAGCAGAACAGCAGGGGTTGCCTAGAGGTGGGGAATGCCAGGCATACGTGCCTGTGTGAATTCCCCCTTTAATCCACTTGGGAAACGAGGCTAAAAAGTGGCTATAGCGGGACAAATTGCCAGTCTGAACCCAGCCTAATATTTTGCTTTTTGTTTTTGTAGATAAACTACATTGTTTAATACCAAATTTAATACTTAATTAATGTTTGGGAATTTATATTTTAAAGGGGAGCACACACAACGACTTTTATAAAGTACAACAGTTAGTAAGCAAGCATTTTTTGCAAATATACTTAAGGACAAGTTCAAAATGAGAAATAATATGCATAGTACTATGTATATAGTTCCCGATGGTTTTCTATTTTTTTTTTTGCCTCCAGTCTACTGTGCCAGAGAAACAGCAGTAGCATACCATGGGTGAGGTAGATAGGACTGTATACTGGATTCTATATCTATGACTCATGTTTCAGTTCAGAAGTTCTACAAGAGAAGAAGAAGAAGAAGAAGAAGAAGAAGAAGAAGAAGAAGAAGAGATTGGATTTATACCCCGCCCTTCACTACCCAAAGGTGTCTCAGAGCGGCTTACAAACTCCTTTCCCTTCCCCTCCCCACAACAGACATCCTGTGAGGTAGGTGGGGCTGAGAGAACTCTTGACAGAAACTGCTCTTTTTTCAAGAACAGCCAAGGTGCCTGAGGAAAGCAAGCTAGCTGTGGAGGTAAGAGCAAAATTATAACTACCACTGCACTTTGGCCAGCTTGATCTTTTCTCAGATGGCTGTCATGCTAGTAGTTTTACTTTCTCTTCTCTGGGGTCATCCTTCTGACAACCACCCAGGATGTGGAGGCTGTGGAGAAGGATGACACTTATAGCTAAGTGGGGAATTTTTACCAAGGTTTCACAGATTCTGCTCTGACACTGAAATCACTACACCACACTGGCTAAAACAGTTAAGAGGATTTATGCATGTGTATAGAACAGAATATGAAAATATTCCTGTTCTCATTAGCATTCTCTCTATCTCTCTCTCTCACACACACACACAAACGTATACAAACAGTATTCTGGAACTTATGTGATACTTTAACAAGCTGGCAGGATAGGATTATATGAAACCTTCAAATGAGAGCTACAAATTCTCAGCAATTTCACCAAGGAAATACTATAAATTAGTAAGGAAGCAATCTTATAATTTGAGGTGTATGTTTTCCATAGCAGTAATAATAGCATTAATGCATCTTTGGCAATACCTAAACTTACCTGATATCGCATTCTTGATGAATAAATTTTGGGAACTGGTGCTGCTAGGAAAAAATACTCCCTTAAATTACTTCATTTTCAATAAGAACAGCAAGTTCTTTTATTGGTTTTTATTGCCATGATGATGATGTTGCTAATTCTACAATGCAGGTGGAAAAGATATTTGGACTAATTGGATTTAGGATTCCTTATAACTGTAACAATGGACACATTTTCAATCAAAGTTAGTCTCAGCAGATCATACCATCAATATTTTCTACTGTAGGGTGTTTGATTTATTGAGATCCCACCACTACTATCAGGAATCTTACATGCATCGCTATTAAACAACTAACAAAGCTGTTCACAAAATTTACTAATGTTTGTGTTACCTTGAGATACCTCCCCCTGTTACTTCACGCAAGAGACGGCAATGGAGAGGCACAAACTCTAGCAATTTATTGTACATTGTTTGAAGGCCATTAGGATGAGACTGAACATACTGCTCCACAATCACCTGTCAAAGAATATTCAGAATCAAACTCAAGCAGTGTGCAAGAAAAGAATTTAAATGTAAACCTACCCTCATGGCACCATCACATGCAGTGTTCAAAATTGTGCTCATTAGTTTTATAGGCGGAGACCCCCACGCCTAAATTTATTTATTGGAGTTATATCCCACCTTACATCTGTGAAACTCAGATGGACAGTGAAATGTAATTAAATGTAATTAAATAAAGTCTCTCATCCTGGTGCCCACTGGACCCAGACAGCCTCAGCTTCAATAAGACTACTGTACCATGTACTTTCAGACAACTTGTACAGATACATTTCCGCTCTTAGGATTGTTGTGAACCAATTCCAGTAGCACGTATGTGCTTTTAAATCAAGTTGCAACTGTTAAGTGGCTTGTTCTCTGCTATATTGTAGCTGACCTGCCATTATTTGATCATTTTTTCATAAGCCGGAACACAAATTATTTCCACAATAATTATTTACCTCATCTATGTAGGGTTTCACAAGCACCTGGCCAACTAATGCTTCAGCATCCCGTGTTTTGTCTATTGTTGCATAGGTTCGCAAACAGTGGCGTATTATATCAACGTTGGAACTCTGAAGGCCTTCTAAAAGCAACCCTTCCAGCGACTGCTGCAACATAGCTGTTATCCCAGCTATACGCTATGGTATTCAAAAGGAATGAAACTGTTAGCTACAAAAGCAGAATTGGCAAGATCCATTAATATTATCACAGTATTTAATTATTATTTAAGAGCTGCATAAGAACAACATTGGAAGATATAGCTTACCAGAAATTCAAGCTATTTTCTGTATATCTGGGCTATTCCTGTATAAGTCTTTACAATTAAATGACAGGGCTGCATCCAACCAGACTCAAAGACAGGACTTCCCTGACTTTCCTCTTCCACTGCAGCATATGCTGCCCCCAGGATTCATGGCATCCCCAGAAACAGTGCCCAGCATGAAGTGGGAGGAGAGTGTGTGTGTGTGTATATATAAATTATATATATATATATATATATATATATATATATATATATATATATAATCACTGAAAACTGCCCTCCATCCAACACAAGTGTTTGGTGCAAGCAAAATAACTACTGGATAGACCCCATTGCATTTAACAAAATGCAGTCAAAATAAAGATTTTACTATATATTTTGAAAAGTCTCATATGTAAAGATTATTGGGCCTAGGCTATATGAAAAATGGTAACAATCTCTAGCACTCTGTCCCTGAAACAAAGGCACTTTGAAGCTCCTAACAGAAGTGAGTAATCACTGCCACGGATTATCACACTGGTACAATTTAGTCTGCATATTAACAGGCTGAAAAACATAATACAATAACCCCTAAATAGTCAAAGGCAATGCTCCTATAGGAACAGCAACAACATGCATCTTGGTTAAGCTTAGCTACAAACATATTATCTAAGGAAAAGAAACTTGCTGTATAGACTTAATCTTCCACACCATATAATCTGAAAAGTGTTGCTCTTGATTATGTGAACAATAACATTATTACAATGGTAATATTAAACCCAAAATCTGACAAAGGCAAAATGGGGGGAGGGGGGGGCTATCTCAAAGAAAGAAAGAAAGTGGTTCCTCTGTACTGATGACATATTTATTCAAAACATTTATTAGCCACTTTTCTACCTAGCAGAACTTGAGGCAGTTTACAAAATAAATAAAACAACAACTATTAAAAACGCAGAAAGACCACAATTATAATGCTGTAGCTCATGATGGCAAACAGTATTGGGCTTGAAGCATAAAGCCAAGCAAACAAATAATTTCAGAAGGAAGACTGTTTATTACATAATGGAACAATATTTATTTTATTTCCAAATTTGTACCCTGCCTTTCTGTCCTTATAAGGGCCACCAAGATAGCTAACAATTTAAAACATACATGATAAAATACATAATAAACCACCCTCCAAAAAACACATCTCATTAAAACAACTTTTAAAACAGTTAAGAAAAACTGAGCTAAAATATAAATAAAACAGAATATATACAAAACATAAAACACTGGTTTGGAAGGAAGGATCACCAAGGTAATGCCAAATGAAACAAAAAAGTCTTCACCTGCTGGCAGAAGACGGCAACAGGACAGACAAATCTCCCTGGGGAGAGAGTTCTGCGACTTTGGTGCCATGACCAAGAAGTCCCTCTCCCAAGGTTGCCACCTGCCTAATCTCAGAAGGTGGAGACGCCCGAAGCAGGCCTCCAAAGATGACCATAACAGGCAGGTTTGTAATGGATTAGGCAAGTATGTTAGTCTCAAATCATATAGGTCAAACCCAGCACCTCGGATTGTGCTTGGAAACAAATTGTAAGCCAGTGTAGGTGGGCCAAAACTGGAGTGATATGGTCCCTACAACCTATTCCAGTCAACATCCTTGCTGCAATGTTCTGCACCAACTGTAGTTTCTGAACTGTAGTTTTCAAGAGTAGCCCCATGTAGAGTGCATTGCAGTAATCTAACCTTATGTACTGTTTTTAATTATGTTACATTAGACAGAGGTCTCAGTGAGATATTTCTGAACTGAGCTGGCATAAATCAAACAGACTTGCAACCAAGTATTGCAGAGATAAGATTTCAGAGACTATGAGAAGACAGAATGCTGCACGGCCAGCCATTTGATAAACAGATTTAATTTTTGTATTCTGCTTGCTGCATGTTCATTTCAAACATGTTCCAAAATAAAAACAAGAACATTATTATAATCATTGAAGACTGTTTAAACAAGTGGTTTTATTTAAGTTACACAGCAAAATAGAAACATTGCTCAGAATATTCTGTGAGGTAAAGAAATATACTTACTGGCCTCAATTTATCTAGAAGGGGCATTCCTTTGCTCTGTACTGCATGAAACTGTAGCTGGTTGAATTCTGTGGCAATTCTCTCTAAAATCTGCCCAGTCAGAAGAGGGCTTTCAAAAGTAACACATATAAGAACAAGATTTTAATACACTGGCCAAATTAATCTCACTCCCACCATTTATTCGAAGATGGAATGTTTACATTAGAAACCCATCCCTGCTGAGACCAAAACCTAATATGCTTGCCTTCAGTCTTGAAGGCCTAAATAGTGGAAAGATGGCATATGAATCTTTAAAATAAAGCAATTTCCCAACATTTCATGACATTTTAGAGTGACCAAGAACCCAGAACAAAGATGATCTACTCTTAAATCTTATGGCTCAAGCAAGTCTAGGATCATATTATCTTAGCCTATGTAGAAACTGCCAACTGCAGCGTGTACAGCCTCAATTTGTCTTGGGACAGTACAGGAAACGGAGATGAGGTTTACCCCTTTTGCTTTGTTTTGAATACCAAAACTATTCCCCTTACACTGCTTTTTGCAAAGTAAAACATGTATTTTCTTTACAGACATATAACTTTTTTCTTTACAATGCTAATAGCAGAGCTGAGGAGTCAGTTCTGAATAGCAAAACTGAGTCAAGGCTAAAGGTTTAACCCAGGGGTGTCAAACTCATTTGTTATGAGGGCCGGATCTAACATAAATGAGACTTTGTTGGGCCGGGCCGTGTGTGTCATAAAATGTAATGCTACAAACTAAATTATATAAAAATATAAAATGTTTATTAGGGTGTACACATAACTAAAACATACTGCAGTTAAAAGAAATAGTCCAAGTCTCAGATTTAAAAGGCTTATACAACCAAGTTAGTTATTATACAAATACAATTAATGGGTAAAATCTTTTGACCTAAAGACCATACGTGTTTTGGCCCCTTCAGGCCTTCCTCAGGGGTGAATATTCTTTATATTACAATGACACACATCCAGAAATGCACACACAAGAAATTTATACATATATGCTTTCTTATATATATATATATGTGTGTGTATGTGTGTGTGTTTTCTTATATGCTTTTGCATATGTTGCTTTTTTATAAGCTTTTGCAATTGCTAGTCAGGATGTGTGTCACTTCCAACTTGACTACTACTTTTGATGGAAGTGACACACATCCTGACTAATGGAATCGTTGACACTAGAATAATCTGAAAAACTGATACGGCTACTATTTATAGCCTACTATTTATGGCCTACTATACAAACTTGTAGATCACTGAGGAAGGCTCGAAGGGGCTGAAATGCATATGGTCATTAGGTTAAAAGATTTTATCCATCAATTGTATTTGTATAACTAACTTGGTTGTATAAGCCTTTTAAGTCTAAGTCTTAGACTATTTCTTTTAACCACAGTATGTTTTAGTTATGTGTACACCCTAATAAACATTTTGTATTTTTGTATAATTTAGTTTGTAGCTTGACCCTCTTAGTTTGCAGCTGATTTTGGGTTGAGTTCTCCCCCCCTCCCCTTTTCAGTTTTTTTCATAAAATGTAATGCCAGGTAGCGGAGATATAAACTTTATAAAGGACACAGACACAAAGATTTTTTTTCTTAAAATAAAAACATGCTTAAAACATTAGCACTCTTGCAATATTTTGTTTATTTAACAGTGTCTGATAACTGACACCTCTTGCTCTGAATTATTGCATCAAAATGTCTGTGCTGTTGCAATCTTGAGTATGCTGTTCAAGTGTGTATCTGTAATTGTAAACCTACTTTTGATTTATTGACATTCACCACAGAAATCTCATCCTCAGAGCTCTGAGTCTAGGACCCAGGTTAAAACATGAAATGCCTGAGTGATTAAATGAGTCTGGTAAAGCAAGCTATGATGCAACAGCAGCAGCAGCACTGGAAGCAGGAGATGGCCAGTTCTACTGCAGGCCTGATAGAAGCCCTCCGGGGGCCTGATCCAGCCCCCGGGCTGCATGTTTTGACACCCCTGGTTTAACCCTTTCTCCCTTTTCTTTATAGTCCTGAGGCAAACAGATAACAGATAAACCAAGATACCATCATAGCTTTGCATCTTCTTCATGTGTAACTTTTTTCCTTAGACTAATATCATAACATTTAGGCTGTACAGTGCCTAGGAAAATCTTTGCAAATCTGTTTTGCTGAACTCTGGGAAACACTAGCAAATAATTGTTTCCCACCACAAATACAGACTTAAAAAAAGAGACATGTGTGCTCTTAAAAAAAAAGACATTGTGGTTCACAAACGCTTGTCTTTTGAACATAGAACCAATACCCATATAGGAACAAATGTCATGATTATAGCAGACCACAAAATGGTGAAGAAAAAGACCTATAGCCTCAATGTACAATTAGTTTCTTGAGACTACAGGTAACTTATGTTAGTACACAAAAACATGTGATGTAATTGTTAGTTTTTATATTCTCTTCTCAATGGGAACAGCCATTTTTTGCTTCTTTAACCTGGGAGTTTTGGTGCACTTAAAACTTGTTCTACACCCAACACCATTTAAGCTAACAATTTAAGCTAACAGGAGAAGCATGTATACAGCTTTGAGCTCCTTACAAAAAGAGAAGGATTAAAGCATGCTAACAGATAATTTCATTAAATCCGTACTCTCTCTTGTACTCCACTTCAAGACTCTGGTCATTATGTATTAGGGTCTTTTCCATTAAGTCTGAAAACATCTTTTTCTTGCAAAACCTGCCATCCCTTAATTAAAGATCCACCCAATGATACTTTGGTTGGTCCTGCTTAAACATATTATAGTACTGGTTGTCATTTTACTGTGGGAGGAGCAATTAACATAAAAATAATTTAAAACCAGTACCTAAACAACAAAAATTACAGAATGTATCAAATAACAACACCATACCTGCTTCCTTCTAACAATGACATTTCTTTAGTGTTTTGGGAGTGCAGAATTTTCTCAATTTTCTCAACTGATTTGATGACTTGAATAAGTCTCAATACACACATCTGTTTAAAGAAAGCAAAGCAAAACTTATGTTGAATAGATTTCCTCCCCAAAAACTATTCAACTCAATATGTAAGGAAGATCCTTTCCCATTTTCTAAAGGCCAGAGCTGAAAAGCGAACTTACTGTATTATGTGACATGATCCCCACTGTGCTTATCTGACTCTTTTCTCCCACATGCCAGCACAGGCAATTGAGCCATGGCAAACACCAATATGCCTGGGATCTAGATACTGCTGACACTGTCTTGTTGCTGGCTAAGAGGCTATAGGAATAATCTTAAACAGGTCTACTCAGAAGTAATGTTATTCAATTGGGCTCACTCCCAGGAAAGTACCCTTAAGACTGCAGCCTAAGTAACTGGATTCAGCTCCCAAGTATGCCTCCTGATTGTTAGCACAGAGGGCAAGAAGGAGGTTATTCAACATCACATTTTTAATATAGCTAAAACCATACCTCTGGGGGAGAAAATTCATATTGTGTACCAACCATTCCCCATCATGTTGGCTGAACCAAATAAAAAGTACCAATAGGAAATTAATTAGATGGAGTCTCCTATTACAGGATTTCAACTTTGACATTGTGCATGTAAGAGGGAAAGACAATGTAGTCGCCGATGCCCTCTCCAGAAACACCTAAAAGTGCAGGTTGTAAAACTGGTCTGAATAAAATATGGCTATATAGGAAGTTTGACCTGTTGGGATTTTAAAAATGTAAAATGCAAACACCCAATATACCCCATTGCACAGGAGAGGCCTGAAAGAACCTCTCCGGAAGCAATGAGAAAAAGGGTGGGACATGTGACAGACAGTAAATGGTTAATGCTGTAACTTGGGCTGAGAACCTTGAGTGACTGGGGATTCAAATGAAATTCTTCAGTTAGTTGGAAGTTGACAATTAACAGTGGGGACAGCAAAGCAGACTATGAGAGGATCAAGAAGGGTCCTGAGTTAGGGTTAGGGTTAGGGAAGTGGGATGCGTATCGATCCCTATCAAGACAGAGAAATAGCTCCTAATGAAGAAGGGTGATCCTATCAAGTTGGAGGGAAATGGCACCTAGAAGACACAGGTGATTGCTAGCAAGTGGATAAGGAAGGAAACTGGAACCTGTGTGAATGTTCCTGCCTTCACCAACTTTAGTGTCTTTGAGACGAAGACACTTATGCTTGTTTATGTAAGCATAGACTGCCAAGAAATCTCTCTCCTCCAGTTTTAAAGATCCGTCTGAATAACAGAAACAGTCACTTGTTTGTGACAAGTGTTTGTTTCTATACAAAGTTGCCTCAGTCCTGTTGCCTGTTCACTTCATGTCCTAAACCTGATTGCTTGACCATTTCCTCTCAAAGTGAAATAAACCGTTTGTTAGTTTTGATTTACTATCAGCCTCTTGTGTGCCTTTATCAGACAAGGACAAAAGAAGGATTTTAGTCTCTCCCCTCAGTTTCCTATGCTGGGACAGCATTTACCAATATACATTCCAATGACTGGGTGGGACAGCCAGAGAAAAACAAGAGCGAAAAAGGGGTTGCTCAGCTAAGAACAATATAAAGAGAAATCCTGTAAGCATAGTTCCCCCTAAGCTGTGCTACGGGGTGCTGGCACACAAAATTTTAGCAGGCAGCACAGGGATTTCTGCTTCAGCTCACAAGGCATTTTCCCCTCCATTGGAAACCATGGAGGATGGGGGCACCTCCTTCTGAGGCCCATAGAACTGGACCCCCTGGTCAAATCTTTTTGAAACTGGGAGTGGGTGGGTGTTGAGGAGCTATGCTGCAAATGTGGTGCCTTTACCTAAAAAAAACAACACACAACAGAATGATCTCAGTCCGAATCCAAGGCAAACCATTCAACATCACAGTAATCCAAGTCTATGCCCCAACCACTGACGCAGAAGAGGCTGAAGTGGACCGGTTCTATGAAGACTTACAACACCTCCTAGAACTAACACCAAAAAAAGATGTCATCAGCATAGGGGACTGGATTGGAATAACGGACAAGTTTGGCCTTGGAGAACAAAATGAAACCGGGCAAAGGCTAACAGAGTTTTGTCAAGAGAACATGCTGGTCATAGCAAACATCCTCTTCCAACAACCTAAGAGGCGATTCTACACATAGACATCACCAGATGGACAACATTGAAATCAGATTGATTATATCATTTGCAGTCAAAGATGAAGCAGCTCCATACAGTCAGTAAAAACAAGACCTGGAGCCAACTATGGCTCAGATCATGAGCTACTCATTGGAAAATTCAGACTTAAACTGAAGAAAATTGGGAAAGCCACTAGGCCATTCAGGTTTGACCTAGGTCACATCCCTGATGAATATACAGTGGAGGTGAAGAATAGGTTTAAGGGACTAGATTTGATAGATAGTGTGTGTGAAGAACTATGGACAAAGATTCGTGACATTGTACAGGTGCAGCAATCACCACCATCCCAAAGAAAAAGAAATGCAAGAAAGCAAAGTGGCTGTTTGATGAGGTTTTACAAATAGCAGAGGAAAGAAGGAAAGCTAAAGGCAAAGGTGAAAAGGAAAGATTTACCCAACCGAATGCAAATTTCCAGAGAACAGCAAGGAGAGATAAGGAGGCTTTCCTGAATGAACAATGCAAAGTAACAGAGGAAAACAATAGAATGGGAAGGACTAGAGATCTCTTCAAGAAAATCTGAGAAATCAAGGGAATGTTCCGTGCAAAGCTGACCATGATAAAGGACAAAAACAGTAGGGATCTAACAGAATCAGATTAGGAAGAGGTGGCAAGAATACACAGAAGAATTATACAAGAAGGATCTCAATGTTCTTGACAACCACGATGGTGTGATCGCTGACCTTGGGCCAGACATCCTGGAATGTGAAGTCAAATGGGCTTTGGAAAGCATTACTAACAACAAAACTAGCGGAGGTGATGGTATCCCAGCTGAGCCATTCAAAGTCCTAAAAGATGATGCTGTTAAAGTCCTGCACTCCATATGCCTGCAAATTTGGAAAATGCAACAGTGGCCACAGGATTGGAAAAAGTCAGTTTACATTTCAATCCCAAAGAAAGGCAATGACAAGGAATGTTCAAGCTATGGCAGAATTGCACTCATTTCACACACTAGCAAGATCATGCTCAAGATCCTACAAGCTAGGCTTCAGCGGTACGTGGATAGAGAACTGCCAGAAGTACAAGCTGGGTTTCAAAGAGGTTGAGGAACGAGAGATCAAATTGCCAACATTCGCTGGATTATGGAGAAAGCAAGGGAGTACCAGAAAAACATCTACTTCTGCTTCATTGACAGAGCCTTTGATTGTGTGGACCACAACAAACTGCGGCAAGTCCTTAAAGAGATGGGAGTACCAGACCACCTCACATGTCTCCTGAGAAACCTGTATAAGGGTCAAGAAGTGACAGTTAGAACTGGACGTGGAACAACTGATTGGTTTAGAATAGGAAAAGGAGTACAGCAAGGATGTATATTGTCATCTTGCTTATTTAATTTATATGCGGAGTACATCATGCGAAATGCTGGCCTGGATGATTTACAAACCGGAATTAAGATTGCTGGGAAACACATCAACAACCTCAGATACGCAGATGATACCACTCTGATGGCAGAAACTGAAGAGGACCTAAAGATCCTCTTCCTCGTGGTCAAAGAGGAGAGCGCAAAAGTTGATTTGAAATTCATCATCAAAAAAACTAAGATCATGGCATCTGGCCCCATCACTCCTTGGCAAATAGAAGGGGAAGTCATGGAAGCAGTGACAGAATTCACGTTCCTGGGATCCAAGATCACTGCAGATGGTGACTGCAGCCATGAAATTAAAAGATGCCTGCTCCTTGGGAGGAAAGCTATGGCAAACCTAGACAGCATAATAAAAAGTAGAGATATCACCCTGCCAACAACAGTCCATATGGTTAAAGCAATGGTATTCCCAGTAGTAATGTATGGCTGCAAGAGTTGGACCATAAGGAAGGCCACACACCAAAGAACAGATGCTTTTGAATTATGGTGCTGGAGATGACTCCTGAGAGTCCCCTGGATTGCAAGGAGATAAAATCAGTCAATCCTAAACGAAATCAAACCTGACTGTTCCTTAGAAGGAGAGATACTGAAGCTGAAGCTCAAATACTTTGCCACCAAATGAGAAGGGAGCACTCTTCCCTGGAGAAGACCCTGATGCTGGGAAAGATTGAAAAGGAGACGACAAAGGATGAGATTGTCAGACAGTGTTACCGATGCAATGAACATGAAATTGAGCAAAACTGAGCAAACTCCAGAGGACAGTGGAAGACAGGAGGGTCCATGGGGTCATGAAGAGTCGGACTCGACTGTGCGGCTGAACAACAACAAATTTAAATGCACATTTTACAACATCAGTAGAAACAGATTAAGAAGCAAACAGCAGTGGTGTGAGACAAATCTGACTCTTCATTTTGCTCTTCTGGAATATCTTGTAGTGCCCCAAACCAATTGATCAGGTTTTTGATCACACAAAATAGTTTTTAATTGATTTTGGTCCATTGGTGTGAAAATACAAATAAAAGATTACCTTTTTTCTTCTGATATCTTCTTGCTTAGACACACGCTCATCAATTGCTTTGATTCCTTCGCTGACACATGATTTAAGACTCTATAACATAGTAAATAGAGAAATAATTGCGGCTGTTTTGAAACAGATCAACTGATGCCTAAGGGATTGCAGAAACAATTACTAATAATGGTAGCCAAAGAAACAACACCCCCCTCAAAAAATCAGTGTACTTCTCTTAACTTGAATGCAACCATTTAAAGGATGCGAGCAAGTTGTGTTAATGTATGTGTATTTCAGTCCTTGAAAATTTGAACCAAATTGAATCTCTGGTGACACAAGTGTTCTATATGTGCTCAGAATAAAGGAAAAGAAGAAAGGAAGGAGGAGGAGGAGGAGATTGGATTTATACCCCGCCCTTCTCTCAGAGTGGCTTACAATCTCCTTTCCCTTCCCCTCCCCACATCAGACACCCTGTGAGGTAGGTGGGGCTGAGAGAGCTCTCTCTAGAACTGCTCTTGAGACAACAGCTCTGGGAGAACTTGTGACTGACCCAAGGCCACATTAGCAGCTGTATGTGGAGAAGTGCGGAATCAAACCCAGTTCTCCCAGATTAGAATCCGCCCTCCTAACCACTACACCAAACTACAAAAACGTTCATGGGTCAACCCAATTGAATATGAGAGCAAAACTCTTCAAGCCAAATACATCGTAAACAGCAAACAGCTCAAACAATATAGAGTCCACAATACATAAGTCCATGCAAAACATCCAAAAAGATACACAAAAGGAATACCGGACTCAGCAGTGAGAACGTAGAGTAGAAGTAAAGAGGTTTCCAGATTTCTTATTTTCCTTTCTTCTGAATTCTTCTTCTTCTTCAGATCAAAGGAACAATCCAACCCCATTTAGGGTTTACAATAAGACTCAAAACAGTAGTCAAAATATAGGGACGTTTTCCTGGGATGCAGGGCTTACAAACATTTCCTACTTTAAATTGTAAGTCCTGCGTCCCAGGAAAACATCCTTATATTTTGACTACTGCTTTGAGTTCTATTGTAAACCCCGAATGGGGTTGGATTATTCCTCTGGTCTGAAGAAGAATATTCAGAAAAGAGGAAAATAAGCAATCCGGGATCCTCTCTACTTCTACTCTATATTCTCACTTCTGGGTCCAGTCTTCCTTTTGTGGATCTTTCTGGACCTTTTGCATGGACTTACATATTATGGACTCTATATTGTTTGAGCTGTTTGCCATCTACTGTTTATCTATTTGGATTGAAGAATTTTGCTCTCATGTTCAATTGGGTCATCCCACAGACGGTTTTTTCTTTTTCTTTATTCTAAAACTGGTTTCCTATGGGACTTTCTCTATATATGCTCAGACAAGAGTCCCTCCCCATTCATATGTGCAGGCTGTGCTATCTTGACTGAAACCATATAATCTTTTGTGGCAAATGCAGCTTATATTGCAGTCAAAATGCAAATACAGCCAAAAGTGGGCAGGACTGTGTTTTAGAACAAGGATGGAGATGGAAGGAGATGGCAGAATAAGCTGCAGTGCCAGATGGAGAGAGAATTTCCAAAGGCACAGTCAGTGCGTAATCTGAACAAGTTGCACTATCCCCATGGTAGGTGGGGCCATTCCAATGTTATCTTAGTAGCAAGGGAGCCAGTGTAATGCACATCCTTCCTATATCACTGCTGTAACACTGGATACACAAGGACGTATGAAAGAAGCTGGCACTGTAGTTATTTCCCACATCAACAAAGGCTCTACAGCACACAAACTCCTGCACTGAATTAGAACAGCAGCCTTTAAACATTCTGGATGGCAGCTCTACTCTGGCTTTATACTTAGAAGGAAAAGCTATGAAGAATGAATGGCCCTTAATTTCTATCTTTACAGACCTAAACAGGGACAGTTGTAATTGCATGTTTCCAGGCTGTGAGGAATGAAAGAAAGTTATCTCTTGGTATCCTGTAAAGGTTAGCAATGAAATGGCTAATGGACAAACTACATACGTCATTAGGAATCTGTAAACAAGTCCCCACAACATGTAATTTAGCTACATAAAGCAACCACAGGAGCCCAATGAGGATCAAGGCTATGGCACTGGATAAGGAGTTTAATTGTTCCCCAAGAAGGAAAAAATGGTATTGTACCTGTCATTTGTCCCCTCCAGGGACTAAAGTACTGAAGGGGAAGGGAAAACTTCCTGACCTATATCCCCCCCACCCAACAATGGCGGCTAAATTAGACTGAATAGGATCCAGTCTTGGATCCTAAATATCACATGTAGCTGGCCTTCCAAAGAACCAACAAGGAGAAGATGTGTTAATAACAACTCCAGAGAAGTCAGTGAGAAAGTACTGACCAAAGAAAGACAATACAGCATCTTTCAGCTCTTGTCTTCAACTTAATCTCACTCAGGCTTTGCAGAAAAAGAATTACCGTATTTTTCGCTCCATAAGATGCACTTCCCCCCCAAAAAAGTGGGAGGGAAAGTGTGTGCGTCTTATGGAGCGAATACTGGGGAGGGAGGCGGAGATGGGGGTTTCGGTGTGGGAGGCGTCAGCGGGGTCGGGGCTGGGGCTAAAGACAGCAGCGGGAGAGGCAGCGGTGGCGCTGCTGCTACCGGGGCTGCTCCACTTGCTGCTGGTGGCGCTACTGGCGGTGGCGGGACTACTGCTGGCACTGCTTTTGCTATTCCACTGACTCCTCCCGCCAAATCCAGCCTCTGCCGCTTGGCTCTATCCACCCCGAGGCTGCCCAGCAATGGCGGCGACTTGATAGGCCGGAGATTCCGCTTGCGGGCGGTGGCGCCGAACTCAAGGCAGGAAATATTGATCTTGGGCTCTCTGAGGCGCTGCCCGATGCAGCCTGTGCAAAAGTTGTGCCCGCAAGGTAGGCACACAGGCTCCGGGCAGTACACGCGGCACAGAGAGCACCACATTTCACTCAGGCAGCACAGCCCGGCAGGGATCTCGGCCAGTATCGTCCCTGGAGAAGGGGAGTCGGGAGGAGAAGGGGGGGAGAGCGGCAGCAGTAATGGCTGAGGCGGCAGGCCGCCTCCCAGTTGTTGCGCCGATCTTCGCAGATGGCTGCGGAGGAGCTGCTGCTGCAAAAGCTGGCGATAAGGCGCGAAGCAGAAGTGAGAAGAAGGACAGGAACGTTACTGTAACCCTTGAGGTGCTGGGTTAAAAAAGGAAGGAAACAGAGACATAGAAGTGTGGGGGGGGAGTAAAGATATCTCTTGGCACTGAACGAATCTGTATGTTTGCGTCTTATGGTCAGGTGTGTCTTATGGAGCAAAAAATACGGTAGTTGTTATTTGCATACTGGTTCATCAAAGCCTGGGCAAAATTCTCAAAATTTCTGTCTTCTCCTGTCATTTCTAAACATTAAAGGTTCCCCTTGCTCGAAAGCTAGTCGAATCCGACTCTAGGGAGCGGTGCTCATCTCCATTTCCAAGCCGAAGATCCAGCGCTGTCTGAAGACGTTTCCACGGTCATGCAGCTGGCATGACTAAACACTGAGGCACATGGAATGCTGTTACCTTCCCACCGAAGCAGTACCTATTTATCTACTTGTAACTTCTTGCTTTTGAACTGCTAGGTAAAAAACTGATTTTATAATCTGTACCACTTACATTTCATCCCACTTTTATTTTAGGTCACGGAGTCATCCAATAAATCTTGCACGCTTTGCTGGTTCTTAACAATTCTTTGTATGGTAGTGTCAATTATGTATTTAATCAATATAATCCTACTTTCCTTTCTGCCACATAATATCCTTGGGTTTATTTTAAAAAATTATTCTCCTGTAATTTTGGCATTATTAACTTTTAAATCACAAGAGTTAGTGGCTTGTACATGGGGGGGGAGAACAGGAAAATAGTATTTCACTTTCTTTTAAGCCTAGTTACAAACATGATCAGCAACAGGAGACCTATTTCTAGTAGAACAGGTTTCTGTCCACACTGGCTTCCTTCATAGAAGGAACATAAGACAGAAGCCAAGACATCATGCACTAACCACTATACCACCTGATAAGGTAATAGCAGCTACAAAAAATGATACAGCCACCAATCATCACACCAACAGACTTCTGCCTTCTCCAGACACTCTCATTTTTAAAATTTCAGTTCATTCCATGAGTAATAGCCACAGCAAAACATGCTAACAACTGAAAATACAATAAATAAAGCCAATCAACATCTACTGTGACATAAATATGCATACATGTCTCATATTCAAAAACTGTTCAGCTGCCAAAACACTGTAACATGCAGGTCAAAATAATTCTGTCCACCTTGGGGACCTTGATTGGGTAGAAGGGTGGCATGAAAATGTTACAAATAAAATAAATGTTGTCATTGCTTTTCAAATGTCAATGCCAAGAGGAAAAACAAACAAACATGCAGGAGAGCTGTCTTTACAGCTGCGTTATTTCAGCAATACAATTAATATAAGAAGAATCCTGCTGTATCAGACCCAGCGATCCATCTAGTCCAGCATCCCGTTTCACACAGTAGCCAACCAGTGGCACTCAAGGGCCAAAAACAAATGTGCTTTAAAATATTGTTTACAAAAACTTGATGCCCTGTGCTCTTCCTCTTTTCCTTTAGGAACCCTCCCCCCAAAAATTCTCAGTTCTATGGTTCCCAAAGCACACCAGCAGAGGCCAGAGAGGGACTGAGACGGCAAACAGATAACAACAGAGACACTGGGTAAGGGCCTCTCTCCAGCGTCAGAGGACAGACGGCTAAGCAGCCAGGAGGGGTGTAGCCCATGCCCAGCCGAGGGGAGTGTCAGAACTGCAGAAGAGCCTCCCTGCAGGCTTCCCAGGACTCAGGCTGGAGAGGGAGTCTGGACTTGAGAGGGGAAGGGCCCAACCGTGGCTGCAGGCGTCACTCTGGGGAAGCAGAAACGGGACTGGGCACGGTAAAGGGGTTGGGGGAGGGAGCAGTGGTGATAAGAAATAAACAAGAGACACATGGCTGGTAATAACCCTCGTTGCTGGATGCTGTAGGGACTTCCTGCAGCTCCTCTAGGGCTGAAGCCATTAATCTTGTACATGTGTTATTCTTTTAATTCAAGCGATTAAGGTTTTTGTGACAATTTTTCTTTTTACTAATTGATACCTCATTTATTGTTTAATAATGATTTCTCAGGTTTTGTCCCCACCCTCACTGTCTGCCTCCAGAAGAACAATTTGAAATGCACATAGCACCAGATTTTCAAAATAAATATTCTGTGGCATTCTTGTGACTGTGCAAAGGAGCAAATTTGGGTAGTCTCCTCAATGGCCCAGAAAAATTCTAACTTTTGCCAGTCTGACAAGCATTTATGATCATTTAACAAATGAAGTAAGAATTTGTCCTACAGTCTCAAAAACAATCTAACATATACTATAGGAAGTATTTTCACAATAAATACAATGATGTAAACAGGAAAGTGTAATTCTGAACTGCCAAGCTATTAACTCAAAGGGCATTTATTAGATTCTCAGCAACACTAAAAAAAGCTTAAGCCGATAAAGTGTGTAACTTTCTAGTTGATAACGTTTTATTGCCTCGTATCAGGATCCTGCTTATTATTTGCTATTAAAGAAAAATCTCTTTGGGCAATAATGTCCCTAAGGCACTGTATACATTTCATCTTGGTATCTGGCAGCTTCTACCTACTACAACAGCTCCTTACAGAAATCAAGTGATTGAATGAAATTATCCATTTTATAAAAACAAGTACTCGTTCTTCCAGAAGAAAAATGAGATGGTTCAACTACGCATAACCATGGAAGTCTATTACCCCAACTTCTTGACATTTGACTTAGTCTAAGCAAGAGGAGTAAAAGTAATTAAAATACTCATTTCTAATGGGAGCAATCCAATTTCTCTTCTCATCATAACAGAATATCTAAACCAAGGGTGTCGAACTCATTTGTTATGAGGGCTGGATCTGACATAAATGAGATCTTGTTGGGCCAGGCCATGTATGTCATAAAATGTAAAGCCAGGTAGCGTAGATATAAACTTTATAAAGGACACAAAGGGTTTTTTTACTTAAAATAAAAACATGCTTAAAACATTAGCACTCTTGCAATATTTTGTTTATTTAACAGTGTCTGGTAACTGACACCTCTTCCTCTGAATTATTTTATCAAAATGTCTGTGCTGCTGCAAACTTGAGTATGCTGTTCAGGTATGCTGAGTACGTATCTGTAGTCTGCAAACCTACGATGACGCAGCAGCAGCAGAACTGGAAGAAGAAGCAGAAGACAAACAGCTCCACTGCAGGCCTGATAGAAGCCCTCCAGGGGCCTGATTCGGCCCCCAGGCCACATGTTTGACACCCCTGATCTAAACTATCCTACAAAACTTAGCCTTGAAGGAAAATGAAATTCTGTTGCTCCAGAGAAGCCCCATGTTGCAGCACTATAGAATCTGTGCATACCATTTGCTTTCTTAACACTTTCAAAAACTGGACTGACTTCTCAACAAAACCTTTAAGTACGCAACAGACATTTTACAGAGCTTTAGCAGGACTTCAGAACATACCATTACTTCTTCTCGCAGCTGTCCCAAAGGCACTGAAAGCTGATTAAGGGCTTTATCCATGCCAACCTAAAGAAATTGCAAGAACATGCTATAATTACTGAATAGCTGAAACAAATCATATTAGTATGCTTACACGCTATTTTCTTAAAGGCTCACAGCTGTTACTAAAAGCCTCAAAAGGTGTTCCCAAGCTTGCAAGTAAAACTTCGGAGGGTTACCTGCAATCCTGTCCAAAATTATGTTTAAATAAGCAATAAAAATCAAGGCTACAAAAACTACAGACATGAAAGAAGTCCGTGTGTTCAACAGCTACACTCTTAATCTCTCCTATATTATAAAAGCAATTTGGAGTGGCAAGATTCCATGTGCTCCCTCAGCCATTGGCCTGTCAGCTGCCATGCAAGACTACTTGCATGCCATCGGCTGGGTGCTGGGGCTGCTCCTCTTCTCACCCTCCCTGCAGCCGCAGGAACCGAGCAAGCCAGTGGAAGGAGAGGTGGTTTAAACCATCTGCCCTTCCCTGTCAGAGCTGGCTTGCTCACTCTCCCCACACCGGCAGGGGACTCGAGCAGCCGGATGGGGGAGAGATGGGGTCCACAGCCACCTGGCCAAGCTAGCACCTGTTGCATTTATGGCTGCAAATTCTTCCTAGTTCAACTATAAAAACATGTACAATGGTAAACAATTTTACAGTTAAAACTTTCATCTTCCATAACTAAACTTCAAATTATATAAAGAAAAAAACATCAACAAGTTGAAGTTCAACCACAATTACATCTGAAGAGTGTATCTTTTCAGAGTCTAAGTAAGAACAGTTGTTAGTTGCCTGTGTTTTAGGCACAGACTTTTTTTGCCAGTCTCTTGTGGACCATACTGAGGGCTGCTTACCTACCCAAACATCCCCCTGCCCATCAAGTCCTTGTCGTAAGGTTTCTAGGTTTCCCTTGCTCAAAAGCCAGTCGAATCTGACTCTAGGGGGCGGAGCTCATCTCCGTTTCCAAGCCAAAGAGCCAGCACTGTCCAAAGACGTCTCCGTGGTCATGTGGCTGGTATGACTAGATGCTGAGGCACACGGAACACTGTTACCTTCCCACCAAAGCGGTACCTATTTATCTACTTGCAATTTCTTGCTTTCAAACTGCTAGGTTGGCATGAGCTGGGACCAGAGACGGGAGCTCACCCCATCATGTGGCACTCTCGGGTCTTGAACTGCCAAACTACCGACCTTCCAGTCTGCAGTTCAGCATCTTAACCACTGAGCTACCACAGCCCCCTGTAAGGCTTCTAGTTCTTACTTAAAGTATCAGGAGCTACCCTCACAGATAGTTTGTTCAATATTAGTCTCATAGCCTATGTTAATAGCATAACTAGAAATAACCACACATAAAATCTAATTGGAAAACTTACCAGATTGGTGGAAAGATTAACAAAGTCTGCATAATCCTTATTTATGAGCTCCACCATGGCAGTTTTAAGAAGTTTGTAGTAGAGCTCAAGATCATCCCGGAGTTCTTCTAACTGAACACGTTTTCTGCATTCAGACACAAAGTGATCAACATCAAAGTCCGGCTGCATATGAAAAAGGAAAGAAAAGCACAGGGGTTTATGAATCATTACATCACAGAAGCCTGAGATTCCCTGCTGAAAGCATACTCTGGTTTAATGACTTTCCACTGTACCTAAAGTAACAATATAATTTGTCCCATTATTTATTATTTATCATATATTTATCTAGCCGGTGTGGTGTAGGGGTTAAGAGCAGTGGAATCTAATCTGGAGAATCATGTTTGATTCCTCACTCCTCCACATGAAACCTGCTGGGTGACCTTGGGCCACTCACAGATCTATCAGATCTCTCTCAGTCCAACCTAAATCATAAGGTTATGTGGAGAGGAAAGGAAGGAGATTGTAAGTCACTTTGAGACTCCTTAAGGTAGAGAAAAGCGGGATATAAAAACCAGCTCTTCTTCTTCTACCTATTTTACAGCTCTATTGATCATATCCTTTATGGTATGTCAATTTGAATGATTGCTTAGGGTCCCAGGAATGAAGCTTTTAGTATCAACTGGCCATAGAATTCTGATTGCAAACCATCAAAAAGAACGGAGATTACCTAGGTATTACCGTGTGTCTATGATTCTCCTTCAAAATAATAGCCTCTATAACGTCCTTTGGTAGTTCAAAATAACCCATGGGATATAGAACCTCCAGAGCAAAGTGGGTGGCAGGGGTGTGTAAAGGATTTTAAAAACAAAATTCCATCACATCATTTGTTATGATCAACACTCATGCAACCAGCCAGGAACCTGATAAGTTGTGCTTTGCAGACCTCAGATACATGTGCTAAAGTAGCACTGGGTGCAGCAGTTTGCAGTTCCCTCTTTCAAGTATTAGATATATGCACACTTTTGCTTGTAGACAGCTATGGCATTTATACTTCCAAATAGTATGATTTTTACATGCTAAGCTATGCGGTACACATTTTATATTGTTAAAGCAGCAAAAGAAATTCAGGCTTGATAGGGAAAAAAAGTAATGCATATATTTCAATTTTGCCCAAAATTCTTGTTCCTTCCCCCCTAGCTTCAAAATTTCCAGAAAATTTACATCTCTAGATAAGACATGCAAGAGAAAGGAGTGAAGGAAAAGGAAAGGGGGAGGGTTTGATTAATTGCCAAAATGTTTCTGCTAGAAATCCTTAGTAAACACACACACACAAAAAACTATATATCCTGGAAAATATAGCTCTCTAGGAAGAGAGATGGGGGGAGGGAGTTAAAACCCTTCACAGAATAAAAATCAAACTCAACAGAAATTAAAAATGTGTGACACTGCAGTGCAACATCTCAGTGGCAACCTGGACTGGGGGGGCTTGGATCAAAAAGTGTGCCGCAAGTGCTGTCCACTGCAAGCCCTCCCCCCAATCAGCTGGTAGAGGAACCTTGGATAAGAAAGTGCATCTGGCACATTTTCTGCACCAAGCCCAGGACCCCAATCAGCCAAGTGGTAGCAGGCTTTGAGAGGAAAGTGCAATCCACATGTTTTCCAGCACTGGCCAGGAGATTGGGGGTGGGGGGTGTTTGCTGAGCTGTGGACAGAAAGATATATGCTCTCTGAAGCTCAAGTAAATAGATTTGGGCCTAGAGAACTGGCCTGCTATGTTGTAACTGCATTTAAATGGACTTTTATTTAATTACTTACTTTCTTTTATTTATACCCCCCTCTTCTCCCCAGTGAGGACCCAAAGCAGCTTAGAACATTCTCCCCTTCTCCATTTTATCCTCACAATAACTCTGTGAGGTAGATTCAGGTGGGGTAGCCATGCTCGTTGGAAGTAGCAGCACAAAGTCTCAAACTTTGTCCTGTGAGGTAGGTTAGGTCGGAGAGTGTTTCACTAATCCAAGGTTACCCAGCAAGCAGAAGAAGAGGAGGAAGAGACTGGATTTATACCCCGCCCTTCACTACCCAAAGGAGTCTCAGAGTGGCTCACAATCCTTTTCCCTTCCCCTACCCATAACAGACACCCTGTGAGGTAGGTGAGGCTGAGGGAGCTCTTTCAAGGACTGTCCTCAAGAGAACAGCTCTAAAAGAACTTATGACTGGCCCAAGGTCATATCAGCAGGTGCATGTGGAGGAGTGGGGAACGAAACCCAGTTCTCTCAGATTAGAGTCCATGCTCTTAACAACTACATCAAATTGGCTCTCCAGCAGATTCAAATCTGGGTCTCCAGGATCCTAGGCTTATATTCTAACCTATACCAAACTGTTACTTTATTTCTTTTTTTTTAAAAAAAAAATTAACTGTAGCATGATGCTGGTTTTCAGAATGCAACCAAAGAAAAGTGAACTGCTCACACTGCCTAATGCCAAAAGCCTTTCCTAACCTGATTAAGAGACAGAAAAAATGAATGTTGAAAACAGAAAAATCTTTCTGTAGTAAACAAAAGAAACTGTATCTGTGCAGAAACATTCTCATACAGTCAACAGGTAGGACTACCAATATGTTGGGATAGCATGTTAAACTCTGTAACACTGCAAACACCGAACTCTTTAACACATTACGCATATTATTTTTAACACATTACAACATATTAACTGTTGCCAAAATCATTCACATTAAAACAAAAGGCATATTCTTAAAAATATGTTGTAAAAACACGGGACCCAATATGACTTGCAGGAGGAATATCATTTTCCTCTCCAACACTACTTTCCCTACACAAAGCCATTCCACTTTCCCTACTTCCTTTGCACCCACAAGCTAGCCTACCCTTATGTGCAGGGGTCTAGAAGTTTCCCACCTTCCCTCCCCCTGGCACACTGTACTTGAAACTATGGTCCAGTTGTAGCCAGCAGGCAGTTATTTGACAGGGAACTTGAGAGGACTTGAGGAGAGCCCCTCACTTTCCCATGGATCCCCCTGCCTCATGGCAATCCCCATATCCTCAACTTTGCCTGCTTCTTTCCCTCCCACCCACCAAGCAACTTACTTTTCATCTGCTCCCCTACCATCTTCAGCTATATCTCCATCTTTCTTCACAACAGGGATCCACGGCAGCCTAAATCATTCTTCAATTTTATCTTCAGATCAGCCTTGTGGGTAGGTTATGCTGATAATGTGAGACTGGCCCATGGTCAACTAGTGAATTTCCGTGGCAGAATGGGGGTTGAAACCTAGGTCTCCCAGATCCTAGTCTGAAACTCTAATCACTACACCACTATGGCTTTCATAGGCGTCTGCTGTGGAACCAGTAGCAAGCTGCCAGGCCTGGGTGAGCCATGCAAATTTCATGGCTTCAAGTCGCTCATGGTTGCTACCAGCTCCAGCCCGGATAAGCGTGTGTGTTTGTCTGGTGCAGATTGCACACAAGCATACAGCAGTCATGTAGCTGTTTTGGGTGATGGTCAATGCAAACGGCTCTCCATGGGCCACAGAATGAGCACTACCGCTCTACAGTTAACAGTCAACTGACCACATATTATTTGACCACCATTAAATACTGCCAAATATTCCATGAAGCAAGAAATATTCCAGTATGTAGGTGGTAGCTTACCGTTTTATTTCATTATGCTGTGATTTGTTAGCAAAAGTAGTCACTCATGATGGAAGTTTGGCACTGTGCCATGCAAAATATGTTAAGGTATTAGAAAAGCCATCCTGAACTGGATGGCCTAGGCTAGCCCAGTCTCATGAGATCTTGGAAGCTCAGCAGGGTTGGTTCTGTTTAGTGGTTGGATGGGAGACCACAGATGAATACCAGGGTTGCTGTGCAGAGGCGGCCAATGGCAACCACTTCTGAATATCTCTTGCCTTAAAAACCGTACAGGATTACCATAAATTGGCTACAACTCAACAGCAATTTCCACCAGCACACTAGATAAGTGCCACATGTAGATTCTTCACATTTCATCAATTATCAAAACCCACAATTCATAGAGTACCTTGTAGATTGATATCTACAAGGGTATCAGTTCCACATATTATATATCCTTATTCAATATTCTTAAATGTTGACTGATGGACAAGATTCACTACATGTACGTTCATCAAATGTACATGCAACAACTCACACATTTAACCTCCTCCCATGGTGGGGTTACATTGAGGAGCTGAAACTGCAAACTAGAGAGCTTTTGGTAACGTGCAAAAAGCCAAAAAGTAACCACTACTGTAGTTAGCAGCTGATAAGGAAGACTGTGAGCCTATCAACATCAAATATCAAAGGCTGGCATGACAGGGTCTTAAGATCCAGAGCTGGAAAACCTGCTTGTTGCCTTCTTTATTTTCTATTATTTTATTTTGTAATAACTGCCTAATGAAGAGTTCTGATAAACTCAAATGCTTGCACAGCATTTTGTGTCATTTATGCTGGCCCCAATTTAAAAATACTACACAGATTTTGTTCCTTCCCTACCACCCGAACAACAATATCTGAACACGACTAAGGAAAAACAGAGGCGCAACTTTTAACTTCGAGGGGGAGGGGAGATTGCCAGGTCTATAATTCACCAAGTTCAGTTACTATCCCCCATATTCGGCGGTCTCAAGCCATTCCCCCCATCCTCCCACTCCCCCTACACCGCAGAGCACTGTCGCCACCGCTTCGCCCGCACTGCTCCTGCTCTTCCTCCGGGAATTAACTCCAGCCCAGAAGAACCCACCCGGCCGTGCTCCCTCACCTTCATGAACTCGTCCTTGTCGAAGCACAGGTTCTCGGGGCCCCGAGGCAGGTTCATGTTCCGCGCCTCCATAATTGCAGGCAGCAGCCACGTCTCCCCCTCAGCTCCGGGTGCTGCACAGTTGACACAAAATGTACGCGAGCACCGCTTCCGCCAACGAGCCCGGCATCAGACGCAGCCTCCGCTCGAGTGCGGCCTCCAGCGGCCACCTGTTTTGCTGCAGACCGCGCGGAGAAAGGACAGGAGGCGAGTCGCCGTCATTTGGCGTTTCAGGCCTCTGGCGAAGAGCTTTCCGATTCCGCCTCGCAGGGTTAGAGCAGGAAAGCACGTCCAACCCACACCAGACTCGGAGTCTGATTTTCAAACTGGATCTTGGATTCAGATTATAAGAAAAGGAAGTTTGGCCTGGATCGCGACAAGCCGCCTGGATAAGAGGTCGGCGGCTATCTTGTAGTGGAAATTATGAGGAACTACATCTCCCAACAGCCCGTGGCTCTGATCTACGATTGCCTTTTTCCTGAGGGGTGGTGGAAGGAGGGGAAAGAGAAAGGGGAGGTCTGACAGTAAACTGCACATAGGAACAGGCTTGTAAGAGCTGGCGGGATCCCAGTGCAGATTAAAGAAAGTGGAGTCTTGTTGTCAGATTGACGTTCACGGTAGAGACTTTCCTTTATATAGGCTGTCTTAAGAGAGCCCTGGAAAGAAGCACCTGAAACCCGGAAGGCATTTCTACCATTTCACTGGCAAGCACAAAATACCCAAAAGAAAATTCGAGTTCAGTGGCACCTTTAAGACCAACAAAGTTTTATTCTTTTATAAGTTGTTGGTCTTAAAGGTGCCACAGAACTCGAATTTTGTTCTGTTGCTTCAGACCGACATGGCCACCCACCTGAATCTACAAAACACCCAGTTAGAGTCACCCATGCCTGCCAGTTATTATTTCCCTTTTTAGATGAAGCTTCCCTATTCACGGACTTTACTCATTAAAATTCTTGCTGCTTTTAACTACAATGTCATTGTTGGAACCCACCAGGGCTGATATGGAAGAAGTGCTTTCATCACTTGCCAGTTTGGTGTAGTAGTTAAGTGTGCTGTCTCTAATGGGGGTGAGAACCAGGTTTGATTCCCCACTCCTTCACTTGCACCTGCTGGATGACCTTGGGCAAGCCATAGTTCTGTCAGAGCTGTTCTCTCGTGAGCAGTTCTTGAAAGAGCTCTCTCAACCCCACCTACCTCACAGGGTGTCTGTTGTGGGGAGGGGAAGGGAAAGGAGTTTGTAAGCCGCTCTGAGACTCCAAGTGAAGGGCAGGGTATAAATCCAATCATTTATTCAAATCTTATTTTCACTGGCATGCTACTAATTTGTATTGGCATTACAGTTCATCTTATATGCAGAGCTTGTGCAGAGTGCCTTACCATTCAAGCAGCCAGTCACATCCAGTCTCCAATTACTAAGCACAAGCAAAGTTAGGGTACCATGGCAAGCATCACAGGATAGGAGAAACAGCCCTATAACCCCAAGTCCTGTTAACGGGGTGGGTGGGGTGGGAGAATCACATGTCTGTTATGGTTATTACTAGGAATAAGGCCCATTGTGGAAATAAATACAACAAGCTCTAGAAAGAGGCTCTGAGAGAGTGCCCTGGCCTTGGGCACTCAGTGCCAATTTGCTGTGGTGACCTCAGCAGGGTATAATGACACAGAGTCCACCATTTTCTCCAGGGGAACTGATCGATGCCATCTGAAGAGCAGTTGTAATTCTGTGTGATCTCTATCCCTCCCCTGGAGACTGGCAACAATGGTTCCCCATGAGGGAATGGCTGGTTTGGAGGGTGGAGTCTGTGGCATTGTACCTGTCTGAGGTCCCACGCCTCCTCAAACCTCACCCTCTCCAGGCTCCACCCCTCAAATCTCCAGGATTTTCCCAACCTGGAGTTGGCAACCCGATCTCCCTCCCAGCCAGCTGTCAACCTACCATTATCTGCCCCCTGGCTTCAGCTTTCCATCTCCTCCCCCTCCCTCATAGACAGCAGTTGTAATTTTGAGTGATCTCCAGCATCCACCTGGAAATTGGCAACAATGGTTCCCCATGAGAGAATAGCTGCCTTGGAGGATGGAGTCTATGGCATTGTACCTGTCTGAGGTCCCACCCCTCCTCAAACCTCACCCTCTCCAGGCTCCATCCCTCAAATCTCCAGGAATTTCCCACCTGGAGTTGGCAACCCTATCAGGACTGGCCCCAATGAGTTTTCTCCCAAAGGCCTAAACAGGTGTGGAAAGGGACTTTTATTTACAGAACCTGGTTGCCTAGCAACAGGCACATAGGAGAAAGCACAGCTGCCACCTCTGATTAGGGAAGTACCTGGAGATTTGGCGGGTGGATCCTGTGGAGGGCAGCATTGGGGGGGGGATGGAAGGACTCAGCAGGGGATAATGCCATAGGGTCTACCCTCCAAAGCAGCCTTTCTCTCCAGGGGAACTGATCTCTGTCATCTGGAGATCAATTGTAACAGTGGGAGATCTCCAGGTTTCACCTGGGGATTGGCAACCCTAGGGGAAAGTCAGCCATACCGGGGGGGTTTGAAGAGAATGGTTTGATGGTCACTGGCCCACCTCATTAGCCAGCCAGCCATGGTGGAGCCAAAAAGGAGTGATAGGTATGTTAAGTTTATTCTGACAGGAAAGTGGCCGAACAGGGGAGGGGGCTATGCTGAAAGTCCTTTGTTTTTTTACTTACAGAAGCAAGCTTGGTTGTTTGGTTGCCTACCAACAGCCACTGAGGAGACAGTTAGTCACAGTTAGTCCCACACAGAAGCCAAGAGATATGTCTTCCTCAGGAGAGAGTCCAGTTTTCCAGGAGCTGCAGCTCATTTCCTCTAGGCCAGACCCTCCCTGGAGCTGCTGCTGCTGCTGAAGGAAGGAGGGGGAGCCTTTGAAAGGTGTTGGGCAGCCTTCTCTGTGGTGCAGGCCACTGAGCTATCACCCTGACGAAGTGCAGGCCTTGCGACTGAGAGAGAGGGGCCGCAAGGGGCAGCCGCTGCTCGCTAGGTCTGCCTTCTTCTCCCCCGTGGAGGGGTTGCTGCTTTCTCAGTGGAGCGTCCATCCCCTTTGCCAGCTCCCTCCAGACTGAGGGCGAAACGCTACCTGCCGGTTCGGTGGGCGGGGCCAAGCCAACACAGCGAGCCAATGCAGTCATGGGCATGAGAGACTGTAAGAGTGGCAGCTGAGCGGGCCAAAGGCTGTGGAAGTGTGTCCAGGAGAGACACCAAAACTCTTTTATAAATAAGGAGAGATTTTGTTCTGGGTCTTTTGTGCTTGCCGGTGAAATGATAGGAATGCCTTCCGGGGTTCAGGTCCTTCTTTCCAAGGCTCTTATATAAGAAAAAATACTATAAAGTTCCTTGTTTGACAATTTAGATTTTCGAAATGTTGTGAATTAAGGTACATTGGTCATGCTTTATAGGAACATCATAGATAACAAAGAGTTCTAAAAAAGCATGTTATTGCTATTTAGTATTTGTTCAGGTTCTTTTAGTGAGCAGACTTGGATCTTTGCAAGACTGAAGTCTCTCTGCCCAATGGGAAGAACAGTCTGCTAAGAGTCTGTTAAGTAGGCAGGAGTAAGGCCTAATTTAGAAATGGTGCTGGCTGAGTCCTCTGTGGGATTTTTCACTTCCACATAGGGTGGATTTGATTTAAAAAAAATTGATTTAAATCATTATTTAGATCACGATTTGAATCACTAGTCAGTAAGACTGGATTTAAATCATGGTTTTCTACATAAAGGCTCATTCTTGCAGGCCTTAATATTTACAACCTAGATGAAGGTTTCATTTTAGTATAGTAACTTTTCAGGTTAGTTTTAGTTCTATCAGAAAATTAATTATTGGTTATTTACTGCTTGAAATAGATAATTATGAAATAGTGATACCATTCCCCAGGAGAGAGCAGGGGATCCCTCACTTTCACGGGCTCCTGCCTGCCGCTGGCCAGCTAGCCAGTGGGAGGAAATTCCCCCCACCCCAGTGCCGTGCACAATGTATTGATGTCACCCGGAAGTGCCATCATTGTGGTCGGTGATGTCGGGGGACAACACTCTGCTTTTTGGGCAAAACTTTATGGTTTGAGGCCATTTTTACCTTAGTGTTTTGCCCAAAAAGCAAAGCTTTGCCGCCAACACACTGATGTCACTTCTGGGTGACACAGCAAAGTGACCTGGCAATCCTCGTTGCAAGTTGGACTATCTCCAGTTTAATAGGTTAATTATTCATATTTGGACAACTTTTCTGCTGTACTTTATTGGAAGGAGAAAAATAATCATAAATAATAACAAATTAAACTGTTTTATTTAACTAAAACAGTAATGTTCTATAGCATATGTATTCTTGTATTTGCTTAAACATCTGCTATTGGCCTCCCCTTCAGTGACCTCAGATCCGAATGGCTACCTGGGAAAAAACTGCTTCTTGCTGAAATCTGTCGAGAACCAATCTTTTACTGAATATTGTTTTAGATAGGTTTTTAGATCTATTTTAACTGTTGATTTGTTGTATTGTGAATTTTATGATGGAACGAGCCCTGAGCCTGCTTGCGGGGAGGGTGGAATACAATTTGAATTAAATAATGCATAAATAAAGATCTTAAGAGTATTCTGCTCAAAAAGTTTCACTTTCATTTGTACTGTTTGCCTCCTCCACTTAGCTCTTAACATCTTCTTATCCAGACCTATTCTACCCCAAACAATCTTATATTCATTGAACTTCTTGACACTTACCATTTATGAGATAAGGGGTTGATTCTGTGTGCATAGATTTGCAGGGGACCAACAGGACTGAGGCCCTTTGCTCTGTATATTTATTTTATAACATTTTTGCTGTGAAGAGGCGCGTTATCTCTGTAGACATAATTTCACAGTTTTGAGAACTGCAAAATCAAATATCTGTGATAATATCTTCTAGATAGAAAACTTGTCCAAAATAATCTTACAGAAACCTCCGGGAGAGCATGACATTGTGAATGGATTAATTGAATGCTTTTGAAGAATCTATTTAAGATACATTATAGTCCAAAGGTTATTCATAATGATATATGGATTAATGTATATTCAAGCAATGTTTAATTTTTTTGGTAAATGTCAGACTTATGTCCTTTTATTCTTTGTTGAAGGGACTGGCCTGTTTGTCCAATGTAGAGGGTGGGAGGGCACTGCTGAGATGTGATGTCATAAATCACATTAGAGGATGAGCAGGAGTGTGAACCTGAGTTGGTATGGCTGATGTTGCTGGGTCCACTGCTAGGATCTATATGAGATCAAAGTTGGCATCTTGGCTTGTTGCAGGCCTTGGTCCCAGAGCCCATGTTGCTGTTAAGTAGTTTATCATTGCAAGTGAAAAGTTGTTTTAGGTTAGCAGGTTCTCTATAAGCAAGAAAACGTGTGTCTGTGTCCCCAGTGCTTGTGTGTGGAAAGTGCCACTATCCAGCATGGGTTGTAGGTCATTAATAATACGTTGAATTGGCTTGAGTTGTGAGCTGTATGTGACCACCATTGGTGTTCTGTTATCATCTTCTTTGGGCTTGTCTTGTAGCAAACTGTCCCTGGGTATCTTGTAGCAAACTGCCCTTTCCAATCATCTTTCTCATTATATCAGGAGGAGATTGTAATTGCAAAAATGTGTGCTGTAGATCCTTCAGGTGAGTATCTCTATCTGAGGGGTTGGAGCAGATGCAACTATAGCTTAGGGCTTGGTAGGGTTGCCAACCCCCAAGTGGTGGCTGGAGATCTCCCACTATTACAACTGATCTCCAAGTGACAGAGATAGATTCACCTGGGGAAAATGGCTGCTTTGAAAGGTAAACTTTATGACATTATACCTCATTGAAGTCCCTCCCCTCCCCAAACCCCGTTGGCATCAGGCCCCACTCCCAAAATCTCCAGGTATTTCCCAATCTAGAGCTGGCAACCCTAGGGCTTGGTTATAGACAATGGATCGTTTGACTTGGTTGGACTGGTAGCTGGAAGCATGTAGATATGTTTACTGAGCTGTAGTTTCCCATATAATGTGGTACTTATGTGTCCCTCGTGTATCTGTACTGTGGTGCCCAGGAAGTTTATTTCTTTTGTAGAATAATTCATAGTTGGTTTGATGGTGGGGTGGAAGTTGTGGAAAGCCTGGTGAAATCTCTCAAGGGCTTCTTTGCCATGGGTCCAGGCATTGAAAATGTCATCAGCGAACCTCAAGTAAAGAAGTGGTGCCAATGGGTAGGAGTTCAGAAAACACTTTTCTAGATATGCCATGAAAATGCTGGCATACTGTGGAGTCATGAAGATGCCCATGGCTGTGCCATTGATTTGAAGGCTATGCACTCTGCATGAACTTGAGGGACGACCTCAGATCTGTACCTTTGGGTTTTGCATCACCTTATTGGTTGCATCAGTGGTGCAATGGAAAACACTGGCAGGTGGGGTTCCTACTTCTGTACTCACCCAATAGATACTTAGTTTTTTCATGTTTTACCGCTTCCTGACCTGTTTCTTCCTCCAGTCTGGTAAACAAACAGTGCAGTCCTAAGAACACTTCCCTGGGAACAAGCCCCATTGAATCAGCCCAAGTAAATAATAAATAAATAAATAAATAGAATTTTGAGTCGATCTGCTTAGAATTGCTCTCTTTAATTATATATTTCATTCAGTAATTTTACATAGTGGCTTGACTTCTTTCTTTCACAGTACATTTCTGATTTTCTTTCATGACTAAGCATTTCTGCTGTCTAAGTTCTCATATTTAGGCACAGCTGCAGTTTATGGAGAGATCTGTTCCTCACAAGCTCTTTTCAAAATGGAGAGAAAATCCAAAACTGTGTTTTTAATTAGCTCTCAGGGGACTTTCCAGGTGCTTGATCTACTTTCCTTGGATTACACTGGATTAATAGATACTGTCCCTGTAGAGGCCCTTGGGAAGATTACAAGTGGAGCATCTCAGAGTCGTTAAAATCATTTTATTATGGCAGAAGTGTTATCAAATTATGTGAAAGACTGGAGAGGTTTGCAAAGTCTGCTCATTGGTACCATAAGAGATCATAATAGTTCTTCATCTATAACAGAATAAATCTACCTTGATATTATAAAGTTACTTCTCTTAATAATGGAATAATCTTTCCTTTGACAGGTTCTAGTCAGTAATCTACTCTCTCTGAGATATTCTCCTTCCAAATTATATTATTTAAATCAGGATGCCAAAAAGAAATCTTTTTCTTCTAGTCTCTTTCAAACGGCTTCTCTTGGCATGTTTTTTCTTCAGCTGCAGGCCTATTGTGGTGCATGCAATGGAAATATTTAAGGTACAGAGAAATATTTAAGATACAGAGACAACTTCTTCTAAGTATCATAATATAATACATGTAACATGAAGCAGGCTTGCAGGTTTTTGTGTTAGAGCATCTCAGTCTTTGTCATGAGCAGTTGACTGATATTATGGTTACGGCCTCTTCATGGTGACAACTATGAGCATTCAAAACAGAAGTGCACATATTCAAAGCCAGCATGGTGCAGTGGTTATAATGTTGGACTAGTATGTGGGAGGCCCAGGTTCCAGTCCCCACTTAGCCATGAAGCTTGCTGAGAGACCCTGAGCCAGCCATTCTCTCTCAGTCCATCCTACCTCACAGGGCTATTGTGAATATAAAAGGGGGAGGAGAACTATGTATGCCATACGAAGCTGCATAAAGGAAAGTTTGGGTAAAAATGTACTAGACAGGTGCTTAAATCTCTCTCCCCCCCCACACACACACACGCACACACACACACCCCAGTGCTATGATGTCGGGTGTTACAGTCAGTGATTTCTTCCTGTGGATAGATAGAAGGGCAAAGCAGTGCTAATATTAAAACCATAATGGAAATAGGTTTTCTCACAAGCACAATTAATAAATTGTCTTATAATAAACTTCATGTCTGTCATTGCCTTTCATTTCTTTAATTTTTTTCTTTTTCTGCATTTTAACCTGTACCAGGCCCACAAAGGACTCACATACCAAATAAACTTATGGCTTTGATATTCATACGCTTGAAGGTTCATTTTTTAAATCTCTGGAGGAATCTTTTAAAAGTAAATTTTAGTTATTGTGCTACCAGTAATTTGCCAAGTATTAGTATGTGGGGGGGACATGAAACTTGCAGGGTATCTCCAGCTAACTCTCCTCTACCATCCGTCCAAGTTTGGTGAGGATTGGATATATGAGGTCCGAGTTGCAGCCCCCTAAAGGAGGTGCCCCCAGGAAAGTGCTTTCTGGGGAAATGACAGGTGCAGGTTCAGGAGGTTCAGAAATGTGCAGGATGGATCCTGTGTGAGCTAGAGGCACCAAACTCACAGGGAATCTCTGACTGACTCTCCTTTACTTGCCCTCCCAAGTTTTGTGAGGACTGGATTTACAGGGCCTGAGTTACAGCCCCCCAAAGAAAGTGGGAAGAGTTCTGAAAGAACTCAAATGCAAGAGTTCTAAAATAACTCAATTGTGACCTTATAGATCTCCTGATAAAAATATGCAATCTGTCACTAAAATCTGTCTCCATTCCTGAGGACTGGTAGGTAGCTAATGTAACACCCATCTTGTTAAAAGGTTCCAGAGGAGATCTGGGAAATTACAGGCTGGTCAGTCTAAAGTCCATACCGGGTAAGTTGGTGGAATCCATTGTTAAAGTTAGAATTAGTAGGCATATTGATGAACAAAAGCTATTGAGGAAGAATCAGCATGGATTCTGTAGAGAAGGCCTAACGAACAAAATCTATTGATTATTGCTTGTATTACAGAGGTCTTTGGGATTTCCTGGAGCAGTTGGCAAAAGCAGTTAATACCAAGCAGAACTGTAAAAATAGCTGTCTTATATCTAATTGTCAGAGAAGGAATTTCTTAATAAACAGGAGTCCCAGCACCAAAAAAAATAAGTCCACTATTAATGTGGATGGTACGAACCACCACAGTAACAAACTGTCAAAAGTTGAAGATTTATGTTTAGGCTTTATGCTTCAAAGGAACGGTTTCAGAAGCTCATTATGTGTTATGATTTTAGTATTTTTAATATGGAAAATCAAGCTAATCTTTTCTTCTTTAAGTTTAAAATGCTTTATCATATTAACATTTAGTTATTGGAAACCTTATTCTGATCAATAAACAACATATATATGCCTTTTCAGCAGCTTGTTATTTTAAGGCAAATAGACTGTTTGCTTGCATAGAAAGAAATAGCCAGAATGCTTCCAAAAGCTAATGACCAGGTGTGTCTTATCTCAGAGTCCAGCCAGAAATAGAGGATATTAATCACAAGCATTTTGACAGTTAAAAAGGCTAATTAAAAGCACAGAACTTATATTTTATACCAGGAGGACCCCAACTGACTAAAAGCAAAATGGCATGTTTTGCAAAACCAAAAACTTTAATTTAGATTTAATATTTTTTAAAAATTCAATAAAAATCCCCTGATATATTAAAATGAAAGATAACAGGTGAATTCAAGATATCTATAGAAGCTATATGTCATAGGCTACTTTGGAACATGAGAAAATGCATGTAAAGGGTTTAATTCTTTGGAATATCGTTATAATTTTATATTTTTCATATTTTTATACCTGTTTTATATATCTTTAACAGGAATAGCCTACAGAAATGTTATTAAAGTTCTTTTTATGTACATATATGCATGTGCTGATACAGAAGAACCATATTAATAACAGAAAAAGTTAAATCCTGTACTCAGTATGAACTCAGCCTGTAAGTTCATTCAGAGGTGAGCAAGTATGAGAGAACAGCCAAGAAGATGCACACATCATTTTAACAACACAGGCACCTGCATCTGTAAAGTTGAAATGTGGCCAGTAACATCTTGTTTGTCAAATGTGAGATTAATGATTGTTGCAAACAAAGAAAATTAAACTGAGCATTTGTAAATGATGTCAGCGGTGTTGTAAAATTGGGAGGAGCAACAAAAGTATATAAGTCAGATCCCTGCTGTTACTCACTGAACATCTGGGCTGAAGTTTTGGCTATATGATGTCCCATTTATTCGAATAAATACCTTTTTTTAACCTTTTTTTTGCTGCCTGGATTTTTTGAACTTACTGTGTGCAATCAATTGGCCAGCCACACAAGTCAAAAAACCTTAGCACCCTTGGGGCTCTGCCTTCAGATTCTGTAAGGGAAGATTTTGTCTTACTAACATTTTAAAGTTTCTTGAGGGGGTGAACAAACATGTAGACAAGGGTGACTCGGTAGATGTTGTTTACCTAGACTTCCAGAAAGCTTTTAATAAAGTTCCTCATCAAAGGCTCCTAAGTAAATTCAGCAGTCATGGGACAAGAGGTCCTCTTGTGGATTAAAAACTGGCTAATGAACAGGAAACAGAGAGTGAATACAAATGGGCAGTTTTCTCAGTGGAAGGTGATAAGCAGTGGGGTACCGCAGGGCTCAGTACTAGGTCTGGTGCTTTTAAACTTGTTTATTAATTATTTGGAGCTGGGAGTGTTATATTGTGGCAAGTTGTGAATTTGGTGATGTTCCCTGATTGAACTGTTTAGTTATTTTCCCCTGGTCCCTTAGGCAAACATCATGTGCTGTTTCAGCTCAAGTAAGGTTGAAGATATCCTTCTGACCTTCTGCAGTAGACCTGAAGTGGTCTACTGTGTCTACTGTATCTACTCTGTCAAAGACTGCAAATAAATCAAGCAGGACTAGAAAGGATGCATTATGCCCCATAAGTTTGTGAGTGAAGATTGTCTACCAAAGTGATCAAATATCTTCTGTCTTCAAACAAGGCCTCAGAAAAGATTGAAATGGGTCAAGGACAGATGTGTTATCTAATAATTCCTGCCGTATCACCATCTGTTTGATTACTTTGTTTCAAAAGAGAGCTATGGAAGTAGGCTGAAAATTGGCCAGAGCCTCTTATTTAAGGAAAGTTATTCATACTCTATTCACTGCCTCGTATGTTTTTTTGGCTAATTATTCTGTGCCTTATGATTGTTATCTGTAACTTTACCTAGTCATCCAAACTGGC
Organism: Gekko gecko; assembly: GCA_029375565.1. NCBI lineage: Eukaryota > Metazoa > Chordata > Lepidosauria > Squamata > Gekkonidae > Gekko > Gekko gecko. The sequence goes on along the minus strand of JAPDNY010000001.1, from coordinate 124,721,789 downwards.
CCTCACCAGAGTTGCTTCACACATCACTTTTGAAAGAGAAGGGTGCCCATCATAATGAACCCATAAAAATGTGATTTCTAGACATTACTGCACAGGTTAAACCATAATGCATAACATGTGAGAAGATGCAGATAGATAAACGCAGCTCCAGACACCATGTTCCTTTCTCTGTTCTGTTTGTTATTCTGGGCCAACAGTTAATATGTATTCTGCTAAAATTCTCATATGCATTGCTTTGGGACCACTCCTGTCCATTCTAACAGCAAACACAGTCTGCTAACTTCCCATTTAATTTGAATTATGTCTTGAAGCTTCCCCCATACTTTGTCACCATATCACTTTGTGCAGGAAAGCTGTAAAATAATTTTAGCTCATTTGCTAGCTAGCAACTATTGTCTTCCCCAGCCTCTCCATTTGCTTCTTAATTTATGCTAGATGCCCTGACTCCCAGCAGATATGACTAGAGTTTCCTGCCAAGGATGGAGCCACTGCATCATTAGACTCAAGATATGGGTGCCCCCCCCCCCCCGTTTTTGGTATCCACAAAATGGTCCCTTTGATGCAAAGGGAAATTCAAAAGAATATTGGCCTTTGAGAACTTTGGTGTACTTAAGCCTGCCTTTCTATTGCTGTGAAATTATGGAACTAGAAAACAAATGCAGAAATACATTGTTCACATGCTCAAGGGAAATCAGTAACAAAATTTCCTGAGGAAGAAATTAAAAGTAATCCGTCAATTCCTTTTGGACAAGTTTCCAGGTGTCAAGTGATGGACACTATATTTTATGATTATTGGGTCCTGTTAAAATAAATTGAAATTAACATGGTTTTGAATTCTCTCCCACAACAAAAGCTCACTGCTCATGAAAAGCATGCCAGGGAGAGGTATTCTAGCCTTGTTTCTGACACTCCTGGAGAGCATTTTTAATTTTGGGAATATTCAGACATTCACATTCTTACCTGATTGCTGAAGAGTTACAGTCTTAGAAGAACTGAATCCTGTGCTTTTTCTGAACAAGTTAATTGGCATAACCGAAACAATGCAAAAATTACTGTTATTTATGGGGGGGGGATGACTGCAACTTTTAATATTCCTTGGTGATCCTTCCAGCATGGGAACATCCAAGAAGTTCTTGGTTGCATTGTCTGATTCCAGCAGTCCAGATGTGCAGGATGTTCTCACCCTGTGGGATCTTGCAGCTGTCAGTAACTAACACAAGCTGTGTACCAGGGCACTCATCAGGCTGCCTGTGCTTATTTTGTGCCTCTGCATTATTGAAGCATTGTTCCAGACTCATTTTATGTCATTGCTCTTTTGATTTCATTTTAGCAAGGTTGTGTTATATTTATACATCATTTTCAAGAATCTGCCCTTCCTTAAAATTCCTGTATCCTACCCTTCTGGTTTTTTAATCATTGAATCCAGGGGTCTTTTCGTAGAAGAACAGCTGCAGGAGCTCATTAGCATATGGTATGCTAATGAGCTATTAGGCTATTAGCATATGCCACACCCCCTGACATCACCGGAAGTGATGTCAGAAGGGGAAGCAAAAGGGGGGGAAGCATCTTCAAAAGCCTCCCCTTCCCTTCCCCAGCTGGTCTGGGTGGGGGAGCTAAGAGAGAAGGGGTTTAAAGTTTAAACTCCTTCTCACTAGAGTTGGGCCACAGAAGGAGGAAAGAGGGAAGGAAAGAGAGAGAGTAGAGAGAAGGAAAGAAGGAAGGAAAGAGAGAAAGAAAGAGAGGGGAAGAGGGAGGGAAACAGGGAAAGGAGGAAAAAGAGAAGAGAAGAAGGTGGGAAAGAGGGAAAGAGGGAAAGAAAAGAAAGAAAGAAAGAAAGAAAGAAAGAAAGAAAGAAAGAAAGAAAGAAAGAAAGAAAGAAAGAAAGAAAGAAAGAAAGAAAGAAAGAAAGAAAGAAAGAAAGAAAGAAAGAAAGAAAGAAGAGAAGAATGAGGGAAAGAGGAAAAAGAAAGAAGGAAAGGAGGGAATGAAAGAAATTCAGTGGCAATTCAGCCCGATTATACCCTATGGGCCATTGAAGTCAATGGTGAAAACATAGGGTATATTCTGGGGCTGGAGGGGAGAGGGTTTGATGGAGAGGCTCCAAGATCACAGGATAGCTGATGGAGCCTCTCCCCAAGATACCCACCAAATTTCAAGAACATTGGACCAGGGGTCCAATTCTATGGGCCCCCAAACAGGTTGCCCCATTTCCTCCATTGTTCTCTATAGTGAGAAAATAAGTTATTTTTTTCCCACTATAGAGAACAATGGATGGAATAGGGGCAACCTGTTTAGGGGGCCATAGAATTGGACCCCCTGGTCCAATGTTCTTGAAACTTGGTGGGTATCTTGGGGAGAGGCTCCATCAGCTATCCTGTGAGTTTCGAGCCTCTCTCTCAAACACCCTCCCCTCCAGCCCCTAGAATATACCCTATGTTTTCACCATTGACTTCAATGGCCCATAGGATATAATGGAGCTGAAATTGACATTCGGCTTGCCTGAAAGACTCTCCGGGACGCCGGCTGGGGGCTCCCCCCCTCCGGTGGGCTCCCCCCCGAAAAGACCCCTGATTGAATCACAGAAACATCACTTCAAATACAAGAATTTAATTGCTCAATAAAGAAATTTTGCCAAATCATTGCCACAGTATGAAAATAGGGGCATAGTTCTCTTGAAGAATGTGCTTTTCTGGATCCTGGCCATAATTTAGGTTAAAACTGTGTGAATAATTGTATTTGTTTCTATCCAGTCTGCAACTACAACCCATGCCATTTTTCTTCTTCAAAAGATTTTTCTTTTTCAAAATCTGTTTAATCTACCATTTGTTCAAATAAAACCAGCTACTAAGAGTTGGAGTGGTGTCTCCTGCTTTTGATAGGAACTTTTTTTGTCATTTGTATTTGTTTGACAAAATCACGACGCAATAGTCCCTTTTGAGTCTGAGCCCTGGCTGTGTGGATGATTCAGATGGTCAAGCCATGCAGCAGATTTTATGCAATTGTATTCACACTGTGAGAAGATACATTTCATCTCATGCTTCATTTTCCATAATGCTTCCCTACTGTCAAGCAGAATAGGTATGCACATGGATGTACAAGTTAAACTTAAGACCCTGCTGCCCTGAGACTGGTGGCACAAGAAGAGCCAGGCTGTCCCAGCATCTTTGCAAATCTGCTGCTGAATGACGAAGTTCCAAGTATTTTTCCACAAGTCCAATGTTCTCATCGGCATTGTTTTTTAGTTTATATTTTCCTGAAAGCTAATGGGCATGCCTATTTATTGTGAGTTGCCATGGCAGTATGGCATATGAAAGCCCTAAGTGTGATTGATTAAAACAATACATTATTGTACTTTCACTTCTTCATTTTTAATAAAGTGGTTGGTGAGACCTTGCAATTTAGTATCTATTTTTGTCTCTACAATGGCTTAATTATTATTTTTCCCTATAGTATCTTTATGTTAAAGATAGACATAAATCACCAGTGATGCAGTATTTCATTGAAAAGCTAGCCTTCAAAGTATTATTAAAGGAATTATTACAAGGAGTGAAGAAAAGCCAGCTTTACATGCCAACCTGAGGTTTCCTGACAAGCAAGCAATGTTACAACAGCAAAGTCCTTTGTCTGTTTCTTTAATCTCATTCTTTATTTAGAAATGTCCATTGATTTTTGTAGAACAGTCCTTACTGCGATGTGAATGGAAGCAAAGCACAGAGAACATGAAAAAAATGTTATAAAGAGCACAAAACAGCTAGTATTACACGTAAAGGCAACACAAAATTATCTTCTTGCTGTATTTGTGAGAATTTTATTTTTAAAAACATTGTGTAAGTGACCTGAGACATGCTAGTTCCCAATGTGGCAATCAATCTAAACCACTGAATGTTCCACTATAAAAAGAGAATAGTAATAATTTTAAAAATGCTGCACATGGAAACTGGGGAAGATCCCAGCCCATCCCGGCAGATGGAAAAGCAGCTTGGGAAAGATGGTTCTGAGCTGAAAAGAACTGAAAAATGAAGTAGCCTCTCCTGTGCCCTTCTTTGATCAGAATTGCAGTCTGTCTGTGCTGCTTTGCATTAAAAGAACCCACGAGAAAAGAATCACAGAACTCTACCTAGCAGCATGTAGTCTGAGGCTGAATAAGAACTAGGCCAGAGCAGAGGAGGGAGCGGAAGATCTTATGAAAAAATAAAGAGAGCATGTAATTGTAATGTTTTTCAGCTTAGGTTTCAAGTTATCTTTGAAAACCCACCAAATTATGAGCTCAGAACATCTGCAAAGCAAATTCATTTGCATATGCATCCCTTCGCTGGCATATGACAATTCCAATTGTTTGGCAGAGGAAGAGGGGAGCATCAGTGACACTGAACTAGATTGGGGCACAGTGCTTGTCCATTCTCAAACTGTTCTATGTGAGCACGAGAATTAGAACCTCTCTTACAGGGTGGTCATGAGACATAAAATGGGGCTGCCCTGATATTTATCATTCTAAGCTTGCTGGAAGAAAGATGAGGTATAGTTGTGATTAATAATAGTATTCAGATTGTGCTGTGATCCTTATACTATTCATCTTCATATGAGACCCAGTGTGGTGTAGTGGTTAAGATCTGGGAGGCCTAGGCTCAGAGCTCCACTTTGCAATGAAAGCTTAGTGGGTGACATTGTGCCGGTCACACACTCTCAGCCACACAGGGTTATTTCTGAAGATAAAACAGAGGCAAGGAGAACAATATAAGACACTTTGGGTTTCCACTGGGGAGAAAGGCAAGGAGTAAATGAACTTAGTGGCTTATGGTAATATTCTTCCATCATCCATTTTATCTTCACAACCACCACCCTTGAGGTTGGTTAGGCTAAAAATAAGTGACTGCCTCATGGTCATCCAGTGAACTTCCATGGCAGAAGGGGATTTGAACCTCAGCCTACCAGATTCTAGTCTGACTCTAACCACTCTATCGTGCTGATGAACCTGAGAGATTCTGCATTAACTCTTGTTGGTCTCTACAGTGCTACTGGACTCAAATCTAACTGCAGTTCCAAGAATACTTTCTTGGGAGTGAGTGCCATTGAGTAGGCTTCAGTAGGATTCTGAGTTGACCTCCTTAGGAGTTCATTGTAAAACCTGCAGACTTTCTGGAGTTGAGACCAGATCTCCTAGGCCCGAGTCCAACATGACAGTGACAATGACAATTATGATGATGACGACGACCATCCACACACAACCCAGGAAACGGTGGGTATCTGGAACCTCAATCAAGTTTTGCTTTGAGCATAATGATTATTTACATCAGGGTGAACTTGGCCCTTTATGTTTCCTTTGCTAAGTAGATGTGAGCAGTCTTTCACACACACACACACAACCATGTGATGCCGTGCATTTAAAGGGCTTCAATTTTATTTATAGCTCCTCTGAAACAAGCAACAGCTCATTGTTTCAGCATGGAATAGAACATCTGATCACTGAAGATAGTTTAAAAATTTTCATTGTTTTTCCATCCTGCTCCGGAGTACACCAGAAAGGTGCTCTCTTTCTTACTGTCTCTTCATGCCTGCACCCAGTTTCCATACATAGGTACAATTAGGTCAGGTTATTTCATTGCTAGTGGTTGAATGAAGATTAGAATATCTAAGACAGGGATTTTTGCCTTGCCTTGCATTAAAATGCTAAGCAAGTTAAATAAGCATGTTGTAAAAATACGACTCACAAGCTGTGCAGATTTAGCTCTTAGGAGAGGTTACTCAAATATCAGACAGACTCCATTTCTCATTCAAATTGGAATCTGGGTTTTGGCCACCCTTTTAATTATCTCTATATGCTTGGCTCTGTAGCAGTTTATGTTGCTTCTGTTCATATGTTTATTGCTTTTACATTGCTTCTGCTTTCACATTGTTCAGTGTTGTATGGCTCTTTAAAATTGTCTGTTTGCTGCTCTTGCTTTTATGCTTTTGTTTTCCCTTATTACCATAGTAATTAACAGAGTAGTAACTTGTATTATTAGTACTGAGCAATTGTTTTAAGTCTTTATATATATATATATATATTTAAATTGAGTTTCTTCAAGAATCATTTGGCAGAGAGCAGGCATATTTTTTCCCATTGTGGGATAGATCACTGATACAAAATACAATACGGATATCATTTATGATGTTTTAATTCCCAATCATTTTTACTGTTGTTGCCCTTGCATAGTATCAGAGAGCCAGATGGAAGCTCATTGCATAACATGATTTTGTATTAACTATTTTGTAAACGGGAAAAATGGCTCAGGCTGTTTGGATGCATAATCCACTCTCCTATTACAAAAAATACACTATTGGAGCCTGCAAGGAATCATGAGAGGAAGAAAATAATTTGGAAACCCTGCGTCACCCCTGAAAATCTTCCCCTCCAGGATTCTGTATTCTCTCAGGAGATTTCTCCTCTTATCAGCTTATGTGTTAACTGATTTCCCCTCTTGCCAACATTCTGTATTTTCCCCAAACCTAAGGAATGCCAGGGTCATGACATGGAGGCAGGCAATGACAAACTGTCTCTGACAGTCTCTTGCCTTGAAAACCATATGGGGTTGTATAAGTCAGTTGTGACTTGATGGCGCTTTCCACCACCAAGGACTCCGCAGAGGGGCCTCCTTTTATTTCTTCTCCTCTGGGTGGCCTAGTTTTGCAGCTTTTACCAACCACGCAAGGGCCAGCCAGTTTACCATTAGATACTGAGGTTATAATTTTCAGGAACAAACATAAACTTGAATCTAGAGAACCTAGAGAATCTAGAGAGGCCAAGTAACTTTTTGAACCTGTGTTTGCGGCCCTAGCTCCAAGGAGAAAGTGTGGGGGAGGGGATTGAAGAGTGAAAGGGGGGGTTCCTTTACTCCCCATGCCCTCTTAACCCATTTTACAACACAGGTTTGAATAACACATAGACACAGCCTGGCTTGGAAGCTCTGCCTGAGAGTTGCTTTTACATGTATTCATGCCACTCAATGCATGTATCATTTCAAGGGTCACACAGGTCCTTAACAGCAAATCATTGATGAATTCATAATAAGACCCCACATGACTGGCCACACCTATATGGTCTGGGGCTTTTAGCTGCTGTTGTGCTGTGAGTTCAATCCACAGAAAACAGGTTTTTGTAGAACAGCTATGAAAGGCACCAAATCTCTTTTGAAATTGAGGAGAACCTCAAAAGTAATTTGTGATACAATATGGAGGCCAGTTATTTAGAGGAAAAAAGGCAAGTCCCTATGGCTGTGCCAAACCCAGTCAAATTCTCCCCCCCCCCTTTCTCTAACCTAACCTTTTATTACAGGAACTTTCTGTTGGGAAACTGTTGTTTGTTTTCTCCACTTGCCGCTGCAACAAGCGCAACCAGAGCTAGAGAGCTGACCATAAATTGGCAAGGTCAAGCTCAAACCTCTTTGTGTACCTACAAACTCAGAGAAGAGATGGGAGCAATCTATTGACTAAGATACCTTTTAATATTAATGTTTATTAATGTACTAATTGGCAGGGAATGTACTAATTATGTTTAATATTGTACTAATATTTTTCTGACTTTCCTATTTTATATCAAAAGAAAAAAAATAGATCAGAATTTAAGTCTCCCATTCTCCACTTACAGTCTTGAGTCACAAAGAGGATTCAACACCTAAAATGTAAAACACCTGGCAACAGAAAATGTCAGGACCATCTTTACCTATAACTCTATCTACTTATCTTTGTCGCATATCAACCTTTCCTTTTTTTCTTGAGTTTTGGTTTTTGTCCAATAATAATTTTGTAGAGACCCGAAGGCTGCACAGTCTTCTGGAAAGGTCTTTTTTTGGGGTCTTCCTCCTTTTTATTTCTTTTTCTTTTTTGTTCTATTCTTTATACCACCATTGGGGAGGTCCCCTAAGGGACCCCGAACTCCTATGGGAACAGTGGGACAATAGAAGATTTAGAAAATGCCAGAAGAAGCGTTTTAATAAATAATTTCAGGAGTCTGTCAAGAACTCCGCCTGGCATTGAAAAACTGGAGCATTTGGAGATTATAGCCTCCTTCTTTCAGGAAGCTCTACCAAGGTTCTAGGTTCGAACTATCGGACTGGTACCGAGGACATGCAAGCCACTCCCCCTTGTGGGAGAGGGACCCCGGTGTGGCCTGTTTTCCCGTGAACCCGAGAACCTGGACTCCTTATTTTCCACCAATTTTTCTGGCACCCTTGAGGTCACCCACTTCAATTTAAATTGCAGAGAGTGAGTTCGCTTGCCAACTTTAAAACCAAGTGGCAACCCAATGTGTGAAGATTCATTTTGAAGCGTTACAAGAATGCTAAATGTTGCTTGTTGTATCGTTCCATCGTATGTGTCTTTGGTACAGAGAGACCCAGGAGACACTGCGCGAACGTGCTTTGCATGCGCAATCTCCTTTAACTGCACGTCCAGCGTCGGACATTTTTGTCCAAATAAGAGCAAGGGCCGAGAGTCAGTGAGAACCCTTGGACTGTACCAACGTGTTACAAATGCAGAGGGAGGTCTGCATTTGGAGGATTGTTCATATCTGTTTTTGTACTCAATTAGGTGAAGGTCCCGAGAGGGAACCTTCGGGTTAAAACTGTTAATCCAAATGATGGGATCACAGCAGGAGCTCAGTAAGTCTCCTAGTTTAAAAGAGGACTTCTCCTTGAGGCCAGTATTCCGAACCTAGAAACTTGATAGGCCCCCGACCCCTCCTGTTCAGCACAGGAGTTCAGTGGTCTGAGTGCCATGGTTCTGGAGGCAGCCTCGCCCTCAATAGGGAAAGGCGTGAATTGATCCGATATTTCCTCAGGGTGAGAGCTTTTGAAAATGCTGCTATGATTAGTGTGTGAATGTCTGAATGACTGTTAGTAATTTTTATCATAAACTTGGAACAAGTTACGAATGCTGAGTGCATGAAAAGTAATTTAAATGGTTCATTTTTGAATCATAAAAGTGTGTTTAGACTACTAATTGTACTCCCATGGTACAATGCGATACCAAGAGAAGGAAGAACTATTTGCTATGCAAAAACACTCCCTTCCTGTGTCAGTGGATCTGCGCATGTTCCAGAATGGACGTGCCCCAGTCCATCTACATTGGGAACTGGAAACCTCTGCTTTGGCAGTCGAGGTACTGTACATGGATGTATGCAGACAGCCTAGTTGTTGTTGGAAGAAGAGAGAAGACTTGAAGATTTTTACAGTCTACTTGTAGCACAAATGTGACTGGCCTGGTTCACTTTGAATTGGCACCACCAGTGTCAAGAAAAGGAATAGCCTGAAGAAATGTGATTTGAATGTACTTCTTGCATGTTTCTCTTGTACATAAATATTCTTATATTGTTTACAATTAAGTCCATATCTCCAAATGAGGACTGCCCTCAGGAGGAGAAGTAAGCATGATGTATTATTACATACTACTGATTTTTATAACTAATTTTTCTACTTTTGTTTCTTTGAAGAGCAATAGGTAGTAGTACCTCAGAAATGCTAATGGTTACTGTTTAGTTTACATAATTGTTATGTGATACCTTAGTAGTAGCATGCATGCACACATGTATATATATATATATATATACCTATGGAGGCACCTGTGCTTGTTTGCTTCCTTGAAGTTTGAAATTCACAGTGGCAAATTGGTCATTTTTCATAGGGCTAGATTTTTTGAGTTCGTCCCCAATGATTAGCTTTAGATAGTTGGTCCCTGGACAAAGGAAACCTTTTCCTGCTTCGGGTCCAAGCCAGCTGAGATGACATCAACCAACGAGCATTGGGTTACCAACGCCACTGAACATTGTTGTTGCATCCTGAGCTGCATGACGTGTTCACGTTACACACGCCACCCCACACGAATTGTGTTTGGTAGTCATGGCCATCACCTCGCTTCACTCAATGAGGCCATGAAAGGGGGGGACTGTTAGGAGATGTACTTTTAAAATGCTTTTATTTGTTGTTTTCTGACCTGCACACACATCTGAATGGTGCTTACAAGTGTCTTTGGTTTGGGAGAATTGTGTGCTTTGTTTGATGTGACTCCCTGCATTAGGAAGTTGCCCTACCGTCTGCACCTTCATGTTAATGAAGTCACACACATACCTACGCACATACACCTACCCATCATGCACTTGGAAAAAGGAATAGCATCTCCATTATGGTCTGCCAGAAGGATGATATAAACAACAACCTGCCTACCATCAAGGAATTCGAAGTCCACACGTAACCCACAGGATGCTTGGCTTTTGCAAGTGTTAAGACTGTTTCCTGTTGATGACTTGGACCAAGCTAGAGTCATCTGCAGTTCTAAGGTTTCCATGACAACTCATCTTCGCACTTTGGACCAAATGTCCCCTTTAGTGAAAGGTGTAGATTTCCAATATTGCCCCCCCCTTAGTAGGAGGGTACCCCACATCTTATAGCCAATGATATAGGAATGGGATGGACTGGAAGAAGACCCTAATGCCAGCCCCCAAAACTAGCTGATAAAAACCGAGGTTCAACCTTTGTTCTTAGAAGAGAAAAAGTAGTAGCAACATCAGCTAGCAAGGCATCTAATCCTCACACATGTTGGCTGGTTCCAACTGTGTGCAGTAAGAGTTTCCCTTAGTCAGAATCTCTACTCTTGTATTCTTCACTTTGAAGGTCGAGCTTCGGGAATCAGATAAGTATCACGTGTTTTCCCCCTCCTAAACATCTCTAGATTTAAAACCCCATAGTGTTTTCCATTTCTATTGTATCTAAAGGAACTTGTGTGTATGTGTGAATGCATCTGTTTTGTTTGCCTGTGATTCAAAAGATATTATTCAGTAAAGAGAATAATTGATTTTACTAAAGAAACCTTGTCACGTGTTCTCTTTGAAACGGGTTCTCTGAGCGAAACTACTTTCTCTGTATACATAGACCAGAACTCAATTTAAGTTTAGACGGATCAATGCGTAGATAAGCATTTCGGCTAACACATGAACCATAGTTTTGCAGTTTGATTTGGCTCATGGTTCGTGGATGAACCATGAACTGAACCACAAATCGATACACTGGTTTGTGAACTGAACTGGTTGGTATTGGTTTGTGAGCCATTTAAACCCATGTTTTCTGCTCCCCACCAAAAGCAGCAATGAGGAGAAAGTGGCAGGTGAAATGGCTCCAAGCCATTTAAACTTCTACTTTCTGCTCTTCACGAACTGCCATGAACTGCATGTTCATGGCAGCTCTTCAGTCTGGAACATTACTCCACAAACCACGAACTGTCCAAAATTTGTGATGAACTTTAGTTTGTGAGATGGTTTGTGCCCATCCCTAATAGTAGGATCATACTTACAGCAAAAGACAGTAAGTACTGTACACAGTGGTGTAGTCCACAGTCCCTATACCTTTACTAAAGCATCTTTTTGAAACATTTCTTTGCAGTATGGCTGAAATTACTTGTGTAAAAAAGCTCTCCTGAATAATTCAGTTTTGCATAATTTGCAGACAGCCAGAAGGCATGGACCCTTCCTGACCTCATCAGGCAGGCCATTCCACAAGGCGGGGTTCACAGCAGAAAATACATGTGTACAGGGAGTTGTTGATTTTGCCCATTTGCAGGTGGCACCCCCATAGTGTTGCCAACCTCCAGGTGGTGGCTGGGGATCTCCCATTGTTACAAGTCATCTCCAGGCGAATGAGATCAGTTCACCTGGAGAAAATGGCTGCTTTGAAAGGTGGACTCTTTGGTATTATACCCCACTGAAATCCCTCCCCTCCCTAAACCCTGCCCTCCTCAGGCCCCCCCACCCCAAATCTCCAGGTATTTCCCAACCCAGCACTGGCAACCCTACACCCCCAGAAGAACCTGATCAGATTTGCAAAGCTGTCACAGTGGTACATAGATGGAGAGGTGGTATTGCAGACAGTTTCAGCTGTTTACTATGGTCATGGAACATCAGTGTAAAACATACATTAGGGTTCTGCAAATATGAGGTACCAAGGCCGTGAAGGGTTTTGTATGTGACAGTCAATGTAATGCCTTTTCTAAGTGTAGATTAGATCCATCTATCTATGCTGCACATAATCTGAAGCATATAATACAGCAATATTGCTAAAGCTATGGGGGAGACTGCCTTGTACACTCCAGTGAGTTCCAAGAAAGACAGGTGGTATATATAAATAAACTAGTGCCCACAAGACAGTGTTTCTGTAGCAGTCATTTCAAAGACTTAAGGATTCAAAGGTTTTTGGAAGAAGGGACAGCCATATCTGCTGCTTCCACATTGCAGAGCCTCTTTTTGCCCCCAGTGCTGTTCCTGAAAGTCCACTGACCTCAAGAACAAAATGTTATGGGGCTTGGTGACTGCAGTGGTAGGAGGCACTTAGTGAAACCCCCCTGCACGCACACATACACACACTTCCAGGAACTTAATTGACAAGTCCTTGGAACTGTGAGATTAGGTATAGGCTGGTATTATCTGAGCCAATTAGTGTGGATTAGCTATTACTGCCACTGGGACTTCTCCTGATGGGCTGATACCCCCCCCACACACACTCACACTTGGGCTGGGCCAGCCCAGTGGAAGAAGGGTTGTACCCAATCTGCTCCAGTTCCACAAGACATTGGGGAAGTTATGCCTGAATCATCTGCCCCAACCCTACATGGCCCCAAATCTGGACCATCTGCCACATGGAAAGAGGCACACAGCTAGCTGTGCAGGCAAACTGTCTGTTACTCCCTCCCTCATTTGGGGATGGGTAGGCTGGGTGCAGGGCCCTTTTCCAGGGCCTCTTCCCCCTCCCAGACTGCCTTTGCTGCCAATTGTGAAAAAATGCCACACCAGTGAATATTTTGCTTGTAATTATGACTGTCAGTACAAAAAGATTTGCCTTTTTATAGCCAAACCAGGCAAGACATAGGATGGTCCATGATTTCCCCAATTTTTTTTACAAGTTTAACAATAGCTGAGGGTGGTGGTAGATGAGACTGCACTGTGTTGGGAGAGGAGGCTTTAACCTTTTACCCTTGCATAATTTTCTTGATACAAGTTTTCTTCTGAAGTTGGTATTGCCCTGTGAGAGGAAACATACAGCTATACCACCAGAGAAAAATACAAAAGAGGCCTGAATTACACATGGTATAATTTTAGCAGTTCAGGCAAAGTAAGCCATAATGGGTTTCCTGAAGTCACTTTCCGATTAGTAGGGTTACTTTTGGGAACCTTATACATTTGAGAAGTACTGTAATATGTGAAGACATCAGCAACTCTATGATATCATGCCTCTCTAGGAATCCTAGAAAGGTGACTCCACTTCTTAGTTTCCCAGGATGTGACATCACACCATTGCTACTTCCAATTTTTTTAAAAAAAATATTTCTCCCATCAGTTGCTGTAGTGCTGGCATGGCAAGTGCTTACTTACCATTCTGCTAAAACATTTTACTGCCTGCTTATCATACAGCTGAAACTAATTGTGGATAGTTTGTTTGGGGCAAGGCCCTAGGGAAGAGATTAGAGCATATTGGATTTGCATATAAAAATGTTTATTATCAACTGCTTACATCATACATGCATATTAAAGAGCCCAGACTCAGAATTTTGAATTTAATATTTTATTTATATAATCAGGGTGAAATCAGGAGAAATTTCAGATTTTGGCAAGAACATTTCAGATTCTGGTGAGTATTTGTGTGTCATTGCTCAGATATTGGTACCAAGGTCTGATTTATATGGTTGCCATTCCCCAGTTCCAAGCAGGGTATTCCCCAGTTTTGGGGGCTTCTGCCGACCACTGGCCAGCTGGCTGGCAGAGGAAACACCCCCCCCAAGCAGTGACATTTCCATGTGACGTCCCTGGCATGCTGACATAATATGGAAGTGATGTCATCACATCGGGGACATCACACAGCGATGTGCTGGTTTTTGGGCAAAACTCTATGGTTTCATGCCAATTTTACCATAGAGTTTTGCTCAAAAACAAGAGCATAGCCACATAACGTCCCCAACACGATGACCTCACTTCCAAGTGACATCAGCACATTGCATCGCTTTGCCCTGCTCCTGGAAAGTTCCCTCCCATGCCCCACCATTGCAGACATCAGACCTTGCAACCCCACTGATTTAGCCCCCAAATTAGGTTTCTAATAGTGTACCCACTAAGCTGTGCACATGAGTGGCTGCTTGTTAACACAGGAAGCCCTGCTCAGCAGCATTCTGAAGCTGCACAGGGTCTCACGCTGTCCATTGCCCATGTTAAGATTACAGCATTTATCTTCTCCTCAGGATGTGAACGGCTTTGCTTAGTAGGGAAAAAAAACAGAGGCAACATTGGTTGCCAACCTTCAGGTGGGATGTGGAATGCTCCAGAATTACAAGTGATTTCCAGAGTACAGAGATCAATTCCACTGGAGAAAATGGCAGCTTCACGAACTATCAAGAGCCCCCCTCCCTCCCTGCCCAGGAATGGTTCCTTGGTGCAAAAGGATACCTGTTCATGACCTGTAGAAGGGGTCCCTCATGCCCCCTTATAGCAATGGGGTTGCCATTCTCAGAGTGGGAAACATCTAACAAGTCCCCAAGAGTCTTATCCATGTGCCTAACTGACTGTCTCGGCTTCTCCAGGTCAGCCACCTTGGCCTTGAGGGTGCAAACTTGTTCTCTGAGAACCAGGAGCTCCTTGCACCAAGCAGACACCCATGACTTCTGTCCAGCTGGCAGACAGTCATACATGTTGCACTCAGTGCAATACACTGGATAGCCCCCCAAGCCCCTGCAGGCATTCCACCTTCATATTTGCTTTTTTTAATCCCCCTTTTTATAAGTTTCCTATTTATGTAGATCTGTTTGTGGAAAGTGGGCTTACCCTTTTGGAGGTGCGCAGAGACCAGTGCCCTGGCTTCCTCACCCTGCTGCTAAACTCGCAGGTCTGCTAAACTCACCTATTTATTCCCTTGTTCGAGACACTTTTGTCACTGGCGCTGGTCTTGCTGCCTCACAAAGCTGGGGCTTGCTCATGGGAGGCCTAAGTAAATGGCTTAGGCCAAAGCTCCACATCCCACTGGAGCCAATTATACTGATTGGGAGCTTACCAATACTCAATTGACAACTGAGTAAACCTCTGTTGGAGTAGCCTTGCACTTTCATCTGCATAGCACTCCTATGTATTCCATTTTGGGGCTGTATTTTGGAGGCACAAAGATAGAATTCGATTTTAAATATACATTAATTATATAAGTTTGTCAGAGAATGCATGGTACAGCAAGCCCTTGAGCCATTTTCAGCATGATGGAATACAGGTGCTCCCCCCTTCCCAAGAACACATCTCTGTACTCAAAAGATGATGCATGAAGGACAGCATGTATATTTTTTTCCAAGTCTCTGCCACATGCAGGGCGTGTGTGACTGCTACAAATGGTCATTGAAGACATTTTTTGCGCTGCAGTTAATTGCCTGTTAATCAGCTTCCGTTGTCTTCATCAGCCTGTGTGTTGCATCATTCTCAAGAGAGGATTTTTCCACTCCACTTTGCATGACAGAAGAAGTCCATAACAGTCTGAAGCAAGGGTCCCTAAGGGGCAAGTACAGGCAGTTCCTCAAGGTGCTTCAGTTTTCTTCCTTGTCTCTGTGACCAGGTTCAACCTTGTCACATTGCTTAAAGAGCTGAGGTAACTCATTAAAGAAAAAGAATGAAGTCCACTGTCTCTGATCAATGGATTTTGTCCTGCTATCAGATCTTATCTGCCCTTTTCTTTCTTTCTGATGTAGTACCTTCCGCTGGTCTGCAGACAAACTCTGTATAGTACATCCTCCAAAAAGCTCATCACTCCCTTTTTGATATTCTAATATTAATCTCATTTACAGAATGGCTGTGAAAACAAATGCAAAGAGGAAAGGTTGCTACCTGTCCTGAGGAATTGGACAAGCCATTGACAGCACTTGGCATACTGAGCATCTTAAAACCAACCCAAATCAAAATGTTGTGCAAGCTACTCATCTATGCCAGAAAGGCTGAATTCTGCAGCTTAATTATGCAAATTAAATACATCCACAAGCAATTGCTTCTTTCTGTAATTGCTATGCTATGGGCCTAACATTTTTTTAAAAACCTCATCCCACTTCTTATCTTCAGCCATCAGCCAAAAGAAGTCTTGTACCATTTCTGGAAATGCTTGTATGTTCTAAAATTGTGCACATGGAACCACCGTTGGCATGCTGCTGTGTGGAGAAAATAACACATGAACTCACCCAGCCACATTGACAGGTGTTGTTAGCCATGGGGGTTTGCACAAGCACATTTTCCACCAGGAAGTACTGCCTGTGGCCATGCCAGGTCTGATGTGACTTGTTTCATTCAGCTGCAAACCACAGGGCCACAGAATTTTAGAGTACAAGTCCCCAGAATGTGGGGGTATGTCCAGAGAAAGAATGATAGACAAGAGATGGGCTCTAAAAAGACATTCTCTATGCCCTTGCAGTTGTCATATGACACCTGAATGATATGTGGTTAAATTGCAGTGGGACATGGTTTGGAGTCTTTCCCTCAGATATGTTGGATCCAAGCCAAGGGTTGACTGGGCAATTTAAAATGGCCCAGACAAACCAGTTCTGCAATGGGCTACTCAGTTCAAGTATGGCAAGTGGCTCCAGCAATGGGTGCAGAAGGAGGCAGGTGAGTCAATATTCATTTGGTCAGCCGTGAACTGAGTGGCCCCTGCAGTGCTGGCAGAGCTTTCTTGGGCCCACCAGAAACTTTCCCTGTAAGCTAAACGGCCAGTTAGCCCCTGGTCCAAGCCATTACCAAGTACCTCAAAATAAGCCTGAAAGGAAAAAATGAGTGGGTTTCAAACATTCCCCCATTCCCTTTTCTTGCTGTAGGAGGTAGGCTTGCCAAGAACTTACCCTATTTCGGCAGGGGACGAATACGTCCTGGCAGGACCATCCCCGGGGGAGGGAAAGACGCGTGCACGATGCCGTCGCCAGGAAGTGACGCTAGGCAACACTCTGGCAATATGGCTGGAAACTCGATGGTACCATCAAGTTTTCAGCCCCATTGCCAGAGCATCGCCTGGCGTCACTTCCTGGCGACGGCATGGTGCATTACAGGGAGGACTGGTCTGGCCAGGGAGCATGTGTCCTCCGCTCCCACGTGGTAAGTACTTGGGAACCCTAATAGGAGGGACTAGCCTATATATAAAATGGATCTTCATCTTCTTGGAAGTATCTTGTCCAATCCATCTTCATATCCTTTTAACTATATTGATTCTCCTTCCTTGTATTTAAAATCCATGTATTTAAACTTCACCTGATCAAAGAGCTCTTCCTGCACCCCTGTAGCTTTATTTTTCTTCCTTAGAAAGTCTAGTGATGTCTTTTCCTTTCCGGTATCCTCTTTATCCAGCTGGATGATTGATGGCAACACAAAAGGCATGCCATGGTCAAATCCTTTCTTCCCCTTTCCTTAGTATAATTTGCTTCTGTCCTGGACTACTTAGCAATGCATTTTGTAGCTAAAGTGGCTCCATTCTAGTTTTAATAATGCAGCCAAGCTGCTTTCTAACATAATCTCAATATAATCGCCATAATTCCTTCAGCTTCCAATATAGGTCACATTATACTTGATTCAATAAACCATATCTCGAAAGCTTAATTATTCTGATAGTACATTAGGCTGTTTTATTTTGATAACAGATCTCTGTTATTTTTGTGGGCTTTTAAGGTACTAGCTGCTTTTCATATTGAATTCTGGTAGAAGCCAAACCTCACATTCATGAAATCACTTGAACAAAATGTTGTTTCTCTTTTCTCTCTGCATTCTTACAGCCTTCAGTGATCCTGTATGCTTTCAGATACATAAAACTGTGCTGGATCAGAGAAATGGTCTGTTTTAGCAGTGCCCCATATCTATCTGAAAGTGGCTTCCTAATAAAGGAGAACAGATGGTATAATAGAGTACTCCGGTTCCTGATACTTCTAGGATTCTGAAATTTTAGTGCTATTCCAGACCCCTGTCAGCTTTAAACTGCAAGCCTAAATATATTTCAGGCTGGTTGACACATGTATATATGTGTCATGGGAGTCATGCCACTTCATTTCACTTGGTGTTTATATTTCCAGCATTTTTCTTTGCAAAATCACATGCTGAAAACCTACCCAACAATCCAAAGGTTTGCCTCCCCAGTCAGTCCTATCCTCTCAATTAGTCCAGAGCAGAACTCTGTCACACTTGCTTCCTCCTTCTTGCAGGATAAGCTATTCTTCTATAGGTATGTTCTTAACCACCCACCTATTCTTATTGAGGTGGTAGCTGTCTGAGACAGAAGTTTTCTTGGTTTTGTGCCTAGTCTATAGAGTTCCCTTCCATGCCTCATGCAAGTTCAGATCAGTGGTCCATCCAGTCCAACAACCAGGCTCCCACAGTGGCCAAGAAGCCCTGAAACAGGGACAGGGAAGTGAGAGTCTCTCCATGTTGTTACCTGCAACTGGCATTCCAAGTTATACTTTCTCTGAACAGGGAAGCTCTATTTAACGTGTCCTAACTAGCAGCCATTGATGGACCTAGCTTCCATTGATGAACTTATCTATTTGCCTGGCACCTGTTCTTTTATATTTTAGGCACCAGGTTTAGACTACAAAAAATCCAGTCCTTCAGTGACAATATTAGCCAAATTGGCTTCTTTTATTAATAAGCTTGGGGAATTATGAATATTAAATGGCAATAGGCATAAAATATAGGATCATAACCTTTGTTTACGGGAGTCAGAATTCCCAGAGCCCTTGAATAGATGCAGAGACTGTGTAGCTAAAATAATGATTCTTTACAAGATGTTCTTCAAGCATACAAATAATAACCAGTCATTCACACATGCAATACAGAGCTAGGAATATAGAGTTGAAAGGCCAGAGACATTTGCATGAGCAGGAATATAATTGGTGGTGTAATAGTTTACCTGTATGACGAGACACTTGGATCATGCAGTGAAAAAACACACTAAGGGAGAAGGGATTGTGAGTTGACCAGCAACACATGTGGATGGATTCCAAACCAGTCAAGAATGGAACCAGCAAGGTAGGATGGCTTTAGGAGAAGAAGAGGCAGAAGGCAAGAGAGTGAGCTCAGGGAGCTCTCCTTAAATACTTAAAATGTGACCTGAGGCAAAAGGCTTATGTGGTCCCCTGGTCCCCAGGAAGTACTAGAAAAAAACTTAATCTCTGGATGTGGCATAAAGAGATTAATAGCTGGGCAACTGAAAATTAATTTTCAGCAGAGAGTGACACCTCTGGGGGAAGGGGGTGAGACAAAGGAGAGAAGGAAGAGAACCAATCAGATGCTTGACAGCAATGTTATCTTGATGGGTGACAGGAAGGCTGGATCGCTCCTATTGCCTGTAGGTGGGCACAGTCCTTTGTTTAAGCCAGTTTGGTGTAGTGGTTAAGTGCGTGGACTCTAATCTGGGAGAACCGGGTTTGATTCCCCACTCCTCTACCTGCACCTGCTGTATGACCTTGGGCAAGCCATAGTTCTGGCACAGCTGTTCTTGAAAAAGAGCAGTTTCTGTCAGAGCTCTCTCACTCCCACCTCCCTCACAGGGTGTCTGTTGTGGGGAGAGGAAGGGAAAGGAGTTTGTAAGCCACTCTGAGACTCCCTTGGGTAGTGAAGGGCGGGGTATAAATCCAATCTCCTCTTCTTCTTCTTCTAAGCTGGCTCAGGAGGGAGAGGAATGTGTGATTTTCCAGGTGAAGTTAACATACATGGGGGGGGGGGAATGCTTGCGTGATGGAGAAGAGATTCCCTCATGGCTTCTGTTCAGGAACATCTGTCCTTTATCAGAGCATGTCTTCTTTTCTGATCTGCTGCTGTCTCTGCGTGCATGGAGGTCAGGGCTGCTGGTCTGCATCCTGATGCTTGGATGGATGCAGAGGTGCAGGGGCAGAATGCTTCTGGAGTCCCAGGTCCACATCTGGCTTGGCATGCTTCTTAGGCTTAAGGCTCCCCTTGGCCACAGTGTACATTCCATAGTCCAGCATAGGGCACTTCTCTTAAGAACACAGCTCTGTCTGTTGCCCTGGAACACACTTTTCACAGTTCAGCAAGGCAGTCATATTACATAGTAATGCCATCTGAAGTGGCTGTATGGCAACAACAGTTATTATTGTTTTGCCCCCTCCCGGTTTATTTTTGCTCTTGTGGTTTATTAACTCTAGTTTTGCTGTGTTTGTGTTGAAATTTTCAAATTTTGTTCAGAATATATAGTGGTTAGAATGCCAGACAATGCCTACGAAGACCTTGGGGTAAATCTCCAATTACCATGGAACTCACTTGGTAACTTTAGATGATCCTCTGAGCAGCTGAATGAGTACTTCAGATCAGGTGAGGACTGTTACCCCAATGCAATGTCAGAGCATATGATAATATAGCACCGACAGTTGCTCTATAAAAAGATGCAGTGTACTGCAGTTAAGCAAGGCAATTGCAAATGGTGGGAAAAGGGGCACAGAGGATTTTAAAGGACTGAAATATAGAGGACTTCTCTACATCAGTGTTCTTCTACCATCACAAATCCATTGAACTGTAAGCATGTGACATCAGAGTTGCATTATAGGGAGAGTGGAGGACCAGAATTATAAGCTCTCTAATGCTGCTAGTGAGAGCCAGTTTGGCTCCCACTAGCCAGTTTGGTTTAGTGGTTAAGTGTGCAGACTCTAAACTGGGAGAAGCAAGTTTGATTCCCCACTCCTCCACTTGCAGCTGCTGGATGACCTTGGGCAAGCCATGGTTCTGTCAGAGTTCTTCTCTCAAGGACAGTTCTGGAAAGTCTCTTAGCTCCACCTATCTCACAGGGTGTCTGTTGTGGGGAGGGAAAGGGAAAGGGAAAAGGAAAGGAGTTTGTAAGCCATTCTGAGACTCCGAGTGAAGGGTAGGGTATAAATCCAATCTCTTCTCTTCTGCTGCACTAGTGCCAAGGATAGGAAACACAAGCCAAGCACTAGGAGGTGTATCATAGTGAGGAGCAAGTTAAAAGTCAGAGTCGTAGAGGAATCTTCTGCACCAATGATTGACCTCATCTCATTATTTCACTCCTCCTCTCAGCATGCCCAGAAAGGGAAGTGAGAACTGTGTTGCTCTTGCTCTGTATATATGTGCACTGGTATCAGATCCTTCCAAAAGGCAGCAAACATGGCAGGTTTAAAGGGACTTGTGACCCTTGAGTGTGCACTGAGGGCCCTGACTCACAAGCTGAAGACCACTGCTTTACATGACATTCAAAAGATGTTCCATTGAAACAGATCCAGCTGACCAACATAATTATAGTAAATGAAGGGCAGTAGCACAGAAGAATAGGCCAACCTAAAAAGTCCCCGTAGGATGACTGTGTAGCTCTATTGGCATATCCCAGTGTCTGCCTATCCAGTATTAAAGTTGCAGACCTAAATTCAGGTGTATGGAATATAGTTTGAAGAAAGGGAGTGAAAGAAGCATTTTTGTATTCTATGTTTCTGCAGACAGAAAAAGAAAATGAAATACTAGGATCATAAGCAGAGGTCTGGGGGGCGTGGTGACGTCATATAGCATGGCAGTTGCATAATTCGCGAGCTCCATCTCTCCCCTCTCTGAATGCATATCTACAAACCCAGATAAAGCATCAAACCAACAAGGAATGGGTAAGAACTATGGCCCTAAAACCTCATCTACAAAAACCACTATAAAATCCTTGCAAAACTTCTTTAACCCAAAAAAAGGCAAAGCGAGTCTGGAAAAATCTGGCATGGAACCACTTAAAATGGCGGCCAAACAGGCACAGGCCCATGCCTCAGGATCCACAGCCGAAAGGCCAGACCTCCCCCTCTTGTTAGAAAGGATGGAAAAGAGACTAACTGAACAACTTACTGACATTCAAACCGCGCTAACTAAAACTGCAAATACAGCCGAATCAGCTTTAAATATGAGCACATTACTGAAAGAAGATGTCAGGGACCTCCAGGCATGGGAAACAAACCATAGCGAATGTTTACTTACTCTTGAGATGCAACTGAGACAATTAAATGTAAAATTTCACAGGATTTCGGAGGGGGAGGAAGAAAACATGGACCTAATTTGTTTTACGGCGACGTGGCTGGCCTTTGTTTTTCGACTAGAAGAAGACGTAGCGCCAGCCATCTTAAAGGCATATTGCATGGGTCACTTTGCAAATCCAAAAAGAAAGGGGCCGAGAGATATTCTGGTGGAGTTTGCAGATGGGAGGACTCGGCAGCGTATTTTGAAGGAGGTAGCTGAAATGGGCTATTTATTATATAAGGACTGCCAGATCCAAGTATACCCAGATGTACCTCAAGAAGCTTTAAAAATTTGGAAATCTCTAAAAACAACCACTTCTCGCCTTCAACAAGCCAATGTTAGATACCGATGGCTGGCATCGGGAGGCTTACAAGTGTCACAATGAGGATCTACACTTCAGGTGACAGATGAGGATTCGGGACTGGCCCTTTTAGAAGCCCTGTGGATCTCAGAGCCTATGGACACTAGCGGAAGACCAATAAAACGGCACCATGAATCTCTGGAATCGCCAGAATGAAGCAATAAAGTTTCCCCCCCAAGATGCTACCTGCTGAGGACCCCCACAGGCAGTTCTTTGTTTATAGAGGGCGGGAAAATTTGGCGGCTTGGTTTTTGATGCATGCTTATTAGTCATTAAGGGCTATGATAATATAAGAGACTGTTTGTTTAAATTAGTATTGTCAAGGGTTTGTGTTACAATATACTTGAACTATTAAGGAGGGGGAGGGGTTCACGGTTTAGCCCTGGTGTTTTGAAACCACTTTTGGGTCCTTGCCCTTTAAGGAGCAGGGTTTGTTACTAAACCGGTTCACAGTATCCTAGTTAATGCTCTAAGAACTTTGCACAAAGCTACGCTAACTGCGTTTAAGCAACAAGCTATCCACATTCTCTGCTCTTTTCTATTTATGTATGCTTGAGATAGCATTTGCGCTCTTTACTTAAGTAACATAAGATTCCATGACACCCTCTCCTTTAGATAGGAGAGAGAATTGACGACAGAACAGTTTGTAACACTACTAGTGTGTTTCTTTTTACTGTGTTTAACTGTTGTTGAAAGTTCTAATATCCATCTGACAATAACGACTATATTTTCATAGTTTTGCATGGCATAAAAATTTATCTGACTAATTAAGCTTAGGAGGTTTTTTTGCTCTAGTTTATTTACTGTATTTAAATCAATTGTACCTGTTTCATTAATTCTGACAGATAACTTTGGAAAATCTTTGTGGGGGTAATTGGATTAGATCTTTCTATAGTTAATTAATTTTCATAAACTAGGATGATGATTGCTATTTAATTTAACCCTTTTAAGACTAATCATTTTGTATACACTGATTTTCACACATTTCATTCAAATATTTTATAGCCAATTAACTTTGTAGTTGATTACTTAATCTGATCCATTACACATCCTTTTTTGCATTTTAATTCATCTATATTGCACAATCCGCAACTTATCACACAATAGTAACTGGTGAGTGTTCCACACTATGACAACTAGCCTACTAGCGCTCTAACTAAGAAGCCAGCTCCTACTTTTGTCATAATTCCCCACACAGTTTGACGTTATTAAATTATCACACAAATCTTATTCATATCACAATGTCATCCCTTAAAATATGCTTGATCAACATAAGGGGAATGAATAACATGATGAAGAAAAAATGGATGACTCAATACATAAAACGTATAAGCCCAGCTATTTTGTTCATGCAGGAGACACATCTGCAATCTACAATCCATCCAGTAGTACAATTTGCCTCATTCCCCCAACAATATTTGGCACCCAGATCCTCAAGATCTCGTGGGGTGGCCATACTCTTCGCTAAGAAAGTTAACTTCATGTTAAAAGAGCAAGTGAATGATCCAGAAGGCAGATTTATTTTCTCAAGGGCTACATTGAGGGGAAGATGTGGTCATTTGCCTCCATTTACACACCAAATGATGATCAAATGTCATTTCTAAATGATGTTTTCACTAAACTCCAAATCTTCCAGGAAGACCATTTGATCATAGGTGGAGATCTCAACTATATCACTGATGATACCGTAGATCGCTCACGCAATGAGCCCAGATGACAACAACAGCAACATTTGGCTACCAGACTAGCAGATCGCTTCCATTCTTTTAACCTCTCTGATGTCTGGAGATTACAGCATCTGATGTCTGGAGATTACAGCATCTAAAGGGTAGAGACTACTCATACTTTTTGACGAGGCACAATATCTTTACCTGGATTGATTATATTTTGGTCTCTTCTTCACTTTTACTGCACCTACAATCATCCAACATCGGCCCCAGGCACCTCATCAACCATGCCTGGATGAAATGCCAAATCTTCGACATAATAGAAGAAACCACAGACAGTCAGTGGTCCTTAGACACTTCTATCTTATCACATATATCAATTACAGAAAATCTGAATGAAGAAATTAAAAATTTCCTGGAGACACATAAGAATACGGAAACAGATCCCATGATACAGTGGGATGCATTGAAAGCAGTATTGAGGGGCTCCATCATTTCAGTATCTGCTCATCTGAAATGAGGAACACAAAAGTTAAAGACAGAAATGCTGTCCTGTATCATCGCCCTGGAACAGGAACATAAGAGAACAGGGAAGAATTCAACTTATCTCAAACTACAGGTGGAACAGAAATGGTTGGAATCCCTTGACACTAAATCTACTCAGAAAACTTGTTGATACTAAAACAAAAATTCTGGCACAAATCAGTGAAGAATATGCGCTTGCTAGCATGGAGGGTGAAAGATTAAAAAAGAAAATGGTGGTTAGCTCAATTAAATCGACTGCAGAAGACAACCTCACCATATCTAGGGCCATTGCAAACACCTTTGCAAAATTTTATGAGAAATTATATCATATGTCCTCACTGAAAATGGATGACATCAACACTTTTTTGGACTCTGTCACAACAATTAGCGCCTTATCTCATTCACAAGCACTTTGTCCGAACAGCCCGATTACATGCAAAGAATTAGAAGACACAATAAAACAGACAAAAATCAACAAGGTGCCGGGGATAGACGGGCTTCTGGCCAAGTTTTATAAAACCCTTAACTCATCCTTACTTGACCCACTTCTTGGCCTCTGCAATGCAGCACTGCGGGGAAACCGGCTACCACCATCATGGTTGGAATTATCAATAATGGTCATACCCAAGAAAGGCAAAGACCCAACGGACCCTGCTTCGTATCACCTTATAGCTCTAATCAACAATGATGCAAAACTATTATCAACAATTCTGGCCAGTTGTCTCAAAACCGTAATTCCAAAACTCATACACACAGATCAAAGGGCTTCATACCTGGCAGACAGATTACAGATAATATTCGAAGATCCCTCAACATAATTCTGCATGGGAAAACATCTAAGGTTGTTGGGCGAAATGCTCTCTAGGGGTGAAGCACTTCGCCACAGGTATAATTAATTTCGGGATCTTTTGGTCTATGTCTACGAGGAATGGGCTGCCGTGGAGACTTCCCAGTGAAGAGGCGAGAGACAGGACTCAGAATAATATTTCAGTTTACTTAAATAAAGCACAGTTCCAATAACAGTTACACTCGACAAATACAATTCACACACACATTCATATCAAGGTCTAAGAATCAAAGATAGATAAAGCACAGTTGCATGAGCAGGTTATCGTTGGTTTGAAGAGGGCGATATTTACCTCCAAGGCGCGGCTCCTAAATCTTCCAGCGAGTGGGGTTAGGTAGGGTAGGAAGGATGGAAGAAGGGACACGTGGTCTAGACCAGCTAACAATGCACGTGTATAGTTCCAGCTGCAGACTGGAACGAAGCGAGGCAAGGGTTCAGGTACAGGATGTGGGCTTAAGAGGGTAAAAGCAGACAGACAGAGGTCGTGGTTTCAGCAGCAGCAGGGCAAGGAGAAGCAGACAGCGACGAACTTAGAGCTAACCCAGAGATCGCGTTATTATAGCGTCTTGGGTGCTGGGCGTGGACGGCCAGGCGGTGTACACCTACTGACCCTCCCAGCCGGCTGTGTCAGTGTCAATTTCAAATCTTATTGGCTACACTGTCCGTTGGATACCTGGGGGCTGGGCAGAGGAAGCTGGCTGGCATGCAGATGGTTTCTCCAGGTAGCTGATGGCTCTTCTATTGTTCATGTGTATGCCTGGGGTGGGGAAGGCAATTAATCTCATCATGCAAACGACTTGCAGAGGGAAAGTCCTTTGTCTGCTGTATGGCCCTTAATCCGTGTATGTGACATGCGGCAGGTATGCAATGGAGTCCCTCAGAGTAAAAAGACAGCTTTTTCCCTTTTCTATGGGCTTCTCCTTTGGCATCCATTTTACAGTCTAGCAAGTACACAGACCATGTGGGAACAGCAAGCAGTCCATAGCAAAGCCCCATAATGGCGTCGGGGCTAACAAGGTGGAATCAATGATCTTGGCTTTGGACTTCGAAAAAGCCTTCAATTCCATAGAACTCCAGTATCTTATGGAGCTTCTAAGATGCATGGGCTTTGGTAACCATTTTCTACAGGCTTTAGAAACTCTCTACAGAAACCCCAAATCCAAGGTGCAAGTAAATGGGCATTACCGATCTTTATAGACGAGAAAACCTTCGCAAAGTGGCAATGAAGACTTAACAACTTTCTATGGAATTCAACCAAATCAAGGGTGGATCATTGTTATCTAACTAAACCAGTATGCTTAGGAGAGCTTGGAATCCCGTTCCTCCAACTCTACTATTGGGCAGCAGCTTTTTCAGACATCGTTAAGATGTTTCACCCAACTCAGTCTACAAGCTGGACCCAAATAGAACAATCGTATGTCACACCTTTTTCCCTCCAGGAAACAATATGGATGGACAAGAAGTGCAGGCCAAAAACTGTGGCATAAAACACCTTTCTAGACTCAACCTTGAAGATCTGGGATTTACATAGGAAAACCATGGCCCTGAAGGTTTCTCCCCTGTCCGCATACACACAGCAAACATGGTTCCCACCAGGCATGGAACCAGGAGCCTTCTCAGAGTGGACCATTGCTGGTTTTCTAAGATTGCATTATCTAGCCCCAAGAGGCATTCTTCATCCCAAATGCTATATTGAAGACAAGCTGCAAACAACCATATCATGGTTAAAATACTACCAACTGAAGAGTTTGATCGACTGGGTTGCAAATCCGGACTCCTTTTCACGACCTAAATCTCAATTTGAACGTATCCTACACACCTTCTCTGACCATACAAAGGGCCTCCTCTCTTCCCTCTACAAAACTCTACTAGATTCTGGAACTGAAAAAACAATGGCTAATAAAATTGCTTGGCACAAAGACTTACAGAGAGATCTAACTAATCAACAATGGTTGGAAATCTGGGACTCTCAAGCTTGCAAGTCAAGAATCTTCTTCATTCATTTACAATTCTTTAAAATGCACACCAGGTGGTATTTTTCTCCAGCAAGACTACACCATATGCATCCTACATATAACTGTGCTGGAAAGGATGCAGAGAAGTTAGCAAATTCTATCACTGCTGGTGGTCTTGTCCGCTGATACAATCTTTCTGGATGCAAGTAGTAGATGAAATCACTAAAATCACATCTCAATGACTTCAACTGGATCCTGCTACAATCTTACTACATCTAGGAGGTAAGGACTCTCAAGATGCCAACCTATCCAATATTATCTCTACCTTACTAGCAACAGCCCCATGGAAATCTCCAAACCCGCCATCTATTCAGATGTGGAGAGAAAAATGCTGAGAGCACTTTGTAATGGACAGAATTGCCAATACCTATGAAGAACGTCAACACAAAAAAATCAAATACACACTCCAAATTCATTAGAATATGGTTCCCTCTGATCCAATATATGGCGGAACATGACCTGATACCTTCCAACCCTGCATATATTGAATGGCTTTGTTTTTAATGTCCTTTTAGGCTTAGTCCAAGCGCTCACCTCTCATCACACACATTAGACATGCATAATACACACAAAGTATTACACTAAGGTCATGATATGTGTTTGTTCAGATTGTCACGAGCTTTTCTACAATTCTATTCTTACTTACTCCTTAATTATACTAATTTATACCAAAAATGTTAATTATTGTTGTATGGATTGTTTGTTCTATCTTCAATTAAAAGTTTATTGGGGGGGAAATAAGCAGAGGTCCATTTGTGGAATGGTCTTTTCCTTCTCCTCCTTCTCGCTCTCTAAAGTGCTGCTTCCAAGGGTCAGAGGGCTTTTAGGAACAGCAGGGCTGACAATGTAGGGATCTGAAGCAGGAGGGGAAATCGACAAAGCTCACCCCTCTTCCCCTAATGCAGGTGGTCTTCTGTTAGTAGAGCTGAACTTCAGATCAAACCCATAGACTTAAAAAAAAAAGATTGCTTCCTTTGACTAAGAAACGATGTACAGCACCATTTGTTAGTATAATTGCATATGTTGAAAGCTTCGTTATGAAAGAACAGAGAGTACTCAGCAACTGGAACATTTTCGCAAAGTGCTAATTTTCAGATGGCTGCCTGTCAGCATTTTTATTTGTTTTGCACGGCCAGAATGTTTGGGATGAGACTTTATTTTGCCAGATTTCAACCTTTAAATAACTCTTGGCCACTGAGTATTGCCTCAACTTAATGAAGGGGAAAAAATGGTTTTAATCCTGTTGATGAAGGAAGCTTGGCATAGTGTTGAAAATGCCTTCAGCTGCAGGATAAGGCGATATTTCACACATCATAACAGAATTTTTGTAGTCCTGTATCATTTTTAAAAATTCATTTCTAATTTGCCTGTTTGGAAATTAGTCAGGAATATAGTCAGTCATAGCAACCATGGTCTGTTCCTGCATGTATATTTGTGAATGACAAAAATAGTTTACTCACTCAAAAATGCTTGAAGGTCTAAGGGGGAAAAACCTTTTTGTTAGCTTCCCTTGCACATAACTGATTTCCGTATTCTAATATTAATTGGGGTCAATACAGGGCATTCTGAGGAGGGTATATGGCAGAATCCAGCTCTTTTGCAGTGCAAAATCATTCTCTTTGTTATGCATGGGATATGTCAACCTAACACTTAGAGGTTTGATTTCATGTAGATTTGGGTTCAAAATGGTGTTCATTGTTCTTTGCTTATATCCTGGTTTAATTTTTGAAAGCCACTTTGGTGGCCAAGTGCAAAAGGACAGGTAGAAATGTCTTAAATAAGAATAAAACAAATAATAGATACACTAGCCCTTGTCTCAGTAAAGAAACTATATTCTGAAGCTGATGAATTTCTTGCTTTTCATGCCAATTAACTGCCCCTTTGAAGGCCATGCTGCTCTACTTTTTTGTGTCATTCTTTAAAGCCCTGATTCAACATCTACTTCATTATTTTGCCTTTCTTTTCCAAAGAATGTCATTTCACCTGTGAACCATACTGGCCAGATGTAGCACTACCTCTAGCTGAAAACTATTTGGAGCCTGCCTTGCAGACCACTCACCACCACAAATTCATATCCTCTGTACTTTTTGCAAGGAATCAAATCATGCTTGCTATAGAATCAGTTGAGGTTCACCTGGGTTTGATCAACTGTGTTAAACTGCCATGGCCAGTCATGGACTTGTAGGATCTGGTGCCCTCGGTAATATTTCAAGTCCCTTTCTTTATTTTCCCTTTTCAAAGCAAATATCTAGTCCTTTTATTTCATGGTACGTAACATAAAATGTAAAAGTAACATCCTGCCTAATTGTTCAATATGAAGTAAAACGGCTCCTTCCGCTGGCAAGTACTATCTGCATTCAGACAACTAAACCAACCACAGGTTACAACTTTCTTTTTGTAGTTCATCATTTTGTCCAGTTGAGATGTTGCAACAAGCTGTGGGTTGTTCCAAGCCTGGAAGATTTCAGCCTCTATGCTGCATGAGGGGTTGACACATGCAAGCCTGAAGATTTCCAAGTAGGGTTGCCAGCTCCAGGTTGGGAAATACCTGGAGATTTTGGAGGCGGAGCTTGAAGAGGCTGGGGTTTGGGGAGGGGAGGGACTTCAGTGGGGTATAATGCCATGGAGTCCACCTTCCAAAGTGGCCATTTTCTTCAGGTGGCCTGATCTCTGGTGCCTGAAGATCAATTGTAATCCCAGGAGATCCAGGCACCACTTGGAGGTTGGAAACCCTATTTCCAAGGGTTTTTCTCATTGTGAGCAACCAATCCATTATTGGTTTGGTTGTCTGAATGAGAGCAAAAAGTGCTGGAGAGTTATAGTTATAAGTTCACTATTATATTTTATTTCTATTTTCTTACAACCAATTAATTAAATAACTTTAAACTGAAGCACATTTGCCATTAGTGTTCAGACTTTTTGCTGTCCCACAATGACTTGCAATGCCTATTCTTCCTCCATTGTGCCTGGAAGCCTCCCTTAAACAAAACTTTTGGGTAGTGGCCATTTGGCATTCCTCATGAGATCATTTGGCCTATGTTGGGTTTCTTCTGTGGAGTAAAGAAATACTATGCATTCTAAAACTGCCAGAGCTGTCTGTGTGCCAAGGGAAATTAATATAACTACTGTCTGATAGGTTGTTTCTATTTTAAGTGATCCTATTGGGGTTTTATGTCACTGTGGAACAAAGGAACAAGCTGATGCAATTTCCTATACGGATGAATCTTTGGTCTTGATTTATTCAGTGATCTCTTGGGGAGATAATAACTCCATGGCATTCATTTCAGAGTTCATTCATGAGGGAGGAAAAACTACATCATTCTCCTTTTTTCAAACATAACAGGCTTGTATGTTTCTGGAACAGTTCTACTTCTTATTGTACTTCATTTATATCCCACTTTCCCGCCCCCAATAGGCACTTAAAGTGGCCTACATCATTCTCCTCATACCATTTTATCCTCATAACTTTGTGAGGTAGGTTAGGCTGAGAAAGGACAACTGGTCCCAGGTCACCCAACAAGCTTCCATGGCAGGGTGGGAATTTGAACCCGGGTCTCCTAGATCCTGGTTTGACACACTAACCATTACACCACACTGGTTGTAGTGGTCCTGGTTCTAGCAGAATTCCCAGATAAATAATAAAGCCATTGCTGGAACTGTGTGAATTAGTGAACTCTATGCATCAAACAGGGGCTGCGGTGGCTCAAGTGGTTAAGACGCTGAACTGCAGGCTGTGGAAAGTCAGTAGTTCAGCGGTTCAAGACCCGGGTGCCACAAGACAGAGTGAGCTCCTGTCTCTAGTTCCAGCTCCTGCCAACCTAGCAGTTCGAAAGCAAGAAATTGCAAGTAGATAAACAGGTACCACTTCGGTGGGAAGGTAACAGCGTTCCGTGCACCTTGGTGTTTAGTCATGCCGGCCACATGACCACGGAAACGTCTTCGGACAGCGCTGGCTCTTTGGCTTTGAAACGGAGATGAGCACCGCAACCCTAGAGTCGGATTCGACTGGCTTTCGAGCAAGGGAACCTTTACCTTTACCTTTACCTATGCATCAAACAGAGGCAAGAACAACATACAATCAACCATTAAGTTGACAGTGTTGTTGATTATGTTTAGCTCTATTTTTTTTATCTCAGAGCAGAAAATACTCCATGATTAGCACTCCCCTCATATAGAATCTGATCACAGGAGGTTTGTAATGGCAAAGTCCAAAAATTGCTCAAGGAGACTGTGGAACATGCTCTGTGGTTTTCAAGGAAAGTTTAGATAAGCTGTTCCATGAAAATTGTAAGCATGAAAGTTTCATTTTGTCATCATAGCTGAAGGCCTCACCCTCCCTGATTTTTTTTCTCATCCCCTTTTAAAGAGTTGAAATTGAACCTGAGATCTTCATACAAAGCATGTGCTCCCATTTCTTATTGACTCTGGGTCTGGTCTAAACAGAAGAATTGCCAAAAGTATGGATGACCACATCTGCTAAATGACATATTACAGAATCATTTTAGAGTTAGAAGCAGGTAGTAAGGGATCTTCTTGAAACAGAAGGCATGTTTCTCCAGGTAACTTTTTGGGACATCTTCAGGGGATGTTTCTCCAGGTAACTTTTTGGGACACATGTAAAAGACAAGTGCAATTTCAGTGGGAAAACCAACTAGTTTAATATTGCTTCTTACTTTTTGCAATAGACTTTCCAAGAGATGTTGCAGGATGAATGTAGAAATATGGGCTACTTCTGGTTAATAGCTAATTGTCTAATTTACTACTTCTAGTCCAGATATTTTGCATGGAAAAGCATTCACCAGTTTGCTTTCTGTTGCAGAAAGATCAAAAATCCCAGTATAGCACCTAAGCCACTGATCACTTCTGTAGCAGTTTTAAGGTATATGTTTAAGGGCAGGGCCCATACTTCAGAAGCTCTGGCATCCACTCTACAGGATCACAGGTAGAAGTAACAGGAAAGACTCCTTTGCTAAAGCTCTGTAGATCTACTGAGTATACTGGGCTAGACAGATGAATGATCTGACCCAATAGAAGACAACATTTGATTTAACCGAATTCATCATTGCTGCTATTGTATGAGTCAAGGTTTTTTAATTCCTCCCCCATTATTGGGATGCTAAAGCTTTGAGGCAGTGCTGGGTTTTTCAAATCCAACATTTGTTTGTTTATTTATTTGATTTATATACTGCCCTCCCCATGACAGGGTCAGGGCAGTGTACATCAATTTATATAATGCAATTAAAACAATGTTAAAATGACAGATTGCACAGAATAATATCAAAAAATACCATGTAAAAACAGAGAGATCAGATGTCAGTCAAATCTAGGTGCCTAATCAGATGTCTAATCAGATCCAGGCCACTGATGGGTGATTGGCCAGAACCTGGGGAGTGGGGAACGTCCACTGCCTCAACCAAATGCCTAGTGGAAGAGCTCCATCTTGCAGGCCCCGCAGAACTGCAATAAGTCCCTCAGGGCCCTGATCTCATAAGGGAGCTCATTCCACCAGGTGGGGGCCAGGGCTGAAAAAGCCCTGGCCCTGGTTGAGGCTAATCAGATGTCCCTGGGGCTGGGGACCACCAAAAGATGTTGATTTGTGGACCTCAGTGCCCTCCAGGGGCACTGTCTCAAAGGTATGTCTCAAAGGTACCTGTCTCAAAGGTATGCTGGCCCCTGGCCTTATTCAACTTAATAATTTAACTGAAATGGACAGTGTGTCTGTACCAGAATAGCTAGATTCGAGTCCAGTAGCACATTAGAAACCAACAAAATTTGGGGGGTATAAGCTTTTGAGACTCCAAGCTCCCTTTGTCAGTTTTCTGCACCAGAGTCTTGTATCTAATAGCATTGTTACATGGCATAAATGTCTGCAATACAGTTGTTCCAACTCAAATTGCTCAGACTCTGCAGGAATAGGGCCTTCCCCATTCTTTTTTTAGAGACAGTGGAACATTCCATGTGTACAACAGAACATTAGCATGCATAGCCAACAGCCAGAGCACTTGCCTTCATAGAAAAGAACTTGGTTTAGATTATTCTTCAATGACATTCCTCATTGATTGGTGTGTTTTTGTAGTTCATGGAGGAGGTTAACATAAAATGCTTCCCATTCTGCCTGTGAAGTTGGTGGGATATTAGTCCATTCCTGATACATTGATATAGTAGCTGGCTGCTTTTCTGAGGCATGGATATTCCGGTTGTATTAGATACATTTCTTTCAGGTTATCCTTATTTATGGATGGACACTGGCACAAGGTCTTTTAATTTATTTGCCACCTTTGGCTATTCTTCACCATAGTGGAATCAATGGTTCTTTATTTAAAAATCACAGATGTGAGGTTCTGTATGCCTGGAAGAATGGTTTTAAGAAGCTTTGCCATATAAATCCTGGAAGAAATAAGTCTGGAGAGAGACTATTCCAAGACAGATAGACATTCAGGATTCCCCTCCCCCCCCTGCTTTAGCTTTCACTCTACTTTTGTGTGGATTTCAAGATCAGGAAGATTTATGGGATTTTTGCTTCCTGAACTGGCAGAAAGAGACATTATTACAGTCATCAGAGGAAAATTTGAACTCTGTTCACCTTCACATCATAACTGTTCAGAAAATAGAGTTGAAGCGTTTCAAGATTTATTTTAGAATGTACATCTGATAAAATTTACTGCATTTACTGGCTGGAAAATGGTGGGAAAGAAAAATCAAGACGGCAGCCTTAAAGAACAATGCTATCAGATTATTAATCTTGAGAAAATAAATTGGTTTGCTGCTGTTGCGGTTAATGACTATTTTGCTAGAAATTTATTTGATACATTGATCTTTAAATAGGAGTAAGTATGAATCTGTCTGGAAGAGGAACTTGCAGAAATCTGGCTATGTCTTTGTGGAAATTTTTATTTGCTAGCTTGAGTGTGTTGATCTTGAAAGGTCATAACGTAGGGAGGGTACAGAAGCTACACTAAAATACACATAACTCATCTATATTTACCTTGCTTTTCTTGGATCTTATCCTCCATCCTATCCACACAAACAACCCCGTGGGGTAGGTTTGGCAGAGAGAATCCCTGATTCAGAGTCCCCCATTGAGCTCCATGGCTGAATCCTAGTACAACACTGACACCACGCTGACACTTTGTATTTGTAATGACAGTGTGGTTATAATAGCTTTGATTCCAGTATTAAAGAATCTGAGTCAAGTTTTGAATTTAACAAATGACCCAATGCCAAATCCAACTCTACATTTTTGCATATGACCAATATTGATGTCAGCTCTGACTGACCATGCCAGTCACCTGTTATGTGTGGGATGGAAAAGAGGAAAGTGAGTATTCCTCCTTCAGGAATTCAAGATTATGCCTCTACACCTTTCAAGTATGGAAGGTAGGTTGAGGGGAGGGGCTTTGGTGCATCGACACTGGGAACTGTTCCCAACTACAACTGATTCTTCATTCTTTTTAGGGGGGTTTCGGGGGATCGCGAGCCCCACTGGACCTCTTGGAGGGAGGTCTGGAGCAAAGGACTTGATTTGGTCCCCCTGCTTAAGGCAACAAGTGGGTGGAAGCCCTGGATCGTCCCAGAAGCAGGGAACAGAGCAGAGCAGTTATGGCAGCCATAACAACACCAGATTTAAATGCCCCCAAAGCAAGAGAGTTATTTTGAACCTCATCCATAACATCAATGAAGACATGCACTGTAAATACCTGTAACAGCAACATTGAAGAATCTGATGATTCCTTTGAATAAGCCCCTTAACGATACAGAAGGGAGAGGTGGAATCCCCCCCCCCTTTTCTGAGTGAAGCAGCCGGGACAAGATAAGAGTCATGAAAAGATAAACATTTTCTGGGGCAAAGAGGGACTCTTGTTTGAACTTCTACAAGAGAACTATAAACTTTCTTCTTAAAAAAGAAAGAAAGATATACAAAGTGAAATTCACCATCTTGCAACAATTCTTTGAGACATCATGCTTTACTGCTGAGAACAGAATAGACGCGCACTCTGTTTAGTCTTTATTATAAAGCTGCAGTACATTCGGCTTGTGAGAGACTGTTGACTGCTGAGGGGAGTATTATCTGGTAGAGGCAGGCAGCTTGAAAAAGACTGCTGATAAGCAACCTGTAGAGATGCTGGGCTTTGCTAGTCTGAACTGAGACTCTTGTCATTGTATTGAAATGAGAGATCAGCAGCCTCAGAAAATCCTGCCAGATGATACAGATATGCAGAGCTCCGTAGAATCTGATAAGCTTCAAATGCTTTCGGAGGAGATCTAGGTTGTGATTATTGAAACAGTGAGCCAGGAAGTCAAGGAGGCTTTTGAACGGATACTAGACCAAAAGCCTTCAGCATTAAATCAAATCACTGGCAAGAAACCCCAGCACCAAACTGTGCAAGAAGCAGAACAGCTCTACAATCAAGCTGACCCAAATTACAATGAAAAGAAATTACAGCACCCAACTGTGCAAGACGCAGGGCAATACTACAAGCTAGAGGAATCAAGCTGATTTCAGCAGTGAGAATAATAGCTCTATTAAATCCTGGAACCCTTAAAAGTACAAGGAAGAAACTATACCAGAAAGAAGATGAAACAAACCTAAACATTGAATATAGATGGCAAATCATGAAAGAAAGCCTTTCTACGTACAAGGAAAAGAGGCATAGAGCTAAGACTTTACTAAAAAGAAGAAAAATTTAAGATATAAGAATAAGACCGGCTTAGGGATTTTGTTATAAGATTGGTTTAGAGAATTCCTATTTATGTTTGATTGGTTAAGATGAGCTAGAATATATTTATAAAAATTTAGCCCACATCTAAAATACTTATGAAAGATGAAAACTAGTCTTTTAAATAGTTTAACCAAAAAGAGTACGAATTGTATAAGAAAAACATCCGGTCTAGGGAATATCTATGAATATTTATGAGAATAAGATTCCTCAAGGTTGATAATTGATAACTACCTAGAATGTAAACTTACTGAGGCATTAAGGTTTAAATTTTTTATAAAAGATGTAATGCATTTAATTTTGGCTTAAGGATTCCAGAATGATAACTTGTATAAAAAACATGAAAAAAAGAATTTTATTATGAAGCAGGGAAATGATA
Source organism: Gekko gecko (assembly GCA_029375565.1). Classification (NCBI taxonomy): domain Eukaryota; kingdom Metazoa; phylum Chordata; class Lepidosauria; order Squamata; family Gekkonidae; genus Gekko; species Gekko gecko. The sequence continues at coordinate 124,685,257 of JAPDNY010000001.1, read as the reverse complement.
TTCAAATGTATTTTGTAGAAGACTATTGTAGAATGCTTAGACAAAAAGGTAATCAGTAGAAAACATGTTAACCTATAGAGCTGTAAAACTTAAAGATAGATGTATAGAAAAGTAGTAGTGGAATGTTTAGATATTGCTTAAATAGTAAACATATTATGGTTGCAAGAATGGCATTTAGATATATATGTATGAGGTAGTTTAAAGGGTAGTTTAAAGGGTAAGTTACTAGTATTACTCTCATATCTGTTTGTATGTTTTGTCTGAAAATAATAAAAATCATTTCAAAAAAAGGTATGGAAGGTAGGTTAAAAAATCATAACAAATAAAAATGTACACATACAGAGGTTTTCTGTTACAAGTAGAAACTGCAGTAATAAAAACCTAATAAAAATAGCATTGCTTTACATCAATGAAAATATGTAAGAACAAGTAAGCATATAAATATGACTTCTAAAGTCAGAAACAATCAATTGTTTTCCAGACTCTTCACATTTTTCTCATTTACCTTATGGAATTATGCATGCTGACCAGTGTTCCCTCTAAGCTGAGTTAATGTGAGCTAGCTCACAGTTTTTTAGCTTCTGGCTCACACATTTTTGTCTTAGCTCAGGAAGGATGGATCCGGAGCAAACTGATTTATGCAGCAGCCAAAGAGCTCACTCACAACTTTCATGCCAGTAGCTCACAAAGTAGAATTTTTGCTCACAAGACTCCATAGCTTAGAGGGACCATTGATGCTGACATATAAAACATGTGTCTGATTTATGGTGACAGTGAAGTGTTATTTTTTCCATTATACATCATGGTATCCCAGACAATAGAGTGTATTTTTAAAGAGTTAAGCGCTTTAAAAAAAAGGGAGTTGGAAAAATAAAACATTCATCATTGCAGAGGAAACAGAGGGGATCACTTGAGGAGCTGGTATAGCTTCTGTATCTCAAGAGAATTCATTCCAATGTCATGATAAACCATGACTTGTTTAGTCTGTGGTGTTTGCGAATCCAAACAAACCATAGTACTAACTATGGTTAAGAAATCAGTGATCCACTCCTGGCATAGTACAGTCGCAAACAACTGGGGTTTGATTAAACCATGAGTTTATAAACCATCATTTTTCATGATGTCTGAATGCAGCCATTGCTGCCTGATCTCCTGGCTCAGCAGCAAATCTGAACACAGAGGGACTTCACAGGTTGTTTGTACCATGGTAACTGTATAGGAGAAAACACAGAAGGACTGTAGAGGCTGTTTAAATGGCAGGTCTGCAAGCCAATAAAGGTGACTATACATTTCTGAAAAATCTGTTACCTACTCAGAAAGTATTTTCAAATGCCCCAAATGGCCAATCAAGCTATATATAAATGGAAATAAAAGTAAAGTTGTCACAACATGGCATATTTTCAGGGCCTGGATTTGAAGCAAGCAGGTAGCTTAGACTACTTGGCCAGCATATAAAAGATCTGGGATCTAAAGCTGCGGTTCTATTTTTGTAAGCCTCACTGATCACTATGAGATGTACTTCCTGGTAACAGGGCACAGGTCTGGAATACATGGCTGCAAATATAAGCACACACACCTGGGAGAAAATCTGACTTCCAGCTGACTTCCAAGCAAATTTGATGAGGACAAGACTGCATATCCCCAGATCTGGCAATCTATTTATTGAAGAATGATTTGTGTTCTTCTGTTTGGAATCATCAAAGGATCATAGTGAATGGAGCATGGTGTTCTTCAACAAATGCAGATCTGATCATGTGTATCTTTGAAATATGTTTAAAGACTGCAATTGTGTAGAAATCAATGGTTTATTTACATGGCAGAATGCATGGACACATCACAAAAATAACCAAAGGAACAAAACTAGAATATGTGCCCAAATTATAAGTGTTTAACAACAAGGTTTAAATCAACTGCACTTAGTTTTTTTCTGAATTGTCTGGGGCTCCAATGTACTCTACAATCAAGCTTTTAAAGCCATGAAAATTAATTATACATGCACATAAGATCATTTACCCTAGAAATGTATTACTCACTCTCGGTTTTAATTTTAGCTCAGCAAAGATAGCAATCACTTTAATTACCTGTGGTTTTTAAGCACCAAAAATTCCAGCTTCTGTACTAAATACATAGAAATTTAAGACAAAAATATATTTCTTCCTGTTAAACACAGTATAAGCAACAATCCAGACAAGCTAACTAGTCCCTCCATCCAACAGCAGAAAAGCAACTGGCTGCATTGTTCCTATATGTTGTTGTATACTAGTCTGCAGTATCATAGACAAACAGAGAGATCTGTGTAGCTAAGAAATGAGTAGAATTATGTAGATATGAGGCAGGATTATCCAGACAGAAAGAGTTAGTGGATTTTTCAGGCATAATTTGAGCTTTGGAAAGCCACATCTAGCCTCCCACCCTGATCATTTGAAGACACTAGCTATGATTGAATAAGCATGAATGTATCTCCCAATGTTTTTAATTTTTTTCTACAAGAGGTTCTAAATTTAATCACAGTAGAAATGTTGGGGAAGGTGATGTTTAACCCTTTTCCTCCATGATATTTTTCTGGTCTGTATTGATCCTGTATTTTTTTTCTCTAGCAAAGCTAACAGCAACCTTGTTGGAGCAATTTAGACCTGAAGAAAATGCTCTCATGAGCCAGCACAGCTTGTGCCAGTCAGATCTAGAGATGACCATATCTGCTTCCAACTAAAAATAAAAACACTAGAAAAGCTGAGCATAGATCTCTTGTGCAGTGTCTCCTCAGCAGTCTGAGAGCTTCCCCTGAGATACAGAGGTGAACAAAAGTGTCACTACTGAGGAGCAGAAAGAAGACTAGTCAAAAGGGAAAATCAAGCCATAGTAGTGGGGATGCCTGGCATAGTGCAGTCTGTTTACTGCTTTCTGCTCTAGAAAGGAACAGATCAATTTTCTTTTGTAGCACTAAAGACATTCCTGCTTTCAGGCATATTATTGGGTTGGGGACAAGCAGTGCACTTGCCATTGAGACTGAACTCGTTAGTGTTAAGAATTGCTAGGGGGAAGGTTTTTCCATCAATGAAATGTATCCCTTGAAGAAATTATTTGACTTTTCCCCAGTAAAATGAATTGTGCTGTTCACCTATTAGAAGAACATAGAATCATAGAATGTTAGAGTTGGAAGGGACCTTGCAGGTCATCTAGTCCAACCCCCTGCACTCTGCAGGAGCATAGCCAAAAGATAGCCCTATATACCTACAACATACCCAAAAGAAGGTCGTCCAGCCTCCGCTTGAAAACATCCAGGGAAGGAGCATCCACCACCTCCCAAGGCAGACTGTTCCACTGCTCAACCACTCTTACAGTTAGCAAGTTTCTCCTGATATCTAGCCGGTATCGACTCCCTCGTAATTTCCACCCATTAGATCTAGTCTTGCAATCTGGAGCAAGAGAGAATAGATCTGCTCCATCTTTTACATGATAGCCCGTCAAATACTTGAAGACTGCAATCATGTCCCCTCTAAGCCTTCTCTTTCCCAGGCTAAACATACCCAACTCTTTCAGCCTTTCCTCATAAGACTTGGATTCAAACCCTCTCACCATCCTGGTTGCCCTCTTCTGGACACGCTCAAGCTTGTCAACATCCTTCCTAAAGTGTGGTGCCCAAAACTGGACGCAGTACTCCAGGTGAGGCCTGACCATAGCATCCTAAGATTGCATTAGCTTTCTTCACAGCCACATCACACTGCAGGCTCATGTTGAGCTTGTGATTAACCCGAACACCTAGATCCCTTTCACATGTGCTGCTGTCATTCTATATCTGTGCCTTTGATTTTTTGTGCCTAGGCGTAGGACTTTGCACTTATCTCTATTGAATTTCATTTTATTTGCCTCAGCCCACTGTTCCAGCCTATCTAGATCATTTTGAATCCTGACTCTGTCTTCTTCAGAATTAGCAATCCCACTCCGCTTCATGTCATCTGCAAATCTGATAAGCATCCCCTCTATGTCTTCCCCCAGGTCATTTATAAAAACATTGAACAACACTGGGCCCAGGACTGAGCCCTGTGGCACTCCACTCGAGACTTCCCTCCACATAGGCGCAGAGGCATTTATGAGCACTCATCCAGTACAATTTTTCAACCAACCATGAATCCATCCAACGGTTGCACCATCCAGCCCACACTTAACCAGCTTATCCTCAAGGATATCATGAGATACTTTGTTAGATTGCTTTACTGAAATCTAGATACATTATATCCACAGCATTGCCAGAGTCAACCATTTTAGTAACCCTGTCAAAAAGGAGATAAGGTTGGTCTGGCATGACTTATTCTTGATAAACCCATGCTGGCTACTACCAATTAACTTATTCTGTTCAAGGCCATGAAGTTCTTTGAGAGGCCATCACTGAATTGGGGGGAGACCCTGTCGGTCACTGCTGGCACAGGGAAGTCCCAGTTCTGTTTACAGGAATTCTATCAGGAGTGGTGCAGTGTACACCGCCATGTAGCCCTTGCAGTATACTTGACCTCCTTCTGCCCTACTTCCTCCTCATGATGAGAAACATTTTGCTGGTATGTTATATAATGGTACCCAATGTAGTCATCAGAGAGAACTGAGAAGTATGGTTAAAGGGGCCCTGAATCATTTCACCATAAATAACCCATAAATTATTGCATGCTTTGCTATCTTAACCAGGGACCTGTGAGCAAAGTGTTTTGCTTTCTCTCTAGATGTTATACAAAGACACTTAATATTATTGCTGCTTTTTAAAAAAGCACATACAATGGAGAATTTTGAAATGCTCATGAGTCATGACTCAACTAGATATAAATACACACACATTTATTTCTTAAACACTCAAAGGCAGTTTCTTTGTCAGATTCTATTTGCTCTCTTCTACTCTTTTTCTGCTTCAACTGTTTTAAGAGCCAGGCATTTTTTTTTGGGGGGGACTATATATCTCAGAGCAATGATTCCCATTTTTACTTATCTATCTAAAGTGACCACACAGTGATGCTGGAAGAGATGATGTGCTCCCCACAATCCACACCCAACAGTTACAACAACTGGTCAAAGTTTCCAGCCACACCTTTACTGTGTGTGTCTCCCCACCACAGGTTCCAGCGTTTCCTGCAAATGTGCCTAAGAAAACCCCCATGCAAGAACAGGAGGCCCAAATGTGCTGACAAGACATGTGATTTCAGCAAGGGAGGAAATGTTCCTCCTACTCTTAGAAGACCCAGCGTAATAGGACACTTTAGGTAGCATAGGATGGATGGGAGGTAGAACCCCAACCTAGGATGGTTCTGATCTTTTTGTAAATAAGCTAATGAGGAGGGAAGGGTGAAAACCACAAACAAGCTGAAGTGAACAGAGATACAGCAACTCAAGAGGGTGATGATGGAACTCAAACGAATAATCTGTGAAGCCAAATTAAACAGGGGTAGAAAGTTGTACACGGGCTGGCCATCTGTTTCGTGGCAAAATCAGATTGCTGGTTCTTACCTATAAGGCCTTAAGAAGCTTGGGGCCGGCGTACATGATGGACCACCTCCTCCCATATTGGTCAGCTCACCACTTCAGATCCTGTTCCAAAGCCCTGTTCTCTATGTCTCCACCTTCAGAGATGAGGTGGGTGTGACCAGAGGAAGGACTTTTTCACTGTTTGTATCTCAACTTTGGAATGTCCTCCCTATGAGCCTTGCCTGGTAACTGAGCCCCTTTAAGATCCACACAGCTACTGTGTGACTTCAGGATTGGGTCCAGGGAACAGTAATACTTCGAAACAGAACTATGATTCTCAATATTTTTAATATAAGGATATGTTTATGGATAGCAAATCACAGGCAAACCAGCAGATGTTTATTTGAGAAACTGAAAGTTGCGGACTAACATGTCCAGGAAATAAATGGAGTTCTAGCATGATTATGTTTGGGATAGTTAAAATCTGTATTTCCGGTTGCCCTGGATATAATTTTCTATGTATTGCTTCTGGTCCTGTCTGAGTAATCAGACATAGGCACGACAACATGAAAACCGGATGTTATATGCAGTGGCCCACTAGATTAAAATGGATTTTGTTCAGTTTCAGAATTCACACCACTTCCTTTTGGATTAACAACTTTAGCAATGTTTCTCAACAATAACTTGTTTGAGGGTTACAACTAAACTGCCTTTCTGCTTACAGGTATGCAAACCAATTTGAAAAACATTTCCAAACATCCTAAAGAGATTAATGATGTTTGGATGAAATTTATGTTCTAGTTATTGAACCAGTCCTGTAAGAGTGATCCTGGGTGAGCAGCCCTCTGGATGCGTTGGGCATCATAGTGCACTTCCCCCTACATATAGCAATGCTCTGCCAAACCCAATGGCACTAGCTAGACACATCTTTTGATTTGGATGGGGATGTGCATTCACATCCAGGGCTACACACTGTTATGTAGGATTGGCTGTCTGTATTTCTGAGTCATTGCTTGTGTGTTTATGTCTGGAGAGAAACTGGAAGCAGACACCAGATTTTAAGACAGCTGAAAGTTGTATGATGGAGCCCTTGTTTCTCATGGTGTTCTTGTTCATTTCATTTATCTCCTTTCATCTCTGGTCAAACAAGGGTGGTAGCATTACGAAATAATGTTTGCCAAGGCCACCTGTTTGGCAGTAATGTCTGGTGCAGACATTTTTTTAAAGGGTTCACTTTTGAATCTTTTGATAAGCAGACTCATTTTCTCACAGCCTTGACAACTTATAGTGTTGGGGATGCAGAGCAACCTTTCCCCTCTTTGCAGTTTCCCCCAGGAGCAGAAAAGTATGCTCTCACTGTGCATTAGTTCCACTGCAATTCACTCTGACATGAAAGTGGCTTGAAGACCTTAATCACAGTTGAGCACAATGTGCGTGGTTGCAGATGCTATTATGGATGAAGAGGATATGACAGGATGCTTATTATTGCCAGCTGATTGACATACACCCCAATCTGCTGCAGAAAGGCAAGCAGGTTGTCTGTTTCTTTTTCTGCTTCTGGCTTGGGTCCTGCTGGGTCCTTCCTCCTGCTTGTCTTGTTTGAGACGCCGACCATGTGCCAGATCTGTTGATAATCGCCGTCGGTGACTCAGGATGATCTCAGCCCCTTTCCACTGTAAATCACATGGCTAATGGGAGCGCGTTCGTCAATTCATGACTGGAGAGATGTCTAATGGGTAGGTGGGTGTCAGCACCAGAGCTGCTGGACAGCTCCACGCGAGCCGCGTCAAGGGGATGGGAACGGGCGCGCCGCGATCCTGCCCCTAGTCAAAGCTGATCATTGCTTTCCAGGGCTGCCCCAATCGGCGGCCCAACGGGGCTAAGAGGAGCGCCTCGAAACCTCCGTTCGGGGGGCAGCCCAGGCTTCGCGCAGCACCTGGCCTCTCTCAAAAATCAGCCCTGTGGTTTTAAACGGCGGAGACCCTCCCCCTTCGGGGGAGGGGCCTGGGTGGGCTCTGGGCGTCCGGAGCGCCCATAAAACCCCACCTCTCGCTTGAGGACTGCAGCTATAATTGGCTAGATGAGGAGGCGCTGGGAGAGATGTTGAGCTGGCTGCTTCCACCCATGGCTCTGCACACACACAGGGGCGGGTGGTGCCGAGGAGAGCGGGAGGCTGGACTCCGAGGCGGCGGAGGCGGTGGAGGAGGAGAAAGCGGTGGCGCTTCCCCAGCCTGCTTGCCTCCCTCGCTCGCCGAGCCGCTCCTGCTGCTGGGCTGCTGCTTGCGGCCGGACGATCCGGCCGAGCGGGGTCTTTTGCTGACGCCGGCGGCCGAGATGATGGCGGAGGGCGGCGGCGGGCCACGGCAGAAGGCGCTGTCGCTGCTGGAGGCGGCCCGCTGCCGCTACGAGAGCCTGCAGATCTCGGACGACGTCTTCGGGGAGTCGGGCCAGGACAGCAGCGGCGGGAACCCCTTTTACAGCACGACGGCCGACTCTGCCTCCGAGGAGGACGACGACGGCGCCGAGCGCCAAGCCCCGGAGGGGGGACGTGGCCACCGGGGCAGGACTGGAGGAGGAGGAGGAGGGCGGCGGGGCTCCAAAGCCGCGGCGGAGCAGCAGCTGCTGCAAATGCAGGGCGGCTCGGAGGCGAGCGATAGTGGTGGCCCGAGTCCCCTGGAGCAGCAGCCGCAGGAGGAGGAGGAGGAGGAGGGCGAGGGAGACCAGCGCGGCTGGAGCCAGTGCCTGCGAGACACCCCGACCCCTTCCTTCCAGGAGACCAGCGGTAAATTGGCCGTGGGGGGGTGATGGGCGAGCCGCCTCCGAGGTTCCAGATGGGCACGTTGAGGTGCATTTGGGGAGGGGGGTGGAGGGAGAGAGGGAGAACCCCTTCCCAGCCCTTCCCTTGGGGGGTACTTCGCAGTGGGCTTTGAGCAGGCACGTGGGGAAGGGGAGGGACTAGTCGTGGTGTATTTGGGGAAACGGAAGCCCTTTCGTTGCTCCCTTTGGCACCGAAGGCTGAGGAGGACTTGGTTAGAAACTCTTGGTTAGAAAACAGCCGGGAGGTTAGGGAAGCTGTTGCTCTGGACTGGCCAGAACCGCTTTCCGGTGAGGAGAAGGGCTCCCCGGTTTTAAAGGCTGTTGCCCTCTTTACCCCAAAAGCACGCCCAGCCCGGATGGGAAGGCTCGACCCGATGATTGGCTGGTCCTGCGTTGCGGTAGGGAAGGACTGTGTTGTCCTGTGGTCCTGTGATATCTGAGACAGGCGGAGAGAAGCTCCTGGAGGTAGGGACCCCGTTGCCCCACCACCGCGCTTTTCCTTCAAGCATCCGGGCTCTCGAATCCAGCCAGAGCAAAGTCCTCTACTGTATAAGCTTGGCGAAGGGAGCTGCTGTAGCGGAAGCCAGTATACAGCCCACAGTCGCCGTTGCCCCTGAAATCTGGAGGACAGAACTGCCAAAAAAATACTTCCTTCCTTCTCATTAATCAGCCATAGATGGTGGGAAAATACTCCAACCCCCCCCCCAAAAAAAACCCAACCCGTTTCAGGACACAGTACCAAAAGATCTCTCCCCTCCTGCCCAATCCAACTTGTTTCGTGCTTGTTTCCAAATCCAGGGGCCTTGCCTAACTGTGTTGTCTGTCCTGTAGGGTTTGACAAAGCCACAGGGCATTCTAAAATGAGGCATCTTGGGAGTGTGATGTGTTGTAATAACCCCTAAGATAAAAGAGCTGGTCTTTTAAATAAAGGACAATTGAAAACTATGTTCAGGCTGGATGTTCATCTGATGAGCCAGACCAGCTCAATGCCCCTTGTCAAGAACTGGGCAGAGCTGACTCTCAGGTGTCTACGAGGGATGCTGGCTTCCCAGGGCTAGTGTGGCAGCTCAGCCCTGAATGTCTGGCTGCATCCTGGCCTCATTAAGGATCTGGCTTGTGGGGGAGACTCCACTTCATCATGTTTTTCATTTGTTAGGGAAACATGCCCTTGGGTGGGTGGGGGACAGCTGCACAAAAGCAGCAGGTGCTAGATGGGCTGGCCATTCAATCACTGCCTTCTTTGGGGAATGGTTGTGTAAAGACATTCCTGGGCAGAGGCTTAAATTTGCTTTGGTTTAACTTTAATGAAGTGTGGCTGCACACGCCACTCAGGACTAGAAAGCTTAGTCACTGACAGCAGGGCTTGCCTGGGGTTGTCAGCTGGAGGGCAAGTTGCCTTTGCCTGATGGTGTGCCCTGCATGCAGGAGGGGCAGGGGATCTCTTGGTTGCAAGCACTTGTTGCTGTCCTCCTTTGATTGTTTCAGGGTGAGTTGACAAAAATGAACGCTCAGCACTTAGTGGCTGCCGCATCAAGCGATGACTTGCACGGGGGAAGCAGGGGCCACACGTCACACAGAGGTAACAGAGCTGTGGCTTTGCTTCCCCACAGACTCAAGCTCTTTCCAGAGAGATAGTTCCCTTGTTCTGCTGAGCAGTGAGTCTTGAGTGATAGGTATGCATGTGTCAGTCAGCATGAAGGATACTTGTGAACAACTGGGCACATGGTGCATGATGCAGTGTTCTCTGGCATGCTGCAGCTTTGCTCAGCTTTGCACGAACCACAGGTCCTGCTTGTTTTCATCTAGTCCATATCTAAAAGCTGTAGAATCAATGACTGGGAAGATGGTTGGTACCTTAGAACTCTGGTGATAGTGCTAATAGGTGTGAGTCCCGGTTATATAAAATATCAGGTTTTATGCATATGTCACAATAGGGATCTCATTTGCTCTTGCTGTAGCAGTTTGACGTGTTCTTAATGCAGTGCCTGACAGCTGTATTGGAAGCATTTAATACAAGGGGTGAAGGGGATTAGCAGCAGCAGTCAATACATGTGAGGCCAGTGGTTGCCAGCTTTTATTGTTCTGTACTTATTTATGCACTTGTGGAACAGTTCTAGATGGAAAATCTCTAGATATTCTCTCAGGATAAAAATAATTAGATGGTTCTGTATAGTAAAGGGTTAAAGGCTGTGTGCTTACACAATCCTTTCTGTTCCCAGTTATAAGCCAAGAGTTATAATAGTTCCTTAAAAACCAATATGGCACATGCTGCACCCATCCAGTGCCCTTTTATAGCATCGTTGCCATCTGTGCCCCATTAAGAGGGTTGTTAGCTAGCATCAGGAGACCCAGGGCACCAAACCATGAAGAGGGAGAGAGCACTAGTGGTTCACTGCAGTGGTTCATCCAGTGCAGGGCGTGTCAAGGGTCACAGAAAAAGGTCAAAGGACACAGAACAAGGTGTGTCAAGGGGTACAGGAAAACCTTTAAAAAAAAAAAAGATTCTTGCCTCTCACATCCCACCCACATTGTTGGAAGGGTGGTGGCAGAGGTCTGTGCAAGCATATATATCCTTCATGTGTTTCATGCTGCACGAGAGTGTTGGCAGCCGAGTGCAGCATGCAGATGTGAAGTCTCAGCTTCCAGAATTAGGAATTATGCTGAAGGGAAGCAAGGACCTGCTGCTTGCTTCCCTGTAGCCTCTGAGGAAGGGCTCCACAAGATGCATCTTCTCTTAGCTCCACTTCCTTCCTTCCTTCCTTCCTTCCTTCCTTCCTTCCTTCCTTCCTTCCTTCCTTCCTTCCTTCCTTCCTTCCTTCCTTCCTTCCTCCTAAGGATCCTTTTAATCAGTGAATTCTTATGGGCAGGGAGGAAGTTAACCCAGGAGAAGGCATATTCTGAAGTATGCTTGCTTAGTAGCCTGCCTTGGCTGATGTGAACAAGAGGAGTTCCTACACTCATACTAAAAACGGTAAAATCTCAAACCACGGAAAATTCCACAATATGAGCCTACTGTAGATGGTTTAGGGAGGAGCCATGGATCAGTGGTGAAGTATGTACTTTGCATGCAGAAGGTTCCTGGTTTAGTTCCAGTCATTGCCTATGAAAAGGGTCGGGTAGAGGATGATGTGAAAGATCTCCACCTAAGACCCTGGAGAGTTGCTGCCAGTAGACTACACAGTACTAACTCTGATAGATCAATAGTCCGACTCAGTATAAGATTGTTTCCTGTGTGTCCTTTTGCTATAACCTGTACTATCATTTCTTGAGGTTTTGATTTTATCCTTGTTGAATGTTATGAATTGCACACTGACCCTAAGCATATTTGATCAAGAAAGTGCACTTGAGATCTCAGCCAGCCATTTGACATAAATTCTCAAAATGATTCAACATAATCCTACAGAGACATCAAACAGACATAATTAGTTAAATCATCAAAAGCATCTCAGCATCACTGTGGGTAAGAAAAAAAACCAGATTCAAAAAGTAGCATAGTAATTGGGACCTGCTCTTCCCCCATCTTGAGGCAGAGGAATTAGGGAGGGACCAAATGCTGTGAGCCTCCAGCTACCCTTGCAGCCACTCAGTAAATATACAGATTGTGAAAGAGGTAAAATCTAAACCTGATGAATGCCTGTGCCTTAGAACAGTCAGTGATGGAGCCATTTCCCTCTTTACAGAAAAGCCATCAAGGGGTGGGGCACACTACAAGGAATCTCAGGAGTGGGCAACAATGCCTAAATCACACCACTTCAAAATCTCCTCCTTCATAATTCCCTAAACTCTTGAGCAGGTTGATTTCCTTCACCCTCTTTTGCACAGTTGCTTTCATCTGGGGCCTATTCAGTCCTCACCGTTTTTAAAAAAGGTTTTCCCCCCTTTTGGTTAATTTACAAAGTCTCTTTCCCCCCGTGTACCTGAGAAGGTTCTTGAGTTAAGTGGCCCTATTGTGCAACTTTTATCTTCTGTGTGAGGGCCAGCCAGTTTATTATCAGATATAGTGATGCTTAATCAAATAGAGAAGTTTGCAGCAGAAGCCAAACAAGAGACAGTAAACCTCTGAACACCAGTGCCAGGAGACAACTTCAAGGAAAGGCCTCGGCCTCTGTTGTCCTACTTGCTGGTCCTCCAAGTAGGGTTGTCAGCTCCAGGTTGGGAAATACCTGGAGATTTTGGGAAATGGCACCTAAGGAGGGTGGGGTTTAGTGAGGGGAGGGACTTCAATGGGGTATAATGCCACAGAGTTCACTTTCCAAAAGGGCCATTTTCTCCACATGAACTGATCTCTTTTGCCTGGAGATCAGTTGTAATAGTGAGAGATCTCCAGCCACCACCTGGAGGTTGTCAACTCTACCTCCAGGGCAGCTGGTTGCCACTAGTTAAACAGGATGCTGGACTAGATGGACCACTGGAATGATCCAGCAGAGCTCTTCTTATGTTCTAGATCTGAAGACTTGCCCCCAGAGCCCCAACTGTGTTCCATGAGTCCCCTTGGTCTTCTTGTACTGCCGTGACCCTGTAGCTTCCTTCTCTGAGAGCAGAGACAGCAGAGATCTACTCTGAGTCTACAGGTATCTAAACCCAGTTGACTTGAATCTTCAGAGTCAGCATTAAGGAGCACAACATTCTTAACTCTTCTGCTCTTTTATAGCTTGTACCTTTATAGCTTGTAAATGCTTGCACTGGCTGCTTCCTAGCCTTGAAAAAAAGCAACCCCGCCACCTCATTTTTAGCTCTGCATAATATTTTCTAGCTGGGTAGTTCTCTAATGTGTTTAATTGTGTCTTACCTTTAGCCTCAGAACAGATATTGAAGAAAAAGGAAAATATCACCTATACCCTTAAGGGATTTCATGTATTATGACCTCACAGATGTATAAGCTTTGGTCATTAGAGTTGTTATCTTTCATGTGGAAGAGTGTGACACATCTTTTGATCTTCCTCGTTGTTTAAATACTATTTATTCTCAACAGTCACTATAAGACTTTTTCCTGGCTTCTTTATTTTTCTAGTCATGTTGATGGCTGGTTTCATAGTACATTTTGATTACATTTGTGTAAAGTACTGGGTTTCGGGCCTCATGACTCGGACGACGACATAAGAGAAGACGCGTTTATTCGTACTTCACACAAGACAAGAACAGACAGTAACGGCCGGAGGCCAACTATATACAGTTAGGGGGGGGGACGGCCCCATATTCCTATTGGCAGGTTTGCATCGCCCGCCAATGCTGCCATTGGTTCTCTACTGGCGAGCTCAGGAACCTAGTCCCTATTGTTCTCAGAGAGCGAAGCTTGGCTGTATTTCGCCAGCTCTGCCTTCTGATCCCAGGACACAACACCCCTCCCCCATAGTTCGTCTCCTATCAGGTGACGTAGTCTTTTAGGTAGGCTGGCGGCCTCCGTTCTTTTACTGATCGTCGGGGGGCCGGCACCGGACTGGCGGGGCCCCCTTCGGGTGGTCCTCCCGCACTTGGAGCTTGGATCTCCGGCGGCAGTCGCTGTGGGGGCGGCGGCGGCGACTGCGGCGGCGGCAACTGCGGTGGCGGCGGCTGCTCCGCTTGCTCTGGGGCCCCCTCCGGGCTTCGTGGCGCATGCTCTGCTGGTGGTGCCGGCAGCTGATCGGATGCTGGGGCGGCCTCGGCGTTTCCCAGTAACGGGGCCGGTATCCCAGTGTTGGGGTCTTGCCGCCTCCGGAGCTTGTCCACGTGTTTACGGAGGACCCTGTCTCCGTCTTCCAGGACCTCATATGAAACTGGTCCGGTTGCTTTCAGAATACGCCCTGCCAGCCACTGTGGCCCCGCCCTGTAGTTCCGAAAATAGACAGGTTCCCCCGGAAGGAAGCTCCTGGGCGCCTCCCGGGTTTCGACCAGCTTTCTCTCTGGGGCTCGGTCCGGGTGGAGCCTATCTAACAGGGTCGTGGGGCGGCGGCCCATCAACAGTTCGGCTGGGCAATGCCCGGAGATGGGGTTCGGGGTGGTGCGCTGTGTGAGGAGGAAGCGGGCCAACCGGAATTCCCACTCCCCCTCTGTTATGCGGCTCAGGGCTTCTTTGGCGGAGCGGACTGTCCTCTCCGCTTGTCCGTTTGTTGCCGGGTGGAAGGGCGCCGATCTGATGTGCCTGATTAAGTTCCTTGCGAGGAACGCTTGGAACTCCGCCGATGTGAACGCGGTCCCGTTGTCCGACACGATTGTGTCTGGCAACCCGTGCGTAGCGAATATTTTCCGCAGGGCCCTTATTGCCGCTTTGGCCGAGGTGGTAGACACTGGGCTTATTTCCACCCACTTCGAGTAGGAGTCTACCGTCACCATGAACTGGAGCCCCTGAAACGGCCCGGCAAAGTCTACGTGTAGGCGTGACCACGGCTTGTGGGTAGACTCCCAGTTTTGGGTTGGCGCTCTCGGGGAGTGGGGCGTACTTCCTGACACCGTGTGCACCCTCGGACCCAGGTTTCAATTTCTGCATCCATCCCGGGCCACCACACATAGCTCCTTGCCAGAGCTTTCATTCGTACAATGCCAGGGTGGGCCTCGTGCAGTGTTTCTAGAACCCCTTGTCTCATGGGCCCCGGAATGACCACCCTGTCCCCCCATAATAAGCACCCCTTCAAGGCGGATAACTCTTCCCTCCTAGCTTTGTATGCCGTGAACTCTGGCCCTGTCTGTTCCTCTGGCCATCCCCTCACCACCCAGTTTAGGACCCGGGAGAGAATGGGATCTCGGGACATGCGGGCGGCCACGTCTGCAGCCTGAAGGGGGGGGGTTGGGCAGCTCCTCCATTAACAATACTGCGGGAGCTGGGGCCGGATCTTCCCCTGTTTGCGGCAGCGGCAGGCGGCTCAAGGCGTCGGCATGACCCAGCGCCTTGCCCGGCCGATGCTCCAACCGGTACTGGTAGCCCGCTAAAACAAGGACCAGCGCAACACCCGGGGCGACAGTACCTGCGGCGTTTGTTTGTCCGCCGCGAACAGTCCCAGGAGCGGCTTATGATCGGTTACGAGCGTGAAGGGCCACCCGTACACAAAGTTGTGAAACTTTTTAACCCCCGCCACCAGTGCCAAGCCCTCCCGGTCGATTTGCGCATAGTTCCGCTCCGCGGGGGACAGCGTGCGGGAGTAGTAAGCCACTGGGACTTCCCTCCCATCTGGTAGCTTGTGGGCCAAGACCGCCCCGACCCCATATGGCGATGCGTTGCATGCAAGGATTACCGGGAGCTTTTCATCAAAGTGGGCGAGTACAGCGTTAGAAATCAAGAGTACTTTAACCCCCCGAAACGCCGCCTCCTCCCTCGCTCCCCATGCCCAAGGTGTCGCCTTATCCAGCAGCCTGTGCAGGGGTTCAGCCACGGCGGCTTTGTGTGGGAGAAAGGCGTGGTAAAAGTTCAGGAGGCCTAAGAACGCCTGGAGCTCCGCCTTGGACTTCGGGGTGGGGGCCTCCACGATGGCCTTCACCTTGTCCCTTGCCGGATGCAGGCCTGTTGCGTCTACCCGGTACCCCAAGAACTCCACCTCCGGCACCCCGAGGAGGCACTTTTCCCACTTCACTTTCAGCCCCGTGGCTTGGAAGCGTCCCAGTACAGTTCGGAGGCGGGCGGCGAAGCTTTCAGGGGTGGTCGCGGCGATGAGGACGTCGTCGAAGAACGGTGTCACTCCAGGGATCCCTTTTAACAAATCGTCCATGAGATTTTGGAAGATCCCTGGGGCCACACTGACCCCGAACTGCAGCCGCTTCACCCTGAAGGCCCCCGGTGGGTCACTATGGTTTGCGCCTCGGCAGTGGCCTCATCCACCGGGAGTTGCTGGTACGCCTGCGCGAGATCCAGCTTTCCAAATATGCGCGCCCCCGCCAGTGTGGCTAAGACGTGGCTGACCACGGGTACGGGGTATGCGTGTGCCTGAAGTGCCTGGTTAATGGTGCACTTATAATCCGCGCAGATGCGGATTTCCCCGTTTGGCTTTACGGGTGTCACAATCGGGGTCTCCCATCGAGTGTTCGGGACGGGCTCTAGGACTCCCTGGGCCACTAACTGGTCCAGTTCGGCCTCTATTTTAGGGCGGAGGGCCAGGGGCACGGTGCGGAAGCGCCGTCGGATGGGCGTCACTGTGGGGTCTAAGTGGAGCGACACTGGGGGCCCTTTATAACACCCCAGTTTCCCGTCAAAGACCTCGGGGAATTCCTTGCACACCGCCCCCCAGTCACGCATCCCGCACTTATTCACTCCCCCAATCATGATGCCTAGGGCCTCGAACCACGCCCGCCCCAGGAGACTCACGAGATTTCCCTCCACCACCACCAAGTCCAAGTTCCCCTCAAAGTCTCGGTACTGCACTCGGAAAGTGCCGACTCCCCGGATGGGGACAGGGTTCTTTTGAAAGTCCACCAAGCTTAATGGCGATGGACGTAGAGGGGGTCCCCCTGCCGGGCAAAGTTTATTTAAAGTGTCCATGGAAATGATGGACGCCGCCGATCCCGAGTCCACCTCCATGCAACAGGGGACCCCTCGATCCGCACGGTTACTTGGATCTTCGGGGTAGAGGAGAGATTGGGGTTGGGGAGGCGAAGTACCTGCAGCGGTTGGTCGGTGAGATGGTACAACTCGGCGACCTCTTCCGTCGTCTCGTAGGCGGTGGACGATGCGCGGTGCTGTGGGGCGGATGATCTCAAACTCCGGAGGCCCTTGGACCGGCAGACCCGTGCAAGGTGTCCATGCTTCCCGCACCCGTGACAGACAGCATCCCGGAACTTGCAGGATTTCCTTCCGTAGCCTTCCCCGCAGCTGGCGCACACGGTCCGGTTGCCAGAAGGCTTGGCTGGCTCCCTGTCGGCCTGCTGGAATGGCGCCGGCCGGCGGTGTTGGGGTCTGAGGGCGAAGACCTCTTCGGTGTCTGAGTTCCCGGGGCTGGGACCCCTCCCGACCACATGGGCGGCCGCGGCCGGGCGTTCCCCTTCAGCGGCCTCGTGGGCTGTTGCGGCGTCGATGGCCTCATCCAGGGAAAGCCTCCGGTAGCCAATCAACTTGCGCCGCAGCTTGGAGTCCGCCAGGCCCCACACGAACTGCGTCAGCACGTTGTCTTCCACCTTCGGGAACCCGCAGTCCACCGCGAGTGCCCTCAGCGCGGCCAGGAAGGTGGCAGCGGATTCCCCTTGGGCCTGGACTCGCCTTTGGAACTCCATCCTCTTGGCCAGGAAGGTTGGCCGGGGGCTGAAGTACGCGTTGAGGACGTCCAGGATCTCCCCAAACGAGCTTTCCAAGGCCGTGCGGGGCACCAAGAGGCTCTTGGCGAGGCGGACTGTTTGGGTGCCGCACACGTTCAGCAGGAGCGATCGTTTTTTGTCTGGGTGGCGAATCTCGTTGAGCTCCAAATAGCTGATTAGCTGGTCGACCCATGCGTCCCAGGTTTCTGGCTGCGACGGATCGAAGCGCTCGAGTGTTACATGAGAGGCGGCCATGGCTCCGTCTGGGAAGGCGTGCGCCGGGGTGAGCGGTGCGGTGCTGCTCTTGGGGTCAGCGATGCGATGCTCGGCGAGCGGTGCGGTGCTGCTCTCGGGGTCAGCGATGCGATGCTCGGAGGCGTCCTTTTCGTCGCTCATGGAGTCACGGAAGGCGTTGAAATCCCACCTTCGTTGCCACTGTAAAGTACTGGGTTTCGGGCCTCATGACTCGGACGACGACATAAGAGAAGACGCGTTTATTCGTACTTCACACAAGACAAGAACAGACAGTAACGGCCGGAGGCCAACTATATACAGTTAGGGGGGGGACGGCCCCATATTCCTATTGGCGGGTTTGAATCGCCCGCCAATGCTGCCATTGGTTCTCTACTGGCGAGCTCAGGAACCTAGTCCCTATTGTTCTCAGAGAGCGAAGCTTGGCTGTATTTCGCCAGCTCTGCCTTCTGATCCCAGGACACAACAATTTGACTGCAGAGAACAGATGCTGGGGGGGATTTAAATACTACTGATTTTTCTTAAGAAATTCTGTGCCTATACACCACACTGAATACATTAAGGAATTTCTATCTATACTATAATCAAGGCTTGCATTTATTTCAGACAGTTCCCTCTTTTGCTTGTGTAGAAATGAAATGAATTAAGAAATACTAACCAACAGCAATAAGTCAATGGCTTAAGAAGAGTTTACCTTGGTTTAGGGTTGCACTTGTAAGTCTCTCTTGCAGTTTCTTCTTTTACAGACCTTATTTTTAAATGTTTATATTCATTCCATAGTTTTTCAATGAGGGTTAAACAGTATTTTTATAAGGAAGTATGGGGCGTTTAGTGTGTAGTATTTTTTTTAAATTTTGTAAACTCTGGCTTGTTTGCACATCAGCATGTGTGGCTGTTCATCTATGAATGGGACCTTTTAAGCTCTTCCTTCTGGTGGCAGTCCCCTTGACTCCAGAAAAGCCCACTCAGGTTCAGGGGGCTCTCTGGAATAGCACCCCAGGAGGCACAATACATCACTTCTGGGAGGAAAAGTTTGCTTCTTTCCTCTGTATGTGACTTCCTGACTATGCATGGGAGTCTGGGTCCTGCCCCACATGATGTGTCTGAAGTTTATATGTTTGCTATCGATTGTCCTCATTAATGGTCCTTTGTGTCCTGAAGTATGCTGGACATGTTAAACTGAAAACACTCTCCCTTTGTACTTGATTTGCCCTAGCATCCATCTGTGGATTCATCTTGTGCTATTATATGTAAATCCAGTTAGACAGCATTAGGTCATTTGTGTCCTGATTTTTTGGATGTATCTCTAGTTTAATCCAGCATGAGTTCACATTATCTCTCTTTCTTTCTCTCTTATGGATAATCCAGTTGATTGTTCTGGAAAAACCCTGCTTGATTTAAAATCTGTAGGACAACTGAGATATCCGGGGCATACACATTAGTGATGGTTCTGCTATTGTAATCCTGGGAGTGCTGAATATAGGAGGCTTGATGGTCATGCAAAGACTGAGTTTGTGGTAGCCCTTCCCACTGGTCCCAACTAGGGGTGAAAGCTTTCTTTAATTTAATTACAGCTGTAGTTGAGTGACTCATGGAGGCCATGTTTAATTGGTGAAAGTGTGAGTTAAGGGCACCCATATCTGAGGCTATTTTGGTTTGTTCTCTGGTTTGTGCAATAAATGGTGACTATGGGCAGATCATTGCAAGTTATTTCATTCTTCCTTCTACATCTCAAACAAAATAGGAAGTCCAGTCCAGCTATAGCCAGTGGCTGCTGCACCAGCATCGAGCCATTATAATGCAGTAGCAATCCTAACCCAGCTGGAATAACAAAAAATCACACCATGGCTCTGTTGACCAATTAATCAGCTAAATCCTTTAATTGACAACTTTAGATTCCACTCATTACTTCAGACAGGTAAATATCAGATTAAAGTAATGCTTGTGATTGACAGTGATTATTTTCATGCGGAGCCAGTGAGAATTCCCAGTTAGTCCTTCTCTGCTACAGTATATCGAGCCTGACTTAAATGGGAGTCTAGCAAGGCAGAAGTGTTGCCCTTTGGGTGGCTTCAGGGTTTTGCTTAAACTTCACTGCAACCTTTGCATGCATGCTTATGTGTGTATGCTGGCACAATATCGAGAAGGGGTTAGAGATCTGTGGTGTGTAAACTAATAGGCTTGCCAACTCCCGCTTGGGAAATACCTGGAGATTTAGGGGTGGAGCCTGGGGAGGATGGGGTTTGGGAAGGCTAGGGGCCTCACCAGGGTATAATGCCATAGAGGCCACCCTCTGAAGCAGCCATTTTCTCCAGGGGAACTGATCTCTGTTGTCTGGGTATCAGTTGTAATCCTGGAGATCTCCAGCCCCCGCCTGGAGGCTGGCAACACTGTTATTTTTCTAATTAAACTATAGTTTAATCTTGATTTTATTGTTTTATATTAATGTTGTAACCCGCCCTGAGCCCACTTGGGGGAAGGGTGGGATAGAAATTAACCCAAATAAATAAACAAGCCAACTAAGCATTCAGAAATGAGCCAGTGCTCTTTCTCCTCACCAGTTCCACATGAAAATCAAGCTCTGTTTGCTGAGAGAGAGCTCACCCTAAGTATCATGTGACCATTATTCCTTGGCAGCCTTTATCCCACAAGCCTCACCCCCTTTTCAGTTAAGACAAAAGTCAGGTGCTCATCCTCACCCAGTCTGTGTAGGCGCCCTGGAGCCTCTTCCTCTTCAGCGGCTTGAATTGCCATCACCAGAGTTGTGCTAACAGCTGTGGCCTCCAATTCTGCCTTGCTAGTGAATGAACTATGGGAGGGGTCAATGGGGATGTCTGGTGATTTTCCAATGTAAAAACTTGAAAGTCTGGGGAATACGGCACACAAGCATGCAAAGCTGTGGTTCTTTCAAATGTGGATTTTGATTAAGGAAAGAGGCTTTAGCTATGCCATTATTTTCAATAATATATTATTATTTACTGTTAAAATTACATTATTCCTGTTCAACATGGTTAGTTTAGTCTGTGGATTATTGTCATAATAATATGCTATTAAAATGCCTGCTGTTTAAAAGACAACCGAATGGTAGAAAATGTAGTGGAAATAAGCCTTTAAATGACACCAGATAGTTTGTAAAACGAGAGAGCAATTTTGGGAATCCCCAAATTATTCCAGTGAGGGACGAGCTGAGAGAGGGGATGGACCAGGGAGCCTAAAAAAGCTTTTGGACCTAAACTGTCCAAGAGCCAAAACGTGTGGCTCGTAATTTGCAGCTTAGATGCCCTAAAAAAGCCTTTGGGTGGTTGCTTAGTTGTGTTCTGGCAAGACTTTTCTTCTTGGGTCCACAAAGATTCTCCTTGGGTCCACAAAGACCTTCCCAAGCTGGAGATGAAGGGTTTAATTTTATATGCACCAAGAGAGAGGAACTGGGTGGTACAAAGACTGAAGCTTGTGTCTAAGTTTCTGCTGCCATGTGCCCATTTCTGGGAGAGAAATGTTGCTGTAAAATACTGGTCCATTTAGGATTAACTAATTATTCTCCTTTTGGTTTCTTTCTAGTATTCTGCAGCATCTGTAATTGTGTTCTGATTAATTCCCACATCTCTGTGTTTTGGCTCATTTGAGATTTATGCTTAGTTGTAAAAGCTCTTTAGTTTCAAAGACCTTTGGTGTGGTCTGACTGCTTTTACCCATGTGCCTAGTCATTCTACCATGAAGGAATACTAAGACCTAGCCAAGCATGACGTACAGTTCAGTTTAAGGGGATAGAAGGAGGTTCAATCTCACACATACACATACTTCTGCACTTTCCATCTCTAGTTAGCCAGAGCTGGGGGGGTTGGAAGCAAATATAGGGAGTCTGGTTGATGGCAGCTACTGGAAGAGGAACCCCAAAACCTCAGGGAGAAAAGGGATTTCCTTAAAAGGAGTGGGATATGCCTTAAAGTGATTGGGACATGGACACAGCCCTCTCAGTTGCTCTCCAGAGAGAGTCAAAGGGTGGAGTGTGTGGATTCATGACATAAATAGCCAAATTTTCTACTAGTTTTTAATACAGACTATAAATTCTAATGATAACTTTTGAAGTCTAATCCCAAACTTTTGTCAGCATTTTGTGTTATAATTTATCTTATATGTTATAACTTTCCTTGTCAGTAGGTAAAAAGAGACATTTAGTTACCTTAGGATGTAGCTTCTTGCAACTGCTTTCTAAAACTGGGTATCTTTGTAATTATTGTTTGAATCAAACTAGGATTGAGCAGATTCCTTCTGTTCAACTCTCCTGCTATACCTTGGTTTGATCATGACTTGGGTTCAGCTCTAGTTGTCTTCTGGCAAGAAAGGAAAATTTAAGAAACCTGATTGCAGATTTTGTGCAAGAAAAGTGTTTATGCTTTTGATTTTGTCT
This sequence comes from Gekko gecko, assembly GCA_029375565.1. Lineage (NCBI taxonomy): Eukaryota > Metazoa > Chordata > Lepidosauria > Squamata > Gekkonidae > Gekko > Gekko gecko. Next base: position 124,663,143 of record JAPDNY010000001.1, on the reverse strand, counting down.
ATATATTAACTTCCCCAATAGAATCTTTAAAATTCATTTTGGAGAAAATCTCTGTTCTGGAGGGCATTGTACCCCACAGAGGTCCTCCCCCTTCCCAAACACTGTCCTCCCCAGACTCTATCTCCTCCCCCAAATCTCCAGGAATTTGCTAGCCCAGGGCTGGCAATCCTACTCAAGACTACTTAGAGTTACCTTTCTTCTGAGTTGTGAAATCTACAACAACAACAACAACAAGCGTTGTTCTCATCTCATCTTATTCATTTTTATACCCTTGTCCAAGTTGGTCTTAACTCGTATACATGTGCCTATAAATCATTCTTGAAAATAGTTTCTCCCTAGCTCACTTATACTACAGCTTTCTAAACAGAGGAAAATAAGGAGATTTTTCTGCTTGGCACAATGACCATTTCTGGTTTTATTGACTGTACTTCAGCATGGTAATAGGAGATAAACTTGGTAGCATGTTCACAGTCTCAGCACTTTAAAAATGTCTTCAGAAAATATTTTTAAACTGAATGTAGTAAAATACATCATCAGCCATCTATTTCTGGACAGAAATGCTTGCTTATTTATATCCTGCCTTTCTTCCATCATGGAGTTCGTGGGAGCATACACAGGATTCTCAGATGGTCTCCCATCTCATCACTGAGCAGCGGACCCTATTTCTATCTATCTATCTGTCTGTCTGTGTATTTATATTACACTTTTCTCTTGAGGACTTAAAGCAGCTTATAAATCTAAAAATTGAACAATAGAGTAAAACAACAATACAACAAGAAGAGCAGCCAGGGTGCAGTGCAAAGCAGATGGAAAGACTCAGCCATTCATGGAATCCTCTCCTCTGACAACAGCTGACCAGACAGCCCAAGATGGCAGCTCCTTTCAAGCCAAAGTAGCCAGGGGGTGGGTCTGACTTCAGCAAGTCGGCTCTGGCTTGTGCCTCCTATCCAAACCCTGGCCTCCCACAGACACAGAGCCAGTTGTAGTGTAGTAGTTAAGAGCAGTGAACTCTAATCTGGAGAATCGGGTTTGATTCCCCACTCCTCTGCATGAAGCTACCTGGGAGACCTTGGGTTAGTCACAGTTCTCTCAGAGCTTTCTCAGCCCCACCTACTTCACAGGGTGTTTGTGGTGGGGAGAGGAAGAGAAGGCGATTGTAAGCCACTCCAAGACTCCTTCGGGTAGTGAAGGGCAGGGTATAAAACTACTTCTTCTTCTTCTTCTTCTTCTTCTTCTTCTTCTTCTTCTTCTTCTTCTTCTTCTTCTTCTTCTTCTTCTTCTTCTTCTTCTTCTTCTTCTTCTTCTTCTTTCTTCCCTTAGCAAGCTATACCTATTGGTTTTCTGCCTATGATGGGCCTATTCAAGGAAGTCATCCATCAGAACGGTTTTTTTAAAAAAGCTAGAATATAAACCATCAAGCACACCTATGTGGAGGTATACTTTTGAAGAAATGACTGTAAATTCACCAGGATTTGTAGCTTTATATTTTGTGAGAATAAACTTGTTTGTTTATGGCATTTATATGCTGCCTCACCAGACTTGCTCTAGGCAGCTTACAGATAAAAATGATATAAAAACAACAACTACAATACAAATTATTATTATCATAAAAACAGCATAAAAGAAACATTCAGTAGCCTAAAATTATCTATAAAGCAGTTCTTAGGCTAGAAGCAGATCACAAAACAAATAAAGGTAAAACTGCTTAGCTAAAAACTTGATTAAAGATAAAATGTTTTGTCCAGGCAACTAAAAGACAGTGAGGTAGGAGCCAGATGAACCTCGGGGGAGGGCTTTCTACAGAAAAGGTGCCACCGCTGAAAATGCCATCTGTGTTTGCCATGTGCTTCACCTCTGCAGGCGGCAGCGCAGAGAGCAGGGCTTGTAAGGCAGGTCCTAACTGGCAGACTTGAAAAGAAAGATCCAGCCCTTTAGGCATAAAGAGGTTATGTTATTGAAAACCTGTTTCTATCTTTGTTAAATATAGTAATCTCTCTATAAAGCAGGCTCTTTGATCTGGATGGCCCAGGCTAGCTTGATCTCATCAGATTTTGGAAGCTAAACTGGGTCAGCGTGGGTTAGTACTTGGATGAGAGAATAATAATCCCATCCAAGAAAGTCCAGGATTGCTGTGCAGAGGTAGATAGTGGTAAACCACCTCTGATTATTTCTTGCCTTGAAAACCCACAGGGTCAGGTCACCGTAACGCAGCTGCAACTGGTTGGCACTATCCACCACACATGGCTGGCATGGAACTCAAGAGCTCTTCATGTGACATTTCTGGATGTCCTGTGTGAAAAAAGTACTGTTGGACCTGTGGGCCCCTTGCAAGTCTTGTAAAAGCTTGGCAGATTACCAGCCTCATCAGCTTCTGAAGACTGAACCAGTACACGGCGATTCACATGGATTGTGTCTGGAATTATCATCCAGTTTTCCTAATGAGTATGAAATGTTTCAGATAGTACACATACCACATTTACTGGAAGATTTTCTCTCCCCCCACCTAGATTTAATAGGGAAAGAAGTCCACAGAGTAGATTGTAGGAAAAAGAACTAGCCACAGTCCACAGGGACTGTCATGACCTCTGAGATTAATGGGAACTATTCAGGAGAATGCTATTGCTTCTTTTCTAAGGAAGAAGTAGCTAGACCTTTATGAATGGATAATCTCTTCTGCTGGAGAGATGATGACCTGGCTTATATGTACCACTGCAGCACAGTGTGGATATTTATGCCAGGAAGGCAAGGAGAGTATTTGATTAATGCAGAGAGCTGGCTCCATTGTTTGGTAGCTAGCCAGTGCCGTATTTGCTAGATCTGCAGAGCACTGCTGACGAAATGCAGTGAGGATCATTAAAAAATTTACTTACCAAAAAAGTCCTCTTTCACTGTGTTTTCTCAATAGTGGATCAAAGAGAAAAGAATGTATGGTAAGCATTATTTCTAGATGTGCTGCATTCCATGTATGGTACAATATTCATTTGGTCCCTGTCTTTTTGCAGTTAAAATACTCCCAGCAGCAGAAGCAGCAGCAGCAGCAGCAGCAGCAGAGATCCTGAGCAAGCATATAGGATGTGTGCTCTGTGACCTTGATTATGCATGAAACTTTGGCTTTCATTTAACAGATGCTTCCCTGGAGGAATGTTAAGAATTTGTGATTGGTTGGATATTGCAAAGATGGGTTGGATGAAGGCTTTAGGGCAGTGTTATTCAATGATGTTGTTTGAGATGAGTCAGGTGTCTCCTAACCTATCATGATTTTCCCCATATATTAATGCATAAAAAGCATAGAATCATAGGGTTTTTGATGAAATCAATTGATTAGAACTCATTTAATGAAAAGGATCACCACAATTAATTGTGGCGGGGGAGGGGAGGAGGATTTTATACTTCACTTTTCTCTACCTGAAGGGGCTGCGGTGGCTCAGAGGTTAAGATGCTGACCTGCAGACTGGAAGATCTGTAGTTCAGCAGTTTGAGACCCTAGTGCCACATGATGGAGTGAGCTCCTGTCTCTGGCCCCAGCTTGCAAGTAGATAAATAGGTACTGTTTTGGTGGGAAAGTAACAGTGTTCCATGTGCCTTGGTGTTTAGTCATGCCGGCCACATGACCATGGAGAAGTCTTCAGACAGTGCTGGCTCTTCAGCTTGGAAACAGAGATGAGCACTATCCCCTAGAGTCAGATTCGACTAGCTTTCGAGCAAGAGAAACCTTTACCTTTACTTCTCTCTACCTGGAGGAGTCTCAAAGTGGCTTACAATCACCTTCTGTTCCTCTCCCTACAACAGGTACCTTGTGAGGTAATGTGGAGCTGAGAGAGTTCTGAGAGAACTGTGAATGGCCCAAGGTCACCCAGCAGGCTTCATGTGTAGGAGTGGGGAATCAGACCCAGTTCTCCAGATTAGAGTCTGCTACTCTTAACCACTATGTTATGCTGGTTCTCATAACATGAAGCTTACTTCTTTTTAGGATTGCCCCCATACAGTACCAGGGATATGTTTACAGGAGTAATTATGCATCAGGAATGAAACTAGGGGGAGATGCAACTTGGGAAGGGGGATTGCCAGGCCCACACTCACTGGGAACTGTTTGGGGATGGATGCAGGGAAGGCATCTCTGATAGGGAAACCAGGCCTTCCATTTCAATGGGAGACCTCCTGCCTCCTGCTGGCTCTGCCTGCCACCACTTAGCTGGGTGGTGAGTGGAAAATATCAGGGGGATTGTCTCCCTGCCAACAGTATGACCCACAGTTGACATCATCACATGAGGGAATGCTCTAGCATGCACTCCAAACTCTATGGTTAAACCTCAGAGGTGGGGTTGAATGCTAGAACATCATCCCAGCATGATGATATTACTTCTGGGTTTTACAGGAAGTGACAGCATGGTGTTGGTGCAATACCCAAAAGGTAAGGCCCTGCTCCCCACTATCTCCCAGTTGCTGACATAAAATGTCACATAAATTGTCATAAAAGTGACATAAAATGTCAGCAACTGGCAGCTGAATAATCGGAAGTGATGGTACTGCCCTCCCAATGCTCTAGGAATCCCCTAAATCTCTATGGGAAATACCATAGATATTGGGTCAGTTCCTAAAGCATCAAAGTGGAATTGAAGCCCTGGAAGTGATGTCAAAGCATCAGTAATGTTGTCCTCCACCCTGTCCCTGCATTTTTCTCTCACTGCTCACTGCAGTTAGAACAGATATCAAAGATTGGGGGTGGAAATTCCCCCCACTAGCAGTGGACACCTGGCAGCCCTGGAGGCAGGGGCAGGCTGGTCCATCACCTTATGAGAGCAGAGCATATTTCTGAGTAACTATTTTGCTGGGCTCTGAGCAGACCATTTATTTAGTTATACTTTGCTTTTCAGGTAATTGGTTCCCAAGACAGCTTACAAGTCAAAGGTATACGAATGTTCAATTCAACTAATAGTTGCCATTGAAGCCACTTGACTAATGGAGGAGCAATTCTTTCAGGGGGAAACTACCTGTACTGGCAAGAAGGCATTCTTGAACAATGGATGCATTGGAAAGTTGCTTATGAAAATGATCAATTAAATTAAAACAAACCATTATCAGCTATTTTCAGAGTTAAATTCAAAGTTTATTTTTACTGCTTCCTCTTAAGTTCTGCATTTAGCATAAAGTCAGCTACAAAGCATAGCTGATCTGATCTAAGCTGAGCTGAGTTGAGAAACCATGCTGGCATGGAAACTTGTTTTTCTGCTTTGAGAATAATAGGCAGTGTTACTTTGTACTAAGTACGCAAAAGTTAACAAACAGTGCAATGTACATATCCGAGGCTTTGTGTAGAATAGCAGCTTAAAAAGTCTTAACAGATCTTCTAAATTTGATCTTCCTTTGATTAGGGTTGCCAACTGCCTGGAGAAAAATGTCCTTCCCTTTAGTAGAGGTTTAATGAAACGTTGTTTACCAGATGATACTTTCCTCCATGCTGTGAAAAGCTTCACCTGCTCATCTCCACACATTATGCTTTAGACAGAGCACCACTGATGGGATATTTTTCTCCTGGCCTGGTGGCAACCCTTCTCACACAGAGAGCAGATACAGAGCAATGGTACAAGCTACCCAATCAGTTTTAATTATAGAGTTAACCTTTATATAAATGGCAATTTCTTCTTAACATTTCTTCTTCGGAGAATCCTGGAAGAATGGTGTGTCACTGGTCATGAACTGGGATGTTCAGGCTGCCTGCCAGGCACGATCCTACTTCTTCCAGTCTGACCCGATTCATGGTTTAATAGAAGTAAGTCATGCTGAGTTTTGTGGGACTTATTCCTGGTACAAGTGCAGCCTAATGTTGCTTGCCTAAAACCACTAACTAGCAAAACTGGGGAGACAGATTGCCAGTTACTACTGTTGTGAATGGTCCCTATACTTTTCTTGATCTGAATTTTGCATAGATAAATCTCAGCCTGTGGGCATTTTTTTCCTTCATGACTTTATCTATAAATGCCTGCCTAATGAAGACCTCCCATATGCATGTGACAAAGTGGGCTCTAATGTACCAAAGCTTATTCTAGAGTGAAAGCTTGTGTGATGTGAAGGTGCCTTTGCTTATTTTTACTAGTCCCACAGAAAGCACTGCCAGCATTTAAACTAGTCCCACTACTGTCACTTTAATGTCAATTTGATTTGCAGCAATTACCAGGTGATGTAATTGACCAAGGAAAGTTTCAGCTGTCTATTTCTACACCTTATGCGTCAGTAAAAGGAACAGGACAAATTTCTCCTAGCCAGTTGGCAATGATTGCAATTGATGAGATTAATTTAAGAAAACAATGCATATGAATACTTCACAGGTCTGTCCTCTAGCACACCTTGTCCTTTGTTGTGTCATGATACTAAGCCATTATGTATTTCCCATCTCTAATACTTCCTTTTTTAAAACTGTGGCTTCACAGTTGTTAATTTGAATAATGTTGGATATGTATAATTTTATGGTATATTTAAACATAAACCAAATTATTTTGATGTGATATGATACCTTGAGAGATCACTGCAGGTTTTTTGAGTAACAAGGATTATGTAAGGTCAATTATAGACCACAAAGTCTTTGTTCTATCTCTGTCTGTCTGTCCCCCCTGCTCTCTCACACACACTCCTCTCCACACAGAAAGTAAACAAAAGAAGTCAGTGGTATGATGAAAGTACGCATAATTTCCCCCACTAATAAGGGAGGAGGGCTGGGCCAGGGCCCAGGCTGAGGAATGTTGTAAGACATTTATTTAAACATGTGCGAAGAACATCACAATGAAAGCTCCTTCTTTTTGATGAGGTATTTATTTCATATGGGGGAGCAGAAAATCAACAGTTAGATCAGGAAATGGCTCTGTTTTCAGTGTTAGACTCCACAAAAAGGACCTGGTGCAAACATATGTGGAATGTTATGGTATAGGCAACCAGACTGGGTGCTGTGGGAGAAAATGGGAGGTATTTGTCTGATTTGTCAAGTCTATTGCTAATTGGAGGAAGGCTGTACAAAAAGTGGACATGGTTTGCAGTAGTTCATCATGGATGGAGGGCGGGGGTAAGGGGTGCTCTTGTCCACAAGAAGCACCTATCAAAGACAGAAAGAAAGCAAGGAATTTCAAGTAAGTGTCTTGTCAATGTTTGTAGTGTCCAGTCCAGGATGAAATCCACAGTTCCAAACAAAACAAAGAAGGAAAATTCTTTTCAGCCTTTAGTCTTGCTGACAATAAGAACCTTCAAACAGCCTCATTCTAACTTGCCCCTTTCAAACACTAATATAATTCTCAGTGTGGCTGAAAGGATGAAAAATTGTATCAGTAACACATCAGAGATGCAGAGTTTGAAAGGCTATCATACACTTCTGCCTCGCAGAAAGGAGAGAGGTTTTTCAGAATAGCAAGTCTACTGAAGCAGCATGAGGCTGCCTCTAGGATGGGAGCCTCTTCTGGTAGCCTGCTGAGAAGGACCACCTCTGCCTGGCCAGAAGCAGAAAGTATTTTATTACCCCATGAAAATCGTATGGGGTTGGTCTGCTGTGGTTGATATGAAAACACAAGGAAATTGCCACCTGCCAAACTTGTCTCCATGTTTGAAGGCTCATATATCAAAGTAATCCTTACATTATAAAGTGCATTGGACTAGTCCCCTATTGAGGAGTTATTAGAACCATGCATCTAACATCTGGCCTTTAATTAATAAAAAATTTATATAATTGCTGAAGTGTTTGGCAGTGCCATCCTAAATCAGAGGTACCTCTTCTAAGCCCATTGACTTCAATGGACTTAGAAGGGTATAATTCTGCTTAGGACTGCTCTTGTCAGTATGTGTCAGTAATCCTTTCTCTTACTCATTCTATGGAATCTAGACACAAGCATCATGACTGGGGACAGTGGAGGTGGCAAAAAAGACACAGCTGCTCCCTTTTGTTAAGGGGCTTGTTTTATGGGGAGGCAGCTGCCAAGTGCAGCCAGTTACAGTAATGCACAATGCAAATATTTTTGTGGTCTAAAACCTGAGGGAAAGTTATTGGGCCAAATACAGTTAATGTTTAAGATAATAGGGTTTATTATTGTAATAAAAGGGGGGGCAATGTAAACGAGAGGACAGAAAATAACAGCTGGCAATTTTGAGAGGGAAAATAGATGGGACAGAAAGGGTTAAGCAGCCTCCCCTCCCCACTTCATGTGCAGAAACTTGAAACCTCAAAGGTTCCTTTCATTTAAATGAAGACAGTGAACAAACAATACAGGTTACATGTACTTATGTGCAGTTCAGCCTTGGTAGGTGGCTCAAGATAATTTTTTAAATAGCAGTGGCTTTTAGGAAAGTACAACCTAATTCATCCTGTTCTCTTAAGAAGTCAGCAGGATGTTATTAAAATGTCAGTCGCTTGGTTAACAAATGGCAGGCATCCCAGAGGAGAGTGTATTGTATCGCAGCCAAACTATACAAAGTGTGACACAGTGTTCAGAGTGCTTAAGGTGGACAAGGAGAAATTCGAGGTCAGATCTCTGCCTAGCCAATGAGGTTTATTAGATGGCAAGTCACTAACTTTTTATCCTTATTAGGTCAGAAGGTAAAAAACAAGAAAAATTCCACACAAGGGTTCTTCAAGTCAAAAACCCTATTATATGTCCTACAGAATCATAGCACAACACATGATTTTGTAGGAAGTGGATCAGTAGCCAGTGTAATTGCTGTAGTATTGGTGAGTTTGCTTCTGTTTATGATAAGTTTAGGGATAGCCACCTCAGAGACCTCACAGGTAGAAAGGTGATCTAGAAAAATTAATAAATGGTTCCCTCATATGAACAATTCTAGTGTCCCCTTTCCAAGCTGCTGTAGGTAAAGGAATCATGACAGACTCATGTTCATCATCTGCATGCATGTGATGAGTCATGCAATCAGCTTTTGCATTCAGTCCTGCCTGCTGGTGGTCCAGGTTTTCTTGGAGACCTTTGCACGGCAGTTTGCAGTTGTATAAACTGGGTCTGTTTATTTCACTTTAATTGGACTTATGAATATCTGTGAGAACCAAAAGGCAAATATTCTGCATATATAACACCTTTTCTGATGTTTCCTCTGAGATGGTTATCTTCATCCTTTCCCTCACATCTGTTAATCATTGTTACCTACTCTGTTCCCCTTGAAGATGACTGCCTTGTTTAAAGCATACCCACACTGATTTCTGTGGGACTTCAGGGCTTGCTACCACATTCCTGATATTCTGGCTGCTATCTGGAGGGGAAGGAGGAAGGGAAGGGGAAGAGCTACCCCTGAGCTTCCCCTCTCAAACATGCAAGTTTTCTGGAGAAGTTCTGCAGTGAGTCAAAACTGCTTGTGCAATATAAATAAAACTGAGGGAAGAGAAGAATCAATGACATCTTTTCCCCCTGCCACTGACTTATTTGGGTGCTGCCTTCAGTGGTGATCTTAAGAAAAATCTCTCAATGTTTTAAATGTCATTACTTCTCTCCTGTGATAATCTAATGTCTTTCTGCCCTCACTTTGCTAATTGAAGAATTAGATTCACGACAGGAACTTGGCTATGGTGACTTGGAACATAAATGCTTCTTGCTAGGACTTCTCTTAGGAATGAACCATCATTTCTGTAGGAAATGGAGACATGTCTGGCTTGGTGAAGGAAGTAAATTGGGTAAATTAGGGGTTTTTAACATTTGCTCCCAATGCAGCTGCTCAGCTATGTTAGCGTTACGTGCTCCCCACTTTCCCAAGTAGTGATATATTCTCAGGGCAGCCCTGTATGGGTTGGTTTCCTTTGGGTATGAGAGTACAGAAGATGTATGGTGTCTTTGCAATGCTTGTTTATTTACTAATATGCAAGAAGAGTATAGGTGGAGGAAAAGAGATAAATTCCTAGAAGGGAACAAATCCATTATTCTATATTAGGTCTTCAGGGATGTTGGGGGGGGGCGGGAGAGAGAGGGAGCAAGCTGGCACCTGCCATGTCTCACATTCAATCAAAAGTATAACTTTTTTTAAGACATACCTTCCCTCCCCCAAGTGCTTATTGTTATCATCTTCTTCTTAAAATCCTTTGAATATATAGTTTTATCACTTCTCTCCTAGCCATTAGCCCAAAAACATTATATGACCATTCTGGACCATTAACCTACCAGTGGAATTGTCAAGGAAACTGAGGTGTCAATTTCTCTGGTTTTCTTAACCCTTCCTAACTTACTCATTGTCCCCATCTCTTGTTCTACAGCCCAAGGAGTCCAAACTCTATCAGTCCATTCAATGTGTGTCAGGAATTATTCCCCTGTGCCCACAACTCTCCTTTTGGTTCCAGTTCCCAGCTTCTGAACCCCTGAAGTCAAGAATCATTCTCACAGCAAGCAGTAGTAAATTTCGAATGGTAGATGTGAAAAAGTAGGTTTATTTTAGACCCCTAGTACTAGTGGCCATACAGAACCACAAATGGAAAAATAACTGGCGGCAACGATATAGATCCCAGTCAGTTCTGTTCTCAAAATAAGAACAGAAGTTTTCTGATAAAGATGTGCTTACGGGGCAGGATTTAGCCCTCATTGAGAAGCAACAGTTCTCAAAACAAGACTATAATAATGTCAGAGCAATGCTGGTTTCAGTGGAAAATGTGTTCTGTCAGCTGTAGGCCTCTGTAGGCCTGGAATGTATCAATTTAGCATACCTGGACCATCCATGACCTACCCCTTCACCAAAATGAAGCCTAAACATGTGAACCTATGGCTACACATAGATGTCATGGCCAACTTTAATAAAGGTTGTTCTCTGTCCAGCATGGTCACTGTCCTTCTCTGTCATGAGGATCTTGATTGAACATTTATTTATTTCTTTTTGACATTTTTACCCCGCCCTCCCCGCAAGCAGGCTCAGGGCGGCTTACAAGGGACAGAGCCCACATAAAACATGGTAAAAGCAATACAACCATTAGCTAACACATCCCATTTTGATTAAGCTCCAATTTGCTGTGATAGCCACATGTGTGTATAGGCAGATTGGAACTGGGTTCCTCCCACAAACTAGGGGTTCTAAACTGGGATTTAACCAACTGAATTTAGCTATTGTACAAATCTCTTTTGCTTCTCTCTTTCCCCTTCCCTTCCCTTCCTGTCCTCTGTCTTCACTATCAAACTATCCTCAGGTCAGGACTTCCTGTTTTGCATATATTACTATAATTTGTTTTATCTATATTGATGGTACTGTATACCAAGAGTGTCAAATGTATTTTTGCTATCAATGTTATTGCAATCCTCTCCATATTATTTTTCAGTTTAATAATATTGAAAATGGAAATATTATTGTTCTCCTGGATATTCTTGCTTTATGAATGGGCATTTTGTTTTAAATAGTTGTTTTTAAGAACCTCCATGGCCTTTCCTCCTGTAAAGGTCTGTCACAATCTCCCCCTTTCTTTTTCAATTGTTGGTTATACAGGTTCAAATATTGTTATGAAGGCAGCTAGTTCTAGAAGTCCCCATTATGTATTGGATGCAGTCCTGTGCAGTCTGGTTGCATGTAACATTGGCTCTCTCAGTACATCAGGATCCTACAGGCCTCTTCCTGTGGACCCAGCATCATAGCAGCTGCTTACTTCTTGCATTCTTTAACCCATTTGCCACAATGTCAGCACAGCGTATCTTGTAACCATGGCATCTTATTCCCTTTTGCCATTCCTCCAGCTGAATTCACAGCTCCTCTGTCAGAGACTGTGGCCAGGTCCCCTTGAGTTATTTCTCCTGGCTCCCTGCTTGGAACCCTTGGACAACCTCCCCAGACCTGTGGGTCCCTGAGGTTTTAAAAATGTATAAAGTTTTATTAAATTACTAAAAGAATTGACTGTGCAGTACAGTCACTTTAGTTCAGCAACAAGAAAATAAAAAGGCTAACTTTTCTATCTAATAAATTACATACCTTGGTTTTTGTTGTTGTTGTTCAGTCGCACAGTTGAGTCCGACTATTTGCAACCCAATGGACCACATCATGCCAGGCCCTCCTGTCTTCCATTGCGCTCTGAAGTTTGCTTAATTTCATGTTTGTTGCATTGATAACACTGTCTAACCATCCCATCCTTTGCCATCCCCTTCTTCTTTGACTTTCTATCATTCCCAGCATCAGGGTCTTCTCCAGTGAGTGCTCCCTTTTCATTTGGTGGCCAAAGTATTTGAGCTTCAGCTTCAGGATCTGGCCTTCCAGGAAACAGGCAGGGTTGATTTCTTTTAGGATTGACTGATTTGATCTCCTGGCAGTCCAGAGGACTCTCAAGAGTTTTCTCCAGTACCATAGTTCAAAAGAATCTATTCTTCGGCGCTCAGCCTTCTTTATAGTCCGACTCTCGCAGCCATACATTACTACTGGGAATACCATTGCTTTGACCATACAGACTTTTGTTGGCAGGGTGATCTCTCTACTTTTTATTATGCTGTCTAGATTTGCAATTGCTTTCCTCCCTAGTAGCAGGTGTCTTTTAAATTCATGGCTGCAGTCACCGTCTGCAGTGATCTTGGATCCTAGGAACGTGAAGTCTGTAACTGCTTCCACAATTTCCCCTTCTATTTGCCAAGGAGTGATGGGGTGATAGTTTTTTTGACGTTGAGTTTCAAGCCAACTTTTGCACTCTTCTTAGCAAGAGGCTCTTTAGGTCCTCTTCACTTTCTGCTATTAGCATACCTTGGTATTAGATGGCAAATCTCTTGTGGTGTATATGTAGCATTCCAGCATGATGAAACATAACATAGCTATGCATCCTAGCATAGCATTAGCTATAACTCTCTCTGGCCTATAGCTGTATTATAGCTTTCTGCCCTATGGCATCAGGTGGTCTTTCAGGTCCAATCAAGAATCTTCTTCTCAGGAACTTTCCAGAATATGTTGGCAACTGTTCCCAATTCCCCCCTTCCATCTGGTTATACAAGTAAGCACAAGTTTTCATGATTTGCCCAATTACTACATTCTTGTGCCTGGCCTTGAAAGAGATAAGGATGGTGGTTGCAGGAACACTGTAATCACAAACACCTACAAGCAGAACTAGGCCTTGAAATATTTGTGTTAACCCTTGAGGGGAAAGAGTGGAAGAATCACTCAAAAGGAGATCATAAACCCAGCAATCCCCATCACCTTTTAATATCCTATGGAACCAAAAACAGTGTGTGTGTGGGGGGGGGGGTGTCTGGAAGGAGGGCCTTTTGTTGTAAAAATCAATTTGGAAAAGACCCGTCTCTGAGCAAATATTGGAAGAACTAGTAGATCGTAGTAGTAAAGTCATAAAGGCATAAAGCTACAGTGGTCTAGTGATTACGGATTCTTTTTTTTAAGTCTGAAAAAAAATCCTCCAGTGGTACGGGGTAAATGGAGGCTTAGGGTACTGAAACAAGGAAAGTGGTGACACTGCTGGTGGGACCTTAAAAATGTTCACCTTCCCACCCATGTGGTGGTGTGCAGATCTTTCCAAAAAGATCATATCAATCCAGATTTAGGAAAGGTTTGAGCAAAGCAGAGGGAAACACAGAGAGTGGATGAGTGGATGAATGGATGATGACATCATGAAGATGCCACAAAACAAAATGCTGCTCTGGTTTGAATGCCAAATCGGAGGAAAAATTGTGTAGAAGTAACAAGACATTAGATTTCATGTCCCCTGCAGTCTCTAATGATACAGCCCATCAAGTGATATAATCCCAAATGATGTATGTATTTTAGACCATGCAGGGCAATTTAAGACTCATTAACACAGGAATGAAAGCTCTTACTGGCTAGGCTGCAATACTCAGTACATTTATGAGGGAGTGGATCCCACTGGATACCTTAAGTAAATATGCATAGGACCACACTGTAAGTAGCCTCTCAACCTTTTACCCCTGTTCTGACTGAAAATGTCACTGCCCAGTAACTGGTGCCTTGGAGTTTTCAAAAAATGCAATAATAGCATTGATACTGACCTGTGTGACATAAAAGTGCCTGAGATAAATGAGTGCCTTAATGAGAAAACACTCTGGCACACTATTAGTATTATGTTGGCTGGGGTTCTTGTTTTAATAAGTCTTGTATCTTGACCCAAACTGCCAACAGGTGTGGTGAACATTTTAGGGAATTAATTATTGATAGTCATTTTTATTAACAGAAAATAGCCAGAAAGCTGCATGGGATTTCTGTTTGAGCCCAGCTCATATTGGCTAGATGGGAGGGGTTGTGGCTGTCTGTCTGTGAGGTAATAGCATTTTTGTTTTTGTTGCTTTTAAAGCTGTTGATTGTATTGCTTCGGTTCCATGTGGTTTTTATTTTACTCTCTGTTTTATGTACTTGCATGAACTGTAATCTGCCTTGATGGTTCTATTAGGCAGAAAGGTAGTTTATAAATATTTTAAATAAATAATATGAAAGGCAATTATCCAGTGATGGACCAGTACACTTTTGCTTATATGAGACTCCAGAGTGGAGTCCATAGCATCACCTGTTTATGGATATCAGGTCACAAGAGGAGGGAAGATTACGGCTAGTGAGCTAAATTTGAGTTTGACTGTTAATCCATGCAGTCCTGGGAGATAAGGACCACTGATCTGCTGTTTAATCTGTATACGATAATTTCTTTTTTCAAAAGATTAAGTTTTATTTATTGATTGAATTGTATCAGCTGATAACTGAGAAAGCAAAAACTGTAGAAAAGAAAGCATACTGAAGACTTAACATTAGGAAAACAGATGGCTGGATCCTGTGGCCGTATGAGCAGAAGGCCCTTGTAGTGGCAAGTCTCTCCTCATCTTGCCCTTCTCCCTTTGTGACACCCCCCCCAAAGGCCAGCTATTAGAGAGGTCACAAGAGTCTTGAGGACAAATAACCAGAGGCATAGAGAGAAGGAGGAATTAGGTGATATTCCTCCCATTGTTCTCTGTTGTCAGTAGAAAGTATAATGGGGAAATTTTAGCAGAGTGCAGCATTATTAGCAAGGATAATTTTGAGAAATATAGCATCTTTAAAAAAAATAATTTATTGGAAAAGCTGTTGGGAAATTGGTAAAAATAGATATTCAGAGGTTGCAATGGATCTTTGTTCGCTGGAGAGAAAGCATTTTCTTTCTATGTAAAGATCTTTATTTCTAAAGGGAAGGGTACACAGGAAATCTACAAAACAACAAACAGATTTAAGACTACATCTTTACAGACTGACCACATGATTGGTAATGGAGATTCTTCTTTCTTCTTGTCCCCTAGAAGGAAATCACCTGAATGCATTAACAAATGATTGTTAGTAAATAGGCTCTAGTTTCCCGGGTTATCTTCCCATTGGCTTTCTGCCATGTTCCCTTCCAGAACACAAGGTAAACATATTAACCCTATAATGACTGAATTTAGGCCTTGCAACACATATATTTCTAACAAAAGGTACCTGTTCGCTTACTCTAAGCGCTGTCATGAGGACCATAGGGTCAGCACTGTGTGCTGTGATTAGCAGCAACTCTCCAGGGTCTCAAGCTTACAAAGAACAGCATTACATTTTCAGGCCATTTTGCTGTAAGCAAGAAAAAAACTGCATCAAAGCGATGAATATTGAAGTAAGATGTTGCTTATTAGTTTATTTTGGGAGATAATGGTCAGCAGTTTTGAAAAGACATATATGCTTCACCTATAATTTTTATTACATTGAGAAGCTTGAGGAAAAAGCAAAAGCACAAAAGCATTTTTAAAAACTCTTTCAAAACTATACAAAGAGGTACAGAATATCCCTGTGGTGCTTTGACTGCTTCCTCTCTTTACCTTCTGCAGTTTCCTTGTTCCGCTTTTCCTGCATAGGTTACCTCTGACTACTAGGGAAAGACTAGCAAAGGCTGTCGGGTCCTTACTGACTTGTAATGGCATGCTTCCTTTGTTCAGATATGCATTATTAAAAACTAACTCTTTGATGGGAAGAAAGATCAAAAGAAAAGAAGCTCTAAAGAAGCAACAAAGATGCAATGAATTGTTATAAATCTAGCAGCAGTGACAGTTGCTTCCCTGTGAAAATCTGAGGTTCTGGTATGATGCAGAACCTGCATTTTCCCCGTTCCAGAGGCTCCAGTGTGCTTGTGAACTTCCTATGGCTCCCTGACACAGATGCTTTCCTGATCAAAGGTGTACAGAGTGGTTGGAGTTTGAATGCAGGAAAGCTGGGGCTCTGTGAAACTTTGTTGTAATGGTAAAATGCTATCCTGAGATCCTTGAAGGAAGGCAGGATGATGCTGGAAGAGAAGGACCAGACACTCTCTCTTAGCTTCAGCTGGGGGCGGGGGCACAAGAGAGTCAGCTGAGTTTCTTTCCTGTTTACTCTTCTGCCTCTGTCCCCTTGATGTTTAGACTGATACTCTCAGACTGATTCTGCAAAAGCCATTGTTCCACCCTTGGTGTCCTGTTTCCCCCAGTTGTACTGCTCAATTCTGGAACCTGCAGCTAGTGCAGAATGCTGCAGCTAGGCTGCTGATGGGTCTTCCTATGCAGGAGAACATCCAGCTTGCATTGAAGGTGCTGCATTGGCTGCTGATAGCATACTGGATTTGTTTCAGGGTGCTGGTTTTAACCTTTAAAGCCCTATATGGTCAGGGTCTGGTGTACCTAAGGGACCACTTTTCCCCATATGTTCCACGGAGAGCACTGCATTCAGGGACGCAGAATCGGCTGGCCCTCCCAGGCCCAAAAGATACCAGGCTGGTGATGGCCAGGGCCTTCTCAGTGGCAGCTCCATACTGGTGGAACAAGCTCCCAGAAGAGATCAGGTCCCTGTGGGACCTTTTACAGTTCCACAGGGCCTGTAAGACAGAGCTCTTCCACCAGACTTTTGATTAGGAGCCACACTATACACCGAGGAGTGTCCCTGTGCCCTGGCTTCAGCATCTTCATTTCCAGCCTGTACCTTGATTCACCACCTTGCCGCTGCATAATGTTGGGTGATCTGAGTTGGCGTGAACATTGTCAGAATGTACAGTTACCTAAGTTGTTTTTAAATAACTTCTTCTCATTTTTATCAATATATGTTCCAGTGCGTTAGGAGTATTTTAAATGATTGCTATTTTATGTTTATGTGTTTATAACACATTTTAAATGTATTTCTATGAAATTCTATGTAAGCTGCTCTGAGCCCGCCTTGGCGGGGAGGGTGGGATATAAGCCGAATTAAATAAATAAATAAATTTCCCACTCTTTGCTGCATGGCTGCATTTTGACCCATGTCTCCCCGATTTCCCCCATGTCTTAGGATCAAGAAGATGTGGGGGAAATCAGGGGAAGATGTGGGTCAAAACGCAGCCGTGCAGCAAATAGTGGGAAATGGAGCACTACAACTGGGGAAAATGAGAGACCGAGGGTGGAACAACTGCTTTTGCAGAATCGGTCTCAGAGAATTGCTTCCTTCCTTCCATTCACACTTCTCTCCCACACACACACACACACACACACAAAAAAGGAAGCACATTTGCTCTCCATCTTTGCCACCATGGATGCAGATGCAGAATGTAAGTTAGAGTAGATTCTGTCCCTGTCTCTCATCTGTCCTACCTAGAATGGCATTCACTAGATTTAATTAGATTTGAACCTGACTTTATTAGATTTGAAACTGACAAGTGGCTCTGTGTAACTCTGTAACTTTGCTACCATATGCAGAACAAAGAAGCTCTGCTGTGCGTATTCTGTTTGTGCACTCTGCTAAACTGATACAGGTTCCTGACATACCATACCAGTGAATCTAACACATGACAAATATACAAATTAATGCACCAGCTAAACTTTACAAGTCACCCTTAAGTGCAGTCTTGCATGGATTGCCTTCTAGTAGCATAAATCCAAAATATTAATGGCATAAACAATCATTGCAAGACCCACCCCTCTCTAGCATCTTAATAAACTGGCAAAGAATCTGGAGATTCAGGCACACCAATGAAATCCGAAGTGTTCCAAGCCTATAAGCCTGAATGCCCAAAGGATGCCATAACAGCAACTCCTCTGGTTGTTTTTTATAGAAATGGTGTATAACAGTAACCAAAGGAAGCTGAAGACTATCAGTAATGGAAGTTCCAATCTCCTCATGCTGGTCATAATATGGTTTCACAACTACCATTGCTAAGCATTAACATTTTACTGATCCAAACAGTTTTATTGTCTTTCTTTTAAACTGCTTATCTGCAACTCAGACGTTATAAAGGCTGATAAAATAATCAAGAAAACAATTAATACACACCACTTATTGAAAGCCAATAGGCTTTTTTTGTGTGCCGTGCTTGTGGAAAGCCAGGACAGATGAGGCTTCCAGAGAGCAAGTAAATGCTAGGATAGATGTGCTAATGATTTGTATAAGGAGTTCCAAATGCTTATAAATATAAATAATCAAAGGAGGGAGGGGAACATCCCATGTGGCACAATGCATTGTAAATTTCTGTAGTGAGAAGTCCATTTTTCTCTTATTTATTTTCACTAAGATACAAACACTTCCCTGGGGTTTGGTTTACATTAAAAACAGGCACATGTGGTACAGTGGACAGAATGTATCTGGCATGAGAACAGAATAATGGTTATCCATAATCTTTATGCCATTAAAAGCATCAGTCAACAAGGCTGCACTAAACTGTGAAGCTCACTGGGTAACCTCAGATATCTCTCAGCCTCACTCTCCTTACGAGATTCTGGGAAGAGAAGACATTTTTAGCAGTTTGTACATTTAGCCTGCTTTTCCTTCCAGTAGTTCAAAGCAGTGTACACAGTTTTCCTCTTTTCTATTTTACCCTCACTACAACCCAGTGGAGTAGGTTGAACTGAAAGAAGAACTAGCCTAAGGCTACCCAGTGAGTTCCATAGCAGATCAGGAATTTGAACCCATGCCCCTTTGGCCAGGTCAGATCTGATATAACCACTACTTCACTATGGCTCACAACAGGGATGGTAACAAATGTAAAACAGCAAATGGAACAATGTCAGGTTTCTTCCCATATACTGTAAAGCTGCAAGATCAAAGAAGGTATTTATCTCCTCTACAAATCACAAGGAATAATGACTCGACCAACAAATGTTATCATTTAGTTCAAATCAGGCTGACAGAACACTTTGTTTAATCTTTGACTCAGTATGATATACATGAAATCAGCTCCTTCAGTTCAAATACTTCTTCCGTGTTTTTTTTAATCTTCCTTTACTGCTGTAAGGCCATTTTAAAAGGATAAAACTTTCATTAAGGAATGGAAAGGATGGCACAGTTTCAATAAATAGGGCACACAAAGAAAAGATAACAGGGAAAGGATATGGAATAAAAGAGAAAATGTTATAAAGATGGGCTTAATGAGAATCCAAATAGGAGGTGTGAAGACAGAGACATCAGGAAAGTGGGTGGCTAAAAGAGGAATAAATAGTGAATGGTATAAATTCATGATTTATTCTTATTATCATAGATTTCAGATATGACATAAGATCTCATAAACTGCATATTCTTCCATGCTACATTCTGTTGGAGATTTCATTTAGCTTTTCTATCTGCCAGAGAGCTGGCCACTGTTTTCAGGTGAATATTAGGTTGTAAATTGGTAGATGGCCCAGACTAGCTCGATCTCATCAGATCTCAGGAACTAGGCAGAGTGAAGCCCTGGTTAGTACTTGGATGGGAGACCACCAAGGAATCCCAAGGTTGCTGTGCAGAGGCAGACAGTGGCAAACCACCTCTGGACATCCCTTGCCTTGGAAACCCTACGGGGTTGGCTTAAGTCAGGGGTGGCCAAACTGCAGCTCCAGAGCCACATGCATCTCTTTCACACAGTCTAATTTAATGTTAATAAAAAAGCAAATTTGCATATTTTTCAATAAAAACATGTGTGTAATATTTGTCCATGCCTTGCAGCTCTCAAACATCTGATGTTTATTCTGCGTGGCTGTTATGTTGAGCAAGTTTGGCCACCCCTGGCATAAGTTGACTGCACCTTGACGGTGCTTTCCTCCATCAAGCTGGTAGATATTATGTGGTATGTTTTAGTATAAAGAATATAATATTTGGATTTTTCTTGAAATCATGGGGCCTTTGACTACAAGTGTACCAAATTTCATTTTTTCCAATTGTTGGCGAAGTACCTTTGTGTGGGGGGCTGGGGGGAATTGTGCTGCTTTTGTTGTCCACCTAGAGGCTAGCCTGCTGCTGTTAGATATAAAGATAACGCTAGGGACCAATGTTCCCTCCAAGCTGTGGAGTCTTGTGAGCAAAAATTCTACTTCATAAGTGACTGGCATTAAAGTTGTGAGCAAGTGATTTGGCTACTGCATATGTTAGTTTGCTCTGGAGCCTTCCTTCCTAAGCGAAGACAAAAATGTGTGAGCCAGAGGCTAAAAAACTGTGAGCTAACTCACATTAACTCAGCTTAGAGGGAACATTGCTAGTGACTTGAAATCCCAAATAAAGAATTCTGGCCAGGTCACTTTTGGATACCTGACTAATCAAGGGCTGTCAATATTAACCTCAAACCAATAATTTCAGGAATCACTACCAGTACAACAAATGTTCTATGCAAAAGGGGTTG
The DNA here is from genome assembly GCA_029375565.1 of Gekko gecko. NCBI lineage: Eukaryota > Metazoa > Chordata > Lepidosauria > Squamata > Gekkonidae > Gekko > Gekko gecko. The sequence goes on along the minus strand of JAPDNY010000001.1, from coordinate 124,642,631 downwards.
AGTCCTTTTTATGATCATAACTTCTTTCAGTGGCACTGAATGCTTCACATTTATTTTTTGCACCTTTTGTTTTCTGCCATCTTTACTATGTGATTCCTCCTCTCAGGAGCATAAAATGATGACAGAACTGGGGGCAGGGAGGAGTTAATGTTTATTCTAAAAGGCAGTTGAGGACTGCTTGAAAGGGTGGCGGGGGGTTTCTACCTTTTGTGAGCCTGGCCTAGTCTTCCACCATTCCACTGTTTATTGCCATGACAAACTGCTGCTGTACTGTCAAGTTCCTGACAGTTGCTTCTTGATCAGTGCTGTTCAATTATGCCTTCTGCATACAGTTACTGGAGAGGAGTTTGCAGAGGTGGTGTTCTGTTGCTGAGGAACTCTAATGCTATTTCTAGACTTTGCTCTGACATGATCAGATTATTTGCCTTTAATTTGCGTTACTGCCCTCTTTTGCAAATGTCTGCAAGTTTTCTTCTGTAAATCCAGCTATTCATTGTTTATCCAGCATTCTGAAGTAAGCAATTGTGCATTGACAATCTCTGTATTGACAGTGTCTAAAACTTCAGTCTCAAGTAGAGGGGCATTTTGAAATCAAAAGCAAGCAACCAAATGCCCAAAGATTAATCAACTGAGTACTCACAGAAAATCCTCTCAGTTTCCAACAAGATGAAAACTCCAACACTGCCCTCAAATCCCTTTTAACTACTGCCTCTAATAGCTAGTACAAAGAAGACTATACAGAATTTATGGAAAATGTTCTGTAGGCAGAGGATCCCAGAACTGTAGGGTAATCACAAAGATCACATAATCCAGAGGTGTCGAACTCATTTGTTATGAGAGCCGTATCTGACATAAATGTCACTTTTTTTTGCCGGTTCATGCAAGCTATAAAATCTAACACGAGGTACAGAGATATAAACTTTGTAAAGATGATTTCAGATGCCAAATGGCAAAAGCAGGCATGATTGGATTAGGTATGATATGCAGAGGGGAAGTAGGCATGGAGATATGAGCTTTGGTAATGAGACACGAAACCTAGGTCTCAGTTCCATTCAGGAGGATTCAGTCCAGGAGGACGCAAAGAATAAATGGACATAAGTCTGACCTTGGAAACCACAACATTCAGTTGCTGACTTAAGAGCAGTGCCCTTACAAAGGAAATGCAAAGGGAGATTAGAAAGAGAGACTGCTGAATTGCAATTGATAGTGAAGCTCAAGACAATGCTTGCTCCTGGACTGAACTGAGAGCTAGTTTTCCTGTCTCATTACCAATCTGTGCTATTATCATTTGGCATCTGAAATCACTCCACTCTCCAAGATATAAGGACCAATCCACATGTTTTAATTCCTAATCAGGGTATTTTGAAAGAAAATAAATCCAGATATGAACAGAGAAATCCAATCATTAAAAAACCCACAACTTTTCAGAATAAGCCAAAATAATTTCCTCAATGTACATTGTGCTTGTCAGAAGAATCCATCCCCTCCCTCCCTCCAAAGAACTATGCTTGCACACAAAAGCTTATACCTGGAATAAAATGTTGTTGGTCGTGAAGCTTCAGTGGGACTCCAACTTTGTTTTCTCTTTCTCTTTCCTCACCTCCATTCCCCAAAGAGGAGGAGCAGTACTGGAGAAGGAAGCAGAAGCTCTCTGCTTGAGAGACTGAGACAAACAAACACAGAGGGGGGGGGGCTTGTCTTTGTATCTCTCCCACATGAAGCACGAAGCAGCCATGGAGCTCTCTCTCTCTCTCTGTCTGTGTGTGTGAGTGAGAGAGAGAGAGAAAGAGAAAGAGAGAGAGCACAGAAGGGAGGGGAGACAGCAAGAGACGGAAAGCAAGAAGCAAAGAGCCACTGAGAGAGCTGGGGAAAAGCAAGCTCAGGTGCAGCTGCAGGAGTAGCCTTGGGAAAGAAAGCAGGATAAGGAAGTTACTTGGGGGCTGGTTTTGAGCTGCACGTTTGACACCCCTGATGTAATCCCTGAATCTTTGGTTCATAGATGACATATCCAGGAATGAGATTTCAGGAGATAAGGGGCAATAAATTTTTTAGAGCAGTGTTTCTCCCAACCTGTAGGTCCCAACCCACAAGTGAGCTGCAAAGCTGATGAAAATGAGTCCCAGGTCTCTGCAGTTTTATTGATTTGTGCATGCTCTCTTTTTTTAAGTGAGTCACCATGCCAAGTAAATTTGGCATTGTAAGTCATCATACCAAAAAAAGGCCTCATTTCAGATAAAGATTGTAAGTGTGGGTCCAAACCATAAGCCCTTCTACATCTTACCTTGTATGAACTGACCCGGTCACAGTGAAGCCCTAGAAGGATGCTGGCAAGGTAAGGAAGTTACATAAGAACATAAGAGAAGCCAATGTTGAATCAGGCCAATGGCCCATCCAGTCCAACACTCTGTCACACAGCGGCCAAAATATACCAGGTGCCATCAGGAGGTCCAGCAGTGGGGCCAGGGCACCAGAAGCCCTCCCACTGCTGCCCCCTCCTATCAGTTGTGTCACTGTCAGCTAGCTGCCACGGAATGGAATGTTGGATTTGGAGGATGCTGCTGCTTTGTTTTTCTTTCTCCGCTGCTGTCTCTGCTCTGCTCGCTTATTGGCCTTGGCCTTGAGATGCTGATCTGTCTGCATTAACCTGCTTTCACCTTCCCACATGTCTTGCTTGGGAATATGTAGCCGTTAGGGAGCCCGCACATTTTGAGACCTCTTTATTGGCCCCTGGGTATCAGGGGGTCTGACTTGAAGGGGGTATTTCGTCTAGTGTTCTGTTTGCAATCACCATTACTGACACAAGAGTCTTATGATGCCTATTCATTCCTCAATAAACTGACCTACCTACAGGACTGTTGTTGAGTGTCTTGATTGGGACTTCTGACAGTCAGTCAGGTGACTACTGTAGGGTTTTGCCTGCCCACCCCTCAAATGAAGCTCAACGCAGGGCAAAACTTCCTTGGCTCAGAGCCAGGTCTAGAATCCTCCAAACCTGTCTCCTCATGGCCTGCACACAAATGCGTAGAGGTGATGGAATGGCACAGTCCCACCTGCGACTGTTAAGCCTTAGGGCATGTTGTATGCTCCCCAACCTGAAGAGGCCAGCACTGAGGCACCCAGACTGCCAAGCTGATAGGTACCCAGTTTGAGGACCCCCCATCACTGATATTGTTGGAAGTTAAGATGTTGTCCCTTGCCTCAACCTCCAGACTTCATGGCAAGAGAGACAGATAGCTAGATAGTCACGCTGACCTTTCCTTCCTGTGTTTACTCTCCTATCACTATCCACTTGATACGCAGAATGGGTATCGCAAGGAACAACTTCTTTCCTTCCGTTCATTCTCTCCCACATTCGTCTTCTTCCTGCATGCACCAAGAGGGAGGGCACGCTGTCCCCATCTTGGCACCATGACTCAGATGGCCTCTCACCATCTGAGTGCATCCTTAGCTAACTAGACTAGAATACTATCCTATCTCTTATCTTTCCTATCCAGATTGCAATTATAAAGAGGTTAGTATAGTCTGTTAAACTGAAAAAGTGGCTCTGTGTACCTTTGTGGCACTCTAAGCTTTGTTACCCTGGTTGGATGCTCTCCTACGCTAGAAGCTTTATGCACTCTGCTAAATAGTCAGTGGTTACTGGACTAACTATACCAGCTAACCCAACGGATATGGGGTGCTTACCAACTTGAAATCCCTTCAACTTGTGCTTTTCCTGCCATCCCAGTTAGGGCCTAACCAGCTTTACCAGACCTATTTATACCTCACCACTTTGGACCAGGCATAGCAGGTGAAAAAAGGCCCCCCTCTGGGCCAATTTGAGTGAGAGCTCCAAAAATTCCTGCTCAGCCCCAACCAGTAACCAGCTAATCCCACATGGTCTCAAAAGGGGGAGGGAAGGTGGGGAGCTTGCAAGGTGCTGCACTGTGGAGGGGAGGCAGCCACTGACCAACCTGACCAGCATGCCTGCCTCCCAATTCGCCAGCCATCCTGTGGTGAGCCCTGGTTGGCTCACCCCCACCCATATGATTCATTTGCGAGGAGGTGGGGAAGCAGGCAAATGTCAGTGCCCACCTCACCCAGTAAGAACCGGTCTTCTGTCTGCTGCAGTTGATGCTGCTTTCAGTTCAGTTTACTTCAATACATTATCAGCTTGGAGAGTATTAATAAAATAAAACTACCATGTACAGTACCAAGACCAACAAAACAAGACTTATATGTGCCATTATATTCCAACATTTCAAAATTGGTGCATACATTTCACCATACAGGGTGTCAGTTATTTGAGGACTCAACCATCTGCTTTTGTATTGCACATACTGTTATACAAAATTCTGTTACATTACAAGTAATTTCTTTAGAAGAGTTGGAAAGGAGGAGGGGAGTGTAAAATTTCTCTTATCTTTTGGAAGAGTTTGTTAAAATCATTGTACTTTATTGGGAAAATATATCATTATAATAGAGCCAGTGCAAAAATACATGATCAACTATATCAACCTTTCCCATATGAAAGGGCAAATCCACTGGGAATAAGGAATAAGAAGATATCTGCCGTACAGAAAAACTGAGGGCAAGGCATTGAAACATGTCAAAACGAAAGTTCTCCAGTATTTAGGAATCTGTAAGGCATAGTCTGCTGGCAAAAAATTCTTAGTATGCTGAGTTGCTGGGCACCATTGCAAACAGGCCTTATTGGATTGAAGGACCAGGTCCCAGATTCAGTGCTTAATTATTTATTTGGCTTTCTGGAAACCTAGATGTAACAATGCTTGTGTTGTTTTTCTTTGACAGTTCTCAACCAGCTTGATCTGTAGTTATCCACAAGAATAAGGGGAGTTAGTCTCTGAGGGTTGCAATTTAGTTTTAACCAATAGGTGGTCATTTGAACCCATATGCATGCCGCAAGTGGGAACATCCCTGCCTCCAACCTGAGGAGAACGTTTGAGATAAATTAAGGGACTCCAAAAACTGATTGCAAGAACTTAGATTGCATCGCTTCCATACATTAATTGCGGAATCACCTTCCCCTGCAAAACCTAAACTGCCTCTGTTGTAAAAAAGAATCTCAAGATGGCTGAGGTCATTCTGTGGGCATTCTCAGCAATATGCGCTGCTTGAGGTCTCCACAGTCCATTAGACTGGAAGACTACACCTAAGTATTTAAAAGTTTTTACCTGTCTAATATCATGTCCCTCCATCTGCCATCTATTTCTTTCATGCATTTTGGTAAAGATGATATATCACAGGCTTCTCCTCTTGGGAATATGCAGTAATATGGTTGCTGAGACTTAACAACTCACCAGCGGGGGAGACTTTGGGGGGCACGCAGAAGTGATGTAATCACATTAGGGAGGCAGCCTGAACTGCAAGTGGCGAATTCACCACCTGAGGTTCAGGCACCAGCAGCCCCCACTTGTAAAAACCATTTAAAGGGTCCCTTTAAATGCTTTTTATAAGCAAGGGCATGCAGCCCCATAGCCAGAAAATCTGGTATGGGGGTGTGGAGTTTTCTTGGGGGGGAAGATGGCCAGGAAGAAGGGAAGTCTCTCCCCTCCCCTTCTCCCCCCTCCTTCATCCCCCTGCTTCCTCAGCCGGCTTCCCAAATTTTGAGAAGCTGGATGCGGAAGCAGAAGCGAGCCAGTGGCGAGGCTGCTTCTTGTCACACACTTCACTGCCAACTCTGTTCTGCTTCCACAGCTGGCTTTTCGAAGTTTGAGAAGCCAGCTGCAGAGGCAGAAGAGAGCAGGCTGTGAGGCTGCACCCCTCCCTCCCTTGCTGGGTGTCCTTGAAAAGATCCAGCGAGGGGAGAGGGGCAGCCTTGTTGCTGGCCAGGTTGGGAGGCCACATGGTTGCCCCCTTTCTTCCTGCTCCTGGGTCTTCTTGAAAAGACCCAGTGCCAGTGAGGGGAGGAGAGGGTGGCCACACAGATGGCTGTGTGGTTCCTGCCTTTCCCTCCACACCTTCCCTCTCTTCCCCCACCTGCCAGCTGAACAGAGAGGAGGTTTAAAGTTTAAACCCCCTCTCTGCTCAGCTGGCAGGCAAGGGGAAGAGAGGGGGGGTTATGGCCTTGTTGACAGCTGAGACTGAGTCATCTTCCTGCTTGCTCTTGGTTGCAGAGCTTCCCCTGCCGGCAACCTCGTTGGCGGTGGATACAAGCCCATGAAATTGGGGGAATCCCCCACCCATACCTGGGGACTGGCAGCCCTATGTGGTAAAGGCCCAAAGTGGGAATAGCTCTGTTTGCTAATTCTGGAGGATGGAAACCTAAATTAGTTAAAAACTGTATCATAGAGTTAATACAGAAATTAAAAAGTGGTGGTGCTGAAATGCATCCCTGTTTCACTCTTTTTGTAAGTGGGACCTTATTAGATAAATGGCCCTGTGGACTGCATCTTACCCTTTCACACTTACCATTTCATGCAGCATGTGAATGAGTATATAAAGTCTTCTGTCTATCATGGAGTTCTCAAGCTTTGCCCATAGCGTCTGTCTGGGAATACCGTCAAATGCAGCTTGAAAATTGTCAAATTGTCAAATTGTCAAATAATGCCCCACATGGCTCAGAACTGTATTTCTCTGCTAAATGATGTAATATCAAATGTTAGTGTTGCCAGCCTCCAGGTGGCGGCTGGAGATCTCCTGCTATTACCACTGATCTCCAGGCGACAGAGATCAGTTCAGCTGGAGAAAATGGCCACTTTGGAAGGTGGACTTTATGACATTGAAGTCCCTCTCCTCCCCAAAATGTCCAGATATTTCCCAACCCAGAGCTGGCAACCCTATCTATGGTTGAGCAACCAGCTCTAAAAAACACCTGTTCCTCCATTAGTATATTTTCTTGGTCCAATCAGTCCCAGAGTTTCTAGTATAAATGTCTAGAATAAAACTTGCTAATCAGGCTTAGAAGACTAATTGGGCAGCAGTTTGAAGGTTTTGTCCTTTCGTCTTTTTTATATTAGGTCAATAATAGCCAGGCCACAAATACTAGGAATGTGGGCTGTATTTGTGAAAAGCACAGCCAGCATTGGGGCCCACTAGTCAATATTTGATTTAATCTCTTCTGGAGAGATCATGTCACTTCTGGGAGCTTTTCCAGGTTTCAGTTGGGTTATTAGTCTTTTAACCTCTGAAATTGTTACTGGGGGCCACAAAGGGAGATTTCCTAGTTGGCAGTCTGAAAATGTGTCAGAATCTGTTTCTGCTGAATGGATAGCATGGAAGTGAGCCTCCCAGCTGCTTACTGAAAATAGTGCAATACATTTTTAAGATCTCCGTGTGGAGTTCATCCATTATTAGGTTCCAGAAGAGTGTAGTGTTATTTGATTTGGAGGCTTGGATCAACCGGAACCAAGTATCCCTTAGTCCCATTTTCTTTTTCTCTTTTATAAATTTTTTGCATTGCCGCTTTTGGGTTCTCAATGATGAAGGGATTGAGGTAGCATTACTCAGTCTGTACTGTTGAAATTGGGCCAGTAGACTGTTTTTTGGCTGCCAGACATTCTGAATCAAACCAGGGTTTCTATTTGAATTTTGTAGATATCAGGGCAGTATGATAAAGAAGTCTTTTTGATAATAATTCTGACCACCCAAGAGTTAAACATAAGATTGTACTGCCATCTTGGCGTTGCTGGTCTGTTTTTCCAGTCCATACACTTCTTCTATGGTTTGAGTTAAGATCTAAGTCAAGATTAAATTTCTCTGACGCATGTGCTAATTGATTTTGAATATTTATATCCAAGATGACTGGCAGGTGATCACTTATCTTGGTGTGCCCCAACTTTCAAGTGTTCCACAGGTTATATGATGTCATAACAAAACTGATGGTACTAGCTCCTCACTCCAATCAGTATGTGTACTCTCCAGGAATGTCTCCCAAGGTTGCTCCATTAATAATAAATAGATCTAGCTTATTTGCTGGTTGTACTAGACAAAGCCCCTTCTAGTGTGATTTAGCATCTTTAGAAGATCTGGGGGGTAATATATTTGCTGGTACATGCACTGGTGGTATGGAGTTAAAATAAGTATACAGTGCTTCTTCAGAGGACCCAAGTCTAGCATTAAAATTGTCTGTGACCACAGCAAAGGCACTTGAAAAGGTCAACAAAGGTTTATCTAAATATTCCTCAAAATTAGTCCAAGCTTCATTTACCCTTAATCTGGTACCATGGGAAGGTAGGTGAACATTCACAATTAAAAAGCTATAATGACCAGATTTAATGACATTTGCCTGGGCCCAGGGACCACATGGATCTAGTGTAATAGTTGTTGCTTGTGTTGCTGCTGCTTAATAGTAGAACTCCAAGTTCAAATAGTTTATATTATTTCCTTGAACTCTGCTATGTTGCCTCCAGCTTCATGCACATGTTATCCACAAGGCTCTAGACAGTAAATGTGGGAGGCTAGCACCTGTTTGGGTGCTGTTAATACTGATTGGCACAACTCACAACAGAAACCAGCTGCACATGTAATTAACGGCATAAATGCATGCTACTGAGAGCGTTCCCCCTGTCTCAACTGAGTGGTCACAGCACAACACTTTCGTTTTTTTACCATTATAACCACAGGGAAATGCAGTTCATTAAGGTTCCAGTTCTGTTGTAAATCTAGAACAGACAACAATAGAGAAAGCTGCCATGCATTTAGCATCTCTGCAAGGCAACATTTATGCTGATTCTACAGGCTATTGTCACTTGGACCCTCCAGAACTGATATGACAAAAACTCAGAGCCTATAGAACTGTCTTGATTTGGGGCATTATAATATGAGTTGGCTGTGAGTGGAAGTTTCTAGTTAGGCCAAACTCAGTTATTTGTCTGCCTAGGTCAGTGTTTCCTAAGCCTCTGATAGCTATGGCACAATTTTTTAAAAATTGATTTTGGAGGTGTATTCAGTATTAGAAGAGGAGGAGGAGGAGATTGGATTTATACCCCATCCTTCACTCAGAGTCTCAGAGCGGCTTACAAACTCCTTTCCCTTCCCCTCCCCACAACAGAGATACCCTGTGAGGTAGGTAGGGCTGAGAGCTCTCTCGAGAACTGCTCTTTCAAGGACAGCTCTGACTGAACTATGGCTTGCCCAAGGTCATCTATCAGCTGCAAGTGGAAGAGTGGGGAATCAAACCTGGTTCTCCCTGATTATAGTCTGCACACTTAACCACTACACCAAACTGGCTCTACTAGCAGTTCTGCATCCCAAACCCTGAGACTCATAGGCTAGGCCCTGGTTATATAATTGAATATAGTACTAATGGTAGCTTACATGCCTCCCTAGAAAGAATACTACATGGTATCTGTGACTGTAGACACTATCACATTCACCATTGCTGCCTGGGTCCGGTCCACCTTCCACCGTTGCTGCCAACTAGCCCCCCCCCTTTCTGGGGCTCCCAAGGTCTCAGAACAGCTGGGTGCTGAGGGTTACATCACCACTCACACATCCTTAACCCATTGGCTGCCTTTTCTTTCACTCCATGAGCCCGGGAGACCAAAGTACTCCTCCCTGATCTCAAGTTTTCCGCCCCTTATATACTCATCCCGAACCCCACCCCCTCCCAGGTTGTTCCTCTCTTGCTGGCCCCGCTCCCATTATAACTTTCTGATTTGGAAAGATGGACCATTCACTATACAATTAAAAATAAAAGCATGATGGAAATTTGTTATGCGTAAAATTAACAGAGTTGCTGGTCCAGATGATTGTTTGGCATCTCCAATTGACACGTTGAAACTAGACTAAATTTTCCAATGGCAGAATGGAAATTTCCTGCTTCCTCTCTTCTACTGCACACCACCAGTATGCCTGAAATGCTATTCGTGGGGGATAGAGAACCCAGAGGAATGACATGGGATGAGGGGTCTGGAGGGGAAAGGGGAATTGGTGGTAATTGCCTGTTCAGTTGGAATGCAGCCTTACATGTGCAACAATTAACTGGCATGGATGTGCGTAGGCCCTGAGAACAAGCCCCCAAAACTGAAGCCTGAGATCTGTCAACCTTAGGACACCCCCTTTCCCAAAGTTTACTTTGACTGTGAAGGAGAATGTATGACTCATCCTCAGGGGGTGGGGACCATGACTCAGTGGTAGGACATCTGCTGCACATCAAGAAAGTCCAGGGTTCAATCCCTGGCATCTCCAATTTGGAAAGGATCAAATAATAGGTAATGTGAACGACCTCTATGACCCTGGAGAGTTGCTGCCAGTATAGACAAGACTGATCTTGATAGACCAATGGTCTGACTCAATATAAGGCAGATTTGTGTCTTCAGAGAAGCCCATATGTAATAGTTGGAGATCCATTCCACGTTTTATATCAGTCCCAGGGTACCAGTCTGGAGCAATGGCAGACCAGGTTTTACTTGTGGCTGTGAATAAGGTGGTTAGGCAAGCTGGTGTGAAGGAGTCTAGTAGGCCTCGGATTCTTTTTGCTGTTCTGAAAAAAGTTCTACTTGGTTTACTCAAGACAATCCTTGGCATTTTCCTGAGTGACTGTAGCATCCTTCACTATATTTGATGTTTCTGCATGTGCAACTTGGGACTGGGGGCAGGGGAGAAGACTTCTGGTGAAAAGGAATCCCAGAGCAATGACTCATGGAGAGACAATACAAGCAGCCTCCCCTGTGTGTGAATAAATTCCACTGCATCTCTCCTTCAGGGGTGATTGAGTGGTGCTGAGACGGGGTGGATGTAGCTGCTTCCAGAAGAGACTGATCAGAGGCAATGCCAGAGCTGTGAATCATGCAGTGGGACATCCTCCTCTGTGAGTGGGCAGTTTTTGGATCTAGCTCCCATGGGAGGATCATCAATGAACAGATATTATCACAATGAACTGTCACGGTTGCTTCTAACTGGAGGGCAGTTTTTTGATCTGTATAAAGAGTTACAATGATTTGTTCAACCATAGTCCAGAATGTTATATAACAGAAGATTGCCTGAAAAATTAAATAAGCCTGCCACGAACTGATATGGAATTTAGAGGTCCTGCAGTTTAGAGGATTACAAAAAATTAGTTGTTTCATATATTAATTGGTATGCATACCTTGCCTAGTGATCCTGAGGCAAAACTCTTATTTTTCAGGTGAGTATTTATTTATAAGTCTGTAAACTGATAGCATTGGCTTAAATAATCAGTAGTTTCCCTATAATCATATATGAGAAAAATCTGAATTTAGGTCTGGAAAAGAAGCTTTCAGTGTTCTTTTATCTCTCTCTTCAGTTTTGTTTTTATGACAGCAGGGAGATAAGAGCTGAAATGTTTCAACTGTAGAAGAGAAGTATAGCCAGGGATACATTGCAAGGGATCAGGTAACAAACATGATTTTTTTTTTTAATTGTGATGGGGGGGGTTGCATTCAAACTTTGCTCGTGCAGGATGACTGTGTGAATTTGCATTAATGGGTAGTTCCCCTACATGCTGTCTATGGAACATTTGACTGCCATCATTGTATGATGCACTTTAGTGTTGGTGGGCAAACCAGAACCAGTTAATGGAAAGATGGTGGAGTTTACATGAGAAGAATGAAGGTGCACAATCAATGGACTTGCTTTTTACAAACTTGTGTTCAGCACAGACTGTTGGGTCATAATATCCTCAAGAGCAACCTGAAAACTAGTTTTGACTCACTGTGTATATCCCAGCAGTTTTATATGTTTGCTGATTTTAAATTTATGAAGATTTTTAATCTATGGTGTGGTGTTGATTGTCTAGACCCGGGTTTAAATCCCTGCATTGTTGTGACCTTGTGCCAGTTATGCTTCCTTAGTTAGTTGTGAAGGTAAAATGGAGGGTTTGTACGTCACCCAGGATTCCTTGGAGGAAGGCTGGGATAAAAATGTACTGAGACAGATGTTGAATTAAACGGCTTATGCATTGTTGGCTACATCTGATTCCTGTTGTGGTAGGAACACATCCTAGCAAACAACTATGTGCTGTTCTGCAAGAAGAAAAATCTTAGCAAATACTGTACATGAGTAGCTTTTAATCTTTTCCCTTTAACGACAGCTTGCAACAGGAGATCCACTCTTAGTTTTTATTCTTTTATATTGATTATATATACTGAGCTTGATTTAAACCAGTCCTTATCTGTCCTTCTGCTGTTTTCCCTTCTTCTTTCTTTCTTGGTCTCTCCCCATCTTCTCTTTCTGCTCTAGGGTTGCCAACAATCTGGAGGGGATAAATGTCCTGTCCCTTTAATAGAGGTTTTATGCGTGGAAATGGGCAGGTGATGCTTTTAATGGCATAAATAACATTTTAATGTCTTTATTAAGAGAGTGGGACATATTTTTTCTCCAGGTTGTTGGCAACCCTATGGTTCTCTCTCCAGAATGCTGCAAGGACAACCCACCCACTGGCAATGCAAATGACCTCCTTATTTTGTGTTCCTTCTGCACTTGGAAATATCTAACTCTGACTGCCTAGACAGAAATATTGGTGAGAGTGGCATTTACTGCTGTTCTTTCCAGTCTCCAGCTGATAAGGGATCAGGAACTCAAGCTAGATGGCAGGTGAATAACAGTTACTGGGCCGCATGCTTCTGCATGGGTGCCTTTGATTCTCTGCCGAGAATACAAACTTCCCTCCCTGCCAAGGTGCTACTGCATTTCAATTACATTCTGGTCCTTATTTTCTTCTTGGCTACCTAGTAGAGCCATAGTGCAACACCAATCAGGGGAATGTTCTTTTAGATTCCTCACTTCCTAGCTATGTGACATTGTCCACACAGCAGCCCTTAGGGAACCTTCAGTCACTTGATTTCACAGTTATACACGCATCACACAGTGGTCTCCAGCATTTCATTACTGCATTAAATTAGCCTACTGTGTAATACTGAGATTTCCCTTTAATTGCCAGTCAGTGGGGCTGTTGCTGAAAGTCATGCATTTGTCTAAAGCAGTTCAAAAGAATGTCAACTGTGGTGGGCCTTTCAGTGGCTGAAATAAGAATGATCCTACACAGAGGCAGATTGGGAAGTTACAATGGCTGTCCAAAGCCAGGACTGTATGTCCACTCAGCTCAACAGTGCCTACAGTGGGCACTGGGTCACCCACTGTTGATGAATAGGGTAGACATGGAGGGGATTTATTCCTCCCAAGTGGGTTCAGTCCTGCCATTGTCATTCAGGAAAACAGGGTGGGCAGTGGTGACTGCTGCTATTCTGCTGTAGTTCAGGAGCTGGCAGTGGGCCTGTACAGTCTTTGAGCAGAGTTTTAGCCTCTCCACCCCAGTCCAGGGGTAAGAGGCACAATTCCTGATACTCTGCCAGCACGTACAGGATCTTGCTTCTCCCTCACACCAGTCCAGGAATGAGAGATACCAAAATCCCATATGCTTAAACAAACCCAAGAGTATGTCTGCACACACTCCTGGCTTATCAGTAGTCACTGCCACCAGGACCTCAGAATACTAGATTTCCCCCCTCCAGCTCAGGAGAGAGGTCCCACCTCCTGGTTTGTTTCTGGGAATTAACAACTCATCAGCTCTGTACCAGAGCTGCAGATAATTAATTAGCACACAGTGGTAGCCTTCAGCTGAGTCAGCTCAGGCAGCAAGATTTAGGCTTAGAGGTCAGTTGCAACATAAGAACCAGCCCAGATAATATTAATCTATATATTATCTTTATTCAGTACAGAGCATGCAGATAACAAGAGGCTAGGGAGAAGGTACATAAAATAAATAAGATCTATAGCTTCTTCAGCTCTAACTATACATAGAGGGATTCATAATTACCAGTCATTCAGAGATACCAGATAATTCAATGTCCTTTGGGGAACCAGGGAATCTTCAGGATGAACCACATGGCTGATGAAGGCAACTAAGACCAGCTTGGTTGCCTAGCAGTAAAATTCCATGTTGCAGGTTTGTAATCCAAAAGGGAACTCTGCCTCAGAAAGAAGCTAACTTTCCAAGAGAACTCTGTCTCTCTTCCCATAGGGTAAGCACAACTCCCTCCCTTTCCCGTCATAATTGAATATGGCCATTTATCCAATCACAAAGGGATAAAGAGGTGTGCCTAACTATCTAGGTGCAGGCATTGCTGACATGACTAAAGGCACATCTGCTGAGCTTTGATGTGTTAATGCATGGGACATCTGTGTCCCCCCAACTTGGGAAGACACTGCAATGTCTGTTCTTCCCAGCAAAGGTGCCAAAGTGGCTTTGTATATTGATATCAAGCTTGGCATCTGTGCAGGCCATCTGCTCAGGTGACAAAAGTCACAGGGATATGTTAGCAGCTAGACCATTTGGGCCTAGCAGGAATGAATCAGGAAAGTCTTTTCCTATACAGGGCCCTCCAGGGCAACTTGCCTGAGGATGCCGACCCATGAAGCTGTCCCTGCTATGTGATTATTCCCTCTCTCCCAGTGCTTCGGGGGCTAAAATCATTGTAGGGAATATGAACTTTGCCTAGTGCATATTACATAGCCAAAAGGGATGGGGTAGGTGTGTGGGTGTGTTTGTGATTTAAATCATCACTTTTCAGTCATTCTGCAGGTTCGCTGCTTCCACTAAGGATAGGCCTCAAAAGTAATGTTAGAAGTTCTTTTAGGCACACATGTGCCTTTGTGAATTATTAAAATAGATGGTTTCTCAGCACATGAATAAGTCCATTAGAGCTTTTACTGCAAATGTGGCCTTCATCTCTTCTAATCTAAGGCTGGAGACTGATAACTGCCAGATTGTTGAAGATGGAATGAGAGAGGCATTGTTGCCATTTCCCGCTGAGAAAGAGGGTTTTCTGGTGGTTCAGAAGCATAATTTGCTAGAGACGACAGTGGGACAAAAGAGATGGGGGTGCAGGCCTGTAGCTACAGTGGGGCATCTTGGGGCCCAGCCCCCTGACTTACCTCCAAGGGCCCCCGACTTCCCATCCAGCACAGGCACTCCCTTGGGTATGTGTGCAGGGGTGTGTGCAGGGTGCCCCCTGACTTATTTAAAGGCCCCCCAAATTAAAAATTCCTGGCTACGGGCCTGTGGGGGTGTACAATGAGGACCACAACATTGCTGTCATACCACTTTTGACCCTTTCCTCTCTCTCTCTCCCTCTCTCTCTGGAGATTTTAAGAACAATTTCTATCTCACTGGAGAAAGTGAACTAAAGGTTGAGTATGTTGTGTGTCTGAGCACAAACCAGAAATGCTTAGCCTAAATTTCCCATGGGAAATTAATGGGATTTCAGGATGTTCAACTTTTATTCTTGGATGGGAGTTAAAACATCTAGTTTCTTTTTAACTGAATCCAATAAAATAGGAACTTGACAAAATCCAATCTCATTACCTGTAAACAGGAGAAATATGATTTGGTCTTTGAAAAATAATAAAATTATTTTCTAGATGACTCTGGTCAGGCCTGATTCAGGTATAAATGTACACTTAATAAATCCTAGGTGTTTAGTTAACTGCTAGCTAGAGGTTCACCTCAGTAACGCTATGGGTTCACTCTGGGTATAATACATAAGTAAATACTATTAGAGAATGTCTGCTTCCATTTTAAGCTTTTTTATTAAAGCAAAAGTATTGCATTCTTAACATAGACCAAACCCAAAGTGTTATACTGTCCATCCATCATTGTTACATAGGTAATTAAAGAAGAGGAACTACGTGAGTCAATGAGAGTTTCCTACCCCAAAAGTAAGCATATCACTGGCGAGGAGCCTGTTCTGAGAAAAAGCTCTTGATCAATACAACTTCCCATACTTATAGGATTTTAAAATCATCTTCTAACCATAGCTAACTGTCCCACATGATTAGGGCTCACATTCTTGGCTAACTCATTGTCTTATAAATTCAAACACCATAGAAGATTATCTATACTTGAAATAACTTTTTAGAATATATAACAAAGGTTAGTTCATCTTTGTGACTTTTAACAAAGTCTATTAAAATAGTGATTATAAGTTTCTCATACATATGAATATCTTTTGGCCCTGTACTGCAGCAGCCATTCCCTGTGGGCATTATGCAAACAGTATGCAACATACCCTGTTAAGGGAAGGGGTGTGTGTGTGTGATTATGAATTTGGCATCCTGTTGGATAGTATTAGGAGAGGTATTACTTGCATGTTCAAAATGCCCTAGAAGGGCTGTGGCTCAGTGGTAGAGCATCTGCTTTAGAAGGTCCCAGGTTCAATCTTTGGAATCTGCAGTTAAAACAATCATATAGTAGGTGACCTGAGACCTAGAGAGTCTCTGCCAGTTAGACAGAGCAATTGTATAGCTCTAAAGTAGCTTCTTGCATTTGTGTGTGTTCTCCTGCCTCCATATTCCTTCCTCCTTTTCTAGTATATATATTTTATGTAGACAATTTATTTTGAATTATCAGTTTATTTTGAATTATCGGTTCCTTTGCATGCAGTGCCAGAAATGTAGTAAACAAAGTGTCTTGTTTATTTATTCATTTTGGCTTATATTCCACCCTCCCTGCAAGCGGGCTCAGGGAGAATCATAGCAGCAGTATACAAGGTCATTAAAACAATCATAGTAATTAAATAGTTAAAACAATTAAAACAAAGGTGCAATATTGTAAGACAGGTAGCACTATAAATAGAAGGTATAATAATCTCAAGTGACCAAAGCAGCTAGGCCGTAACCCCCCAGATATGGGGATCTTCTTAGTCTGGGTCATACAGAGATGGAAAGCTTCAGCAAGGGAGACCGAATAATTGGGCACCCGCCATCTCATTCAAAGGCCTGGTGGAACAGCTCCATTTTGCAGACCTGTGGAACTGTAATAAGTCCCACATGGTCCTGATCTCAGATGGGAGCATGTTCCACCAGACCAGAGCCAGGGCAGACCGCAGAGTGTAAAGCTCTCTGAAGCACATATGGGGAGAGGCGGTCCATCAGATATGTCAGTCCCAGGCTGCATGGGGCTTTAAAGGTCAACACCAACACCTTGAAACAGATCCGGTACTCGATTGGTATCCAGTGCAATTGGTGGAACACCAGCTGAATGCGTGCCCGCACAGATGCCATAGTCAGTAGGCATGTCACCACATTTTGCACTAGCTGGAGTTTCTGGATGAGCTTCAAGGATAAGCCTGTGTAAAGCGAGTTACAGTAGTCAAGTCAGGAAGTGACCATTACATGAGTCACTGTAGCCAAGTCCTGGGGGGCGAGACAGGGAACCAGCCGCCTGATCTGTCAGAGATGATAAAAGACAGACCTGGCAACTGTAGTGCCCTAGGCCTCTGTAGAAAATGAGGCATCCAGGATCACTCCTTACCATTGTTCTTAAGCGTGGATCAGTTAACCAATATGATAGATCTGCATAAAGAGAATTTGCAACAGTAAGAAGCTGTAGCACTTTGTTGCCTAGGATAATTTTTTAATCCCTCTGTGGTCCTGACAATGCCCTGAATGTTTTTTGTACCGTAAGGCTGGTTGACAGATCGGATATACAGTTTGTTCTCCCTCCCCCATCCCTAGTGCTGGATCCAGCAAGACGACTGCAGCAAGCACTCGTGCTTATCAGAGCCAGAACACAGTGTACAGAGGCATACGAGGCTCCTGTCATGTCCATTCCTGAATTTAAATCTCCAGAGACTCTAATTGCTAGCAGCCTTCTAACGCTGACTTCACATCTAGCTTTGGGGAGACGTGTGTGTTTGTGTGTGATTATGAACTTGGCATCCTGTTGAGCAGCCTTAAGGGAGGCATTGCTTGCATGTTAAAAATGCCTTTTAGAAAGATTGGCCAAGGTTCATCAGTATATGAGGAAACTGAATATAGTTTAACTGGAATATATATATGTACCTCTGAGCAAATAGGAATGTGTGTGTAAGAATAAGTGTAAGAATATGGATGCAAACATAGATTTGTATGTGTCAGAAAGTCATCAAGTAATGAAAAACCAAACAGCGTGTGGGCATGGGCGAGCAAACTTTAGACAGTTCAGATACATGATTTCCCCCCATTGTATAATTTTGTGAATGTAGAAACACAACAGTTACAGTAAACACATGTACAATCTGTGTACAATGTACACTAGGATTTTTCTTTGAGTAATTCTCATATTACATTCAACTCATGTACAGCTGAATGTGTGATTGAAACTGATCCCCAGTTTCATTTGTAAACAATGTTGGCTCTTTCTTATAAACTGGTATATGTACATACATGCAGGTTGTGTGGGTGTTCATTGTAAGATGTGAACAGGACTGGTGTGTTTGTGTTTAGGCATGCAGTTCGGTGCTCTGTTGAAAACTACTGTGTGGCTAGTTTAAAACAATGGCATAATTAACCATAAAATTATAACAACATCATAGATTTAACATATTCATAAATTGAAGTAGCAAACTGCAGTTCTGCTTCTAAGAAGAATCAAGTTTCTGACTTGTATCTTGTGACCTCCAAGTTAAATACGTTTAGTTGATCAGCAGGATTTTTTTGGTGCCCTACTCCCAATAGGGATAGGCGTGAACTGGGTAGATGAACTGCTTCGTAAACCATGAACCGTCACAAACTTTTAGGGGCCAAAAGAACTGGTTCAGTTCATGAAGTTCATGACCCAGTAGAATGAGGGCCCCAGCATACTAGAGACATGAAACTTGCAGAGGATCTCCAGATGACTCTCTTCTACCTGCCTGCCGTGTTTGGTGAGGATTGGATGTATGGAGTCTGAGTTACAGCCCGTCAGAGATGGTGCCCCCAAGAAAGTGCTTTCTGGGGAAATGACAGCCTGTCGTTTCCTCAGAAAGCATTTTCCTGGGAACACCTTCTTTGGAGGGCTGTAACTCAGACACCATAAATCCAATCCTCACCAAACTTGGAGGGCAGGTAGAGAAGAGTTAGCTAAAGATCCCCTGTGAGTTTGGTGTCTCTAGCTTGCACAGGGATCTGTTCTATACACTCCTGAACCTCCTGAACCTGCACCTGCCAGAATGACCGCCAGTTACTGACAGGTGTATAGAATGGATCCGGTGCAAGCTAGAGACATCAAAGTTGCAGGGACCTGTCCCAGATGCTCCTCTACATGCCATCCAAGTCCCCTCCCCATGTTGCTTTGAATTTCGGTAAACATTTGGATTGAGTGGAGGCAGTCTGTCTGGAAATGTATCTGAACAATTTGAAAGTTTGTAGAAAGTTCATGCAGATTGACCTGCCACAAACTTCCCTTCATGAACCACAAACTGGCCAAAATTTGTCACAGACTTTAGTTCTTGAGCCAGTTCATGCCCATCCCTCATGCCTAAGTAGCTATAGAGTGAAGATAACCCAGATTTATCTGTTTTTGTTTTGGTTTTTTATCCCATGTTGCTGGACATCTGGTCCTGCTTGTGGGGTTGCATTGTTTTGTGGAGGATTAGCATATGGTGTAATGTTTTGATGTTCTGAGAGGTATTGTTTATGAAGGTATATTTGAATTTTTCTGTGTGTTGGTTTTCAGCTTGTGCAAATTGCAGATTTTTGTGTGTGCATCTTCTTTTATGTCCAATACTCATTTAAGCTACAAGTTTAGTTTTCCATGTTAAGTTTTTGGCCAGATTCTAAGGGCATGGCTGTACTGCAGCAACAACAATGGAGTCTTCTGGCACTTTCAAGATCAACAGATGTATTGTGATATAACTTCTAATCTACAGATGTTTACAATACAATGAACTGGATGGTCTTCAAGGAACTACAATAGTCTTTGAAGAATTTGTCCAGGATTTTCAAGTGGATTAGATGCCCTTTGGACATTGTAGTGCCTTACAGAATTTTCTTCTGATTATGATTCTCCAGTATGAATATATATAAGACAGTTTGTGATATGGGACACCTAGTTGCCTAGGAGACCAGTTCAAGCAGCTGAGTTGGAAAATGAGGTCATGGAGAGAGCAAAGTGGGAGGGCAGCTTGGAAGAGTATGGATCTCATGTTGGAGTGAGTGAGTGGGAAGGGTTGGTGAATCAAAAGATCACCCCAGCTAGGAGGAAAGTTGACTTTAGAGATATGGATGAGTGCCTGTCTGTGATTCAGACAGAGGTCTGTTCTCAGCCAAGAAGGCTGACTTTTGAGAGGATGTAGATGGGATTCAAGCCTCACCTAACACTAGAGTGACTATATAATGTTGTGTTGAATGGGATGTGGTCTTCATTAAAGGGTGAAAGTTATTTTAATACTTGGTGGGATGTCTCAGTATTCCCAAAAGAATGGGAGTGGCCTGTGAAATTTTGGATGGACATATGTGTTGTACATGCCCTCTCCCATATTATAAATTTGTGCAAAGGGGAGAAGAGGTAGAAAGGGGGAAGAAGCATCCATTAAATTCTGTTTAGATTTTTTTTTCATGGACTGACCTGTGCTGGTGGTGGGATGGATGTGGTCCTTAGGTGTTATTGCATAACAAACCTCTTTGGATATTAATGAAAGCAGATAGAAATGTGTGCAGCAGTTAGAAATCTGTGCATTTACTCAAAGTCTGTTGAGTAAATGTATGCCACTTTAACATAATGGCTTCTCAGCTGCAGTTCTGAGTACCAGGTATTGAAAATATAATTATGCAAAAAATGCAGATTCTACACTTCCCGCTGTCTATTCTGACTAGTCTACCATGCACACATTTTTTAATATCTGCTCTTTTGCCTTTGTGGTGCATTGCATACTATGAATACTAATGTTCTGACTTCAGGATCCTAATTCAAGCTATTTCTTACAAAGCCTGTCATTTCCGTTAGCTGTCTTCCATAGTTTGACTTGCCATGTAAGGTATGGAGGATGGCTAATAGAAAACAAACAGGCTTTGGCAGTTGTACAGACCTGTTGTTTAAATGGGGCAAAATACTAGGCCCTGAATGCAATTGTGGTGCAACCCGCAGAACTGTTTTCCATCTTTCACAGTAATGTGAGCATCGTGCTTTCCAGGGAGATGTGACAGAGCTCTTTGAACTCTCCCCAGCTGTGACTGAGTGGATTGAAAAATTCGATATTAATATTTAGGGGAATTGCCCAATCTGTCTGCCTAATCTGTCTGCATAACCATTGTATCTACTTCGTTACATATTTTATATTATATGCTTCCTGTATGTAATTCTGCCATATGATAAATAATAATAAATGAATAATCTTACAAAGGAAAAAGATCCATGTATTCCCTTTCAGTCCTCAGTGCCACTTAGATTAAACCAATGTGGGCTACAGTCTAAAACGGTAAGTGCGGAGGAGCAATTTGTATAGATCTACATGGATGTCATAATACACTGAAATACTGGGAAAGCTAGGAGATCTCAAATACTTTGCACTGTTCATACTAGTCAGCCTGAACAAAGAATTGTGTTGAGACAAGGGCTGTGCAAATCAGCCTTAGATCAGTTAAAGCAAGACCAGACTATATAGATTGTTGCTGTGATTCCATAGAAATGCAGAATATGTAATATCACACACATTTTATCTTTCTGTGGTTTTCAGTTTCCCCCTTTTTTAAAAAAGAAGCAAGTTTCTAGTCCTAATGGAGGCAAAGATATGCTTGACAGTGAGTGTGTGCTACATGTCAGAAACTGAGATGCCACAATGATAGTTGAATAGCGTTCCCTTTCTAGTTTTCTTGTCTCTCCCCTCTCTAACTGGTAAAAGAGCATACACTGTGTGAAATAATAAAAAAATGCAGAGTATTAAACAAAATAAATTATGCAAACTGGCATAATTTATACAGGTCACAAAACTCAGCAATTCTAATTTATTATTTAATTTATTTACTTCATTTTTACCCCACCTTTCTCCCCATTGAGGACCCAAAGTGGTGGACAACATTTTCCCCTTCTCCGTTTTATCCTTACAACACCCCTATGAGGTAGGCTAGGCCAAGAGTGTGTGACTGGCCCAAGGTTACCCAGCAACCTTCCATGACAGAGCAAGAATTCAAACCTGAGTCTCCCAGATCCTAGTCCAACACTCTAACCACTGCAGCGCACTGGCTGTCATGAAACTAACAGGGAATTTGGATTGCCTGGACACTGAGTTTTAATTTTCTTAAGC
This sequence comes from Gekko gecko, assembly GCA_029375565.1. Classification (NCBI taxonomy): domain Eukaryota; kingdom Metazoa; phylum Chordata; class Lepidosauria; order Squamata; family Gekkonidae; genus Gekko; species Gekko gecko. The sequence goes on along the minus strand of JAPDNY010000001.1, from coordinate 124,620,687 downwards.
ACGGAGTGAGTATTGCTGATTATCACCTATGGTATACACAGTAGGAAACATTTCTGAATTTAAGAGAGATGACCTAACTATGATTACTTCATTATTTCTAAGCTACCTATGCTATCTATCAATCACATTTTTGTCCTACTCTTTCTTCAAGGAGCTCAGGACAATGTATATGGGTGTTCTAGGGTTGCCAGGTCCTACTGCTGTCAGGGGGATTTGGAAGGCACTCTGGGGGTAGGTGGGGACATTGTCAACATAATAACATCACTTCCAGAAGTGATGTCATTGAGTTGGCACCATCAGGCTGATGCTCTACTTTTTGGGCAAAACTCTGTGGTAAAAATGGCTACAAACCATGGCGTTTTGCCTAAAAAGTAGAGCATTGGCCCTGAGGTCGTGGACACAATGACATTGCTTCCGGAAGTCATATCACTGTGTTGATGATGTCACTGAGGAACAACTTTTGGGTGGTGGGGTTTCTCCCAACGGCCAGCTGGCTGATGGTGGGCCCAAGCCCGCAAAAGGAGGGGATCCTCTGCCCCTATCTGGAGGCTGGCAAGCCTAGGGTTTCCCCTCCTTTATTTTATATTCCCAAAAACTGAGGCTGAGACTGGTTGGCCCAAAGTCAACCAGTAAGCTTCATAGCTAAACAGGAATTTGAACCTAGGTCTCCTCAGTCATATTCTGAATATTGTTCTTACCTGGCTCTAATGAACTGAAAGCTGGTATGGTATGATTTTTTAAGTATTAAATTAGGACTGGGGAGACCTAGGTTGAAATCTCCACTTCGCCATAAACTCACTGAAGAGGCCATAAACTCACTCATCACTGTAAAAATCTGATAATAATAACAACAGCAGCAACAATAACAACAACAGTTACGTTAGTAACTACAAAAATAGGCTTCATATTTTTCCTTTTGCTTTCTAGGCCCAACTCGCAAAATGCCACCAGCTGCCAGTGCCATGGATTTCTTCCAACTGTTTGTCCCCGACAATGTGCTAAAGAACATGGTGGTGCAAACTAATATGTATGCCAAGAAGTATCAGGAACGGTTTGGGAGTGATGACACCTGGACAGATGTTACCCTGACAGAAATGAAGGCTTTCCTTGCATACATGATCTCCACAAGTACTCACCACTGTGAGTCTGTCCTCAGCATCTGGAGTAGTGGTTTCTATAGTAACAAGAGCATAGCACTGATCATGACTCAGCCAAGATTTGAGAAGATTCTCAAGTACTTCCATATTGTGGCCTTTCGTTCCAGTCAGACGACCCATGGCCTCTACAAAATCCAGCCGTTTCTGGACTCTCTGCAGCACAGCTTTGATTCTGCTTTTAAGCCTTCCCAAACCCAGGTGAGAGTTAACTACTTGGATGTTGAAAAACATTAGCCTTCTCCATAAAAGGTTGTCAACTCTGGATTGGGAAATCCCTGGAGATTCGGGGTGGAGCCTGGGAGGGTGTGTTTGAGGAGGGGGTGGCCTCAGCAGAGAGTAATGACTCCAAAGCAGCCATCTTTTCCCAAGGGCACTGATCTCTGTAGAGAGCTGTATTTCTGGGAGATTTCCAGGCCCCAGCTGGAAGAGACCATTTAAGAGACCATTTTATTCTATAAAAGCAAAACGTACATTCAGGTGGTCAGCCATGTTGGTCTGAAGCAGCAGAACAAAGTTTGAGTCCAGTGGCCCCTTTAAGACCAACAAAGGTTTATTCAGGGTGTGAGCTTTCGTGTGCATGCACACTTCCTCAGACTGTCTGAGGAAGAGTGCATGCACACAAAAGCTCACGCCTTGAATAAAACTTTTTGGTCTTAAAGGGGCCACTGGACTTGAGGAAAATGTACGGTTATCCAGCTACCTGGGTAAGAGTTGAACAAACTCCCCAACGGTTTAAAGGTTAAAAATCTAAATTAAGTCTGGAAACAAATGGGAGGCCAGTGAAGTTAAATCAAAATTGGAGTGATATGATCAAAGTGCCTGGTCTCTGTCAATAGTTAGGCAGTCACTAGGGTTGCCAAGTCCCTCCTGGCAACCAGTGGAGGCTGGAGGAGGACTTACCGGGAGCCAAAGGGAGGCCCAGCCGACGTTCCAGTGGTGTATCTACGTCACTTCTGACATGATCCAGAATTGACATCATCACATTGGGGTGATGCTCTGGTTGTCAGCTAGGTCTTCTGCCTGGCTGTCATGTAGATGGGGGGATGCTTTGGAATGAATTGTTTCATTTCTGCTGTGCCTACACTGAGTTTATTATCTGTCTTCTGTGTTATATGGCCTTGAGTGCCTGGTGTAGTCTTTCTCCTGGGAAATGTTACCTGTTACTTTGGCGGGCTTCTGCTGGCTACCTGATTGGCTGGGGGCCATCAGGGGACCCCTTTGAGTTATGTATATCTCTTTGCTTTGCACGCTTTCTCTTTAGTTCTAACAGGAAATAGTTATGATACTTGTAGCACTACTGTCTCAATCAACTTCACTTCTCTGAATGAACGTTGTTGGGAACTGATTGCCTCAGGAGTCTGACATAGTGTTAGAACTCCCTATAGTTCCCTTCCTTCGCACCCACAATGGCTGGCGAAGAAGGGGACATCCTGGTGACAACCACTGAGGAGACTGAACTGAGGACTACAACTGTTTCCCTGATGGCAATGGAGCCCAGTGATCTTGGGGCAAAACCCAGAGACTCATAAGAACATAAGAACATAAGAGAAGCCAATGTTGGATCAGGCCAATGGCCCATCTAGTCCAACACTCTGTCACACAGCGGCCAAAATATACCAGGTGCCATCAGGAGGTCCAGCAGTGGGGCCAGGGCACCAGAAGCCCTCCCACTGCTGCCCCCTCCAGCACCAAGAATAGAGTGCATCACCTGCCCCAGACTGAGAGTTCCCATCTATACCCTGTGGCTAATAGCCACTGATGGACTTCTGCTCCATATGTTTATCTAAGTTCCTCTTGAAACTGTCCATGCTTGCAGCTGCCACGACCTCCTGTGGCAGTGAATTCCATATGTTAATCACTCTTTGGGTGAAGAAGTATTTCCTTTTATCTGTTCTAACCCGACTGCTCAGCAATTTCATAGAGTGCCCACGAGTTCTTGTATTGTGAGAAAGGGAGAAAAGTACTTCTTTCTCAACCTGCTCAATCCCATTCATAATCTTATAAACCTCGATCATGTCACCATCACTTTGCACTTGGCCACATTGAACACCATTTGCCACGTTGACGCCCACTCACCCATCCTCAACAGATCCCTTTGGAGTGCCTCACAATCCTCCCTGGTTTTCACCACCCTGAACAACTTTGTGTCATCTGCAAATTTAGCCACATCACTGCTTACTCCCAATTCCAAATCGTTAATAAACAAGTTAAAAAGCATCGGACCGAGTACTGATCCCTGTGGTACCCCACTGCCCACCACCCTCCACTGAGAAAGTTTCCCATTTATACTCACTCTCTGTTTCCTATTTATAAGCCAGTTTTTGATCCACAAGAGGACTTGTCCTTTTATCCCATGATTATTGAGCTTACTTAGGAGCCTTTGATGAGGAACTGTATCAAAAGCTTTCCGGAAGTCAAGGTAAATAATATCTATTGGGTCCCCCTTGTCCACATGTTTGTTCACTCCTCAAAAAACACTAACAGGTTAGTGAGACAAGATCTTCCCTTACAGAACCCATGCTGAGTCTGCCTCAATAGCTTTTGTTCATCAATGTGCCTACTAATTCTTTCCTTAATAACAGTTTCCACCAACTTACCCGGTATCGATGTCAGACTGACTGGCCTGTAATTTCCCAGATCTCCCCTGGAGCCCTTTTTAAAGATGGGAGTGACATTAGCTACCTTCCAGTCATCAGGAATGGAGGCAGATTTTAAAGAAAGATTACATATTTTTGTCAGGAGATCCACAAGTTCACATTTGAGTTCTTTCAGAACTCTCGGATGAATGCCATCCGGGCCTGGTGATTTATTAGTTTTTAAATTGTCCATCAGTCGGAGGACTTCCTCTCTTGTTACCGCAATCTGATTCAGGTCTTTCAAAACCCCTCCCGAAATCGGTGCTTCTGGAGTGGGCAAACACTTCTCCTCTTCCACAGTGAAGACAGAGGCAAAAAATGCATTCAGCTTCTCAGCCATTTCCCTATCATCCTTCACTACTCCTTTTACCCCTTGGTCATCCAAGGGCCCCACTGCCTCCCTGGCTGGCTTCCTACTTCTAATGTATTTGAAGAAAGTTTTATTGTTGGTCTTTATGTTTTTTGCGATATGCTCCTCATATTCCCTTTTTGCTTGCCTGATCACAGACTTGCATTTTATTTGCCATAGTCTGTGTTCCCTTTTATCAACCTCACTAACACTAGCTTTCCACTGCTTAAAGGAATCCTTCTTACCTTTTACAGCTTCCATTACTTTATTTGTTAACCATGCAGGCTTTTTTCTATACCTATTTGCACCTTTCCTAACCTGCGGTATATATTTTTTCTGAGCTTCTAGGATTGTCTTTTTAAATAGTCTCCAAGCTTCCCCAGTGGTTTTGACCTTCTCCACTCTTCCTTTCAATTTCTTCCTCACATGTCCCCTCATACCAGAGAAGTTACCCCTTTTAAAGTTAAAAGTGGTTGCGTCAGTCTTTTTGGGCAACTCCCTATCTGTACAAATGTTAAACTCAATGACATTATGGTCACTGTTCCCAAGTGGTGCAATCACTTTTACATCTCTCACCAGGTCTTGGGTATTACTTAGGACCAAATCCAGGATCGCCTCTCCCCTGGTAGGATCTGTGACCATCTGTTCCACAGCACAGTCATTGAGAGTGTCTAAGAACGCAATCTCTTTTTCCCGACTAGAACTCATATTGACCCAATCAATGTGTGGGTAGTTAAAGTCGCCTATTACAACACAGTTATTTCGTCTAGCCGCTATCTTTAATTCATTCATCATTTTATAATCCTCCTCTATCTTTTGATCTGGTGGGCGATAACAAACTCCCACTGTTAAGCCTCCTTTTGGACCCACTATTTCAACCCATAGCATTTCCAGAAGTGAATCCAATTCTCTTACCCTCTCAATCTTACTGGACGGTATACCCTCTCTGACATACAGAGCCACCCCACCTCCAACCCTTTCCCCCTATCCTTCCGATATAATTTATAACCAGGAATCACCGTATCCCACTGATTTTCCTCATCCCACCAAGTTTCTGAAATACCCACAATGTCTATTTCCCCCCCAACACCAAGCATTCCAACTCCCCGATTTTACCTCGGAGACTTCTAGCATTTGTGTATAAACACTTATAGTTTCCCATGTTTGTTAAGCCCACAGCCTTCCTCTTGCTGCCTCGAGACCTTGCCAGGCAGTTCCTATCATTAGCCACAGTCTCAGTGGACAATTGTAATCCATTTCCTTGTACAAAAGTAATAGCTACCCCTTCATCTCTTTGAGATGAGCCATCCCGAACCAGAGATTTTTCATCTCCTGTCGGCTTTCCCCCATTATTCAGTTTAAAAACTGCTCTGCCACCTTTTTGATTTTGAGCGCCAGCAGCCTGGTTCCTTCTCGGGACAAGTGGAGGCCGTCCCTTTTGTACAGCTCCCTCTTGTCCCAAAAAGCATCCCAGTGCCTAACAAACTTGAACCCTTCCCCCTACACCACCGTCTCATCCACACATTGAGACTCCTGATCTGTGCCTGTCTCTCCGGCCCTGCGCGTGGAACAGGTAGCACTTCCGAGAAGGCTACCTTGGAGGTCCTGGCCTTGAGTTTCCTGCCCAGCAGCCTAAATTTCTCCTCCAGGACCTCACGACTGCATTTCCCCACATCGTTGGTGCCGACGTGCACCACGACCACTGGCTCCTCCCCAGCACTATCTACCAGCCTATCTAAAACACGCGTAATGTCATGGGCCCATTTGGACCAAGGAGAGCTGAGCGCTGATGCCCGACCCTTGCAGTATTACATTTGAGCAGCGGTACAAAGGTACCCTACAAGAGGACGTATACTACCCTCCTGTGTCAGAGGAAGTGGATCTCAATTGTGTGTGGCACAAACTCTGCGTGGAGAATGAGGAACTGCGACGGGAGATGCATGATGTGATGCTGGACCTCCCTAGAATCATTGCTACAGCCATCCAACACAAGATATGTGGCAGAGTACAGGATGGGGGTGGAAGACCAGGCCAAGGGCCACCAGTGCCACCGCTGCCACCCGCACGTCCAGCCCAAGTGCCCCCCGCTCCAGGCCCACTGGGGCAAGCACCGCTGGGCCAGGCACCCCCAAGGCAAGTTCCCCCCAGAGTACCCCCCGCAGGTCCCGCTCCAGTCCCCCTCTGCCAAGACTGGACTGGTATCAAGAACTACTGTATGCCACGTTTGATGGTAGTCCAGAGAAGTTGGCATTTTTCCTACTGCAGGCACACAAGTTCCTCCGGGACTGGGTCCTCCGAGACTGCTTCAGATGAACAAAGAGTGGACTACATCAGCTCGCACCCGAGGGACTGGGCAGCCAACTGGTTCATGGGCCTACATAATATTCAGGGCCCCAAGCTATGTAATGTCAATGCTTTTATGTGGGCATTGAGGAGGCAGTTTGAAGATCCTATGTAGTTGGAGAAAGCCTGAACCAGACTGCACTACCTCCGTCAGGAAAACCAGTTGAGGCGAGAGTACTCTGACAAGTTCAAGACATATGCTGCGAAGGTGCAGGGGTGTCCCAAAGAAATGTTAATGGAGCCCTACCAAGCTGGTCTGAATCATGCCCTACTGGTACAGGTCTTGGGGCACGGAAATCTCCTGACCCTCAGTGGGTGGATCAGAGAAGCCAGCAAGACTGAGAACAGAGCTGCCCTGATTAAGCCATGCCAACCAAAGGGGACTCCTAAAGCCACGGGACCCGATGCAAGAGGACAACATGCCAAACCCCAAGATCCGGTGCGAGACCAGAAGATGAGACAAGGCGTGTGCCTGAGATGTGGTGAGCTGCGTCACTTTGCCGCTAACTGCCCTAGAGGGGAAAGACCTCCAGAGCAGCGTAGTTCAGGGGCCCCAGTGAAGCAAGGGGTATTGTGCACCAAGCCACCAAGAGCCCTCCAAGCTGACATGGGGGGAGGCCCCAACAGCTTTGTCCAGTGGAGAAGAAGTCAACCAGCCGGTGGGAAAAGGCTGGGACCTGCTGTAAAGGGTGCAAACCAGTAGGTCCAAAAGCAGCTAGCACCACACTTGGTGAGCAACACCCCTCCTCTATTTTTTGTGACTGTGTCAGTTATAAACCCCTAGATGGGGACCCAAGTAAGAATGAGGCTTTAGTTGACTCCAGGTGTACCAGAGACTTAATAAGCCCGGCTGTAGTCATGGGGTTAGGGGTGCAAACCCTCCCCGGTGCAAACCCTCCCCGAGCCATTAATATTTACCCAGATGGATGGCTCTGCCATGAAAGAGGCTTGCAACTACCAAATGATACCAGTGGTCATGGGGACAGGGCCCCACTGGGAACAAAGGGCTTTTGTAATTAACCCAATGACCCAATTCTCCGTGGTGCTAGGCAACCCCTCACTATGAAACCATGATCCCTATATCCAGTGGAGTGTGGGAGCCCTACATTTCTCCGATCCCAAGTGCGATGGGCATGTATGGAAGCCTGAGTGGGGGGAAGCACCTCCTGCCCTCCCAGAACAGGCATGCCTGGCCAATGAGGAGCTCGCTTCAATGCTGATGGAGTACAGGGACCTGGCCAGGGTGTTTGAGGAAGAGGAAACAGACAAGCTACTGCCCCACTGTAATGCAGACGGTGCTATTGAGATATTGGTGGGGCATAAAATGCCTAAGGGAAAGTTGTATGCCATGAGCCCTGCTGAAAAGGAGGCATTATGGAAATTCATTGACAAAAACCTGGCTCAGGGCTTCATTTGGCCCGCCACCTCACCTTTCGCTGCTCCTGTCCTCTTCCAGAAAAAGAAAGATGGGGGGTTGAGGCTATGTACTGACTATCAAGGTTTGAATGCAGTATCCAGCACCAACACTTATCCCCTCCCGTTAATCAAAGACCTCTTGACAGAAGCTACAAAGGAGGACATTTTCTGTAAGTTGGATCTGAGAGATCCTTACTTTCGAGTTTGTATCCGGGTATGAGTACAAAACGGCTTTCAACACACCCTTGGGGCAGTTTGAATACTTGGTAATGCTGTTTGGGTTGGCGGGGGCCCCAGGGGTCTTCATGTACTTAATAAATGAAGTGTTGCACAAGCACCTGTTCAAAGGGGTCCTGGTTTATCTTGATGATATCCTGATTTATTCATAAGATAAGGATTACCACATGGCCCTGGTGAGGGAGGCTCTTGAGACTCTGTACCATCACTGGCTTTTTGCCAAGCTCTCTAAATGCAAGTTCCACAAGGAAGAGGTGGACTTCTTGGGCTATCAGATTTCGGGGAAGGAGCTGGGAATGGACCTGCATAAGGTGGCAGATGTGTTGGGTTGGGAGGCCCCCCACACTTGAAAGCAGGTCCAGTCCTTCTTAGAGTTCGCAAATTTCTACCAGCCCTTCATCCCCAACTTTGCCCAAGTGAGCTTGCCCCTAGCGGATTTATTAAAGACTAAAGGGAAGGGGCCGGGGAGTACTAAGTCCAGTGCCAAGCTGAACTGGGCCCCGGAGTGCCAACAGTCCTTTGATAGGCTCAAAGACTTGTTTACCTCTGAATCCATTCTACATCACCCCAATGAAAATAAACTGTGGTCCAGGTGGATGCTTCAGATGTTGATATGTGAAGGCATCCTGCAGAAGGGGGATGATGGGAAACTCCATCCCCTGGCTTATGTGTCTAAGAAGTTCAGTTCTACTGAGCACAACTGGCTGGTTTGGGATAAGGAGGCAGCAGCTATCAAGTTGGCCCTGACCACTAGGCGGCATTGGTTGGAGGGGGTGAGGGTGCCATTTGAAGTATGGACAGACCACCAAAACTTAGAGGCTCTATGCACCCCTCAAAATCTGACTGCCAGACAACTCCGGTGGGTGGAGTTCTTCTCTAAATTTCTTTTCACCCTTCAGCACCTCCCTGGGGGTTTCCTTGCTGACATGTTGTCCCGCCTTTTTCAACATGAGAGTCAGAGGGAGGAGGTAGTGGACTCCATGTTCACTCCCTCGCAACTGGGCAGTGCAGTGACGACATGCAGCCATGCTAAGACTGAAGCAGGATGGGAGGGGGAACCGTTGACAATACAAAGACGCTTTCAGTGATGCAGAGAGCCAGCAAAACCCCAATGGCAACTGGTATCGAGGAGACAAACTATATGTCCCAATCACCCTGCGGGGTGAGGTTTTGCACTTTGGGCATGAATCCAAGTTTGCTGGACATTTCGTTTTTCTAAAGACTTTGCACCTCCTCCAATGGCAGTTTTGGTGGCCACACATGTAGGCTAACATTTCTCAGTTTGTGGGGTCATGCCAAACTTGTTTGATGGGTAAACGGAGACTGGGCAAGCCCCCGGCATCTTACGGCCCCTGGAGACTCCTAGTCGCCTCTGGGAGGTCATATCTACAGATTTTATTATGGACCTACCCCCTAGTAAAGGACATATTGTGATCTGGGTGGTGGTGGATCTCTTTTCCAAGCAGGAGCATTTCATCCCTCGTAAACAACTACCTACTGCCAAAGTACTAGCAAAGCTGTTCATGCATCATATAGTGAGACTGCATTCGATTTCTAGTAAAATAATATCCAGCAGAGGGGCCCAATTTGTTGCTAGGTTCTGGAAAGAACTCCTCACGGTTCTGGGCATAACTTGAGGGCTCAGTAGTTCTCATCATCCAGAGACTGATGGCCAGATTGAATGTGTCAATCAGGTGACTGAGCAATTCCTTCGGTGTTTTACAAATTATCAACAGGACAATTGGGCCCAGTTGCTATCATATGCGGAATACAGTTATAATAACTCTGTGCACAGTTCCACTGGACTGTCTCCTTTCAAAGCTATGTATAGGTATGAGGGCCCCCCTCTACCTACAATGGATATCCCAGACCCTGGTCCCAGGGACCTGCAAATTTGGTGGCAGGGTCTGAAAACCCAGTGGTCTGTCATACAAAAGACCCTTGATAAAGCCAAGGTGGATTATAAAACCCAGGCTGACAAGGGGAGGGCTCCTGAATGGGATTTGCAGCCTGGGGACGCTGTATATTTGTCGACCAAGAACTTGAAGGGTTTGCAACCCAGGAGGAAACTGGGTTGGAAGTATATTGGTCCTTTTAAGATCCTTAGGAAAATTAATGATGTGGCTGTTGAACTTCAACTCCCTAAATCTCTGAAAGGTCTGCATCCTGTATTTCATTTCAGTTTGCTGAAAAAAGATCCGGGAGCAAACAAGTGGAGACCTCGACCACCAGCCCCTCCATCTCTGATGATGGATGATGAACTGCATCAGGAGGTGGCTGACATTTTGGACTCTAAGCTTAAGTGTGGCCACCTTGATTACCTAATAAAGTGGAAAGATTTTGACCCCTCCTATAATGAATGGGTTCTAGATGTTCATGTTAATGCCCCTAAACTTGTGCATGCATTTCACAAAATGTATCCTTCTAAGCCTGGTGGGTGAGATCTTTGGAGGGGCAGAATGTCAGCTAGCCCTCCTGCCTGGCTGTCATGTAGATGGGGGTGGGGATGCTTTGGAATGATGAGTTTTGTTTCTGCTGTGGCTACACTGAGTTTACTATCTGTCTTCTGTGTTATACGGCCTTGAGTGCCTGGTGTAGTCTTTCTCCTGGGAAACGTTACCTGTTACTTTGGTGGGCTTCTGCTGGCTACCTGATTGGCTGGGGGCCATCAGGGAGCCCCTTTGAGTTATGTATATCTCTTTGCTTGGTGCACTTTTAGTTCTAGCATGAAATAGTTATGATACCTGTAGCACTACTGTCTCAATAAACTTGACTCTGAATGAATGTTGTTGGGAACTGATTGCCTCTGGAGTCTGACACTGGCATTTGGACAAAAACTCTATGAAAAATTTGGCTTTTACCATAGAATTTCCTCCCAAATACCAGAGTATCACTGATGTGATGTCACCAATGTGATGATGTCACTTTCAGGTCACGCCAGAAGTGACATAGATATGTTGCTGCAATGTCTGCTGGGCTTTGCTCTTTTTCAAGGTAAGTTCCCCCTGTTGGCTAGCTGACTGGTGTCATGCCTGCCCCCGACCCAACGCCTAGGAGGCCGGAAAGGGAGAACTTGACACCCGAGACACCCACGGACCTGGCACCTGGGAACCTAGAAAGCGAGGACTCAGCACCTTTAAGACCATCCCTCCCTCGGCTTGTGTATTGACGCTTTCTCCGGCTCCCAACCTCGGCTCCACTCCTTGACTCTGCCTCAGACTTTGACTACCGGTACGACTGACAACGGCTTTGCTTACTGAATTGGAACCTGTTTGCCCGGACTTCTATTGACTACTCTGGCTGACCTCTGGAACTCTCACTGACTCTTCTCCTGGACTATCCTCCTGTACCTGGTTCTCGAGCCCTGTTATGATAGATTGCCAGCACCCACATCGACTCGCCTCACTATGCAGGACGGAGCAACAGGCAGGGCTGAGCAGCTCACGGGAGTGATTGAGCAGGTATGCCAGTTAACCCAAGCTGTCCTTGCCCTACAACAGCAAGCTGCTGCTAATGTTGCCGCTGTTGCCGCAGCTGCTGCTCCTCCCCCTTGCTGCCCAGTCAGCCCCCCTGACCACTTCAGTGGGAGTGTTGACGAGTTCCCTGCATTTCTGGCTCAGTGTGAACTGTACATAGAGCTCTGTCACCGGGACTTTCCTACCAATAAAACCAAGGTCTGTTTTATTTTGAGCTTACTGAAAGGACAAGATGCGAAATGGGCCATGCCCTTGTTGGTAGGGGCGTCTCCCTTACTCTCGGACTACACCAGCTTCAAAGCCCATTTCTCTGCCACATATGCCAACACCATGCAAGCAGCTACAGCAAATCAAAAGATACGGGCCCTCAAGCAAGGGGAAGCCTCTGTAGCCCACTACACCACCGAGTTCCAACTTCTCGCCTTTATGGACCAGTACACTGAAGGGTTATCTGATGAGGTTTTGGATGAACTGGCTCGTGGAGAACGACCAAGACCATTCAGAAGCTCATTCATCTGTGCTTACGCATTGATGGCCGCCTTCAAAGCTGCCGCCTGAGTAAGCGTCGCAGCTCCGCCCCATTGGATACCCCCTAGCCCACTTCCCAGAGTTGGCTCACCAAGCTCCTCTCCTTCAGTAAACGAAGGAGAGCCTATGCAGCTGGGCGTCACTCGACCCTGCCTTACTCCCGAGGAAAAGGCCTGGCGGCACGCCCAAAACCTTTATCTGTATTGAAGAGGGGAGGGGCATTTTTCTGCAACATGCCCCGCTAAGCAAAGACGCCCTGCAGTAACCCCGCCTGCAGTAAAAGGGCAGCCCCAAGCCTGAGTGGATCCTCGGGCTTGGGGCGCATAGCAGGGTCCTCCAGCTCTTTGTTTCCTGAGCAAGCACTGTTCCTGGTCCCTGTGAAGATACAACTCCCTGATGGCTGGTGGCTCTTCATCCATGCCATGCTAGACTCAGGGGCTGCCTATTGCAACATGGCATCCCAACCCAAGAAAAAGAAATCCTGGCTTTGGTTGAAGCCATCAATGGGCGCTTGCTCCGCTCCGAGCCGGTGGTCCATGAGACTCAACCCCTCACCGTGAGGGTCCACCAACACCAAGAACAATTACAATTCAATATCGTGAGAATGCCTCTATTCCCTGTCATCTTAGGTCTGTCCTGGCTACGAACTCATAATCCCCACGTCGATTGGGTTCACCAGGACCTTCGGTTTCCAGAGGGCCACCCGCCATCGCTCTTGTCGTCCAGCAACCCTGAACACCGATGCCCTGTTGTCCACCCTTTGATGTTCCTGTCATCCCAGAACCCTGACCACCAGTGCCCTGTCGTCCACCCTTCGCCGCCCCTGTCATCCTGATCCCCGGAAACCAGGCCAGCCATGGCGGTATTAGGAGCCGCCTCTGCACTGCCACGGTCTATCAGGCCTTTGCAGACGTATTTGATTAAAAAGAAGCAGATCAACTGCCCCCGCACCGACCATACAACTGCGCCATTGACCTGATGCCTGACACGCCATTGCCCACAGGCCGCTTATATCCTATGTCAGAACCGGAACTGGCAGCCCTTCAGGACTACCTCAAGAAAAACCTGGCTCGCGGATTTATTCGGCCGTCCACCTCTCCTCTGTCCTCCCCGGTCTTATTTGTCAAGAAGAAGATGGGAGATCTCTGCCTTTGTAATGATTATCATGCCCTGAACAAAATCACGATCCGTGATCGTTACCTGCTTCCATTGATTCCTGAACTCTTGGACCACCTGAAAGGGGCACAGTTTTACACCAAACTGGACCTTCGAGGTGCGTACAACTTAGTGCACATAAAAGCTGGTGACAAGTGGAAAATGGCCTTCGGCACTCACTACGGTCAGTATGAACACCTCGTCATGCCATTCGGCTTGACCAACGCTCCAGCAGTCTTCCAACACTTTATGAATGACATGTTCTGAGACCTCTTGGACTGGTTCATCATCATTTACCTCAATGATATCGTGATCTACTTCGCCTCCTTAACCCGGCACATTGAGCATGTGCAACACGTACTTCAACGCCTCCGCACCCATGGGGTTTACGCCAAACTGGAAAAATGCACGTTCCATCTGAAAGCGGTGGAATTCTTGGGCCACATCATGTCCCCACGAGGCATCCCAACCAGATGGATCCAAAGAAAGTAGAGGCCGTTCTTCAGTGGCAAGCCTCCCAGAATCGCAAGGATGTCCAACGACTCCTCGGCTTCGCCAACTACTATCGTCAATTTATTGCATCCTACGCAGCTTTAACCACACCTTTAACCCGCCTCCTGAAACCCAGAGAACCTTTCCAATGGACCCCGGAAGCCGACCAGGCCTTCACCACACTCAAGGCATGCTTCGCCTCTGCCCCCTTGCTCCGCTACCCAGACCCCCGGCTCCCCTTCACTATCGAATCAGACACCTCCAGTGTCACCATCGAGACAGCCCCACCCAGCTGTTGCAACCATGTGCCTATTACTCCTGCCAACTCACAGCCGCAGAATGCAACTATACCATCTGGGAACGGGAGTTGCTTGCAATCAAGGCTGCCTTTGAAGTCTAGTGACACCACCTCAAAGGGGCACATCACCCAGTCCAGGTGCTTATGGACCACCACAACCTTGAACATCTACAAACCACACACCAGTTAAACCAATGACAGATCCGCTGGGCCTTGTTCTTTTCCCGGTTCCACTTTAAGATCTCATACATCCCTCAGACCCAGAACCAAAAAGCAGATGCCTTGTCCTGTAAGCCAGAATATGCACCCGCTTTAAAGGAAAAAGTGCCGAAAGGCACTATTTTGCCCCCCTCGGTCTTCGCCACCACTACGTGCACAGGCTCCCTAGCCGAAGATATCCGGATCGGTCAATCCACTGACACGTGGGCCCAGCAATGCCTTCAGGAAATTCAGCAAGACGCCTCAGGGGACCTGACCACTCATGAGGGACTTCTCTTCCATCGGGGTCGAATTTATGTTCCCCCAGGGCCACTCCAGACTTGAGTTCTTCGTCCCACCCATGACACCCCTCCCGCTGGACATTTTGGTCGGCATAAAACCGCTCACCTGCTGACTTGAGAATTCTGGTGGCCTTGAGTTCGGGCCGATGTCGATCGCTACATCAACACCTGCGACACCTGCCGCCATGCCAAAGACATCCCCGCCAGACCTTCAGGACTTCTACATCCTCTACCCACTCCGTCCGGTCCTTGAGACGTCATGTCCGTGGATTTTATTGTTGACCTTCCCCAATCCCAAGGCCACACCCGTATCCTAGTCATAGTGGGCTTGTTCACTAAGATGGCCCACTTTGTTCCATGCGCCAAACTTCCGACTGGTGCTGAAACCACCCTCCTGTACCTGCACCATGTGTTCCGGCTACATGGTATCCCAAACAGCATCATCTCCGATTGGGGCCCCCAATTCTCCTCCCGTTTCTGGCAGGCCCTGCATCACGGCCTGCGAACTGAGATTCACCTGTCTTCGGCCTACCACCCACAAACTGATGGGCAGACTGAAAGAACCAATGCCACCCTGGAGCAATATCTCTGCTGCTACACCAGCTACCAGCAAGACAATTGGTATGCATTGCTACCGCTGGCCGAGTTTGCCTATAATAATGCCATACGTGCATCCACCCAGATCACATCCTTCGCAGCTAATTACGGTCAGCAACCCCGATTCTTTTCCCCTATCAGTCCCTCCTCCGATGTCCCCGCTGCAGAAGATCGCATTCAAGAACTGCATGCCCTCCGGGAACAATTGCAACAGGCCAAAGACACCTATAAGCTCACTGCTGACCGCAAGCGGCAGGAAAGGCCACCTCTACAGGTCGGCGATTTGGTCTGGTTGTCAACCCACTACCTCCGCACCCCTGGTCGCTCCTGCAAGTTGGATGCTCGGTTCATCAGCCCCTACCAGATCAGCACCCAGGTCAACCCCGTCACATTCCGCCTGCAACTCCCCAACCACCTTCGGATTCACCCTGTCTTCCACCGTTCCCTCCTTCAGCTGTTGGCCCCTCCCAATCCGAACCGGGGCACGCCACCTGCACCACCACCACCCATCCCAGTGGATGACGAAGAAGAGTACAAGGTACAACAGATCCTCAATTCCCGACTCCACCGCGGTGCATTACAGTACCTTGTGGACTGGAAGGGCTATGGACCGGATGAATGGTCCTGGGAACCAGCCCCCAATCTACATGCCCCCAACTTGGTCCAGCACTTCCACCTCTTATATCTGGACAAACCTGGTCCTCCAGGGGGGATTCTGAGGGGGGGATAGTGTCATGCCTGCCCCCGACCCAGCGCCTAGGATCCCGGAAAGAGAGAACTTGACACCCGAGACACCCGCGGACCCAGCACCTGGGAACCTAGAAAGCAAGGACTCGGCACCTTTAAGACCATCTGGGATGCCAGAGTCCTCAGGGAACCTAAGTGCTGGGGAGGGTGAGCTCCGAACTATGAGGCAACAGGCACCTGAAACAGATCAGGCAAGACCAAGCATGGCTGAATCACCACCCGACTCGCCCCCACATGTGGGCCGGCTGCGAGACTGCAGGTGCCGAGATCTGGCGACTAGGTGAAAAGAAGCACACGTGCATGGATGCCGGTCTATGAGTCCTGACTACTAGCCGGAGCCAGGACCTCACAACAGCCTGCTAATTGGTTAATGAGCCAGCATGGTATTTGAGGATGTCATCAGCTGTGAACAAATTGTGCTGGCAAACTCGTCATTAGACCACCCGGCTTGCACCTCCTGCTTGACCCCTCATCTCTGATCGACTCCCTGGCTCCACACCTCGGCTCGTGTACTGACGCTTCGTCCGGCTCCCGACCTCAGCTCCGCTCCTTGACTCCGCCTCGGACTTTGACTACCGGTACGACTGACAACAGCTGTGCTTATTGAATTGGAACCTGTTTGCCTGGACTTCTATTGACTACTCTGGCTGAACTCTGGAACTCTCGCTGACTCTTCTCCTGGACTATCCTCCTGTTCCTGGCCCTCGGGCCCCGTCGTGACAACTGGCAGCAGGACGATGGGGCCTGGTGGTGGGGGACCCCCACCTCCACCAGGGGGTCTGGCAATACTAGCAGTCACATTCTGGAATAATTATAGTTTCCAAGAGCTTTTCAAGAGCAACTCCACATACAGCACTAGATAGCAGTCTACTCTAGATGTCACTAGGCCACCTGTGAAACAGTAATGGTAATAATGTACAGACAGTTCTGCAAATGAGTTGCTATTGGACCCTTCCTGGTACCCACTGCTGAGCTGCATCTTTCTCAGAACTACTTACAAGTAATTATTGATCTCACATTATTTTGACGTGAGGATATTGGCAAGAACATTTCTGTAAGAGAGCAACAGTTTTATTTAAAGTGGCTCTGAATTATCTATATCTATTTACTTTGTTGAGAACAGCACTTTTGCCACCCAAAAGCTGCATCATTTTTCCTCCTCAACAACATTGTAAGGATGGTGAATCATTGAAACAGAAATCATATAAGAGGTAGCAAGAACCCAGATGGATTTTTATTAGAGTCATTTTAAGCAGAATTTTGTACTATACCATTTAAGATGATGTGTTCTCTTTTGTCCATCCATATCATAATACAGTATTGAGAATCATACTGTAGAAATATGCCTTCCTTCACATCATTAGGAACTGGTGAAAATTTATTTTATTTTTATTTATTTATAATTCGATTTATATTCCACCCTCCCCAATGGGCTCAGGGCAGCTAACACTTTAGGCACCAGGCCATGATTAAAACAACTAACAATCAGGGCGCAAGCCATGATTAAAACACAAGTTAAAACAATCCAATTCAACACTAAAGTGCCAGTGCTCTAGTTGTTGCTACTGTCCTCACTTCCAAGATGGGTTCTGGAAAAGATTTAATCCAGAACAACAGCATAGTTCTATGGCAGTACTGCCATCCAGTCTTTGTCCCAGGGCCGCCTTGCACCCTGGTGGTTCCCACCCAAGTCATGGTGGTGGTGCGTTGATGGTACAATGGCGGCAGCAGCTCCTACTCAAAAACCTGATGGAAGAGCTCTGTCTTGCAGGCCCTGCGGAACTCCACAAGGTCCCACAGGGCCTGGATCTCCTCCGGGAGCTCATTCCACCAGGTAGGAGCCACCACCGAAAAGGCCCTGGCTCTGGTCACAGCAAGTTTGACAACCCTGGGGCCAGGGGGTACTAAAAGATGTTGAGCTCCTGACCGTAGTGCCCTTGGGGGAACGTATGGGGAAAGGCTGGAAGGCTTAGGTATGCCGGACCCTGGCCATATAGGGCTTTAAAGGTGAGAACTTTGAAGTGAATCCGGTACGCTATTGGCAGCCAGTGCAGCGCCTACAGCACAGGCCGGATATGGTCTTGCCTAATGAGGCCCATCAACAGCCTGGCTGCTGCATTCTGCACTAGCTGCAGCTTCCGGATTTGCGACAAAGGCAGCCCCATGTAGAAAGCGTTACAGTTGTCCAACCTCGAGGTGACTGTCGCATGGATCACTGTGGCCAGGTCATCGTGGTCGAGGAAGGGAACCAACTGCCAAGCCAGCCAAAGATGGTAAAAGGCCAACTTGGCAGTGGCTGCCACCTGAGCCTTCATGACAGGGACCCTGATAGTCACATGCTCTAGCCTCTAACCATATTTTGCCCTTCATCTGGTTTAGTCTCATAGACTCAGATCCTATTCTGCAGAATTTCACAAAAATGTCTTAGATGGGATAAGATAATTGGCTAATCCCTACAATATAAGTAATGTGAAATCAGTCAGTGGAAATTAAGTAACTTGCAGTGGATTCCTATTCAAAGTTGCTCCAGTCTGAACCCATTGACTTTCATGACTTTAGACTGGGGTAATTCTGCATATTGATTGCATTAAATTGTAGGTACGAAAAGAATTCATGGGCAGAGGCTAAACATTTGACTTTTTTGATCCTGAATCACCTTAGTTTAGTATTTTCTAATTATATTATTTGCTTTAAAATGAACAGCTAAATATATTTAGAAAATGGGAACCATATCATTCAGTACAGCTGTCTTTTTTTGATAAAGTATATTTAGATATTACATGAAACAGTGGAATGTAATTTAGGTGTAATTAGCTTTAATCCGTTGATTTCACTGACTTTTGAGTCATATCTAAAATTCTGCTCATTGTACATTAACTCAGCTGTGTGAAGCAAGGCAATATGTAAAAATCTACTATAACCAGTTCTCAGATGTATGAAATTTTCCTTAATTGTGCTGAAAGATCAAGGGTTTCCATTTCCCAAACTTTTGGCTTCAATTTTTTTGCTTTTGTTTGGATCCCATAAACAATTTGAATGTGCCCTTGTATAATGCTAGAAGTTTGGCTGAACATTTTCAATGAAAGCTAGCTCAGACCACGTGCCTGTGTTTGGCTCTGCCTGGAAGACTGCTGCAGCTTTTATACTCGCCTTTGTCTCTTGACACACCTTCTCCACCATACAGCTGTATAACGGGCACAGATTTAAGATTGGCAGATACTGAAATGGCAGTTTCTGCTTTGGTTTGATACAGATCTCAAATGAATTATTCAAAGATCTTTAGGGCTGGCACCGTGTCCTCGTGTCAGAGTTTTGGTTATTGAATTTATTTTCAGATGGGTTATCACAGTGGTGCAAAAATAGTGCATAAGGTGGACAGTGTTGTTGTTCATAATATTAGGAAAGCTACCACTAGAATAAATATTATTCTATATTGAAAGACAAGAATATTAATGTGCTCAGCAATAGGAGGGAAAATGTAGTTTCTTTTTAGTATGAACTTTATGGAGAGGCTCCTGAAACGTCATTGCCTGGTGTGTTAGCAACCCCATAGCCAGGAATGTTTTTGAGGGGGGCCAGGCAGGGCACTGATTTAATAAACACTAATTTAATTATTGCCCTGACAAAAGCTGACTCCTGTGGCCAAAGTGGAAAGTGGGGGAGAAACTGGAGAAGGGGAAGGCAGAGGAGAAAGCTTGTAGCAGCAAAAAAGGATGACCCTTCCTAATGGAACACACACACATGTGCCGCATTCCAAACCCGCTTCTCTTTCTTTCTCCGCCTTCACTTCTTACCTAATGGGGCTTCTGCCCTCTTGGTCCTTTCACCTGCTCATGCAAATGCCTCCTAGCTGGGGTGGGGGGAGATGAAGAGAAATGCTGAGGTTCACCCCACATTTCAGCAGCCAGGGTAGTCCATGGGGAGTGGATACCTGCCAGCCTCTCTCTGCCACCGACCACTGATTTGCTCCTGTTTGAAGCAGAAGAGCCAGCCAGGCAGCGTTCTTGAATATTCGGGGGGGCAGGCAGGGATTAGTGTCAGTCAGCAGCATGTTGGCGGGGATTTGCAAGGAATTCTTGCTGGGGCTCCCACCAGCCCCATCATCCAAAGCTGGTACTGGGCTCTGTGTGTTACACCAACCCCACCACTTGGAATTAAATTCATCAGCGCCATAATTAAGA
Source organism: Gekko gecko (assembly GCA_029375565.1). Taxonomy (NCBI): domain Eukaryota; kingdom Metazoa; phylum Chordata; class Lepidosauria; order Squamata; family Gekkonidae; genus Gekko; species Gekko gecko. The sequence goes on along the minus strand of JAPDNY010000001.1, from coordinate 124,600,575 downwards.
TCTATATTTGACACTTAATTAAAAGGAGGAGGGAGGGAATGAGGCCAGATGAGATGTGCCACCAGGGGCGAGGGAGACTGATGTAGCAAGGGGGAGATGGGGGCCTCAAGCAGATTGGGAAGCTGCCCCAGCCAATATGGTCCTCCCCAAGCCCTGTATGCAGCACTCCTGGGTGGGCGGCAGCAGCAGCAGGCCAGCTGCGCTCCTCTCCTTGAGTCAGGATAGCCTGGAGAGAGCAAGCCAGGGCAGTCAATACTCTGCCACCGCCTCATTCAGCTGCTTCTGGCCTCCAACTTCCCAGCAGCCACGGAAGCCACACAGACCTTTAAGTGCCTTCTGTGCTTCCAGAGAGAATTCCCAAGACAAGCCAAAGCCAAGGCTTCCTTTGTAAAGTATAATAAGAAGAGAAACTCTTTTCTCTTCCCCTCCCACAACAGACACCCTATGAGGTAGGTGGGGCTGAGAGAGCTCTTTCAAGAACTGCCCTTTCAAGGACAGCTCTTGTCAGAACTATGGCTTGCCCAAGGTCATCCAGCAGCTGTAAGTGGAGGAGTGGGGAATCTAACCTGGTTCTCCCAGATTAGAGTCCGCACACTTAACCACTACACCAAACTGTCTCTGCTTAAACCCCCTCTTGTGCTCTAGGTTGCTCCAAGAAGACCAAAGCACCTGAGCAGCACACCAAGTGACTTAGCCACACATCCACTTGCTTTGGGAAGATTGAGGAAGATTGGAGTGGGGCACTGCAAATGTGATAGGGGCTGCCCCCCAACACCCCAATGCATGTTAGTCCCAATCAGAAACACAACCAGGGAGTCTTCTGAAGTGAGCAGAAAACTTTATTCGAACAAAGGAGAACCCAAGACTCAAAAGCCTGAATTCCAAAGAACAAATGAAATTACAAACTTTTTATAACCATGCACAGCTCTTGGAGATGTACAGATATCCATTTCTTTGTTTAACATCACAAACTTTTCTATCCCTTGCATGATTATCATCACAAATCCTTTATCTGTCTTTCACTTCAGCTCTCCATGTATGGCTTATCTCTTGCATTTCTTAGCCATGACACTTGCTTCAGCTGTTTATCTACACTTTCATTAGTGTATTCTGCTTTCCATCAATACTTGGCCATGCAGGCAACTCCCTAGAACCCTCGGTACTATTCTAATTGATGAGAGAAGATAGATGTCATGTGTGACCATTAGGTAAGCTTCCTAAATTATGGTGCCTTGTATGGAGCTCATTATTTTACATAACATACAAAGGAATTCCCTTTTACTATTCTACAAGCAAACAGGTAATGGAATTTTCCTGTTGAACTATTGCTATTTCTCATCTTTAACCAGAGATTCAAAAATTTCTGTCTTCATTGTTGCCAGTATTGGCTATCTTGCCCCATTGCCATATTTGCAGCTTCTAGCCTAATGGCTGATTCATAGGTAGGCATGCCAGCCTCTAGATTGGGCCTGGAGCTCTCTTGGAATTACAGCTGATCTCCAAACTATTGAGATCGGTTCGCCTGGAGAAATTGGCTGGTTTGGAGGATGGATCCTCTGGCATCACACCGTTGCTGAGCTTACTCCCTTCCTCAAACTGCACCCTCCCCAGGTTCTACCCCCAAATCTCCAGGAATTTCCCAACCTGGAGTTGGCAACCCTAGTTGATTGTATGGCATCACATACCAGCTACAAAAGTATGTGAAGGTATTATTCTGCTTTAAAAGAGCTAAGGGCATGACTGAGTGTGTGGAATGACAAATGGCTCATCCAGTCCCCCAAAGTCTGTCAGGGCTTCTTTGCCAGCAGGCAGTGGGGACATTTCTGTGTGATTTCATTTACTTCATTTATAGTCCAGCTTTCTGACTGAGAGTCAAAGGGAATTATATGATTAAACAATGCAAACAGAACAGTATAATGCATGCTATCAATAATGCAATAAAATGGGATTACAACTTGAGAGCTTAGTGCCCTAAAAACAGTATACAGGAGTAGTGCACTAAAGTACACTAGAAACAGTATAGAATAAAACAGAATAATACATATAAGCAATGGAACAAAGCTGGATTCCAACACCAGAAAAACAGTGCAGCAGTATAATGCATACAATGAACAGTACAATCAAAAGTGCCTAAAATTTCACGGACGTTAACTGTGACCCTATTCCCTTTATAAAAAGGCTACCATGAACAACTGAGTTTCATTTATTAAACTGTTTATATCCAGCCTTTTCTCATGGTTCAAGATGACTTACAAATCATAAACAAAAGTATTACAATTTTAAAAAACAAAAACTAAGCTCCCCGATTCTCCCCAACCTAGATATACCTTCAGTTTTATTCCATAAAAGGCCCTGGCAAATAAAATGGTCTTGCAGTGCCTTGAAAAAATTTCAAAAGGCAGCTTCCCCCCCCCCACCTCCTCAGGGAGTCTGTTCCACAGAGTAGGAGCAACAGTGGAGAAGACAGAGGCACTGGTTGAGGCCAGACAGGAGTACCACTAGCAGGTAACAAACTGAGGACATGGGAATTGTGGTGCATGGGCATGTACAGGGCTATTTTGGGGCAGGAACGCATAGGAACTGAGTTCTGGCTGGCTCTAGAGTTGGCCACACCTAGCAGGAACTCATTAGCATAACAGGTCACACCCAACAACAGAAACTCATTAGGGGTGTGTGGCCTAACATGCAAAGGAGTTCTTGCTACAAAAAAAGCCCTGGGTTTTGACAACAAACAAGGTAAACAGAATAAAAAGCAAAAGGTGGGTGTGGCTGGATGACCACACTTCTGGTAACATGGGGCCTAATATGCTAATGAGCTGTGCTGTCAGGGGTGTGGCCTAATAGGCTAATGAGTTTCTGCTGCTAGGGGTGTGGCCTATTATGCTAATGAGTTCTTGCTGGGCTTTTTCTACAAAAAAAAGCCCTGGGCAGGTATAAAAGGAAATGGTCTTTTAGATATGTGGGTCCTAGGCTGTAAAGGGCTTTAAACATTATAACCAGCATGGCTCATTCCACATGAGTGGATTTTTCCATGGTGGGCATGTTGACCATGCAATTGTTGCTTAATTCACACTTGTAACAGAAATCTCACATGGTGCAAGGTTATAGGGTTTTCCACCCTTGTTATTCATAGTTTCACTTTCATACCAGATGTGGACTGCATTCCCTTCCTCCCACTGTTGTCATGCTGCTGTCATAATTCTCCACGTACCATTTTAATTTTGGGGGTGTACTGCTCAAGAACAGAGCAATAGTACACTTAAAAATTATTTGCATAGTGCTGCTCCAGAATAATACAGTATTTGAATTCTTTGTTAATTGTAGTTGCTGGTAGGTACTAGGTGTCTCATTGCTGTGATCTACATTGAAAAGACAAATTGGCCTACTAGAGCTTGGGGAAAGAGTTCCACAGGAGCTTTTCAAATGCTTGTCTACCCAGCAGAGAAAACATTTGCCACTGGTATTATCATAATGTAGTAACTGTTACAAGGTTGCCTTGACCCCCCAACCCCAAATGACAAATCGTGACCTTGATGGGCCAGTGGTCTGATTCAGTATAAGGGGCCTTCATGTTAATATATGCTTCATAAGGAGGGAAACATCATGTGAAAACAAAAAAACTCTGTACAACTAGAATTGCTGAAATGGAGAAAAACATCCATGTGGAATTTTGTTGTTGTTGTTGTTCAGTCGCACAGTCGAGTCTGACACCATGGACCACATCACGCCAGGCTCTCCTGTCTTCCGTTGTGCTTCGGAGTTTGCTTAATTTCATGTTTATTGCATCGATAACACTGTCTAACCATCTCATCCTTTGCCGTCCCTTTCTTCTTTGACCTTCAGTCTTTCCCAGCATCACGGTCTTGTCCAGTGAATGCTGCCTTTTCATTTGGTGGCCAAAGTTTTTGAGCTTCAGCTTCAGTATCTGGCGTTCCAGGGAACAGTCAAGGTTGATTTCTTTTAGGACTGACTGATTTGATCTCCTTGCAGTCCAAGGGACTCTCAAGAGTCTTCTCCAGCACCATAATTCAAAAGAATCTATTCTTCGGCACTCAGCCTTCCTTATAGTCTGACTCTCACAGCCATACATTACTACTGGGAATACCATTGCTTTGACCATACGGACTTTTGTTGGCAGGGTGATGTCTCTACTTTTTATCTTGCTGTTTAGGTTTGCCATTGTTTTCCTCCCAAGGAGTAGGCATCTTTTAATTTCACGGCTGCAGTCACCATCTGCAGTGATCTTAGATCCCAGGAACGTGAATTCTGTCACTGCTTCTAAGACTTCCCCTTCTATTTGCCAAGGAGTGATGGGGCCAGATGCCATGATCTTAGTTTTTTTTTGATGTTGAGCTTCAAGCCAACTTTTGCACTCTCCTCTTTTACCTTCAG